>CM059787.1:26384012-27820012 GCA_030435695.1 Brachymystax lenok tsinlingensis
ATGTTCGGCCCATCCGTTTCTTCTGGATGGCATCCTGGAGGTAGGGCTGCAGTGACAGCAGCATACGCACCACGTCCTGGGATGACAGCATACTGATGTCCAGCACTGGGGAGAGACAAGGAGACACGCACACACACGAGAACACACACACACACGAGAACACACACAAATACATACATTACATAAATACACATCATACACATTGAACGTCACATCACACAACAATCCGAAACTAACAAAGAGAAACATGGATTTAAACTTTGAGTGAATGGATTGATCTTGCTTGTTTTTCCATTATAAGAAGTCATTTTTCTCTATAGCTCTCTGTAATCAGTTCACCACAGATAGACATCACCACTGTCACCCTCCTACTACTACACTCTTAGAAAAAAGTGTTCCAAAAGGGTTACGCTGTCCCCATAGGATAACCCTTTTTGGTTCCAGGTAGAACCCGATGGGTACAGCTGAATGAACCCTTTAAGGTTCTAGGTAGCAACTTTTTTTCTAAGAGTGTATCATCCCTTGGCATCCTTTTATCATCCCAGCCAGATCACTCATCCTTACTATTGGTGTGAGGCCAGGAATGTAGAGCACTGCTCCTCACAACAGCCGGATCTACTTTCCCTCCGGCGGGGTTATCCACATACTGCTGTCCCTGTACCAGCGCGTTGTAACACTCCACACACGCATCACTGCCATCCACCCACTGCTTGTCAGCCATCCAGCTCTGGAGCAGGGCCCCCTGGCGGCCGTTGCAGGAGCATGAAGGAGGGAGGTGCATGGAGGCCAGGGAGGAGATGGGCTGGGAGCACTGCTGCTGGAGGAGCACCATAACAGAGGAAGGGGCAGGGGAGGAGTCCTGGGGGCGCTTGGCCCGGGGGTCTCCCATGGGTGGGTCTCTGCGGCAGAGCGCCAGTCTCCTCTCAGCCGCTTGTCCCACCTCCGAGCCCCTCCCAAAGATGTCCAGCTCGTCCTCCAGGAAGAGGCCTGTGCCGTGGGCCAGCCGACGGTTGACAATGGCGCTAAAGCCGCACATGCAGCGGTACTGGTCCTCGAGCGTGGAGTCGGGGATGTACACGCCCACGTCGGCGCCCTTCACATTCATGTTGCAGGCGCAGATGCAGCAGCTGTCAAAGTTGCGGTCTTTGAAGACGTTGAGGACCGAGTCAGAGAGGAGCAGGGCGGAGTACAGGCTGTGGGCCTCGGGTATTGGGGGGCTGGACGTATGGGGCTCAGCTACGGAGCTCATAGGCAGGCTGGTGGAAGGCGTGGAGGTAGGGGAGCTCAGCTCTGTCCCGGTGCCCTCCTGCTTCACCGAGCCCTGCCCGCTGGCCGTGCCAACGCCCCTGGGGGTGCGGGGGGTACGAGGGGTGGGGACAGAGAAGCGGGGGGTGGTAGGGGAGGGCGAGGGGAGGATGCCACCGGTGGTGCCCACGGACAGGGCGCTGGCACTCATCTGGGCATACTCCTGGTCCCCAACACTTGGGATGTTGCTGGAGGACAAACACACAAAGAGGAATTGGTAATCAGACAGACCAAAATTCGAATCCCCAAACCTTCAAATTATACTGTCCATAAAAAGTCCTCCATAACAGTTTATTGATAGCTGTAAATTCAGCATGGTAAAGTTTAATGAATATTTTATGAACATCCATTCACCTTTAATAGAACTGGTACAGTACTTACACATATCCATCTCTGATGAAGGGGGTGTGATGAGAGGCTGGCAGGGAGGAGTAATGCTCCATCTTGGGCAGCAGGGCCCAGGAAGGCCGGTAGTAACACTGGTCAGGCAACTTGAGGGGAGGCAGACACTGGCTGGGGAGGGTCCGCAGTGGAGCAAACATGGAGCAGCCCATCTGTGGCTGGACGGAGGGGACACGGTACACAAATGAGAAGTCCTGAAGAGGGGGATGGGGAAGGAGAGTTCATTGCAAATGTGTCCCCACAGTAACAGGTCACAATGAGAGACAATTAGCACTTAATTAACACTGTCATAAGTTCAAACAGGCTGTGTGAGATTTGAGGTGTATTGAGAGGTTCGGGTATTTGGTTCCACATACCAGTAAGTCCCCTAGCAGGCCAGGTCAGCAGGTACAGTATAAATATGCTACAGCAACATCAGACAAGATCAAACCAGGCAGTAAGGTTTACATTAACACTGGTAGGCCGCATAGTGCCCTGTAGCTACTTTATTTTAAAGGCCCAATGCAGACGTTTTTATATCAATTTAAAATAATTCATAGGTAGCCTGTAAGTAACTTACTGTAATAGATTTCCATAAAAATGGGCAAAATTAGTTTTTTAGCAAATCATTTTTTCTCAAGCAATAATTTTGATAAGACTGTCTTGGAGTGGTCTAAGGGGTGAGACAAAACTGAAAACTAGATATTATTTGGGGAGAGGTTTGGAACTCTTTGTTATTGGTCTATTAACCAATTTACCGCATGGTGATGTCACCATGGAAAGCCGAAACTCCCGCCCATGCAAACCTGCTGATTAGAAGGTCCTGTGTAGATTAAATTTTCAACCATAAGGAAATAACACTGGTAAAAAAAATCACACTTTTAAACGTTAGTTTCATCACCTGTTATATGATATGATACAAAAACAGGAAAACTGAATTTGGACTGCACTGGGCCTTTAAGCCTTTTCACCATTCTATCATTAACCATACCACTAACCATATCTACCAATTTGACAACATCAATAGATTACATGGTGTCACTTTTCATGGGACTCATCTCACTTTACAAAGTCAAACATATTATTTTTTTAACATGGTAAAGTAAAGCATAATTGTCTATAATCTACAGTAGTTTTTCTGCACATACTACAGACTTAATCATGTCCATTCCCATTGCTTCTGTGATGCCTCACCTTGATGTCCTCAGGTTTGGGACTGGCCATGCCCTCTTCCACCTCCATCCGGTACTCCTGGAGCTGGGTGGAGGACAGGGCGCCAAGGGGTAGGTCGGAGCCCCCCGAGGGGGCTGGGGGCTCTTGGCTGGGGGTGTCGCGGTATGTCATGATGGGGGAGAAGGCCGGGTGCTGCTCCAGGGACGGGGGTGTGGGAAACATCCGCTGAAGGTCTGCTACTGCTGAATGGAGAGAGAGAGGGATGGGGAGAGGAGATGAGGGGTGGAGAGAGAGAGAGAGAGAGAGAGAGAGAGAGAGAGAGAGAGAGAGAGAGAGAGAGAGAGAGAGAGAGAGAGAGATCGACAGTGAGAGATGAGAGAGACATAGGGAGTGATGATGTGAGAGAAGGGGTAGAAAAAACAATTATTTTCCCCAGGTCATGCTAAACTCAGCTAAGATAACATGCATAAGATAACAAACAAACTGCGGAACACGTGTACATGTAAAGCTGGACTCACTTGAAGGATAGGGCACAGCCACCCTCCCCTCCCTTCGATCTTCACTTCCTGATACCAGGACCCTGGCTGTGTGCTGGTTGGGGCAAGCAGTCTATATATTATTATAAAACACAGATGTAAGTAGCCTTGGATAAAAGCATTTGCTAACTAACATATATTATGCATTATTGTGATGTTGAGTGTATTACATTTTGTGTAAAGCAAATGGAACAGATTTTAGACATCCAGTAATTCTTAGAATGTTTCTCACCCTAAGTTCCTCCTCATCCTCGTCGAAGATGTTCTCCAGGTCTGAGATGAGGACCACCAGATCAGTCTCCCTGGTTAGAGAAGGGTTTTGGGCTTTGGCCGCCGCATCATCGTCCTGCGGTGAGTCATCATCTAGAAACGCACAAACAAGACCATCGCTCAGAACAACGCTCAGAACACAATGTGGGGAACATTTTTAATTCAGAGTTGAATTTGTATATGGTGTCAACATTCAATTCCTCACCAGCTTTGGGAGCAGAGCTAAAGATGGACATGGCGTCTTTCCCATCAGGCAGTGCACCGTTGCTGATCTCCTCTCCCTGGAAGACAGACATACTGTATTTAGTTTCTTCGCCATTTCTAGCTTGGGTGTCAATCAACAAATGTAACTTTCACTGGTAACAAGAGCCTTACTTTGGGGCCTCTTTTGCTGGGGTCTCGGCCCTGGCCCTTCAGTCTCTTGGAGGTGGGGAAGCTGTACTCGATGTCTCCCTCCTTGAAGTCGTAGGGGTCATCCCCGGGGTCCCCAGGCTGATGCAGGAGACCCAGGGTCTGGATGTGTTCCCTAACACACTCCTCCGAGATCTTGAAGCGCTTCTGTGTCTGCATGAATAGTCTGGAGGGAAATAAGAAAGAAAACTTAGAGTGATCAAGTCTGTGTGTGTGTGTCTTTGGATTAGTAATTAATGCACTGATCTCGCTCTCTCTTTTACCTCTTCAGTGCAACTCCCTCAGTGGCCTGCGACTCTGTCTTTACTTCCACTCTGTCACTGGGGAGCTCTGGAGGCCTGAACTCAGCCTTATCAGACCTGGGAGTCCTGAAGCACCTCCACCAGCCTGCCCCAGCCTCCCTCTCCCTGGGCCCCAGAGGGGCTGCATACAGAGCCGTCTCACTGGTCTCCATCACCCCCATCCCTGACGCCCCATCCGGACAGGGAGTCATGCCCACAGAGGCGTCCAGTACCTCGGGGTCCTGTCCCCCCCGTGGATGGGGGCTGAGCGTGGGGGGTAATGGGGAGACAGGGGAATGGAGCAGGGACTCTGGAGCTTTCCTGCCAGCGGAGAGGGGCTTGGGGTACTTGCAGCTGGGCATGGGATCCAGGGGAGGGTCCAGGCTGACTAGGCCGAGCTGGGACCCTCCAGATGAGTCTTGTTCCAGGCAGGCCTCCTGGCCCACAGAGAGGCGGTGGTGGAAGGGGGTCATGGCGGCGGCTCTCTTCGGCTGTTTGTCGGCTTTCTCGGGCTTGTCCGTGGCCTTGTGCTTGGGCAGGGAGGGAGGGGGGAGGGCCGGGCCAGAGGAGGGGGTGGTGTTGGCACCAGACGGAGGGTTGGCAGAGGAGGTGTTGGTCTGCTGCTGCTGTTTCTGCTGCTTTAACCTTCAGGAAGAGAAACAGGATCAGATGGCAGACAGAGTGGAGTGGCAGGTGAGGATGCCGCTTTTAAAACTTTCCGTATATTGCACACGTTCAACTTGTGATAACATATCTGAATAATATCATATAAAAAATACCAACATTCAAAAGACAAATAAATATATTTTCACCACGTTCACATTATTTCTACACAATCTATTTCAATATGCTTCACATTAGCACCAGGCTTTCGGTTAAAAGCATTGAAATGCCTAGAAATGAAGCCCAAATGTCTAGCTGGCTGGTGCCACACTGCTGTGCTAAACGGCTGGAGCACTACCCCCAGATGCCAACCCCCGTGCCAACCTGGAGCAGCTGCATGGTGCCCTCTCCTCTGGGTCGGTGAAGTCCCAGGTGGGCACCCCATTTGGCGCCTCCTTCTTTGGCGTCACGCTACTGGGCCCACTGCATCTATGGGCACACAGAGAGGTGTGAGGGCGCCAGTCGTGTCACCGCACATCAACAATAACAATCCCACAGCAGATGCCAGGAGATAAATAGTGCTGAGTCTGGATCTGGGCCCCGGTTAGCCAGCAGCCACTCTGGACACTCACTTGTGTTGCAGTTGGTTGAGATAACACTCCTTCCACGCCTGATGCACCACCTGATTGGTCAGTTTCTTCCCAGAATGCTTTGGGCTGTTGGTGATCCCCATGGCACTCTCCTGGGCAGGGAGGACGCTGGACACCGTTGTCACAAAGCCACTGTCCGCTGAAATAGACAACAGATAAAATGTTTCACTGGAGTCACTGGATGTTTTAATAGTGCATAGCAGGAGACACTTTACTAGGACTCTTCAGCTATTGAAAAATTGTAATAAGACACTCAAGATTTACTCTGCAGCTATAGCAATGTTTGTTTGTTTGCATCAGCTGTTTTATCTCCTAATTTGTAAGACTTTCATCAAGCAGACTTAATTGAATGTGGATTAGGATGCTGAGGATTCAGTTTCAGTGAGTTACAAACCAATCTCATTTGTCTGTAGTCTTACATCTTCAGCAAAATATCTGTATGTTCAGCCCAATTCTCAAAGACTTTGTCCTAGATGAGGACTCCGTAATACACACAGCAATCAATATAGTATCTTCTCTGTGCGTTATTTCAAATGAAGCATATGGATTGAGTAATGGGGACAATTATATGGATTGTATTGCATTCAGAGTTGAGTTATGGATTGCAGTATTGACTTGTTTTGTTGAGTAAATAGCGGAGATTATGTGTGTGTGTGTGTGTGTGTGTGTGTGTGTGTGTGTGTGTGTGTGTGTGTGTGTGTGTGTGTGTGTGTGTGTGTGTGTGTGTGTGTGTGTGTGTGTGTGTGTGTGTGGTGGGTGTGTGAGTATGTGCTCTGTGTTTATTTATTTACGCGTAAATGTGTACGAATGTGAGCATGTGTGTACAGTATGTGTGAGCACCTGCGTGTCATGGTGTGTGTGTGTGTGTTTCAGTACCTGAGCACGGCTGTTCAGGTGAGGTGGGGGGTGTGAGGGGGATGCTGCAGTGGGATGGGTCTCTGCTGGCCCCCTGGGCTCCCGGTGGAGGTGGGGGCTCCTCCACAGGCAGGTCGCCTTGGGCAACCAGCACAAAGGCTGCTGGGTAGATCATCCTCACACCACCTATATGAATACAAAAGAGTTGAGTTTAAATCCCTCCCAACACTCACACCTATAAACTCTTATACACGTCACATACTTTTCCTGTAGCCTATACACCCAGGGCTGCAGTGCATTAGCTTATCCTTGCATGGCCTACAGTTGCTGGCTGGTGCTGGGGCTTAGGGGGATCTGATTTCAAGCAGTCCTAATCAATGATGAGGGGTCAGGCAGCCAGTCAATGGGTTGATTAGACTATGCTATGTGTCTGTCCCTCCCTGGAGCTTCCCTGAAGTCTCCTCTCCTTTACTCCCATCTTCTCTTCTCCTTTCATTTTCTCTCCTCTTCTCTCCTCTCCCCTTTCCTCCCCTCCTATCCCCTAGTTTTTCTTCTCCTCCTATCCCCTAGTCTTTCCTCCCCTCCTCTCCCCTAGTCTTTCCTCATCTCCTATCTCCTAGTCTTTCCTCATCTCCTATCCCCTAGTCTTTCCTCCCCTCCTATCCCCTAGTCTTTCCTCCCCTCCTCTCCACTAGTCCTTCCTCCTCTCCTATCCCCTAGTCTTTCCCCCTCTCCTATCCCCTAGTCTTTCCTCCCCTCCTATCCCCTAGTCTTTCCTCCCCTCCTATCCCCTAGTCTTTCCTCCCCTCCTCTCCACTAGTCCTTCCTCCTCTCCTATCCACTAGTCTTTCCTCCCCTCCTATCCCCTAGTCTTTCCTCCACTCATCTCCCCTAGTCTTTCCTCCCCTCCTATCCCCTAGTCTTTCCTCCACTCATCTCCCCTAGTCTTTCCTCCCCTTCTCTCCCCTAGTCTTTCCTCCCCTCCTATCCCCTAGTCTTTCCTACCCTCCTATCCCCTAGTCTTTCCTCCACTCATCTCCCTTAGTCTTTCCTCCCCTTCTCTCCCCTAGTCTTTCCTCCCCTCCTATCTCCTAGTCTTTCCTCCCCTCCTCTCCTCTAGTCTTTACTCCTTACCTCAATGCACCCTGAGAGACAACACTAGTCCCTTAAGAACTCTGGATCCACCACTTATGAACCACCTCCAGTATTATTTATCCTCTTACAGACAATGGCTAATCTGAGAGCTGAGACTAAAATTGTTGTTGTTTCCTGTTGTTCCCTCTTTTGGTCTGATAACAATAACACATTTCAGTAACACAATAAAAATACTCTTGACCAATAGCCTATTCTCACCTATAGCATATTGTTCATATACAGTGTATATATAAACAGCAAAGTGTGTCCATTCAGTCACATGCAAAGGTGGCAAGAGTTTTTTGAGCGTCGCCGTACCTACCTACGATGACCTCGACGGCCACATGGCTGTGTGGGTCATATGGTCGGTCAGTGCCCTCCCTCTCGGCGCCCATGCCCCCCGTGCCTGCGCCCCCTTCTCTGTGGCGCTGAAGCACCATGGGATAGAAGTAGCTCCATTCCTCCATCAGTTTTCTTACAGCTGGGTCACTCATCTTATAGGCTTGGCCCGTCAGGGAGCCCGCCAGACCGTACGGACTCAGGATCACTGCACAGGTAACGGGTGGAGGGATGGACAGACAGACAGAGAGTCAGATAGATGGACTACAGAGGTGCAGTATATCAGAAAGGACCATTGCCATGTTCAGATTCAGAGATTTGATTTCACATAGTTATGACAGTGATGCTCAGGCTAAGACAGAGGCGGGTAAAGACATCCAGTGGTCGGTGGGCTCCTATGTCTCTCTGGCCTCCCTGAGTATCTCACCTTGTACGGGGGCTGAGGAGATCTGGGCCAGGCGGGTGTGGTCGTCAGTGATGTGGTAGGCAGGCTGGTGCTGGGCGACTTCTACGCTGGTGCACACGTTACTCTCCCCATGCAGGAAGAAGGTGAAGGAGCACGACAGGTGCTCACTGTAGGGACAGAGAACACACAGAGACAACATCAGTCATTGTCCTACAGCATAGAACTCTGGAGGGTAGCAAGTTGTTGGCCAGAGATCTTTCAACATTTCAGGAAATACTTTCCAATATGTTGCTTTTATAGCATGTAGTTACTTGATAACTAGGGTAACTGAAATACATGGAAACTACAAATTAGTCAAATGTGACTTACAGATTTCTACATACAGTAGGTAAGAAAAAAAAACGTATAATTTGTCTTTTAAAAACCTTCGCTTTTCATAAAATAATTTAGGCTTATCATTCATCTTCCAACCTATAGGTCCTTATTGTGGGGATAAATCCTCATTTCCCTATGATTAATTATAGTAACGTTTATGTATGGCCTCTACTCTTTACAACACTTCCTGGATGCAGTTTATCACGGTGGTCTTTCCTTTATCACACATGTGTAATAGCTAACCCATTACTGCGATCTACTGTATATCTGAGGGTGGGCTGGACATCATTAACCACGAGATTGCTCCATTAATGTACTCTATAAACCCCATCGCCTGGCTAGCCATATTTATACATCAGCCGTAAATAAACTCAGCATGTAACCTCCATGTGATTACCCTGCTGCCTAGTGCCTATGCAATATCTCTGTACCCCGAGGAAACTGGCCTATGTTAGAGCCGCAATGGATCATCAATTCAATACACTGTCCAATACCAAAGTCACACATTTGGAATATAATGTTTTGAAATAGAATTAAGGACAATATCTCAGGGAGCCAGAAGGTACTGTATCTTGTTACAGTAATGTTATTCACTGTTGATGTGACCTGAAGATGGCGCTGAGCGATTGGGGAGAGAGGCCAGTTTCTCTCCTACATAAACATTCCTCACGCTCACCAAGAAAAACATAGCGTCATAACAGCAGACGGTTCCAGCACTGCTATCAGACTCACACACACTGAGGCACACACATACGCTACCCTGGGGCGGCAGGGTAGCCTAGTGGTTAGAGTGTTGGACTAGTAACTGAAAGGTTGCAAGTTCAAATCCCCGAGCTGACAAAAGTACAAATCTGTTGTTCTGCCCTTGAACAGGCAGTTAACCCACTGTTCCTAGGCCATCATTGAAAATAAGAATTTGTTCTTAACTGACTTGCCTAGTAAAATAAAGGCACTTTTTTAAATATTTTTTTTATAAATAAAAAATATACACACCTTCCTGATTTTCCCATTGCTGCATCAGGCCAATAATCTCCCACTGGCCTCTGTTCTATAGTACTACACCTCCCATCTCAACCCTTTCAGTCTCTACAGCAGATGAGTCCCCCTCCACCCCCCCACTAAATGCCATATGAAGAGCTATTTATAGCTGTAAGGGGCACCTTTGGGGGACAGTCTGTAGTCAAGAGTTCAGTCAGCCCGCCAACAACACACACACACAGCACGCACACACACACAGACACAAACACACACACAGTCCAATTGGACCTTGCCTTGGCCCTACTGTATGAAAAGCATGCTTTGTTGTCTGATGATGCCTCCCTATGGTGACTGTGCATCACTGACCAGTGTGAACCCATCCATAAGAGTGGGCAACAGCTCACAGGCGTTTGGGATGTAGTCATGTATTAAAGAATGCAGTATGCTGTAGGGAACAATACAATCCAGTATGGATATAATCCTTCCCCTACTGTAGGGAACAATACAATGCAGTATGGGGTACAATCCTTCCCCTAATGTAGGGAACAATACAATGCAGTATGGGTACACTCCTTCCCCTAATGTAGGGAACAATACAACGCAGTACGGGTACAATCCTTCCCCTACTGTAGGGAACAATACAATGCAGTATGGGTACAATACTTTCCCTGCATGCATTACCAACTGAGACACACGGGACTGTAAACTATAGACTCTATAACTTTGACAATTATCCTCTCATACACTTTCTATCACCTCTGGAGTGTCTCCAATTCCACTGCCTCTACACACCTTTAATAAGTCTGTATAAGCAGCTCCCGCAATTTCCTCTTCACTTTGGTAATTTTATTTACTCAACAGTTAACCCCCCGGTTTATACTCAAAAGGACATTAGTCCTTTCCATGACTCCCCCATGACCCTTTCTCCTGACCACAGCCGGAGCAGGAGAGAGTGGGAAATCTCCATGAGAAATGTTCACCACCCCAGCTAACTAGCTGGCTTCTCTCCTCCCTCCTCGTCTATACTGAGGAAGTGAAACATCCAGCAGTCAGAACACTGGCTGAGTCTTTTCATATTTCAACAGCGTGGTAGCGGGACGTGAACTGAAAGTCTACAACCCAGACAGACTGGCTAACTGCGCTTGGTAAATCTACTGCTGCAGATACAGCTGCTATACTGTACTAAATACTTCCACAACATGGGGCATGATAACAATAATGACAATACATGTAATCACAACAATCATAAGATAATGCTTTGCTCCATTTCAAGCAACAACCCAGACCGACAAGATCAAAATGGCACTTTGACTGACCACGAGAGCAACTAAAAAACTAGAGGATCTTATAACTGTGAGATTTTCCTGCAGAGTAAGCGTGTGTGTGTTAGTGTGTGTGGACACTGGGTTCCCTGCCTGCTTCCTAGGGGGTGCTTACGCAGTACCGTGTGCCATACGATGCTCTAGTGGCAGGCAGGCAGGAAGGCAGGCTAGGTGGAGATGTGCTTTGTGCTGTATAAGCCGGGTATTAATAAATGATGGTGGAGCCTAGCCCCGAGGTAGAGAGAGGGAGGTAGAGAGAGAGGAGAGGGAGTGAGAGCAGCAAGGAGAGAAAGAGAGCGCTAGAGAGAGGAGAGAACAGGTGAGCGATTGAGGAGAGAGAGAAGGAGAGAAAGAGGAGAGGGGGAGGTGAATAATTCAACGCCACACACTCTCAGATTCCTCCGCACTTAAAGCTGAGATCACAGCCAGGTTTAATGGCTTGGTAGTGAGCACCATTAATGCTTTTATGCTCAAAGCAATCAGACACTGCAGATCAGGATAGGACCCATACACAGCCACTTCATCTGGGTTGTTCCACGAAATGCCTTTTGAGTCCCTTTGATATTTTAAGTAGAAATTGCGTACCAATATTGATTTTTAAAAGCCTCTTAAATTAAATGAAGTGCCTTTTAATATAGAACACATGTAGAATTAAATCAATCTGATTTTCTACATGAATAAAGCTAAACTGCCAAAATACTGAACCATCTGTGACTTCTAGGAAGATTTTAACCCACTTGACCCCAAGATTTCTCCTAGTTTTCACCATCATTGTAAAGCCCTTGTTATTTTGTTGCTTTGAGAAAGTAATCTGTGAAGATTATTTATTTCACGCGATAAGTGATTCACATACGTCTGTCACTCATTTTAAGGTCAACCCTGTTACGTAAACTGAACTCTCGTTTTAATATGGTGAACCTATTCCTTTTTAAGTATTTTTTTCAAAATAAACATTGAACATCTAATAGTCAAATCATAGTGTAAAATCAGGTGAGCTGGTTCTACTCTTTTTGTACATTTTCTGGTGTTTTGTGGTGTAAAACTGAGTGGGCCGAGCATAACACTGTTACCCATTGATATAAAATTACATTAAATTGCCAAACCTTGTTGCACAAAATAAGCTTCCATTCCCCCTGTCACAAGGGGATTCATTGCTGTTTGTATTTTATTCCTTTTGTGTAACTTAAAAAATAAAACGTTTGCTTACGAGCCCTTCCTAACAATGCAGAGTTAAAGTCTAAACCCGTTGTATTTGGCGCATGTGGCAAATTTCATTCGATTTTATTTGATTTAAGATGAACTCGTCAACCATGTTACTTTATTTGGCACTTAACAGGCAATTACTATAGTATATGTGCTCTTTATGATAGAATATTAAAATTAGTTAACACTTCTCAAAAGGCACCAAGTTGGTGGAATGACCCATATACTGTCCCCCGGGACCATGTGTGTGTGTGTGTGTGTGTGTGTGTGTGTGTGTGTGTGTGTGTGTGTGTGTGTGTGTGTGTGTGTGTGTGTGTGTGTGTGTGTGTGCGTGCGGGTGTGTGTGTACGTGCATGTGTGTGCACCAACATATATTTGTCTTAGCTAAGAGCCCTACATATCAAAGGTTGTTTGAACACATGTACGTATGATTCAATGCACACACAGAGCATGACTTTGTTCCGTACGAGAGCCACTGATGATGTCTACGGGGTGACAACATGTGTTCCTGTGACTTTGGCACCACACTGAGCAGCCTGCCACACAACACGGACCAGCCCCACTGGGGGGTCTGCACAATGGCAAGTAAATGCATCAGAGAGCACTGTGTTAATCTCAAAAGCACATATGCATTCTCTTTCCGATGTTTAACGTAAAGTACTGGCTTTGAGAGTGGGAACTTCTGAGAGAGAGAGAGTAATAGAAAGTGAGAGAGCGAATCATATTGGGGAGAGTAATGAGATTGTGTTCTGGCTAGATTTCATTATCCACACTCGTATGCATATTAAGCACACCTTGGGCATTTATACTGACTAGCGAAATGTGAATATCCAGCCGATGAGCCCCACTAATCGGTTCCACCACTTCACTGACCTGACTTTGGCTCTCTGCGCCACCGCGGAATCTCAAATGTGAATTATCTTAATCTGTCTGGGTGATGATGGCTGTTACTAGACGACCGGGCCGCTCCAATCTGCTCTGACCTCTTTATAGACTAACAGAACGACGCTGGCGCTCGTAACCTGACAATGACCAATACGAAGGCCCTTTGTCTCCTCTCCCATCCCACCCCCTCCCAACGCCTCTCATATTAACCAGGAAATCAGGAGAATGCAGCCACCCAGCCTTCTGCATTATCCATTGGCTGCCTGGTGGGTGGCCTTAGCCTGTGTTGCTGCTAGCTAGCACAATGTTAGCGCTTAAACACACAGAGAGCCATGTATATGGCTGCTGCTGTCCAATGAGGTGACTCCTGGTTCAAGGACACATTAGTTGTACATGTCATGTACATACACAGCACACACACCGGTGTCCTTTTGAATTATTTAAAAAAAGCACCACACATTTAGCCTGGTTGCCATCTCTGTTCAGCTAGCTATTACATTACATCTCTGTTCAGCTAGCTATTACATTTCATCTCTGTTCAGCTAGCTATTACATTGCATCTCTGTTCAGCTAGCTATTACATTGCATCTCTGTTCAGCTAGCTATTACATTGCATCTCTGTTCAGCTAGCTATTACATTACATCTCTGTTCAGCTAGCTATTACAGTACATCTCTGTTCAGCTAGCTATTACATTGCATCTCTGTTCAGCTAGCTATTACATTGCATCTCTGTTCAGCTAGCTATTACATTACATCTCTGTTCAGCTAGCTATTACATTACATCTCTGTTCAGCTAGCTATTACAGTACATCTCTGTTCAGCTAGCTATTACATTACATCTCTGTTCAGCTAGCTATTACAGTACATCTCTGTTCAGCTAGCTATTACATTACATCTCTGTTCAGCTAGCTATTACAGTACATCTCTGTTCAGCTAGCTATTACATTACATCTCTGTTCAGCTAGCTATTACATTACATCTCTGTTCAGCTAGCTATTACATTACATCTCTGTTCAGCTAGCTATTACAGTGCATCTCTGTTCAGCTAGCTATTACAGTACATCTCTGTTCAGCTAGCTATTACATTACATCTCTGTTCAGCTAGCTATTACATTACATCTCTGTTCAGCTAGCTATTACAGTACATCTCTGTTCAGCTAGCTATTACAGTACATCTCTGTTCAGCTAGCTATTACATTACATCTCTGTTCAGCTAGCTAT
Organism: Brachymystax lenok tsinlingensis; assembly: GCA_030435695.1. Lineage (NCBI taxonomy): Eukaryota > Metazoa > Chordata > Actinopteri > Salmoniformes > Salmonidae > Brachymystax > Brachymystax lenok. The sequence continues at coordinate 26,398,342 of CM059787.1, forward strand.
TACATTACATCTCTGTTCAGCTAGCTATTACAGTACATCTCTGTTCAGCTAGCTATTACATTACATCTCTGTTCAGCTAGCTATTACAGTACATCTCTGTTCAGCTAGCTATTACAGTGCATCTCTGTTCAGCTAGCTATTACAGTACATCTCTGTTCAGCTAGCTATTACAGTACATCTCTGTTCAGCTAGCTATTACATTACATCTCTGTTCAGCTAGCTATTACAGTACATCTCTGTTCAGCTAGCTATTACAGTACATCTCTGTTCAGCTAGCTATTACAGTACATCTCTGTTCAGCTAGCTATTACATTCCACTCCTTGCCACTCTTGTCATCTGACAAATGACAGGAGTGGCAAGGAGTGGAATGTTAGCTAAAAAGACTGGAACCCAGACTACCACACACTGATATCAAGTGGAAATAACGCTCATTACTATTTTATTTGAGTGTTTTTAGTGGTCGGTGTTGTAGATAGACAGCGTGCGACCTGGAATAACATACATTATCATATGATGCATTTAATATATTACAGGAACCAGGGGCTTAAGGAAAGTCTCTGTAGATGGCAAATAGCTTACAGTCAAGCTAGACAGAATTCGGAGAGCCTAGCTATGAAAGAAGGATGCGGTGGCTGCTGTGCTGGTGTGATATATAATCTGTATTTCTATTGAACCTCTCTCTCTCCTCAGTCAGGTGTTTACTGACGCTATAGGAATCACTGAGGATAAAGGAAATGTTTTCCTCTGCTTTTTGTCACTCAATAAATGGGCCTATTAAATTATTGAGAGTGTGGTGGTGATGGAGGTGGGCAGCTAGGGGCCACATCATGGGACAACGAGGGCGCGATATGGGAAAAGAATACTGACATTTATTGTCCACATTTTGCATGTAAGAATTCCTACCAGAATTTCTTCTAGAAATGAAACAATTCTGACCCCAACCCTGATGGTGTCAAAAACAAGTCTAGCATTATCACAGGTCACAACGTCTGGTATTGTTCCATTCCCCAGTAGTATTGTTGTTCAGCTGAACAGTAATATGTCTGTGAGTCATCATGATGCATTAAGTCCCTAAGTGGTAAATTGATGAGGCATTACTCTGACATGATCCTCTTTGAGAAATAAATCAGTGTGTGTTTTCTATGATGCACTCATCCCATCCTTTACAATGCTTATGTGAACCACAATGAATTAACCTGATCACATACAAATGAAGAGAAATAAAGAGAACATTCTGATGCCATTACTAGAATTCCTAAGCAGCAGTATGTAACATGCTGGTTGGTGAATCACTGGCAGAAAAAGTCATAGTGCGTTCTCTGCTTCTTTCTCTCCATGCTCTTCACTCATCTTCCACTTGAAAGGGGGCTAAGCTGAGCAGTATCCCACGAAGAGAGCCCGGCGCTAAAAAGGAGGGAAACTTCTTGTGAAGCGACTGAGCCACACAACTCTACCCTACACTTAGAAAAAAAGGTTCCAAAAGGGTTCTTCTGCTGGTCCCATAGGATAACCCTTTTTGGTTCTAGGTACAACCCTTTTTGGTTCCAGGTAGAACCCTTTTGGGTTCCATGTAGAGCCCTCTGTGGAAATGGTTCTACATAGAACCCAAAAGGGTTCTACTTGGAATCAAAAAGGGTTCTTCAAAGGGTTGTCATATGGCAGTGTTCACCAACCAGTTGATTGCGATCGACTGTTCGATCTCCAAGGCATTCGTAGTTGATCACCAAACATTTCTGTAAAAAAACAACAACGATAAAGCCTAGCGTTCCTATTTTTGTTTGTTTGTTTAGCCCTGTTGCCGGTAGGTGCACTTGATTCAGCAGCCCTAGCACTGCAAAGTCAGTGTTCCCATTTCAAACCATTTCATGTGTCTGAAACTCTGGATACTCGGCAGGCCCAGAGAACAAATATATCTCAGATCACCATCTCTGCGCAAATTTCCTCGAGCCATAGGCTGTAAAAGAAGGCTCGAGCGCACAACATAGTTGACACTGTGAGATTTCAAAACTTTTTTAAACCCTGACTAAAGAGAGACTAAATGAATACAGCAATACAGCTGCTGTTTTTATAAGTACGTTTATGTTTAAGTTGTTATTCAGGACTGTCAACACTATTAAAAGCCATAAAATGCATGTTCTCCCTACTTCCACTCACACTACAACCAGCACTGCAGCTGCAATGAACGAGTAGCCTATTGCAGTGTTTCCATAAGCTTGAGTTGTTATTATTAGCGTCTGTGTCTTTTTTAATATTGAGAAATATTTTACTTTCTCTGGTCATAGGAGTAACAACATGAATAGGTGCATGAGGCAGAAATAATGCATTGCGAATTGAGTTTCGCCATCAACTTGAAGACTGTGTCCCCTTTTCTCAGCAGAGGGAGGGACAGAGGAGGGACGTGAGTCAGGTGAGAGGCAGCTTCACCACTGCTCCCTCCCTCCCTCAGGCTGACAATCAGATCCAGGCTATCAGTTGAGTAAAATTTAAAAAGCAAATTATTATGCTAATTCATTCAGCTGTGCCTCACGAGTAAAACAACAAATGATTTATTACCAGTGTGATCATTTACCTAAAATTATTTTGAAATATAATTTCTAAATGTTCTGAATATATCAACATAGGCAGGGCAATTCAAGCAGAGTGATAATCTATTGGGCCTATGTTAATGTTGCATAAGCTTATGTTTTTTAAGTCATGATTTTAAAAAACTGAGTGGTAGAGCTTGGCTTGCTTTTGGGCACAGAAAGTGATCTGAACTCAGAAAAGGTTGGTGACCACTGTCCTATGGGGACAGCTTAAGAACCCTTTTTGTTCTAAGAGTGTACGAGTCTATCGTCACGAAAACCGTTGGATGCACATGCCTGCGCTGCTCCAGGACCCCTACACACACACCTGCACATGCACACACACACTCAAGATCACGCACACCCACACTCAAGATCACACACACACACTCAAGATCACACACACAAACACACGCCAGGCTTAGCTCAGAGCAAGCCCTTCTCATCCCTTAGCAGTGTGCCACAATCACTGAGGCAGTCAAGCCAGCAGAATGAACTGCCAGTGATCTGTTCCATCCTCTCAGCCACACGCAATGGGAAACAATTAACATGCCACTCTGAGATGCATCTCTCTGGATGTGAAGCGGAGGGGGAGGAAGGATGCGGGGAGAGAGGGGAGGGAGAAAGGGACGAGAGACAGAGGGGCAAGAGACAGGGGACGGGAGGGAGAGAGCTGGGAGAGACAGATTTGGGAAGGGGAAGGACGGAGGGGAGAGGGAGAGGGAGAGGGAGAGGAGAAAGAGGGGAAGAGAAGGGGAGGGAGAGAGTTCTTTTTTTTTTTTACTTTCCTGAGGTAGCGGCGTGACCTTGTGATGTAGCCTGACAGCAAATGTCCGTTGCCAGGGAGATAGCTAATGTCTCAATGTCATTGGCTCCCTCCTGGCCGAGGGGAGAGGGGAGCGAGGGGAAGCCATCCAGACAGCCTTACACCAGGAGCATCATGCATGCACGCACACACACTGTAAAGACACACACACACACACTGTAAAGACACATGCACGCACACACACTGTAAAGACACATGCATGCACACACCAATATTCATACACACATTTGCAGTGTTGGTATGCAAAGAAAAATACATTCTCTCACACACTACAAAACCCACATTGTACAGTACCTAAAAAGGTGAATTCTTTGTCTGGCAAACAGAAACAGACAGTGAGTTGAGAGGACCAGAGAATAACTTTTCCCCTCGCCACTGAATCGTGAACATACTGTACAGTGTCTGTATGCATATCACCATATGCACAGAAAGAAATGCATATGAATGAAGGTAGTGCAGCTGAATAAACGTCTATGTTTAGCATGCATAGAGTACAGGAGAGGAGGCGAAGCCCTTCCTGAGACTTCAATACACTCCAATCATTCAGCTGTCTCTGGCAATGCTTCATTTATATCTATGTTTTAACTCTTCACAGATATCTCTCTCTCCATCCCTCTATCTCTCCCTTTCACTCTCTCCCTTCTTCTCTCTCACTCCCTCTCTCTATCTCTCCCTCTCTTTCTTCCTCTCTCTCTCACTCCCTCGCTCTCTCTTTCTCCCTCAGCATCTGATGCAATCCGTAACCAACACACAATCTCTTCCTGACTCTCAGACACAAAGAGAGAGAAGAGAGGGAGTGTGTGCCGTGCAAAGGAAGGGGGGCATATCTCCATAGATGTGCCAATCCTTCCCATGCCCTACAGGCACACAGGAATAAACACCAGAGACTCTGACAAAGCCAGCGCCAAAGCCCGGAACACGGGCAGACAGGCGGATACGGCCCATTAGCGCCCCCTATGAGACAGAGAGGGCATAGCTTCTCAGTGGACGTGTATACAGGACAAGGCAAAGTAGGCACAAAGGAGGCAGCAGCAGTAGCACACGCTCAACTGAGCAATGCTCCAATGTGCATGATGTCACTGATAGATGGGCCCTGTGAAGGCTGAACCCTGTGAATTGTTTGTGGGTTGGTCATGTCCAGTGCATCTGTGTGTGTGTGAGTAGGTGGGAGAGTAGTGTGTGTATTTGAGTAGTTGGGATGTGTGTGTGTGAGTAGGGGGGAGAGTAGTGTGAATTTCTGTTCACACATGCCATTGTTCAATTGTGTGTGATCAACATTAAGAGTGAATGTGTGAGTACATCTAGATGTGTGCGTTTGTGTCTGTCTGTCTTTCAGACTGGATGTTGAGGAATGGTGCATCTCTCTCTCTCTCTCTCTCTCTCTCTCTCTCTCTCTCTCTCTCTCTCTCTCTCTCTCTCTCTCTCTCTCTCTCTCTCTCTCTCTCTCTCTCTCTCTCTCTCTCTCTCTCTCTCTCTCTCTCTCTCTCTCTCTCTCTTCAATAATTCACAGGAAGGCAGTGGGGCAGGCTTGGCAGGGGGTGCGCCAGCTGACAGTGTGTTCAGACAAAGCTGTCAAACTGGAGAAAAATCACGTGGGTGGAACAGTGGCTAATCCCCCCCTATCCTCCCTTATCTGTCCCCTCTTTACTAGCCATTCCTATGGCAGATTTCTACCCCTTAGGACCCCTCTCATATACGCACATGTAGACGTACGCAAACACACACACACAGAGAGAGAGACACACACACACACACACAAACACACACCCTGGCCTCTCAGAGCCTAGCATGGGGGCTAACCAAATTTGGTCTCTCTGGGAAAGGCCTGCACTCTCAAAGCCACAGCCCCCCTTGTCTCAGCAAGACAAGCAGCCACTCCCCCTCCCCCTCCCCACCACCACCAAACACACACCAAGCCCTCACAACCCCTTCCCCTTCTCAGGGGAAAGACAGCTCCTTATTGTTCTAAGGAGTGTCAAGCGGTGTCACATTTGTCCAACCCCCACAGCTCCAGCCCCTTTTCAAAGCTTCAAAGAGCTGTATCCACCCTTCACTCTAGACACACATCATCATCACACAGCAGCAGCAACACACAGATTCCATCACTGGAACTCAACACATCTACCATTCCCCTTGTTCAGGACAGTTTCCTTTCCACCTCCTTCTTCACTCACTCACTTACTTGCTCCTGCTCCCGCACTCCTTCAGAGTGACAGAGTTCCTCCTCCTCTCTGTCGTCCAGCTCTTCCCCTGAGCGAAGGCACGCAAGTGTTTTTCTTTTCTCTTTTCTGCTCTCCTCTCTCTCTCTTTCTCTCGCTCTCTCTCTTCTCTACTCTCTCATAATTTTCTCTTTACACAGTCAAAGCAAAGACAATGCCGTCTTAATAGGCAAATTAATTAGCACGGCGCAATTTCACTCATTAAAAATGGAAACTAACTGCGGCACAATGAAGACAATGTTGGCACTAAACGCAGCGCAGAGGAAGACATGATTTAGAGAAGACATCCAGGACAGTTTAGGACTCCCACACACTTGAATTGTGATTGATTGGTGGAGCTGCCATAGCTCAAATGACTACGAGGCAACGCCAGTGTTCTTTTGTGAGGCTCCTTTTCTCAATCGGTTAATTATAGGATGTGTCTAAAACCATTACCACAAACAGAGGCTAAATGCATAGCCGTGGGAAGTATAGGTGCTGCAGCAAATATGTTTTTAGACAAATTTGAAATTTTATAAACTTTTTTAAATAGAAAGACCTTATTTACATGAGTATTCAGACCCTTTGCTATGAGACTCGAAATTGAGTCTTGTTTCCATTGATCATCCTTGAGATGTTTCTACAACTTAATTGAAGTCCACCTGTGGTAAATTCAATTGATTGGACATGATTTGGAAAGGCACACACCTGTCTATATAAGGTCCCATAGTTGACAGTGCATGTCAGAGCAAAAACCAAGCCATGAGGTCGAAGGAATTGTCTGTAGATCTGGAGAAGGGTACCAAAACATTTCTGCAGCATTGAAGCTCCCCAAGAACACAGTGACCTCTTTGGAACCACCAATTCTCTTCCTAGAGCTGGCCACCCGGCCAAACTGAGCAATCCAGAAGGATAACCATCTCTACAGCACTCCACCAATCAGGCCTTTATGGTAGAGTGGCCAGACCGAAGCCACTCTTTAGCAAAAGGCACATGACAGCCCGCTTGGAGTTTGCTTAAAGGCACCTAAAGGACTCAGAATACGAGAAACAAGATTCTCAGGTCTGATGAAACCAAGATTGGCAGCATCATGCTGTGGGGATGTTTTTCAGCGGCAGGGACTGGGAGACTAGTCAATATCGAGAAAGATGATCAGAGCAAAGTACAGAGAGATCCTTGATGAAAACCTGCTCCAGAGCGCTCAGGACTTCAGACTGGGGCGAAGGTTCACCTTCCAACAGGACAACGAACCTAAGCACACAGCCAAGATAGCACAGGAGTGGCTTCGGGACAAGTCTCTGAATGTCCTTGAGTGGCCCAGCCAGAGCCCGGACTTGAACCCGATCGAACATCTCTGAAGAGACCTGAAAATAGCTGTGCACCTGACAGAGCTTGAGAGGATCTGCAAAGTAGAATGTGAGAAACTTCCCAAATACAGGTGTGCTTGTAGTGTAACACCCAAGAAGACTCGAAGATGTAATCGCTGCCAAAGGTGCTTCAACAAAGTACTGAGTAAAGGGTCTGAATATTTATGGAAATGGAAACAGGATGCACCTGAGCTAAATTTCTGTTTAGTTTTTTTTGCAAAAATGTAAACTGTTTTCGCATTGTCATTATGGGGTATTGTGTGTAGACTGATGAGGAAAATTTATAATTTTATCAATTTTAGAATAAGGCTGTAACGTAACAAAATGTGGGGGTCTGAAAACACTGTATATATAACGAGCACCCAGATGCTGCGTAGGCAAAATAATAATATCAGACAGAGACAAGAAGGCCCGCATTCTTTTTTTGCGGCCGCTTTCTGCGTTGGCTACTATGTTGCAATATTAACATTCTCGACCTCTTGTTGATACAAAATGTTTCAATATTCTCAGAGCCACCTTGTTGATGCAATGCTTCAATATTCACAGAATGTTTCCCAATTTTGGTGGGAAGCGCACGAGACAATGGCATTGTCATAGTATACTGTATGCGCCATTCCTTCATATAGCCTATAGCAGGGGGTTGGCAAAAAAATTTCATATGAGTGCCAATTTACAATTGATCCTACCATTTCTAAAGAGCTGCATTCCAGTTATGATTTTCATATAAGCATTGTAGGCTGCTCAACTGTGCCCCCAAAAAATTCTAACTGCCCACAAACTGAATAATTCTATCTGGCTACCTGTAGCGAGGCGTTGATCATTCAGCGGTGCTGAATCACCGGTTTAGCCTTAATGTGTAGATTTTCCTTTTGAATTTCATGATTTTCTTCATTCCTTGGTCGAGTTTGTTTGTCGTCATGTGTCCTCGCCGATTATAGGCCTAAGTAAGTCCTTTGAATTATGCCTTTTATTTCAATGCATGTACAGGATTTATCTGACATAGTTTGCATTCACAGTCAGATGTGCTCCGGTTACTTTCACATTGATGTTGGTATTTGAAGTCAGCCTTGATAGCGTGTTTTATGCATCTATTTCATGTTGCACTGTTTGCGTGTTCCACAAGTAAATGAGTCAATGTAGCTTACTTTTCGCGGCTATAGCTGAGTGGGCTTTTTGGTCTCTCTCTTTCTCTCTCATTTTCTGCATGCTGTGTCCTAGCCCTTGAAGGAGTCACACTCAATTCTTTCAACACTTTTGGAATTGTGCCACAGCGTGCATCTTTATCACTGGGAACCTCTCCACAGCTACATACTGTAGGAGAGGATCTAACTCCTAAAAACATGGATATGGAGAGTTCTCAAACTGCAACTCAATGTATTTGCATAATTGTAACTTAACAAATGAAGATGTGTCATGATCATCTCAATCACTCTTGCAAGATGTCTTTGAGTTAAATGTTTCCTGTAACCAAGCAGATAGGAATATGTGTCTAATTTATGAACAGATGGAATTAAATCCATCTTACATAATGGGTATTTTTTTTAAACCGTCAATGCACCAAACTTCAAGCTAAGCAATAAGCGTAGTTAAAACAACAATGCCCCTCTCCTGTGCTCCTCTGTTCTGTATGTCTCTGACACACACACACACACACACACACACACACACACACACACACACACACACACACACACACACACACACACACATACACACACACATACACACACACACACACAAACCCCTCCTCTGCTCAGCTCTCACACCTCACCAACGTTCGGTACCCCTCTCTCAATAGTCTGACGCTCAGGCAGTCTGGCGGACCAGTTCTCACACTCTCACACACAGGAGCCGTCGTCTGTCTCACAGCACGAGCCTTTCCCACCTTTCCCACCTGCGAGCGCAGTGACATGATCTGAGGGGCTCACAGCCAGGTGCCGCGAGGCAGTCAGAGATGTCACCACATCCCAGGTGGGGTGGGAGCAGCCGGCGCACGGCAGCCATTCACACCGCCTGTCTGTCACACCCCGGCCCCAGCGTGGGGGCAACGTCCCCCCAACGTCAATCTCGTTATCACCGTGTCAGAACAACGTGGCGGCGATGCTGTGAGGAGGTTGTGTGCGGGATTGAGAAGGATGGTTAAACTCACCTGGTGCCCATATGCTTTTCCTCCAGCTCGTATGGCTTGACAAACCACTTCCCGATCCGCACAAAGTCCTTGTCCATCAGACACCTGGGGATGGGAGACATTAAACATCTGTATCACAGTGTATATATATATATAATATACACACAAATATACATGCACATAGACACATACTGTACATAGATGTTTTCATACCTGAACACTGACAGCAATGGAGTTACACAGTACCATTAGATGAAGACTCTATTTAAAGCTTTATGACAATGCAATATAGTGCAGAGGTATAGAGTTGGAAGAGAGGAGGAGGTAGACTCAAGGTAATAAGAAGGTTCATTCAGCCTGCCCCCCTATGATGATCATTGATGTTTAACTTAATTGAAACCAAATATGTGCTGGTTCATTTCGCAGATGGAAAGCTTTACTGGAGTCACTGATTCAGTCCAGGTTTTAATTTGATTATTACTTCAAGTCTTTTAACGGTTGGTGGTCTCTAATTTTGTCAACATTATTTCCTTAGCAGTTGGTGGGAGTAGAAATGGTTATATGAGCAGAAATAGCCTATGACTAGACTGGGAATATTCAGCTTACTTTATGTGATACTTTACATATGACTTTATGACATGGAATGAGCTGACAAGTCATTTTCCAAGTGGCTCATGGGAAATGTAGTTGTATGTACCTCTCCAGCAGGTTGTGAATGGCCTTGAACAGGAGGGTCCGGCATTCATATGACAGCCCACACTCCCATAGTCCCTCCTCAGCCACTAGAAGACAGGAAGAGAAGATGGATGGGTTAGCAACTGGTGGATACAGTGAAGTCAACACAGTTCATACCATATAAATGGATTGGAAATGATAATATAGAATATTCATTCAAATGACGCTAACTGATGTGGCTCATGCAATGGAATGTATTTTTTGTCATGTCAGTTAAGTTGATTCAACAAATCTCAGCACAGATTGATGGGTACACTTCATAATTTACTTCCAGCTTTGCTTCTACGTAAAAAAAAATACAGGTTAAGAAAATGTAATGATCCATGCGGCAGGGTTTGAAAATAAACAAATTCATGGGACCAGCACCATTGATAACTACTACTAGCGCTGTTGCTAACTAGCAATGTTGGTCCCATGTTTGCAAAGAGTTATGGTATATTAGAATCCCGTTGTCTTAACATGTGTCATCTTGAACTAAATGTCTTCCTCAGAGAAAGATAGAGGACTCATCTTTATATCTGTGCCATTAATGGGTCTGTGACAGCATGGGCATTGCCATTGAGACTACAACCCCTGGGAATCCCCAACCAGTTGACTATGTTAACTACTTTAAAATGGTGGAAGCATGGTGGAAGCTCTCAATGGCAATGTCCATGATAAAACGGGTTATATCCATAATGAGTCCTCTATCTATCTCTATACTTTGCTCCTATGGGAACACTTGCAATGGCCAATAGTCCACCCATTATGACTTGAATGGGGATGCCCGTTCTATTCATTCAATCTCTGTTCATACACTCAAACACATTGCACAGACACACAGGAGACATTCTCTATTGACTGTAATGCATGCCAAAAGCAGAGGAGGCTTCTAGGAATACAGATGAATTTACCCACAGACACAAGTATCTACATGTACTGTACACCCATCCACAGACTGACTCATCAGATGCCACAGTTACAGTATCTTCCATACAAGTTAAACCACTGTGGAGCTGCTGCATCTGTGTTTGTGTATGTGTGTGTGTGTGTATGTGTGTGTGTGTGTGTGTTCACTGTGCCTCTGTAAAGCTGTCAGGTCCACTGCACCAGCGCCACTGTCTACCCGTGTGCAGCTGTCAGCTCCAGTTAGCCAGCGCTGGGAGAGACAGTGTGCTGCAGAGTATGTGTATGTGTCTGTGTGTGTTTGTTTGTATGTGTGTGTCTGTGGGCCAGAGGCCACGCAGGGAGGCAGGAGAGGAGAGACAAGGAGAGACAAGGAGAGGAGAGGCGGGCAGCACCACGCGCAGATGCCAGCCCTGACAGCCCAGCAGCGCTCAGGAGAGTCGTTAGGGCGACAGCGCTTAGTTCCAGTTCTTGCCATGTCAGCAGCCAGCTTAAATGTGACTTGTGTGGAGTAGTGGATGGATCCTACCACTACTGGTTCCCCCATCCTTCCTTCTTCACAGAAAAGGAACAGCTACTGATAGCTCTAGTGTTTTTTGTTCTCTGCCTTACCTGGAGGGCGATTGGCAGGGATGGGAGGCTTGTGAGTGGGTGTTGTGTTTACTTACAGGGTGGTGGCAAACAAAAAGCACCGGGCGGGTACGGAGCGATGAATGGAGCAATGAATGGATGGGGGGAGGATGATATTTAGTTTTTCTTTGGGGGGTTGTGTTTTCTTGCTTTTTTGATATTTCCCTCCCTTTTTTCACACTGGAGTGAATGAAATTTCCTTACTCGCCAGAATTCCCGGGTAACCATGGCAACACTGGCTGTGAGAACACAGCTCCCCGGTATTCAATTCCACCGCCACCCCCTCTCTTCCTCCCTCCTTCTATCCTCTCCTTCATCTGTTCTATTGCTTCCAACACCCCCACCCCCTTTCCTCCCTGTCTCTCCCTCCCCTCCTCCCTCCCTTGTTCATTCCTGATCCAGGGCTCAAACAGGAAGCTTAGCTCCAGCCAGCTATTCTACAGGGAAGAGTGCTCCATGAGCGGAATGCCAACTCTCCAGAAAATCTAGCTCATTAGCTCGCCCCTTTCTCCAATCCCTTTTCATAATGCCAATTCACCGCCAGTCGTCTTCATCTATCTACCCTACCACTTCCCCCGCTCCCTCCACTCCTTTTCCCCTTCTCTCCCCCTCTTTCACGTTCACTCAACCCACCACCTCCACGGAGCACGCCCAGGTTCTCAACCCCTCTTCACCCAGGTTTGAGTCACCCTGCCTGGGGGAAACTCTCTCTCCTGCCTAGCCACATCCAGCCACACAATGAGCTCCCTACCTCTGGGAGCCACCCGTAAGGAAACTGAACTGATGTTATCAACTTGTTGATTACGTATTTCTGACTGGTTTAGATTACAAACACTGACAACAGCAAAACATCGCTCCTCAGAGTGTAGGTATCAACTGATGCTATACCCGAGATTACAACTTGTAAAAGAAAAATCAGGAATTCCTTTCGCTGCTCCCCGAGCCTCGAAGCTCATGTGAATGTCATTACAGCTATTGTTTACATTGCAGTCACAGAGGAGCTCGAGCTGCACCTTATCGAGCCTTCAACACAAGGTGTGACTATTTCTGTCTTGTGCACACACACACACACACACACACACACACACACACATACACTCACAAACGCACACACACACACACACACACTCGCAAACACACACAGACACACACAGGTAGAAATCTGTGTGAAATCTGATCTGAGATATTTAACTATTAAAATCCTTCCTGGTAACAGTGGGCTTATGTTTGACAAACAGCTGCAGAGTAGCAACAAGTCATCGCCATGGTATGTGATTGCTGTGCTTAAAGAGTTGAAATGTTTTGAACAGTGAGGTTAAATGTATAGATCCTTATCTAGATGAGTGTTACAGTATATCTGGTCCTCTCCTCTCAGCAGAGCTTCGTCAGGCTCCTGGGAAGTGGAGGGAGCACCACCTCACAACTTCAGCTGTGGATGATAACCGTCAACGTTGTCAGGGTGGCCGCATAGTTTAGTTTCACTTCTCCATTTCAGTGTGTGCGCGCATGCAGCTCTCAGATGTGTGGCTCTCAGATGACACAGATAAGGAGAATGAGAGAGAAAAGGGAGGAAACATGTTATGGTGTTTCTGTGTGCTCAAGAACTGAACTGAGTGAAAGTGTGAGTAGATGTTTTGCTTGTGCGTGATCATTGTCACTTTGTTTGAGGTGTAGCAGTATTTGTATCATGTTGTGTGAACTTGTCTGTGTGCATGGGCTCATTTGTGTTGTGTGGATTTGTGTGGGCTGCATGTGTGTGTGCATCTATTCATGCATGCATGTGTGTACGCGTATCAGTGTGTGCTGTGTAGGGAATGAGCGCTGCTTTAGTGTGTGATGGCTTCATTCCCAGTGCAAACACGTGTTAATTTCACACGTCCCGCCCCTCGCCACAATGCTGCTCTGATGCCCCCACCCCTCAATCTATCGCTCTTTTCTCCCTTCCCCTCTACATCTATATAAACTGAACCTTCCCCTTACTCAGATTGACAGATACTACAACAGCCCTATCTATGCCTTACTTTGTGAGACTGCTTAATGCTACTTAACTGTTAATTGCTACCTAACTCCACCACTAGAGGGAGTGTCCACTGTCCACACACAAAGATGCTATTGATCCAGGCTACAGACAGATAGAGAGAGAGAGAGAGAGAGAGCATTCTATGCCATAAAAAGGAACAAAAAATTTGACATACCAATTAGGATCTGGCAAAAAATACTTGAATCAGTTATAGAATCCATTGCCCTTTATGAGTGTGAGGTTTGGGGTCCGCTCACCAACCAAGAATTCACAAAATGGGACAAACACCAAATTGAGACTCTGCATGCAGAATTCTGCAAAAATATCCTCCGTGTACAACGTAGAACACCAAATAATGCATGCAGAACAAAATTAGGCCAATACCTGCTAATTATCAAAATCCAGAAAAGAGCCGTTAAATTCTACAACCACCTAAAAGGAAGCGATTCCCAAACCTTCCATAACAAAGCCAACACCTATAGAGAGATGAACCTGGAGAAGAGTCCCCTAAGCAAGCTGGTCTTGGGGCTCTGTTCACAAACACAAACACAGAGCCCCAAGACAGCAACACAATTAGACCCAACCAAATCATGAGAAAACAAAAAGATAATTACTTGACACATTGGAAAGAATTAACAAAAAAACTGAGCAAACTGGAATGCTATTTAGCCCTAAACAGAGAGTACACAGTGGCAGAATACCTGACCACTGTGACTGACCCAAACTTAAGGAAAGCTTTGACTATGTACAGACTCAGTGAGCATAGCTTTGCTATTGAGAAAGGCCGCCGTAGGCAGACCTGGCTCTCAAGAGAAGACAGGCTATGTGCACACTGCCCACAAAATGAGGTGGAAACTGAGCTACACTTCCTAACCTCCTGCCCAATGTATAACCTATTAAAGACACATATTTCCCTCAGATTACACAGATCCACAAAGAATTTGAAAACAAACCCGATTTTGATAAACTCCCATATCTACTGGGTGAAATACCAGTGTGCCATCACAGCAGCAATGTGTGACCTGTTGCCACAAGAAAAGGTCAACAGTAAAGAACAAATACCATGGTAAATACAACCCATATTCATGCTTATTTATTTTCCCTTTTGTATTTTAACCATTTGTACATTGTTACAACACTGTATATATACATAATATGACATTCGTAATGTCTTTATTCTTTTGGAACTGAGTGTAATGTTTACACTGTTCATTTCACTTTTGTATATTATCTATTTCACTTGCTTTGGCAATGTTAACATATGTTTCCCATGCCAATAAAGCCCCTTGAATTGAATTGAGAAAGAGTGAGAGTGAGAGTGAGAGTGAGAGAGAGAAAGAGAGAGAGAGAAAACGTTCTCCAGAGGTGGGCTTTCTCGTTGGAGAGGTGGGCTTTCTCGGACTCTCTCCCTCACGGGCCTAGTGTCTGGCGGTGTGTCTGTCTATCTCTCTGGCTGTGTGTGTGTGCGCGCATGTGCGTGCATGTGACACACAGCAGCTTTATTAATGACCTGTCGGACGCTACTGTATGTCTAAACAGATGCAGAAGAGAGGGGAGGAGAGAGATAAAGAAAGCAAGAGAGAGGCTCATATAATGGGCATGGCGTGTCAGTGTGGGACCCCTCATTTACTAATGGGCCTACAACGCCATTAGAGCAGATCACCAGTGAGGGTAATGGGGCAGTACGCACAGTGTGTGTATGTTAGGGCTGGCACAATTACCATATAACAGTGTAACTGATGGTTATGGATGAAGACCGTCATGATATAAAATAACCATCATAACCGCAAAAACATTTTTTAAAGAACATTTGACTGAAGACGGGACAGCCAGCCATTCAGGTATTTGAGTCCATTCGTGCGGTAATGTGGACTCTTAACAACGTGATGAAACTTTGTGCTCCTTGCTGAAAGAAGCAAGGTGTTGGACCAAATGAGTCTCCCCTGCAGCAGCAGCACACATACAAATAGAATGAATAGAACGGGCTTGGAACCTCTAATCCTGGCAATTTGACTGGTAAACTAATGATTAGTGCTATTAGTGATGGGTAGTCTGCGAACGATTCATTATTTTTGATCGACTCCTTTTACTGACTTGAGAGTCATGATACATTTTTCTGATTGACTCTGCTGAGGCCCTGCTGTGAGGAGAGAACCAGAGACAGTGATTTTTCTGAGTTAATTTTAGTCGTTCGTGTGACTTGCTGGAAGCAATAAATTCTACAGCAGTATTAATACGCGCTCCTTCGGTGACTCTGGAGACGTCCTCCAACCAACAACTGATCTGACATACGGTATACAGTGCATTCGGAAAGTAATCAGACCCCTGGATTTTTTCCACATTTTGTTACGTTACAGCCTTATTCTAAAATGTATTACATAATTATTTTCCCATATCAATCTACACATAATAACACATAATGACATAACGAAACCAGTGTTAAAAATATAAAACAGAAATACTTTAATGACATACAGTGACAAGAAAAAGTGTGTGAACCCTTTGGAATTACCTGTATTTCTGCATAAATTTGTCATAAAATTTGATTTCATCTTCATCTTAGTCACAGCAATACAGTGTGCTTAAACTAATAACACACAAATTAATGCATTTTTCTTGTCTATATTGAATACATTCACAGTGTAGGTTGGAAAAAGTGTGTGAATCCCTAGGCTAATGACTTTTCCAACGAGATTGGAGATGTTGGTTAGAGCTGCCCAGCCCTATAAAAACACTCAAAAAATGTGAGTTTGCTATTCATAAGAAGCATTGCCTGATGTGAACCATGCCTCGAACCAAATAAGAATTGTTGACTTGCATAAAGCTGGAAAGGGTTACAAAAGTATCTCTAAAAGCCTTGATGTTCATCAGTCCATGGTAAGACAAATTGTCTATAAATAGAGAAAGTTCAGCACTGTTGCTACTCTCCCTAGGAGTGGCCGTCCTGCAAAGATGGCTGCAAGAGCACAGTGCAGAATGCTCAAATTTTTATTTCACCTTTATTTAACCAGGTAGGCCAGTTGAGAACAAGTTCTCATTTACAACTGCGACCTGGCCAAGATAAAGCAAAGCAGTGCGACAAAAACAACAACACAGAGTTACACATAAACAAATGTACAGTCAATGACACAATAGAAAAATATATGTACAGTGTGCTCAAACGTAGAAGAGTAGGCTGGTAAGGCAATAAATAGGACAAAGAGGCAAAATAATTACAATTTAGCATTAACATTGGAGTGATATATGTGCAGATAATGATGTGCAAGTAGAGATACTGGGGTGCAAAAGAACAAGAGGATAAGTAACAATATGGGGATGAGGTAGTTGGGTGTGCTATTTACAGATTGGCTGTGTACAGGTACAGTGATTGGTAAGCTGCTCTGACAGCTGATGCTTAAAGTTAGAGAGGGAGATATACGACTCCAGCTTCAGTGATTTTTGCAAATCGTTCCAGTCATTGGCAGCAGAGAACTGGAAGGAAAGGAGGCCAAAGGAAGTGTTGGCTTTGGGGATGACCAGTGAAATATACCTGCTGGAGCGCGTGCTACGGGTGGGAGTTGCTATGGTGACCAGTGAGCTAAGATAAGGTGGGGCTTTACCTAGCAAAGACTTATAGATGACCTGGAGCCAGTGGGTTTGGCGACGAATATGTAGTGAGGGCCAGCCAACGACAGCATACAGGTCGCAGTGGTGGGTAGTGTATGGGGCTTTGGTGACAAAACGGATGGCACTGTGATAGATTACATCCAGTTTGCTGAGTAGAGTGTTGGAGGCTATTTTGTAAATGACATCAACAAAGTCAAGGATCGGTAGGATAGTCAGTTTTACGAGGGTATGTTTAGCGGCATGAGTGAAGGAGGCTTTGTTGCGAAATAGGAAGCCAATTCTAGATTTAATTTAGGATTGGAGATGCTTAATGTGAGTCTGGAAGGAGAGTTTACAGTCTAACCAGACCCCTAGGTATTTGTAGTTGTCAACATATTCTAGGTCAGAATCGTCCAGAGTAGTGATGCTAGTTGGGCGGGAGGGTGCGGGCAGCAATCGGTTGAAGAGCATGCACTTAGTTTAACTAGCATTTAAAGCATTTTAAGGCCACGGAAGGAGTGTTGTATGGCATTGAAGCTCGTTTGGAGATTTGTTAGCACAGTGTCCAAAGAAGGGCCAGATGTTTACAGAATGGTGTCATCTGCGTAGAAGTGGATCAGAGAATCACTAGCAGCAACAGCAACATCATTGATATATACAGAGAAAAGAGTCGGCCTGAGAATTTAACCCTGTGGCACCCCCATAGAGACTGCCAGAGGTCCGGACAACAGGCCCTCTGATTTGACACACTGAACTCTATCTGAGAAGTGTTTGGTGAACCAGGCGAGGCAGTCATTTGAGAAGCCAAGGCTTTTGAGTCTGCCGATAAGAATGTGGTGATTGACAGAGTCGAAAGCCTTGGCCAGGTCGATGAAGACGGCTGCACAGTCTGTCTTTTATCGATGGCGGTTATGATATTGTTTAGGACCTTGAGCGTGGCTGAGCTGCACCCATGACCAGCTCGGAAACCAGATTGCATAGTGGAGAAGGTACGGTGGGATTTGAAATGGTCTGTTAACTTGGCTTTCAAAGATTTTAGAAAGGCAGGGCATGATGGATATAGGTCTATAACAGTTTGGTAGGTTCCTTGATAATTTGTGTGAGATTGAGGGCATCTAGCTTAGATGGTAGGACGGCCGGGGTGTTAAGCATGTCCCAGTTTAGGTCACCTAACAGTACAAACAGATAGATGGGGGGCAATCAATTCACATATGGTGTCCAGGGCACAGCTGGGGGCTGAAGGGGGTCTATAACAAATGGCAACGGTGAGAGACTTGTTTCTGGAAAGGAGCAGATTTCTGGGCGCGGAAGAATAGATTCAAGGCATAATGTACAGACAAGGGTATGGTAGGATGTGAGTACAGTGGAGGTAAACCTAGGCATTGAGTGACGATGAGAGAGGTTTTGTTTCTAGAGGCACCATTTAAGCCAGGTGAGGTCCCCGCGTGGTGGGGGGGTGGAACAAAAGGGCTAGCTAAGGCATATTGAGTAGGGCTGGAGGCTCTACAGTGAAATAAGACAATAATCACTAACCAAAACAGCAATAGACAAGGCATACTGACATTAGGGAGAGGCATGTGTAGCCGAGTGATCATAGGGTCTAGTGAGTAGCTAGGCGATCTCGAGACACGGCGATTCAGACAGATAGCGGGCCGGGGTTAGCAGGCAGATGGGCCTCTGGGGGACATCACAACGGAAGAACCTTTTGAAACCCCCTCGGACGGTTACGTCAGCAGACCAGTCATGATGGATCAGCGGGGCTCTGTGTCGGCAGTAAAGGGTCCGGGCCAATTGGCAAAAGAGGTATTGTAGCCCAAGAATTGGCTGATGGACCTTTTTGGCTAGCCAAGAGATGGGCCTAGCTCGAGACTAGTTCCAGGCTAACTGGTGCTTGCTTCGGGACAGAGGAGTAGCCACCCAGATAGCAGCTAGCTAGCTGCGATGATCTGGTGTAAAGGTTCAGAGCTTGCGGTAGGAACCCGGAGATGTGGAAGAGAAAAAAACTGTCCGATAAGCTCTGGGTTGATATTGCGCTGTGCAGAATGGCAGGAATTGACCGGGCTGAGGCTGGCTGATGTCCGAGTTAACGGTGATGACCGCTAGTAGTGGCTAACTGACTACTAGCTAGTAGCTAGTCAGTTGGCTAGCTTCTGATGGGGGATCCGGTTCTAAAGTATAAAAAATAGCAGATCCGTACCACATTGGGTGAGGTGGGCTGCAGGAGAGTATGATCAGTCCATAGACGGAAATTGAGATTTAAAAAATTAAAAAATATATTCTAAATATATACGAAGAAAACGATATATACACGGTCGGGTCGGGACAGGACAAGACAAAAACAGACGTACGACTGCTATGCCATCTTGGTTGGAGGTTAAGAAGAATGAGGTTAATGAGGTTAAGAAGAATCCTAGAGTGTCAGCTAAAGACTCACAGAAATCTCTGGAACATGATAACATCTGTTGACGGGTCTATGATACGTAAAACACTAAACAAGAATGGTGTTCATGGAAGGAAACCACGGAAGAAGCCACTGCTGTCCAAAAAAACAACATTGCTGCACGTCTGAAGTTCGCAAAAGATCACCTGAATGTTCCACAGTGCTTTGGGAAAATATTCTGTCGACAGATAAAACTAAAGTTGGGGTGTTTGGAAGGAACACACACCAACATCAAAACCTCAACCCAACTGTAAAGTATGGTGGAGGGAGCATCATGGTTTGGGGCTGCTTTGCTGCCTCAGGGCCTGGACAGCTTGCTATCATTGACGGAAAAATAAATTCCCAAGTTTATCAAGACATTTTGCAGGAGAATGTAAGGCTATCTGTCTGCCAATTGAAGCTCAACAGAAGTTGGGTGATGCAACAGGACAACGACTCAAAACACAGAAGTAAATGAACAACAGAATGGTGTCAACACTGGAGTGGCCCAGTCAGAGTCCTGACCTCAACCCGATTTAAAATGCTGTGGCATGACCACGAGAGCGGTACACACCAGACATCCTAAGAATATTGCTTAACTAAAACAGTTTTATAAAGATGTATGGTCCAAAGTTCCTCCTGACCGTTGTGCAGGTCTGATCCGCAACTATAGAAAACGTTTGGTTGAGTTTACTTCTGCCAATGAAGGGTTAACCAGTTATTAAATCACATACTTTTCCCACCCTACGCTGTGAATGTTTACACGGTGTATTCAATAAAGATATGAAAACGTATAATTGTTTGTGTGTTATTAGTTTAAGCGGACTGTGTTTGTCTATTGTTGTGATTTAGATGAAGATCAGATCAAATTTAATGACCAATTTATGCAGAAATCCAGGTAGTGTTCACATACTTTTTCTTGCCACTGAAAGTATTCAGATCCTTTGCTATGAGACTTGAAATTGAGCTCAGGTGCATCCAGTTTCCATTGATCATCCTTAAGATGTTTCTAAAACGTGACATGATTTGGAAAGGCACACACCTGTCTATATTAGATACCACACTAGACAGTGCATGTCAGAGCAAAAATCAAGCCATGGGGTCGAAGGAATTGTCCGTAGAGCTCCAAGACAGGATTGTGTCGAGGCACAAATCTGGGGAAGGGTACCAAAACAATTCTGCAGCATTGAAGGTCCCCAAGAACACAGTGGCCTTGATCATTCTTAAATGGAAGAAGTTTGGAACCACCAAGACTCTTCCTAGAGCTGACCGCCCGGCCAAACTGAGCAATCGGGGGAGAAGGGCCTTGGTCAGGGTGGTGACCAAGAACCCGATGGTCACTCTGACAGAGCTTCATAGTTCCTCTGTGGAGATAGGAGAACCTTCCAGAAGGACAACCATCTCTGCAGCACTCCACCAATCAGGCCTTTATGGTAGAGTGGCCAGATCGAAGCCCCTCCTCAGTAAAAGGCACATGATAGCCCGCTTGGAGTTTGCCAAAGAGCACCTAAAGCACTCTCAGACCATGAGAAACAAGATTCTCTGGTCTGATGAAACCAAGATTGAACTCTTTGGCCTGAATGTCAAGCGTCACATCTGGAGGAAACTGGCACCCTCCCTACGGTGAAGCATGGTTGTGGCAGCATCATGCTGTGGGGATGTTTTTCAGTGGCAGAGACTGGTAAACTAGTCAGGATTGGGGGAAAGATGAACGGAGCAAAGTACAGAGAGATCCTTGACAAAATCCTGCTCCAGAGCGCTCAAGACCTCAGACTGGGGCGAAGGTTCACCTTCCAATAGGACAACGACCCTAAGCACACAGCCAAGACAACGCAGGAGTGGCTTCGGGACAACTCTCTGAATGTCCTTGAGTGGCCCAGCCAGAGCCCAACTTAAACCCGAACTAACATCTCTGGAGAGACCTGAAAATAGACTTCCAACTTCATTGGCTGATCCCTCCTGGTGACCTTGTTAGAGTCATGTCGAACCTGGTCATCAGGAGGGATCAGCCAATTGTGAAGAAGAAAATTGACTACTTCAAACTGGAGATGGTCTCAATGGTGCTGCCCATGCTGTCACAGATGCTATAATGGCACAGATACAAAGATGACTCCTCTAACTAGCTCTATGGTCATTATTAACTCAAATTAATGAAAAGTGAGTCGTAAGATTCGTTGTTCTGACTTAACGAGTCGAAAATATCAGAATCAGTAAAAATATCTAAACTTCCCATTACTAAGTGCTATCTGGAATGTCCATACCCTAACCCTAACCTTAACCCCTACCCTTACTCTAACCCTAACCTTAATCTTAACCATAACCTTTACGTAATCCTAACCCTTACCTTAATCCTTACAATTTCAACTTCAATGGGGTAGGGACATCCCAAGGGTACCGGATAGCAAGTTGTAGCGTCTGCTTCCAACTCACACCCTCAAACACGTAGATTCCCTGAACGCAGCTCACTTTCCAGCCCACTTTCCAGCTCACACTCTCAAACAGCTAGATGCCCTGAACGCAGCTCACTCTCCAGATCCCAATAACCTGAATTCTAATCACCTGTTCACACGCCTGTATGTCATTATCACACACTATTTAGTTCAGTTCTTTGCACCCCATCACGGTGAGGTATTGTTTGTTTTGTGACACCAGTCTTTCAGAGCGCTGTGTTTCCAGTGACTTACACCTCCAGTGTATGATTGTTTTTGCCTGCCTCACTAACGACACCTTCTTGCCTATTTCTTGCCTGTACTTTAGCTTATTGGATTGCCTGTTATCTACATATTGCCTGATCTCCCGGACTACGTTACTAGCCTTTTCCCTGCCTGTACTGTTGCCTTTGGACCCCTTGTGTATGACCTGCCTGCCCCTGGACCCAGCTACCTCCCTCCTACTGTGGTCCTTTACAATAAACACCTGCTGCGCCCTGCGCTTGAAACCAGCTCTCTGTCTCCCATCTTGTTCATTACACAAGGACAGTAAACTCATGGATACACTCGCAATAGCTGCCTGGTATTGTGATGCAAGATTTTATATGGTAATGTAGAATGTTCCTTCAAATTATGTTAACAGATGTGGCTCATGTTATGCAATATATTTGTTGAGTTGAATCAACAAATCACAGCCCATATTGATGGGTAGACTTCTTGCTATTACTTTGTGCTTTTACTTCCTGCTATTAGTCCAGGTCGATAATATACAGGTTAAGACAACGTCATCACAAATCTGGGACCAGCGCTGTTGCTAACTACCAGTGGCGTTGCTAACTAGCATAGCTGGTCCCCTTGTTGCAAAGAGTTATGGGATATTAGAATCTTGTTAACTTAACAGCTTCAACCTAGGTTGAAGATAACAAAGGTTAAGACAAGGATTCTTGTATCCCATAACTCTCTGCAAAAATTAGGAAGAATTCTAAACTAAGGGACCTGAGATGCTTGTTAGCGCTGGTCCCATGAATCTATTTTCAAAAGCATCCACAGACTCATATGTATCAACCTGGGTATCTTCAACCTAGCTTTTAGTTCCTGCTTTGCTCAAAATGGCCACCAGTCCAACCATTATGCCATCATTGACTTGAATGGGGATGCCTGTTCTATTCATTATATTTCTATGGCAGAACGTGCAGTCAGGAGAGGAGAAAATGTGCGTAATTTGTATTACATACAGTACCAGTCAAGTTAGGACACACCTACTATTCAAGGGTTCTTTGTTTTTACTATTTTCTACATTGTAGAATAATAGTGAACATCAAAACTATGAAATAACACATGGAATCATGTAGTAACCATAAAAGTGTTAAAAAAAAATCTATATTTGAGATTCTTCAAAGTAGCCAGCCTTTTCCCTTGATGACAGCTTTGCACTCTTGGCATTCTCTCAAACAGCTTCACCTGGAATGCTTTTCCAACAGTCTTGAAGGAGTTCCCACTCCGGCCAAACCCTCCCCTAAGCTGGCCTACGCTGGGCCAATTGTGCGCCGACCTTAGGGACTCCCAATCATGGCCGGTTATGATACAGCCCAGGATCGAACCAGGGTCTGTACTTACACCTCTAGCACTGAGATGCAGTGCCTTAGACTGGTGCACCACTCGGGAGTTCAGAAGTGTTGATGTCTTCACTATTATTTTACAATGTAGAAAATAGTACAAATAAAGAAACCCTTGAATGAGTAGGTCTGCCTAAACTTTTTACTGGTACTGTATATATATTGTGCTATTCGAATGGTTATTACGGTGACCGTGGCCATCATGCAAAATTCCATGACCATCACAACCCATTTGTGCGAGCGTGTGTGTGGGGGGAGGGGGGGATCCGCCATCCCACATTTAAGCAGACAATGCACACTGGCAGGCGTGTGTAATGTTCTCTCTTCCCATCGCTGGGATAAAGACCCATTGTCATGACGTGGCCCTCTTTGGGTATAGCTAGTGGCTTCCTGCTCTCTCCTTCTACACCCAGGTTCTGTTATCTCAGGTTGTAAATTCCTGGAGGAGACGCTCTCCCCCCTGGCCAAGCAGAAAGACACACAGAGAGAACAAAGGAACTTCTTCTACATCACAGAACTTGAGAATTGAACAATATCCATGTTTTGGAGAATGTGTAAACAGTCGTTGGAAAAGCCAGCTATGACCCGCCCCATTTTGTTTCATGTTTGTGACCTCGTGAAAGACAATACAGCCACATTACCATAACTCTGTTTTACACAGGAGCCTCCGTTATGAGGTTTGCGTCTAATTATTGTATAAAATGAATGAGTAAAGATGAAACTATTTGTGAAATGTAATGTGATTTTAAACCGTTAATGTGAGAGAATTGTATTCCCTTTAAAGTTTAACAAAGTCATTGGGCCGCTCCCACGAGCACAGACATGATCTGGCTCATGGGAAAGCCCTTTTCTACAAAAACCCCCACCTGAAGAAATCCTCTTCAGACCATGCATACCTCGGTCAGCTGAGGGGGCATAGGTTTGAGTAGAGACCACAAAAACCTCAGTATAAGCTAAGGTTGTAATGGTTGTTGAATTCCTAACCATACCACGTGGAGCATTGGCTACATGGAGGGAAATGGTTAAACTTAGACTATCGATCCCAACAGAATAAGAGCAAATCTTCGATACTAATTACTAGTCTGCAGCTAAAAATTGTCAACCTGGGATGTGAAGACCGACAACCGCCGAAACGTCTATTCTATAAGAACATTTCTGAATGGTACTCTGAAGTATCCATACTAACCACGAAAGAATGCAGGGAAGCAGAGAGACGCTCGGATGAACTTTCCAACAGAAAGACAGACCACTCCAACAGATCACGACACACTGAGCGTAAATATATATTGATTGCGATTATTCCCGAACGAGTGAGCGTTCATGTGCAAAGGATTAGCATTTCAATTAATATAATTATAAACTGTGTAGTGACTCCTTTTTGTCTTTCCCGCCCTTCTCCACACCCACTTCAGTTTTTCCACCAAGCCGTCATATCGGCCTATCCCATTAGGGAACCTCCCCTATAATTCCCTTGTAACAATTTCTACTGTTTGTTTGTTTATGCATTTCTGTGATTATTTAGTTAGTAAATAAATGAATAAGACAATTGGTGTATGGATGATTCATAGTAAAGGCTGGGTTTGTGCAGATAACCAACAATTTACGACGTTTGGAATGAGACTAACGTGAGGTAAAGAATAATTAAATTATTAGAAGACTAATTGATTAGATATTAAAATATCTGAAGAGTTATTTTAAGAAAATTATAACTTTGTAGATTGTCTTTGGTGCCCCGGTATCCTAGTTAATTACATTTACATGATTTGTTTAATTACGTAATAATAATTACTGAGAATTGATTTGATAAAATAACTTCAATTGAATGATGCCAAAGACACGACACCATGCTGGGGTTTTGACTTCACAGAGAAGTTGTAGCTCGGAATGTTCTCTTATAATCTCATTGGATGCTCAAAATCTGGTTGGGTTGTTGCACAATCTTCCCAACTTCTGAACTTTAAAGGATGTTAGGCTCTGACCATGTGTGACCACTGAGACTCCATTCAAAATGAATGAATCAAGCAGATAACATTAACCTGAGTAGGATCTCTCATCTATGGATGGATATGACATTTCATCCACCCGTCATGTCTATTTGAGACTGTACTTACTAACTTGCCAGTGTTAAATGAAGATCTGTGGTTGTAAATTCCAAAGTGGTAAACAGTGTTGGAACAGTCTGTTGTAACATGAGTCCATACATAACAGCTTTGCAGGATAACACAGGTACTGTTGGAGCGAACACAAAAATGTATGCAGTGACTGTATATCCCTTTGGCAGTGGCCCTGTGTCACTGGCTACACTATAGCCCAGTGATGTAACAAACACCAAACAACCACTTATAAAGAAGACAGAGCACAAAGCAAAGCTGGCCAAAGGACAGAGACTGAGGGAGAGCAGAAGAGGTGGAGAGAAGAAGAGAGGAACTCCCACTCCTCCTCTCCTTTCCTCTCGTTTCCACTCCGGTGTGTGATCCACCAGCTCTTCAACACTGAGCTCAACAGCAGCGAGGCTTAAACCAGCAAACAATTGAGTGCAGAGCAAATAGAGCGCTGCTCCCCTGACAGAGAGAGGGTGAAAAAGCAGTGGCTGCTGGCACATGCCCAGGAGCGCTGACGATGACAACGTCACTTAGATCTGTCTGGCCTCCAAAATACACCACTTTTTAATTTCCAACAGGAATTAACTGGGGATTTAAGTTCTCTCCGGCTTTCCCTCAGTGACTCGGGCGAATGAAGAGACTCTATTTCTCTTTAGCTCTCTCTTTAGCTTGGACGCAGCCTCCTTTAAACACCAATGCATTTGGTTCAGGTGGGAGTTTGGCATATTAATGCAGCATATTGGACTAGATCTGTGAGGAGATAAAGGCAGTCTGACGGTGGTCCAGATGACTAGGGCGGCCGACACTCTGCCTACAGCCCCTCACCTGTCACAGGGTTCAGGACAGGGGGTCAGGGTGTCACAGGGTCCTCCCCCCAATAGCAACCCCTCAACCCCCCACTACACACACACACCCTCCACCCCTCTGTCTCTGACATCACTACAGACACATACATCCAGCTACAACAGCACAGCCTTCCCAGCACAAGCTGTCCTCTCTTTCCATCTCTCTCTCTCTCTCTCTCTCTTTCTCTCTCCACAGAAACAGGCAAGCAGCAGCTCCTCCGAGCATCTGTTCTTTCTGGCTCGTCCCCCAGTTGTTGCTGCGGCTGCAGCTCTTCTCAAAAGCATTGTGCAACAACCGCCTCTCTCTGCCCTTCTTTCCTTCTCTCTCTCTCTCTTCCTCCTCCTCGGGCCCCAGGACCGCAACCACCCACTGCTGCCTGGCTAGCATGAAAGGTTGTCATAACGTTTCTGACACTCCACAATGCTACCCGACGGCAGTGTAAAAACCAAAAACATCACTCTCCCATGTTTTTAGTTTGGTGTCGCAGTTCTAAAAGAGATCCTGATTCCTAATGGGAGTTTTCCTGGAATGGGATAACACACAGCTATGCTGTCATTTCCCAAACAGTTATTGTGCTGTTGAGGCTAGCTAAATAGTTTTATTATAAACAACATAGTTTTGATAGGAATCATTCAGATCATTTTATGGTTCCGACCTAGGAGGAAAGAGTGTAGCCGTAGGGAGATGACTTAAGGGGGGGCCAGAGAGGCGACTGCCTGACGTGGAGCTGCAGGGAAGGGATCGCTCCATTCTGTTGTCACGATCGTTGTACAGAACAGACCAAGGCACAGCGTGCATGACTTTCCACATACTTTTAATTACAGGTGACACTTCAAAACAATAAAGAAATAACAGATCGCAACATAAATGTGTAGCACACACAGGCACTAACAAAATCACAATAACCCACAACACAGGTGGGGAGAGGGCAAACTAAATAGGATTCCCAATTAGAGGCAGCTGATTGTCTTTGCCTCTAATTGGGAACCACACACAACACCAACATAGACATACAATAACTAGAACCCACCCTAGTCACTTCCTGACCAAAACCACCATAGAAAACCCAGAGGGCTATCTATGGCCAGGATGTGACATCTATTCTGTTCTGCAAAAACAAGAGCTGTCTCATCTGTCAGGCCTGACCCACAGTCAAGACCTTTCACAGGGAAATACCTCTCTCTCTCTCTCTCTCTCTCTCGCTCTCTCGCTCTCTCTCTCTGTCTCGGTCTCTCAATTTCAATTCAATTTAAGGGCTTTATTGGCATCGGAAACATATGTTAACATTCCCAAAACAAGTGAATAGATAACCAACAAAAGTGAAATAAACAATAAAAATGTACAGTAAACATTACACAAAAGTTCCAAATGAATAAAGACATTTCAAATGTCATATTATGTGCAAATAGTACAAAAGGGAAATAAATATGGGTTGAATTTACAATGGTGTTTGTTCTTCACTGGTTGCCCTTTTCTTGTGACAACAGGTCACAAATATTGCTGCTGTGATGGCACACTGGTATTTCACCCAGTAGATATGGGAGTTTATCAAAATCGGGTTTGTTTCGAAATCTTTGTGGATCTGTGTAATCTGAGGGAAATATGTGTCTTTAATAGGTTATACATTGGGCAGGAGGTTAGGAAGTGTAGCTCAGTTTCCACCTCATTTTGTGGGCAGTGTGCACATAGCCTGTCTTCTCTTGAGAGCCAGGTCTGCTTACGACTGCCTTTCTCAATAGCAAGGCTATGCTCACTGAGTCTGTTCCTTAAATTTGGGTCAGTCACAGTTGTCAGGTATTCTGCCATTGTGTACTCTCTGTTTAAGGCCAAATAGCATTCCAGTTTGCTCTGTTTTTTGTTAATTCTTTCCAATGTGTCAAGTAATTATCTTTTTTGTTTTCTCATGATTTGGTTGGGTCTAATTGTGTTGCTGTCCTGGGGTCTGTTTGTGTTTGTGAACAGAGCCCCAAGACCAGCTTGATTAGGGGACTCTTCTCCAGGTTCATCTCGGTAGGTGATGACTTTGTTATGGAAGGTTTGGGAATCGCTTCCTTTTAGGTGGTTGTAGAATTTAACGGCTCTTTTCTGGATTTTGATAATTAGCAGGTATTGGCCTAATTCTGTTCTACATGCATTATTTGGTATTTTACGTTGTACACAGAGGATATTTTTGCAGAATTCTGCATGCAGAGTCTCTTGGTGTTTGTTACATTTTGTGAATTCTTGGTTGGTGAGCGGACCCCAGACCTCACAATCATAAAGGGCAATGGGTTCTATAACTGAGTCAAGTATTTTAAGCCAGATCCTAAATGGTATGTCGAATTTTATGTTCCTTTTGATGGCATAGAAGGCCCTTCTTACCTTGTCTCTCAGATCGTTCACAGCTTTGTGGAAGTTACCTGTGGCGCTGAAGTTTAGGACGAGGTATTGTGTTTTGTGTGCTCTAGGGCAACGGTGTCTAGATGGAATTTGTATTTGTGGTCCTGGCAACTGGACCTTTTTTGGAACACCATTATTTTTGTCTTACTGAGATTTACTGTCAGGGCCCAGGTCTGACATAATCTGTGCAGAAGATCTAAGTACTGCTGTAGGCCCTCCTTGGTTGGGGACAGAAGCACCAGATCATCAGTAGACATTTGACTTCAGATTCTAGTAGGGCGAGGAAGGGTGCTGCAGACTGTTCTAGTGCCCTTGCCAATTCGTAGATATATAAACTCAGCAAAAAAAGAAACATCCCCTTTTCTGGACCCTGTCTTTCAAAGATAATTCGTAAAAATCCAAATAACTTCACAGACCATCATTGTAAAGAGTTTAAACACTGTTTCCCATGCTTTTTCAATGAACCATAAACAATTAATGAACATGCCCCTGTGGAACAGTCGTTAAGACAATAACAGCTTACAGACGGTAGGCAATTAAGGTCACAGTTATGAAAACTTAGGACACTAAAGAGGCCTTTCTACTGACTCTGAAAAACACCAAAAGAAAGATGCCCAGGGTCCCTGCTCATCTGCGTGAACGTGCCTTAGGCATGCTGCGAGGCATGAGGACTGCAGATGTGGCCAGGGCAATAAATTGCAATATCCGTACTGTGAGACGCCTAAGACAGCGCTAGAGGGAGACAGGACGGACAGCTGACCGTCCTCGCAGTGGCAGACCACGTGTAACCACACCTACACAGGATCGGTACATCCGAACATCACACCTGCGAAACAGGTACAAAATGGCAACAACAACTGCCCGAGTTACACCAGGAACGCACAATCCCTCCATCAGTGCTCAGACTTTCCGCAATAGGCTGAGAGGCTGGACCGAGGGCTTGTAGGCCTGTTGTAAGTCAGGTCCTCACCAGACATCACCGGCAACAACGTTGCCTATTGGCACAAACCCACCGTCGCTGGACCAGACAGGACTGGCAAAAGTGCTCTTCACTGACGAGTCGCAGTTTTGTCTCACCAGGGGTGATGGTCGGATTCGCGTTTATCGTCAAAGGAATGAGCGTTACACCAAGGCCTGTACTCTGGAGCGGGATCGATTTGGAGGTGGAGGGTCCATCATGGTCTGGGGCAGTGTGTCACAGCATCATCGGACTTAGCTTGTTGTCATTGCAGGCAATCTCAACGCTGTGCGTTACAGGGAAGACATCCTCCTCCCTCTTGTGGTACCCTTCAGGCAGGCTCATCCTGACATGACCCTCCAGCATGACAATGCCACCAGTCATACTGCTCGTTCTGTGCGTGATTTACTGCAAGATAGGAATGTTAGTGTTCTGCCATGGCCAGCGAAGGGCCCGGATCTCAATCCCATTGAGCACGTCTGGGACCTGTTGGATCGGAGGGTAAGGGCTAGGGCCATTCCCCCCAGAAATGTCCGGGAACTTGCAGGTGTCTTGGTGGAAGAGTGGGGTAACATCTCACAGCAAGAACGGGCAAATCTTGTCATGAGGAGGAGATGCACTGCAGTACGTAATGCAGCTGGTGGCCACACCAAATACTGACTGTTACTTTTGATTTTGACTCCCATCCCCTTTGTTCAGGGACACATTATACCATTTCTGTTAGTCACATGTCTGTGGAACTTGTTCAGTTTATGTCTCAGTTGTTGAATGTTGTTATGTTCATACAAATATTTACACATGTTAAGTTTGCTGAAAATAAGCTCAGTTGACAGTGAGAGGAAGTTTCATTTTTTGGCTGAGTTTATGTTGAAGAGGGTGGGGCTTAAGCTGCAGACTTGTCTCACCCCACGGCCCTGTGGGAAGAAATGTGTGTTTTTTGTAAATTTTAACCGCACACTTGTTGTTTGTGTACATGGATTTCATAATGTCACTTTCCATCAATTTGTATAGCAGACCCTCATGCCAAATTGAGTCAAAATAAAATGTTAACTCAACAAAGCATGAGAAGTCTTTGCCTTCGTTTTGGTTTGTTTGTTTGTTAATTAGGGTGTGCAGGGTGTGCAGGGTGAATACGTGGTCTGTCCTACAGTAATTTGGTAAAAAGCCAATTTGACATTTGTTCAGTACATTGTTTTCACTGAGGAAATGTACGAGTCTGCTGTTAACGATAATGCAGAGGATTTTCCCAAGGTTGCTGTTGACGCATATCCCACGGTAGTTATTGGGGTCAAATTTGTCTCCACTTTTGTGGATTGGGGTGATCAGTCCTTGGTTCCAAATATTGGGGAAGATGCCAGAGCTAAGGATGATGTTAAAGAGTTTAAGTATTTGTCTGTATATTTATCATTTCATTGTATTTTGTCTGTAGTTCATTGGAGAATCCAGTGGGTTCTGGTCTTTAATTGTTGATTCCAAGTTTTGTATTTGATCATGTATATGTTTTTGTTGTTTGTTCTTTGTTCTTTGTTATAGTCTCTCTTTCTCTGCCTCTCTCTCTCTCTCCCCACTCGTCTTTGAAGCCTACAGACGGATAGGGTGGGTGCCCCAGCCAAAGATCCCGAACACACACACACAGGCGCAAAGACCCAATATAAAGGAGGAGAAGGACGAGGAGGAGAGGGAGGTAGAGGAAAAGGAGGGAAAAGAGGGAGGAAAAGAGGGGGAAATCTGGAGTCAATTAGGGGTGCGAGCCAGAGCTCTCACATAGTTGTGTGGGTGAATCAGTCAGGCGGTGGAGAGCAGAGTGGAGAGGAGAAGTGGAGGGGTCTGTTCTCTCCTAACTCTCCACCCACTACTCAGAGCCACACAGCACCACGCTGGATCAGGGGTAGTCACATTACACACAACCCCTGGCTCTGCCCTCCTGAACAGGGGTCAGCGCTGGGGTTGAAGGGGGTGGCTGGCTCCCATCCAGGCCATGTCAACACAACAGGCCTGACTCTGCTTTTAAATCACAGTCTTTTAACTCAAATATGGTACCTAGCCTTGACTTCTAGAATTAGCCTTGTTCTGCTGTTTCGTTTAGTGTTAATCTGTTAATCTCCTTCTGAGAAATGTGTCTCGGATCAGATTCCTTACCAAACAAGCAGCGTGAAGGAACTAGAGGTTGCTTGAGCAGTTCATGTTTTCTAGGCTACAATGCTGCCTTGTGAAGCCTACCAGTCAAGAGGAAAAATACAACACATACAAAACAATAGGTTTTCCACATCTCACACACACATACACACACATATTTTACCAGGCAGCTGTGTGGTAAGGCTAGCTGAGAGGCCCCCTGGGGCCCGATCTCTTCACCTCTGACTGGGAGATCTATGGAGTCCCCCTAACAAGAGCTAATGTTGTTTTATTCATATCACCATCCACACTGCCATGATCATTCTCCTACAGTAGAAAAAGAAACCACCCCCTTGCTCCCTCAGATGAGCTGAACACTCCATGTGAAAGGAGGGATCCATTACGCACAACCAGCTGTACATTACACACACACACACATGCACACACACTCACGATGAGAGGATCATTACACAATAGCTACAGAAAAGACACAGATCATGCATGAAACCAGGAGCGTAAGTGTATAATTGAGAACAACATAGAAGATTAATATGGTACAGGGCGGGACTACACTCACTGGGATTCTACATGACTACAGTACAGTAGACCAACGGCTGGCTTACAGCTTGTGTATGTTTGATACTCCTTCAGTTTAATTTTACCAAGAATCTTTAATGGTTCGTTCTGCTTATTATTTTAAAGCAACATAAACCTACTGCAGGTCAACCCAGCACATATTTGAAGAAACATATTTGGTGTTACATAATTTTTCTCATAAAAATACATAATAATAATTCCTTAATTCCAATAATTATGCACTTTTTCAAGCTTGTCATTGATTCTTAACATTAACAGTCCTACGCTAAACTCATTCAACATTTGACAAATTAAATGTGCCAAAAATGTATCCTCTCCGATACGATCTGATTTCCGCCGGTCTAAAGCACTGCATCTCAGTGCAAGAGGCGTCACTACAGTCCCTGGTTTGATTCCAGGCTGTATCACATCCGGCCATGAGTGGAAGTCCCATAGGGCGGGGCACAATTGGCCAGGTGTCGTCCGGGTTTGGCCGGGGTAGGCCGCCATTGTAAATAAGAATGTGTTCTTAACTGACTTGCCTAGTTAAGTAAATTAAAATGCAAATATATATTTTTTTAAATGTATATGCAGTACTATATTACAGCCACATTGAGGCCAGTCTTAGAGCTGTGTAATCTAACCAACTAGCAGATCTAGTTAGGTCTGACCGCATTAAACAAACAGCAGAGGGATGGAAGGATTAAACACTAATGTAAACAGTTAATACAGCAGGCCAGCCTGACTCCTGTGTGTGTGTCAGAGAGAAAGATAGGGGGACTCAGAGGGAGGGATGGAGGAAAAGAGAGTGGGAATATTAGGGCAGAACAGAGAGAGTAAAAGAGAGCAACTATACAGAGAGAGAGTGTGGATGAGAGGGGGGAGTGTGAGAGAGATTGTGATTCTCTCTCTCTCTCTCTCTCTCTCTCTCTCTCTCTCTCTCCCTCTCTCTGGAAGAGCCACTATGGACCTAGGACCCCAGCCAACCCTGCCAATCCAGAAAAGAGGAAAGCCAACAGTTATCCAACACGGTTACATCATTTGACAGTCACACACACACACACCAGAGTGACCCAATTTCCTCTAGAGCTGGGTGTTGAGTGTAAATAAATCAATGCAACATAAATGCCTGTTTCGACTGACGAGGGACATTAAACTGTGATAGATCTAGATCAGCGTTTCCCAAACTCAGTCCTCAGGACCCCAAGGAGTGCACGTTTTGTTTTTTCCTTAACACTACACAGCTGATTAAAATTATCAAAGCTTGACGATTAATTGATTATTTGAATCAGCTGTGTAGTGCTATGGCAAAAACCAAAACATGCACCCCTATGGGGTCCCGAGGACCGACTAGATGTATATATTTCTAGATTCGTCTTATGTAATTATAATAAAAGGAGACAATAACAATTTTAAAACGTGTATTTTTCCATATATAGACACACCCTATGTTTGAATAAAGTCAATTATATGTAGGCTACTGAGGTTTTCTGATGCTTTAAGCACTGCGATTCAAAATGAAGACACACAAATTACTCAAGAGGGTTTCACAGGTTCTGCCGTTACGCTCCTGAAGTTGCTGGTAACAGGCAACCTTTTCCATTTGGAGTGCCAAGTTATCTTACCATTTCTACTGATCTGTGTGCTGAGGAGTCATCTACTGATGATTTTCATATGCACATTTTTGTGGAACAGTTTTATTTCATTTATAATAAAGTCGTCATATCTCAAAATCAATGTCATGTGGTTAATGAAAATTATACAAATCTAAAAGTAGCTTCTATTGCCAATATGTCAAAATAGCCTACAAAAAGCCAACAAATAAAAATGTTGGAGCCTGCAGGTAGACAATATCCTGATCAAAATAAATATCCTATACATCACATTGGCTAAGCATGGGCTGTCTGCAAGGAACTTCAAACATTGTATTAACTATTAACTTGGTCCGGCCCCAAGCTTGCAACAACATATAAAATATTCTGGGCCCTCCAGAGTTTCCCGCACCAGTGAGCTCCGGACAGACAGACACAGCTATAGGCTATTTGCGCAAGGGATAAAAAGTAATCAGGTAGGCTTTTTATGACGTTTCCACCAGATCAGAGCATGATATTTTTTTCCCCTTTCACACAGTGGGTATCATAAGGGAGAGAGCAGGAAAGATTATTCAAATTGGCTCGTTGAGGAACTATTGTCAGTCTCAATGGATGCAAAAAGCAGACTTTGTTTACTTGCTGTTTGAGGCAAAGAAAGAATTACTTTGAGAAGATCCACAGTGATGTTGAGTTAAGATAATCAGAAATAGTATCAGACCTCCAAATGGGCACATTTATAAGCCTACATTTGCACGCAGACCAGGTAGCCTAGGCTTACTTTTATGCGTAATCAGGTGCGTGTCCTTACTCAAGATTGACAGGAGCACTCCAAACAAAAGACAATTAACACATTGACAACTTGTAAATGGAATGAAATAAACCCAAACTCTTTTCTCACAGGTGTAGCCTAGGTTCTGCACTCTGCAAACAACATGTCCACTACTACAATGACAACGGTAAGACTGTAATAATAATATATTGAATGCATTAACAGAAATGACCATAACCAAACAAACATTGTAGATTAGAAATTATGGTAATTAACGGTAAATGTACTACTGGTGATACTGGTGTGGCATCCCTCGGCCTTCACAATGGATTAGTCCACTCAGACAGGTGTGAATCAGACGGGTGTCTTGTGTGCCATACATTTTTTTATATATTTGCCACTGCTCAACAAAAAAAATCTTGGTCGACCAACAGCCTTTCGACCAAACAATTGACCAGTCGACTAAATGGGGTCAGCCCTAAATCATATACAGCCTTCTGTGAGAAGCCATATGTGTGGCCAAACACACACAAGCAACGCACGAGGATGTGGAAAGGCAATGGCACTCAATCAAAGTTCCATCATGCCATTGACATGAAATAACAAGTCAGGGAGTTTTTAGACTAGCACACCTTACAACCTGCTCTGGATCTAATACGCTCTGTGTTCTCACTCATTTCAGCCATGACATCAACTCACACACACACACACACACACACACACACACACACACACACACACACACACACACACACACACACACACACACACACACACACACACACACACACACACACACACACACACAGGCCTGCTTATGCCTGCTCAGACCAGGAACCAATCAATGTTTCTAAAAGAAGGTTTGACTTTGGCCTCGTAGGCTATTCGCTATGAGAAGATGTGCCTTGCCAACAGGCTTGAGTCCAACAGGGAAGAAAAAACGTTCAGGAATTGTAGTATTTAAACCTTAAAATATTGTGTTTAACATTTGGCTCATGTGCTTTGGAGGGACTACATGTAAAGTGGGAAAGTACAGTGGGCTTCTTCTGTGTTGAATACCATCTTGACTCTGTCACAGCTTCAGCCTTAGTCAGACTCTTCATTTCCAATGTTGTTTTGCAGAGTGAAGTGATGCTTTCTTCAACATCCCCTCATCTTGACATTCCAGACACACATGTTACCAACCTGGAAAGTCAAGCTCTTGTCTTAAGGCACTAATGAACATGCACAGACCTGATTCTCCGCGAGGACCGCAGTAATACCGCAGTCATTATCAAAGGCCACACAGTAAACTCATTCTACCTCCGATTAAAAAAGTTGACTATGTTCATAATGCAATGGCTTCATGTCTACATTCCAAGAGTGGTGGGCAAAGCCACAGGTTTTGTGTCCACATGCAGCATTAACGCTATGTAAATATTACATCTGTGTAACTATGTAAATCCAAAAAGGATGAATATTCATAAGTATGGTGTTAGATTCTAGCTTGAAGTGTACTTATTCATGTTACCATACTAGAACTCATGAATTACTTTACATGTATAAGGAATGTATATGATGGGGTCAATGAAGGGTAGATGGGAACTAGGAATATGGAAAGTTACTGAGAGTAGAAAGTTATATTCTGTTTCTAAGGAGAGAGGTGAAGGGCAGTTGTTAGTCTCTGATAAGGCAGCCCGGCTGCGGAACTAGGGATGAGCGAGGAATGCGTCTCGAGGTCAAATCAACAGAGGAAGTGAGAAGAAACCTCTAGGAGGGGGGTCAGAGAGGCCCACCACAATGACTCTCATACTACAGTCCTATCTAACACATACACTTCCATGCCCACAAAGCTTTTAGTAACAGGCAGGGCTGTGACTACACCAGCGAGAGGAACCAATTAAATTCCTGCCTAGCAACAGAGATGTATTGGTTGTCTAGATGTGTAAGGAGCCATGAACACCCTGAAGAAGGCACAGTGATGCCTTCCTGTAGCATTAATTCCAAAACGTTTTGGGACACTGTAAAGTCCATGGAGAATAAGAGCACCTTCTCCCAGCTGCCCACTGCACTGAGGATAGGAAACACTGTCACCACCGATAAATCTACGATAATCGATAATTTCAATAAGCATTTTTCTACGGCTTGTCCATGCTTTCCACGTGGCTACCCCTACCACGGCCAACAGCTCTGCACCCTGCAGCAACTTTTCCAACCCCCTTTTCCAACCCCCGCTTCTCCTTTACCCAAATCCAGACAGCTGATGAAAGAACTACAAAATCTGGATCCCTACAAATCATCTGGGCTAGCCAATCTGGACCCACTCTTCCTAAAATTATCAGCCGAATTTGTTGCAACCCCTATTACTAGCCCATTCAACCTCTGCTTCGTATCGTTTGAGATCCCCGAAAATTGGAAAGCTGCCGCGGTTATCCCCCTCTTCAAAGGGGGAGACACTCTAGACCCAAACTGTTATAGACCTATATCTATCCATTCCTGCCTTTCTAAAATCTTTGAAAGCCAAACAGATCACCGACAATTTCGAATCCCACCGTACCTGCTCCACTATGCAATCTGGTTTCCGAGCTGGTCATGGGTGCACCTCAGCCACGCTCAAGGTCCTAAACGATATCATAACCGCCATCGATAAAATACAGTACTGTGCAGCTGTCTTCATCGACCTGGCCAAGGCTTTCGACTCTGTCAATCACCACATTCTTATCGGCAGACTCAACAGCCTTGGTTTCTCAAATGACTGCCTCGCCTGGTTCACCAACTACTTCTCATATAGAGTTCAGTGTATCAAAATCAGAGGGCCTGTTGTCCAGACCTCTGGCAGTCTCTATGGGGGTGCCACAGGGTTCAATTCTCGGGCCGACTCTTTTCTATGTATATATCAATGATGTCGCTCTTGCTTCTGGTGATTCTCTGATCCACCTCTACGCAGATGACACCATTCTGTAAACATCTGGCCCTTCTTTGGACACTGTGCTAACAAACCTCCAAACAAGCTTCAACGCCATACAACACTCCTTCCGTAGCCTCCAACTGCTTTTAAATGCTAGAAAAACTAAGTGCATGCTCTTCAACCGATTGCTGCCCGCACACTCCCACCCGAATGGCATCACTACGCTGGACGGTTCTGACCTAGAATATGTGGACAACTACAAATACCTAGGTGTCTGGTTAGACTGTAAACTCTCCTTCCAGACTCACATTAAGCATCTACAATCCTAAATTAAATCTAGAATCGGCTTCCTATTTCGCAACAAAGCCTCCTTCACTCATGCCGCCAAACATACCCTTGTAAAACTGACTATCCTACCGATCCTTGACTTCGGCAATGTCATTTACAAAATAGCCCCCAACACTCTACCGAGCAAACTGGATGTAGTCTATCACAGTGTCATCCGTTTTATCACCAAAGCCCCATATACTACCCACCACTGCGACCTGTATGCTCTCGTTAGCTGGCCCTCACTACATATCCGTCGCCAAAACCCACTGGCTCCAGGTCATCTATAAGTCCTTGCTAGGTAAAGCCCCGCCTTATCTCAGCTCACTGGTCACCATAGCAACACCCACCTGTAGCACACGCGACAGCAGGTATATTGCACTGGTCATCCCCAAAGCCAACACTTCCTTTGGCCGCCTTTCCTTCCAGTTCTCTGCTGCCACTGGAACAAATTGCAAAAATCTCTGAAGCTGGAGTCTTATATCTCCCTCTCTAACTTTAAGCATCAGGTGTCAGAGCAGCTTACCGATCACTGTACCTGTACACAGCCAATCTGTAAATAGCACACCCAACTACCTCATCCCCATATTATTACTTACCCTCTTGCTCTTTTGAACCCCAGTATCTCTACTTGCACATCCTCATCTGCACATATATCACTCCAGTATTAATGCTAAATTGTCTGACTGCACGTTTGTTTAAGTGTAACTCTGTGTTGTTGTTTTTGTCGCACTGCTATGCTTTATCTTGGCCAGGTCGCAGTTGTAAATGAGAACTTGTTCTCAACTGGCCTACCTGGTTAAATAAAGGTGAAATAAAAAATAAAAAATACAAATATGCTGAATCGTTGGTGTTTTACCCAATAAATTACTGGGTTTATACTTCTGGAGTGTGCGACTCTCTTTGTTTTTATAGCTTAGTTTATTCACCGTTAGTAAGCACCTCTACACTAAATAATTTTCTCTGGTTGTGCGCTAGCTCATGCTTTTATAAGGAGCTGAGCCCGCCTATTAGAAGGTTATTAATATATGTGCTTGTGTAATCATGCCTTGTCTTTGCAGCTGTATGACCCAGTGGGTGAATAAACTTGGTTTGAGCTTTTCCTAGTTGTCAGTTAGAGTTTTTACTCAGTTTGTTAAGAACCTAACAGTTGGCATTGTTGGCAGGATTCAGTCCGAATCAGTGGAGAAGGAGCTGGCACCAAAAACAAGGTAGGCACAGTTCCTACACCTGTTGCCATTCATTCTGACATATTGGGGAGATGAGAGTCGAAAGCTGAATACAAATGATAGGATACGGATCTAGAAAGCCTGAGTTTTTTCAGTAGGCCCATTGTGTTACGACCGGTCGTAGATTTAGGGTAAGTCCCGAACAGGGGGGTCACTGCGCAGGGTAGGTCCTTGGTAAGGTAAGTCCCGAAAAGGGCGTTCCCTGCGGAGGGTAAATCCCAGAAGTGTAAGTCCCGAACAGGGTGGTCCTGCGGAGGGTAAATCCCAGAAGGGTAAGTCCCGAACAGGGCATTCCCTGTGGAGTGTAAATCCCGAGTGGGTGAAAGCCAAAGTGGCCTTGAGGCCATAGAGTGTGTATGTGAATGGATAAATTGTGATGCTTGTGTACTAGTACGATAGGTTACAGAGAAGTAGTACATTTATTTTTTAAATGTTGTTAATCAGTAGATCTGTCTCGATTTAGTGCATATTAATCTTAAAATAGAAGACATTAATGAGTGTGAAGCAAATAGTGAATATCCAACGGAGATTGGTAACAGTATGGATGGATTAAAACACAAACGATTAAAGAGTGGAGGGAGGACAGTGGCCTCCCTGTGAACAGAATTCATCATGTTTTGTTTTGTCTGTAACTAAAAACTTTTTATTAGTGATTAAGATTTGGCAAAGTGAAAACGAACAAAATGTTTATTTTCTCTTTTAGGAGAGGATAGGGTGTCCCTATCTCTCCCTTTGAAATGTTTCCCGTGGCTGTTGCCTTGGGAGAGCAGTTAGTGAAGGTACCCAGATCTAGCCGTAAAGGGAGCTCCCAATTAAGTAAGGCCTGGCCATTTGTTTGCTTTTGCCCTACGTTTTACCACACAAGCCAGCACACATACACAACCCACCGATTATGAATATTTGTTAGTGATGTTAATACATTGTCTGGGTTCTTCACATGTTAGAAAGGATGCACCTTAAAGGGCACACAAATTACATTTTCTGAAGTATTTATTGTCCAAATTTTGGTGACACACGTGTTCTCCTAATAAGAAATACATTGAGAAACCCAATGTAAACCTGATAGACAGAATGTTTGAAATGCTTTAAAATAATGAGTCGGAAGTACAGGGAAAGAAAAATGGAAAGAACACTAACTTAATGGTGTTGAATAACCTCTGACCTCTGTTCTTACTTTCTGGTGAGGCCTGATCACCCTCCCCAGAAAGGCTAGAGACATTGAGTGAGATTTAAGTATAATTAAGTAAATTCTGGTAAATATGAAGAAGTGTATTGCTGTTGTTTTGTTTGTTTTGTTTTTGTA
This sequence comes from Brachymystax lenok tsinlingensis, assembly GCA_030435695.1. Classification (NCBI taxonomy): domain Eukaryota; kingdom Metazoa; phylum Chordata; class Actinopteri; order Salmoniformes; family Salmonidae; genus Brachymystax; species Brachymystax lenok. The sequence goes on from CM059787.1 coordinate 26,438,828, forward strand.
TTTGCTTCAATACAAATGTCACCAGATTGGGTCTGCTGTATGGTGGGGATGTCTCCCTAAGGGTTACCTCTAACTCCCTGACCCGGTAACTCTGCGGTGAGGTCGCCAATATGATAGGGGAGTATAAGCCAATTTGCAAAATGGTTATGCTTTTGGGAGCACAGGGCATTAAGGGTGCTCCAAGTGCTTTACAAGATGAAAATAAACATTGCAAATGTTAAATGGCGAAACAAAAGTCATAAAAGAAAAAGTAACATCATGAAAACAACATCATTTAAGTTTTATTAAAGAAAAAAATAATAAAGAAACACCATTAACCTACACAGTCCCTCTTTATGTGCTGCAGTCCAATGTAATGGAAAGCCCTTTCTCCCTCCACATTAACCTTCCTGTTAAAGTAGAGCCACTTCACTCCTTCATTACCTCACAATGGGCCTCGAGGTGTGATCCAGGGCACAAGGGCACCAGGGCAGCCATTGAGAAGCTTAGTGATTCCACAGGTATTCCCTGTTCCCCTGTCTGTCTCTGTCCACTATGGCTGGGAGGAGCTCGACAAGAGAACTCAGCCAAGAGGAGAGGAGAGGAGAGAGATAGAGGGGAGGGGGGTCCAGAGAGAGGGAGAGACAACAGAGAGAGACAAACACAGAGAGAGACAAACACAGAGAAAGAGAGGGAGAGACAGAGAAAGGGGGGAGGTGCTGTACTATCCTCTTGCCAAGACTCCCACTCATTCCCAGCAGAGCGGAGCGCCAGGGGAGGAGAGGAGAGCTGGCCCCTCGACAGGATCCACTCAGACACACAGCATGTTCACAGCCCAGACCCAGACCCAGGCCTTGCCTACTTAGACAACACCAGCCAACAGATAGACCTCTCTGGACAGCACCGGTCCCTGTGGGTCTCTCTGCTGCTCTCACATTAACCTTGTACTGGAAAACAACTACAGTACTAGCGCACTGCAGCAACAGGCAAGGAATGATGGTGCCTGTCTACCACTGTTTTCCCGGGGAAATGGGTTTGCCCATTTCTGGCTGCTCATTGTGGTTGAGGTGTAAAATGAACAGCTGAGTGATTTAGCTGGTATAATAATAGCATGACATGCAGGCCCTTTCAAAAACAGATCATCTTTAGATGTTCACTGTTTGTGTAACGCACAAAGGATACGAATGATGTACCCTTATGCAATTGTTTGAATGCATTAAAGAGCACCACTGATTACAGAGCATAAAACCTCAGCCATGAGTGTGTCAGCTTTCGGTATCCCATTGGTGTTAATGATATACTTTATCGTAATTACTGTATTTATTAACAAATTACTGCAGTATATTTGAGGGAATAGTCTGATACGGTAGAATAGTTTCTGGTGATATTGTTGCCTTAGAATAACTGTTGATTATGTGATAAACAATTAATATTGACTTGTGGGGGAAATCAGTGGAGCTGTTATGGCACGTTGTCACGATCGTTATAATGAGCAGACCAAGATGCAGCGCGATTGCTATTCCACATGTTTAATAATAAAATCAGTGGAACATACAAGTATGCAACAAACAAAACACAACAACCGCATAAACTGTGTAGACTAACCACATACACAGTTAAACTGACATACATACATTCAATAACCCACAACCCCAGTGTAGAAAAAGAACAAACATATATATGGTTCCCAATTAGAGGTAACGCCAATCAGCTGCCTCTAATTGGGAACCATCAAACCTGAACATAGAAATACACCACCTAGAACCAAAAACCCCCTACTAACCAAAACACAAATGATAAGCCAGCCTGCTATCCCAGGCCAGGACGTGACACACATTCTGGCTGAGGAGCTTATACAGTACGTCCACTCCACCTGGCAGCCGACCACTGCAGTGTGATCAAAGGCAGGTGAAGTCTAGGAAATGCAGTGAAGCTGAATTCCTGATTTTGGACATAGTTAGAATAACTATACACAAATGCATTGATTGTGTAGCTCTGGCACTGTGTAATGTATGATGAGGAATGCGATGATATACACAAATCTGAACATGATAGTATCAGAACATTATGATAAAATAAATCATTTGGTGGGTGATTATATTTGTCCACATGTACAAATGTGCATTATACGCATGTGTGTTTTTTGCATATCCCCCTGAGACACCCTCGGAGAGTGGGGTCATGGCCAGGGTCAGCCATTATCAATGCCGACCCTGGAGCAATTAGGGTTAAGTGCTCCAGGGCACATCGACAGGTTTGTCACCTTGTCAGCTCAGGGATTCAAACTAGTGGCCTTTCAGTTAATGTCCCAACACTCTAACACCTGATATATACTTGTAATGAATACTCAGGGAGAAAAAGGTGTAGATTCACACGCAGATCGCGTGAATCGAAATAAACGCACAGCTGTTTATTTAGCCTTCGCAGAAGGCAGGAATCGTGGTCACAGGCAGGCAATGGTCATACACAAGTAGGCAAACAGGCAGGTGAATCAAAACTAGGACTGAAGGCTATAACTGGTTCTCACAAACAAGCTAGGAAAAGGCTTAGTAGAGTCAAAATGAACAATACCTCACAAAGGCACAAACAGAATGAACTGAACTAAATAAGGAGCTGATGAGACCAGGTGAGTAACGAACACAGGTGAAATCAATGAACAAAAATTAAAGACAGAGCTATGTTCAAGAACACAAAGAAACAGGGCTATGTTCAAGAACACAACGAAACAGAACACAAGGTTGACTAAGAAAATAAATACAGAACCTTACAATACTCTAGATTTGTAAAATGGTATACAGTATCACGCAACTGTCCAATAATAATGCAGTAACAAATTATACATTGATGTCAATGGGAGATTTCTGCGAAAGTTGGAAGTTAGGACTCCAATAATATTTTTGTGGGCTCCAATTCGAATTCCTAATTAGGGCATTACATTACAACATTAAAAACCTATGACATTTTGAAACAGTGAGAACCACAGTCGATTTATTCATTGAAATTGCACATCAAATGGAGGACAGATCACTCAGAAGTCTGTTTTATTTGATTGTAAAATGTTCTGTCATAATAAATGGGTAATATTTCTGAAAAGGAACACAATGTGTTCGTTTGCTGTCAGATTAAGCATATTTTGGATAGATGTAGAAAGTGTTCTCTAGATCGTAAATCTCACAGAGCATGGAGAGAAAAAAATGTAAGTACAGCAAGTACTGTAAACATGGGCCCGACCACACAAACAGATGCAGGATCTTAATTTGAGCCAGTTTGCTACAGCAGGAAAATAATCCTGCAGCAACAGGAAATGTGAATTATTATGTGGATAAAATGTTTTGGTTTGGGTTGATACATGTTTTGTTACGGCAAAGTCTGACATTTTAAAGTGGAAATTACAAACTTTAGAAGCCTTTTCAAAACCTTTAATACACTACAAGTTTGCATTTCCTGGGCAGGAAAATTCTCAGCAACAAAAGAGTGATCAAATTAAGATCCTACATCGATACTTCCACCCTGACACTGGTAGACAAGCAGCTACACACCACCATGTGGGCTCTCTCCACTTCCTCCCTCCATCAGTCTATCTGTCCGTCTCTCCTCCCTCCTCCCTGTCCTTCTCTCCTCCCCTCTTTTCCTCTTGCCTTTCCCCTCTCCCAACTTGCCCTCCCTTTGCCTCGTTCTCTCGCTCTCGCTCTCGCTCTCACTTTTACTCTCTCTCTCTCTCTCTCTCTCTCTCTCTCTCTCTCTCTCTCTCTCTCTCTCTCTCTCACACACACACACACACGCACGCACGCACGCACGCACACACACACACAAAGCCCTCATTCTTTCAGTTGGTGGCTTTTCTTTCAAAACCGAAGGCTTGTGGAGGGAAAATGTACACTCCCCCCTCTGTGCAGCTGGGAACAGTCTCCCCCTCTACTTTGTCATCACACACACACACATTCTCTCTCTGTCTCTCTCTTTCTCTCTCTCTCGCTCTCTCTGTCTCTCACACAGACACACACTGCTCGGGGTCATGGGGTCACAGACCACGCCCGTGAAGCCTGCGAGAGGAGGAGAGGATGGGGGAGGAAATCAGAGACACAGTCCCTACTCGCAAATTTACGTACAAATAAATATCACTGAAGCTGTTTTTCTTCAACTTGCCCTGCTCTTTTCACTCCCTGCTTTTCTTTTCTCTCTCGCTCGCTCTACCTCCCTCTCACTCTACTCTCGCTCACTTAATACCCATCTCTCGCTCCCTACCTCCCTCCCCCTTCTCTCTCTCCTCCTTCTCCACCTTCCCCCGCTCACTCTGTCTTTTTTTGCTATCATGGAATTGGTATTTTCCAAATGTGACTCATTTTTTCACTAGCCAGGGCCAAACTGTAAAAAGTCTGATGCTGCAGGCAGCAGATTCACTCCTCTCGGCAGCGTGCATTCCTTCAGGGGGCTCTCAATTATCTCGGCAGGTTCTGTTTGTTGGGGACAATTACCCGTAGTTAATTTTTTCTACATGACTGCTCGCTCAAAGTCCCATTGTGACATGTGTCAGAGCGACCTAGTTCACATTTCAGGCACAAACTCAAGGTATTATTCATCCCTGTTCTGTAGCTCCCCTCACAGTCACCGCCGTTTGAGTCAACCTCCAGGAACAAACATGGCCATGTTGTTAAATGTTATGAGGGTTCCCTGTTCCGAGTATACCCTGTAACTTAAAGCCCCAACATCACAGAGAACCAAAGATCAAGGGAGGAGGAAAAAGAAAGCATGAAAGAGTGCCAGCCCAAAAGAGGAGGGAACGATCAGCAGGCAGAGAAGCCCACGTGGATGGATGCCAAGTAAAACTCATTGACACAGAAAAGTCTGAGGAGCAATACTTAATCAGAGGAGGCCTTTATTAAAATCAGATTAAAGGGGCTAGTCTCTCTCTGGGTTCCCCTCAGCTCAAGAGGAGGAACAAAATGGAGTAGTATATCTACAGATGTAGGATCTTCATTTGAGACAGTTTGCTACAGCAGGAAAATAATCCTGAATCATTATGTGGATTATCATTTTTTGTATGAGGTTGATACTGTACACTTTTTGGAGCAAATTAAGTCTAAAATTTCAAAGTGGAAATTACAAACTTTAAAAGCAAATACACTACAAGTTTGCATTTCCAGGAAAATTATCAGCAACAAAAGAGTGATCAAATTAAAATACTACATCTGTACTGGTGACTCAAGGGGTCCACAGGTACTGAGGGGGTTGAGGAGTTGTTTAAACAGGGCAGAATACGCCAGCCTTAAAGCTATCACCATAGTTTTATTGCTTTTATTGTATACTCTGACATCATTTTGGAGACTAGGTCTAGGGGTTTTAAACTGTAAAGACTAACAATTGCAGGAACTCTGGTGACAGAATGTCAGTCATTCATGTGTATAATGACAAATGAAATGATTTATCATGAATAGATACAGAACTAAAAACAGATGTTCACAATGAAAAAACATAGGCATTTCTCTCTCTCTCAAACATACATTTTGTTTCAGTTTCATTTCAAAGCTAACCATACTGTACATGTCATTGCTATTAAAAGAAAGTTCTAGAAACAGGACTGGAGATCGAATTACAAGAGTTCTTCCACTGATGGACATTTGCCAAACAGTGGTCATTTTCAATAAGACATTGTATATCCTGAACATGTTTCTTTCCTGTCCATTCTGCAGCAGAAGTTCCAACCCTTTCAGCCCCTTCCTGGGGTCGACCCTCTTTACCCCTATTGGACAGTTGCCTTGTTGACCTAATCTCTTACATCCAACCTCCATTCCCCTCTTCACATCTCCAGTCATACCTAGACTTGTAAAGCTACCGGTAATTTACCAAAGTTACCGGAATCTTCAGTAATTTTGGTAATAAACAGAAAATAAATGGCAATCTATCATAACTTTGGTAATTTATACTTTAATAACTTAAAAGAAAAATGCATATTTAGTATACAATTTTAAATCTGTGTTGGTATTGTCCATGAGTTTCTAGTATCTAACAATATGGTTCAAGAGAAAATAGCTTAATTAATTGCAAAAAAAATAATCTAGTCAACAATGGCATTATTTTCAATTTACTCTGCAACTCATCCAACTATTGACTTTGTCCACCAGTTTGACACAAAACATTGACAACAAATACATATTGACATAGTAAAATAAATAAAAGTGTGTAAAGAAAAATATATATATATTTCATGCTTAATTAAACACCATTGGTATTCACTAAGTTGATGGTTTATATTTAGGATAACGCTTTAAAGCTTTGTCATTCTATGTTGTATTTTAGAATCATCTTATTTAATTATGTTATATGTTTGACGTGATAAATCCACACAGAGGGACAGAGATAATTACAGACACCTGGGATAATCTGAAGTACCCAAAAGGACCACTACATGTATTGTGATAGATTACATAAAATCCTTGAAAGATACCAAAATTCTGGTAGTTTACTGGTAAACTAAGAAAGTGTCCAGTAATATACCCTCCCTTTGCATCTCTAGTCATACCTTCCCTAAATGCTTTCCTAACAACACAACAACACTTTTCTGAAATCATTCTCCCACACACACCTTATTAGGCCCCAGTCAGAAACATGAACAAGATATTCTGCCAAAGCACACACACCATTCCCTGTTAAACATTCAATGTGCATCCACAATCTGTTAATAGTGTTTAGACTTAATGTAATTTGTTTAGGGGGATCAAATCCCACCTTGGCTATGTGTGTAGTATCATATTTACCACACAGCCGGTAAAGTGCGGCACGCTATGACTAGGAGATTAGGAGGGGGAAAGCAACACTGTCTGGCATTTCACCTCTATAATGCCTAGGTCACATCTCCCAGCACCTGTCTATAACATTCAACTAGCTGGCAACTTGTCGATGGAAAGACAAAAGAACACATTGAGGGGAAGAAAGAGAGAAAAACTGTCAAAAGGGAAGAGCCCAGTGTTTTACTTCCTCCCTCCATTCATTGGCTCTCTCTTTCTTTCGCTCAGGGAGCTATATTTAGCACATGATGTATGGCAGTGAGATCACTGAAACAATGGCAATGTCTCAGACAGCATGACAGAGGGAGAGAAAGGAGGACAGAACAGTACGGTATGGAGAGAGAATAATAAGGGACACACTGGAGGATGTACCTTCTGTCCATACAGATGTAGGATCTTAATTTGAGACAGTTTGCTACAGTGGGAACTTAATCCAGCAGCAACAGGAAATGTGAATTATTATGTGAATTATAATTAATAGTAATTTTTTGTAGGGGTTGATACATTTTTCGTTAGGGCATTCTGACATTTTAAAGTGGACTTTACAAACTTTAGAAGCCTGCTGTGCAGGAAAATTCTCAGCAACAAATGAGTAATCTAATTAAAATCCTACATCTGTACACTCTTAGGTTCTTGGGTGTCCCCATAAGATAACCCTTTGAATAACCCTTTTTGGTTCCAGGTAGGACACTATTGGGTTCCATGTAAAACCCTTTCCCCAAAAGGTTCTACCTGGAACCAAAAAGGGTTCTCCTATGAAGACAGCCGAAGAACCCTTTTGGAACCTTTTTTTCTAAGAGTGTAGACACCAATGAAACGCCTATCTGTACATTCCAACATGCAACAATGTTGTGACCCCTCCAAACTGTTTATTATGTAAATCTAAAACAAATATACCAACTTAACATTTCTGTCAGAGACAATAGCTGGGTAGATTTAAGTGAATATTTAAACAATGAAAAATAACAGAAACCTTATCTTTTATTTATTTGTCCTTTATAAATACAGGTGATCCCAATTAAGATAAAATAACACTTTTTCTAAGGATTTTCAAGGGAGCCATATTCCAGGACGGCATCAATTTTTTTAAACTACTAATAGAATCCTAGCCAGCACAAACAAATATAGCCAAATAAATACAGCCATAATAATAATATGCACTGATGCCATTCTGGCTAGTGGAGCAGGTGGTGGGAAGGACCTTGGTACAGTACAGTACTACACACAAGAGATTATGTGATCACAGTGAGACAGGACAGGTGGAGGCAGAGGTGAGACTTCCTCCAGCGCTCAAGTACACACACAAATTTGGCATTGTTTATTTCAGAGAACAATTACCTGGGAACCTTTACAACCTCTGGCAGCACAGAAACTCCTGCCAATTACAGACACACACACACACATCCCTTATGGCTTCACAAAGCATGGCAGGCAGCTTTCTCCCGAGGGCCATAGCCCCTAAGCGCTCTGCTCTGACAGAGGAAACGTTTCTGTCTGCTATCTTGCAACAGGTTTCCATGCTGTTGTTGTGAATGACAAGCCCCCAGTCATATCAGTTCTGTTCATTCCATCTCTCTCTCTTTATAAGAGATTTAATTATCACAGATTATTTTCTCTGCATTGTCAGTCTAATCCACGTGTTGTGTTGAGATCTTTATTACCCCATCCCATCCTACTGATAACAATCTCTCTTTAATAACTCCTTTCATGACCTACTTTCCATTTGCTGCTTCATCAATTTGCTCTCATTTCCAGTGAAAATTGGTGGTGGAATAAAAATACACCGGATTAGCCTGGAATGAGTGTTTCTGTCAGATAATGAAAAGTGTAGTGTCTACTACAGTGTTTTTACAATTAACATTAATTTGAGCATAAGAATTTGGTTAAAGTAAGACTGGCCTAATCAATAACCACATAAAATGAAATGATGTGATGAGATTTTCTTTCCATATTCATAACACTTTAGTGAATACGCTGATGTGGCTCCTGATCCTGACATGATGAGGTGATTCATTGCGTTCCTCTCCCCCTCTCCCCCTCTCCGTTCACCTTGGCCACATGCTGTTCAGGTGCAGGAGCAGGAGCAGCACTGACTGGTGCTCAAAGTCAACCATCAGGTCATAGTGCCCTTCAGCAGTCTGCCAGAGCCTCCAACACAGTGCAACCCATCATGAGTGGAATGGGTTTTCCTCTCCTAGGCAATCAGCAATTAGTACTGGGAGGTGTGCTCTTCACCTCTGCTGGGCAATTAGCAATTAGCGTTAGTACTTCAGTCCCGTTTTTTCAGTGGCAGCTGTAAGCGCCGGTCGTATCAGTGGCGGTCTCGTCGCCGAAACAAAGAGGGTTCTGCCAAGTTGTTCTGCTGAGTTATTAGAGGAAGGAAAGAGAGGAAGGCTCCACACCACTCTATCACTTGAGTATCTTACCTAGTTGTTTTCAGAGGATCTCATTTTGCTATTTTGTAGCTTTGTCAACTATGTGTGTGTCACGCCCTGATCTGTTTCACCTGTCCTTGTGATTGTCTCCACCCCCCCTCCAGGTGTCGCTTATTTTCCCCAGTGTATTTTTCCCTGTGTTTCCTGTCTCTCTGTGCCAGTTCGTCTTGTATGTTTCCAAGTCAACCAGCGTTTTGTCCCGTTCCCCTGCTTTTTGCATTCTCTTTTTTTCTAGTCCTCCCGGTTTTGACCCTTGCTTGTTTCTGGACTTTTCACCCGCCTGCCTGACCATTCTGCCTGCCTTGACCACGAGCCTGTCTACCACTCTGTAATTCCTGGACTCGGATCTGGTTTTGACCTTTTTGCCTGTCACGACCATTCTTTTGCCTACCCCTTTGGATTAATAAACATTGTAAGACTCCAACCATCTGCCTCCTGTGTCTGCATTTAGGTCTCGCATTGTGCCTTGATAGTGTGTGTTTTCTATACCTGTTCGCTCCTCTCCCTGTAGGCTTTACAGACGCTCCCCACCCCTTGGCTGCAACCCTTTGTGATGGGAAATGTTATCTTTGTGCTTTTATAATAACAAAATCGACTGGGTTCATGCAAGTGACTTATAGATCGTGCTGGGAGGAATCCTCACTACGAGTATCTGCAATTTGGCAGTACGCCCAGAACCTTGTTTTGAGAACGAAAGGGATATCTCAGTTTCAAGGTCTCAGCTTGGAGAGAAGAATCCTCGTGAGGTATTGGTTGGTCACATGCATGAACCAAACGTTAATGATTAAATTATTATGAATAATGAATAAGCTAAATAATGCAAATATAACTTGTCTGTGTAAGCAGTATATAAGAGAACTGCCCTTGGTGGAGCTCCTGACCGACGTGTACTATGGTGCATTGAGTTGGTTGGAACCTTTCCAGAGCGCTGATAATAAAGATGATTAATTTAACCTTTTCACACATGAATGGTCGCCCCAGCGATAGTTGTTTTATGCACGTGATGTCAGAATGCATTCACTCTTACAAAATGTGATAGTTACGCAACAGGACAGTTAACGCGTGCTGTCTGCTAATTATCTATAGGCTATGTTTCAACTTGTCAATTTCAAATGATTTTCTAACAAGTTTAATTTTCTTACAACAGTTTGAATTGAGGTGTGTTCCGCCTCCTCATTGATTCACATAGAAGTAGCCCATTTCAGCGTTGAGGACAATTTATGGTTGAGGCTTTACTGAGCCGGACAAAGCCCACGCACTTCACCAATGTTTCCACAGATCAAGTATGCAGACATTTGCACAGTTTGGCGCAAATTGGAAAATGTTCTGGCTGGCGCTCGCATTGCCTTCCTTTTGATTTCCTTACAAATAATAACTTTGGACATGTGTGCCTTCCTATCAAATGTTTCTGTGAAAAAAAGTGTGGCTAACTTCAATCCTGACTGTTGCGTCACCTGAAACTGGGCGTTCAAAATAAGCATTCTAATCACACCAGTTTGAGTGTACGATGCAGGAACCATTGTAAAATGATCACACCCGTTTGTTGTTACCTGTGAAAAGGTTAATATTGACTTCTCGTGTCCCTGGAGGTCATTTCCAAGTCATGGTGTTGAATCTCCACAACAATTAATTGTTGGGGAATTTACCACCAGGGACACATGAAGTCAATCTTAAATTAATAATTCTTTAACAGCAAGCTGGAGAGGTCACAGTCAAACCTAGATGCATAAAATACCAGTCTGAAGTGAGCTCCACCGGGGCAGTCCTGTTAGTTCTCTTATACACTACCGGTCAAGATTTTTAGTACACCTACTCATTCAAGGGTTTTATTTAATTTTTTACTAATTTCTACATTGTAGAATAATAGTGAAGACATCAAAACTGAATGAAAATAACACAAATGCAATCATGTAGTAACCAAAGAAGTGTTAAACAAATCAAAATATATTTTATATTTGAGATTCTTCAAATAGCCACCTTCAGAAATTGCAGCCCCAAAAAATGCTTCACAGAGTTCAAGTAACAGACACATCTCAACATCAACTGTTCAAAGGAGATTGCGTGAATCAGGCCTTCATGGTCGAATTGCTGCAAAGAAACCACTACTAAAGGACACCAATAATAAGAAGAGACTTGCTTGGGCCAAGAAACACGAGCAATGGACATTAGACCAGTGGAAATGTGTCCTTTGGTCTGGAGTCCAAATTTGAGATTTTTGGTTCCAACCGCCGTGTCTTTGTGAGACGTGGTGTGGGTGAACCTATCATCCTGTCACTTCCTCCTCTCCACCTTATCGTCCTCTGTATAAGCCACTTTCTTTCACTCTGAATTTCAAGCTTCTGCCTCAAACCCTAAGAAACTCTTTTCCACCTTCTCCTTATTCATCCCCTCCCTCCTCCCTCTCTGCAGACGACTTTGTCAACCACTTTGAAAAGAAGGTTGAAGGCATCAGCTCCTCATTCACTCAGCCTATTGAGTCCACTGGTCCCACTCCCACAGAACTACCCTACGCTTTGACCCCTTTCTCCCATCTCCCTTGATGAAATCCTGCGACTAGCGAGTTCCGGCTGCCCGACAGCCTGCCCACTCAACCCCAGCTCTTCCCTCCTTCTCTAGACCATCTCTGGAGTCCTTCTCCTATTCCTCACTTCCCTCATCAACTCATCCCTGACCACTAGCTGCTTCCCCTCTGACTTCAAATTGTCTAGAGTTGCTCCCCTCTTCAAGAAACCAACACTCAACCGCTCTCACGTCAAAAACAACAGATATCCTGTTTTTATTTTCCTTCCAAAACACGAGCTTGCGGTCTCTGACCAACTCTCTCGCTATCTCTCTCAGAATGATCTTCTTGACCCTAACTAGTCAGGCTTCAAGACGGGTCACTCAACCGAGACTGCTTTCCTCTCTGTCACGGAGGCTCTCCACACTGCCAAAGCGGACTTTCTCTCCTCTGTTCTCATCGTCCTAGATCTATCTGCTGCTTTCGACACCATGAACCATCACATCCTCCTCTCAGGGCTCGGCATTTCAGGCTTTGCACACTCTTGGATTGCATCCTACCTGGCAGGCCGCTCCTACCAGGTGATGTGGAGAGGATCTGTGTCTGCACCATGTACTCTCACTACTGCTGTCCCACAGGGCTTGGTTCTAGGCCCGCTCCATCATACCCTGACATGGTCTCTCCTATCATTGCTATGCGGATGACACTCAACTACTCCTCTGGCACCCAGGGGGCGACAAGCATCTCTGCGTGCCTGGCAGATATCTCAACTTGGATCTCGGCCCACCACCTCAAGCTCAACCTCAACGAGACGGTGCTGCTCTTCCTCCCGGGGAAGGCCTGCCCGCTACAAGACCTCTCCATCGCAGTTGACAACTCCACGGTGTCCCCCTCAGAGAGTGCAAAGAACCTTGGCACGACCCTGGACAACACCCTGTCATTCTCTGCAAACAGTGACTCCCTCCTGCAGATTCATGCTCTACAATATCTGTAGAGTACGACCCTACCTCACACAAGAAGCGTTGCAGCTCACACAGGAACATATCTGTAATGCCGCAGCCGGCCTGGTGTTCAATCTTCCCAAGTTCTCCTATGTCACCCGCTCCTCCGCACACTCAACTGGCTTTCAGTCGAAGCTCGCATCCACTACAAGACCATGGTACTTGCCTATGGAGAAGCAAGAGGAACTGCCCCGCCCTACCTTCAGGCTATGCTCAAAACCTACACCCCAACCCGAGTACCCTGTTCTGACACCTCTGGTCTCTTGGTTCTCCCACCCCTATGGGAGGGCAGCTCCCGCTCAGCCCAGCCAAAGCTCTTCTCTGTCCTAGCACCCCAATGGTGGAACCAGCTTGCTACTGAAGCTAGGACATTAACTTCTTAGGGAGCGGCAGCAGAGGTGACGGTTTTGGAGAGTCTGGCGTGCCCAAAGTAAAATGCCTGCCACTTAGGCTCAGAAAATAGGATATGCACATAATTAGTACTATTGGATAGGAAACACTCTGAAGTTTCTAAAATTGTTAACATAATGTCTGTGAGTATAACAGAACTGATATAGCAGGCGAAAACCCGAGGAAAATCCATCCGGAAATGCAGTTTTTGGTGACCTTTGCTCTGTTTGACTTTGACACTCTCCCCATTGACTTCAAAGCAATCCAGCTCCTGGATTGCAGTACCTATGGCTTCCACTAGATGTCAACAGTCTATATACAAAGACTGGGAGTGAATGGAGTAAGAGGAACGGATAGGAACAGGCAATGGTCAGGGGACCTGAAATGTCGACAAGTTTTCTCGGGCGCGAGACTGAATGCGTGCCCCACTGTATTTTCCTTTCATAACGTTTAGGTGACCATCCGAGGGAAATATTATCGCTAATATTCATAAAAGGATAGCTAAGGATGCATTATAACTGGTATTTGATTTGTTTAGGTATATTTGAACGCGTTCTCTTCAATGGGCGATTCGACGTTGGATTTTATGATCATAACGCGCCAACCAAACGGAGATTTATGGATATAATAAATGCCTTTTTCGAACAAAAGAACCATTGGATGTCTTCGTTGGACACTTGGGAAGCCCTCAGCAGAAGTTCTTCAAAAGGTAAGGGATTTGTTTTCGCTGTGAAATGGGTTTTGTGTGAACCGTGATGGTTTATGAATTTATGCTAATGAGAAATATTGTAGGTGCTATCCTCAAACAATCGAATGTTGTGCTTTCGCCGTAAAGACTTTTAGAAATCTGACAACGCTGTGATAATGTCAAGAAGCAGAGCTTTTGATGACTATGCAACACTTGTATATTGATCAATGTTTAATAATTCAACATTTGGATTTTGAATTTGGTGCCTTACATTTCACCGGGTAGTGTCGGGAGTGGGGCGCCCCACTACTCCCTAAGTAGTTAAAGTCCCTGCCCATCTTCCGAAAACATCTGAAACCCTACCTTTCCCAAGAGTATCTTAAATAATCCCACAGCACCCCTTCTCGCACCTAGCTATTTTAAGATGAATGCACTAACTGTAAGTCGCTCTGTATAAGAGCTTCTGCTAAATTACTTACATGGTAGGTAGCATAAACATAACCACATGTAACATATGGATTTGCAATATAATACGCATCAAAAATCCCAATGCAAAGTTACACCTTACTTTTATTTTTAATTTATCACATAAAACTGATCAGAATGCAAAGTCATGCTGGAAAAAAACATTTGTGGGGTGTAACGTAATATGGACTTACACAGTAATTATGACAACTTCCGGAGGACATCCTCCAACCTATCAGAGCTCTTGCAGCATGAACTGACATGTTGTCCACCCAATCAAAGGATCAGAGAATGAATCTTGTACTGAAAACATAAGCTACAGCTATCTAGCTAGCACTGCAATGCATAACATGTGGTGAGTAGTTGACTCAAAGAGAGAGAGACAATAGTTGAACAGTTTTGAAGAAATACATTTCTTCCAAAATGAATGAGAAAAAAAAGGGACAAAGATTTAGTTTCACTTTGTTTCACCTACTTAGCTAGCAAATGCAGCTTGCTAGTTTAGCCTAATCAAACACCCTGCTCAAACAGCGGGATGCTATGTCAACTAGCAAGCTAGGACTGTTTTTTTATACATTTGCAAACATTTCTAAAAAGCTGTTTTTGCTTTGTTATTATGGGATATTGTGTGTAGATTTCTGAATACTTTCCGAATGCACTGTACCTGAATTTGTCCAATAGAAACTCTCGTTTGCAACTGTTGGACTAATGATTACACCCTATATCAGCTAGATGCAGGCAAGAGTGTGCAAGGCGATAGTGAATGTGTCACCACAAATGTTTCTCTCGACCTGTGTGCACCTACGTTGTAAATTTTTGTTCATAGGTTAGGTTGTAGCAACCTCATGAGGGGTATAGGGAAAATATGTATATCATGTAGTAGCCTAAACCTATCGTGTTTACATTGAACTGGGTGAATAGAATACGAATGACAGTCATCCATAATGCTGTAATAGAAATTAGATCATACTCATGAAAAAAAAGTCCTTCCTCATCTTAAACGGCACTGACCGCCACTGTTCGCAACGTACCTGTAGGTCGGTAGAAAATAGAGGTTGCAGGCTTCACATTCAAGCTCGGCACATCAACTGGTTTCAGTCAGTCTCATTCTGAATCCTGCCATTCACTGGGTATACTAAGCCATCAATGTCCTCCGGGGTGAAATGAGCACCGCATACAGTAGAAATGTGCATGGTTCCCATACTTCGAAGCTTGCTTCTCGTTTTTGGGCCACAAATTAGTTGTAACCCTGTCCTTGTGGGTATTACTTCACTATGTGGGTATTACTACACTAGCTACAAATGACGGAAAACTACTACAATGCTTGATCGCTCGACTACCACTACCAAACGCACAATAGAAAAAGAGTTGCAGTGTTTCACATTAATTTATATGGTTTCTTCTTCGTGGATGTACATAGTAGCTCACCAGTGCATTGTCAAACATTATGAGCTAAACAACCAATCTGACCCTGAACCAGTGAAGGGGATCAGATACACAATGTGAGTCCAAGGTATGGCAAAGCAGAGCCTAGTTGTTCTAGGTCACAGATAAGGCAAACCCAAGCAATTTTAAGAGAGCTTGGCCAGGTTTTAGAACGGATGCCATGTGAGCGCCTTATTTCTCTAAATGTGATGTAACCAATGACATGTATTAGCCCTAGATGACAGACGGTCAAAAATAAGATTTTGGAAGCTATATAAATAACTAGTATATTCTATTAGACAACTTGATGCATACTTTTAAATTATATTATGTGAACTGAACATACATTTTTTTAGAGAGTACTAATGATACTGTACCCATTATATCAAAGAAATACATAAATACATGTCATTTTGTCCTTAAAACATTTTATTGAAATACTGTAGAATTCCATTCATTCCTATGGAGGACTGCTCCTTCTGAGGAGTAGCAATATGGTGGCCAGTGGCTTCATTAGCCATTAAATAGCATCAGAAACCGAGGATTTATACACATCATTGGATGTAACAATACGAGATCTCCTCCGACAATTCCCTATGAAATGACCCGCTGTAAACAAGCAAATGAGGATGTGAATTGAACAAATGTTTTTATTTATTAGCATTACGAATAACGTGTTTCCAAATCGGTACTGTGTTGTTGTGTCAACACATGGCATATCTGCTTTCACTGGACATCTTCATAGGCTTTGAAAACTATCAGAAATAAACAGCACAGGGTGGAAGTGTCAATTATCGCTTTAGAAACGGCTATGGAGGAAAAAGTGGCACTCTCAGAACGTTCAGTCAGAATCCGCATTGGCCCAACTCTCTATATACTGTACATGACTCTGGGGCCAACTGGGTTATGGTAGTCATGACAACACTAACATCAATAGTCCCATCTAATAACCACACAGTCAAATGTAATCATTACAGTACCTCCATAGGTTAAAATAGTCAGATTACCATGAGGTCTTGACCGGATATCCGTGGACACAGGGTGACTCATCTTACAGTACTGCACATGCATGACACAGCCCACACTGTAGGGCACACGCACAGCACATACTGATAAATAACTTCTCCTCCACAGCAAACGGACAGATTACCCCCTTACCACCCTTCCAAAAAGAGTAATCTCAGAAATAAAGAAATAAGAGATTTTCATAAAGCAGTACTACTGAGATAGTGAAAATATAGGGCAATTCAACCAGGTCTTAGGACCCTGGGGAAGCTAATCGCAGAGCCACATGCATTGGCATGATGTTTAAACACTCCACTGGTTCGACATTGAGCCAATGACAATGGCATACAGAGCCGGGCTGAGAGAGAGCCTGAGACACTGATACCTGAACACAGATGGAGCATGTGTGGACTGTTGTCTGAGGTACCAGATTTATTGAGATGTTCTGCCATTCTGCCATGGCAAAGATTACACAGCTCAATTGAATATCAGAGCTAAAGCATGAAAGTATATTTTCTCAGGTACCTTTGCAGTAACTTTGCAGTGGTGTAAAAGCTTAGTACATCTGGCTCACAATGAGTATGTATCAGTTTTTCGTGCTGAGGGGGAAAGGGCAGCTCACAGCACACCACACAGTGACCATGGGCTAGGTCAGAGGACAATCCTTCTGGCAGATTGCATAATTGCATCCGGATTAAACAGAGAAATTATATTACTGGAGCTCATTTTTTCACTTAGATATTTCCTGAAAACCATACACTCCATACTGTAAATACAAGATATGAAATAATGCCATTATCATTAAATGTATCACCACGATTACCACGTTTAAATTTAAAACTCGAACATATGCAATGGTATCACTGTAATTAATATTGCATACAATTATTTCATAATATTGAACTGTAAAAAATATTCCGTATAACAGGCAGCCTAGGAATTAGACCTTATTTAATGACATCGTCCTTAGCTACACCGTATCTCCTCATATTTAGCTACACCATATCAAAACACGAGTCAGGTTCTCCTCTAAAGCATTATCTCTGGTCTCTGTGTTCCTGTTCTGAGGTGCTCTCCCTCCCAGAGACAGAGGTCTCACAGCCAGACCATTACAATGTAACCAGGTCTTTGTCCTGCGCTCTATTCAGCTCCCTCGACCTTTGGCTCTCTGTGCCTCTCGGCCAGCTGCACAGAGGTCCCTGTGTGGAGACATGCCAGGGGAAAATGCAGGAACAATTGGAGGGGGAAAAGAGGAGGTTAGAGGAGGGGACAGGGTATGGTGGGGCACCCAGGATCTGGAAACCCTTGTGCTCTTGGTGAGTTCAGAGCTGATTCTAAGGAATGGAGGGGTGAGGGGAGGTTAAGCATGTTTGGTTTGTGAGTGACTGAGTGAGGGAGGGGACTGGATGTCTTGGTAATGGAGGCCTCAGTATAGTAGTCCTACGCTCTGGGGAAAATAAACACACCGCATTTTTTCTCCCCCGCTTTATCTGATAAGCAGGAAGTCCTGCCTTCCCTCCCTGTTCTCTGCCATAAAACACACACACATACACACCAGCCTGCTAATGCCTGCTCAGACCAACAACCAATCAGAAATAATTTAAAGAAGGTGTGACTTTGGTCTCTTAGGCTGTTCTGTGCCAACTGTCCAACAGGGATGAAGAAACTACAGGAATTTAAGAATTTAAACCTGAAATATTGTGTTTAATATTTGGCTCATGTGCTCTGGAGGGACAACGTGAGAAAGTGGGAAAGTTAAGTGGGCTTCTTCTTTTGTGTAGAATACCATCTCGAAAATATGACAGCTTCAGCCTTAGTCACTCTTCATATCCGATATTGTTTTGCAGAGTGAACACAGACGATCCAGGCTTCCCCTGCTGAGTGCATACGCTGGCGGACTGCCTCTGCAGCGGTAGAGAAACATCAGCAGCAGTGAAATCTTGCAGAGGTTATGCAATCAACAGCAGCACCACAGTGTTTTCTCCTGCATACACTTTTTTGGACAATGACGAGAATCGATAAGTGTGGCCCAGTGGCGAGGAATGACAAGCCTGGGGAGATTAGATTAGTGGACTAGCCCCATGCTGCCCCCCTCCTCCTCTCAGCTGTTTTATGTAATCTCCGGGTCAGGAGAGAGAGAGATACAGTGAGAATGTTTCTCTCTCTGTTGCTTTTGATTTTCATAAATAATCCTCCTACAACAACAAACCCTTTGTTTAATTGGGCATGTCAAGAGGGTCACAATTGTTACTAATAATCCAGATGCTCATAAATATCAATAGCTGTAATTTTGCACATATTAATGCATTTCACTACATTTCAAAGATGGACACAATTATGAAGTTTGGATCTACTGAAGCGTTCAATATCTCTGGGACTCAAATAGACTCACACTTCCTACAGCCAACAACAACAATTGAAGTAGTGGTTACACATCTGTGCTTTCAATATGAACAGTAGGTCTTCGACCACAGACGGGAAGACACACGCACAAGATCCAGCCACGCTGACCCATGCAGAAGCATTCCCACTCAATAGTGTCACCTTCCATTAACAAATGAAGAAGAGAAAGCGGGAAGATTGCTCTCGCTGCTCCTGCCTTCTCATCTCTATCTCTCCACTAGACCTCCCCTTCTCATCTCTATCTCTCTACTAGACCTCCCCTTCTCATCTCTATCTCTCCACTACACCTCCCCTTCTCATCTCTATCTCTCCACTAGACCTCCCCTTCTCATCTCTATCTCTCCACTAGACCTCCCCTTCTCATCTCTATCTCTCCACTACACCTCCCCTTCTCATCTCTATCTCTCTACTAGACCTCCCCTTCTCATCTCTATCTCTCCACTACACCTCCCCTTCTCATCTCTATCTCTCCACTAGACCTCCCTTCTCATCTCTATCTCTCCACTAGACCTCCCTTCTCATCTCTATCTCTCCACTACACCTCCCCTTCTCATCTCTATCTCTCTACTAGACCTCCCCTTCTCATCTCTATCTCTCCACTAGACCTCCCCTTCTCATCTCTATCTCTCCACTAGACCTCCCCTTCTCATCTCTATCTCTCCACTAGACCTCCCCTTCTCATCTCTATCTCTCCACTAGACCTCCCCTTCTCATCTCTCTCTCCACTAGACCTCCCCTTCTCATCTCTATCTCTCCACTAGACCTCCCCTTCTCATCTCTATCTCTCTACTAGACCTCCCCTTCTCATCTCTATCTCTCCACTAGACCTCCCCTTCTCATCTCTATCTCTCCACTAGACCTCCCCTTCTCATCTCTATCTCTCCACTAGACCTCCCCTTCTCATCTCTATCTCTCCACTAGACCTCCCCTTCTCATCTCTATCTCTCCACTAGACCTCCCCTTCTCATCTCTATCTCTCCACTAGACCTCCCCTTCTCATCTCTGCCTCCCCTTCTCCTTTCTGCTAGGTCTCTTCCTCTCTTCTATTCTCTTCTGCTTTCCTCATTCCTCCTCTCTTATCCCTTCTTCCTCTCTCTGCTTTACTACCGAAACCCTTCCATAAACCAATCCTTCACTTCTTCCTCTTGTTCCCCCTCTTATCTCTCTCTTCCCCTGGCTTAGTCAATAAGCTAGTTCCCTGCTGCACGTGTGCAGCCAGATATTGCAAATGTTTCTATAAATAGAGGAGATAGTGCTGACAGTGGCACTCTTTCAGGTGAGATATCTCTCGGTAATGCGCACACACACACACACACACACACACACACACACACACACATGATCTAAACAACAGCAAGAAAAATCGCACGTAGGGAGTCTTACTGTGTGCTTCATTACAGAGACTTTCCTGAGCCAGCACAATGCTACACAACACAAGACAGTAAAACACGGACCACACAACGCTACACATCACTAAACATAAATCCCCTTTTCCCCCAAGTCACTGACCCCACAGCACAGCATGAGCACTTTTAATAAAATGTCTATTCAACTGTCACTCTCAACAAACCCAGAGGGTGGTGGTAGCCTACTGGAGGGATGGGGGTGATAGAAAGAGGAGAGCAAGGGAGGTCAGAAGAAGGGGGGAGAAGATGAGCGTATGACTGAGCAACAGCGATCAGCAACGGCGGGCTCACCTTCCAGCTCGTGATGGATGACGTCGGAGAGGTTGGGCTCGTCGCCCCACCAGAAGATCCACAGCTCCTTGGCGTCAGGCTTGACTTTGCGGCGCCACACACACAGCAGGTTAGCCTGCACACAGCGTATGAAGCTGCGCAGTACCGGGTCGTCTTGTGCCGGCGCTGAGATCACCGGCCCGTACTCGCCACCGCCGCGGAAGCTGTAGCACCGCCATTTGATGCCCGTCAGCTCCGCCTGGAGAAGAAGAAGAGAAAGAGGATGTTATTATTATTTCTGTATACTGTCATTATTTTGTGTTATCATAATTTGTATCAATAAAGTTAACTGAATTGCAATACATAGAGAGAGCTTTGAAGACAGAGAGCTTTGAATTATTGTATATTAATACTGTAATTATTTTTGTATTATCGTACAAAACGAATTAGTAGTTGGTTGAATTGTAATTGAGTGGTGGATTACTGTAATGAAGAAGATGAGTGGCCTCAATATGACACAACCAGGATATAATACACAAGGATTGGTCCCACTATAATTGAACGTTTTCACCTCAATGACTATGCTCTCTAAACATTATTGGAAACGTTTGATTATTAGAATTGAATGACATTGACATTTTTTATAATACCCTAATTTGATTATATGCTTGTAATCTGAGACAACTGAGGTATTGTCTGATGCCCTGTTTGTAGCTCTTCACATCAAATGAGGTTGTATACAATGTGAAGTGAATAATGGGCTGTTACATAATGTTAACTATAACCTAGAGCTCTATGGCATTCCTGCAAACAAGGATTCTGATTACTGCCTTGTAAAACGTCAATAAATCCACTGCTACTACTATTATTCTATTCATATTATTCATATTTTAATTTCACCAGAGCTGTTGTAAAAACGCATATACTGTATAGTATGACACTGAATAAGCAGGTGTGAGAGAGAGAGAAAATGAGAGAGCGATTAAGAGAGAGCAACAGAGAGAAAGAAAGAAAGAAAGAAAGAAAGAAAGAAAGAAAGAAAGACAAAGAGCGAGAGAAGAAGGGGGGAGAAATTGTGTCAGGGTCAATCACCGCAGCATAGCCAGTATCTGACATCTAAAACGCATTTATGTTGTCTATCAGAGGGCTGGGGGAGCGAGGCAGCAGACAGCCTTGTCAAATAGGACGTTTGTTCAATCTATGGATGAGCAGTAAAAAGGCACCCCCACTGCACCAAGGAGAGGGATCTTTAAACAGATGTGAAGACACACCAATGACACCGAGGATAGATTTTCTCAGACAGGAAAAACAGTCCGGCTTGGGTGGAATATTGTTGTCATGTGTACAGTCTGTCTTTTCCCTTCTGTGGTTTGGGTTTTATTTAAATACAATAAACAATGGGGCCATTGATCCACATTAGGGAAGTTATGGCTGAAAACCCTGAAGTCTCCACAAGAGACATTTATTTTGCTTTTGAACGCAACTCAATAACAGAGTCGTCAAATTATGCTCCAGTGTGGGTGTCTATGAAGAACAAGGCTGAAAATGAACATCTCACAAAGGCTGTGTTCAATAACCACAGAAGCAGATTTGGCAGGATAAGGGAGACCGCTCGGAGAGCCACACTGCCAGGGATAGGCTCCTCTCCTGTGTTCAGCAAGCTGTGAGGGCCTAGCTTGGCACGCCGTCCTGGCTGGCACCACGCCACACCTCGCCAACTTGGAGAAAAGAATAGTCTGTCCCATTGGAGTTTGATGGAAGAACCGGCCAAATGGACAGACACACGCAGCAAAATGGGGCACCTTGCATGTGCTTGTGTGGTCAGAGAGATAGCGGGAGGGGGTAATGTGTGTACTGTGTGTGTACTGTGTGTGTGTGCGTGCGTGCGTGTGCATGCATGCGTACATGCAAGAGTGATTGTCTGTCTGTACAGTATAGCATTTGAGCGTGTCACAGACAGCCCCTGTGAAAAATGTACCTCGTAATTACAAACCCACTCTTCCATAATGACAGAGTGTGTGCAATCTGAGATATAAATATTGACACGTCGATAATCTAGCCTAAAAATAGTCCCGCCGGAGGTCAAGGATGTGCTTCTCCCAAAGCAAAGGAGAAGAAATCCGACATCCGCCCGAGGGGGAGTCACTCTCTGTGAATGTCAAAACCTTAGAGAGAGTCTGACAGGGGTCACTTCTAAAATTGAAACAGGATCACTGGGAGGCCATGTAGTGTCTTACTATGGCTGAGACTGCACTATTCTCCCCCTACACATCACATATCAATAACCCCCATGATGACCCCATTGAACCGTGAAGGAAACTCCTGCTATAAGCTAATCTAAAGGCACAGTACCTCACACACACACACACATGCACACAGTCCAGAGCTGTAATGCAGACTAGGGGCGCTCAATTTTAGGGGCCCATTTTCTTGTTGACAGTCGGCGAGAGTCATTTTGTCCAATGATAAAAGGCGTGATGTGATAATGAGGTGTGTGTGTGCAGGCCCTGGGCAGGTTGCTGTGCAGCCTGGGAGCCAAGGAGCGGTAGTGAGAGGGCTAGTGCCACTTAATCCCTCATACATCAAGGGAGCATAAATCACTCACAACATGCGCAAACAACCAGTTTCCTCCAAATCTATTTTTTCCACAAGTAATAAAAACAGCCCTGTTTCATGCACCTTGTTTACTGGCCCTCTGCTCTCTCATCTCTTAATGAACACAGTCACGGACCTTCCTCTAATCTCCATTACCTCTCTTTTCTCTTCTCTTCTCTCGTCTCTCTCACTTTTTTCTCTCTCTTTGTGACAGTGCTGCCTATGGTATTATACATCCTATGATTGACAACAGCAACAAGTGAGAAGTGCAATCTCTCCCTAATCTGTGGAGAAGAAGAGAGAATCTAACTGTGAGCTTTCAGTGCATATCTGTGATAGTATACAGACAGCTGAATGACACAGTACAGTATCTGTGTTTCAGGTATCAACCAATAGAAGATCCTGCACAGAGGTCATACAGAAAACACTAAGCATCTGTTTGTAATCAAACACATATGGGAGTCAAAGCTTCTCCTCTGGTGAACCTTTGGCACACACATAGCTGGAATTGCAAGTAGTGTCCAGAGTCAGGCACATACAGTACAGGCACACTTATATAATGTAGTAATGTAGATGTTACATCTACTGGTTTGGGTTCACTGTATTACGCCTCAACAAACCAGCACATCTCAGTATGTTGATAGTGAATATGCTGTATACAGTAAACATAGTGTACACAACCCAATAGAAACCTATAGACTCTGAACAGGAGATACATAATAACAGGTAAACCCCCATAACACATGTTAAAAGGTTTCCACACAGACAGGAAAGCACACTTGACTCAAGCTTCACCTTTGAGGTCAGCGACCGACAGAAAGGTGAAGCCACAAGAGTGCTCGTGGAGAGGGAAAACATTCAGCCCTATTGTCCTGCCTCAACCTTTTACTGCAGTGGGCTAAATCAGGGTCACACAGAGTGTTTCTTGGTAGTCTTAAACAAATCTACTTTGAAACAAAAGTATACACCTCACACACATGGTTATGGGCTTAAAGAAAAGAAGACACCTGCACCATGTCAGATATAGAGCTGAAATGTATTACATTTTGAGTTTGCATCCCAATATGACACTTTATATACATCACAGAAGACGGAAATATAACAAAACCGTTTAACATAGAAAAAACGTATTTCGGCAGTTTAAAAGAAAGTATGTTTATTAATTATGAAATTATGAAAAATATGAATAACATTCCACCCATGAGGTCACTAGGTCATTTGACTGCAGGAAAGGCCTAGCAACTTGGAGCGTTGCGGAAAACCTCTACGAGAAGTAGGGAATGGATTGTTCGCATTATCCCAGTGCACACAAGGCACTGCAACAGTCTGGAACAGAAAGGTGTGCATTGAACACAAGGTCATGCAAGACAACACACACAGAGACACGACTGTATAGTTGGGGAGAACACTTCCTTCCTTCCCCTTACATGACAAACAACACTGTTAGGGCACTCTAGTGTTTTTTTTACACAAACCCACAGGTAGCCATTCATAAAAAGGAGCCTTTTGTAAGCAGCGACAAAAAATATAGCACAGAGTAGTCTGGAGTTCTACAGGAACCCTGAGGACTTCACCATACACTCTGACTTATTATCAACACACAATGCTATCTTTTCCATCTGAATGTTAAGTTCAGTTTAGCAAACAGCTTGAGTTTCTAAAAAGTAACTTCCTCACTATTTAAGGTCATTTAGTCTTTTAGAATGTGGGTGACTTGAACAGGTGGGTCTCCTCACCAGTTGGGAGATAGGAACCTGGTATCAAAGCGTCACATGCTGAATGATGAGAGAGTGTAACACAGATACCACTCTAGGATTCTTGTAGCAATGTAAGAGCGATAGAGTTGGACAGAGGAGAGCACTTTAGGCAATAGAGACAGCTCATATCAGCAGCTTTACCTATCAAAGATTCTGTGAAACACTTTCTGTCAGGGTGGCATTTTCAGCCTGTCAAATATCTGAAGACACTTGCCATGCTGCCAATATGTGGGGTTTGTTAAACTGACAAGCTGTTTGGTAGGTCTACAATACTGTAGACATGACACTCACATATCATCCAAAAAGACAGTCTAACACATTTATAGCTCAAATTTAGAAAATAATCTGAAATTCGGGTCATAAATAGATTTCACATGAATTGGAAAATATTTGTATTATTTTCATAAAATTATTGCTCAGCTCCTGAAATTATTTGATTTGGAAATTGAAATTACCTTTACCCTGTAGTCTGTTCTAAAGCAGCCCAGTGTTGGAAAATGTAACTATTTAGAAAATCAGAAAGAATCTATTTTCCATGTGGGGCAGAGCGGGTGGCAAGGACTGGAAGTGCTGAGAGCCTATAAGGACCAGTCTGATTGACTATGTGAAATCAGAACAGGCTAGATCACCCTTCTTCAATTAGCCCATTGAAATCAAATTAACCCATATTACCGCCTGCTTTTTCCCCTCTTGCATTTTACAGTGCACAGGGAGCTCTGCAGATATGCGCATAGCAGAGGGGACAAGACAGGAACACAAAAGCACGAAACAGGTGCAGAAAATGGCCTCTAAGGCTCTCGGCACTAAACAGGTGCTTTTATTCTGCCCTCTGCCGGCACCTCTACAAGGCCCTACAAAGGAAGGGGCGTCATTCGATCGTGTTTCTGTTGTAGGATCTGGCCCTAGGAGGCAGGCAAGCCAAGCGACCTAATTAGAGCTACACCCGTCCCCGGGGGCAGAGTGACGGATAGACCTGCCAATCAGCTGTGGCTCACACTGCGGAGAGCTACAATCAACCTCTGACTTCTCACCTGATGTAAGGAGAGGGGAGCGGGACATGAGAAGGAGGAAGACCAATGAAGACAGGGGAGAGAGGCCGCACATAGCCAGTGTTTGGTGTGGCAAACAAATGCCAGACAAACAAAGACATGGGGCCATGCTGTTGGGTTCAATCTTAAACGGAGGACCTACCTAAAATAGTGGCCCTGCTTAACGTGAATTATTAATGAGCAAATACATTTACCAGAAGTATCTCCAGCGCAACTTAATTAACTGTGACAGGCCAGAAGAAATACACCAGGAAGAAAAAGGGAAGTAAAAACAGTTGCTAGGCAACATACAACATCTGCAAGACTTCGGCAACTTGTTCAATTTTCAAGATTCTGTCTCCAGGGTTACGGCGGAAAGATAACATTTCAAGCAGTTTAGAGGTCTGTTCTGTTGACTGTAAATTTACAAAGGGATGTAATTCTCCATCTCTTGCCCTCCCCTCCTCTCCCTCTCTGGTAACACCTCCATTGGCTACCATGAACCTGGAATTCACTGTCTCTGATTGGAATAATAATAATAATAATAACTATATCCAGCACAATAAAAATGTCAGGAAAGCCCTTGACTTACCAGAAGCAAAACATGAATATCCAACTATACTGAACAAAAATATACATTTTCAGTAAAACGCAACATGCAACAATTTCAAAGATTTTACTGAGTTACAATTCATATAAGGAAATCAGTCAACTGTAATAAATTCATTAGGCCCTAATCTATGGATTTCACATCACTGGGCAGGGGCACAGCCATGGGTGGGCTTCGGAGGGCATATGTCCACCCAATTGGGAGCCAGGACCACCCACTGGGGAGCCAGGCCCAGCCAATCATAATTAGTTTTTCATCACAAAAGGGCTTTATTACAGACAGAAATACTCCTCAGTTTCATTAGCTTCCGGGCGGCTG
The DNA here is from genome assembly GCA_030435695.1 of Brachymystax lenok tsinlingensis. Classification (NCBI taxonomy): domain Eukaryota; kingdom Metazoa; phylum Chordata; class Actinopteri; order Salmoniformes; family Salmonidae; genus Brachymystax; species Brachymystax lenok. The sequence goes on from CM059787.1 coordinate 26,465,888, forward strand.
ATCTCAGACAATCCCGCAGGTGAAGAAGCCGGATGTGGAGGTCCTGGGCTTGCATGGTTACACGTGGTCTGCGGTTGTGAGGCCGGTTGGACATACTGGACATACATTCCTGCAGTTGCACGCTCACTCAAAACTCAAGACATCTGTGGCATTGTGTTCTGTGACAAACCTGCACATTTTAGAGTGGCCTTTTAATGTCCCCAGCACAAGGTGCACCTGTGTAATGATCATGCTGTTTAATCAGCTTCTTGATATGCCACACCTGTCAGGTGGATGGATTATCTTAGCAAATGAGAAATGTTCACTAACAGGGACGTAAACAAGTTTGTGCACACATTTTGAGAGAAATTTGTTTTTTGTGTGTAGGGAAAAATCCAGGGATCTTTTATTTCAGTTCATGAAACATTGGACCAACACTTTACATGTTGCGTTTATATTTTTTCAGTATATACGGTAACTCTGAAAATTTGGACTGTGCTTTTGTTATGAACAATTTGACATTATACAGATGTACTGACTTCATTGAGCACTGCAAGGAGGCAGCAGAAATGTGTTCAACATTTAAATTGGACAGATGTAAATGAAAGTCTGAAATTTGATATAAATAATTGGATTAATGTAATTAAAAGTGAATTAAAATTGAATGACTACAGAAAAAATAACAAGTCCTATGTCCATGAACCTAACATGACTTGCTTCATTACACTAAGTAAACAACAGAAACAGACATCAATAGCCCTCCTCTCTCTGTCTGCAGCACTGGCAGTTCAGAACCATGCACTGACACCTGAACAAGTTTAGACCTGCAGATCACTTCTCTTCTGCCTGTAATCTGCTGTTTGTTTACCAAATGCGAGTGGCAGCAGGGAATCAGAGCCCTTCAAGAGAGGAATCAGAGAAGTGACTGCACTGACTGAGTGCCATGGCTTCCTGTCTCTCGCAACATCTTAACACAGTCTAACATGACCTTCAAGTACTTCAGCACAATTCACTCTTGGCTGCTTCCCTTACATATACAGTTGAAGTCTGGAAGTTTACATACACCTTAGCCAAATACATTTAAACTCAGTTTTTCACAATTCCTGACATTTAATCCTAGTAAAAATTACCTGTCTTAGGTTAGTTAGGATCACCACTTTATTTTAAGAATGTGAAATGTCAGAATAAAGTAGAAAGAATGATTTATTTCAGATTTTATTTCTTTCATCACATTCCCAGTAGGTCAGAAGTTTACATACACTCAATTAGTATTTGGTAGCATTGCCTTTAAATTGTTTAACTTGGGTCAAACTTTTCAGGTAGCCTTCCACAAGCTTCCCACAATAAGTTGGGTGATTTTTGGCCCATTCCTCCTGACAGAGCTGGTGTAACTGACTCAGGTTTGTAGGCCTCCTTGCTTGCACACGCTTTTTCAGTTCTGCCCACAGATTTTCTATAGGACTGAGGCCAGGGCTTTGTGAGGGCCACTCCAATATCTTGACTTTGTTGTCCTTAAGCCATTTTGCCACAACTTTGGAAGTATGCTTGGGGTCATTGTCCATTTGGAAGACCCATTTGCGACCAAGCCTTAACTTCCTGACTGATGTCTTGAGATGTTGCTTCAAAATATCCACATAATTTTCCTGCCTCATGATGCCATCTATTTTGTGAAGTGCACCAGTCCCTCCTGCAGCAAAGCACCCCCACAACATGATGCTACCACCCCCGTGCTTCACGGTTGGGATGGTGTTCTTCGGCTTGCAAGCCTCCCCCTTTTTCCTCCTAACATAACGATGGTCATTATGGCCAAACAGTTATATTTTTGTTTCATCAGACCAGAGGACATTTCTCCAAAAAGTACGATCTTTGTCCCCATGTGCAGTTGCAAACCGTAGTCTGGCTTTTTTATGGCGGTTTTGGAGCAGTGGCTTCTTCCTTGCTGAGCGGCCTTTCAGGTTATTTCGATAGAGGACTCGTTTTACTGTGGATATAGATACTTTTTTACCTGTTTCCTCCAGCATCTTCACAAGGTCCTTTGCTGTTGTTCTGGGATTGATTTGCACTTTTCGCACCAAAGTATGTTCATCTCTAGGAGACAGAACGCGTCTCCTTCCTGAGCGGCATGACGGCTGCGTGGTCCCATGGTGTTTATACTTGCTTACTATTGTTTGTACAGATGAAAGTGGTTCCTTCAGGCATTTGGAAATTGCTCCCAAGGATGAACCAGGCTTGTGGAGGTCTACAATTTATTTTCTGAGTTCTTGGCTGACTTCTTTTGATTTTCCCAAGATGTCAAGCAAAGAGGCACTGAGTTTGAAGGTAGGCCTTGAAATACATCCACAGGTACACCTCCAATTGACTCAAATGATGTCAATTAGCCTATCAGAAGCTTCTAAAGCCATGACATAATTTTCTGGAATTTTCCAAGCTGTTTACAGGCACAGTCAACTTAATGTATGTAAACTTCTGGCCCACTGGAATTGTAATACAGTGAATTATAAGTGAAATAATCTGTCTGTAAGTAATTGTTGGAAAAATGACTTGTGTCATGCACAAAGTATATGTCCTAACCGACTTGCCAAAACTATAGTTTGTTAACAAGAAATGTGTGGAGTGGTTGAAAAATGAGTTTGAATGACTCCAACCTAAGTGTATGTAAACTGTAGCTTCTCTTGTTCATAAGGGAACATCTAACCTTTTTAGGTTCTAGATAGCAAATTTGTTTGTATCATCGCTGAGGCTCAATATGCACTGCATGACTAGGCATCGTTGACTATATTGACCTCAACGTGTCTCCACATTATATTGGAAATCTCATTCACTGTGTGTGCCAGGGCTGAGATTGAGTGGTGCAAATGTTCATTACCATGTGAATAGGCGGATGTCTGCTAATTTAAGATGAGAGCACACTTGTGGCAGCAGCGCAGCACAAATCAATGCGTTGCGATGGTTTTCAAATCAACAATCTGGACCTAGCATGTTTGTTTCCTCGAAAGTGCATCGCTGATTCATTGGGGATCATTTCTCAATAGGACATGACCGCATCGTTATTAGACTTCACAACCGCACAACAACAAGTATTTCGCCAAGCTACTCTTATCCCAGACACTCTTCTGTGGCTTTAAACAGCCTTTAACTTGAGTATAACTGTTATTGAATCGCAGCCAAGTACCATATATTGGCTAAGCTGTCAGAAGCACAAAAATATTAGCCAAGTTACAAGCCGAGAGAGATAGCTCCTTTAAATGGAAAAGCTCTCTCTATCAAGATTGCTGGGTCAATTATGGTAATTACAAAAGGCTTCTCAGTGCTGCTGTAACAAAGACCACAACGTCTGTACGACGTCCTTACAGCATCTCTGGATGACACCTAATCCTCTCCCAGTCACAGCGTCTTTATATCCAAACAAGCAAGCTTTTAAAACACAGTATCATGTTCACATATGAGAAATCGCATCATGGAAATCATGATAACAGATTTCCAAAAGCCAGCGTTATGGTGGGAAAACAGTGTGGTGAAACTCTATCGAGCCTTGTGAAATAGTGTGAGGGAAAAAACTAAGTGTCACTCAAACAGTTCGTGTCCCTTTGATGGAGATAAAGAGGGCAGCCCTGGTTGAGGAGCATCACAATGTTAGACATCTCCTCAGCAGCAGCCACAGCAGCGGCCTCACTACTGCTCATTCCTGCCAATTCCCCTTTCCCACTCTCCCTTCTGTCGCCCTGTATGCAGGAACACCAGAGGGCTAAGAATAGCACACAGCTGGCACTGCAGGGCTGACATATTTCAAAATCAAGCCACTGTTCTCCAAGCCACTGTTCTCCATTCATGCCGTCCCCATCGTTGTCCCCATCCCTGTCCCACTCCCTGTCCCCATCCCTGTCCCCATTCCTGTCCCACTCCATGTTCCCATCCCATCTCCCTGTCCCACACCCTGTCCCACACAGGACCGTGGCTACCTCTCCCCTTTGTTTTTGTCGTACTTCACCTCTCTGGCAGGGCTGAGACAGATCCCGCTCAGACAAGATCTATGGCTCACCACCCAGGATTTATATCAAGGGATTGGTAGCAAAGAGAGGCCTCTTTCTCTGCCTTCCCCCTCCCTCAATCATTATGCCCCACCCCTGTGAAAAGTGAGAAGGCTCGTTAATAGATTGATTTGTAGTGGAGTAATCTATTGGGCCGGTGTGTGTGTGTGTGTGTGCGTGTGCGTGTGCGTGTGTGTGTGTGTGTGTATTGGACAGAGGAGTGGGGGTAAAGTGGGTCTGTGTTGAGCTAAGGATGTTATCCTGGAAGGATGATATGGGGGGGACAAGCCCCCACTGAGTTGAGCCCTGTTGTGATGACAGGGATCCCCATGCAGTGACAGAGGGAGATTAGCTAACTCTACACACAGCCTTTCCAAGTGAGGCCAGGGCTAACTGTCACTACACTATAGCAAGGAGACCAGCCAAGGAGGGCTGGAGTTGGTCTTGGTTTGGCTACTAGAGCGCTGATAGACGGAGAGCTACAGCTGGCCAGATGGAGAAAGACCACAGGGCATTGGACTGGAGATCTACACTCTTAGAAGAAAGGTGCTATGTAGAACCTAAAAGGGTTCTTCGGCTGTCCCCAAAGGAGAACCCTTTGAAAAACCCTTGTTGTTTCCAGGTAGAACCCTTTTGGGTTTCATGTAGAACCCTCTGTGAAAAGGGTTCTACATGAAACCCAAAAGGGTTCTACCTGGAAACAACTAGGGTTATCCTATGGGGACAGCCTCTTTTGGAACCCTATTTTCTAAGGGTTAGCGTCCCAGAATCCCTGGCTTGTTGCTCTTTTAGTACTTAAAGAACAAAGTCCCGGTTGAGCACATAGTAGTAATCCTTTAACATTTGAATACTGCCCATTATTATAGCTCCTTATGAGCAGGGCCACTAAGTAACCTAAATAAAGTGGGTCATCCTGTTCAATTGTATTACCCAGCTCATCTCTTATCTTATTCCCCTCTCTCTCCATCTTACACGGTTGGTTATCATTATACATGCATGGACCTCTATTGGAATACAGTTTGTCTAATGAGCACCTCTTAGCTGATCACATTATACCTCCACTTGACGACACTTAATTACCAGTGTTTCACTCCGAGCAGCCCTGTCTGGGGGACAGGAGGACGCCATTAATTAAAGCAAGAAAATTCAACCTATGTTTGTACAAGCGTACATGTCCCTGTGTGTGTGTGTGTAAATATGTTCATGAGCATATTCTGATACGTTAGTGTGTTTTTGCAAGCTTGTGTGTGTGTTTGCTTCCCCCTGTGTGTGTGTGTTAGCTTGTGTGTTTGTGCACATGCTGATGCTCCCTGCGTCATGGGCTGTGCGCTCCTTGTGTTTCATATTTTAGCAGTGACTCAAGCATGAGTCAGTATAAAGAACCTGCCTGAGCTATAGAGGGACAGCCATGATCTCTCTCTCTTCCTCTCTCTCTCTCTCTCTCTCTCTCTCTCTCTCTCTCTCTCTCTCTCTCTCTCTCTCACTTTCTCTTTCTCTCAAATGGGCCGAGGCTAGCGCTCAGGAAATACACATCTCACATAATACTTCCCTCAAACGAAAACAGATTCCTCTGCTCTGCTCGTTCACTCTCTAACTGCTTTTTTCCAGCACTAGAAAGAAAGACAGATTCTTCTGCCTAAAACAAGACTGCTTAAGTTATTTCTTCATACCCCTCGTTCGTAGGCTCCTGTTCATTCTTTTTCTATAATTTTTTTTGTCCTACCAGTCATGATGATACTGAGATGAAAGTATTTTGCAGTTAACAGCCTTTCATTCACAGTGCAGTTGAAATAGGCTGACAGTAATCTGTTTCTAGTGAATATATGCTGTTTAAAGCTAAACCTTTTAGGTGTTCTATTGACGTGGTCAATAATAATAATAATAACATGTAGTAAATCATTCAGACAAGGTTACTGCACAGTGGAATGGTGTTCAACAGGCTGTCAGAAAATGACTTTCACTGGTAAAGCACCAACTTTACATAAACTATGCTGTACATACATGACCCTGAGACCGAGGTGTGAACATTTAAATATAATTATTGTACAGGAACTGTCACCATGTAAACACAATGACAAATATGGTACACAATAGTCATTATAGAAGTATTAGTAGTAGTACAATAGTAATAGCGCATGAAACATGACTCTAAATTCCAGCTTTTCTATTTGACCTCAGCACTCTGCAGTGAGTGATCTCCCCATCTCTCTCCCTCCTTGACAAGACACTGGTTTGTCATTAGTGTTCATCTGACTTTGACTTCCTGACAGCCACCACAGTAACTAACTGCTGTGCCTCTAACCACTTGTAAATATTCGTAACAACAAGCAGACATTCCTCTTCTCTCTCACCTTTCTGTTCACACAGACAGAGAGAGGATGGAGCCTTGCCAGCCCTCTGCACAGCATAGCATAATAATGCAGGGGGAGTCTTTTGGAGGGAAAACACTGTGCATAGAAAGTTGACAAAAAACATAATCACTGTTTTACTCTGTTTCTACAGGCCCACTGAAAGAGATAACCTGACAGGGGAGCTCTGGTGACTGCACTAAACGCACTTAGATTTGATCTGATTAAATGAATGTATACCAACAGAGAGCACTAAATCAATCAAGAGGGCTTCCCTGAATTTGCACGGCATTGGATAAATCTCCTGCAAAGGTTTTCCTCCTCTCCTCCCGCACTCGCTGGCCGCATTGGTGGAAAGGTTCACCTGCTGCCGCGAACCCTCACAAACCACACTGAGAGCATGACTGTAACTAGTGTAGTGTCGGAGGCACAATGCTACTAGAGATGAACACGACTACCAGCATCATAACCTAAAATGCCCCCTGGACCTCTATTGTTGTTATGGCTCCTGACCCCATGCTCAAACTCAATCCACATGCCTTTCCACTTCAGTGCATGTAGTAGTAGTGCAATGCAGTTAACTCAGTGAGTGCAGGGTCGAAATTCAGTAAAGTTGAGAAATGTTTGGGACATGGAGGGTTGGGAAGAATTGAGGCAATAACAGAAACTTGTGAATTCTGCTAATGCATGTAAAATGAAAGGTTTGTTTGATAATCTGAGCAAAGGTTGCATATAATCTTCCAATAAGGACTTTGAAAGTAGAAATTCTGTTGAGACATGTTACTGGCAGACAACTCATGTTTCCTTTCTAGTACGTAACACATTATTTCACCTGCACTTTGAGCAGGGGGTAAAGGGTTGAATAAATAGCTTTTGGATACCTCTTATTTCATATCAATCCAGGTATAATAATTGCATTGCGTACCCTTCGATGTCATAACCTGCTGCTATTGAGTGCTCTGTTTGAGCAGTAACATAGGCCTTTGCATTGCTACTATTACAAAATGATTTGCAGAAAATCAGGAAATGCCTCAAATTTTTCCACCAACTCAACAAAATACTCGAGAGGCTACAGTGGAAATGCTTTTTCCAAGTGAGTTGTTGAGAAGTGCAGTTCAGAGAAAGTGTTCCAGATTTTAGTGTAAGTCTTAAAAGGCCTAGCTATTCTTCATTATTTTGTCTGTCTTGATTTTTAAGTATGTCTGCTAGTTCAATCTATCTACACAATGTCACATCACTAGGCTACCATGCTGTTGACTAAGAAAAAGCAATAGTGACATAATTTCGGTACATTAGAATAAATTATAGACCTAGAAATTAAAGTGACATGAACAATAAACTGGCAATATTAGGCTACTATTTTTTATTAAGCTGCATATATTTGAACAAGTTACAAAACAATGTAGGCCTAGTGTTAAAGCCCCTGAAGTATAATATAGTATCATAATACGTTTAGTGATAAAAATACAGTAGTTTTCCTGGACCAGTGGCTCGCGTTAATGATTGGTTAATAACGGCCCCGACAATTGGTTCACCTTTGTACTGCGAGTGCAGATCTAAAGCTTGCCTACTACGGTCTTATGACTTGTCGCTCACGCCTCGCTCATGTCTTTATGTGCACCCATTATTTGTTTTACTGTACCAGAGAGAAGAGGTTGGAGTGGCAGTCTTCAAGGCTTGCCCCGTTAGCCACCCAATTCGCTGCTGTAGTCATAATCGTACGCCGATCGGGTCGTCAGTGCAGGGCATTTCGAAATCCTTGATCGGTATCAAAACCGAACAGTGGTGGCAAATCGGTTCCCTCACAAGTCTGCCACGCCACCGCCAAAACACGGGAAATTGTCTAACAGATCAACAGCTAACCTCAAGTAGCCCAATTATTTTGTCATGAAAGAAAGAATTCAAAATGTATCAATAACCCGCGTTGACTGTATGCCAAACTAATGGTTTGTTTTCGTACATCCAAGTGGGTTCGCAGATCAGAACATTGTTACAGTCCAGCTCAGGCGATCCAAACCTGATCATTGTCAAACGCAGAAAGCAGGTAGGCTAGGCTAAAATGTATCCGTGTCTTAATCCATGGAGAGAAATGTAAATCCGTTTTCATTCCAGTTTTTCTGATGATAGCCCTACTTTAATGATTAATAAAAAAAAAAATATATATATATATAATAGTGTAATCCATGTGAAGTCGATCTATTATTTTCTTCCAGAGCGTAAAAACCCATCAAAATGAGTGCTTAGTCCGAGAACTTCTAGAAAAACGCTGTAGTTTATTACGCGTTTATTATCCCCCAATTGAACACGAAATCGACCGTTTAGGTGTTGGGAGACCAGTCAGCTGCAAATTGCAAGCAAGAAATCTAAATTCGATTCCGTCAGCCGCACAAGCTAATGCACCAGTTGTGATAGTTTTCTAGAATTGCATGAGCTATTAATAGCTTTCTTTCTTACCACCACCGTCCCCCTCACAATGTAGCCTGCCACACACAACAGGCAACTGTGACTGGAATGTTTAATCCTTGTTTCACTTTGCAAATAACATCAGACTGCAAAATAAAATATTGCTCTTTGGTCGGGTAACCCAAGGTGGACAACGAGAGTCGATGGTCTCGCAAACAAAAAGTCAATTCAATATGTCAATGTTAAACGTTTTCTGATTTCTTCAAACGAAAAGTATACTCAGTCCACCAGAAGGAAAACGGCAGCAGCAGACCGAGGTTTAAAAAAAATCCATCCTTCCTTTCTGTTTTATATCATTACGAAATGTCCTCCCAGTTTCCTAGTAATTAGACTTCGAAATATTTATTTAGCTTGAAATAACAATAGCTGCAGTAATGTATCCAAGAAAACGTTTACAATCCGGTAATGGTGACAATCCCTGTCTGACGTTATGGTTATCAAATAAATGCTGCACACTGGTCAGACGAGTCTAGTCTCATTATCTCCCTCTAAAAAAAACATGAAAAATAACGTGTTCCCTCTTAAAGCAAGATTTATGATGTAAAAATCATACATTAAACCGTCGATGATATGCGGTGTTTCTCATCAAGTAATTCAGAAGCAGCGAGTCCCATTCCAGGCATTGTTTATGTCTCAATCAGTGTCTTTGCTGTAACATTCGTAAGTGAGCGTATGTGTGTATGTTTTAATGTGTGTGGCTCTCACTCTGTGTGTATGTGAGTGTGTACTACTGAGTGCTTACGCGAACAGCAGCACACCACGCATAGCAATGTAATGGCGGCCGGCAGGCTCCAAGAGACTCGCTTTCCCATTTGGCCAAGTAGAGTCCTCACGTGATCAAAGCAAGGGATTACAGCACTGTTTAGATTAAAATCTTTGATACAGGCCTTGATGCGACGCTAGAGGCGCCAGTGGCTCTCACTGACAATCAGCTGTCATCTAACCACATCACACATCTTCTCCCCTATTGTTACAGTGTATTGTTACGTTGTTACGCTTAACAATACAACAATTAAGGTTGCACTGAATGAATCAATGGAATCATTACCAGGCCTACACATGTTATTGTTACATCACTGTTGCAATTCCTTCATTGGTAATATATGGTTGCATTATGATTATTACATAATGTAACCATTCACAGCAGAGCCTTTTATTTAGGTGTTCCCAGGTGATGTAATTAACAAGGAGTGGAAATTAGAATCACCCAATGACTACGTCCATGATAGTGTCACAATCATAGGTTTTAATGTCACATGCACAAGTACAGTGAACTGCCTTTCTTGCAAGCTCTAAACCTAACAATGTGGTAATCATTAACAATGTAATACTAAAAATAACAAGGTAGAGCAAAAACACACAAGATATATAAATAAGAAAAAAGAGGAGCACGATAAAGTAAGTAAGCACACTACTGTATATACAGGGTCAGTTCCAGTACCATATTTACAATGTTTAGGGATACTGGATCGAGGTAGATATGTATATATACAGTTGAAGTCAGAAGTTTACATACACCTTAGGAAAATATCTTTGTCCCCATGTGCAGTTGCAAACCGTAGTCTGGCTTTTTTATGGCGGTTTTGGAGCAGTGGCTTCTTCCTTGCTGAGCGGCCTTTCAGGTTATTTCGATAGAGGACTCGTTTTACTGTGGATATAGATACTTTTTTACCTGTTTCCTCCAGCATCTTCACAAGGTCCTTTGCTGTTGTTCTGGGATTGATTTGCACTTTTCGCACCAAAGTATGTTCATCTCTAGGAGACAGAACGCGTCTCCTTCCTGAGCGGTATGACGGCTGCGTGGTCCCATGGTGTTTATACTTGCGTACTATTGTTTTTACAGATGAACATGGTACCTACCTTCAGGTGTTTGGAAATTGCTCCCAAGGATGAACCAGACTTGTGGAGGTATACAATTCTTTTTCTGAGGTCTTGGCTGATTTCTTTTTAGGCACTGAGTTTGAAGGTAGGCCTTGAAATACATCCACAGGTACACCTCCAATTGACTCAAATGATGTTAATTAGCAATATATTATACAATATATATATTGTATTTAACCTTAATTTAATTTAAGTAGGCAAGTCAATTCAGAACTAATTCTTATTTTACAATGACGACTTAACCCAGCCGAACCCTTCCCATGACCTGGACAACGCTAAGCCAATTGGATCAAACCAGGTTCTGTAATGACGCCTCTAGCACTGAGATGCAGTGCCTTAGACCGCTGCGCCACTTGGGAGCCTGATGCCTAGTCACCTTATAAGGGTAAAGTAACTAGACATCAGGATATATGATAAACAGAGTAGCAGCAGCATATATGATGATTGTATGTGAGTGGGTGTGTGTAGAGTGTGTAGGGCCCTGTGACTGCATAGATACTGTGCAAAAATAAGAATAAAATACAAGGGTCAACTCAGATAGTCCGTGTAGCCATTTTGTTAGCTATTTAGCAGTCTTATGGCACAATGATAGAAGCTGTTCAGGAGCCTGTTGGTGTCAGACCTGATGCACCTGTACCGCTTGCTGTGTGGAAGCAGAGACAACAGTCTATGGCTTGGGTGGTTGGATTTTCCAGGCCTTTTTTTCACACAGCCTGATATAGAGGTCCTGGATGGCATGGAGGTTGGCCACAGTGATGTACTGGACTGTCCACACCTACCTCTGTAGCGCCATGCGATTGAGGGCGGAACTATTGCCATATTAAGCAGTGATGCAGCCAGTCAAGATGCTCTCAATGGTACAGCTGTATAACTTTTTGAGGATTTGAGGGCCCATGCCAAACCAAGGAAATGGTTTGGAATGCATTTCCTGCTTCTACTTATACAGGAAAATAAAGGCATTTGATATATCTGAAATTGTTTAATAGAAATATTGTCACCCCCAAATATTGTCATATAATTATAATAGAGTTTATACAGGTTTTATACACACTTTCTGTATAAAATAGCCTCTAACAAATATGTAAACAGACCATAAATGTCTAAATGTTTGTTTTCTGTGAGTGTTATAACATAACACAATATCAGTAGTTGTTGCATGTACAACTTGTCTTAAATCTTATCATCAACTGATTCCAGCCACTGTATGGCTGTAGATTGACTGGATTGTTTGTATGGAATGTTGGCATATTGGCAGTTAATATATATATATTTTTTAAGTATGTAATCATTACACTAAAACTGACTGGCTAGCTAGCTAACAAACATAATGTGTAGATAATCTTCAATTGTATTGTTTTACATAATATCTTATCACGTCACTGTCTGACAATGGTTGACATACTCCCACACCAAAATGGCTGACCTTTTAAACTGTCATAATAGTCCATGAGCCAGGGGGGTCGGTCAGGATCGCCTGGGGTGAAGAGGATATTTCTTTGAAGGTATATGTCCCTAGAGTTGGAAAATGTGTGATAACAGTGCAGCAATGGCAGCTTTCTCTGTGTTATCACTCTTTCTTTCATCCCTCCATCACATTCATTTTCCCCATAGGGTATTCAACAAGTTATTGCTCATGTACTGTATACCCTTTCATCATATATCATTGGAAAGTTTACATTCACAGCTATCCATCAGACACAGTTTCGGGAATGTTCAGATCAACCAAACATTGACCTTTGACCTCAGTCGAGCAATGAACTTCAAACAGATTCAACCACAAAAACTAGGGAAGTTTTCCAATGCCTCGCAAAGAATTGGTAGATGGGTAAAAATGAAAAAAAGACATTGAATATCCCCTTGAGCATGGTGAAGTTATTATTTACACTTTGGATGGTGTATCAATACACCCAGTCACTACAACATAAAGGGGTCCTTCCTAACTCAGTTGCCGGAGTGGAAGGAAACTGCTCAGGGATTTCTCCATGAGGCCAATGGTGAAAGAAGCTTTTACAGAAAAAATATATTCCAAAACATGCATCCTGTTAAAAAACAAGGCACTAAAGTAATACTGTAAAAAAATGTGGCAAAGCAATTCACTTTTTGTCCTGATACAAAGTGTTATGTTTGGGTCAAATCCAATACAACACATTACTGAGTACCACTACATATTTTCAAGCATAGTGGTGGTTTCATCATGTTATGGGTATGCTTGTAATCATTAAAGACTAGGTAGTTTTTCAGGATAAAAAATATACGGAATAGAGCTAAGCACAGGTAAAATCCTATAGGAAATCTGGTTCAGTCTGCTTTCCACCAGACACTGGGAGATGAATTCACCTTTCAGCAGGACAATAACTTAAAACACAAGGCCAAATCTGCACTGGAGTTGCTTACCAAGAATACAGTGAATGTTCCTGAGTTGCCGAGTTACAGATTTGTCTTGAATCTACTTGAAAATCTATGGCAAGACCTGAAAATGGTTGTCTAGCAATGATCAACAGCCAACTTGACAGAGTTATGGGACGATGTTGCGCAATCCAGGTGTGGAAAGTTCTTAGAGATTTACGCAGAAAGAATCACAACTGTAATTGCTGCCAATGGTGCTTCTACAAGGTATTGACTCAGGGGTGTGAATACTTATGTAAATTAGCTATTTCTGTATTTCAGTTTTGATACATTTGCAAAAATGTCTCAGAATATGTTTTGACTGTGTCATGATGGGGTATTATGTGTAGATGGGTGAGATTTTTTTATTTATTTAATACATTTTGAATTCAGGCTGTAACACAACAACATGTGGATTAAGTCAAGGGGTATGAATACTTTCTGACTGCACTGTAGAGCCATAACAGAATTGATACATTAACCGTTTGTGGGGCATTTAAGATCTGAACAGTGCCTGAAAGGCAGCACTGTCTCCCAGGCTACGCTGTCTCCCAGGCTGCGCTGTCTCCCAGGCTGCATGCCACCCCCAAGACTAGAGCCAATCGCATGCAAGGAACAACGATCCATTGAGCCACATTCAAACAGAGTTTGTTGTAGATGAGCAATCTTTTTGTTTGTTAGCTAACTAACAGGGCTGCTTAGCAAGCTCACTTGGCTAGCTAGTCTTGTGAGCTAGTTAGCTAGGTTGTCCTGTTAGCTAACAAGCAAGCTACCTAGTTATCTATGCTGGTTGTTAGCTTGCCTAGCTAATATGTGTATAATTATAAGGGACACTTCATGTTTTGAGGAAAATATTTACAGAGCTCCATTCCTGACAGGCTGATCAGATTAGCTTTCAGCCTCAGAGCTTGATCAGATTCAATATCAGCTTCAGAGGCTTATAAGTCTGGATGCTGTCTTGTAGGCTGTTTTATGAGCAAAGCTCTTAAGTCAAAGTACCTTATAGGCGGATGCATATGATCCAGTGGCTGAGCTGTATTACTGCCAGTCTGATCAGATTCAATATCAGTCTCAAAGGCTCATAAGTCAGGATGCTGCCTTGTAGGCTGTTTCATGAGCAAAGCTTCTTGCAGGCATACAGTATTAGCTATCAACGTGCCTTACAGGCTGATGCATATGATTCTGTCGGTGAGCTCTATAGCTTCCCAGGCTCATCAGATTCAATAGAAGCCTCAGAGGTTGATAAGTCAAGATGCTGTTTGATGAGCAAAGCTCCTCGCAGGCATATTAGCAGTCAGTGGCTTATAGGCTGATGTATATGATCCAGTGGGTGAGCTCTATTCCTGCCAGGCTGATCAGATTCAATAGCAGCCTCAGAGGCTTGTAAATTAGGATGATGCCTTGTAGGCTGTGTCATGAGCCAATTTTGTGTCTATCCATACAAATTGGGTCAAGACTGCTACCTGACCTTAATTGTAGTCATTCTTCAATCAATGATTGGATGTACTACTTTGTTTCACTAATTAGATGTGTGATGGTTGACCGTGACATGAAATAAATCAAGTAAATCAATTCAGTCCACAGTGTAACTTTGCAGGTTCCATGTACTACAAGTAAGTGTCATGAAAATATCTGACAGCCTCCTTTCAAAATTCAGCATCACAATGATTAATTGAAATATTTACATATGAACATGCTTGCCAGGCTAATTGGCATGCTAATTGGTTTACATAGGACATGAGTGATTGCCATTTGGAAGCAATTGAAAAGGTAATTTAGTCCTTAAAGGGTAGGCATAACAAGAAATAGTAACAGGCTATACACCGTTGGCTAATAAGACAAGGCAGGGGACATCTTAAGGATCCATCAGCAGGGAACGCTGTGATATGAGGAATGGTGTCTCTGAAGCGTTGCAGTACAGTAAGTTACTCATCTGATATTGTGTAACATAATATTGTTCAACTTAATGGTGCACTCCTTAGTCCCAATGTAAACATATTGCACATCATTCTACTAGTACATAATAGCACCGAGACACATAATACTGAAGAATAAGGTTGGACAATTGTTTACCTCTCTCAAATTCATAGTCGGAGAAATTCCCACCAATGAGGAGACAAATCCAGATGTGATTGTAACTAATTCAGCAGAAGACCATATGTCAAAGTAGTGCATAAAATACCGGATAAGCGATTTGAGCAGTTGGTGTGATAGTGCTGATTACAAGCCCTCATTAATTCAACTGTTAAACAAGCACCAACTTGTCTTCGGAAGTTACACGACAGGATGTAGAACTCACAGGAGGTTGGTGGCACCTTAATTGGGGAGAATGGGCTCGTGGTATCGGCTGGAGCGGAATCAGTGGAATGCTATCAAATATATCAAACACATGGTTTCCATGTGTTTGATGCCATTCAATTTGCTCTGTTCCAGCCATTATTATAAGCCATCCTCCCCACAGCAGCCTGCACTGGTAGAAAGGAGAAAACTGAGAGGCTCCACAACTATAGTAAACATATTGAGTTGTCCAGCATTCAGTCCATTTAGGCTTTGTCAGTGCTGTGCTGATGCTGCAATGTCAATCAGAACAGAAAACATGGGTCATGTTTCAGTAAACTGTCAATTTTCCCCAAAATAATTAAATGAATGTTATTGTCCAACAATACAACGTTTTAGTCCAGAGAAGGTATATTTACCATAGATGCATTTATCTGTAGATGCATGGACAACAAGTCATTTGACTCTATTCTATCTCACTCGCCATGTTCTTTAGGTGATAAACGTTCTGCCTGAGGGGGAGCGGTCCAGAAGGAGAGCTGAGGGGGGAGTGACCCCTTCAGACTAAAGCTGCGGAGCTTGACCTGTGGCATAATGGATAACATTTATATGTGTTAAAGTTGATGTGTTTCTATTCTTGTTCATATTTGCCATTTCATCCACTAGAAAGCGAAAGTGGAGCCTGCAGCGCCCCAGTCGAAGGGGAAGGGGACAAGGCAGAGGGGAGAGAAGGGGAATGACTAGTTGCCCTGAAAGAGCAGAGAGGACTCAGAGAGTACGTATACTCTCCTTTAGACAAGATGCTGGAAACCAGCTACATTAGAGGAGAGGGGTTTATATTAGCAGAGCAAAGCAGTTTTATTTTTAAGTCAACATGGCTGGCGAAATACCGACAAGACAACCATAAAAAATCTGTCAATTTTATGAGGTGACGAAACCTCTCTTTCTAGAAGCATGAAAAAAATCTGTATCAGAATACTCTCTGCTAACACCAATTACAGTATGTTCATATGTCCTGTTGTGCTTCTCTTCAGGCGTATGTCCTAGCCCCAAACCCAGACCACCCTGAAGTCGGTTATCAAGACTATAAAGGATTCCCCCTGTTTACATTTGCCTCCTGGTGAAATGGGTTGCACTTTAACTCTTATTTAAGCACTGTTGTTTGTTTTTTTGCTATTCCAACACACTGGTTCTTGTGTACATTTTGGTGTTATTTCTCCTCCCGGTTTGTGTTCTGATAGAAGCACTGTGGAGGCAATGTTGAATTAGACCTGTGACAATAGATGCACTGTTGAAGATGATGGCTTGTCTCGTCTTACTCTAGTGTAATTTATATCTGGTGCTAACATGGGTGTTTTGTCCTGACCATATCCTGATTGAGCCCATATTTCTAGTCCCTCTTTTAAGAAATGAAAACAAAATCTACATTTGCACGAGCTGTAGGTAGACTGGGCTCCTTTAGAACTCCTTTAGAATTCCAGAACCCCAGGCTCAGCATAGTAGAGGAGCTCCAACTTTGGGTATGGAGTGACTGATGGGACCAAATGCACACAGTTACACCCAGGCAGAGAGAAATGGGGCATACAGATCATACACAGCTAATCCTCAATAATACTACATCTGCTTCTTTTCATTAAAGACCATAAAGAGGGATAAAATGCAACATGCAACAATTTCAAAGATTTTACTGAGTTACAGTTCGTATAAGGAAATCAGTCAATTGAAATAAATTCAATAGGCCCTAATCTATAGATGTCACATGACTGGGAATACAGAGATGCATCTGTTGGTCACAGATAACTTTAAAAAAAAAGGTAGGGGCGGGGATCAGAAAACCAGTCAGTATCTGATGTGGCCACCATTTGCCTTATGCAGCGCGACACATCTCCTTTGCATAGAGTTGATCAGGCAGTTGATTGTGGCCTGTGGAATGTTGTCCCACTCCTCTTTAATGGCTGTGCGAAGTTGCTGGACATTGGCGGGAACTGGAACATGCTGTTTTACACGTTGATCCAGAGCATCCCAAACATACTCAATGGGTGACATGTCTGGTGAGTCTGCAGGACATGGAAGAACTGGGACATTTTCAGCTTCCGGAACTGTGTACAGATCCTTGTGACGTGGAGCCGTGCATTATCATTCTGAAACATGAGGTGATGGAGGCGGATGAATGGCATGAAAATGGGCCTTAAGGATTTCTTCACGGAAATCTCTGTGCATTTAAATTGCTGTCAATAAAATGCAATTATGTTCGTTGTCCGTAGCTTATGCCAGCCCGTAGCATAACTCCACCGCCACCATGGAGCACTCTGTTCACAAGGTTGACATCAGCAAACCGCTAGCCCACACGACGCCTGTCTGCCACAGTTGAAGAGCGCACTTCTCCAGCGTGCCAGTGGCCATCGAAGGTGAGCATTTTCCTACTGAAGTCGGTTACAATGCCGCACTGCAGTCAGGTCAAGACCCTGGTGAGGACGAAGAGCACACAGATGAGCTTCCCTGAGACAGTTTCTGACAGTTTATTCTTCATTTATGAAAACCCACAGTTTCATCAGCTGTCCGGGTGGCTGGTCTCAGACGATCCCGCAGTTGTCGGATGTCCTGGGTTCATAGGATAACATTGAAAGTGTTGGATGACTAACAAGACTACCGAGCGAACTAGCTCACAAGACTATCTAGCCAAGTGAGCTTGCTGGCAACCCTTCTAAAAAGCTAACTAACAAACACAAAAATATCTACAACAACTCAATCTGAAATAATATCATTGATATATCAGTGTAAAGTAAAAAAAAATTGAAAGATGCAAGCCTAGCTATACTACATTCTTTCCTCTTTAGAAATGAAAGCACTTGATGTACACTACATGATCAAAAGTATTTGGACACCTGCTTGTCGAACATCTCATTTCAATATCATGGACATTAATATGGAGTTGGTCCCCTCTTTGCTGCTATAACAGCCTCCACTCTTCTGGGAATTCTTTCCACTAGATGTTGGAACATTGCTGCAGCGACTTTCTTCCATTCAGCCACAAGAGCATTAGTGAAGTCAAGCACTGTTGGGCGATTAGGCCTGGCTCGCAGTCGGCGTTCCAATTCATCCAAAAGGTGTAGGGACGTGGATCAGGTAAGGGCCTTCCCCAAACTGTTGCCACACAGTTTGAAGCACATAATCGTCTAGAATGTCATTGTATGCTGTAGCGTTAAGATTTCCCTTCACTGGAACTAAGGGGCCTAGCCCCGAACCATGAAAAACAGCCCCAGACCATTATTCCTCATCCACCAAACTTTACAGTTCGCACTATGCATTGGGGCAGGTAACGTTCTCCTGGCATCCGCCAAATCCAGATTTGTCCGTTGGACTGCCAGATGGTGAAGCGTGATTCATCACTCCAGCAAACGCATTTCCACTGCTCCAATGGCGGCGAGCTTTACACCACTCCAGCCAACGCTTGGCATTGAACATGGTGATCTTAGGCTTGTGTGCGGCTGCTCGGACATGGAAACCCATTTCATGGAGCTCGACGAACACAGTTCTTGTGCTGACGTTGCTTGCAGAGGCAGTTTGGAAGTCGTAGTGAGTGTTGCAACCGAGGACAGGTGATTTTTACGCCCTACGCGTAGGTAGTATTTGGTCTCATATTCCTAGCACACAATGACTACATCAAGCTTTACAAACTGTCACGTCCTGGCCATAGATAGCCCTCTGGGTTATCTATGGGGTTTTGGGCCAGGACATGACCAGGGGGGGTTTTGTTCTATGTTGTGTTTTCTATGTTGAGTTTTGTGTTGGTTCCCAATTAGAGGCAGTTGTTAGTCGTTGCCTCTAATTGGGAATCCTATTTAGTTTGTTCCCTTCCCCACCTGCCTTTGTGGGTCTTTTTTTTTTTTGTATGTGTTCTGTTGTCAGTGCCTGTGTGCGTGACACATGTGTGCAATCATTGTTTCTTTATTTTTGCATTTGAAAGTTTCACTTCTATCATTAAAACATGTGGAACTACACCTGCGCTGCGCTTGGTCTAATCCTTATGACGATCGTGTTGAACATCGTGACACAAACTTTTTGGATGCATTTGCTGTTCCTTTTGGCTGTTTTGGATTATGGTGTGCCCAATATAAATGAACGGTAAATAATGGTTTGTCATTTTTGAGTGACGTTTATTGTAAATAAGAATATAATATGTTTCAGAACACTTCTACATTAGTGTGGATGCTACCATGATTATGAATAATCATGAACAAATTGTGAGTGAGGAAGTTACAGAGGCATAAATATTACACCCCCCAAAAAATACTAATCTCAACCTGTTATTAGTAATGGTGAGATTTGCATGAATATTAACCTTTTGACTAAATTTAAGACACTGAATTTGTCCAAATCCTTTTGACACCTTCACATCAGGGGACTAGATAATGTACATGAAGTGCATTAGTTTCTAAATGTTAAAACAGATATGAACATACCCTAAAATAAAAGAGGACATTGTTTAGTCTACTGTCTCCTCATATAAAACATTTGATCTCAAATCTAAAATGCTTGAGTATAGAGCCAAATTAAAAGTTGTAGCTTCACTGTCCAAATACGTAGGGTAGTTTACATCATGAGATGGTGATAGCTATTGCATTTAATAGCCTAGTCATGCTGTTATTCATGCTGCATGTGTTGAGGAAACACCTGATATATCTGGCCAGAAAATATACCACTTTGGCGTCTTGCCTTGTGTTTCGAGCTGAAGAGCAGAAAGAACGAAGATATGAATCAGATGGGTGAGAGCTCAGCCTCCTCGTCGTTATTGATCCCCTGCTCAGGGAACAAGCCAGAATTCATTTGTACTTTTTTTCCTCCTCGTTCAATACCTCCTCCAGGCCTCCAAAGGACTCTCCCATGTAGCGTTACACTACACATTTGTGTTTACTAGCTAGACGGCTCATACAGTGAAGTGCTATCCACTTAGTTCAATCTATTTCAGTACAACACATTCCTAATCACAGGCAGCACATCTCAATGGCGTGAGATAGATTAGAATGGAAACATGCATTACTGTAATGATTGCATCTAATGCCTGTGTCTAGACTCTGGTTAGTCTTGTTAAGGTCTGTTTGTGTGTTCCCTCCTCACACCCAAAAACACCTGCAGAGACAGTGGACATAAATCCTTGGACTCATTGCTATCAACAACTACTCTAATTATTGGAACGGAAGTGCTTTTCGTTTTGTTGTGTTTTGATAAATGTAGGACATTAAGCCACAAGTGTCTACAAATAAAGACATGGAACTTTGTGTTTCACTTAAGTCCCTGCAAGTGTTACCTCTTAGAAAAGCTTTGCTTTAGGTGGAGAAACCATCATGAATCATTTATCGTTTCAATAGTTTTATAGGCATGACCTACATAAATCTCGCAGACAAACACAACAGCGTAATGGCGTGTTAGTTGACGGTGACACGGTGTGTAATCCTGGCATAGTGACTGTGCTTTAAGTTCCCTAAAATAATACAGAAGAACACTATCTTCATTACTGATTGATCATCACTAGGTGGTAAATCAACAAAAGCCTCAGCAGATTCCTCTATGAGCAGACGCACGTTTCTCTTCCTCCCGAGCCCAATACCTCTCTGGCATTTCCTGGAGTACAGGGTGTCTCACAGAAGAATAGATGGTCTGCATTATAATGAACACAGGCTGACACCAGCTCATCCATCATTCCACCCAAGAAAATGATAGCAGTCCAGAGAGAGAGCGAGAGAGCGCTAGACAATTCGAGCCACTTCCCCAAAGCACTGCTGTGGCTACAGGTCTCCTGATATCTCTGCAGGCTGTCGTCACCTTGTTGTTTTCTCGTATATTATCTACAAGGACCTGCCTGATTGTTTGGCCGTGTCAATTTATTACTGTGTAATATATTTTCATGTTCATCATACAATTATGTTTGTAGTTCTTTCAGTATTTGTTGTGACTGTTCTCCTTTTGTTGTATGTGCCAGGTCCCTTTACCCTTCCTGGTTTATGTGGCACTGCTACTAATTAATATGATGCATGTCTGTGTTAGTGAGAAGAATGTAGCCCCCTCGCCAAGGTCCTATCTCCCCCTGCATGAGTCTACTGTGCCCAATATACTGTAATTCTCCCTAATCTGGCATTATTTTCCAGCATATGGCGCTTCCATGATTTTATGTGCTTTCCACATGCCTCTGTAATGCTCGAAAGCTTTGTCTCTGGGCACTGAAACACAATTTAATAACTCATTCACTGCTTTAGAATAATTTCCTTTGGCCTTATTTTAGCGTTACGGCTTGGTACACATCCCCCTGTGTTTGGGTTGTACCAACATACTGCATCAGAAAGGGTACTAGGCTGTGGTGTCGATGTGCTTCTCTGTGATTTGGAGGGATACGCTCAAAGGGCTTTGTAGGCTCTGTCATGTGATAGTAATTTCAAAACAGTATCAGGCATTATTACATGTCAATATCAAGGACAACAACTATGTCAATCAAACTTGATGTCAGATATATTTCAGCAAAGAGAACTGCATAGACATGGCTTGTAGGTTCTGTCATATTTGACCCTTGATTATTTGAGGCAGATATCAGTTACTTTTGTTAGGTGTTTTTCATTGACTTAATTAAAATAGAACATACTGTCATGGTTTCAGGCTGATTGTCTCGCTTTAATTTTGAATGCATATTTCATATTTTAACTAGGCATGTATATTTCATATTCACAAAGAAATTGACAACTTCATCAATGTTTTTCCCTGAAGCCCTTAATTATTCATGTAATCCCTATTTGGCAGAAACATAGCAAAGTAGTGAAATATGTTATGAAAATGGCTTAATTTCTTTCTCCAGGCTAGTTAAAAGTATTTAAGACTCCAACTGAAATTAAGAGCTGTTCCATAAACCACCAAACAGAAAATTGACTTCAAAATTAAATGTGATTTGGTTGTTTATGTCAAGCATATTTTCTCCATTGACTAGGACATTTGTTTTCAAAAACAACCCAATAACCCCAAAGTATACACATGTACAGTACCAGTCAAAAGTCTGGACACACCTACTCATTCAAGGGTTTTTCTACATTGTAGAATAATAGTGAGGATATCAAAACTATGAAATAACACATATGGAATAATGTAGTAAACAAAAAAGTGTTAAATATTTCATATTTTAGATTCTTCAAAGTAGCCACCCTTTGCCTAGATGACAGCTTTGCACACTCTTGGCATTCTCTCAACCAGCTTTATGAGAAATGCTTTTCCAACAGTCTTTAAGGAGTTCCCACATATGCTGAGCACTTGTTGGCTTCTTTTCCTTTCACTCTGCGGTCCAACTCATCCCAAACCATCTCAATTGGGTTGATGTCAGGTGATTATGGAGGCCAGGTCATCTGATGCAGCACCATCACTCTCCTTCTTGGTCAAGTAGACCTTACACAGCCTGGAGGTGTGTTTTGTGTCACTGTCCTGTTGAAAAACAAATCACAGTCCCACTAAACGCAAACCAGATGGGATGGTGTATCTCTGCAGAATGCTGTGGTAGCCATGCTGGATAAGTGTGCCTTGACTTCTAAATAAATCACGTACAGTGTCACCAGCAAAGCACTCCAACACCATCACACCTCCTCTTCCATGCTTCATGGTGGGAACCACACATGCGGAGTTCATCCGTTCACCTACTCTGCGTCTCACAAAGACACAGCAGTTGGAACCAAAAATCTCAAACTTGGACTCATCAGACAAAAGGACAGATTTCCACCGGTCTAATGTCCACTGCTCATGTTTCTTTAAGTCTCTTCTTCTTGGTGTCTTTTAGTAGTGGTTTCTTTGCAGCAATTCAACCATGAAGGCCTGATTCACACATTATCCTCTGAACAGTTGATGTTGAGATGTGTCTGTTACTTGAACTCTGTGAAGCATTTATTTGGGCTGTAATCTTAGGTGCAATTAACTCTAATGAACTTTCCTCTGCAGCAGAGGTAACTCTGGGTCTTCCTTTTCTGTGGCGGTCCTCATAAGAGCCAGTTTCATCATAGTGCTTGATGGTTTTTGCAACTGCACTTGAAGAAACTTCCGGATTGACAGACCTTCATGTCTTAAAGTAATGATGGACAGTAATTTCTCTTTGCTTATTTGAGCTGTTCTTGCCATAATATGGACTTGGTCTTTTACCAAATAGGGCTATCTTCTGTAAACAACCCTTACCTTCTGACAACACAACTGATTTGCTCACACACATTAAGAAGGAAAGAAATTCCACAAATACACTTTTAACAAGGCACACTTGTTAATTGAAATGCATTCCAGGTGACTACCTTATGAAGCTGGTTGAGAGAATGCCAAGAGTGTGCAAAGCTGTCATCAAGGCCAAGGGTGGCTACTTGGTCACTACATGATTCCATATATGTGTTATTTCATAGTTTTGATGTCTTCACTATTATTCTACAATGTTGGGGGCTCCCGAGTGGCACAGCGGTCTAAGGCATTGCATCTCAGTGCTAGAGGCATCACTACAGATCCTGGTTCAATTCCAGGCTGTATCACAGCCAGCCGTGATTGGGAGTCCCATAGGGCAGCGCACAATTGGCCCAGCACCGTCTGAGTTAGGGTTTGGCCAGGGTAAGTCGTCATTGTAATTAAGAATTTATTCTTAACTGACTTGCCTAGTTACATATTTTCTTTTTTTTTTACAAATGTAGAAAATAGTAAAAATGAAGAAAAACCCTTGAATGAGTAGGTGTGTCCAAACTTTTGACTGGTAGTGTATTTTGGCAAGCTGTATCTGTAATGATAATTCTACTATTTAACAGAGAGATGAGATGGGATAACCAATGCATGTTTTGTAGTCAGTGATGTAGTGGTAACAAAAAAAATTGGTGGGTAAACTTTGATCGCTGGTCTCGGTGAAAAAAGTAACAATGCATTTTTCTTCAATGCATTTTCTGCAAAAGGTGGGTAAACTGTCAAGCAAAAAAAAAAGTGGGTAAACTGCGTTTACTTGCGTTTACCCTCCACTGTTTGTAGTCGTACTGTATAACCACATCTGACATAGTGCAACATGAAAAAGGCTAAATCCCCATCTCAAAGAGTAGGTGCAATGATAACCATGGCTGTGCTGCTTTTATGTAGAGAGATTAGCACAGATAGTGGGCCTTAAGTGCGTTAACGGGCAGCATTTCCACTTGTCTGTCCCTTATAATGCCACCTGAATAAAATCCAGCAGGAGTTCCTCAAACATAATGTAACGCTTATGGCCAGCTCACTTTTGAACTTCTCGAGACAGATTTAAAAAAGAGAGAAACACTGGGACCTACAGAGCATTCCAAGCACATCATACTTTACAGTATAAAATCAACTATCACTATAGTATCACAAAACTCAATCTCAATCTGTTACACTTTTCCCACCTTGGAATGAAGGCAAAATGGTTCTGTGATGGAGGCAATATGGTTAACCCTATCAGCCCAAAACAGATTATTGACATTTGACCCTTTCTGTTGTTTATGCTCTAACCTCTGAGGGCATTTATTAAGCTAATACATATTGATCCACCTGTGTTTGAAGTATTACTCCTAGCACT
The DNA here is from genome assembly GCA_030435695.1 of Brachymystax lenok tsinlingensis. Lineage (NCBI taxonomy): Eukaryota > Metazoa > Chordata > Actinopteri > Salmoniformes > Salmonidae > Brachymystax > Brachymystax lenok. The sequence continues at coordinate 26,490,820 of CM059787.1, forward strand.
TTGACTATTTTTTGATTCTGTTCTCTACTAATTGTTGTATTCCTGGTTATTGATACAAACATATTTTCAGATTAAATGTACAGTATTGGACATTCTGTTCAATACCATTGTTGTTGATGTACTGTATGTGTACATGTCCAGTAATTTCCAATTGCAACAAATGACTGTATGCTCACAATGACAGCAATTTTTATATACATGTACATATACAGTGCATTCGGGAAGTATTCAGACCCCTTGAATTTTATTACATTACAGCCTTATTCTAAAATTGATTAAATTAATGTTTTTCCTCATCAATCTTCACACAGTACCCCATAATGACAAAGCGAAAACAGGTTTTTAGAAATGTTAGCAAATTTATAAAACAGCAATACCTTATACAATTCAGACCCTTTGCTATGAGACTCAAAATTGCGCTCAGGTGCATCCTGTTTCCATTGATCATCCTTGAGATGTTTCTACAACTTGAGGGGGCGGAGCTAGCATGTTGGAGTGAACGGACATTTGGAGAGAGGCTCCTGCAACTTTTTTGCGAAACAGTCTAACTTAACCTACTTTACAGCACTTTTTTACAACAAACGTCTGTTTCTAATACATTATTGTAACTTTCTACATGAACATGCCGAGTAATAGGCGACCAAAGGACAGCAAATGCTCACCGGAGGCCTCCTCCCCACCAAAAGACGAGACAGACATGGCGGAAGGCACAGGCAACAACGTGACACTTTCTGAACTTACCCGGGCTCTGGGAGAACTACGTGTTGCTATAGCTGAGGATCTTAAGGCTACTTTTGCTGAACTGGATTCCAAAATCGAGAGCACCATTCGAGCGGTTGCTTCGCAGGGCCAGAGTATTGTGGACCTTGAGAAGGCTTCTGAATTCAACGCTGGTAGGATCGACGAGTTAGAGAAGCTATGCACGTCCTTGCAGGATAGTGTACAGAGGCTCTCAGTGAAGGTGGTCGACCTAGAGGGCCGATCCAGACGTCATAACCTTCGCCTTGTTGGTCTGGCAGAGGGGGTGGAGGCTGGCTCTCGCCCACCGACTTCTTCGCCAAACTACTGAGAGATGCAATGGGATCGGATGTTTTGGCCGGATCCCCAGCTGGACCGTGCACATCGCGCTCTTGTCCTAGTGCCTGGCCCGGCCAACGCCCTCGCCCAGTAATCATCTGTTGTCACAGTTTCAAGACCAAGGATCTTATCCTGCAAGGCTCGATTGAGGGGTAACCTGTTACATAAAGGACATCCTTCCGTGTCTATGAGGATTATGCGCCCGATGTTGCAAAGCATCGCGCCGGCTACAGAGAGGTCATGACCAAACTCTACAAACTCCACCTTCACCCAGCCTTGCTCTTCCCTGCAAGACTCAGAATTACCCCTCCTTCCGGTGAGAAGATTTGGCTCTCCTCAGTTTTGGATGCAGAGAAGTTTATCCGGGAATATATGCCAATCCCCCGTACGGGTTAGAGCACCTTGTCACTGTGTATTAGGGACTCGAATCCATACTATGCCATAACGGGTGAAACCTTATTAAACTGTCTCAGCAAGGGCTGCTGACTGAAGTGTTATTGTCGCTACCAAACATGTAAGACGCTGAGCCGACCAATGGAGGGAGGTCAGAGCTCTCATTTAACGTTAATTTCACTTTCATGCTGATGGTTTATGTTTAGACCGGCTTTGCTTAGCAATATATTCTTGTGATGCTATATCTCGCTTATCTCAGGGATTGACCCAGGATGACACTTAAGTGCGCAATATGTTTAAGTTGCAACTTATTCTGTTTTGGTTTATTAGATGCTAATTGAACACTTTATTTGCGGGAGCCTCCTCAGTTCATATGTTAGTAGAAGTTCTAGGACAGTAAGAGGTGAACGTATAGTTGGGATTTTATTTTGGTTTTACCTCTTGTTTGAGGTCGCGCCGTGCATTTTTGGCATCGGCCAGACAATGTGTTTATTTTTTATTTATTTTTTTCTCTCCTATTTGTGCATGCCTGTTACAGGTGGGTTGAGGGGGAGGGTAAATGTTGGGGAAAGTTGGAGGACAGGGTGGAGAGTAAGGGTGCTTGCTGGGGGGGAGGGGTCGGTTGGATACTGCTCGGGTGTAGGTGCTACATATGCTGATCGTGAAGGTTGGGTGCGCTTTCTTACCTTTTTATTGAGTTCCATGTTATTGGCGGCCACCATAGGAACTACAAACGAGAGGAGGGCGGGGCTTACGTTTACTTCCTGGAATGTAAAGGGTTTAAACGAACCAATTAAGAGAGGCAAGGTCTAGCCCACTTGAAAGCACTCTGCGTCTGATATTATATTTTTGCAAGAAACCCATCTAAAAAACAATTCCCACAGCAGACTTAAATGTAGGTGGGTGGGGCAAGTGTATCACTCTAACCTCTCCGCCAAAACGAGAGGCACAGCGATTCTGGTACGGAAAGGAATTCCCTTTCTACATAAAACCACTATTGCGGATAAAGAGGGTCGTTATAGGATTGTAACAGGAGAGATCCACTCTACTTCTATAACGCTACTAAATATCTACGGGCCAAACATTGATAAACCCTCTTTTTTCAAAAGAGTCCATGCCCTGATTCCAGATATCTCCCATACTAATTTGGTCATTGGAGGGGATCTTAACTGTGTGCTAGACCAATACTTGGATAGATCTTCTACCCGGCGTACTCCTACCTCCTATTGAAGCGAATTCTTGAATACCTACATAAAAAACTCTAACTTATTTGATATTTGGAGGATCTCTAACCCTACGGGTAGGGAATACTCCTTTTACTCTCATGTTCACAATGTTTATACCCTACTTTTTGGTTGATGCAAAGTTACTCCCCTATACCTGTAATGTGAGGTACCATGATATTATAATCTCTGACCACAGTCCACTCACTTTCTCCCTGAGATTGGGTGACATCATACCAAAGGAGAGGGTCTGGAGATTGAATCCTCAGCTCCTCACAGAACCAACATTCTGTGAGCATCTTAAAGACAAAATTAAATTTTTCTTTGAGACCAACGACAACACAGAGACTTCCCCAGCATTATTGTGGGAAACACTGAAGGCTTATTTGAGAGGCTGTATCATCTCCTTTCAGGTTGCCAGGAGTAGGCAAAACAGAGAAAAATGTGTAGATTTGGAGGGACAAATTCACTTACTGGATAGGGAGAATGCCAGCCATCCATCTATGTAGAAACATAAAAAAATTACCTCTTTAAAATTTGAATACAATCAGATTCTTTCAGCTAAAATTGCTAAATCTTTTCTCTATGCCAAGCAAAAACAAATGTTGTTTGGTGACAAACCTCACAAATTACTCGCCAGACAACTTCGAAAAAATTAGAATGACCGAATGATTCACAAAGTTAAATCTGCATCTGGGGAATTACTCTCTTCCCCCAAAGACATTAATGACAGATTCCGTCAATTTTACAAAACTCTATATACATCTAAAGCGGATCCTAACCCCTTAATTATGCAAAACTTTCTGGAGGACTGTAATCTCCCTGCCCTGAACCAGGAAGATTCCAACTTCCTGAATAAGGAAATATCTCTTGGAGAAATTCGAGAAACAATTAAATCTCTAAAGAGTGGCAAGACCCCGGGCCCAGATGGATACCCTGGTGAATTCTATAAAACATTCAGCAACATGCTCTCTCCCTACCTGCACAAAATGTTGGTTCAGGCCAATGAGGATGGAGCTCTCCCACCTACTTTGGATGAGGCGTTTATTACAGTTATACATAAGAAGGGTAAAGATCCGGAAGAGGTAGGGTCATATAGACCAATATCTCTCCTTAATACAGACCAAAAGATTTTATCAAAAACTCTGGCTAACAGGCTTAGCGCTTTAATGGGCAAACTGGTCCATTCGGACCAGACCGGCTTTATCCCTAACAGAAACTCATTCTTCAATCTCAGGCGCCTCTTCAACATTATGTATTCTCAGAGGTTACCCAAAGTGGACCTTGCCGTTATATCTCTTGAAGCTGAAAAGGCCTTTGACCAAGTTGAGTGGTCCTATCTATTCAAGGTCCTGCAGAAATTTTATATTGGAAAGGGGTTCATAAATTGGATCCAGCTTTTATATAGAAACCCCTGTGCGAGAATACTCACTAACCAATCACTGTCGCCTCGATTTAACCTTTATAGAGGGACAAGGCAGGGTTGTGCGCTGTCGCCTATGCTCTTTGCTTTAATTATTGAACCTCTCGCTCAGGCGATCAGATCTCATGCAGCCATACACGGCTATAATACTAAAGATACTCTAAATAAGATTTCCCTATACGCAGATGACATTCTCCTCCATGTAACAGATCCCCAAACTAGTATTCCTGCTATTCTTGATGTGATTAATATGTTTGGTACCTTCTCGGGATACAGAATAAATTGGAACAAGAGCGAATTAATGCCCATAAGGTTGCAAAACACCTCTTGGTTAGAACGTCTTCCATTTAAGTTCACTTTAGAAAGATTTACCTACCTAGGAATTGTAGTTACCAAACAATACTCCTCACTATTTAAGGAGAATTTCCCCCCTCTGATGCAAAAACTCAAGGCAAACATACAATTCTGGAGAACTCTCCCAATTTCTCTGCTCGGAAGAATTAATGCCATTAAAATGGTCTTCCTCCCACAACTGCTCTACCTATTCCAAAACATCCCAGTATTTATACCTAAGTCCTTTCATAAACAACTGGACTCAATTATCAATCCATTCATCTGGGATTATAAAACACACAGGATAGGTAAAAAACACCTCTGTAAATCCAAGATGGAAGGAGGATTGTCTCTCCCAAATTGTATATTTTACTATTGGGCCGCTAACCTCCGCTGTTACGCTTTCTGCTGGATGATGCACTTCCGTCGTCTAGCTGGCTTAATATGGAGCGTGAGGATTGTCACCCCTTCTTTATTGGCGCTGTGATTTTATCGCCTGTCAAACTGGAGATGTCACTTTATAGTAACAATCCTATTATACATAGCACAGTCCGAATCTGGAAGCAAATTAAAGTCCACTTTGACCTTAGACCAATATCATTCATGCTCCCTGTTGCCAGGAATCCCTCATTTGCCCCCTCTAACCTTGATAACACCTTTGACCGATGGGGAGAGCTAGGGATAAATACCATAGGGGATCTATATATAGAAGGGACCTTTGCCTCCTTTGAGTTGCTGAGGGAAACTTATAATCTTCCCAGAAGTAACTTCTTCAGATACCTACAGATTAGAGTCTATGTTAGAAAACATCTTCCGACATTTGAGAATGCTAAACCTTCCATGTTTGACGGATGCATAAATATATGCCCCACCTCAGACAAATTGATATCTCGTCTATATGACGCTTTTCAATCTGTTAGCACACCTTCTACAGATGCCATTAAGGCAAAATGGGAGGAAGAACTAGGGTCTGACATTTCAGTGGCAGACTGGGAAGATAGCTTGCAGTATATCCACATCTGCTCCATTAACTCCAGACATCGTCTCATACAATTCAAGGTATTACACAGATTACACTATTCCAAAACTAAGCTGCATAGGATATTTCCTGACACATCCCCTATGTGCAATAAGTGTCATGCTGCGCAGGGTACACTACTCCACTGCTTTGCCCTTTGCCCTAACTTGTATGGCTATTGGTGTGGAATTTTTAGGATCCTCTCTGAAGTTCTGGAGACTTCAATTGACCCAGACCCGCTTCTGATAATCCTGGGAGTGTCCGATTCCCTAAACGGATTAACCAACCCTCAAAAACAACTAATCTCTTACAGTCTCATTTCGGGCAAAAAAAATAATCTTGTTGTTTTGGAAAAGGAGGGAAGCTCCCTCTACCAAATTATGGCTCAGCGAATTGGCAAACACTGTCCACTTAGAAAGAATAAGATATATTCTGAACAATAAATTTTGATCATTTGATCAAATCTGGCAGCCTCTCCTCTCTTACTTGGACCAGTCGGCGCTGTGAATTTGTACATTTTAACGCACTCTCAATTGTAATATTTTAATATACCTTAGGGCAGTGTATGCTGGGGGGTGGACTTGATTGGAGTCCACCTGTGGTAAATTTAATTGATTGGACATGATTTTTAAAGGCACACACCTGTCTATATAAGGTCCCACAGTTAACATTGCATGTCAGAGCAAAAACCAAGCAATGAGGTCTAAGGAATTGTTCGTAGAGCTTCGAGACAGGATTGTGTCAAGGCATAGATCTGGGGAAGGGTACCAAAACATTTCTGCAGCTTTAAAGGTTCCCAAGAACACAGTGGCCTCCATCATTCTTAAATGGAAGAAGTTTGGAACCACCAAGACTCTTCCTAGAGCTGGCCGCCCGGCCAAACTGATTAATCGGGGAAGAAGAGCCTTGGTCAGGGAGGTGACCAAGAACCCAATGGTCACTCTGACAGAGCACCAGAGTTCCTCTGTGGAGATGGGAGAACATTCTAGAAGCACAACCATCTCTGCAGCACTCCACCAATCATGCCTTTCTGGTAGAATGGCCAGACGGAAGCCACTCATCAGTAAAAGGCACATGACAGCCCGCTTGGAGTTTGCCAAAAGGCACCTAAAGACTCTCAGACCATGAGAAACAAGATTCTTTGGTCTGATGGAACCAAGATTGAACTCTTTAGCCTGAATGCCAAGCGTCACGTCTGGAGGAAACCTGGCAACATCCCTCCGGTGAAGCATGGTGGTGGCAGCATCATGCTGTGGGAATGTTTTTCAGCGGCAGGTAGTGGGAGACTAATCAGGATCAAGGGAAAGATGAACGGAGCAAAGTACAGAGAGATCCTTGATGAAAACCTGTTCCAGAGTGCTCAAGACCTCAGACTGGAGCGAAGGTTCTCCTTCCAACTAGACAACGAGACAAAGTAGGAGTGGCTTCTGGACAGGTCTTTGAATGTACAGCCAGAGCCAGGACTAGAACCTGTTACAACATCTCTGGAGAGACCTGAAAATATCTGTGCAGCGACGCTCTCCCCATCCAACCTGACAGAGCTTGAGAAGATCTGCAGAGAAGAATGGGAGAAACTCCCCAAATACAGGTGTGCCAAGCTTGTAGCGTCATACCCAAGAAGACTTGAGGCTGTAATCGCTGCCAAAGTGATATTTCAGTTTTTTATTTTTGAATACATTTGCAAACATTTCTGTGTAGATTGATGAGGTGGAAAAACAACTTTTTTTTTCTTGACTTTTTCCACATTTTGTTGTGTTACAGCCTGAATTTAAAATGTATTACATTTAGATTTTGTGTCACTGATCTACACACAATACCCCATAATGTCAAAGTGGAATTTTGCTTGTAGAAAAATGTTGAAAATAATAAAAATATGTAAACCTGAAATATCTTGAGTCAATAAGTATTCAACCCCTTTCTTGTGGTTGCCTGAATAATTTTAATAGTAAACATGAGCTTAACAAATCACATAATAAGTTGCATGGACTCATTCAGTGTTCAATAATAGTGGTTAACATGATTTTCTTAGAACTACCCCATCTCTGTACCCCACACATACAACTATCTGTAAGGTAGTAAAAAAGAACACTAAGGTAACCTGCCTAAATGACTACCGACCCGTAGCACTCACGTCTGTAGCCATGAAGTGCTTTGAAAGGCTGGTCATGGCTCACATCAACACCATTATCCCAGAAACCCTAGACCTACTCCAATTTGCATACCACCCTAACAGATCCACAGATGACGCAATCTCTTTTGCACTCCACACTGCCCTTTCCCACCTGGACAAAAGGAACACCTATGTGAGAATGCTATTCATTGACTACAGCTCAGCGTTCAACACCATAGTGCCCTCAAAGCTCATCACTAATCTAAGAACCCTGGGACTAAACACCTCCCTCTGCAACTGGATCCTGGACTTCGTCACAGGCCGCCCCCAGGGGGTAAGGGTAGGTAACAACACATCCGCCACGCTGATCCTCAACACAGGGGCCCCTTGTGGGTGCGTGCTCAGTCCCCTCCTGTACTCCCTGTTCACTCATGACTGCACGGCCAGGCACGACTCCAACACCATCATTAAGTTTGCCGATGACACAACAGTGCTGCTACTCTCTGTTGTTCTCATTTACAGTTGAAGTGGGAAGTTTACATACACCTTAGCCAAATACATTTAAACTCAGTTTTTCATAATTCCTGACATTTAATTATAGTAAAAATTCCCTGTCTTAGGTCAGTTAGGATCACCACTTTATTTTAAGAATGTGAAATGTCAGAATAATAGTAGAGAGAATTATTTATTTCAGCTTTTATTTATTTCATCACATTCCCAGTGGGTCAGAAGTTAATATACACTCAATTAAAATTTAGTAGCATTGCCTTTAAATTGTTTAACTTGGGTCAAACGTTTCGGGTAGCCTTCCACAAGCTTCCCACAGTAAGGTCGGGGAATTTTGGCCCATTCTTCCTGACAGAGCTGGTGTAACTGACTCAGGTTTGTAGGCCTCCTTGCTCGCACACGCTTTTTCAGTTCTGCCCACAAATTTCTATAGGACTGAGGTCGGGGCTTTGTGAGGGCCACACCAATACCTTGACTTTGCTGTCCTTAAGCCATTTTGCCACAACTTTGGAAGTATGCTTGGGGTCATTGTCCATTTGGAAGACCCATTTGCGACCAAACCTTAATTTCCTGACTGATGTCTTGAGATGTTGCTTCAATATAGCCACATAATTTTCCTGCCTCATGATGCCATCTATTTTGTGAAGTGCACCAGTCCCTCCTGCAGCAAAGCACCCCCACAACATGATGCTGCCACCCCCGTGCTTCACGGTTGGGATGGTGTTCTTCGGCTTGCAAGCCTCCCAAGTATTCCTCCAAACATAATGATGGTCATTATGGCCAAACAGTTCTATTTTTGTTTCATCAGACCAGAGGACATTTCTCCAAAAAGTACGATCTTTGTCCCCATGTGCAGTTGCAAACCGTAGACTGGCTTTTTTATGGCGGTTTTGGAGCAGTGGCTTCTTCCTTGCTGAGCGGCCTTTCAGGTTATGTCAATATAGGACTCGTTTTACTGTGGATATAGATACTTTTGTACCGGTTTCCTCCAGCATCTTCACAAGGTCCTTTGCTGTTGTTCTGGGATTGATTTGCACTTTTCGCACCAAAGTATGTTCATCTCTAGGAGACAGAACGCGTCTCCTTCCTGAGCGGCATGACGGCTGCGTGGTCCCATGGTGTTTATACTTGCGTACTATTGTTTGTACTGATGAACGTGGTATCTTCAGGCGTTTGGAAATTGCTCCCAAGGATGAACCAGACTTGTGGAGGTCTACAATTCTTTTTCTGAGTTCTTGGTTGATTTCTTTTGATTTTCCCATGATGTCAAGCAGAGGCACTGAGCTTGAAGGTAGGCCTTGAAATACATCCACAGGTACACCTCCAATTGACTCAAATGATGTCAATTAGCCTATCAGAAGCTTCTAAAGCCATGATATAATTTTCTGGAATTTTCCAAGCTGTTTAAAGGCACAGTCAACTTAGTGTATGTAAACTTCTGACCCATTGGAATTGTGATACAGTGAATTATAAGTGACAAAATCTGTCTGTAAACAATTGTTGGAAAAATTACTTGTGTCATGCACAAAGTAGATGTCCTAACCGACTTGCCAAAACTATAGTTTGTAACAAGAAATGTGTGGAGTGGTTGAATTTTTTTTTTAATGACTCTAACCTAAGTGTATGTTAACTTCCGACTTCAACTGTATGCATACCCTGATCACCGACAACGACGAGACAGCCTCTCAGGAGGAGGTCAGAGACCTGGCCTTGTGGTGCCAGGAGAACAACCTCTCCCTCAACGTGATCAGGACATAGGAGATGATTGTGGACTACAGGAAAAAGTGGACCGAGCACACCCCCATTCTCATCGACAGGGCTGTTGTGGAGCAGGTTGAGAGCTTCAAGTTCCTTGATGTCCACATCACCAACAAACTAACATGGTCCAAGCACACCAAGACAGTTGTGAAGAGGGCACGACAAAACCTATTCCCCCTCAGGAGACTGAAAAGATTTGGCATGGGTCCTCAGATCCTCAAAAGGTTCTGCAACTGCACCATAGAGAGCATCCTGACTGGTTGCATCACTGTCTGGTATGGCAACTGCTCGGCCTCCAACCACAAGGCACTACAGAGGGTAATGCGTATGGCCCAGTACATCACTGCGGCCAAGCTTCCTGCCATCCAGGACCTGTATACCAGGCAGTGTCAGAGGAAGGGCCTAAAAATTGTCAAAGACTCCAGCAACCCTAGTCATAGACTGTTCTCTCTCTGCTACCGCACTGCAAGCGGTACCGGAGCGCCAAGTCTAGTTCCAAGAGGCTTCTAAACAGCTTCTACCCCCAAGCCATAAGACTCCTGAACATCTAATCAAATGGCTACCCAGACTATTTGCATTGTCCCTTCTCCCCCCTATTTTACACCGCTGCTACTCTCTGTTGTTATCATCTATGAATAGTCACTTTAATAACTCTACCTACATGCACATACAGTGAGGAAAAAAAGTATTTGATCGCCTGCTGATTTTGTACGTTTGCCCACTGACAAAGAAATGATCAGTCTATAATTTTAATGGTAAGTTTATTTGAACAGTGAGAGACAGAATAACAACAACAAAAATCCAGAAAAACGCATGTGAAAAATTTTATAAATTGATTTGCATTTTAATGAGGGAAATAAGTATTTGACCCCCTCTCAATCAGAAAGATTTCTGGCTCCCAGGTGTCTTTTATACAGGTAATGAGCTGAGATTCGGAGCACACTCTTAAAGGGAGTGCTCCTAATCTCAGCTTGTTACCTGTATAAAAGACACCTGTCCACAGAAGCAATCAATCAATCAGATTCCAAACTCTCCACCATGGCCAAGACCAAAAAGCTCTCCAAGGATGTCAGGGACAAGATTGTAGACCCACACAAGGCTGGAATGGGCTACAAGACCATCGCCAAGCAGCTTGGTGAGAAGGTGACAACAGTTGGTACGATTATTCGCAAATGTAAGAAACACAAAAACTGTCAATCTCCCTCGGCCTGGGGCTCCATGCAAGATCTCACCTTGTGGAGTTGCAATGGTCATGAAAACGGTGAGGAATCAGCCCAGAACTACACGGTAGGATATTGTCAATGATCTCAAGGCAGCTGGGACCATAGTCACCAAGAAAACAATTGGTAACACACTACGCTGTGAAGGACTGAAATCCTGCAGCGCCCGCAAGGTCCCCCTGCTCAAGAAAGCACATATACATGCCCGTCTGAAGTTTGCCAATTAACATCTGAATGATTCAGAGGAAAACTGGGTGAAAGTGTTGTGGTCAGATGAGACCAAAATCGAGCTCTTTGGCATCAACTCAACTCGCCGTGTTTGGAGGAGGAGGAATGCTGCCTATGACCCCAAGAATACCATCCCCACCGTCAAACATGGAGGTGGAAACATTATGCTTTGGGGGTGTATTTCTGCTAAGGGGACAGGACAACTTCACCGCATCAAAGGGACGATGGACGGGGCCATGTACCGTCACATCTTGGGTGAGAACCTCCTTCCCTCAGCCAGGGCATTGAAAATGGGTCGTGGATGGGTATTCCAGCATGACAATGACTCAAAACAAACGGCCAAGGCAACAAAGGAGTGGCTCAAGAAGAAGCACATTAAGGTCCTGGGGTGGCCTAGCCAGTCTCCAGACCTTAATCCCATAGAAAATCTGTGGAGGGAGCTGAAGGTTCGAGTTGCCAAACGTCAGCCTCGAAACTTTAATGACTTGGAGAAGATCTGCAAAGAGGAGTGGGACAAAATCCCTCCTGAGATGTGTGTAAACCTGGTGGCCAACTACAAGTAATGTCTGACCTCTGTGATTGACAACAAGGGTTTTGCCACCAAGTACTAAGTCATGTTTTGCAGAGGGGTCAAATACTTATTTCCCTCATTAAAATGCAAATCAATTTATAACATTTTTCACATGCGTTTTTCTGGATTTTTTTGTTGTTATTCTGTCTCTCACTGTTCAAATAAACCTACCATAAAATTATAGACTGATCATTTCTTTGTCAGTGGGCAAACGTACAAAATCAGCAGGGGATCAAATTGTTTTTTCCCTCACTGTATTACCTCGACTAAACGGTGCCCCAGCACATTGACTCTGTACCAGTACCCCCTGCATATAGTCTCGCTATTGCTATTTTACTGCTGCTCATTAATTACTTGTTACTTTTATTTCTTATTCATATTTTTTTTTTAACTGCATTGTTGGTTAGGGCCTCGTAATTAAGAATTTCACTGTAAATTCTACACATGTTGTATTTGGCGCATGTGACTAAAACATTTTATTTTATTTTATTATAAGAGGACCGATTGGTAGATGTGTAAAAGAAAGAAAAAAAGCAGACACTGAATATCCCTTTGAGCATGGTAAGATTATTATTGATATTTTAGATGGTGTATCAATACACCCAGTCACTACAAAGATACATGCGTCCTTCCCAACTCTGTTACTGGAGAGGAAGGAATCTGCTCAGGGATTTCACAATGAGGCCAATGGTGATTTTGAAAGAATTACAGAGTTTAATGGTTGTGATATGAGAAAACTGAGGATGGATCAACAACTTTGTAGTTCCTCCATAATAATAACCTAAATGACAGAGTGAAAAGAAGGAAGCTTGTACAAAACCAAAATGTTCCAAAACATGCATCCTGTTTGCAACAAGGCACTAAAGTAATACTGCAAAAAATGTTGCAAAGAAATTAACTTTTTGTATTGTATAAAGTGTTACGTTTGGGGAAAGTCCAACACAACACATCACTGAGTATCACTGTTCATATTATCAAGCATGGTGGTGCTGCATCATGTTATGGGTATGCTTGTCATTGGCAAGGACTAGTTTTTCTGAAAAAAAAGAAACAGGATACAGCTGTAAGCACAGGCAAAATCCTATAAGAAACCTGGTTCAGTCTGCTTTCCAATAGACTCTCGGAGACAAATTCTCCTTCCAGCAGGACAATAACCTAAAACCCAAGGCCAAATCTACACCGGAGTTATATACCAGACGAGATTGAATGTTCCTGAGTGGCCTAGTTACAGTGTTGACTTAAATCGGCTTGAGAATATATGGCAAGACTTGAAAATGGATGTCTAGCAATGATTAACAATCAACTTGACAGTTTTTAAAAGACTAATGGGCAGATATTGTACAATCCAGGTGTGCAAAGCTCTTAGAAACTTATCCCAAAAACACTTACAGCTGTAATCGCCACCAAAGGTGCTTCTACAAAGTGTTCACTCAGGGGTGTGAATACTTACGTAAATGAGGTATTTCTGTATTTGCAAACATTTCTAAAAACATGTTTTCCCTTTTCATTATGGGGGAATTTTGTGTGGATAGGTGTTCTTCTTTTTAATTCAGTCTGTAACAACAAAATAAGTCAGGGGGTATGAATACTTTCTGAAGGCGCTGTATGGTTTACGTTGTTTTCATGCTCACCAAAACATTCAGTGACCAATTGTGCCCTGTGGTTGGGGGCATAGCCATGGCAGCCAAAATACTGGCATACCCAGAATTTATATACATGACCCTAAGCGATGTTCATTGCTTAATTAACTCAGGAACCACACCTGTGTGGAAGCACCTGCTGTCAATATAGTTTGTATTGACAGCAGTGTTTCCATTATTTTGGCAGTTAACTGTTGTATCTACAGGTCATAAGTCAACATGATTGATAGTCATTTTCATTCTACATATTCATATTCTATTTTTAACATTAGCTTTAAGTACTCATAACTTTAGTGAAGAAAATTATCAGTACAATTTTAGTACTGCAGGTTTGTACAAAATTCTGTTTTAGTCATTTAGATATTAGGCTACTTAAGAAAGAACATGACTATAAGAAAGGAAGTATATAAAAGTATAGCCAAAGTACCGAATAATTGTGTTGCTTGTCTCATGTTTTTGACTGTTCCCTCTCTCATGCATTGTTATGAGTGGGGTGTGGGGATGGGGTGGGAGCTAAAGGGGAGGGGGGGGGGTTCTCTTGGCCACTTGTGGCCTTCACTACCCAGGCACAAATCAAAGAGGGATGTGGCTATCAGAGTGACAGATGAACAATGCTCCCCTTTTCCCAGCCCCTGTGAACACCCCCATCCATCACATACGGGGAAATGAATTCAATTCATCAGCTCTCTGTTTCCTTCGGCCTCTTCATACCACCTGATATTGCTCAAGGGAGCCAGCCTCATAACACGTATGTGTATTTAATATGGGGGGCGGTCCTCTCACAACCCTGAATTAAAACCTTACTATCACACTGTGTACCGATACACCTCGCTCCAACCTGCCAATCAGAACATACTTCTGATTATGATCATTAAGAGGGGAATCTAGACCATGGTGTGAAAATCGATTAGAGGGAAGGAGAAACAGGTACTGATTGTTGGTTGGTGTCTGATGCTTTGCCATGCAAATGGTGCTATGCTTTTGTATACAGGTAACTGAAAAAATAAAGGTAACACCAACATAGTGTATAAATATTGCATTGGGCCACAGGGTCAGATTGGTCATCTGGCAATTCTGGAAAATGCCAGATGGGCTGGATAAGTTTTTTGTTGGGTGGGCAGCTCGAAATTGACACAAACACAAATATATTTGTTATATAAAAAAAAGATGTGACATGACCTGCTAATTTTTTTAATTATGATTATTGCGCAACTTCTCTGTTATACTAATCAATAATGAGCCTGATCAGTGGGCAAAGGCCAACCTGCTCCGATTCTGTCATCAGTTACAGCCAAACGGAAGGGTGCCTAGGTAGAGACATATTCTACATTGTCACCTTACTCAAAACGTTTTATTTTGGACAGCTAAAACCAGGATTTGGTCAAACAGTAAAGTGCATTATCCTCATGCAATGGAAGTGTCTGCTTCGCTGGGGCATGCTGCTGTGATGAGCGAGCCACTCTCCACTCACCCCCCATTGCAAAATTACTTCTGATCATATTACATTTCAAAATGTAATCGTGGGAAAAACAGCTTTGGAAGCTTTGTCCTTGAAGAATCGATGGTCTCAGCTTTCTGTAGGTATAATATATAATTAATTGACAAGATATTTGTTATGACTGAGATATGGAGGGGTGTGCGTGCAAAATGCACACCAGCCACTGCGAGGGCATAGGCCTATACTGTAAGTCTCATGGGTAGTAGCCTACAATGTTTTTTTAGGACATGACATTTACTTGATGTAAAGATGTATGTAATTCATCTCTATTGAACAAAAAACTAATCTGGAAATTCTAGTGTCCAGTTTTAACAATAATATTTAGCAACTTTAGTCTAATTGTCAACCCAAAATGTATGTCAATCACTAGAATAGGTTACTTCCGGCGCCGACAGAGATGGCAGCCTCGCTTCACGTTCTCAGGAAACCATGCAGTATTTTGTTTTTTTATGTATTACTTCTTACATTGTTACCCCGGAAAATATTAAGTTTTATTACATACAACCGGGAGGAACTATTGGATATAAGAGCAACGTCAACTTACCAACATTACGACCAGGAATACGACTTTCCCAAAGAGGATTCTCCTTTCGTTAACCCAAACACAACAACAGACTGGATAGCACGTGGCTACTCAAAACAACGGCGGCGCCGGAGAAGAGGGAAACGCGCCGGTCTTTTGGTCAAGCTACGTCGACGGGCGCATCGTGCACCTCTCCTGAGTATTTTAATCGCCAATGTACAGTCTCTTGACAACAAAGTAGACGAAATCCGATCGAGGGTTGCCTTTCAGAGAGACATTCGAGACTGCAACGTTCTTTGCTTCACGGAAACATGGCTCACTCAGGACACGTTATCAGAGTCGGTACAGCCACCTGGTTTCTCCACGCATCGCGCCGACAGAAACAAACATCTCTCTGGTAAGAAGAAGGGCGGGGTGTGTGTCTTATGATTAACGAGACGTGGTGTGATCATAACAACATACAGGAACTCAAGTCCTTTTGTTCACCTGACATAGAATTCCTTACAATCAAATGCAGACCGCATTATCTACCAAGAGAATTCTCCTCGATTATAATCACAGCCGTGTACATCCCCTCAAGCTAATACATCGACGGCACTGAAAGAAATTCATCGGACTCTATGTAAACTGGAAACCACATATCCTGAGGCTGCATTTATTGTGGCTGGGGATTTTAATAAGGCTAATTTAAGAACAAGGCTCCGAAATTTTACCAGCATATCGAATGTGCCACCCGGGCTGGTAAAATCCTGGACCACTGTTATTCCAACTTCCGTGATGCATACAAGGCTATTCTCCGCCCTCCTTTCGGCAAGTCTGACCATGACTCCATTTTGTTGCTCCCAGCCTACAAACAGAAACTAAAACAGGAAACGCCCGTTCTCAGGTCTGTTCAACGCTGGTCCGACCAATCTGATTCCATGCTGCAAGATTGCTTCGAGCACGTGGACTGGGATATGTTCGGATAGCATCTGACAACAACATTGATGTATACGCTGATTCGGTGAGCGAGTTTATTAGCAAATGCATTGGTGATGTTGTACCCATAGCAAATATCAAAACCTTCCCCAACCAGAAACCATGGATTGATGGCAGCATTCGCGCAAAACTGAAAGCGCGAACCACTGCTTTTAACCAGGTAAAGGCTACCGGAAACATGACTGAATACAAACAGTGCAGCTACTCCCTCCGCAAGGCAATCAAACAAGCTAAGCGTCAATATAGAGACAAAGTAGAGTCACAATTCAATGGCTCAGACACAAGAGGAATGTGGCAGGGTCTACAGTCAATCACGGACTACAAAAGAAAACCAGCCCGTCGCGGACCATGACGTCCTGCTCCCAGACAAACTAAACAACTTCTTTGCTCGCTTTGAGGACAATACAGTGCCACCGACACGGCCCGCTACCAAAACCTGCGGGCTCACCTTCACCGCAGCCAATGTGAGAAAAACATTTAAATGTGTTAACCCTCGCAAGGCTGCCGGCCCAGATGGCATCCCTGGCCGTGTCCTCAGAGCATGCGCAGACCAGCTGGCTGGTGTGTTTACGGACATATTCAATCAGTCCCTATCCCAGTCTGCTGTTCCCACATGCTTCAAGAGGGCCACCATTGTTCCTGTTCCCAAGAAAGCTAAGGTGACTGAGCTAAATGACTATCGCCCGTAGCACTCACTTCCGTCATCATGAAGTGCTTTGAGAGATTAGTCAAGGATCATATCACCTCCATCCTGCCAGACACCCTGGACCCACTCCAATTTGCTTACCGTCCCAATAGGTCCACAGACGACTAATCGCAATCACACTGCATACTGCCCTAACCCATCTGGACAAGAGGAATACTTATGTAAGAATGCTGTTCATCGACTACAGCTCAGCATTTAACACCATAGTTCCCTCCAAGCTCGTCATTAAGCTCGAGACCCTGGGTCTCGACTCCAGCCCTGTGCAACTGGGTCCTGACTTCCTGACGGGCCGGGTCCCAGGTGGTGAGGGTAGGAAACAACATCTCCACCCCGCTGATCCTCAACACTGGGGCCCCACAAGGGTGCGTTCTCAGCCCTCTCCTGTACTCCCTGTTTACTCCATGATCTGCGTGGCCAAGCACGCATCCAACTCAATCATCAAGTTTGCTGACGACACTACAGTGGTAGGCTTGATTACCAACAACGACGAGACGGCCTACAGAGAGGAGGTGAGGGCCCTCGGAGTGTGGTGTCAGGAAAATAACCTCTCACTCAATGTCAACAAAACAAAGGAGATGATCGTGGACTTCAGGAAACAGGAGAGGGAGCACCCTATCCACATCGAGGGGACAGTAGTGGAGAAGGTGGAAAGTTTTAAGTTCCTCGGCGTACACATCACGGACAAACTGAATTGGTCCACCCACACAGACAGCGTGGTAAAGAAGGCGCAACAGCGCCTCTTCAACCTCAGGAGGCTGAAGAAATTTGGCTTGTCACCAAAATCACTCACAAACTTTTACAGATGCACAATCGAGAGCATCCTGTCGGGCTGTATCACCGCCTGGTACGGCAACTGCTCCGCCCACAACCGTAAGGCTCTCCAGAGGGTAGTGAGGACTGCACAACGCATCACCGGGTTAAACTACCTGCCCTCCAGGACACCTACACCACCCGATGTCACAGAAAGGCCAAAAAGATCATCAAGGACAACAACCACCCGAGCCACTGCCTGTTCACCCCGCTTATCATCCAGAAGGCGAGGTCAGTACAGGTGCATCAAAGCTGGGACCGAGAGACTGAAAACAGCTTCTACCTCAAGGCCATCAGACTGTTAAACAGCCATCACTAACATTGAGTGGCTGCTGCCAACATACTGACTTAAATCTCTAGCCACTTTATACATAGGAATTGGATGTAACAAATGTATCACTAGCCACTTTAAACAATTTTGTATATAATGTTTACGTATCCGACATACTCATATCAAATGTATACACTGTACTCTAAACCATCTACTGTATCTTGCCTATGCCGCTCGGTCATCGACCCAAATCTCTAGCCACTTTAATAATTATAATTGGATGAAATAATGTATCACTAGCCACTTTAAACAATGCCATTTATATAATGTTTACATATCCTACATTACTCATCTCATATATATGTGTATATACTGTACTCCATACCATCTACTGCATCTTGCCTATGCCGGTCAGCCATCGCTCATCCATATATTTATATGTACATACTCGTATTCATTCCTTTACTCTTGTGTGTATAAGGTAGTTGTTGTGAATTTGTTAGATTACTTGTTAGATACTACTGCATGGTCGGAACTAGAAGCACAAGCATTTCGCTACACTCGCATTAACATCTGCTAACCATGTGTATGTGACAAATAAAATTTGATTTGATTTGATTTGATCAAAATACAGTGAGCTCCAAAAAGTATTAGGACAGTGTTGTTTTGGGTCTATACTCCAGCACTTTGGATTTGAAATGCTGCGACTGAGGTAACTGTAGACTGACAGATTTAATTTGAGTGTATTTTCATCCAACCGTTTAGAAATTTCAGCACTTTTTGTACATAGTCTTCCTCACTCTTATTTTAAACGTTTTTAAACACTTCTGCATTCATGTGGACAATACCATGATTACGCATAGTCCTGAATTAATCGTGAATAATGGAGAAAGACACAAAAAATATCATACCCCAAAGACATGCTAACCTCTCACCACTACAACAGAATTTAGCATTTTGGGGGAGTATGATATTCATGCTTCTAAGTCGGTTCTACACTTCTTAAAGCGCTATGATTACTCATTTTGGGTCTGACCAAATCATGGAATAGTCCCACCAACTGTAAAAGTTAGTGGTACCAGTGGAAAACATGTCTGGAGCCCTGTAGTAATTGACAGACAGAACAAGCAGCACAGAGTGACAGAGAAAATGCTGAGACCGAGTCAAACAAAATGACTAGAGCAGAAGCACAGTTCTAGTGGCGTTTTACATAATTGTATTCATTTTAAACATGAGCTGGTTAAAAAAAAAAAAAGGACCATGTCTTGTCAGTCTTTCTGGTACAGAAATGGTTGAGAAACACTGCTGTACTGCCAATGTCTGTCAACACTACTGCCTGTGTCTAAGTAGGGTCAGGGTGTATGTGTAGGGATGGGGTGTGTATGGCTGGTGGCCTGCCGAGGGGCTGAATTATTGTCCCAGTCCGCCCCTGTTCGGCCACCAGAACAGCATAGCACTATTTTCATTGGAAAGCTTCATACACCAACAAATTTCTCCAGTCTAGATTCATTTCCCCTTCCCACTAACCCATTTTTACAGTGGTCTAGATTCCCCTTAATTAGCATAATGTTTTCTGATTGATAGGTTGGAGCACGGTGCATGTACACAGTAATGTTTTAATTCAGGGTTGAGAGAGGACCAGCCCTAAAACACATGAGGCACCCTTGACCAATATCAGGTGGCATTAAGAGGCCAAAGGAGACAGCTGAGGAATTGAAGTCATCTCCCTGTGTGTGTTCACAGGGGAACATTGTTCATCCGGCACACCAATTGCCTCTTTCCTCTGATTTGTGCCTGCGTAGTGAAAGGTTCATTGATACTAGCAAAACACATGTTAATGTGACCCCTGGTGGTATGCAAGTGTATCCTTAAAGTTGTCCTGAAGCAATGTCAGAAAGAACCATTGACTGCAGTAGTTCTAGTTTCTGAAGGTGTATTAAGCAGTCAGGAGCACCACAATGTGACCCCGTGGCTAGCAACAAAACAAGATCAATGAGTTAGTCCTAAATGACTAACCACCAACCCTAACATAGGAGATTAACATACACTCATCCCAAAGGAGCACGTTTCTGACCGCTTGGAATCTCCTAGGTCCAGATTTCAAATGCTTTGTGACAGAATTCCCAGTAGCAAGCAGTTCACTGACAAATCAGTGAATTGCAAGGCCCTCTTGTGGATGTATCATGTACTCCATTTACACATCAGCATAGGACTTTTACAAAGGCAGGAGATGAGGAAACATTTATTGTCAAACCAATCAGAATGGAAAGAAAATTAGTTAACATTTTATTAATATGTTTCTGCTGGGCCGGTAGCCTATTCTGCCACCCTTCCACACACACAAGTAGTAGCCCACGGACAAAGCTCCCATAGCAGTCAGCAACACTATAGGGACCACCAGGAACAAAAGCCAGACTGGTGACAGCTTCAGCTCACCTGGAAAAGACAATATATTTTCATTGAGTCAATGGCCTACTTGGACCTTAAAAACAATGCTAAGCCATAATGTGGGCAGCGCAAAATAGGGCTTGTAAACATACCTCAAGTCCAGGAATGGAAGAGGTCTCTGTACTCATTACCCGAATGGACAAATTGTAATACTGCTAGCTTTGATGAACTGCCCTTTTAATCTTCATGCTAGGCAAAAGTAGCCAATTAGACATGAAAATGCAATGCCTAGCTGTTATGGAATCCAATAGCCTAACTTTAGCTAGCCTAGCTCAAGGACAAAAAAGGCAGTTTAAAAATAAGCAGTATTTCAACCTACAATGTGTCAGTTTGGATAATTAGGAGTAGAGTTCATCCATCCCTAGATTGAGGTATGTTTGAGACATATCTGGGGCCACACGGCAGCTGAGCATTGACCCAAGGGTTCAGGGGTGTAGTCATTAGGCCAAACAGTTGCAAAAAATAAAAAATAAGTAAATTGGACAAATTAGGTCCCTCCCTGTTCATTTAAGAAACATTACCCAACAGAATTATACACCCCAGACATACTTCTGACCCTCAGGTCAAAACAATGTCTACACAAACTCACTAAAAGGTGATTACTAAATGAGTGGGAGGACATCAGTTCACCTTGTTCCTCTACACCAGGAGTCTCATCCGAGTCATAGGGCTGCAGCTCATCCGAGTCATAGGGCTGCAGCTCATCCGAGTCATAGGGCTGCAGCTCATCCGAGTCATAGGGCTGCAGCTCATCCGAGTCATAGGGCTGCAGCTCATCCGAGTCATAGGGCTGCAGCTCATCCGAGTCATAAGTCTGTGGAATCTCCACAGAGATGGTCCACTGGTCTACACTGTACATTAATTGTGGAACTCCTAAAAAAAAAAGGTAGTGGAGGGAAGAACAGAGCTGAAACAGGTCAGAGGCACACCGAACGTCAGTGCTTTTTGTATACAAAAGAAGAATTTCAATCATTTTCAGATTAACAAAAGGAAAATGAATGCAAGCTTTAAAATGTTAAAGCCAGACCTTAAATAAACATTAAGCAAGTTACCAAATTGGTTGGCATACCTGTTTGGGCCACAATTGTGGCCACAAGCATCAAGAACAGAGCACTGTGGATAAACAACATAATTCTGACTATATGCCTGCACTCAGGCCACCTGGACTTTTTATGTGAGTAGCTAATGCAGTTAATCAAAACAATTGCTGTCAGCTGTGGAACGCTTACCCAATCAGGACGAATTACTAACACTTGTTGAACTCATTGAGCTCTTTGATTTGATTGGCTTTGACAGTGGCACTCTAGGCGTTTTATTGGTTAATCTATGTTGTGTTGCCTTGTTGCAGTACAATCTGCAGGGAATGAAAGAGGTGACTGCACCATAGAGATCTTATCGTATCTTTGTATATGTGCCATTGAGGCTATCTACATTTTGAAGTGGTACATTTTCTTCATCAAGATTGTCTGATCCCTCCTGACGAGCCGGTCGGACATGACTCCAACAGAGTCACCAAGAGGGATCAGCCAATGAAATTGGAAGTCCCACCCAGTTGACTACATTGACATGGCGGAAGCCCTCAATGGCACGCCCCTGCTAACATGGCCTTTTGGCCACTAGAGGCCTCTATCATTCTCCATTGACCGCACATATTTTTCTCAATGCACCCAATGTTGTTTAAAATGAATCCAGAAATGTGTCCAATTTGTTAGACCTTAGTGACAAACCCCAAACACTCAACAATATCTCTTGGCAAGAGTTATCAATCATATTTCCCCAGAGGAATGCTACTGAGACAGTTCTGTGCTACTTGTTGCCAGTGAGTGTGTTGTCATAACACATCCATAGTTACTCATTTCTTTCTGGCACTGCAGCATAAAAGGAATGTTATACTGTGATATGGATTTTTGAAAGTTCAATTACTCTCTGCAACTGTTTTGGCTGTGTATGAAGGGTTGCCCATTCATTAAAACAAAGAATCTTATTCTCGCTTATAAACTGTTAAAATATGTAGAACATTGTTTGCACATACCAATGCTTGAGGAAAGAAATAAGGAGACATTATTGATTCATTCATTTATACATTTTGCATTCGTGTGATTTAGGAAGCCAATGATCTGTAATTTCTAAATAAATGTAATGCATACCAGAGGTGGGGAAGTCTAAAGGAATGACAGAAGCCCCCTACAAACTGAACCCTGAATATACCTCTTCAAGACACCTCATGGATTGAGATAAATAAGAATGGTGGCTACACGTCTAACACTATATAAAGTAGGCTACCAAGCCTTAAAAAATCTATGACAGAAGCAAAGGTGTGTGACTCCTAATATGACACTTAAATTGATGCATACATTTAAAAAAAGTAATGTTGTTAATTAACTAAAATAATGTGGGAATTTTTCATCTCAATGGGTTGGTGCACACACACACAGGCAGGCTGAGACATTTAACTGCAAACTAATACCTTGGCACACTTGGGCCATTAACATTGATTTGCAAATGTGCCTGAGTACACACTCTACTCTTATTTCTTCCCCCGTCTCACACACAGAGTTTCTCTCGCTCTACCCTCATTTTGCATGGTTCTTCCTTTTCCTAGGAGGTAGAGAGAGGCAGCACACACTCGGTTGATGGTGAAGCCTGGGACAGCGACCGAGGCCAGGGCCTGCCATACAAAACGTGTCCACCACCGCTGCAGCCACCTTGGTTGTCTTCCCTGGGTTGTCACCATGCTCCTACAGAACAGGGATAGACAAAGACACGAGTATGACATTATATGCTTCATACCACTATGTTTCAGTGTGGGAATTGAGTTTTGTTCTATGAAACACGCTCTATGGATTTTCTGGAAACGTAAAATTTTCCTTTGGCATGTGTTCATTTGGCAGTATTCAGAGAGTTCTTTCTTCGTGTTTGGAATCTCAAGTTCAAAATATAAAATGCTTCACAGGGCAATAACTGAAAAGGTTGAATACATTCCATGACCCCTTAAAAGAATGGTAGTGTACATCAATATAAATGAAGACATTGGGTATGAATGAAAGGGGATACCTGGGGATACCTGCACAACCGAATGCATTCAACCGGATTGTGAATTCCGCATTTAATCCAACCCCTCGGAATCAGAGAGGTGCAGGGGGCTGCCTTAAATTGACATCATCGTTGGGGGTTAACTGCTTTGCTCAAGGGCAGAACGGCAGATTTTTCCACCTTGCCGGCATGGGGATTTGAACCAGCAACCCTTCGGTTACTGGCCCAATGCTCTTAACTGCTAGTTTACCTGCCGCCCCATGAGACCATAAAGCTTTGCTTTACAAAAAGTCCTCCTTCCTTACCACAGCAGCCTTCTTCCCCTTGTCCAAAGCATCAGCGGAAACATACGCGGTAGCAACCGCATGTGTGGCCCACACAGCGCTCACTGGCACCAGGGCACGGAAGGCCTCCCCCACCTCATTGGCATAGCCTGTCGGCACAAGATTACATGCCATGGTAAGATACGAGCGCAATAAGACTTTAACTGCCTCGCTGTTGTGAGAGGCCTCAACACAAATCATAGCCAACCCTCACCGGAGGAGAGTTGGGGAGGTAAAACATAATGTATTAGAATAATAATTCTAATTTCCCTCTTGGACCTCTGCCATATAAAGGGGGGTACATTAATATAGACTTTTGTTCAGGGTTCTGCTTAGCAGCAATAACCCCCCTGACACAGCTCTTTCCCTAGAATGGGCGGTGACCTTTGGAGCAATATGCACCGTCTGCTCCAACAGGGTCAGAATGACTAATAATGCCCTTGGTCTGTCATTAGAACGCAGCTGTTGGCTGCTGCTGAACCTGTACTGCCACCCTGTGGGCAAACATTAGGCTAACGTTAGATCCGTAGGCCTTTTTTATTTAACCTTTATTGAACCAGGTAAGCCAATTAAGAACAAACTCTTATTTACAATGACGGCAAGAGGCCTCCTGTGGGGACAGGGCTGGGATTATAAATAAATAAAATAGTAAGACAAAATGGACATCACAGACAGAAGACACATTTTGTACCATGGTGTCACTACCGTGCTGTGTTTTCATGTGTTGCTGCCATGCTATGATGTTGTCTTAGGTCTCTCTTTTATTTATTTATTTAATTAGGCAAGTCAGTTAAGAACAAATTCTTATTTACAATGACGGCCTACCCCAGCAAAACCCTAACCCCGACGAAGCTGGGCCAATTGTGCACCGCCCTATGGGACTCCCAATCACAGCCTTTTATGATACAGCCTGGAATCAAACCAGGGTCTGTAGTGACACCTCTAGCACTGAGATTTTAGCCTTTTGGTAGGCCGTCATTGTAAACAATAATTGGACTTTCACAGACTTGCTTAGTTAAATAAAAATAAAAAACACTAGCAACAGCACAACTGCATTATTGGTTAAGGGCTTGTAAGTAAGCACCTGCTGTTGTATTTCGGCGCATGTGACAAATACAATTTGATTTGAAATACAACAGCAGACAAAGCAAAAGTAATGTCGTCCCCACGAATGATGCAGCGCCCCCCGTGGATGTCTATGGCAAGACATCATTCACCCACGTTTCGTCAAAATCGTGCCAGTCAAACTGATCAAGAAAATGTTCCTGACATTGTCTGGGAAAATGCATGGTTAAGGCCTTACAAATATTGTATACCAAACAAAGTTAAGGAAGTGCACTTTAACATTTTACATAAGATATATATATCCATGTAATTCTATGTTATCCAAATTCGTGGCAATTGATGATATCTGTGTTTTCTGTGAAAAAGAAGTTGAGAACCTGTCTCACTTGTTCTTTGAATGTAAATTTGTGTCAGAATTTTGGGAAAACCTTGCAAAATACTTATTTACCATTATGAACACTACCCATGTTTTTGCCATGAAGGATATAATATGCTACTATTGCAATGATAACAAGACCATTGAAATGATTGTGATTTTTTTTAATTCGTATTGACCAATACTTTACACACAAACAAACATTCTAAAATTCTATACCAAAATGACACATATTTTTGATTGAATTTAACTATCTTATTAAAACATTAACCCTAGTGAATAACAACAAGAACAACATTTTCCTGAATCATTATTTCAGAGTGATTACAATTGCACTAGAATTGTTTATTTTTTTATTTTTTCATTGATATCTTTTGTATGTTTTAGTATTTTCTTGTTAATACCTGCGTTCTGTTTTGTATGATGTAACAATGTAAATGTTGTTATAAAAAAAATAATTAACATGTGCCCGTTATAGCGCCACCGTGTGGTTGATATGAATGTTATCGCATATGTTGAGTATTGACAGTGTTTGCAACGTGTACCAAATTGAGTTACAATACGAATATCCTTGACTGATCTATATGCATTTATGTGGCAGACCACACAACTGTTTATTAGGTACTAGTCTGGAAAATATTGCATCGAGAGACCTGTGGTCTGCCAGATAACATGAAAGTTCATACAAATCGGTCATTCGATGCCAGAAGATTAGCGTTTTAAGTGAATTATTCCCCCAAAAAATCAAAATGGCGGTGCTAATCAGTGCTAGTTTACCGGGTAGCAATGGCAAGACGCACCCAAGTTTCGTCTAAATCGGACCAGTGCTGTCTTGAGATATCGCGTCTGAATAACGTCCAAACGAACAGACAGAACCCTCCCCGATTTAATCGTCGATAGCCACATGGTTCCTTACATAAGGCAACGCAAACTAATGACATCGGGTGACTACTAGAATCAACGACGTCTCAACAATATGTTCATTTATTTGTCCATTGAACTTTACACAGGTTATACTTGTGATAAACCTGGAGTTAAATTAAATGGGATAGGGGAAAACTTTGACAAATATATACTTTGAGTGAGAATCAGTCAAACCTTCGTAAATTCGCTCTGGCTATCGTGTTAGTTATATATTATTTTTTTTTACTGTGTATCGTTGGGAATGGTTCGTAAGCAAGCATCTCACTGTAGTCTACACCAGTTGTATTCGCCGCATGTGATAAATAAAAATGGATTTGATTTGATTTGGAAAGCGTAAAGTGATTGACAGTCCGAGTGAACAAATAACCAGACGCAATGCATCCCTACAAACCAATCACAAGCCATAGGACGTTGTATGGTTGAATGGGAGGAGTCGCATTCTTAAATGGCCGCCGCCACAAACAAGAACTGCCAGATATTGAATATTCTCTCCGATATTTTTCTTCGTCAGACCATGGCTCTAAAAACATATTGGACGTTTGTGATTATTCTTATTACAACAGGTCGATCTTTTGCCGACGATGATAATCATGAAATGGAGGAGTTTCTGAAAAGGGAGCATTCATTGTCAAAACCCTATCAAGGTAACGTTAGCGCCAATGTATCACCCTTTATTATAGTATAATGTGAGAACACTGAAATGAATGCTGTATATTCGACATTGCAACAATGTTATAATGACAGTGTTGATGCTCCCACTACATCCAGGCTCTCTCTGCTATGTACAACTTGTTTTATATAATATGACAACTGTCCCTCAGTCTCTTCTGTTCTATGTGTGCTCAGGTGTGGGGTCGTCCAGCTCCTCCCATTGGGAATTGATGGGCGATGCCATGGTAACCACAGAGCAGGTGCGCCTCACAACAGACATGCAGAGCAAGCAGGGGGCAGTGTGGAGCCGCATTGTGAGTACAGAACACTGCACACTGTTATGTCTATATCACTGATGCTGATTCTCTCTATCAGAGGAGGCTGGTGGGAGGAGCTATAGGAGGACAGGCTCATTGTAATGGCTGGAATGGAATTAATGGAACAGAGTCAAACATGGTTTCCGTATGTTTGATACCGTTCCATTGATGCCATTCCTGCCATTACAATGAGCCCTTTCTCCTATAGCTCCTCCCACCAGCCTCCACCGCTCTCTATGCATGTCACATTTTGCATGGCTTTTCCAAAATGGTAATACTTATGTATGTTTGTGTGTCTAGCCCTGTCACCTAAGGGACTGGGAGTTACAAGTGCACTTTAAGATTCATGGCCAAGGCAAGAAGAATCTGAATGGGGATGGACTGGCAATTTGGTACACCAAGGAGCGCATGCAGAAAGGTACTGTGCCACAATGTAGTTCCAACAGAAATACCAGAGTGTAGGCACAATGCAATGCAACTGTCTAAATGCATTTCTGTCATTGTGTAGGTCCTGTATTTGGGAATCAGGACCTCTTCACAGGGCTGGGTGTATTTGTGGACACGTACCCCAATGAGGAAAAACACCTTGAGGTACAGTATGTGCATACACCCGTCAACCTCTTCTATGTGTTTCTGTGGAAGGAAGGAGTAGCTACAATACTGTTACATGTTATGTCACAAATTATAGGACTTTATCTCAACCACTTCCTTTTTATTTTATTGTACTGTCTGGCAGCGGTGTTTGTGTCATATCCTGTCATATCTGGGTCAACATGTCCTGATCTTCCTGTGCTCTGAGAGGGGCCTTAGCTAACTGACAACCAACACCTCCCACCTCAATACAGACCTGAGTCATACAAGCAAGCCAATACAGTGGAATATTTGAGGTTTTGTTGGGAGTGCTTGTTTTGGGCAGGGCTCACAGACCTGTGTAATGGGCCTTGTGTTGTGCTTCTCTGTTTTGTGCATCCCTATGGAGACAGGCACAGAAGACGAGGTACACCACACGCACACAGGTACCCCATGTTTGGACCACCCATACCAAATGCCCCCCATACTCCTCCTTCGCTACTCTCATCAACCCCTAATGAACATGCTGCCCCACGTTGTTGTTGTTTACTACCTATTAACAATTGGTTGCACCTTGAATATAATTTGCATTTGAATGAGTAGGGGATCAGGTAGAGAATGAGGTCACTCAGGCAAATATTATCAGCAGTATTGTACTGTTGTGGATGCTGCATCTTTTACCTGTTGTTCTGTCTCTCACTATTTTCGGTGCCTCCTTTCTTTTTTCACACCCTCCACCAGAGGATCTTCCCCTTTGTGTTGGCCATGGTGGGGAACGGCAGCATTAGTTACGACCACGAACGAGATGGGCGTCCCACTGAGCTGGGCGGCTGCAACGCCATGGTGCGCAACCTCAACCACGACACCTTCATCTTCATCAGATATGTCCGTCGCAGGCTCACGGTGAGAGCAGGCACACACACACATTTTAATGGCTCTACGATGTTATCAATATCCAAGTTATTGTGTAATAACTAAATAATAATGTAATGCCTCATTTCATCCAAGATGCATATTGGGTCACTCCTATACAAACAGAAATCCGTTGTGTTGAAGTGAATTGTTTCATTCACACCCGTTAACTCAACTTTGCAAGAGAATGTCAGAGATATGATGCGTTGACTGTGCTAGGTAGTGCCTGGGCATACTCTGTTCAACTAGCTCTCACAGTCTCATGTCAGAATGAGATGTTTCTCAAAACGTCAAATTTCAAAGTTGTTCCAAATGTCAAATTTCAATGTGTTTAAGGTTAAGTTTAGGCATTAACTCCGACTTTTGAGTTTAGGGTTAATTTTTGGCATTCGGTCCGAATGGTTAAGGTTTGGGATAGGCTTAAAACAAAAATCGAAAAAAATAACTTTATATTGCTGGATTCGAACATACAACCTTTGGCACCAGAGGCAGATGCTTGCTGTATTGGCTTGCTTGTATGACATCCCTGTCCACAGCACCCTAGCAAAACCAAAACCTACGTATGCCCCTAGTGGTCGGTTTCCACGTCATCTCCCGGCGTCCTCAGGCATAGATGGATGTCGAATACTGACTTGTATCACGGGTGACCTGGCTGACCCTGTTAACCACACTCCTAATCTCTATCTCTACTAGATTATGATTGACATTGATGGGCAGCATGAATGGAGGGACTGCCTGGACATACCGGGGGTACGGCTGCCCCAGGGCTACTACTTTGGAGCCTCTGCCGTCACTGGAGATCTTTCTGGTAGTACTCCCCTGTACTTTGTTTTACATAGTAGCATTAATGAAATCAGCTGTTTTATTGCCATGAACTAGCGCCTAGTTTTCATTTACTTCATCTACTTGGTGTTTCATTGAGGTCTCTAATTTCAAGTGAGATGTGACCATGCCAGATTATCACTATAATTTATTTTGATGTACTCATTGTGACTACACTGCCCAGAGTGAAATTCATGTGACACATAAGTCAAATTGAGGGCATGTGGTCTAATAGGGAACTAAGATATTGTATTTTGGTCCATTTGAAGGTGTTTTTGCTGCAGTCTTCTTTGAATGACTGAAACGTTCTGTTCCACAGACAATCACGATGTGATCTCCCTGAAACTGTACCAGCTGACTGTGTTACGTAGTGAGACAGAGGAAAAGGAGGAGGAAGATGAGATCACTCTACCCAGTGTAGATAACATGGACCTACTAAAGAGTAAGGCTCGCTACCTCACACAAACAGAAGAACACACACTTTCATTGGCATTACTCTACTCGAATAACATAACATAGTTATTCTTGATAAAAAACTCAAATACATATACTATCAAATTATGTTATACTATTAGGGCTCTTTAACCAACTCAGTGGCGTGTAGTGTCTGCCCCGAGACTGGCAGAAGGTTGGGGATTCGATCCCTGGCCATACCAAAAATACACCAAAAATGGGATCACTCAGCATTCATGAGATGGATTGGGGGTAAGGCCATGTGATAAACTACCTTACTGTCCAGGGGGTGTACTTGTATATCAAGCTGCCTCACGCTACAGAAACAGGAGATAGGCTACTGCCCCTATGGGCTGTTCTGGCTCGGACAAGGCCTACTTGTCTAAGGCCTACTTATTAGGGCTCCCTGTCACTATTTTTCACTTTCTATCCATACTAACATCTCTCTCTCTGTGTTAGTGGGTGAGAATGAAGAAGGGTGGAGTAGTATTGCTATGTTCTTCACCATCCTCTTCTCCATGCTGGGCTGTTTCCTGCTCATTGTGGTCGGCCTCATCGTCTACAGCCACTGGAACGAGAACAGACGCAAACGCTTCTACTGAGACGGAGAGAGGGGAAAAAGAGCGAAGGGAGGGAGGCCTCCCATCATAACCACTACTGTAGTCTGATGACAACTGCACTGAGACACAAATGACAAGATGAAGACAATGTAACTGACCTCCCAATGTCGACCAATATGCTTGACAGACAGAGGTACCCTTGGGACAACACTAGTGAATCCTGGGAAAGACTGAGCAGCGGATGGATGCATTTCAACTACAGTAGCCAACCACACTGACCCCTGCCATGAGTAGACATACAGAAAGTTTGTCTGTCCTCACCCCTACTCTCACCAACCAGGCCTTACTCTACACAAATATAGAGAGCATATTATTATGTACTTACTGTGTGAAAATGACCTCCGTGTTGTCAGACAGTGCCATTGTTGGTTAATAGTTTGGTTGTCTTTTTAAGGGGCTGGGGAGATGGATTTATACTCAGTTTTAGGGTTTTTAATGTCAAAGGGACAAAGTAACCGATGTGTTCTAACTCTACAGCCCACATGACCAGGTCCCATCAGCGCTTGAACTGTGTCACACCAAAGATGTTTTCAATGGTCTATCTGGCAATTGATCCGTCGTTTTTATGCTTCGCTCTAGAAACAGCATCATGTCATATTTGCCTCTATGGTGCTTGCAATCAATGTAAGTCTTTGCATTTCAATTGATTCAGATGGTTTAAATTAATTCTCATACAAAATTTTATGCTTTGTCAAACTGAATCTACAGTAGAATGCATGAAGGTGCTAGACTAGTCATTTTTAGACTTTATTTATGTCAAGATTGTTTTTCATTTATTCTGTATATGAAATGAAACGGTGACCAATCCCTCTCCTTTTGGTTGCATTCATTTATTTAAATGAGTTGCCTGATGTTACAGTATCCAGTCTTAACTTCAAGTTAGGGTGTGCTCCTTTTGCTTTTCTGCACCCACCCAAACTGTTTTGGTTTTGTGGCATATTACCAGAGCCCTAGCCAGTGGTTTCGATTCCAAACCAATGTGTACTTTACTGTTTTTCCCCAGACCTGACCTCAGAATTTTAACCATTAATATTTCAAAGGAATTTTAATAAATTATAGCAGTGGTTCCAAACCAGGAGTACTAGGACCCCTAGGGGGTACTTAACTCATGAGACCATAGGCCTACTGGTAAAATGCACGAGGGGGTACTTCAGGGGTACTCCGGGCAGAACAAAATTCAGTTGGTGGTACAGTAACCGAAAAAGGTTGGGAACATTGAATTATAGCGTCCCTCTGAAAGGGATAGTTTGGAAATGGGATACTGCAGACACAATCCATTTTAATTCCACGTTCTGAGAAAAACAAGACAATCCACTGAGCCTCACACTGCATCTGAACAGTGTCTCGTCTCAGTGTTTGAAGACAGTTTGTTGCACATGCTGCCTTTTCCCCCCGTCTTCACTCAATGACAGCCTTTTACTCCTGTTAAGCCACTCGGTCTGTGCCTCATCTTTCCACAATATGTAAAATACAGGAGCTTGTTTACTATATTGGATGATATACTTGTTTTTCTTGCCCTTAAGTTACTCTTAGTGATGTCGTTTCCTCACTCTTCGGCTCAGGATATGGTAAAGTAGGTAAATAAAATGGATATTGACCATTTAAGATGTACCATAGATACAAACGAGTCCCATCATATCTTTGGCCTAGTTTCAACCAAATGGGTGTCAAAGTAGGAATGATAGCAGGTAATGTATTACCCTCACTGAAGGTTGAAGGAAATATTTTACTCAAGTCACGGGATTGTATATCATGAAACCACACATGGTTAAGTTTGTGTTCTGCACTAATATTATACTTGAAGCCTTGCCCCAATCCTTTTAGGCATATATTGCAATGTGGGACTACTGCATTTGTGACTTTGTCCCTAAAGAAGAGCATGTTAGATGCTGTCTTGAGGTACTCCTCAATGACTGAGCCGCGTGCCTCAGGCACCATCTCACACTGCCTTCTGATGCTCCTCAAGAGCAATATCTCAACTGGTTCAGATGCCTGGGGGGAACCGCTTACTGTGGAGTATGTTATGTTCTCAGGTAATCTATCAAAATGCCAACACTATAGGCTTGAGAAACAACAGCAATCAACTAGAAAGTTAAAAGCAAAACGACAGTCAGTGCCAAATGACAGTACAACTTCAATTGAGTGCCAATGTTTGTTTTATTATAAAAAATATAATACAAAATGACCCCGAGAGTACACAGCAGACCCCCACTAAACCAAAGCATTCAAATGTACCACACATTTCAGTGCATTCCCCTATTTTTTTGGCTTGTTCTAGGTGATCATGAAAGGGGTATGCGGTTCTGGACAACCGCTTCCTTTTCAAGCGTGGGTATGTGTGTTTTGGAAAAGTCTTACCACGCGAATCAACATCCGCTTGACATCATCCAACTATGGTTGAGGAAGAAATGCAAGAAACCTCTGGGTTACAAGTGGGTAACAGAGTGGGTAACAGAGTGGGTAACAGAGCATCCTTGATCATTGGATTATGGGGCGAGTACATTGTTGCCTTGGTGATGTATAAGTCAAGTGCAACCCACCCCTAAGTGAGACCATCTAAAAAGAAAAAAGCCTTCTGGGCTAGCTGAGGTGTCTCCACTCCGCCATCTAGCACTGGGTTAAATTGGCTTCCATACTTGATACAGGTCGCAGTCGCTATCTTCTATATCAAAGGTTGGGCAATCAAGGAGAAAAGGCAAGAATTCATCATTACTATTTAGTAATTGAAACTTCCTCAAACTAAAAACAATGACAGACGTGCTGCAGTTTACAAAGACACCCAATGTGCCATGACAGTGGCAAAAGTACCCACAGAGCAAACAGAATAATGTTAGTCTGGGGAAAGATTAGATCCCACAAAAAGCATTCAAAACACTCCTTTAGCTTTAACAACCAAAAAATATATTTTACCCTCCAATAATAATAGCAAGAGTAATATTCTTAGCAGATTAGAATGAGAGCAATACATTCTATCCACTATGTCACTAAAGATTAACAGAAAGGTGAAAAATTGACTAGAATGGCTTCATCTTTACTCCCCTCCTCACACACACCAAGAGGTAAGATTTAGTTACACATTTACTTTTAAAGCATACACACAAATGACAGTAGCAATAACCATTCATTTTTGTTATATATATATATATATATATATATATTTTAAACAAAGACATTACACATACCAACTGTGGTACAGTGTGACAGAAATATTGCTTGTACTGGTAACTACAGACAGAAGAGTTATTGCAGCATACATCAGTGGGTTTATGTTTTTGCATAGCCTAGTCAGGTACAATATATTACAGAGGCGTGTGTAGCTGAAATGAAGAGGAACACTTGAGGTGAAAGGAGGATGACATTCTACAATGACACAGCTTTGGCCTAGTGAGCAAGGTAAATTAAACTTGAGCTGACAACTGATGCCAAATGGTAGATTACTGATCAGTGTCACATACAGATGTCCATAAAAAAACAGCATGTTTGCTAGTCATGACAATAGGACAGTATGCATATGTAAGTGAGTGAGACGTCACATGTGGGTTGAGTACAGTAATTGTTTGGTACTGGCAAACAATCTCAAAATATAATTGTGCACTGTGCCTGCAGTACATGCGTGGGCAAGAACCGTGCCTCAAAAAAGACAAACATTGGTGAGGGTTGCCACGCACTCTCTGCTACCATGTTCGGTATGGTCGGGCCCCCTGGAGGGGGACTCAAGCCCCCCCATCACACCTGGGGATAGTTACCTCACCAGGGACCATATACCCAACCTGCCAACCTAGCTTGTGCCCGCTTTGCTGGTATACCGGAGAGGCCATGTGGACCAGGTGGGGGGGCTTGAGAGAAAAATAGATACAAGCTTCTTAACATTGAAACCAAAAGAAAAGATCAATAGAATATTTTTTTTTTTACAAATAGCCTATTATTTACTACAGAAAAGATATCCACACAATTATGTTCAGATATCACCGTGTCTGCAACTGTAGGCAAAGAGGAAAGTGACAGAACAGATGAATGGAAGGATGTTTGTCCATGACTGACTGATAGCCCTTTATCTAGGTAAACATGTGAAAGCCAAAGGAGTTTGTTTGGCAGAGTGAGCAATGGGACTGAAACTATGGGTCCCCATTATCCTCATTTCAAAAACAAGAAACACCTTTTTAATTTCCATTAACTTCGTCTATACTGCATCAAAATGAATGCACTTTAGCCTCTACATTTGTCGTTGGGAGATTTTCCCCAACCATTCAAAAAACAAACATCTCATATGAATCACAAGAAAACAAAACAAGCATTCATGTACATTTTTTTTCTTCCATTTACTAATTCAACATGCTTTCATGTCAGTTCAAATATCAAACTAAATGTAGATCATATCACTTAACAAAGAAAAATCTAAGAAAAATAGGGGTACCTAAAAAATAATATTCTACATGACCACAGATAACAAGGGCATTTCTAAATAAATGAATGTTGTCTATTCTACAGGCCACAGTTTCTGCAACATATAGGAGTCAGGATCTCGTCTTGTGGTTTCACTCAAGAGTTTATCACATCCTAGAATAACAAGATGAGCTGACCAATACATGGCAGACGCTTCCACTTCGGACTCCATTTGTATAAAGGACTCCTCTGGACATCTAGTCTACCTGTACCCAACTGATCACCATAGTAAGGCATTTCCCTATGCCTCATAATGACCTCGAAACGGAGTCTGTTCATAGGCCTTCTGCAGCTCGATCCTCATCTCTGTTCCCTAGCAACCTACCAAGGCAGCTTAAGGTGTCTTATCAAAAACATGTCCTAATGTGAGAATGCGAACAGGTGTGTGTGCGTGCATGACTATGCTCTACGACGTTTAAAACGGTACTTTTACAGTATCAAGGCTTCACACTGTTGAAGACAGACAACATAGATGTAGGATCTTAATTTGATCCAGTTTACTACAGCAGGAAAATAATCATGCAGCAACAGGAAATGTGAAAATATAATTCATGGACATTTTTGTAAGGGTTGATACAATCATGTCTGAAATTTCAAAGTGAAAATTACAAAACGGCAGAATCCTTTTTAAATCTCAAATACACAAGAAAAAAAATTAAAGTACCACTTCTCTTTATTAAGCTTTACGTATCTGCCTCGAAGCAATTTTCCCCCCAGAGCTTTTGTATTTTAATTTGCACCCTTATGTAGACATTGCTCCACTCCACCCAGTTCAATGCATCAAATGGGGTTGGAGTTGAGGGAAAATAAACGTGTCACCAAATATAACAATGTGCATTTCATTAGTATTCTATTAAAGTGTGTAGTACAAAAGAAGGCCTTAAGGCCGGTACTTAAAGCTTATTAAAGAGCAGTGTTTATTATTTTTTCTCATGTTATTCAACTGTTACCATGCACCTGCAACAAAGAGAACTCAGATGTGTGAGTGCGTTTCGAATTTTAAAAATCTCAAATACACCAAATGTTTTACATTTCCTGAATTGCAGGAAAGTTCTCCTGCAACGGGGTGATCCAATTAAGATCCTACATATTTATGGATTGATATTCGGAATCTGTGTCAATTTCCATTTACATTAGACGTTAATAATAAACAGTGCATCAGTCCATAACCTAATTGATCAGTGCTGTATGAAAGCAAATCAATACCCTAAATAATAAAACTATCAAACAACATCACTGCCATTTAAACAACCCCCCCCCCCAAAGCAGCTGGACCTTTGTGGTGCTTCTTCTTCTTGGTGGAACTGCACAGTAAGATCACATGCACTCCACACCCGATTCTATAACTACGCTTCGACACACATGCTTAGGCAAGCAACGCACAACACAGAGGAACATGCAGCGTATCAGTGTGCAGCTATGCTAACACTACACACACAGCAAAGCCACCCCCACCCCACTGAATGGAAAATACCACCACAAATCTCTAGCATTGCTCCTACAGGGTTCACACCACTGCAAGCCAAGGGAGTACGCAACAGCACACTGCAGGCCCGGTGCAGTAATAACATGATGAAACTAGGTACAGGGTGTCTATACTTAAAACCTTGCTTCACTCCGTCCAAGCCCCACACGACCAGGGGACTCGTGGTGAAGCTGCGTCACTATCAGGCTCTGGCTGTTGCCTGATCAAAACAGCAGCCGATTCATCAGTGTCAGCTTGGGGCCAATGGCCTGGGAGTGTTTCGCTATATGTTGTGGACACGACGAATCAGAACACACTACCTACACACAGACAAAAACAATGCAATATCCCAGTTTATAAAAGTGGTGTAAAGCCTGGTGAGTTGAGTGCATTACACCAGGGGCCAGGGCACTTTGTGGCTATGCTAAATAAGACTACTCCTCTACACATCCTATAAACACACAATACACCCACAGCAGCACCTTGGTAGAGCTGTGATTATATTAATTAGGGTAATAGTGGCCTCTGCCAAAGCTGGTTTTAGAGAGAAGTAATACAACAACAAGAAAACAATAAAGGAGCAAAGTACTATAGAGCTGAACTTTTAGTATTCCTGGTGATATCACTGCCGGTCTGGGACACACACGGTCGACCACCGCGAGGCTTTTTATAGACACAAGTTGCAGGCACAGCGATGGGATAATGTCACAGCTTACAGTCTTGAGTTCACTTGGCCAGACAGAACTTGGCCGCACATCAAAACGTCTGTTCCAGTTCATTCAATACATTTCAGTCTGGCCAAGTGTTGACCGGAGTACTGGTGGAGTCACGAGGGATGGGAAGCAGGGGGAGGAGTCTGATGTTACTGGGACACAGTCCAGAGAGGGAGAGCCTATAAGAGAGACAGGCACATCTTCACTTCCCCTTCCCAGCCTCTTCTCTGGATGCAAATAGCCCTGCTGTCACTCCGCGAGGAAACCAGACGCAGGCTAAGATGACTCAGGGGTGACATCACTTTGCAGCTGTCTCCTAGATTACACAGTGCACACCCTTACAAAAACAAAACAAGTTCCATTTGTCACAGTTCGTACACCTTGTTCAGTCCCTTCAGGTCAGGATTGTGTCTTGAAGCATTATCTTCTGTTTCGACCCTTATGTGCTGGGGCCTAGAGGCCTGTGGGTTGGTGACTGTTGCGGTATACTGTCCTGTCCCCACGTAGGTGAAATGTTAGAAGGACCAGAAGAAAATGTCCAAGCCAGAAGGTGGGGGTGGGTGGGTAGAAGTAGTCAACACCTCTTCTTACCACTTGGTGGTCTCTCTAGATGCTTTAGCCCTTCCCCCATCCATGAAGACTCAGCATTTTTCCTCATCATCCCCATGTTAAGAACTAAACAAAGCAGAGGGACCATGGGTATTAAAGAATTCAACCATTAGCCACACGAAAAATCATCTTTCTCAAATAAGAGACATTTTATGGATCATAACTGAGAAGGATGTCAAACAACAGGACAACCTCGTTAATTTGGTGAGTTATTGTGGGGCATTTCATTTGCTGGTGGTGTCTTGAGTTATTGTTATGATGACAAGAGCTCTCGTGGGTCTCCCTCCCTAAAGCGTAGATCCGGCAGCAACAGCAGCCTCTTGGATGGTAGGTGGTGGAGCTCAGACCAGGCGGTCTCCGTTGCTGGTGGTCTGACCCTGGGGCTGAGGTTGGGGCTCAGGGGTTCTCGCTTTGTGTCTGAGGGTGTGGTGGTGATCAGAGGCAGAGCAGCAGTCCCCCATGGCCCCCTGACACACCCGCTCCTCGTCCTCCTCTGGCCCAGAGCCCTCATCTAGTTGGCAAACACACACCTCAATCCCTGAGTCGCCCGTCACGTGCCTGCGCCGGGTCAGCAGCTCCTCTTCCAATGGGCCTTCAGGGTCCACCTCCACCGGTCGCTCTGATTGGATGGGCACAGACGCGGCTTTTTGGTCTGATGACGAATTGGCGGTCTGCTCCTCTCTTGGCGCCTCCTCTGTTGGGGGCTCCAGCACCACGACCGCTTCTGATTGGATGGAGGGAAGCAGGATGGCAGTGGTGGTCTCTGGGGGAATCTCGGAGTAAGGCGGAGGGGGAGTCGGGGGATGACCCACCACATCTTCATAGTCAGGAAGCTTGCAGTCTGTCCAGAACCCTGGGTGTAAATAAACAAACACACAGGAGTCAACCATCTGAACCCTTTACACTCGTCCCCATATACGGTTAGAAAGATTGGGGCACCAATACCGCCTGAATTGGAATGCAGTGGCTCTACAGTAACATGCTATAAATGACATCAGAGCTCAGGCTCTGCGCTTCACGGCGCTGTATTGGTTTTGACTGACCGCCGTTCTGAAACTTGAGCACAGCACGTGACAAGTCGCCCCCATCCCTCCTGCAAATTGGGCAACATTTTTGTTTGTCGGAGGGAAAACCTAAATTAAGAGGTCTCTGTATTTTGAAAGATGAGACGTTGATTATAATAAATACAGTTGATGTCATACAACCGAGTCCAAATGCGCACTTCACATTCCCATATCATATACCGTGTCAACGTCTCTGATCACTATGTTTGATGTACAGTTACAAGATGACATGGCGTCATGCCCTTGGTTGTTCTGAACAGAATGAGTCTGTCTACTGTGAAGAAAATTTGCAGCAGAACATGCACGACTCCTTTCTATGCGTATCAAAATTACGATCCGTTTCCCTGAATTGCCCTGTCAAAGCCTGACACTAAGATTGTATTTTATAGCATAACTTGTAGTGTTTTCGGTATACCAAAACATTCTGTACTTTTACTTCTGGTACTTTCAGCGCAGCCAACCCCTTATAGTGCAAACTGTGCCTGCTCCACTTCATTGCTAGCCTGCACTGGGAGTCTGGGCTGCATCATGTTAACTTCAGTGGAGCATGAGCAGGGAGCTAACACACTTGAATAATGCGACACGGCATGTAGAAACTGTTAATTACTGTTCGCAAAACAATGTCCATACAGGCTACAACCCTTTACAATGGACGAAGATACCTGTAGTTTCCAGCTTTGTAAGCTAACTTTCCTTGCTAGGTGACAGCTGAAATCAATTCATTACCTTAGTACTTTGTCAATATATGCAAACCATAATGCAAAATATGCTGATTGCCACCAAACACTTTATTCATTCACTTATTCTGACTCTCTCATGTTTCTCCCAAAGATGATCTATTGCCTCAGCGAACTGACTGTGCTCCGACAGGCCGCCCCTCTTGCCTCGCGAATGAAGTCATTACTAGCTAAAGAGACAGTGCACGGTTTTATAAACGAAGCTACGTCTAGGCAAATGTTGTCGATCAGTACAATAAAATGCCACATGGAAGGGAAACGGCTTGTCAACTGTAGCCCCATGAAATCAGCCAAATCAAGCTCAATAACTCAATGCATGCACACTCCTATTGAATATAAATTGACCTGTATTGTGGATAGGCCTAGGCTACATCTTGATGTACCTAGTTCATCAATAGAGATTTACCATTCAAATAAATGATTCCCATTATGTTGTTAGATTGGTAGAAAACGAAGTAAAATTGACTGTATAATTGATTCATTAATGCATACACAGACGTGACTAGAAGTGTGCTTGCTCTAGTTCAACGGCACAGCTAGGAGAGAAAAAAATATATCACTTTTTAGTTGATGACTCTTCTTTGAGTCAAAAGTGCATTGAAATTACCTAGGAACTGTGCACACTTTGGAGAGGTGTGTGGCTACATGGAGACACCAGTTGATCCTCCCACTCAAATCCTAGTCATTTTTTGGTCTGTTGCACCTACCCCACATTTTCCAGGAATATTCGTATCACTTTACTGAATGTATCGAGAGTATTTTCAGATTTCATTATCAACAAATTCAGTGAAAAATGCAGTAAATATAAAAATGCACATAAAATCAATAGTACAATGTTTGGATTCAGTCTTGTTTCAGGTGATCTGTTGTGTCCTCAACTTTGATCTAATCGTTTTCCCATAATCTCCAAACTGTTCCCTTTCAATGCTACCATGCTTATGCATTTAATATTTAGTCTGTAAGAAACATTTAAAATGTAGCCCTAACCATTTAGGCCAATTCCCACAAGTGTAAAGGGTTAACACGGTCCAGATAGGGTTAGCTGGTGTTGAACTAAATAACTAATTGTCAGGTGTGGTTTTGAATCTGCTAAGAACCATCTCCAAGCCACCAGGCCTAATTACGCTAAACAGTTAACTCAGAGGGACAAGTGGTGAAGTCATTTCAGGGATGTAGTAAGTGCAGATGGGGGGTTCGTGAGACTCACTCAGGTTGAGGGGTGGAGGGGAGATGAAGGAGCTAGAAGCTCCCTGGTAGGCCATAAGGCTGATTTCGCGCTGGCGCTGCTCCTGCTGCAGCCGCATCTTGACCCGACGGTGACGGTAGGCACAGCAGCAACTCAGCATTATGATGAGGGTCCACACCAGCCAGAACCCTGCACAAAATCATGTAGTTACATTCTCAATCAACTCATTTTGGCCAATGCTAATTTGTTTCAGCGCTACTGATTTCAGCATTACAACATGATTATTTGTCAAACTGGAGTGATTCAATGAACGTGACAAATTCAGAGATTCCCATAATGAAGAACACACAATGTAAAAATCTGAGGAAAATAAATATTGGGAAGAGGGACAGAATGGTGCTAGAAAGGCAAGGATAGAAGAGGACACTCAGAACATACACCACAGCTCGTAGTAGTAGGTGCAGCACTCCGTCTCACCGCAGCAGTACCCCATCTCACACCGGTATTGCTCATTGTTCACTCCAAAACAGAACTCCTTACCCTAAACACAAACACACAGGCATGCTATTCAGTGACATCTCTCACACACACACACAACTGGGAGAAAATCTCTGGATTATAGATACATGCACAGCTGTTTGACAAAGTTACACTGGTATTTACTGCACAAAACACTAACAAGCAAGCCTGCAAAGGCCCAGACCCACTTTCACTGTGGATGAACATTCAAATAGCATTCAATGCCGTTGAAAATAAAATGAGAAAATACAGTGATGAAAGTATTCCAAAGTCAAAGTCACCATTATTAGTCAGTTGTACAACCAAATGCCTTCAACCGAAATGTGTCTTCCGCATTTAACCCAACCCCTCTGAATCAGAGAGGTGCGGGGGGCTGCCTTAA
The DNA here is from genome assembly GCA_030435695.1 of Brachymystax lenok tsinlingensis. NCBI lineage: Eukaryota > Metazoa > Chordata > Actinopteri > Salmoniformes > Salmonidae > Brachymystax > Brachymystax lenok. Next base: position 26,532,739 of record CM059787.1, read on the forward strand.
TCGACTTCCACGTCTTGGCGCCGGGAACAGTGGGTTAACTGCCTTGTTCAGGGGCAGAACGACAGATTTTTTTCCCTTGTCAGCTCGGGGATTCGAACTTGCAACCCTCCGGTTACAAGTCCAATGCTCTAACCACTAGGCTACCTGCCGACCCCTTCAATTTTTTCACATTACAGCCTTATGCTAAAATTTATTAAATACAATCTTCAATCCACACACACAATACCCCATAACTGTATCACATTCAGCCGTGATTGGGAGTCCCATAGCGCGGTGCACAATTGGCCCAGAGTCGTCCGGGTTTGGCCGGGGTAGGCCATCATTGTAAATAAGAATTTGTTCTTAACTGACTTGCCTAGTTAAATAAATAAGACATGTTTTTTGAATAATGACAAAGTGAAAACAGGTTGACATTTTTGATATATATATTTTTTTAAATAGTTCAACGGAAATACCTAATTTACATAAGTATTCAGACCCTTTGCTATGAGACTCGAAATTGAGCTGTCGCATCATGTTTCCATTGATCATCCTGTTTCTACAGTCCACCAGTAGTAAATTAAATTGATTGCACATGATTTGTAAATGCACACACCGGTCTATATAAGGTCCCACAGTTGACAGTGCATGTAGCACTCCACCAATCAGGCCTTTATGGTAGAGTGGCCAGACGGAAACCACTTCTTAGTAAAATGCACGACAGCCCGCTTGGAGTTTGCCAAAAGGCACCTAAAGGACTCTCAAACCATGAGAAACAAGAATCTCTGGTCTGATGAAACCAAGACTGAACTCTGGCCTGACTGCCAAGCAGTCTGGAGGAAACCTGGCACCATCCCTGCAGCGAAGTATAGTGGTGGCAGCGTCATGCTGTGGGGATGTTTTTCAGCGGCAGGGACTGGGAGACTAGTCAGGATCGAGGGAAAGATTAACAGCAAAGTACAGAGATCCTTGATGAAAACCTGCTCCAGAGCGCTCAGTACCTCAGACTGGGATGGAGGTTCACCTTCCAACAGGACAACGACTCTAAACACACAGCCAAGACAACACAGAAGTGGCTTCGGGACAAGTCTCTGAATACCCTTGAAATGGCCCAACCAGAGCCCGGACTTGAACCCAATCGAACATCTCTGGAGAGATCTGAAAATAGCTGTGTAGCAACGCTCCCCATCAAACCTGACAGAACTTGAGAGGATCTGCAGAGAAGAATGGGAGAAACTCCCCAAATACAGGTGTGCCAAGCTTGTAGCTTCATACCAAGAAGACGCGAGGCTGTAATCACTGCCAAAAGTGCTTCAACAAAGTACTGAGTAAAGGGTCTGAATACTTATGTAAATGTGATATTTTCATTTTTGATAAATTTGCAAACATTTCTAAACCTGTATTTTCTTTGTCATTGTGGGGTATTGTGTAGATTGGTGGGGGGGGGGAATTATTTAATCAATTTTAGAATAAGGCTGTATACGTAACAAAATGTGGAAAAAGTCAAGGGGTCTGAACACTTTCCGAATGCACTGTAGGTGTTGCATTGACAGGTAAGTGACATCTCCTGATTATACAAACGTATCATAGAAGCTGCCAAATGTACTCAAGTTGTTTTAACTAAGTTTAGCAGAGTAGCATTTTAACCAGGTACCGTGATAGGCTAAATAAAACAGGTTTGTGGCCAGTTACAGCAAGCTATATGCGTCACTACCAACAAATACATAAGAAAAATGCAGTTACTTAGCTAAGAAAGCTAGCTAGCCAGCTAACCAGTAATTTAGCGTGCTGTGTTTACTGGTGGTAGCTAACAGCCAGCTATTGAAGTGACTTGTTGTATACTTCAAAATAGTAAATTGGCCAGTAGCTACAGATAAAATATCTCGCTGTATGTCTACAAAATGTTATGCTTGCAAACATTAGCTAGCTAGCTTAGTGGACCACCACATTAAATTTGTTTTCAGTTTGGATATTCTAAATTTGCTCGTCAATACCTCCCCCACTGAAGGTCCTAGGAAGATGAGTGATAAGTAAAATCAGATGACGGTAGAGAGCAAGGGTAAACCTTTTTCCAAATCCATCCCATTTTCAAAAACTGACTGTTGGTTTAAAATTGGGGAATATTATACATTCGCGGCTAAGGGACCATCTTAAAAGTGCCATCAGCAGAACCTGGTGTTTACAGGATTGAATCAATTAAAGCTGCAATGTTTCTTTTTGGAGAACTGAAAAATCTCACATAGAAAAGTGAGTTATAGATCTGTCATTCTAATTGAAAGCAAGTCTAAGAAGCAGTATATCTGTTACGTGCGCTATTTCTATGCTTCCCGTTTAGTTTTTTCCCGTCTCACTTTTGTACACCAGCTTCAAACAGTTGGAAATATATTTCACAGCGGATTAGATGGCACAATTATTCTCTACACTATGCTTGCTTGTTTTGTTACAAACTGAGATTTCTGCATAGTGAATCTTAAATGATTTAGAGCTCTTAAGCCAACTTTGTTCCCCCCCACAACAATTACATGAATAGGCCTATGATCTTCAGTGTTTCCCCTAGGATATTTTTCAGCAGCGGTGGGAAAGGTAAGGGTGGGTTCTTTGCTGGGGGATATTTTATTTATAGAACGACTGACAAGGTCCCTTCTTGTGACTTTAAAAAAATACATTCTACTCTCAAAAATGTCATTACGTTGACACCATCTGAAATACCTGACGCGCACCATTAGCACTGTAGGGAGATGAGGCGCAAGCGATGGCTGTACGCTCATGGCTCTCATTTGCGCCACTGCTCACCGTTTTCTACATATATACGTTGTAACTTGCCATTTTTTATTAAGTTAGGTGTAACATTCAATAACTTCCTATCCATATGAACGGTGGGTTCCTTTACCTCTCATGAAAAGGTACACCTTTAGTTTTTTCCCCAAAAATAATTCCCCTTAGATGTTATACATATTTCTTATCCAAATGACATACAGTGCCTTCGGAAAGTATTTAGACCCCTTGACATTTTCCACATGTTGTTATGTTACAGCCTTATTCTAAAATGGATTATTGATGAGGAAAAAACTATCTACACACAATACCCAAAAATGACAAAACCAGTTTAAAATGTAGCTATTTACAAATCAACTGAAATGTAATTTACATAAGTATTCAGACCCTGCATGATGCTACCATCCCCATGCTTCACCATAGGGATGGTGCCAGGTTTCCTCCAGACATGATGCTTGGCATTCAGGCCAGAGTTCAATCTTGGTTTCATCAGACCAGATAATCTTATTTCTCATGGTCAGTCTTTAGGTGCCTTTTGGCAAACTCCAAGTGGGCTGTAATGTGTCTTTTACTGAGGAGTGGCTTCCGTCTGGCCATTCTACCATAAAGGCCTGATTGGTGGAGTGCTGCAGAGATGGTTGTCCTTCTGGAAGTGTCTCCCACCTGCACAGAGGAACTCTAGAGCTCTGCCAGAGTGACCATCGAATTCTTCGTCACCTCATTGACCAAGGCCCTTCTCCTCGATTGCTCAGTTTGGCCAGGCGGCCAGCTCTAGGAAGAGTCTTGGTGGTTCCAAACTTCTTCCATTTAAGAATGGTGGAGGCCACTGTGTTCTTAGGGACCTTCAATGCTGCAGAAATGTTTGGTACCCTTCTCCAGATCTGGGCCTCGACACAATCCTCTCTCGGAGCTCTATGGACAATTCTTTCGACCTCATGGCTTGGTTTTTGCTCTGACATGCACTGTCAACCTTATATAGACAGGCGTGTGCCTTTCCAAATCCTCTCCAATCAATTGAATTTACCACAGGTGGACTCCAATCAAGTTGTAGAAACATCAAGGATGATCAATGGAAACAGGATGCACCGGAGCAAAGGGTCTGAATGTAAATTTATTATTTAATAAATGGTCAAAAAATTCTAAAAACCTGTTTTTGCTTTGTCATTATGGGGTACTGTTTGTAGATTGCTGAGGAAAAACATTTAATCCCTTTTAGAATAAGCCTGTAACAAAATGTGGAAAAAGTCAAGGGGTCGGAATACTTTCCTAAGGCACTGTACCTGTAAAACCACTTGATGTTACATCACAGACCTCCCTCCTTCATAGTACACCCATTAGAATTTCCATTGCACGGATTTCATGAATATTTCCAGTTGTTGGTCCTTTTTCAATTGCTCACTGTCCATGAGCTTTAACCTGTCTTAAGGGTACACCTCCTCATTTTTCCAAATTCCTCCTTTTATTATTTTTTTTACAGATATTTATACTATAACAGCTGTGGTTATTTGTTCACGTACAGATCAACATTTCTGTAGCTCTATATCTAGATGGTTTTGAAATCTAATGCTGAAAAATATTTTCAATATTGCACATATTTTAAATCCTGTATATACCACTAGGTGGAGCCATTGACCACTAACTCTTACCCTGTGGACCTACTTGTACTGACAGGCGCACCTTTCAGTACAAGTAGGTGACATACTTGTACTGATTGTCTTCCCTTATCCCTATGTACTTGTCCATTCCGTCTGTGTCATTGTTTTGATGAAGGCCATTGATGATGCCCGAAACGTAAATATTTTATTAGTAGTTTAAATAAAATAATTTTTAGCGTCCAACACAAGTGTTAGTTGCATAGGGCGGAGAGTTGATTTAATGAGCTATAATTACTTGTCAGATGAATAATTACATAAACATTATGGTATTGTCCAAATGGGAATTTAGCCAGGACACCAGGGTAAGAACCTATTCTCTTATGAGAAGTAGGCCTACCATGTTAAGCTATTTAATAACCAGAGCCAAGACACCCGTTTTTTGCCCCTTCTGAAAAACTACATATTCCACAGGAATGTCATGGGCACAAACCCCAATCAACCGCTAAAACATATGCACTTGTAGAGATCTGGTATAAGCAGTTTGAAACTTCCACCTAGCCTATAAGAGGGCAAGTTGGAGGGACAGGCCTAACGTCAAGTGGTTTTACACATATAGGTCATTTGGATAAGAAACTATTGAAAATTAAATCTGTATGCAAACAAATAACTACAGCTATAACAGGATAAATAATTGCTTTAAAAAAAATTAAGGAATTTTTGAAAAATTAAAGGTGTACCTTTCATATGAGAGGTAAAGGAACCCACCACACTTATCTGTAGAGCATATGGATAGGGAGGTATTAACATTTAGAACTATTACAAGAAATATGCCAAGATAAAATATATATATAGTTTTTAATAAATCAAGGAAGTGATGAACTGGAAATATCATTAATACAGTATGGATGAGATGGGGGTTAAATATAACACTCGTAGTAACTAAAGGTAATCCCAACAAAATATTGGGCCTTCAGCTACTGGAGGTCCTATGCAGTGTGTATAATCTTTATATAGGTCTAATTCTCCTGAATGGGAACGCAACAATGTATATATTTGTTTTACTTTAATGCAATCACCGGTATTGTACTTTTACTAAGGTCCCCTACCTCACCGAAGCGCAAGAAAACAGCATATTTTCTCATTTTTCCCCCTCTTAAGGAAAAACCCAACTATCAGTAAAAAGTGTGAACCTGCTTCTCCATCATCCAATTCTAACTGTCATCAATTTAGGAACAAATTACAAAATTCAAAATATCGAAAGCAAAAAAAATTACTGCGGTGCTCTACCGGACAAAATAACCTAACGTTAGGTAGCTAGCTATGGGTGGTTTATCAACTAATCTTACCAATACTTTCAAGACTTCGGATAACATCTTAAGTATTTCAAGCTATAAACATAGTAGCTATAAATATATCAACAAACACACGATTTGCCCAAACTGACGTCACCCAAAGTTGGACTTGCTAGCGAGCCATGCCCAAGTTCCTTTGTGGGGAAACAAAAAGGCACAATAGAAGGCCTAGGATCCAGCTGCGATCCACGGGCTTGGTTAAAAGAGCTTACCGCGCTATGAACGCAAACTGCAGCTTACCTGTACCAAACAGGTCCCGGTGCAAAGCAGACCTACAATGGATCCCAGTGTTTTCTGTGGCATCATACTGGGTTGTTGGCCTACAACACGACGGGAATCATATAGCAGTTAATCCACAACTTGTGAAATGAACAGCTAATTCAAACCGTTACATACGTGACATGTTTTGTCTCTGTCGGAAGGCGTTCAGTGACTCAAATCTCAACCAGAAACAGAGATGTTGCACTAGCCACTGGATGGCGGTGTTGTCATACAACTGGATAAGTATTTTTGTGCAACTTGTAAAGTGGCACTCCAGTCCCATTTTCACCTCATATAACATCTGATTTACTTAAAATGTGTGTGTAACAAAAGGAACATCTCAATAGGTGGTCCAGGTAAGTCATGACATATTGGGGGGCAGGGGGCGATGACATTACGACTTCCCCTTGAAACCAATTCCTTGAATGCCCTACTCCATGTGTCCAACTCATTCCACAGAGGGCAAAGTGTGCTTTTTTTTTCTCCCCCTTGTACTTGATTGATGAATTAAGGTCACTAATTAGTAAGGAACTCACCTGGGTTTATAGGCCTTAATTTAAAGGGAAAACCCAAAAACCTGCAGACACTCTGTTCACCGTGGAATGAGTTTGACAACCCTGCCCAACTCCTTGAAGTTTTCAATTGTCAAAAAAAACAAAACAATTTAGCTTAAAACATATTTGTTTACCCTTTAATGTGTGTACTTTACTGTAATATAAGTATTCAACAGGAAAAATAAATAAATAATTGGAGGACATCATATGTACTGGTAGTAAAGTTCATGATTTTCAGACAAGCAAAAATAATAGCAAATGCTATTGAACAAAATCCCCAAATTATAGCGTTACCTGTAGACCAAGGGTAAGCAACGCTAGTCATGTTTTTGATTTAACCAACTTGGAAGACCAGGTGTGTTGAATTGAGGAAATCACTGAACTGATCAATTAGCTCAGTTGATCAGGTGTGGTGCCTAGTTGGGAACAAATCCAAGAAGGGGGTAGCTGCCACTCAATATGGCGACATTTGTATGGGCGAGTGGGTGTGTCGAAAGGAAAGTAGTGGGCGTGTGGAAAGGAGTTGTTTAGGAGAGGCTCCAAGATGGCAGCTTGAGCTCATGTTTCCTACCGAGCTCTGCATACCAACTTTTGAAAGATAGTGAAAAGTGTATTATTTTGAACTACCAAATTAATACTCCGCTTGCTATATCCACCAGGTTATTGATGATTTAAGATGATATTTTCCAAAATGTCACAGTGCGCTGACAGAAAGAGAAATATTATGGCTACCTCCTCAGCTAGCAATGCTCAGACATCATCTAATGTTACACAGGAGGCAAATGCTTTGATTGACAACTGACACACTTATACTGGTCTGACATACTCTATGACACTACCGTGTCAGATGAGGATTTTCCTTCTTTGCCTATAACCCCAAGCAAACCTCCAGCTTCCAATAAAGGCATGTTTGAACTGGACCCAGATGCCGCTGCCAATAATTATGTTATTGCCACTCTTTCCAGGCTCATCAATGCAAGGTCCGATGCCATAAAGAAAATGGTTGGCTACAACGCAATGAAAATCGAGGGCTTAAAAAAAACAGTTGATTTTGCATGCATGGAAATCAAGGATGTTAAGAAGAAGGTCGCCCACATCGAAAAGCGTGTCAAAGGAGGAGGGAAATATGGACTTGTGCCAAAGAAGAATCGCGGAACTCGAAAGCTATTCCAGACGGTGGAATCTGAGACGATATAGAGTTCCCGAGGCAGATGGGGAGAACGTGCGGCAAGCGACCATCAAAGTCTGCCAAGCTATCCTACCTGTGGAGAAGGCTAAGTTAGCAGATGTTGTCGACACTGTACATCGCCTCGGCACGAGAAGGCAGGGTGACTCCAAGCCCAGAGGTGTCATTCTCCAGTTCACATCACAGATCTACAGGGATGCCATTTGGAAAGCAGCCAAGAAATCTACTTTGCTACGGATAACAATCTGCGGTTTGCTGAAGACCTCTCGAAAGCAGACAGAGAAAGGAGAGAGAAACTGTGGCCAGTGGTGGGAAAAGAAGGGAAAGCAGCTTACTTCATCGGAGGCCGCGCTTTCATCAACTGATCCGAAATCAACCATCCTCCTTGAGAACTGTCAAAGGCTCTGCTCTGATGTGAGCAGATCCCACTCCCGGCTCTAAGGTGATTTAACCTTCGTTCTAACTGCACAGGACTATTGGCGTAATGGATATTTACTATTTTATTTGTTCTCTCACTTCTGATATTTTGATGTCCCCAGTCCACCTGGCCGTGCTGCTTCTCCAGTTTCAACTGTTCAGACTGTTTTATGAATATTTTAAAGTCTTGTCCATGTTCTGTTATAATCTGCACCCGGCACAGCCAGAAGAGGACTGGCCACCCCTCACAGCCTGGTTCCTCTCTAGGTTTCTTCCTAGGTTCTGGCCTTTCTAGGGAGGTTTTCCTAACCACCGTGCTTTTACACCTGCATTGCTTGCTGTTTGGGGTTTTAGGCTGTTTCTGTACAGCACTCTGTGACATCAGCTGTAAGAAAGGCTTTATAAATAAATTTGATTTGATATTTTTACCTGCAGTATAGGCAGTGAGCAAGCTCTTTGTTGTTTCTTGTTCTGGCAGTTAGCTTTGTTATGCTAAACTACACTCACTCAATCATTTATACATACAGTTGAAGTCGGAAGTTTACATACACTTAACTCGTTTTTCAAACACGCCACACATTTCTTGTTAACAAACTATAGTTTTGGCAAGTCTGTTAGGACATCTACTTTGTGCATGACACAAGTAATTTTTCCAACAATTGTTTACAGACAGATTATTTCACTTATAATTCACTGTATCACAATTCCAGTGGGTCAGAAGTTTACGTACACTAAGTTGACTGTGCCTTTAAACAGCTTGGAAAATTCCAGAGAAATTATGTCATGGCTTTAGAAGCTTCTGATAGGCTAATTGAGGTGTACCTGTGGATGTATTTCAAGGACTACCTTCAAACTTAGTGCCTCTTTGCTTGACATTATGGGAAAATCAAAAGAAATCAACCAAGAACTCAGAAAAAAATTTGTAGACCTCCACAAGTCTGGTTCATCCTTGGGAGCAATTTCCAAATGCCTGAAGGTACCACGTTCATCTGTACAAACAATAGTACGTAAGTATAAACACCATGGGACCACGCAGCCATCATACCGCTCAGGAAGGAGACGCGTTCTGTCTCCTAGAGATGAACGTACTTTGGTGCGAAAAGTGCAAATAAATCCCAGAACAACAGCAAAGGACCTTGTGAAGATGCTGGAGGAAAGGGGTACAAAAGTATCTATATCCACAGTAAAACTAGTCCTATATCGACATAACCTGAAAGGCCGCTCAGCAAGGAGGAAGCCACAGCTCCAAAACTGCCATAAAAAAGCCAGACTACTGTTTGCAACTGCACATGGGGACAAAGATCATACTTTTTGGAGAAATGTCCTCTGGTCTGATGAAACAAAAATATAACTGTTTGGCCATAATGACCATTGCTATGTTCGGAGGAAAAAGGGGGAGGCTTGCTAGCTGAAGAACACCATCCCAACCGTGAAGCACAAATAGATGGCATCATGAGGGGGGAAATTATGTGGATATATTGAAGCAACATCTCAAGACATCAATCAGGAAGTTAAAGCTTGGTTGCAAATGGGTCTTCCAAATGGACAAAGACCCCAAGTATACTTCCAAAGTTGTGGTAAAATGGCTTAAAGACAACAAAGTCAAGGTATTGGAGTGGCCATCACAAAGCCCTGACCTCAATCCCATAGAGAATTTGTGGGTAGAACTGAAAAAGCTTGTGCTAGCAAGGAGGCCTATAAACCTGACTCAGTTACACCAGCTCTGTCAGGAAGAATGGGCCAAAATTCACCCAACTTATTGTGGGAAGCTTGTGGAAGGCTACCCAAAACGTTTGACCCAAGTTAAACAATTTAAAGACAATGTTGCCAAATACTAATTGAGTGTATGTAAACTTCTGACCCACTGGGAATGTGATGAAAGAAATAAGCTGAAATAAATAATTCTCTCTACTATTATTCTGACATTTCACATTCTTAAAATAAAGTGATGATCCTAACTGACCTAAAACAGGGAATTTTTACTTTAAATAAATGTCAGGAATTGTAAAATAAAAACTGTGTTTAAATGTATTTGGCTAAGGTGTATGTAAACTTCCGACTTCAACTGTATATGGTGTGCAACGCTGATTTCCATTCTTATTTGATTTGCGATTGTTGATTAGCTCGTAGTACTTTGTTCAAAATTCTACTTTGTCGTTGTCTATAGTTTCACTCAATGCTAGGGCGTTAAGAAATAATGTAAAGCGCAAAGCCTTATTTTTATTTGCCAAACAGCTTAAAACAGATGTATGTTTTTTTCAAGTCTCATTCAGTTGCTACCGATGTCAACTTCTGGAGATCTCAGTGGGGTAATGATGTATGCTGCCCTACCAAGCGAAAAGGCAGTAACTGCTCATAGCGTGGAACTGAGAAAAATGGCTTTTATTTACCTTCGTTTCACAGTAACTTTATGCAGTTACTGCTAACATGACCCCCATTTTCTCCAAAGCACAATACAATAGAGGCAGGATACTTGTCCAGATGATTAAGCATGTATTTAATGTAGCAAAAATTTCATTAACTAATTTTCGACCAAATGAGCAGTTACTGCCTTTTTGCTTGGTAGGGCAGTATGGCTCTCTCATGGTTCTGAACTCTCTGCTGGAGTTACCACTCTAAAGAATAATTTCAATGGAAGTATTTTGCACTCTGACTGTGACCCTTCTGGTCACTTTCTTTGTCTTGGTATCAACTGTAACAACATCTCGAGCTTATCATCAGGGTCTCGAGCTTAATGACAAATTTGGAGGGTACTATGGTGTTAAATGCTGAGCTGTAGTCGATGAACAGCGTTCTTACATAGGTATTCCTCTTGTCCAGATGGGTTAGGGCAGTGTGATTGCGATTGCGTTGTCTGTGGACCTGTTGGGGCGGTAAGCAAATTGGAGTGGGTCTAGGCTGTCAGGTAGGGTGGAGGTGATATGATCCTTGACTAGTCTCTCAAAGAACTTAATGATGACAGAGGTGATCGCTACGGGGCGATAGTCGTTTAGCTCAGTTACCTTAGCTTTCTTGGGAACAGGAACAATGGTGGTCCTCTTGAAGCATGTGGGAACAGCAGACTGGGATAAGGATTGATTGAATATGTCCGTAAACACACCAGCCAGCTGGTCTGCACATGCTCTGAGGACGTGGCTAGGGATGCCGTCTGGGCCGGCAGCCTTGCGAGGGTTAACACGTTAAAATATTTTACTCATGTTGGCTGTGGTGAAGGAGAGCCCGCAGGTTTTGGTAGCGGGCCGTGTCGGTGGCACTGTATTGTCCTCAAAGCGAGCAAAGAAGTTGTTTAGTTTGTCTGGGAGCAGGACATCGGGGTCCGCGACGGGGCTGTTTTTATTTTTGTAGTCCGTGATTGACTGTAGACCCTGCCACATACCACTCGTGTCTGAGGCGTTGAATTGCAGCTCTACTTTGTCTCTATACTGATGCTTAGCTAGTTTGATTGCCTTGCAGAGGGAATAGCTACACGGTTTGTATTTGGTCATGTTTCCGGTCGCCCTGATTAAAAGCAAGGGTTCGCGCTTTCAGTTTTGCGCGAATGGTGCCATCAATCCACGGTTTCTGGTTGGGGAAGGTTTTAATAGTTGCTGTGGGTACAACATAATCGATGCACTTGCTAATAAACTCGCTCACCGAATCACCGTATACATCAATGTTATTGTCCGACGCTATCCGTAACATATCCCAGTCCACGTGTTCGAAGCAATCTTGAAGCGTGGAATTGGATTGGTCGGACCAGCATTGAACAGACCTGAGCACGGGCGTTTCCTGTTTAAGTTTTTGTCTATAGGCTGGGAGCAACAAAATGGGAGTCATGGCCAGATTTGCCGAAAGGAGGCCGGGGGCGGGCTTTGTATGCGTCGCGGAAGTTAGAGTAACAATGATCCAGAATTGTTACAGCCTGGGTCGCGCATTCGATATGCTGATAAAATTTAGGGAGCCGTGTTTTCAGATTAGCCTTGTTAAAATCTCCAGCTACAATAAATGCAGCCTCAGGATACAGTGGGGCAAAAAAGTATTTAGTCAGCCACCAATTGTGCAAGTTCTCTCACTTAAAAATATGAGAGAGGCCTGTAATTTTCATCATAGGTACACTTCAACTATGACAGACAAAATGAGGGAAGAAAATCACATTGTAGGATTTTTAATGAATTTATTTGCATATTATGGTGGAAAATAAGTATTTGGTCACATACAAACAAGCAAGATTTGTGGCTCTCACAGACCTGTAACTTCTTCTTTAAGAGGCTCCTCTGTCCTCCACTCGTTACCTGTATTAATGGCACCTGTTTGAACTTGTTATCAGTATAAAAGACACCTGTCCACAACCTCAAACAGTCACACTCCAAACTCCACTATGGCCAAGACCAAAGAGCTGTCAAAGGACACCAGAAACAAAATTGTAGACCTGCACCAGGTTGGGAAGACTGAATCTGCAATAGGTAAGCAGCTTGGTTTGAAGAAATCAACTGTGGGAGCAATTATTAGGAAATGGAAGACATACAAGACCACTGATAATCTTCCTCGATCTGGGGCTCCACGCAAGATCTCACCCGTGGGGTCAAAATGATCACAAGAACGGTGAGCAAAATCCCAGAACCACACGGGGACCTAGTGAATGACCTGCAGAGAGCTGGGACCAAAGTAACAAAGCCTACCATCAGTAACATACTACGCCGCCAGGGACTCAAATCCTGCAGTGCCAGACGTGTCCCCCTGCTTAAGCCAGTACATGTTCAGGCCCGTCTGAAGTTTGCTAGAGAGCATTTGGATGATCCAGATGAGGATTGGGGAGAATGTCATATGGTCAGATGAAACCAAAATAGAACTTTTTGGTAAAAACTCAACTCGTCGTGTTTGGAGGACAAAGAATGCTGAGTTGCATCCAAAGAACACCATACCTACTGTGAAGCATGGGGTGGAAACATCATGCTTTGGGGCTGTTTTTCTGCAAAGGGACCAGGACGACTGATCCGTGTAAAGGAAAGAATGAATGGGGCCATGTATCGTGAGATTTTGAGTGAAAACCTCCTTCCATCAGCAAGGGCATTGAAGATGAAACGTGGCTGGGTCTTTCAGCATGACAATGATCCCAAACACACCGCCTGGGCAACGAAGGAGTGGCTCAGAAGAAGCATTTCAAGGTCCTGGAGTGGCCTAGCCAGTCTCCAGATCTCAACCCCATAGAAAATCTTTGGAGGGAGTTGAAAGTCCGTGTTGCCCAGCGACAGCCCCAAAACATCACTGCTCTAGAGGAGATCTGCATGGAGGAATGGGCCAAAATACCAGCAACAGTGTGTGAAAACCTTGTGAAGACTTACAGAAAACGTTTGACCTCTGTCATTGCCAACAAAGGGTATATAACAAAGTATTGAGATAAACTTTTGTTATTGACCAAATACTTATTTTCCACCATAATTTGCAAATAAATAAATTAAAAATCCTACAATGTGATTTTCTGGATTTATTTTTCTCATTTCGTCTGTCATAGTTGAAGTGTACCTATGATGAAAATTACAGGCCTCTCTCATCTTTTTAAGTTGGAGAACTTGCACAATTGGTGGCTGACTAAATACTTTTTTGCCCCACTGTATGTGGTTTCCAGTTTACATAGAGTCCAATGAAGTTCTTTCAGGGCCGTCGAGGTGTCTGATTGGGGAGGGATATATACGGATGTGATTATAATCAAAGATAATTCTCTAGGTAGATAATGCGGTCGGCATTTGATTCAAAGGAATTCTAGGTCAGGTGAACAAAAATACTTGAGTTCCTGTATGTTGTTATGATCACACCACGACTCGTTAATCATAAGGCATACACCCCCGCCCTTCTTCTTACCAGAGAGATGTTTGTTTCTGTCGGCGCGATGCGTGAAGAAACCAGGTGGCTGTACCGACTCTGATAACGTATCCAGAGTGAGCCATGTTTCTGTGAAACAGAGAATGTTGCAATCTCTGATGTCTCTCTGGAAGGAAACTCTTGCTCGGATTTCGTCTACCTTGTTGTCAAGAGACTGGACATTGGCGAGTACTGTACTCGGGAGCGGTGTGCGATGTGCCCGTCTACGGAGCCTGACCAGCAGACCGCTCCTTCTGCCCCTTTTGTGGCGCCGCTGTTTTGGGTCGCCTGCTGGGATCCGATCCATTGTCCTGGGTGGTGGACCAAACAGAGGATCCGCTTCGGGAAAGTCATATTCCTGGTCGTAATGTTGGTAAGTTGACGTTGCTCTTATATCCAACAGTTCCTCCCAGCTGTATGTTATACAACTTAAGATTTCCTGGGGTAACAGTGTAAGAAATAATACACAAAATACACAAAATACTGCATAGTTTCCTAAGAACGCAAAGCGAGGCGGCCATCTCTGTCGGTGCCGGAGCTACACTGGGTCTCGACCCCGCCCTGTGCAACAGGACCTCAACTTTCTGACGGGCCGCCCCCAGGTGGTGAGGGTAGGAAACAACATCTTCACCCCGCTGATCCTCAACACTGGGGCCCCACAAGGGTGCGTTCTCTGCCCTCTCCTGTACTCCCTGTTCACCCATGACTGCGTGGCCATGCACGCCTCCAACTCAATCATCAAGTTTGCAGACGACACTACAGTGGTAGGCTTGATTACCAACAACGACGAGACGGCCTACAGGGAGGAGGTGAGGGCCCCTCGGAGTGTGGTGTCAGGAAAATAACCTCACACTCAACGTCAACAAAACAAAGGAGATGATCGTGGACTTCAGGAAACAGAAGAAGGGAGCAGCCCTCCATTCCACATCGGTAGAAAGTTTTAAGTTCCTCAGCGTACACATCACGGACAAACTGAAATGGTTCACCCACACAAACAGCATGGTGAAGAAGGTGCAACAGCGCCTCTTCAACCTCAGGAGGCTGAAGAAATTCGGCTTGTCACCAAAAACACTCACAAACTTTTACAGATGCACAATCGAGAGCATCCTGTTGGGCTGTATCACCGCCTGGTACGGCAACTGCTCTGCCCACAGCCGTAAGGCTCTTCAGAGGGTAGTGAGGTCTGCACAACGCATCATCGGGGGGCAAACTACCTGCCCTCTAGGACATCTACACCACCCGATGTCACAGGAAGGCCAAAAGGATAAACAAGGAACACAACCACCCGAGCCACTGCCTGTTCACCCCGCTATCATCCAGAAGGCGAAGTCAGTACAGGTGCGTCAAAGCTGGGACCGAGAGACTGAAAAGCAGCTTCTATCTCAAGGCCATCAGACTGATAAACAGCCATCACTAACATTGAGTGGCTGCTGCCAACATACTGACTCAAATCTCTAGCCACTTTAATAATTAAAATTGGATGTAATAAATGAATCACTAGTCACTTTAAACAATACCACTTTATAGAATGTTTACATACCCTACATTACTCATCTCATATGTATATTCTGTACTCTATACCATCTACTCCATCTTGCCTATGCCGTTTGGCCATCGCTCATCCATATATTTATATGTACATACTCGTATTCATTCCTTTACACTGTGTGTATAAGGTAGTTGTTGTGAAATTGTTAGATTACTTGTTAGATATTACTGCATGGTCGGAACTAGAAGCACAAGCATTTCGCTACATTCACATTAACATATGCTAACCATGTGTATGTGACCAATAAAATGTGATTTGATTTAATAATTATTATTACCAACATTTATGGGTACAATTCCAAACTTGAAAATGATTACCTACTTGAATCCTTAGAAAAGCGTATTCTCCATTGGCTAACCAAATTCCCTAATGCTTTACTTATAGTAGGTGGGGATTTTAATATTTCTCCGAATAATTTAATTGATAGATGGCCTCCGGGAAAGTCCACTTCTATGAATACAAGTTTGAGTCAGTTTATGGAAAGGTTTGATATTATAGATGTTTGGAGAGTTAAGTTTCCTGATGACAAGTATTTCACATGAAGTAATAAGGCATGCTCCAGACAATCACGCATGGATTTTTGTCTGGTGTCTAAATGTTTTTATGAACAGGGTATTTCTGTTAACATCCTGGCTACTCCCCTTACTGATCATAGAGCTATTTATATTGACATTAACTTTTTTTTACTGATAATGGCCTTGGCAGAGCATCCTACTGGAAGCTTAATAGCTCTATATTAAAACATGAATTGGTCCAGATGGAGATAAAGAATTTAATTACACACTTTTGGAACAAAGCAATAAATGACAATTCATACATTAATAACTGGGAGCTTTTTAAATATGAGGTTGGAAAATATTTAAGAAAATATGGGAGTATTCTTGCCAAAACGAGGAGAGCTGAAGAAGAAAGTGTAATTACAAAGATCACCTCTCTTGTTCAAAAGCCTGTTAAGTCTCTGAGGACAAATCTGTTCTGTTTGAGCTACAAAACAAGTTGGATGATATGTATAAACTGAATACAGTGGGAGCCTTTGTCAGATCTAGGAAGAAGTGGCTAGAGGAGGGTGAACAAAATTCCTCTTATTTTTTCAGGTTAGAAAAATACCACTCTAAAATAATACAATTCAACAACTAAATATTAATGGTCTCATCACTATATTCCAAGATGGCGTTGCAGTCAGACGTCTTTGTCTTCGTCTTGTCGTGTCCCGTGTATATATCTTTTTATATATTTTTCTTAGCATATATTTTTTAAATATTTTTCTTAACCTCAACTTCAACATACTCTCCTGCAATCCGCCTCACCCAATGTGGTATGGATCTGCTATTTTCTTTACTTTTGAACCGGAACCCACAACAGAAGCTAGCCAGCTAACTAGCTACTAGCTAGTAGTCAGCTAGCCACTGCTAGCGGTCATCAGATAACCTTTAGCCCGGACAACTCTTGCCAGTCTGCACAGCGCGATTCAAACCAGAGCAAATCTGACTTATCTCTGGATTCCTATTGCAAGCTCTGAACCTTTTCACCTGGATCATCGCAGCTAGCTAGCTGCTATCCGAGTGGCCACTCCTGGCTAACGTCTCTGTCCCGAAGCAAGAACCAATTAGCCTGGAGCTAGCCTTTGCTATGCCCATCTCCCGGCTAGCCGAAGAGGTCCATCAGCCACTCCTTGGGCTACAATACCTATTCTGCCAATTGGCCTGGACCCCTTTTACTGCCGACACGGAGCCCCGCCGACCCATCACAACTGGACACCCGACGTAATCTGCCCAAGGGGGTTTTTCAACTGGCTCCTCCGTCGCGACGTCCCCTGATTGCCCATCTGCTAGCCTGCTAGCCGCAGCCCGCTAGCTGTCTAGAGCATTTAGGACTGTTAGCTGAAGGGGCCCATCGGACAAATTCTTTGGCCACTATACAAATTTTGCCAATTGGCCCTGACCCTTTTATCACATGGAGCCGGGCTGATCCATCACGACTGGTATGCCGACGTAACAGCACAAGGGGGCTACAACAGACTTCTTCCGTTGCGACGTCCCTCTAAGGCCCTTCTGCTAGCTTGCTAGCCCCGGCCCGCTAGCTGTCTGAATCGCCGTGTAAATGATGTTTCTAGAGACAATATCTCTCTCATCGTCACTCAATGCATAGGTTTACCTCAACTGTATTCACATCCTACCATACATTTGTCAACCCGGATGTCCTAGCCCTGTCTGAATCCTGGCTTAGGAAGACCACCAAAAAACAAAAATGTCCATCCCTAACTATAACATTTTCCGACAAGATAGAACTGCCAAAGGGGGCGGAGTTGCAATCTACTGCAGAGATAGCCTGCAGAGTTCTGTCTTAGTCAAAGTCAAAGTCACCATTATTAGTCAGTTGTACAACCGAATGCCTTCAACCGAAATGTGTCTTCCGCATTTAACCCAACCCCTCTGAATCAGAGAGGTGCGGGGGGCTGCCTTAATCGACTTCCACGTCTTCGGCGCCCGGGGAACAGTGGGTTAACTGCCTTGTTCAGGGGCAGAACGACAGATTTTTTTTTTTCCTTGTCAGCTCGGGGATTCGAACTTGCAACCCTCCGGTTACAAGTCCAACGCTCTAACCACTAGGCTACCTGCCGCCCGTCTTACTATCCAGGTCTGTGCCCAAACAATTTGAGCTTCTACTTTTAAAGATCCACCTTTCCAGGAACAAGTCTCTCATCGTTGCCGCTTGCTATAGACCACCTTATACCCCCAGCTGTGCCCTGGACACCATATGTGAATTGATTGCCCCCTCAGAGCTCGTGCTGTTAGGTGACCTAAACTGGGACATGCTTAACACCCCGGCCATCCTACAACTTAAGCTTGATGCCCTCAATCTCACACAAATGATCAATGAAACTACCAGGTACAACCCCAATTCCGTAAACACGGGCACCCTCATAGATATCAACCTGCCCTCCAACCAACCTGCCCTCCAAATACACCTCTGTTGTCTTCAACTAGGATCTCAGCGATCACTGCCTCATTGCCTGCGTCCATAATGGGTCTGCGGTCAAACGACCACCCCTCATCACTGTCAAACGCTCCCTAAAACACTTCAGCGAGCAGACCTTTCTAATCGACCTGGCCCGAGTATTCTGGAAGGATATTGACCTCATTCCGTCAGTAGAGGATGCCTGGTTATTCTTTAAAAGTGCTTTCCTCACCATCTTAAATAAGCATGCCCCATTCAAAAAAAATTGAACCAGGAACAGATATAGCCCTTGGTTCACTCCAGACCTGACTGCCCTTGACCAGCACAGAAACATCCTGTGGCGTACTGCATTAGCATCAAATATACCCCCGCGATATGCAACTTTTCAGGGAAGTTAGGAACCAATATACACAGGAAGTTAGGAAAGCAAAGGGTAGCTTTTTCAAACAGAAATTTCCATCCTGTAGCACAAACTCCAAAAAGTTCTGGGACACTGTAAAGTCCATGGAGAATAAGAGCACCTCCTCCCAGCTGCCCACTGCACTGAGGTTAGGAAACAGTCACCACCGATAAATCCACAATAATTGAGAATTTCAATAAGCCTTTTTCAACGGCTGGCCATGCTTTCCACCTGGCTACCCCTACCCCGGTCAACATCCCTGCACCCCCCACAGCATCCCAAATCCAGATAGCTGATGTTCTGTAAGAGCTGCAAAATCTGGACCCCTACAAATCAGCCCGGGCTAGACAATCCAGACCCTCTCTTTCTATAATGATAAGCCGAAATTGTTGCAACCCCTATTACTAGCCTGTTCAACCTCTCTTTTGTATCGTCTGAGATCCCCAAAGATTGGAAAGCTGCCGCGGTCATCCCCCTCTTCAAAGGGGGAGACACTCTAGACCCAAACTGCTACAGACCTATATCTCTCCTATCCTGCCTTTCTAAGGTCTTCAAAAGCCAAGTTAACAAACAGATCACCAACCATTTTGAATCCCACCGTACCTTCTCCGCTATGCAAGTAAAACTAAGTGCATGCTCTTCAACCGATCGCTGCCCGCACCTGCCCGCCCGTCCAGCATCACTACTCTGGACGGTTCTGACTTAGAATATGTGGACAACTACAAATACCTAGGTGTCTGGTTAGACTGTAAACTCTCCTTCCAGACTCACATTAAGCATCTCCAATCCTAAATTAAATCTAGAATCTGCTTCCTATTTCGCAACATAGCATCCTTCACTCATGCTGCCAAACATACCCTCGTAAAACTGACTATCCTACCGATCCTTGACTTTGGCGATGTCATTTACAAAATAGCCTCCAACACTCTACTCATCAAATTGGATGCAGTCTATCACAGTGCCATCCGTTTTGTCACCAAAGCCCCATATACTACCCACCACTGCGACCTGTATGCTCTCGTTGGCTGGCCCTCGCTTCATATTCGGCGCCAAACCCACTGGCTCCAAGTCATCTATAAGTCTTTGCTAGGCAAAGCCCCGCCTTATCTCAGCTCACTGGTCACCATAGCAGCACCCACACGTAGCACGCGCTCCAGCAGGTATATTTCACTGGTCACCCCCAAAGCCAATTCCTCCTTTGGTCGCCTTTCCTTCCAGTTCTCTGCTGCCAATGACTGGAATGAACTGCAAAAATCACTTAAGCTGGAGACTCATATCTCCCTCACTAACTTTAAGAACCAGCTGTCAGAGCAGCTAACAGATCACTGCACCTGTACATATCCCATCTGTAAATAGCCCATCCAACTACCTCATCCCCATACTGTTATTTATTTTATTTATTTTGCTCCTTTGCACCCCAGTATCTCTACTTGCACACTCATATTCTGCACATCTATCGCTCCAGTGTTTAATTGCTATATTGTAATTATTTCGCCACTATGGCCTATTTATTGCCTTACCTCCCTTATCCTACCTCATTTGCACACACTGTATATATACTTTTTCTATTGTATTATTCACTGTATGTTTGTTTATTCCATGTGTAACTCTGTGTTGTTGTTTGTGTCGCACTGCTTTGCTTTATCTTGGCCAGGTCGCAGTTGTAAATGAAAACTTGTTGTCAACTAGCCTACCTGGTTAAATAAAACATAAAAATCACAGATGATCCCATATTAATCTCTGACTTTAGTTGCAACTTTTACAGGAATTTATATAGTTCGAAGTATTGTGAGGTTTCCTCAACTCTTTTTTTTTTTTTTACTCTCAGGCGGATGTGAAATCAATTGGGGAGGCTGAGAGGGAACAGTGTGATGACACTATTATAGTTGAAGAGATCATTTATTCTATTGAACAACTCCTGGGACTGATGGTATATCTGCTGAATTTTACAAAACTTTTTCTCAACAGTTAGCCCCCAAATAATGCTCTCCCTCCCAGTTTGACTCAAGGACTGATTACATTAATACCTAAGCCCAAGAAAGACTTGCTTCTCCTCGATAATTGGTGTCCAATCTGTCTGCTCAATAATGACTACAAAATATTAGCCTCTATATTTGCAAAAAGAATGAAGGCAGCCAATCTGGCTTCATAAGAAATATATATATATATATATATATATGCTGCCAACATACTGACTTAAAACTCTAGCCACTTTAAAAATTGGAATTGGATGTAACAAATGTATCACTAGCCACTTTAAACAATTTTGTATATAATGTTTACATATCCGACATTACTCATATCAAATGTATACACTGTACTCTAAACCATCTACTGTATCTTGCCTATGCTGTTCGGCCATCGACTCAAATCTCTAGCCACTTTAATAATTATAATTGGATGAAATAAATGTATCACTAGCCACTTTAAACGATGCCATTCATATAATGTTTACATATCCTACATTACTCATCTCATATGTATATACTGTACTCCATACCATCTACTGCATCTTGCCTACGCCGGTCAGCCATCACTCATCCATATATTTATATGTACATTCTCGTATTCATTCCTTTACTCTTGTGTGTATAAGGTAGTTGTTGTGAATTTGTTAGATTACTTGTTAGATACATGGTCGGAACTATAAGCACAAGCATTTCGCTACACTCGCATTAACATCTGCTAACCATGTGTATGTGACAAATACAATTTTATTTGATTTGATGTACCACAGTATGTGTCTTGGTGTTGTTGCTGTTGCTGTTCATACCCTCCTTATTGAGAAGACTATGTGCATGTATCAAGGTGACATTAGATGGTTATCAATATTTGTTATTTTTTGTGTAGGCTGCTATCCTACTTGAATAAAAATCATGGGAGGTAGAAAGAATTGCCGGTGGTAGCTAATGTGGCAAAAGTTTGGACACACCTACTCATTCAAGAGTTTTTTAGTGAAGGAAAAGCAGCCAACTAGTGCTCAGCATGTGGGAACTCCTTCAAGACTGTTGGAAAAGCATTCCAGGTGAAGCTGGTTGAGAGAATGCCAAGAGTGTGCAAAGATGTCATCAAAGGCAAAGGGTGGCTACTTTGAAGAATCTCAAATATAAAATATATTTTGATTTGTTTAACACTTTTTTGTTTACTACATGATTCCATATGTGTTAATTAATAGTTTTGATGTCTTTACTATTATTCTACAATGTAGAAATTAGTAAAAATAAAAACCCTGGAATGAGTAGGTGTGTCCAAACTTTTGACTGGTACTGTATATATTTCATTTAGATGTGCTCAATCTAAACAGTGTACCAAATTATTCAACTCTGTTTCTCCTTCAAGTACGATGTCGCAATGTGCCCTGTGTCTGTGGGAAACAGCGATATTACAGAAAGGAGGAGATAGGAATCCCATTGGACAATGAATGGAGAAATGCTGCACCCAACTGACTGTCGAGCCATCGCATTCAGGTAGTCATGCTGAGTCATGCGGTTGCTAAGCTAATCGTCACACAATTCCTTCTTAAAGTCAGGGTATGAGTCGAGAAACCTGATTTATTTTATTCAAAGTATGTAATGGCACTATTCCAAAGCTGTACCATATTACAGAGAACAAGTTCATTATCTTACATCTTGGAAAATAAAGTCCATTCAGAAAGTATTCAGACCCCTTCACTTTTTCCACATGTTGTTATGTTGCAGCCTTATTCTAAAATTGATTAAATTATTATTTTTCCTCATCAGTGTACAGACAATACCCCATAATGACAAAGCAAAAACAGGTTTTTAGAAATATTTTCAAATGTAAAAACTGAAAAACCTTTGCTATGAGACTCGAAATTGAGCTCCGGTGCATCCTGTTTCCATTGAGATGTTTGTAGAAGTTGATTGGAGTCCACCTGTGGTAAATTCAATTGATTGGACATGATTTGGAAAGGCACAAAAGGAAAACCAGCCATGTCTCCGACAACGACGTCTTGCTTCCGGACAAGCTAAACACCTTCTTCGCCTGCTTTGAGGATAACACAGTGCCACTGACGCGGCCCGCTACCAAGGACTGTGGGCTCTCCTTCTCCGTGGCCAATGTGAGTAAAACATTTAAGCGTGTTAACCCTCGCAGGGCTGCTGGCCCAGACGGCATCCCTAGCCGCGTCCTCAGAGCATGCGCAGACCAGCTGTCTGGTGTGTTTACGGACATACTCAACAGCTCCCTATCCCAGTCTGTTGTCCCCACATGCTTGGCTACCATTGTTACTGTACCCAAGAAGGCAAAGATAACTGAACCAAATGACTACCGCCCCGTAGCACTCACTTCTGTCATCATGAAGTGCTTTGAGAGACTAGCCAAGGATCATATCACCTCCACCTTACCGGCCACCCAAGACCCACTTCAGTTTGCATACCGCCCCAACAGGTCCACAGATGACGCAATCGCCATCACACTGCACACTGCCCTATCCCATCTAAACACTGCCCTATCCCAAATAATAATAATAAGAATGCTGTTCATTGACTACAGCTCAGCATTGAACACCATAGTACACTCCAAGCTCATAATCAAACTGGAGGCCCTGGATCTCAACCCCACCCTGTGCAATTGGGTCAACAGCGCCTCTTCAACCTCAGGAGGCTGAAGAAATTTGGCTTGTCACCCAAAACCCTGACAAACGTTTACAGTTGCACAATCGAGAGCATCCTGTCGGGCTGGCAACTGCACAGCCCTCAACCGCAAGACTCGCCCTCAACCGCATCACCGGGGGCAAACTACCTGCCCTCCATGTCACCTACAGCACCCGATGTCACAGGAAAGCCAAAAATATAATCAAGGACAACAACCACCCGAGCCACTGCCTGTTCACACCACTATCATCCAGAAGGCAAAGTCAGTACAGGTGCATCAAAGCTGGGACCGAGAGATTGAAAAACAGCTTCTATCTCAAGGCCATCAGACTGCTCAACAGCCATCACTAACTCAGAGAGGCTGCTGCCTACATTGAGACCCAATCACTAGTCACTTTAAATAATGCCACTTTAATAATGTTTACATATCTTACATTACTCATATCACATGTATATACTATATTTTATACCATTTATTGCACCTTGCCTATGCCGCTTGGCCATCGCTCATCCATATACTTATATGTACATATTCTCATTCACCCCTTTAGATTTGTGTGTATTAAGTAGTTGTTGGGGAATTATTAGATTACTTGTTAGATATTACTGAACTGTTGAACTAGAAGCAGAAGCATTTCTCTACATTCGCATTAACATCTGCTAACCATGTGTATGTGACCAATAACATTTTGATTTGATTTGATTTTGATTTGAAGAAGGGGCAGGGGTTGCAGGGGTAGCTATAGCTAGCCATACACTGGTAGACAGTGGGGTGCACGGAACCAATGAGATGTTCGAGAAGACAGGCTACAGGCTATGTGCACATTGCACATTGCCCATAAAATGAGGTGAAAACTGAACTGCACTTCCTAGCCTCCTGCCCAATGTATGACCATATTAGAGACACATGTTTCCCTCAGATTACACAGATCCACAAAGAATTCGAAATCAAACCCGATTTTGGGTGAAATACCACAGTGTGCCATCCCAGCAGCAAAATTTGTGACCTGTCACCACAAGAAAAGGTCAACCAGTGAACACACCATTGTAAATATAACCCATATTTATGGGTATTTATTTTCCCTTTTGTACTTTAACCATGTGTACAACACTGTATATATACATAGTATGACATTTGTTCGTTTGGAACTTCTGTGAGTGTGATGTTTACTGTTCATTTTTATTGCTTATTTCACTTTTGTATATTATCTACCACACTTGCTTTGGCAATGTTAACATATGTTTCCCATGCCAATAAAGCCCCTTGAATTGAATTGTTTGAGCGGGGAGCGGGGGTGTTCATGAATGTACCAATGGAATGCTTGAGGGGGGGAACAACCGAATTGCGGGCTGCAGTTGCACACTATTGGTCAGGTCCCAGGTCGGCAGGATGTCCATACACCGGTGCACTGTTTGCTGGCTTATCGACTTGTTGTGCAGTCCAATCAGCCACGCAAAACGGTCTTGAGTGACAACAAATCTGCCCTATTACCTTATTCGCTTTCCACACGCACACACACACACACACACACACACACACAAACACACATGCTCCTTTCGACACACCCACTCGCCTATCCTCTGGGCCGCAGTTAGCCATACTTGCGAAATCCACAGTGCCTACCCCTGCTGTAGACTATTTGTCTGAGTGAGTCACAAGCACTGGAAATGAACATACTTTAGTAAGATATCATTTATTAAGATTGACAATTCCTATTCAGAAAAACTGAAATAATCGCAAATATAAATGGGTCTCGTGCCCGGCCAAAGAATGGCCCATGTCTTTGTTTATGGTGACGTCACGGCTACCATAGCTACAGAGAGCTCTGCAGCTGTTCTAAGAATGAATACAGTCAAATGCTACTAGCTAGCTAATCCACTCACTTAGCCTGAACAGGAGCCACTAGCTGAGCAAACCATGGTAAGTACCCTGCAATATGATAAACATAGAGTTGGAATTGAGCTGTATGGCCAAATGCAATATCGTATGGGTGAGAGAGTAACGTTAGTCAGTTATCCAAAAAGTGCGACGCAACTTACTTTAACGTAGCTTTCTAACAATTAGCTAACTAGGGTTAGTAAAGTTAGCTACAGTACAGCCTGTACCTGCCAATAAGGTCTGTACCTGGCAGGGCATGCTTATTGTCATTCATTCAAATAATGCATTACTGTTGTTACTGTCAGAACAGAACATTATAACAAATAATACCATGTCACATCTGTCAAGTAAGGTTAATAAGCATAGGCAAGCTATAGCTAGCTAATAACAGTGACAATGTTTCAAATGTTATGGACACATTTTTACCTTGTGATTGGTAATCAGTTATCTAAACTAACAAGTATGGCCTGATACCATATTACTGATTCCTGCAGTAATAAGGTACCCCAAACCTCTGAAAAGACATTCACCCTCCAAGCTGACTACAGAATCACCTGTGACACGTATAGTCTCTCAATTTACTTAGCTAGTCCTAATTCTTGTTGCCTACTAAGATTGCATGTAATCTACAGTGATTGTGACATTAACTATATCACAAGGACGTGGCTAGAGAATCTGCTGTCTATTTAGTTGGCTGGATCAAAAAGTACAGTGACAGCAGTGAATAAGAAGACCTCTTATAAGCCTCCCTCAACACTGGAAGAGTCTTCTTGCTGTGCACGTCTCAACTGTCCAATCAAAGGTGCTGTGAAAGTAGGCCATGGTAAGAGGCTAACAGTTAAATCTGTGCTCTTAGTGCTTCTTGCCTCCTGCACACAGAGCTCGGGCTCGTCTTGATTAAGCTGTGCCATGCCAATCCCAATCACACCAGGGCGTTTTGTGATTGGCCGTGGTTGCCTGCGGCCCCTGGCCTTACATTATTTCTTCCCTGGTGTGTTGGCTCTGTTATGCAATAATGTGATTTCAGGTAACCCTGTTAACAGAACAGAAGTTATTTGGAGCTGAACCACCTGCTGTTAGTAATGTTTGAACATAATGCCTTGCTGCCTAGGTTCTTATCTCATTACATAGCTATAACCTAAGTACCAACTTGTGTTGTTTGTCATGATGTCACCTGACCTCGATGCGTGATGCACTGCAGGGTTTGCTGTCGATTCTGCGAAGACTGAAGCACTCTCCAGACCAGGAGGTGCGGTTACTGTTGCTAGGGCTGGACAACGCTGGCAAGACCACCCTGCTTAAACAGCTGGCCTCAGAGGATGTCAGCCACATCACCCCTACTCAGGTAAATGTACTGATATACACAGGATTGGGGAGTAATTGATTACATGTAATCAGTTACATGTTATCTTATTAGAAAAAACAGTACCATTCAAAATATTGTAAACAGATTACAGATACTTTTGAAAAACTAGATGACTACTTTGATTACTTTTAAATTCAGAAATGATATAGCCAATTAAAAATAAAATGCAGAGACCACCATGATGACGCACCAAATGCATTTGATGGATCCTTTTTGTGATCTTCTAATGCCTCTTAAGGGGAAAGTAATCCAAAAGTAACAGAAAGTAAACATATTACATTACTGAGTTTGGGTGTTCCAAAATGTACATGACTGAAAACAATTTGACAGGTAACTAGTAACTGTAATAGATTACATTTAGGAAGTAACCTGCCCAACCCTGGATATAGACAATAGCATGAACACAGCTCTGACACTCATGAAAGCATAGTTACACATGCTCACAGTGATCACAAACTGTCCAAAGCATTGCGTTAATGTGTACTCTCCTCCTCTGTCCAAAGGGATTCAACATAAAGAGCATGCAGTCCCAGGGATTTAAGCTAAATGTTTGGGACATTGGAGGCCAGCGCAAGATCCGCCCATACTGGAGGAACTACTTTGAGAACACAGACGTACTGGTAGGTCCAAAAAGTATTCTGACCATAAATAAATGAAGACAGAAAGCTTGATATTAGCTGTCACTAATACTCTCCTCTGTCCATCTTCGTCACAGATCTATGTGATTGACAGTTCAGACAGGAAACGCTTTGAAGAGACCGGTCAGGTAAAGCGCCACCAGTCTGTAAAATTACACAATATTCTATTCAGCTGTCTTCTGATATCCCTATTTTGATGCAGTTATTGATTGACCCCTTCCCCCACCCTTCTCTTACACACACACACACACACACACACACACACACACACACACACACACACACACACACACACACACACACACACACACACACACACACACACAGGAGCTAGCTGAGTTGATGGAAGAAGAGAAGTTGAGCATGGTGCCACTGTTAATATTTGCCAACAAGCAGGACCTGATGACTGCGGCTCCTGCATCAGAGCTAGCTGAGGGCCTAAACCTGCACACCATCAGAGACCGGGTATGGCAGATCCAGGCCTGCTCTGCAATCACGGCAGAGGGAGTACAGGTATAAAACACACATCTACACTGGTTTAGACATTTTTGCAAATGTATTAAAAAGAAAAAAGTGAAATATCACGTTTACATAAGTATTCAGACTCTTTACTCAGTACTTTGTTGAAGCACCTTTGGCAGCGATTACAGCCTCGAGTCTTCTTGGGTATGACGCTACAACCTTGGCACACCTGTATTTGCAGATCCTCTCAAGCTCTGTCAGGTTGAATGGGGAGCGTCGCTGCACAGCTATTTTCAGGTCTCTCTAGAGCTGTTTGATCGGGTTCAAGTCCGGGCTCTAGCTGGGCCACTCAAAGACATTCATTGACTTATCCCGAAGCCACTCCTTTTTGTATTTTTTTTTCATATATACTTTTTTTTACCCCTTTTTCTCCCCAATTTCATGGTATCCAATTGGTAGTTACAGTCTTGTCTCATCGCTGCAACTCCCGTACGGACTCAGAAGAGGCGAAGGTCGAGAGCCATGTGTCCCCCGAAACACAACCCAACCAAGCCGCACTGCTTCTTGACACAATGCCCACTTAACCCGGAAGCCAGCTGCACCAATGTGTCGGAGGAAACACTGTACACCTGGCGAACCAATGTGTCGGCGTGCACTGCGCCCGGCCCGCCACAGGAGTCTCTAGTGTGCGATGGGACAAGGACATCCCTGCCAGCCAAACCTTCCCCTAACCCGGACGACGCTGGGCCAATTGTGCGTCACCCCATGGGTCTCCCAGTCGTGGCCGGCTCAACAGAGCCTGGACTCGAACCCAGAATCTCTAGTGGCACAGCTAGCACTGCGATGCAGTGTCTTAGACCACTGTGCACTCGGGAGGCCTCGAAGCCAAACCTGCGTTGTCTTGGCTGTGTGCTTAGGGTTGTTTTCCTGTTGGAAGGGTTGTTGTCCTGAGCGCTCTGGAGCTGGCTTTCATCAAGGATCTCTCTGTACTTTGCTTTGTTCAACCTGACTAGTCTCCCAGTCCCTGCCGCTGAAAAACATCCCCACAGCATGATGCTGCCACCACCATGCTTCACTGTACGGATGTTACCAGGTTTCCTCCAGACGGGACGCTTGGCATTCAGGCCAAAGAGTTCAATCTTGGTTTCATCAGACCAGAGAATATTGTTTCTCATGGTCTGAGAGTCCTTTAGAAACCTTTTGGCAAACTCCAAGCGGGCTGTCATGTGTCTTTTACTGAGGAGTGGCTTCCATCTGGCCACTACCATAACGGCCTGACTGGTGGAGTGCTGCAGAGATGGTTGTCCTTCTGGAAGGTTCTCCCATCTCCACAGAGGAACTCTGGAGCTCTTTCAGAGTGACCATAAGGTTCTTGGTCACCTCCCTGAACAAGTCCCTTCTCCCCCGATTGCTCAGTTTGGCCGGGCAGCCAGCTCTAGGAAGAGTCTTTGTGGTTCCAAAATTCTTCCATTTAAGAATGATGGAGGCGACTGTGTTCTTGGGGACCTTCAATGATGCAAACATGTTTTGTTGCCCTTCCATAGATCTGTGCCTCGACACAATCCTGTCTCAGAGCTCTACGGACAATTCCTTCGACCTCATGGCTTGGTTTTTGCTCTGACATGCACTGTCGACTGTGGGACCTTATATAGACAGGCGTGTGCCTTTCCAAATCATGTCCAATGAATTGAATTTACCACAGGTGGACTCCAATCAAGTTGTAGAAACATCTCAAGGATGGTCAATGAAAACAGGATGGACCTGAGCTCAATTTCGAGTCTCATAGCAAAGGGTCTGAATGCTAATGATCTAAATACATTCTTTCTGTTTGTCATTTTTTTTAAATAAATGAGCAAATATTTCTAAAAACCTATTTTTGCTTTGTCATTATGGGGTAGTGTGTGGATGGATGAGGACAAATATTAATTTAATCAATTTTAGAATAAGGCTGTAACGTAATAAGATGTGGAAAAACTCAAGGGGTCTGAATACTTTCAGAATGCACTGTACACACAAACTGCTCATACACTACATTTGCACACAACACACACATACTGTACGTACATTTAGAGAGCTGCATAGACACTGATTGCACACTAATGTTTAATACTGTGCCGATGTAATATGAGTCTGTTTACTTACTTTATAGGATGGCATGACATGGGTATGCAAGAACATAGCAGTTCGTAAGAAGTGACGCCAGGGGCATACTTATTCCCAAAGACTCAAACGAAGGGTAGGAGGTGAAAGGTGGAGTGGTGTTCATTATCAAAGCTTTTGACTTGCTGTCATAATATGTTTTAAAAGTATTGTGCAATTTTTGTTAATAGATCATGAGCCAGTTGCAGTAGAGTAAATACTTTAAAGAGAAGCGTTCTATAATGTTGACATTACCAGCATTTTATTAATGCTTCTCGAGTTGTATATACTGTATATACGCTATTATTTAAACATTTTAACTATTCAGATATTACTCAACTGTCATTTCTGTGTGCTTACTTTTGCCACTTTTTTGTAATAGTCAAGAGGCTTATTATGAAGATGTCTACATTATGGAAGTATTTTTTTAAGAATTAACAGCTGAATATACACTACCCACTGGGCACAGACATCAGTTCCAACATCTTGTTTTGATTTACATTTGGTTGAGTTGTCAACTAACATGAATTTAATGTGAAATAAACAACAATTTTCACCATGTCATTGGATTTAGGTTAAAAGTTGGGTGAAAAAAACACAACATGCCCTTACGTTGATGACATTTAGTTTTCCACATTGATTCAACGTCATCACATAGATTTTTGGGGGTTGAAATGATGTGGAAACAACATTGAATCAACCAGTTTTTGCCCAGTGGGTACTTCGTTGCGTGTATGGGATTGAAACTCTGTCCTTAATACCAGTGGGGCAGGGAAATATCCTGCTCTGTATCTGTAACCAGGTTTCGATCCAACCATTTCATGCTGATTGAATTACCTGAAGCTTGAAAAAATAAAATGTGTTTGTTCAAAATGGTCTGATCTTTTTGTCTGTAAAATAAATTATGGGAGAAATGGCAGTTGAAATGCCTTTATTCGCAAATATTGATATAACTATCATATCGAAGTAAACTTGGAGTCACACAATGATGTTGTGTGGTCCTCCCACTACAACTCTGGAAAGCGTGCCGTGTTTAGTCTAGAGATGAAATAAATGATGATGAATTTTACAGGGTAGTGAAAGTGCACGGTGATGTGTTGATGCTCCTTTCCAATAAATATCGAGGGTCTTATTCTGGTGACATGATGATCGATGCTTGGCCACCATTTAACAAACACATTTTATCGCTCTTATTATCCATAATAACCTCAAAATGTAGGTAGCCTACCCACACTGTGGGGCAAATTTGCTAGAAGGCCAACCAATCAGTTTTTGTGACAAAAACATCAATAGAGTTGAAAATGCTATGGAAACCCATTTAACTTGTATTTTTTCTTCGGTACATGGGAATTTAACCGCAAAAGTTATTTTATGTGCAAATCAAAATAAAATTAGATTTATCACATATACATGGTTAGCAGATGTTAATGTGAGTGTAGCAAAATGCTTGTGCTTCTAGTTCCGACAGTGCATTAATATCTAACAAGTAATCTAATAATTCCCCAACAACTACTTAATACACACAAATCTAAAGGGGTGAATGAGAATATGTACATATAAGTATATGGATGAGCGATGGCCAAGCGGCATAGGCAAGGTGCAATAAATGGTATAAAATATAGTATATACATGTGATATGAGTAATGTAAGATATGTAAACATTATTAAAGTGGCATTATTTAAAGTGACTAGTGATTGGGTCTCAATGTAGGCAGCAGCCTCTCTGAGTTAGTGATTTTTGTATAGCAGTCTGATGGCCTTGAGATTGAAAACAGCTTCTATCTCTCGGTCCCAGCTTTGATGCACCTGTACTGACTTTGCCTTCTGGATGATAGCGGTGTGAACAGGCAGTGGCTCTGGTGGTTGTTGTGCTTGATTATATTTTTGGCCTTCCTGTGACATCGGGTGCTGTAGGTGTCATGAAGGGCAGGTAGTTTGCCCCCGGTGATGCATTGTGCAGACCGCACAACCCTCTGGAGAGCCTTGCGGTTGAGGGCTGTGCAGTTGCCGTACCAGGCTGTGATACAGCCCGACAAGATGCTCTCGATTGTGCATCTGTAAAAGTTTGTCAGGGTTTTGGGTGACAAGCCACATTTCTTCAAACTCCTGAGGTTGAAGAGGCTGTTGCGCCTTCTTCACCACACTGTCTTTGGGGGTGGACCATTTCAGTTTGTCTGTGATGTGTATGCCCAGGAACTTAAAACGTTCCACCTTCTCCACTGCTGTCCCTTCGATGTGGATAGGGGGGTGCTCCCTCTGCTGTTTCCTGAAGTCCACGATCATCTCCTTTTGTTTTGTTGACGTTGAGTGAGAGGTTGTTTTCCTGACACCAGTGCCCTCACCTCCTCCCTGTAGGCTGTCTCGTCGTTGTTGGTGATCAAGCCCACTACTGTTGTGTCGTCTGCAAACTTGATGATTGAGTTGGACTTATCACGCGCAGACTTTTATCCGCAATAAGTCAGTTTGATGGAAACACACTGGTGGGAAAATATACATATTGTTTTATGCATATTTTTGAATATTCCCATGAAAATATGTAGCAAATTGGATGGAAACCTAGCTACTAATGCCCAAGCAACGAACGTCAGACAGGAATGCCTGTGCTTCTCCTAGAAAATAACTAGAGGGCACTATTTCTCTACTATTGATCTCCATGACAGCGCTTGCTCACAGCACTCACAGATCCCCTCTTGTTGTATAGTACTTATACTGTTTTTCAATAACATACATTTTAATTGTGTATGTGATGAGTTTATGTTATGGGCTTAATTAATTGATCTATATTGGTTGTTATTTTATAGGGTCAAATAAAGTCATTATTCAGTATCCTTAGGACACAAACAAGCAAAGCAAGAAATGGTTTAGCCTATTGAAACTTTCCCTTGTTTCTCACTCTCATTTGGCTGGACTAATGTAGTTAGTCTAGACTAGAGAATTTGCACCATTACAATAAAAGCCCCAAATTACTACGAAACGTAACTCTAATGATCTCTGGATTTCGTACCTTAGAATTTGAACATGATCACATTTTATGCATGAGAGTTCTTTCCTTAGTAAAGCAAATACTATGAACTGCACCCAACAATCTCTGACACTGGCGCATTTACAACAATCTCTCTTCAATACATCTCTCTTGCATATACAATAAATCACATAGAATACCTCAACCATTCACTGAAGTTCTCACCTTGTTCACCATGATTTACCACAAGGCAATTGCATTTTTTTATTTCTATTTTGTCTTTTATCGCAGCCCATACTAATCTGCCTGGGCTGAGTGCTCCACTGTGGTCTTATAGACATTTACATACAACCCTTTTCCAGGACTCTAATAGATCTCCAATACAATTTGCATTTATATAGCCCTCTTCATACCAACATGATTTGGGTGCTTTGCCATGATAAAAACAAACCTCCTCCTCTGGCCTTGAGTCACAATATTCTGCCGTGTGCCCTGCTCTCCATGTAAGCTTGGCTGACTTTAATAACCCGGAGTCCGTTGATCCTCCATCTGAGGCAAAACGAAAGCAGGAGTATTCAACTGGACCTCAAGGTGATTCAACAGTCAGCATAGAGTATGGAGGGTTTTGTAGACCATGCACAAGTGTGATCCATCCATATTCACTGTGGTTTGCTGCTTTGGTACACTTGAAAGCGATAGTAGTCATTACTCTACCTAAGCAGAGAAACATGTAATGTAAAGATGAATGTATTAATGAAATGGATCCTAAAAAAGTCTGTCATATATTTTCTACTGAAATGAGGAAATTGCATTTAAGGAGTTGCATTTAAGTTCTGAGGAAACGAAATAAAGAATCACAAGTTTAGCTCTTGGGTTTGTCCAGTGTATAAATAGGCATTTATAGTTTTATGAGGATCTATGTAGCACTCTTCTAAAGGTGAAAAAATATAACAGGGAAATTAAAGTCTACCATGTGAGACAGGTGATAAAATCTCCATAACTCTCTCTCTGCATTGCTTAATTATTAACATCTGAACCACACAATGTAATAATCAAACTAATAAAAGGCACTCAAAGTTGTTTCCCTTTCCCAAATGTGATGTTAATCAGATTGCAAAGTGGGAAGGATGCGAGTGACAATAAATCGCAATGAACAATATAGGATTTCCCAAATAAGAGAATAGAGCGAAGCAATCAACCCTCGTTACCCTCACTGCTAACCTCGCTGAGGCGCGAGGCAGTCAGGCCTGCAGTAGGCCATAAATCATGGGACTTTCCCAGCTTCTTACCCCAGAACACCGGCCTCCCACACAGGGGAAACGAAGGACAGTAAGACAGATTGACCAGCGGGGTAAAGAGAGAGATATCCTCTAACTTAATTAAAGTGTTGTGTGTCACACAGTCTCTGTCTGTAACTATACTACAGGCAGGGGCGTAGGAGAGTATAACATTGATTGGGGCTATCTGCCCCCAGGGAAGATTTTTTTAATAAACACCTTTTAAATGCTCTTTCTTTTTTTTACATTTGAGAAAAGGATACAGACAAATCTTAACTTACAAATAGGCAAATTTACAAGGCTAAGGAGGTCCTTGCAGAGGATCACTTACTCTGGTAAACTCCAATCAGTGACTGTCTATGTGGATATATTAATTTAAACAACCATTTTGTAGTCTTTCTCTGATACTGTATGATTAATTTCCTAATATTTGTCTTACTTCCCCTATAGCAGATTGTTACTTCTGCTGCTCTACATACTGTATGGTTTTAAACTAAACATTATATTTGTAATACAGTTATTATACTGTAACAATAACCAGCAACATAATAAAATAAAAAAAGTAGGCATGAAAGGTCAAACTGAAATGAATCAATCTCTCTCTACACAACTACACTGTATATACAAAAGTATGTGGACACCCCTACAAATGAGTGGATTTGGCTAATTCAGCCAAACCCGTTGCTGACAGATGTATAAAATCGAGCACACAACAATGCAATATCCATAGACAAACATTGGCAGTAGAATGACCTTACTGATGAGCTCATTGACTTTCACCTTGGAACCGTCTTAGGATGCCACCTTTCTAACAAGTCAGTTCATCAAATTTATTCCCTGCTAGAGCTGCCCCGGTCAACTGTAAGTGCTGTTATTGTGAAGTGGAAACGTCTAGGAGCAACAACGGCTACGCGGCAAAGTGGTAGGTCACACAAGTTCACAGAACGGGACCGCCAAGTGCTGAAATCGTCTGTCCTCGGTTGCAACACTCACTACCGAGTCCCAAACTGCCTCTGGAAGCAACATCAACACAAGAAGTGTTTGTTGCGAGCTTCATGAAATGGGTTTCCCTGGCCTCGCAGCCGCACACAAACCTAAGATCACTATGCGCAATATCAAGCGTCGGCTGGAGTGGTTTAAAGCTCGCCACCATTGGACTCTGGAGCAGTGGAAACACGTTCTCTGGAGTGATGAATCATACTTTACCATCTGGCAATCCGACGGATGAATATGGGTTTGGCAGATGCCAGGAGAACGCTACCTGCCCCAATACATGTACAAATTACCTCGACTCATGTACAAATTACCTTGACTAACCTGTACCCCCGCACATTGACTCGGTACCAGTACCCCGTGTGTATAGCCTCGTTATTGTTATTTTATTGTGTTACTTTTTATTGTTTTTATTATTTTTTTACTTTAGTTTATTTGGTAAACCAACAACTGCATTGTTGGTTAAGGGCTTGTAAGTAAGCATTTCACGGTAAGGTCTACACCTGTTTTATTCGTCGCATGTTACAAAGTTTGATTTGAACTGTAAAGTTTGGTGGAGGAGGAATAATGGTCTGGGGCTGTTTTTCACATGGTTCAGGCTTGGCCCCTTAGTTCCAGTGAAGGGAAATCTTAAAGCTACAGCATACAATGACATTCTACACGCATCTGTGCTTCCAACTTTGTGGCAACAGTTTGGTGAAGGACCTTTCCTGTTTCAGCATGACAATGCCCCCGTGCACAAAGCGAGGTCCATACAGAAATGGTGGGTCGAGAATGGTAGGGAAGAACTAGACTGGCCTGCATAGAACCCTGACCTCAACCCTATCGAACACCTTTGGGATGAATTGGAACGCCGACTGCGAGCCAGCCCTAATCGCCCAACATCAGTGCTCGACCTCACTAATGCTCTTGAGGCTGAATGGAAGCAAGTCCCCGCAGCAATGTTCCAACATCTAGTGGAAAGCCTTCCCAGAAGAGTGGAGGCTGTTATATCAGCAAAGAGGGGACCAGCTCCATATTAATGCCCATGATTGTGCAAGTGTTCAAAGCTGTCATCAAGGCAAAGGATGGTTACTTGGAAGAATCTCAAATATAAAATATCTTTTGATTCGTTTAATACTTTTTTGCTTACTACATGATTCCATGTGTTATTTCATAGTTTTGATGTTTTCACTATTATTCTACAATGTAAAAAATTATAAAATAAAGAAAAACTCTGGAATGAGTAGGTGTGTCCAAATGTTTTACTAGTACTGTATATGCCTTTGCGGCCATCACAAAACCGGGCATCAACATTGATCAAAGGCAACGGGCGGAAGTAAGGGTGTGTAAAAGCAGTAACGGGCAGAGCAGCTCTCTCTCTGTAGACGGTCTTCACCCAGGATTCAACTAGAGACATTTCATCCATCAATTCACTTGATTCTGATTGGCTACATCCAGCCCTTCCCCTCTCACACGAACACACACAGTTTCACAGTCTATGCTGAGACCTGAAGCGAGATTAGATTACATTATACCCCCCCCCCAAAAATTGAAAGTGTTAAGAATTGAAGAGTTGAATGGCATATAATGATGCAATCGTGCAATACAGGATTGTGCAGGAAGGAAAGACCTAAGGAAATGTGTTTGCATTCTTAACAGTAAGTTGAGACCCTGACTGAGTTTTTATTTTATTTATATTACCGAGGTCCAGACCTTAGTGTCCTCATATGTAGCTATGGCTCTGTTCTCCACCTCAGACTGGTTTCTTCATGCCCCGTGGAGGGCCTCAGCCATAGACCAGCGAGACGTGGGCCGAGAGCAGAGGCAAACCTCTGCCCCGCAGGCGGAAGAAGGTCCACAATCCCTTCCAAAAGTGAGAGCAGCCTTTGTTGTGATACGTCATTGTAGCAACACAGGGGCACTCAACACACAGCCATGTTTGTCTCTGTTGCTTGTCTGTCGGCAAGCCCGGACCTCCCCCTGCTGCATAGTATAATACACAAGGTGCATTTTCGATACTTGGTTGTGCACCAGCAGTTTTCTTCTTGTTACATGTCACTTACTGACATGCAGTCACTCAATTAGCCCATGTCAGTTAAATATTTTTAGATTGGTAAATTAGTTTAGTAAGTCTAGTCAGCTTTCTAAACTTTACCGACTGTGAACGCAGGGCACGTGCCCAGTAGCCCTGACCTCCAGGGGGCCCTGACCTCCTTGTTAGTCACTCTCACTCAGATATTAGCTGTAAAACTGCAACAACAACAAAAGGTTGTGTAAAGCAAGCGTATTTGCTTACCTTTTGTTATTAAAATATTTTTCTGCTAACAGATCCCTTTGTACGTATTAACTGATCATTTTGAATCCCTGTGCTGAGTCAATGTGAGTGCAGCAGCTAATTTGATAGGTAATAGGCTATGTGTTTGTAGATCGACTGAAGTGAATGAAGCTACAGCAACCAATGTGATAATGGTTGGGGTAGTTTTTGCTTGTTTTTTTGTTCTCCAAATAGCATTTGAGTTTTTAAATTGTATAGAAATGCAGTAATTGAGCTTGAACTTTCTTAAAATGTCACTCCAGACCTCACTAAGACTCAGACCCTGGCTACAGCCCTGGTAGAGGAGGAGTTGAAAGGTCTACTGGGTCCGTGTCCAGCACCGGAGTGGTGGTGGAGGGGTGGTCCTGAGGAGAAGTAACCACCGTCGTCAGTTTAAAATTAGTTTTGCCAAGGAGGCCTTAGTCGGGCAATTTTACATCTAAATAAGGTGTATAATGCAGTATTTCTCAAGTAAAAAAATGTGCTTGAGAAACTAGTCAGTGCACTGCATATACTGTACAGTATATTGAGTCGGGAAAGTCTGGATGCACTCTCAGGACATGATTTCTGAGAATAATAACATGTCTACAACTTCATCATCTGCAATCTGTCAAACTATCTTAAAAACGTACAATATACACACTGTTTATCAGTGCTGAACATCACTTGCTAACTAGCTAAGTGTTTGTCAATGAAGCTAGCAAGTAGTAGCTGGCTTGTGATTTCAGCGGTATGGCTACAGCTGTTTTATGAAAGAAAATGACAAAACAAATGAGAGGTGTTGAAACAAAAGGAACTCTGAGTTCCTTCTTCTGCATGGTCCAGTCTCTCATCTCTGGCATCTGTGTCGTCAGTTATTGATTCGTGTGGCAGCCCGACCCGTGTGAATCTTTGAGTGATCCTTTGACTCAACCCCTACCCACACACTCACACACACAGTGCATTCGGAAGGTATTCAGATCCCTTGACTTTTTCCACATTTTGTTACGTTACAGCCTTATTCTAAAATGTAATTGTCCCTCATCAAAACTACACACAATACTTCATATATACAAAGCAAAAACAGGTTTTTTGAAATCTTTCCAAGTTTGTAAAAAAAATAAAAATGAAATATCACATTTACATAGGTATTCAGACCCTTTACTCAGTAGTTTGTTGAAGCACCTTTGGCAGTGATTACAGCCTTGAGTCTTCTTGGGTAGGACGCTACAAGCTTGTCACACCTGTAGTTGGGGAGTTTCTCCCATTCTTCTCTGCAGATCCTCTCAAGCGCTGTCAGGTTGGATGGGGATCGTCGCTGCACAGCTATTTTCAGGTCTCTCCAGAGATGTTCAAGTCCGGGCTCTGGCGGGGGCCATTCAGAGACTTGTCCTGAAACCACTCCTGCATTGTCTTGGCTGTGTGTTTAGGGTTGTTGGCCTGTTGGAAGGTGAACCTTTGTCACAGTGTGAGGTCCTGAGCGCTCTGGAGCAGGTTTTCATCAAGGATCTTTTTGTACTTTGCTCTGTTCATCTTTCCCCTCGATTCTGACTAGTCTCCCAGTCCCTGCCGCTGAAAAACATCCCCACAGCATGATGCTGCCACCACCATTCTTCACCGTAGGGATGGTGCCAGGTTTCCTCCAGACGTGACGCTTGGCATTCAGGCCAAAGAGTTCAATCTTGATTACATCAGACCAGATGTTTCTCATGGTCTGAGAGTCCTATAGGTGCCTTTTGGCAAACTCCAAGTGGGCTGTCATGAGCCTTTTACTGAAGAGTGGCTTCTGTCTGGCCACTTTACCATAAAGGCCTGATTGGTGGAGTGCTGCAGAAATGGTTGTCCTTCTGGAAGTTTCTCCCATCTCCACAGAGGAACTCTGGAGCTCTGTCAGAGTGACCATCAGGTTCTTGGTCACCTCCCTGAACAAGTCTCTTCTCCCCCGATTGCTCAGTTTGGCCGGGCGGCCAGCTCTAGGAAGAGTCTTGGTGGTTCCAAACTTCTTCCATTTAAGAATGATGGAGGCCTCTGTGTTCTTGGGGACCTTCAATGCTGCAGAAATGTTTGGTCTCGGCGCTCTACGAACAATTCCTTCGACCTCAT
The DNA here is from genome assembly GCA_030435695.1 of Brachymystax lenok tsinlingensis. Taxonomy (NCBI): domain Eukaryota; kingdom Metazoa; phylum Chordata; class Actinopteri; order Salmoniformes; family Salmonidae; genus Brachymystax; species Brachymystax lenok. Next base: position 26,572,313 of record CM059787.1, read on the forward strand.
TGCTCTGACATGCACTGTCAATTGTGGGACCTGTTTCTTTCTAAATCATGTCCAAACAATTTAATTGGCCACAGGTGGACTCCAATCAAGTTGTAGTGACATCTCAAGGATGGTCAAAGGAGCAAAGGGGTGTGAATACTAACTGGTAATTATCACCTTCCCACTTGGTTATGAACGCAGCATGAGAACGAAGCAGTCAGTGGGGGTGGGTGAAGTTACTCATGTTCCAGCAGCGGAGGCCTTTTCAATATAAAAGTCCCTCAACAAATCTGGCTACAATTTTTTTTTTTTTTTATAAAAGTATTGCTTCTAACATTGGAGGGGACATGTCCCCCTGTTCCACCACGGCTCCTACACCCTTAACTACATGCCTATAGCTGTAGTATTGGCCTACTTTAGGATCAGTGGTTTTTATCTTAAGAATTATGATTACGAGGAATATGACCTCAATAGCAATAAAATGTTCAAAGGCCTTTCACACCTCTATCCTGCACCTGCAATGTGTTAATACTGTATATCAAGCAAGGTACCCATTTACTCCGGGCTACAACCACCCACATATCCCACTGTGTTGAGAGAGAGGGGGGCCTGGCGAGGCTGAGATTAATCTGCCCTATCTGACCAGCAGACACATTTACAGCAGCGAGGAGGGTTCGTTTGGCCGTCTGAGTGCTCAGGGTATCATTCACGAGCCATCCCTTTTGATTAAGCAGCAGAATGCTACATGATAAAACAAACAAATGTCGGCATTCCTCCCATAGCCTCTTTGATGTGTCTCTCTCTCTCTTTGGAGCCATAACAGCTCTGGGGGAACTCTGCCGCTCTCCAGGACACAGTGGACTTAGGGGCCAATAAGGGCCACACTGTAATCAAGGCATGAGCCATAAAGAGCCAGGGATGGGGACAGTAAAATGACTGGAGCTCATTAAGAGGTAGAGGCTGTCCTCACACCTCAGTGTGGGTCAAACCCAGAGCAACACCATGGGGTCACCACTGAGGCCATCTTGGCATGGGGCCTTGTTCTGTTTGATGGTGACGAGACAGATAGCGGAGAGAGAAAGAGATTATAGTAGTCTGTTTACTCAGTCAGGGTTATATTTCCACTATGACATTAGGAATCTTGTGATACAGATACAGTATATGCAGTACAGTTCTGTTTGCTGTCAGTGTGAGAGTGGCGTGGGATGACATTTCTCCACACTGTTTTAGTAAGGGAGTCTCTTAAATACCAATAGAATGGATGGAACATGGATGGTGTTCTGTAGCACAGCATGGGTTTTGAGCAACGTTTTATATGAACATTTAGTTTTGTTGATTCACTTCTGGGCTATTATTTCATCCAGCCTTTAATGTGCTTGTTATCATTTGGATGTGCAATTACAAGTACATAATGATCAGTTACTGCAAGTAGTCATCCTTTCCACAAAACAAACTACATTTCGATTTGGTTCACTTGAAACCAATAGTGTCCAATATAACAAAAACAGTTTGTGGGGACTTAAGTTTTTTGGAGCAGTCCGGGAGCCTGCTGCATCAGCTATGGGCCAGGTCAAAGGTCATGTTCTTGACCCTTCGCTGACCTCTAACTCCAGACTGCACCCGGCTGTGTCACACAGGCACTGGGAGAATTACACTTTCCATCGCTCACGTGAAGAAATGCTTTCCTCATTGACTGATTGGCCTTATCTCTTGACGGATCTTTTCCAATTCCCTGTCTCTGTGTCCGTGCATCCCCACCTGTCTCCCCAGAAGTCATAATTGAACTTTTTATCACCTCTCGCTGAAAAAGAGAGTCGGCGTCATCCGTCATTACAGCACACAATGACAGCTCTTCACAGATGCATGAAAGGAATGGATTTTTACATTTGACTCAATCCGGGGGGTTACTTTACTGTAACAGATTCAATATTCTTAAATGAGCCTGGCGATACATGCCGGTCAGATGAGATGATCTATTGCATGGCCTTAATGGATTTCCTAGACTTTAAAGGCTGGGTACTTTAGGAGGAAAATACATAATGTGCAATAAAAACATAATTATTAATTTGATTAGCCTGATCATTTATGCCACTCACATTGTCTTAGGCCTGAGTAGTGACTGTGAGTGTGTTCTACTTAGGATGCACAGATTTCTCACAATGAGATTTCTCACAATGAGATTTCTCACAATGACTGAAAATCTATCTGTAGAACAACATTTGTGGAAAATGAAAAGGTATGCAAAAGTAAAGACCTTTGTTATAGAAAATAGAGAAGCCTATGATGAGAATGAATCTGCATAATATGTTTCTTTAGATAGGCCCAACTGATATTGTCCCCAAAAACACTATGTATTATTTGTAACAAGAACATCCTGCTCTAGAAACCCCCCACAAAAAAAATACTTTTTTTAAGGCATTGATATTTCCTTGATGAGAAATTATAAGTACTGTAATATCCATATGATATTATGATAGTTAGACATTTCCAAATATGGTACATTTGAATCTCTGTGATTCTCTGTGAGAGAATGAGAGAGACAGAGATAGAAAGAGAGAGGGAGAGGCAGGGGGAAATATTGTTTTTGTTTTGTTTAAATATCTTCCTGTTTTTAATGGCTTGTGTTTGAGTTTTGCAAGCGTCTGTGTGTGTGAGAACGGGAGAGAGGGAGAAAGAGAGTATTCTCAATTTCCCTGTAAAAAGAAAATTCATTTGCAGTTGCTAATGTAATGTCATCGTTGTGTTTACTGAGCGTGGATGATGTATAGGGGATGTTGCATTGAGTGAGACTGCTTAATGATGCATAGAATTAAGTCTGCGGCTTTCAGCTGAGCTCCCCCTCTCCCTTTTTACACTCCACACTCCCACTCCCTCCCTCTCTCACTCTCTCCCTTCCGCCTCCATCCTTCCCTCCCTTCGTTCTTCAGTCCCTCCCTCCCTCTCTCTCTCTTCTCCCTCTCTCTCTCTCTCTCTCCTCAATGGCTCTCCCCCGCTCTAATCTCTCTCTCTCTCTCTCTCTCTCTCTCTCTCTCTCTCTCGCTCCTTCCCTCCCTTCCTCTCTCTCTCTTTCAGTGAACGCTGAGAAACAGGCTGTCTCGGACTGGTGGCCACACGTTGCTCTGTGCTCTGTCGCCTAACTCCATCAATCACTATGGAGGGAGAGCGAGTGAGAAGGAGAGAGCAAGAAAGAGTGTGTGTGGGGGAGAGAAAAACAATAAAAAGAGATATTGAAAAAAAAGTGGTACAAAAAAATTCACATTGTGTGTAGACATTGAGGAGCATAAATTAAGAGAAGAAGGGAGAGAAAGTCAACCAAATGAAAGGTATAATAGCAGTTATTAATAATTTGCCATGCATAATGATGTCTCAAATAAATGTGTTTTCCAAATACTGCTTGACTACAGTGTGAATAAAGTGTCGGTGCACGGTTTGGCTGGGACTGTGATTATAATTGTATGATGATGGTGATGGTGATGATCATGGTGATGGTGATGATAGTACTTATGGTAATTGTATGTCCTTAGTTGTTATGGTTATTACCTATGTGAGATCACCAACTGAGCATTATGAGGGCTGAGCGGGAGACGTACAGATGGAGAGGGGTACCTGGATATGGCATTTACTCTGTAGGAAATTCATCAATATGCAATGGTAAAAAGCCTGAACTGAAAACCATCACCTGTAATGCTGGAAATACTTTTTATTGTTTGACAATTGCATTATAGTTATGTGTAGTTGCTGAAATATAGCTTTGCATTTAAAAAAATAAAATTACACTGACCCAAGCAAAGAGAAAAGTGGAAATATTTAGTAATGTGCAAATAAATGATATACACAATTCTGAAATACTGTAATCTACATCAACAACAGCTTGATGTAATTGTAATCATCCTAACAAGTTGGAGGCCTATAAAATATATTTCAGCTCTGTTGTGTGTAGATTTATGTGGAAATATACAGCCAGGCAGCTGCCGCAGTGAAAGCATGGCCTATTTCACTTCCAACTGCTGAATGAGCTTTTATATTTGATTTGATTTGGACTCCTCGCCACTTTTTCACTGGCATTTAAAAATGCTAAAAGGCTAAATTCCTGGGTACTGAAAGAGGTCCTCACTATAAATCATTCAAAAACTTCAGTCTTTCAGTCTTTCATGAAGCAAAATATAGGACACCAGTTTTCTGTTCTGTTCATAAGAGAACCCATTTGATGCAGTATTACAGTTCTGAATAAACTTTGAGTCCCACACTATGAAGTAATAATGTTATATTAGTTGCAATAGTGTGAGAATGTTCAGCTATGCAAACATAATGGTTACCAGCTGATGTCTGCAGAGACCTCTGCAATTTCAACCAAACTAAATGTAAATAATTTTTCTACATAAGTGAAATGTCCATTTTATCACCTATGTAGTTGACAAGGTAGTCATAAGTGAAATAGACAATTCAGCCTTTCACATTTACTCAACTTAAAAAGTAACGATTACATTTCTTCTAGTTTCAAGAACTGAATATTCAAAATACTTTTTATAGCTCAGCTGGTTGCTAAATTATTGCTCAAACGACTCCGGAATATATCATAAATCACTATGGTTAACTAACTAAACTGTATTCATGAAGCTAAATGAAGCAGTGAATTCCATCATTTCAAAGAATGGTGCCAACACTTTCCACTATAAGGACATCTGCTGGACCGTTCCTTTCAATTCATCTCATTTTCTCAGTCACTCATATAATCCGCTATCTGGAGTGTCTATTTCAGTTTGTTTTGTCTATGAAAACAGCATACAAACTATTTCACTGAATGATGCAATGTTTGTTTGCTTGTTGATTTTCTAGTTGTTCTCTCTCTCCCTCTCTCAGGCCTCCTTCCTCCCGGGTCTCTCTCTCTCTCTCTCTCTCTCTCTCTCTCTCTCTCTCTCTCTCTCTCACTCCATTGCTCCGTTGTGATCCAGCTGTCCACCCCATTCATCATTCCGCCACACTCCCCGTGCAGAATTATTATTTATTTGATGTGTTACTAGTTGAAAACAAATCCATTTTGCTGCCCATCAATTTATCATTTGGGATGGGGAGTCACACTTCAGTTGTAGGGGCAGCAACATTTTCCCAATTCCCACTGTACCAGGGTGTGTGTGTGTGTGTGTGTGTGTGTGTGTGTGTGTGTGTGTGTGTGTGTGTGTGTGTGTGTGTGTGTGTGTGTGTGTGTGTGAGTGCGTGCGTGTGTACGGGTGCTGATGTGTGTTTGTTTGTGTGTTGTGTTAATGTGCTTGTTTTTTTATATCAGAGAGGGAAAGAAAAAGAGGGAACAAAGCAATGGAGGTAAATAGAAAGGAGGAAAAGAGAGGGAGCATGTGGGAAGGAAATAGAGTGAGAAGTAGAATGGAAGGGAGAGAGGGAAGGGAAATGAGGGAGAGAGGAGGAGAAAGGGAGGGTTTCTCTTCTCCCTCTCACCCTCCCTCACCTAACGTCTGTGATAATTTATCACTCCTCCTAGCTTGGCTGACAAACTATTTGCAGGAAAATGAGTTTTTCCGCTACGGATTTGTCCTCTGGGAATGGAAAGGGGAGCTGCTGTGTTTTTATTCTTTCACACACACACACACACACACATACTCTCATTCTGACTGAGGTCTCCAATATTTATGGGGTTAAGATAAATGAGGTAAATTAATAGAGTCACTGAGGGAAAAGATCTGCTTCCGCACCAGCAAATCTGCCAGTGACACGCTGCCAGTGACACGCTGCCAGTGACACGCTGCCAGTGACACGCTGCCAGTGACACACTAGGGAGGAGGAGATACTGCTCTCTCTTTCTTTCCCTGCCTCTCTCCTTCCCTCACTTCCCCAGCGTAATCCCTTTTGGATTCTATCTTCACCCCTCCTAAACCCTCAGTTTTACTCATGCTGACAAATGAAACACTCAAATAGATACCAGAAGGCATAACGTAATAAAACGACAGGGTATATCCACACTGGGACAAAAACAAATACTACAATCTCCAACCAACATCTATCACACATTTACCAAGAATCCTTGAGAGAGGAAGAGAGTACTTTGCACAGTTGCTATAATTACCAAGCTTGACCTGGGTCAGTGGCTCCAATCTCACTTTCAACCTCATCAACCAATATATTGACAATGTGCTTGACAGAGAATTACATGACAATAAAGGCCTAATTACATTGCTATTACTATGGGCCATCAGTAATGGTCAGACGACGTGTCCACAGGACATCTCGGCAGTAAACTTACAGGGGGAGAGGTGTGTATGGTGTTCATGGGAGGCACTCTCCCTCTGTTATAATGGAACTCAATGCATGCCGGCTCATTTGCATATCAAGCACATTCCTGTTTTACGGCGTAGGCTATGGTGATAAAATCGCTGGATTGAGAAGAGAGAAGAGGACTTCATGACTGTCAACAAACACACACCAACTGCCAGAAACACAGTGTGCTTTGCAGTGGGTTTTCCTTGTCACATGACCTGATTATAAAATACTCATGGGCCCTTGTTATTTGTAATAGGCTGGCCCCACATTATTCCTGGAATCTTCTGTGTCAGCTGACTGAAAGGTCTACGTACAAAAAAATGAACAAATAAGTTCCCCATCACAGCAAGGAGGATCTGTGTTTTGGCCTATTGCATTTCCCAGAGTGGGGTCGAAAGATGGTGCTGGAACTGAGGCACAAGAGGACACCCTGCTCTGGCTGTCTGAAAAGGATTGGGGGTCTTTGTGAACCCAGGAGGACCCTGTGGCAGCCCTTACCTGACCCTCTGTCCACCGGCTCAGTCCATGTGTCAAAATCCCCTGCTCACACATTATGGCTTCATCAACACAGCTGCACCCTCCTCCCACTATTATGGCCAACTTCACCTAAGACCTTTCTCTACACATCAAATTGAGTGGGTGGGTTAAATGTATCTTCTTTGGGAATAGCATGTCAGACTCACAAGGCTGTTCCCTTGGTGTGCAGGCTCCCTGGCACCCCATTGATTGACTGAATACTGAGTTGACTAAGAATTTATTCAGATAACTTTAAACATAATCTATGAATTATAATCCAATTAGGTTGAGTTGGACAAATAAGCTATCTCTCCAGTGGTGTAGAATGTTTGCAGTAAGTGGACCACCTGAACATGGTTTCCCCTGGGTCCACTCAACTCCACAACTCCAAACATACAGGCAACTGCCTTGCACCCTGTGAGGTCAGTCTCCATGGAAACCACTACTCTGACTGACAGGCATGATAAGGGGTACTACCAATCACTCTGACCATCCAACTCTCCCTTTGCTGATACTTATACTTTCTTATACTGTCTGTCTGTCTGTTTGTCTGCTCCTTGTCTGTCTGTTTGTCTACATATTACTGTAAATATAAGTTAATCATTCACATGTTAGCTGTTCTTCTTGTGTAAAGAGTATCCCTGATTTCATTGGCTGAATTATTCTCTTCCATCCATATGTCCTCTTTTTAAAAGTGGATGCTGTGGTTAATGGTTTTTAGTAGCCGAAGAAAATCATTGCCCAGACAAATACATGTGGTTAACGAGGTATACATTTTGTAGGTTGGGCATTGAAATTAATTGCAAAATCTCTAAGGGAAAGGTCCACATATTTTCTTAATAAAAACCTACATTAATCAAACAAAGACCACAATAAGCTACTATGAGCAAAAAAACAGGGATTTGACTATTATACCTAGTGCTTGACTTGAACTGAAATAGGTGTCGGTACTCATTTTGGGTGCCGGTACTGTTTACATTTAGGTGCAGGAGTTTCACAATGCATTTGAGATAATATTCTAGAAGAGGAACAGGAACTCATGTACTAGAAAATAAGAGGTGCTGGTACTCAACTCCGGTGACTCAGCTCCGGTGAGCTCCTGCCCAAGTCAAGCACTGACTATACCACAAACCAGGCAGACACCATTTAGTGTTTGAAATTTCTGCCTCAAGCCTACAAGTGGGGTTAAGTAACTGATGCCTGTCACAACAGACAAGAGAAAAAGAATGAGCGAGAGAGAGAGAGAGAGAGAGAGAGAGAGAGAGAGAGAGAGAGAGAGAGAGAGAGAGAGAGAGAGAGACAGAGACAGAGACAGAGAGAAAAAGAAAGAGAGAGTGACAGAGAAAGAGAGAGCGGCAGAGAGAGAGATCGGCAGAGATAAAAATAGACGAGGGGAAAGAGAGAGTGAGGAGAGAAAGGTAGAGCCCGAATAGGCTGGATGGCAGGGCAGGTAGAGCTTAATGTGGGGCAAGCCCCTCTGTTGCTAATGGCTATTACCGCCTGGGTGCCATTGTGGCCCATACAATAGCCGTCACGCTGGGATTTTGTGAGGAGCTTGCCGGCAAAAGTTATTAGCCCCAAAACCTCAGGCGGAGCAGTCAACAGAGGAACAAGAAGATTTGGGGTGCCAGGGGGAGAGGGGAACAGGGTGTGGGGTCAGGGGTCAGACACAAAGCGGAAATGGGAGGCAGAGAGGGGGAACAATGGAGGGGGCTGGACTAGGCAGACAAAGCTGGAGGGGGTGACGGTGCACAAAACACAGGAAGATGAGGATAGAAAGATGGGGTACCAAAACAGATGGTAAAAGGAGGTACGAGAGAAAAGGCAAGAACCAAAGAACAGGAAAATACCTCTATTTGCAACATATGCATCATGAGAGAATCAGTCTAGTGACTGACTGAGTATCCAACTAAATGTGGATAAATCACATATGGCAATTGGCAACATACTGTTAACTTACATAGCCCAACTAAGCATGAAAGACTGAATGCCTCAATGGATACATCAATGACATCTTGTAGTGTTTTCAAGGGGGGCTAATGCTCTCCTCAAGCTGTAGCTGAGCGATATAATATTGTCCCCTCACACATTCACTGTAAAGCGTGTAATTTTGGACAATTTTATGTAGGCCTAAACTGTGCAATGCATTTACTGCATGGTGTCCACACATTTAACACAAATTCAATCTAAAGCATAAAAACAATAGAAAATGTTGGAAGATCAGAAAAAACTGGACAGGGGACATCAAACGTGGGTGTGGTTAAGGGTAAATCCTTGGAAAATAGAAGATTCCTTATATAAAATAAAAATGTTGGTCTGGGTGGAATTCTTACACGGATCCTGGTAGAAATGTGTTTGCTCCAAAAAGAAAGTTTGCAAGGGGGTAATGGAATCATCAATATTGAGGCATTTCTTTAACTAGTATGATCTAATTATCTGGCTCATCTCGAATCGCTGACCACAAAGAGACAAGCGTAAGGCTAGATTGATAAAAGTTGCTATTAAATGGGCTTTAACGTGAACCCATTCATCTTGCAGAGCGTGCGGAGTGACAAGCGGAGCAGCGTGGAGCAAGAGGAGGCCATGCATCACGCAGAGAGCGGGACGGGAAACGTGCGCGCACCGAGTAATCAGCGAATCAGACACAGTGAATTCACTTTACCCTCCCTTCGCACGCACCTTTGCAGGTGGAGAGACACCGACAAGAAGACAAAACGGTCGTTTAGTTTTTGTAAAATTATTTGAGAAGAATTAAAAAAAAAAAAAAGTTCAGTTACATAGATGGAAAAATTACAATTGGTGCTTATGAGGAAAAATAGCCTAGGCCTAACTGGATAGCCTAGGCCTAACTGGATAGCCTAGGCCTAACTGGATAGCCTTGGCAGGCCTATTCTTTAGCCCACTCTCTTGATGCAGTTTGGTCTCTTCTTCTTCAAAATTGACTCCATGTTTTGTTACTGAATGAAGCTAAATCGCTTGCTTTGTGGCCTTCTTTTTATTTTTTATAATTTAGACCTATTCAAACATATTATATTTGTGCCTCATAGGCTTATCAGTTGTCATATCATATCATAGCCTATATTTAAATGTCTCATTTGGAGTAGTCTACCTCGTGGTGTTCACTTTAGTGGTCTCTCAAAGTAATTCCCCAGTGACAAATAGCTCAGCTGAGTTGCAAGGTGTAGACCTACATGCCTTTTACCGGTGTAAAGTGTCAGACCTAAGAAAGGTTAGCCTAATAAGGTGGAGTAATATTTTTGTTGTATGGAATATGAAAACGTTAAAGTTGAATTTAATGTTTTTGCTTGAGGCTACAACTCAATTCCAATCAAATTATGATACATTTAAGTTGAAAAGCATATGTCTAATTGAAGTCAGAAGATTTCGGCTAATATTATGGTAGCCAATAGGCTTACCATTTGTTAATCAGTTTCATTTACTAGCCTATCTTTTGGACAGTAATTGATGCTGCTTTTCTGCCCCTTTGCCCTCATGGTTTTCACCCGTCGCCCCTGGGTCTGAACTTTGTTGCAGGTCCATAATTGGCCAGGGGAGGTGAATCCGTAAAAACACCCATCAACAAGACACACCCGAAACATTTGGGGCATGCATCTTCTTTTGCCTCATGTCCCCAAAAAGTCACAATGTAGGCTAAGTGAGTAATGTTGATAACTTTTTAAACCTATCCTTGTTTGTTTTAGTACAGAAAAGTAATTAAATGAACAGCCGATTGCCCTCAAGGAAAAGTAGTATATATGAAAGCTGTCAGAAATCTTGAAAACGTTCATTATTCTGTCCGTTGGGAAATTTTACTGTTAAATTATGAATTCATTATTTCGATTAAAACTTAGATGCATAAATGCTTCTTCTTTTTACTTTGTGGGATCATTGATGCTACACCTGTCGAGATAAAGCAATAGCCTTTCAATGAAACTACTGCGTCCAATCTGCAAACGTTGGTATAGGCATTCATCTAAAAACAAGCATTTTAGAAAAGTAGGCTACAGCCGTAAAGACCGTATTCATTGAGGAAAAACACAGATACCTTGGACTGAGGAGACATTATTCTTTTTTTTTAAGCAATGTTTTTGAGAATGGTTGCAGAAGGTGTTCTTGATATGGGTGGCTGTGCTCATAAGCCGAACGCTGCTGTAAATATACATTTTTCTTTGATCAATGTATGTTTCTTTCTTAACTTTCTCATTTTACTTTATATTTACTAGCTCCACCCGAGCGCTACGTTGATTGTGTCGGTCCATTCTATAGTCAAATCGCATAAGATCTTGAGAATATCCTCTGGCGAAATGCTTTTCTCCATTGCATGTTGACAACCAAGTCTGAGAGTTGTTCTGAACTGCAGGACATGACAGACTGACTGTAGGCCTGCATGTGCAGCATTGGAAAACAATCCGCGGGTTGTCTTAATAAAATCTCACAGAAGAAAATAAGTAGGGGCTGCATAGGCCTATTAATAATCAATCAAGATACAAATTAAACGGGCTTGTTCATATGGCCTGGGCTTAGAATGCTTTCAGAAACCGTCTGCGAGTTGATCTAATACCAGACAGATTAATTGCATTGCCTATACTCTTTATTCGAATGAATCATTTAGTTCAGTTTTTATTTCGAAATGATTATAGATGATTATAGACTATTTACAAAAACGTTAGGTCTATATGTAAACTATATATATTGCCTTCATCCCCTCCCCCCTATATCCCCCTCTCCATATACAGTACGTTTATTTTGATATTGCAGAGGCCCACGATATATGCATTTACACTGTTTAATTAGGCGATCAGGGGAGTTATGCGATTACTGGAAATAAAATAGATTATTTTAGGCTAATAATTGAACATTTTGACACAGTTTTGGCAATACACGCAACCTGAATACCACCGTCATAATCGTTGACGTAATGATTCAATTGATGTAGGCCTAATTATGTTATTTCTTCTTCTTAAGTTTCTTCCTCCTTTTCCATCTTCTCATTTTCATCCTCATCATCATTATAATATTAGGTTCATTAGTTTAGGAAGGATGGTGATGAGGAGGTCATATAATTATTAGAACAGTCCCAAAGGTAGTCTACTATATTAACATATGCTCTCTATGTTGTGTGTTGCATATTCTCTTTTCATTATAATCATTATTAGTATTGATGGATACTCATATGACCCAGTCATCAGAGAGCCTTTGGGTGTATATTCATGCAATCAGTTTGACTCAAAGCAAGTCACACAACAAAACCCCTGTAACTAAACATTATTAAAATGTACACTTCTGATGTAGATATCCATCTAGAAGTTATAATCCCTTGTTAAACTCTCGATAACCTTTGTTTTCCATCTTTCTCTCTATCTCTCACCTCCCTCCCCAGGCAATTGGCCTTCGCGCTCGCTCTCTCTTTGCACTTCACAGAGGAATTCTCTGCTTCCATCTAATGTTATGATTCGCTTTAGTCCCTCGACAGTTTTATTTATTTCAAAACACTCGCCCTTTTGTCCCGGAGCGAACCTGATGTAATGGTATTTACATTGCACGGCGGGCCGGGGAAGATTGAGAATGAGTTCACCAATTGTAGCTTAACGAGATAAGGATTTGCGCTGCACTGACCAATGATGTTAAATTGTTTGGGGCGCACGAGGGTCCCCTTCTATCTACTTCACATATATGTCGTAATCTCGCAACTAACAGGCCGTACAACGTTTCTAGATTGTTTTTAAGAACCTACACTTAAATTGCCCCGACTGTATGTTCTGTTTCCAATCATTAATTTCCATGGCAAAAGGTTGCACTTTTGCATAATCAATTTTGCCACGTCTTCAACTGGCAAAACTGTAAAACAACTGTAAATTGGTGCCACGAGCCATATGGTTAAATAGACCATCATTTCTGCTGGGTAGACGACACTGTGGCCATGTTAGGAAACATGGGGTCATAAACGAGAGTCATTATAGGTGTTATGTTTGTTTTCCAAGCTCGTGAGAACAACTAAACACTGTTGGAACGCAGAGGGACACCAACACCCTGTTGCGAAGAACCACCAGCATATTTCACGGAGCCCATTCACTTGATTAAGTGGTGATTGTGTAAAATAAGCTAAGGCATTCAATACGCACAATCAGAACGCCTTGGCTCAATGATAACCAGCAGTTGAAAATGCGTGGGATGTGATGTTTGGAAGTGATGTTCAGACGTGATGTCCACTAAATTGGATAGGCAGTGTCTACTGTCTCTGTCTTTAACTGTTTTGACCTTGAAAGAACTCGCTGTATACTTATTATGTAAGTAAGAGACAGTCTACCGTTAGTTAGTAATCTAGTACTGGCATTTACAGCGCTACTTGATGGAGAGACGAAGAGGATAGTCAAACAGCTTAGAGGGATAGAACACAATCCACGTAACACTGTCTGACCTACAACCACAGAAAGCAATCTAAGGGCGGGTGGGTGAAAGGTAATACAATAATGTAATCCCATATCAACATATAGGACTGAGTAGTTTTTTGACTGAATCTGGTGATGAGGTTGAAAATGACGTATATAAGATTTACCTCTGCATCTTTGTTTAATAACAGAATAAAAACAGCCATAATGTGGTGGTGGTAATAATAATAATAATAATAATAATAATAATATGCAAATATAAATTAATTCTAACAATAAAGACAAGAAATCTGAAAGAAGTTTCTAACAAACATTTATATGTAAAAAAATATATAATAATACATGTAATCAATATTGTGGGCAAACATAGCCTTTTTCATCCATATTTAATTAGTTGAAAGTTGTGTAAAAAGTAGCAAATACTAGCAATCGCCTATTCAACCTTTAATTTGATCCATTATTTTGTAATTGAAGTCCTCTGAAACGAAATAATAAGCTGTCCTATATCATTCAAGTATGACTGTAAGTAGATAATACTCTATATCTGATGTGCTTATGCAGGGTACAACACAAAACAACACTTTATGATTTAAACATAACATCTACACCATATAGGCTATAGGCTTCACCAATGTCCCTGACATGATATAGGCCTATATTACTCATTTTATCACTCAAATAAGGGGACATATACCTGTCATGTGATAGCAGAAATTGTGACAGATCACAACAAATCAAGTTCCAAATTGTGTGTGAAAACAGTGTACTCCAAATTAACCGGAATTCACAGACCCCCGGAAATCGTGTCACATCTTGTACACAATCTAATCAAAGCGAAGCTGTCGCTGGGGGTGAATGAAAACAAACCGGCTCCTTGACAAGTGTTTCCGTAAACGTTACTGTTTCACTAAGACAGTGTGTTGTATTGGGTGGAATGCCACTCAAAACACAAAATCAGTCATCCATGTGGTTTTGGGAAGGGTGACACCCTCTTTTCAAATAGCCACACCTCACCCTTAGTTCTAATGCACCCCCCTCTACTCCATCATCCAATGGCCGCGGCGCACCATCTCCACTGCGCGCCTCGGAGAGCGTCTGTTGGATAAAACCTTGCACAGTATTAGTAGGAGGTCGTAAACAGCTACACCACCTCTGCCTGTTGAGAGAGTATCATACCAGACGCTTTATCAAAGATTGACTTGGATCTCCCCGGCCGAGGTTACATTTTCTCCAGTGTGGTCTAGCATTGGATAATAATACGGATATCTGCCCGGACCTTTTTTCTGCAAGGCGAAGGTAATTAGTTGCACCAATGAGGTGGTTTTGATCGTAAACGCAATGTGCAAACGGCTAGTCATGAGCACATCACTGTGTTAGCAAATGTGAATGGTTGTTAACATATTTAACAAATGGTTGTAAATGTGTAAAAGCTTAACAATGAGTAATGTATTGGCTGATCGTTTAGTTAGAGTATTGAGTCCCGTTATATTCGCTAAGTAGTGTGAGAGAGTAGTCCCTATAGAGATCCTATTATTCCTAATTGGTAGTCCCAACAAAGATCCAAAGGCTAGCCCACGATAAGCAGTGAAACGTGTTTTTTGTTTTGGCTTATTGTATAAATAAGAGCGGCGATGGGGATTTAAGACTCAAATTGAAACTGCAACGCGGGCGCTAATATATTTTAATACTATGGCACACTATGGCATAACCTTATTTAACAGTATTCATAAGAACCCCATATTAACTATTACAATGTCCTCTTGCAGCAAAGAGTGCACTCAGGAACACATTCATGCCAAGCGAGGCCCCACATGGACTAAAAACATCTAATTAACTGGGAGAGAGAGAGAGCGTGGATCCTCTTGCATTTGTCAAGGACACCCAACGACAAAGACCTCAGAGATATGTCCAACACCACCGGACGAGGTAAAACACAAGATCTGAGACTCCCTTCCCTCGTACTGCTATAGTATTTTGGCCGCTAAAGAGAAGATAATCGCATACATTTAGTAGCTATTACTCAAATATATCCTAAATAAACAGATACTTTGTTAAAATGTTCCTTTAAAAAGCTGAAATCATTCATCAATATAAAACATTTAATTGTCAAAGCAAGCAAAAAAAATGCAGTACAGGCATAACAAAATATTTCAGAGACCTTGACAGAAATCAGCCTGTAATAGTTTATGCTCAGGCGTTGACAACGGAATAAATTCATAATCCCTGTAATTATTTTCCATCCAAGTTTCGTTAAGAATACCTAACATTATTCACCGGGATTTCTAATGGCATGAAAACGAAAAGCTTTTAAAGTAATTGAGTGATTATGCTGATAATAAACTGGATTTCAGCAGCGACGACATTTTGGCGTATGGGTGCTTTGAGCTATGAAACACTTGAATAGTGTTTGTTGTTTCATTCTCTAATACATTGACACTATTCATATTGACTAAGGACGTTATTAACAGAAATAGGCTATGTTTAGTTGTAATATCTTTATACCCACGAATTCTGAATACATTAGCATAGTTTAGTAGTCCATGGCTGTTTATAAAGTTTATAAAGTTTATACAGCAATGTCTCTCTTATCAGAGCAGAGATCGGCTAGGAAGGGCAAGAACCTTAGTCAATATAAACCATATGATCAATAATTGAATAACTTAATGTGCACCTGTCTTTATACACTGTTATTATATTTATTTTCCTTGATTTCAGGATGATCTTTGTAAAAGTTATGACAGAATGTCAGTTAATGAATGTAACATTAAAAAAAATCGAAATATCAGTGATTAGGCCAACAATTCTGAAAGGTGACCCTGGTGTTATAATTCCGGTGTGTATTTACTACACAAAAATAACTGATTTTCCTTCTCTGGTGGAGGGTTTGTCAAGTTAATTGGACGTTAGTTTAGCTGACAGATATAGATTTGGGCCAATCCGTGGTCATTGTCACTTCAATTGTGCCAATGATGGAACGGTGGGGAGCTGAATGGTAGGGCTTGTTTACGTTTCACCCGGTCTACCCCGCGGCATAAATTATGACACCCTCTTGTCGCCTCAAATGCGCCATCTTCTTTCATGTTCTCATAGCTCACGCTGTCAGGGGTTACAATAATCGTTCAGAAGTTACAGTGCAGCATTGCACCTCAGCGGTTTTGGGGTTATTGGGTCCCGTTTGACTCAGTTGGTAGAACATGGCGCTTGCAACGCCAGGGTTGTGGGTTCAGGAAGGGAAAAGTACGAAAATGTCTGCACTCACTATAAGTCGCTCTGGATACGAGCGTCTGCTAAATTAACATTTAAATGTTATGGGTGTAATCAAATTACGTGACAATATTGTTTAAAATTATTAGGAGTAGCC
Organism: Brachymystax lenok tsinlingensis; assembly: GCA_030435695.1. NCBI lineage: Eukaryota > Metazoa > Chordata > Actinopteri > Salmoniformes > Salmonidae > Brachymystax > Brachymystax lenok. The sequence continues at coordinate 26,588,828 of CM059787.1, forward strand.
TATAGGATAGTCAACCGATGTTGTCAAATATAGGCAATCGATCTCTAGTGGCTGATACATAATTGTACCTTATAGCCTGTGAGCATCTTCATTTATTGTGTTAACAGTGGACATACCACAACAAAACTGCTTTTTTTGGGGGGGTGATCAACATTTTATTTTAAAACTGCTTATTTTGAATTTAGACTAAATAATGTCTTGTGCTAATCGTGGTCAGTGGCCACACTTTCGTTCCATAAACTAATGGCGAGTTAGTGGAATAAAACAAAATATAGGGACAAGAGTGCATCATATAGGGACAAAAGTGCAGTGTAACAGAAATGTTGCATTATTGAAGTTCATGTGAAACCTAAATGGTTTTCATGAAAGTGAGAGGTTCTGCAATAGTTTGTGTGGGCTATATTATATTTAATATAAGGTTATAAGTTACACACACACAGAAAATAGGTGAACAAAACCAGTTTTTCAGGTATGGTAGATATTTCCTCTGGTATTTTGACGGCTCCTTATGTTACATTGTAGATTGTGTTCTCAATACAAATGTGTAAATACTCATCCAAAAGGCTAGGCCTTTAGGCCTATTACATTAGGCCTAGTTCCCGCATCATTTGAAGTCTAGAATCAATAAAATAATATATTTTACAGTGCATTATAAATTCGAATCCATTTTGACGAAAAAAACTATGAAAGACGATTAATTATTTTAAGGGAAACAACCTAAAGAATTACGCGAAATGGAGACAATATAGGCTATTAATTGTGCAATTAGGATAAATCGTCTTTTTGAGGGATTTTTGTGTGTGTGTATGTGTGTTTGTGTGACAGAAGAGAGAGGGAGAGTGCACGCGCGTGTGTATATGCGTGTGTGTTTATTCCCTTGGGGTTGCTCAGCTTTAATATCCTGCAGGTTGGTGAAGCTTGGCGGGGAGATTTTTACACACTCCGCTAGCACGGTTAATGGTGCTCCTGCTCCCCATCCAGCCTCGTCCGGCCTCCGTTTGATGTGGAAATAAAAGCTGGGAAAGGGCTGAGAAAAGAGCAAGGCGAGGAAGCAAGCTGCTGAATGGGTTAAATTAAAAGCAATGGGATTCTTACAAAGTCACTGATGCAGTCTATAGAAAGACAGAGAAGCTGCTGACAACTTTCAAAATGAAATGGCAGACCATTTCCCCAGTTTAATTTCCAAGTCCTCATAAAGGACAAGTCGATTTTTGATTTTGTAAATTAAAATGGTCAACTATAACTAGAACATGTATTACCTGGTGTAGTCTAGGCCTATGGTCGGCTATTCGTTTTAGCATCGACACAAGGGAATAAATGTTATTCTACAAATGAATATGAATGCGCATTATCTGGAGCATATTGGTGAACCATAATAATTGTATAGGCCTATAGGGCAAATGTTCATAGGAATCACTATTTTATGAATCCCTATAGTTCAAATACAAACGATGAACACATTCTGCCATAGACTACATCACTCTCAATATAATGTATTTTATAATAACCGCATTATACCAACTGACTACCGACAGCCCATCGATGTGTCTAGACGAGAAGAAATGTAGTGAGTATGCTTGCACGCATATAGGCTATCAATAGCTTGATTTACTCCACACACATGCTATTTGACTTAATATAGCCATTGGAAATTATCAACATGCTCACGATGTAGGCTACATTTTTATAATGTAAAAAACGAATTATTGCAATTTTTTAGCGTAATTGTAAATGTGATAAACATGCCTGTCAAAGAGGTGGTTTCACATTGAACTTGGTGCTATAGCCTATAGATGCCCATTATCCTCGCATATATACATTATTATTTTACGAATAATTGACCAAATCGTGGAAAAATAAACTCCAAAACATAATATAATGGTAAATAATTGACTTTGTCATTTAGGCTATAGAATTGTAGCGTAGACAGTATCACTTCAGGGCATTTTGAAATCGAAATGATGGCAATATCGTATCATTGTGCATGTGAGCTGTTTTTCCATGCCGCTTGCCAGAATGGGCCTAAATTATGCATGGCCTATGGGCTCCAAACTTCTTACATAAAAAATGTAAAACGCGTAAAATGATCCGCTTTATAACGTTTAATGTGACATTCATTTATATCAAAGTTAGGATAAACTTACTTTCTCTGCGAGGAATGACTACCTTCTCTCGCTGCCTTGTGTGTCCCATAGGAAACCCAAACCCGGAGAGAGGAATCTAGAGGTCAGAACCAGGATTGAGAACATCTAGAATGTGGAAGACTTACACAGAGCTGTCTAGACCAGAGGCTGTCAAATTTCTAGCTAGATCCGACTTAATTGGTCAGTTACCCTCTTTTCCCACTCTTTTAAAACAACACTGAATTATGCATGATAAATTGACAAAATATATTCTTACATGTACATCATTCACATCTCTGTCATAATTTTTATATAGCCCTTTTAAGATCTGTACCCGGGTTAGTTTGATAGCTAGGGGCTCTATTCAATCTGTATCGCTGAAGCGTTACAGATGGCGCTATAGAAATCTAAAGGTAATGTCTGATTGAGCCGACATAGCCTATACAGCGTTTACCGTGAATACAGTCTCCGCTGACGCGGGAACTTTGCATTTAAATTTCAATCACGCTGTAATGCTGAACTTCAGCAATGTAGACTGTGTAGAGCCCTATCCTACTGTAACTTATAGTTTAGTGAAATTTTTTTTGGTCCAACGTTCATATCAATTACATGTAAACTTGAACACACCAAACATGCCTGTCTCCTCAACATAAAAAAAACGAATATGAAATAACTTTATTTAAAACAATACAGTGAAACAAATTCCAGGAAATATATGCTCCTTGTTATCTTCATGACCTACACAATTTTGTGTGCTGGATTGTTCCACCAGGTTCAATAACATCTTCTCTTGGAAACCCAAAGGACCCACCTTTTTATCCTTTGTTTATTACATTCTGAAAATGATATTGCCAGTAGACGCCTAAATAATATGTGATTTATTTGATCAATTCATCTATTTTGTTCTACATGTCCGTAGTATGTCAATGTCGTATCTATGTAAGAACCTTAGGTGCCAAGTAAGCCCTGTAACAGATCAAACAAATAGCCTGATGTAGAACCAGCCCAGACCCAATATTATTCTGCTCTCCCTGTGTGTGTATCCTCTGTGTGAGGTAGTGCTGTGTGTGGGTGGTAGCGTGGGTGGCAGTGGACTCAGGTTCCATGACATTTATAAGTGTTTCATCCCCCCTCCTCCCCCAGGTCATGGGGGTCTTAACCAACTAGGAGGAATGTTTGTGAACGGCCGTCCGCTTCCGGAGGTGATCCGGCAGCGCATCGTGGACATGGCCCACCAGGGCGTGCGTCCTTGTGACATCTCCCGCCAGCTCCGTGTCAGCCACGGCTGTGTCAGCAAGATCCTGGGACGGTGAGCACCTCATAGCACCTTTACACCTTTACACATTTACACCTTTACACAACAGGGTGATACTGTTATCAGCCCTCCATTGTGTTCTCAAGACACCTAAACCATTAACCACAGTCTCCCATTGTTTAAAGTGTCTGGGTTCACTATACAGTACATCATTGGTAATGTAAACACCTATTTTTGTTCAATCCAAATGACGACCACCCACATTCACTATACTGCTCTCTGACTGAACAAACCTCTCTCCTTTTCCAGCTACTACGAGACTGGCAGCATCAAGCCAGGAGTGATTGGGGGTTCCAAGCCCAAGGTGGCCACTCCTAAAGTGGTTGATAAGATAGCAGATTACAAGCGTCAGAACCCCACAATGTTTGCCTGGGAGATCAGAGACAGGCTCCTGGCAGAGGGGGTGTGTGACAGTGACACCGTGCCCAGTGTTAGCTCCATCAACAGGTACTAACCTCTACATTATGCTATGTGTAAACCAATAAATATCACTAAGTGGGCCTCTAAAATAAGAACTGTGATCTCTTAAGTAGTGTTAAACAAGTGTATAGAAATGGAATCAGCAGAACAAACGCAGATGTAACGTCTGTGGTGCAATAGATTTTACACTGTTCTCTAATAAACACATTTCACTGCACCTATCTGGTGTATGTGACAATAAAACGTTGATTTATTATTATTTATAATCTCTGCTCTTTATTCCAGAATAATCCGAACCAAGGTGCAGCTGCCTTTCAACCTGCCTATGGACGGCAAAGGCCTAAGCCCAGGACACACACTCAGTGAGTCTCCCCACACACACGCACACGCACGCACACACACACACACACACACACACACACACACACACACACACACACACACACACACACACACACACATACACACACACACACACACACCCATTGTCATTAACAACGCACTAACACTCCCCCCACTCCAAGCACCAACACACGCCTTCACTAAGGCCAAGCATTATGATCTGATCATGCAGTATTCAGCCTAAAGAAACTCCATGCTTAATGGTTCGTAAGATTAAGAGCTAATGGTCAACGGTAATATTGCAGTAATAACGGTCCGTTTTCCCTTGCTGTCTGTCAGTCCCCAGTTCAGCTGTCACTCCCCCAGAGTCTCCCCAGTCCGACTCCCTGGGCTCCACCTACTCCATCAGCGGCCTGCTGGGGATACCACAGCCCAGCCAGGAGGGCAAGAGGAGCCATGATGACAGTAAGTACCCGCAAATTCTCATGCAATCCCAAATCCTGATGTTCTATCCTCACATTTTATCATTATTTTTATGCAATTCAATAAGATTCACACTCACAATTTATTCTATCATAATTTATGAACAAACTCAAATAGATTCAACAGCTTCTCAGTATAACCCCACCCACCCACCCTCTCTCTCTCTCTCTCTCTCTCTCTCTCTCTCTCTCTCTCTCTCTCTCTCTCTCTCTCTCTCTCTCTCTCTCTCTCTCTCTCTCTCTCTCTCTCTCTCTCTCTCTCTCTTGGGTGACCAGGAAAGCTGTAGACACAGTGTGGACTCTCAGGGCAGCGCCGGCGTTCCTAGGAAGCAGCTGAGACCAGAGCACTTCCCCCCGCAGCACCTGGACTGTGGCTTCGACCGCCACCACTACCCACCAGACTTCAGCTCTTCAGCAGCCAGCAAGACCGAGCAGGTACAGTAGCCTACATGGCACATTGGCACTGAGAAGCACTGTCTGCTTAAGCACTGTCTGCTTAACTCCACTGCAAAAATTTAAATGAAATTAAATTGAGTTTAAGGGCTTTATTGACATGGGAAACATATGTTTACATTGCCAAAGCAAGTGAAATAGAAAAAAAAAAGTGAAATAAACAATAACAAATTAACAGTAAACATTACACTTACAAAAGTTCCAAAAGAATAAACACATGTCATATTATGTACATATACAGTGTTGTAATGATGCGCAAATAGTTAAAGTACAAAAGGGAAAATAAATAAACATAAGCAATTGTGTTTTTTCTTCACTGGTTGCCCTTTTCTTGTGACAACAGGTCACACATCTTGCTGCTGTGATGGCACTGTGGTATTTCACCCAATAGATATGGGAGTTTATCAAAAGAATTGTGTAATCTGAGGGAAATATGTGTCTCTAATATGGTCATACATTTGACAGGGCAGTGTGCACATAGCCTGCCATCTCTTGAGAGCCAGGTCTGCCAGGTCTGCCAGGTTCTCAATAGCAAGGCTATGCTCACTGAGTCTGTACATAGTCAAAGATTTCCTTATTTCTTTGAATTCCCCCCTCTCTTTTTCACACACAACACACACTCACGTACAAATGGTTAATCCGCTCTATCCTCCACAGACTGTGTACCCTCTCTCGCTCATCAATGGCAGTCTAGAAGACGGGAAGACCAGCCTCTCAACATCGAGTGCTGCTATTGGTCGGAATCTGGCAGCGCACCAGGGCTACACTGTGGTGACAGGTAAGACTCTTACGATGGATGGTGCCCTCTCACTCCGCACAAAGATCAGCGTTCAAAGATGAAGCAGAAGGAAAACTGAACACGCTGACACAAGGAAACATTAGCATATTTCAAGACCCAATTCACAAAGGCAGTTATTTAAAAAATCATAATGCATTCATAATCTGTGAATGTAATAGCAGTCTGTTTAGGAGTGTATACTCCAGACTGTATCAACTGGGGTTGTCATCAATCTGATAATAGATCTTGTTTCCGGCCGAGCTATCATAGCAGTTGATGTTTATCTCTGCAGTGCTGCCACATTTTAGCTTGCCGTGCCTGCTGATGCGTGGTACAATTAATTTGGCCTATTATCACGAGCTGCCCAAAGCACCCTTTCAAGTTTAATTTAAAACAGACGTACAATATGTGCTGTATGTCTAATGTAGTATCCATTCACTCGACATTTGTTTCAAGCATTAATTTCAGCTTCCTGGCTATTTCTGCTGTGTATTTGTTAATCCATTCATATTAGTTAATTCCATTTTATTTCATTTTCTCACCCATCCACCCACTGGCCATGCCACCTCAGACCCCCTACAGCCCCTCCCACTTTGTCTGAAACAGGAAATGTCCCCGGAGGTGACCAGCACAAGCCCCTCCCCAAATGTGGTGGCCAACTCTGCTTTCCTAGAGCTGCAGTCGTTGCAGGCCCCTGTCACTGTCAGTAGCAGCTGCAGCAGCTCCAACCATTTCCCTCATGCGTTCAACTCATTCTCCCATCATGCACCAGTGTACGGCCATTTCAGCAGCCAGTCTCTCATAGCAGGTAATGAAGCATTCGTCTCACCCATTGCCATGCCCTGTAGGGGGTTCATACAGACAGTATAGCCTACACTCGCTTATCATGTCACCTGCCACAACACACCAAACCCCATGTGCGGTACTGTACTGGAACGTCAATTGCTGTAGATGATTGTTTTTCATGTGTATATCCACCTGCTGCACTATTACAGTACGTGTACATCCTCAGGCTGACAGTGTGTGGTCTGTCCTCCTCTGTTTCAGGGCGGGATATGGTGAGCTCCACTCTCCCTGGCTACCCTCCTCACATCCCCTCCAGTGGCCAGACAGGCTACTCATCCTCGGCCATCACTGGCATGGTAGCAGGTAAGACTCCCGTCCCTTGACACACACACAGGCTATGAGACAGGCTATGGCATCCTAAAATGGGATTTCCGAGAAAGAGATGAATGATGTCTCTACTTTCAGTTCATCTTATATGAATGCAGTTCATAGTTTTATTTTTACCCAAACCTGATCCTATCTGGGTTTTCCCTTGGGGAACGCTGAAACTGCATACACTATTAGGACAAAGCACCACTGAGAAGAATTTAGACAAAAAACAAAACATTGTTTTAGGGCAAGGCAGTGACCAAAACCAACGTTAAAAAAGCAAGAATGGGCGTGAGAGAGGGAGAGCGAAATGCTGGGAGGGAGGATTGGAGATTAACAGAAAGGCATGCTGGTTAATGAGTAGCCTGCTAGGCTGGGGAACTGCATGGCGGTGCAGCCAGGGCCCAGGGGGTACAGGGAACAGGCTGGGGGTTCCGCCCTGCTGCCCGCACCCCCACGCCGCCCCTCTGACCACACATCGCCATGGGAACCAGGGGCCCCACCAGAGGGGGGAGAGAGGGTGGGGGGGCCACAGGGTGGCAGAGTGGGCCCGGGTGAGAGAGAGAGAGCAGAGAGCAGAGGAGGAGGATCTTTGTGGTGTGTGTGTGTGTGTGTGTGTGTATGTGTGTGTGTGTGTGTGTTTGTCTTTTTTATTTGAAGTCTGCCCTTCGAAGCGCGAAATGAGAGGGTCTGATTTATTATTTTTCTGGTGGGCTCGCTGTGAGGAAGCGTTCATACACAATTACTCACAGAAAGGGGGGGGTCTAGGGGAGCCGGGGTATTCAATCCAGCCAACATAATTACCAATTAGATATTGGAATGTAAAAAAAAAAGAAGAATAAAAAAATAGAGGAGACAGAAAGCTTGAAAGGCTAAAGCAGGAAGTGAGGGATAGAGAGGAGAGGAGGGCATTTTGGACGGACGGAGAGGGGAGGGGTAAACGCTAAAGAGAGGAAGCGGAGACTAGCCACACGCACCAATGAGTCAAGGGATTTTACCCCCAGCCATCCACCTGGCCCATAGATTAATGGTTTACAAGCTGCCCTAACCATTGGTGAATTATGAGCTAAGTCTTAGCAGATGCTGGCAAGAGGACAAACACCCTCAACTGAAGGCAAAAAAACAGGAATGCAGAGTCTTTATAAGAAATATTGTGCCTGATATTGTCTAGACTGTAATGTATTTTTTTCGATACATGTATATCTGTGAATTTCTTAACTGAATGATGTTGGTTACTGTATGTCTCAGTGTACATCTGATGTATGTGCTGTTCTGTTCCATGTCCTTGCAGGTGCAGACTACTCTGGTCAGACCTACACTCACTCCCCCTACACATCCTACAGCGAAGCTTGGAGATTCACCAACTCCAGCATTCTCGGTGAGTCAGTCAGTCAGGCACAGTGGTGTTCAATGGATACACCCTTCATAAGTATTAGATGTATGTACTGTAGTCTGTGTTGTGTGTGTACTGGAACGTTGAAAGATTCCACACAGGACCGTACTGTTTATATAGCTGATGTGTTATGATTGAAGTGAACGTGATACAAGTGCAAAACAAAAGTGTTCAGAATACACTTCGCTGATCAGACGGAATTGTTATAGATAAAAGTCCCAGCTTCCAATTATATATACATTTTCTCATACAAACCATTCCTGTCAGGTCAAGTTTATACTTTGAACCTTATTCAATAGCTTTGAACCTAAGATACAATGAATTTGAACCTAGAGTATCAATGGGAAAATCGCAAATGCAAATCCTCACGCCAACCAGGAAATCATGTACAGTCAAACTTTTGGTTTCAGTCAGGTCACATGTATCAGGATCTCCCCTAGTCCCCATGGAAACTAGTTACCCAGTTACCAGGGGGTCTGCTCTAGACCACTGCTGTCTCTTGGTGTGTGCGGTAACTCTCTCTGAGCTTACCAGCCTATAAGAACTTGGGTTCTGTTGTGACTTTCTGGTCACAAGTCAGTGTGTCACCTTGAACCAGCTGATTTCACCAATTATTAACGACACCAGGGAACATAGACAGTATTAATGCTTGTGTGTTCTGAATGGTTAATTCTATGCATAATGCAAAATATTCGGTGATATTTCTTCCATCAAGTAGACCCATACTTGAACAGAGAGAAGGTGCAAAACAGGCAGCTTTATTCATGGGACAAACTATCCAAGCAAGGCAGATTTCCATCTGAACCATCTGCTATTGTCATGTGGTTGATGGGATTAAGAAAGCCTGCTCTGCATTGCATTGTCCCTCCTAACACCATCAAAGCCAAGCTAAAAATCAAACCACAATGGTAAACTCCTTTATCTCTGTTGCCCCCTGCAGGTTCGCCCTATTACTATAGCTCGGCCTCGCGCACCGCTCCACCATCCACTACTGCCTACGACCATCTCTAGCTCCCATGGACCAACCCTCATCAAGAGGACTGATAATGGGGACCAATAGGCAAATGCAGCAAGGGTTAGGAAGCTATGAGGAGAATTGGACTGTCTCCCAATAATGGACAGGGGAGTAAAGACATCGGAGAGACATTGAATACTTTTAGTGGCAACACTGGACCAGCTATGCTTGACCCTGAACTCATGGACAATACCTTCTCATGGCTAACTAATTCATTATTTATTTGTTTTTAATGACAGCCTCATCCAGGGTGACTTTACACGTTTACACATGACGTTCTAAACACTGTAATACATTTGGGCAACTGATTTCTATGACTTTGTCAGTGGCAAAGGCCTGAATCCTGCATTGTGTGTACATCGCTCCAAAGCTGTTTCACCAAAGACTTTATTTGTAGCACATTTTGCAACACTCTGACATGCGACTTTGACTTCATGACATCACAGGATGTATTGGTGGCACAGTACAGTAACTGCTTTTTTTGTGAAGCTACTCCTGTATTTGCATCAAGTTTACAATAGTTTGATACAATAATACACACGTCCCTTTCGCATTCTAGTGTCGGAATTTCAGGATTCTCTGTGTTGAATTCAAAATTCAGCCTCTTTGAGCTCACCACCCAACAAAACCTTCCAGATCTTAAATGGAATGTAGTGCCAATAGTCTGAATGAGGAATACAGTCACACATGGTATCATTATCATAGCAAAATGTCCTCATGTCCTTGTTAAAAAAAATGTGTTCCATGAATTGAACTGTCTGGGTTACTCTTGTTTGGCAATATGTATATATTGTAAATGGCAAACTGCTCTTGAGAAAGAAATGCAATTTTATCAGAAGGATGATTTGGGGGTGAATATTGTGGGGATTAATGACTTAGTATCTGAAAAACAAAACAACTCTTGAATTTTCTTTTTCTTCATGATAATTCGAGTTTGTTGTCATGCTGATGTTTAGTATGAGAACTGTGACTAAACTGTTTTTTTTCTTATACTGTTATTAATATTATTGAAGATGTAAATATGGAATTTCTAAATAATTATTTTAATTAAATAAAGCATGACAAAGTGATTCTGCATTGCATTCTTTTCCCCACGTTTGCACATCTATTGAGTCATGAGAACATTTAAATTAGAATAAAGTCCTATTAATATACTTAGAATCAACTGACCAAAAATAAGAAACACGTTTCTATTAAAGTCTTTATAGTTTGAGTGTTGTGGCATGTCGTATGTAGCGCATAAACTAACATAGGCCTACACAAAACTCCCCACTGCTTCCATCACAATAAGGAATGGACATCCCAATGAGAGGATCATTGTTTCATCACAATGTTGTTTGATGCTGCACAAAGCTCCTATTGTCTAATAATCACACAACTGGAATATTATGTGTCATACATGCAGTTGAGAACTTAACTGCTCATGCTGAAGCATTTATAATCGATTAGTAAATAGTTTATACATCATCTATTAATCATTATACCATTCATAAGATGTATAATAAATGTCCTTATAAACCATTTACTAATCATTAGTTAAGTCTTTTTGCGTCATCTAAAGTGTGGGCCGTTTATACTTTATAAATGTTTTGAGTGACCAGTGTAATTTCTCAAAAAAAGATGGACATGCCATTAGTAGACATTCCAGCAGTATCTGATGCTCCTGAAGGTCTGAAAATGGCCCATAGAACATATCACAGGTTAAAAAATAAGCAGACAATACAGAGGATCTTTAAATATATTTTATTCCAATATTGTGATGTGTAACTTTAGACACACTCTATGCTGAGTAAAATAACATTTTTCACCTGAAAATGCTATCGTTAGCATTTCTTGGCAGTGACTTTTCTACCAAAACCAAAGTGAAGATTGCAGTCACTTCTTAATCCATAGAATGCTTATGAGTTAAGGAAATACATATCTGAATACATAATTTCGCTGAATTATCCCATTACCTTTAAAGAGTTAACACATTTAAGGCCCAGTAAAAGTGCTGCCAAACAAAGCCATGTGTGAAAATAGTCTGTGGTTGAAAGACTGAAGCACTGGAAGCATTTAAAGGTTATAACATTTCTACATGCATATCATAAATGTAAAATGTCTGCCCGGTCTGGCCAGCTTTGTGTGTAGGCTACATCTCTCTGTTTTATGATTAGTTTGTGTTCACGAGGTTGGCAACATTAGCACAATAATCACATTACAACACTTCCTCACATCCTTGAAACAGTTGTTTTACAATAGTTTTTGTGAATAAAATGTTTCATATATTTCCTTAAAGGCCTAGTGCAGTCAAAAACTAGATTGTCCTGTGTGTTATATATACTGTATTTCCACACTATGAGGTTAAAATAATGCTGTGAAAATTATGCTGTTTGAAATGACCTCCTGAAATTTCAGCCTGTTTTGGTCTAATGCGTTTTGGCCTGCCTGGTGATTAGTTAAAAGACCAATAAGAACAACAGTTCCAAACCTCTCTGCCAATTGTATTTCACTAGGTAAGTCAGTTAAGAACAAATTCTTATTTTCAACAACAGATTTGTACCTTGTTAGCTCAGGGATTTGATCTTGCAACCTTATGGTTACTAGCCCAACGCTCTAACCACTAGGCTACCCTGCCACCCCAAAAACAGCTTGTTTTTCAGTTTTCCCCTCCCCACTCAAACCACTCCCAGGCAGTCCTAGCAAAAATGTTGTTTGAGAAATAGCTTTTTGCCAAGAAGCTATTTTTGTTCATTTTTGATCATTTTGATTTTAATTGAAAACAATCACACTAACACACTTAATTGTTACCCAGAAATTATGCAATGGACCTTTAAACATCTTGTGTTGTGTGCTTATGATTTTACCATTGATATGTTCTAGGCTATTTTACGACCTTAAGGAGCATCAGATACTGCTGGAATGATTTCTAATGGCATGTCCATCTTTTTGTCAGAAATTACACTGGTCACTCAAAACATTTATCAAGTATTTGTAAAGTATAAATAGCACACACTTTAGACACAGCCATGCAAAAATACTTAACTATTGAGTAGTAAAGGGTTTATAAGGACCTATATTAAATACCTTATGAATGGTGTAATGATTAATAAATGATGAATAGACCTTTTACTAATGCTTTATAAATGCTTTATTACGTGGAGTGATTATAAAGTGCTACTAGTGATTTTAGTAGCAGTGAAACTCTTTAACCTACAGTCAAAATAGGTGTTCTGCTAATTTCAACTTATCAACACAATATCCCACCAGGTCTCACTGCCTCACACCACTTTACTGTGTCCTATTAGTGCTGTCAAATTCTTCACAAAGACAATAGGCCTAGTTTCCTCCCATGGATGTAGAATTTAGGATTCCCATTGTGCACAATAAATACATTGTGAATTAAATAGTTATAACAGAATACATAACTATTATTATTAGTTGTTGTTGTTATTATTATTATTATTAGGGTCTATATGGTTCTACTGCAAAACTCAAATGTTGCATATTTTCTGCAACTCAGCAATTTACCAGAAACGTAAGAGGACAAAATCAATGATCCTGATCAAACGCGCATCTGTTTAATTTCTTTTTTTATTTTCTGCTTCATGTAGTTTTATTTGCAATTATTTCTCCCCTATTTGCGGCCTCATAATTATACCGCGGTAACGAGGCCACGGTTCGGCGGTGCCACGGCCCACCTGGACCCACCATCGCAGCACAGGCCGCGGGACTTGATGGATGGCCTGCCTCTCCGCGGTGCATAAGTCTGATTCGATACCAGATCCCACCCCATGATGTTGGAAAGAAGACTTACTGTATGTGTAGGCTATTGTCTCTGGAAAAGCAGCCAAGGCAATTATTTTAGTTTTCAAAAGGGACTCAATCCTGTTCTGTCTCACATTTTATTTGAAGGTGTAATTTAGGTCTGCAGTGCTTGTGGACTGGGGATGAATTCGTTCAACTTCATCAGTGAGTTTCTGCGCTAAGGTAATAACCCTTGAATGTGAGCTGACAAATCTAATTGGCCTACTGCCACATATCCTTTGCATATAGTTGCATATTCAGACAATTCGTAACCTAAAATAAGTGCATTGTGGTATTCTACTTCAAGATAAAGACTCGTACATTATATCAATAGAATTAAGAGACTACATTTTGTTTTGTTTTTACCATAGGCTAATTCAAACTCTTTTTAATGTAATACTATTTTTAACTACATTCATTTTTTTAGATTCATGTGTTTTTTGTTTTCTGAATGTAGGCTATCAACCTTTATTGGTCCCTCAAAAACGGAGCATATCATGGCCTTAATTTACCACTAGAAGAACCACTAAAACAATGAAAAAATCAAATAAAATTAAGGCTAAGCTCTCTTTTGAATTTTTTTTTAAGCAAACAATATCAATGATAACTGGCAAGCAATACAATGTAATCAGGGCAGTATTCAGCAACTGACGAAGATGATTCAGGACATCTCTTTATTTACTGTATACTCTGTCTTCCTCCCTCGCCCTCCCTCCCTCATTCTCTCACTTTCTCTCTCTCTCTTCTCTTCACACCTCTCTATCCTATCCAAGTTGCGACCCTCATGCTCACTCTATTCCTCTACTCTCTGTCCTGTGTACTTAAGACAATACTCCCTTCTCCGTTGTTGTTGAAGTGGGATGTCCCACTCCCATCAAACGAATGGAACACATTGTTTTCAGTTCCCTGTGCAGGCATGCAGAAACACACATCACATCCACATACTGAAACACAGAGGAGCTTTAAAGTATATGTCCCCTCTGTTTTTTAATGGCTGCAAAATGAGGCAATCCCCCCAAAGCATCAAATTCAAATTCCAAAGCCTCCACAAACCCGGCCAGCTGACGGACTGCCAGGGAAATAATGACAGCAACTGTTAAACATTAACAATCCTGCAGCCAAAGAGTCGAAAACAACATAATACTGCCACAAACAACTACAACACAAATACTTCATCTCTCTCTCTCTTTTTCACACACACAATTCCCATCCCAGGCCTGGCTCTGGGCGACAGTGGGCCTATTAGTGTTAAGGTTTTGGGCCACAGTGCTTCTAGTAATGAGCCCGGCAGCACAATACAGGCACCCGGCCGGAACAGCTGAGGGGAGACAAAGCCAGCAGGATGGGGAGAGCGCTGGGGGCTTGGGGTAACTACATTTAACACAGAGAGGGACAGAGCGGTGTGTGTGTGCACATGCGTCCATGTGTGTGTGTGTGTGTGTGTGGTGCATGTGTGTGTGCATGTGTGTGCCATAGCCATTACTGGGACAAACTAAGAGACAGATAGAGGCCCCTGGAGTAGCTGCTGCCAAAAAGGCAGTGCAGAGAGGAGTGTGTGGCAATCAGTGGAATGACGGGTCAGAGTTGTCCCGCGCCAGTCAACTGGAAACTTCTCCACTTATCTCTGGGCCTGAGACATTGGGCGAACCAACTCAGACTCGCAAATAAGCATAGTGCACAGGACAATATTTGTCTGCCTAAATGAAACACCGGCTGCTGTTGTTTTAAACTGTGAATTGCGGGGCTACAAGGTTGCGCTGAGGGTCTCGTCTGCCGGATGTTTTCAGTGAGGACAGGCTTTGAGGCTTGGAGAAAAGCACTTAATCCAGACTGTTTGATTGAACACGTCACCTTCATTTATTGACTTGGATGGAGCAGCGGTCATTAATGTGAGCCCTGTCGGTCTGTTACAAAAAGTTTTCTCTTTCAAAATATTTAAAATTAGCTCATTTTCCTGGAATGACATGTTCCTACCAATTCTGAATGGTCTCTGATGTCATTATTAATACATTTCCTCTGTCAGAATAAACCTGAGAAAAGCTTTAGTGATTACTAATCTACAGATTTTAATATGAGTACTACTTCTTTCAATTATACCCTTGAAAACAGTTCCTCTTTCTCAAACATTTATAATGAACACCATCAGTAACTTCAAGGATCTCATCTGTCCCTTAAACCATAGAAGGTTTAAGGGACGACTTAAAACAATCGAAGTGGCCAAACAGACGGTCTCTGTGAGCCTGTGGTAGATCGGAGGTGAAAGACAGGTGCCCTCTGTTTGACTGTCCTATTAGCACACAGCCCTGAGGGCAGGAAGCTCTATTGACTGGAGACATCAAGAGGAACACACCTTTCAAAGCACACACCTTCCGGACTCACAAACACACACTCCTATATACAACCACCTGGATAAAATCTGCCAGGTATCAGGTACTGCCCCGAGGGAGAGCCCTGAACTCTGGACATGGAGACAGAGTCAACCAAGACCAACACTGCTCTCTCCATCAGATGCTTCAAAACATACTCTCCTCACACTCAACTTTTCATTTGCTACGCAGTACTACGCAGATCTATCATGAATAGCACCAAGATGAAACCCCTCACAAGTACTGATTAAAACTCTGTCAAGCTCAGATTGAAAAGGAAACACTGTCAACATACAGTGTATTTTCCTGCCTGCCCAGATTAAAAGCTCCAACCGCAGTGTACTGTATTTCCCCTTTACACCCTATTCTATGTGTCATTATGTTTGTCTGCAGCGCCTGTGTCTGAGAAGCACTGACTCCCTGCCTAGGGAGTGTTGTCCCAGGCAGGAGTGTGTGGAAGTGGAGAGGGCAAAGTTAGGTCATGCATTGAAATGCCCTTAAGCCACTTTACCTTAACTGTTCCAGTGAGAGACTCCAGGGGTACAAAGGCTTACGTTCTAAAGGGTATGGAGGAAAGAGTAGAACGTGGAAGTGTTATTCGTGTTAGGACTGGGTCTGCTTAGCAAATCAAATGAATATGTCTGGTTTCTGAGTGTAAAATGGGAAAAATAAAAAAGGATGTGTCTGATGCTATTTATGGACTTCTCTAGCCTCCATGCCCTCACGTCTGGTGCCTATGAAAAGGGGCAACATAAAATAGGAAGAGGACAATAAGAAATATGATGATGACATGAATCTAATAAAATGAGACAAAAAAACGGATAAACAACAGGGTTAGAGAAACAGCATAAGTATGAAATGGAGCACGTTGTGGTGTGGTGTTTATTGTCACACTGGAGACTCTCTAGCTCAAGTAGACACAGAGGGAGCTGACAGTGGATAAGTGAAGGAGGGGACGAGGGTCCAAATGGAAAAGAGACTCCTGAAAAGATCACAGAGAGAAAAGAGTAGAATTCAAGAGCCGGGCCACAGAGAAAGCCACGCCACGACGCCAGCAGTCAAGAGTGGAGCGACTGAAAGGCCAAGGATATAAAAGAGGATGGGGAGAGGTAGAGGGAGTAGAAAGCTACATCGAATACAGAGGGGAGAGAGAGACAAATAAAGGGTTAGTGCGGATAAAAGATAAAAAGTAACAAGTAGAGCGTGTGAGGCGTCAGCACCAGATGGGCAATGTGTGTCGGGAGGAACATTGAGGGCAGAGGCAGGAGAGACAGACGGAGAAAATAAAGCACAGGGACAAATACTGTGTGTGTGTGTGTGTGTGTCTGTATTAGAGCTTTTGGAATGTTGGATAGCGTTCAACACAGGATGAGTGTTTGTGTGCATGCTTCACAGGGAAAGACCTTACGTATGGAGGGGCTTATTTGGAGTCCAATGCCCAGTGCAAGCGTTGGACAAGCCCCTAATGATCACAACTCTGGCCTTGCCTTTTTAATTACCCAACCAGCCCTGACAGAGCGCCACAAAGCTCTTCAATCCACAGAATGGGGAGTGGGGGGGACAGAAACAGGACCTTTCCATCTGAAGTATGGCCCTAACCTCTGCTAATGCAAGGCTGAGTCCTGCCTGCCTCACTGCCATGGCCACTCTTTGTGTGGAGTGGAGGAGCAAGATGGCACTCCAACCCAGCACCACTGCTGCTGTCATGGTCTAGAGAACATGTATAGAGCCTGGGTCAAGACCCTCCATTGATGAAAGCCAAAGTATTCACTGCAATTTGTACCCTGCATGCATTAAGAGGAAATCCTATGTGAATGTGTGAAAGTCCATGTGTTTAACAGGTTAACATTGCCTCAGAACAGCAGGATTTCTCAAATTCTCCTACTGTTACAATTCATGTACAACAGACCAGGAACATGAAGGTTATCCAAGATGGCGTCATTTTAGCTTATCAGGCAGACACACCCGGAGCATTGTCATGGCCTGAAGCTCCTGCCAATCATTCGCTCAATCAATCATCCGCGTCTTTAGAATCTGACTTTATCTTAATGGTCTGTTGTTATTCAAATTAATGAATATGAGCCATTTTAACAGAAAAGACACACAAATAAGCACTATCACATTAACCCAGGTCCTGTATCAGCAATGTCATAAAATTACACATTTGATGAACCCATGACAAGGGTCCTTAACTTATCATTACCAGATGATCTGAACAAGAAAAACTCTGTGCCCTAAACTTGGTGCCTAAGCCAATTATGTATAATGTATTTATGAATGTACGCATGTTCCTGTTAAAGATACTAGTCTTGATCCTGAAGAGACTAGCCCAGTAAGAAAAGGTTTGTCCCATCTGTATTGTCTGTGCCCCTCACTGTTTTACCTATTATCACATTACATTCCTGTGTGTCATCCATAACAGTGACATTAAGGAGGAATGTGAGGGTCTTCTGAAACATCCTGTTCTTTATTGAGACACTCCAGGTTGACCGCGGCTGAAGATGTCCCTCTGAAAAAGGACAAAACGGGCCAGAATTCCTCCAAGTGCCACGAGAGATCAAAAAGTGGTCTTGGTCTGCTATTAAATCCCTTTTTGCCATTTTTAATGACACAAGGGCATACGTGACTGGCAGCTCAAAGAACTGAGATGGATAATTTAACTGTTTTTATTCTAAACTCAAGAAGCCTAATCAAATAATTGTGAAACTTACAGTGAAATGTGATGGTAGTCTTTCATGGAGATGAAATCCAAATATGTTTATATAAAATGACAGAAGATACAAGATTGCATAACTAGAATAAGCATTTTGACATCATTTAGATTATTTTTCAAACTGTTTTATGCCTTCATTTTGATTTGATGTGTGATACGCTGTTGTATAGCACCCTCATGTGGCTAGAGTTCCACACTGGCCATACAGAGCAAACGAGTAAGAATTTTTAACTGCAGAGATACATTTCTAATAGAAATAAATAGGAATCTCAACATATCACAGCAAATTCATAGGTGTAGGTAGGTCCATGTGGGTTGAGGGATTAAAATCGTTAAGAGACAATAATTCTATTACTCTTTATGACCCGTCAGCATGAAGCATCGACTTCTGAGGTTCAATAAATTTTGTTAAATTGAAAGTGCACAAATATAAACTAAAATACTTGTATCATATGAAGAGCAAATGTAACAAACAAAAGGACTCAAGCAAGTTCCCTGCGGGATGCATTCCGTTTTATTGACCTTTGTCTTCTTGCTGAATAAGTGCAAGCTGAAAATGAAATCTTAAAAGGATAGTGCTTGGAAGTAACACATTGTCCCTGTCCTAAAAAAAAAGCCATTGAAAAGTCATGTCAGAGTTATAAGTGTCTCACTTTTGGGCACCTGCCCTCATATGTCCTGGTTGCGTCTCGGTATGATGATCTTGCGATAGGTCCGTCTTTCCGAGATGTTGCGTTTAACTTTGACCACGGGTTGCGAGGCCATCTCCAGATCCAGGGAGGGGCTGGAGTGGGACTTCTTCAGGGTTCCCTCTTCCTCCTCCTCATCCACTGTGTCCTTACACACAGCTCTGTCAAACAGGTTGAGCTTGCTGGTTCCCACCTCAGTGTCGGCTGACTGGTTCAAACCCTTCCAGACCTCCAGCATCTGGATGTAGGCCTCGTATCGATATTTCTGTAGGGAGAGGAAGGAATTAGACATCTAATAGAGTGAGGGGGGGATTTAGCCTGCATTACGATAATGTCACAGAGCTTAACATTGTGGTCAATCCCATATGCACATAAATATGCAGAATATAACACACACACACACACCTCATGCTGCAGGTACTCCTCTCTGACTCTGTGTTCCTCCATCTCCTTGGCTTTGGCCCTGCGCCCGTCAGGGAGACTCTGCTGCAGGTAGGCCAGGTCTTCCTGGAAGGACTCCAGCATGCCTGCATGGGACTGCAGCTGTCTGTCCTGCAGGTGGCAGCAGAGAGCCAGGCTCAGTGAACAGGCACAGAACACACTCCAGGTAGAAAGTGTCCCTAACCACAGATCTAGTATCAGATTACCCTACCTGGCCCAGCACAACTAGAATACATAAACTCAGAAAAAAAAGAAACGTGCCTTTTTCAGGACCCTGTCTTTCATAGATAAATTCGTAAAATCCAAATAACTTCACAGATCTTCATCGTAAAGAGTTTCTGTTTCCCATGCTTGTTCAATGAACCATAAACAATTAGTGAACATGTACCTGTGGAACGGTCGTTAAGACACTAACAGCTTACAGACGGTAGGCAATTAAAGTCACAGTTATGAAAACTTAGGACACTAAAGAGGCCGTTCTACTGACTCTGAAAAACACCAAAAGAAAGATGACCAGGGTCCGTGCTCATCTGCGTGAACGTGCCTTAGGCATGCTGCGAGGCATGAGGACTGCAGATGTGGCCAGGGCAATAAATTGCAATGTCCGTATTGTGAGACGCCTAAGACAGCGCTACAGGAAGACAGGATGGACAGCTGATCGTCCTCGCAGTGGCAGACCACGTGTAACAACACCTGCACAGGATCGGTACATCCGAACATCACACCTGCGGGACAGATACAGCATGGCAACAAGAACTGCTCGAGTTACACCAGGAACGCACAATCCCTCCATCAGTGCTCAGACTTTCCGCAATAGGCTGAGAGAGGCTGGACTGAGGGCTTGTAGGCATGTTGTAAGGCAGATCTTCACCAGACATCACCGGCAACAACGTCGCCTATGAGCACAAACCCACCGTCGCTGGACCAGACAGGACTGACAAAAAGTGCTCTTGATGGTCGGATTCGCGTTTATTGTCGTAGGAATGAGTGTTACACCGAGGCCTGTTCTCTGGAGCGGGTTCGATTTGGAGGTGGAGGGTCCGCCATGGTCTGGGGCGGTGTGTGACAGCATCATCGGACTGAGCTTGTTGTCATTACAGGCAATCTCAACGCTGTGCGTTACAGGGAAGACATCCTCCACCCTCATGTGGTACCCTTCCTGCAGGCTGATCCTGACATGACCCTCCAGCATGACAATGCCAACAGTCATACTGCTCGTTCTGTGCGTGATTTACTGCAAGACAGGAATGTCAGTGTTCTGCCATGGCCAGCGAAGAGCCCGGATCTCAATCACATTGAGCACGTCTGGGACCTGTTGGTTCGGAGGGTGAGGGCTAGGGCCATTCCCCCCAGAAATGTCCAGGAACTTGCAGGTGCCTTGGTGGAAGAGTGGGGTAACATCTCACAGCAAGAACTGGCAAATCTGGTGCAGTCCATGAGGAGATGCACTGCAGTACTTAATGCAGCTGGTGGCCACACCAGATACTGACTGTTACTTTTGATTTTGACCCCCCCTTTGTTCAGGGAAACTATTCAATTTGTGTTAGTCACATGTCTGTGGAACTTGTTCAGTTTATGTCTCAGTTGTTGAATCTTGTTATGTTCATACAAATATTTACACGCTAAGTTTGCTGAAAATAAACGCAGTTGACAGTGAGAGGACGTTTCTTTTTTTGCTGAGTTCACAGTCTCAACATACTACTAGACTCCTAAATATCACACCCCACAAAGAGGAATACATAATGTACTAAAACAAAGCAGTTGGGACTACAGAGAGTGAACCAAGAGGGTATGTGAGTACAGTACCAGTGTGTGTGCAGACTGCGAGGCAGGCAGGATGGGTCTGCAGAACTTCTTCTGAGAGCCCACGGCAGCAGGGAAGGGTGGAGAGGAGTGTAGGGCTGACACTAGGTTGATACGGCTGATCCATGAAATCATCTCTGCTGTGGAGCTGGGGAACCCAAGGGAACCGTGCACATAGAAGACATAACATATCTAAATCATATCTTTATATACAAAGTCACAGGATTATTGGACTGCTGGATCCTGATTGATTCAATTGTTCCTTCACACCACCAAACAGTCAAACACATTAGTCCTATGTGTGACAAATGTAAATTCACAATTCCAATGCAACATGGATATAGTTCCGGTCTCTTAAACACACTACATAGACTCACGAGGCCTGAAAGAGGAAGACCCTCCAGTCAGCGGTCTGCAGGCGGAAGACGTGTGGTCTTTTAGTGTAGTCTGCTGCCTGCTCTGCCAGGGCATGGTGCACACTGACCACCTCCTCTGTACTCTGCCACTCCATCGTATACTCATCCTGAGAGGGAGGAGAGGTTGGATAGGGTAACAAGCAGTGAGGGATTTGTGTGAAAGGCATCCTGAACATTATCAAGAGGCCATGCAATGGAAAGTATAGAAAAAGAGGAGTTGACAAGAGGAGGGAGAGGAGGAGGAGGAGACTCTAACCTTCTGTAAGTAGAGGACCATTCCCTTCAGCACTCCATAGAAGATCTTCCAGCTTCTCTTCCCCCAAGGAGCTGTCACACACAGTTACATCACATCACTCCTGAGATCAAAGGATGCTTCTCAAAGACACTCACACACTAAATCATTACATCAGACTGTAGAATCCTCAAAGGATTTATCAAAACACTACGACGCTCTTGTACACACTTTATTGCCCTGATATTTGAGTTCCTATGGCTTCGTGCAAACAGTGTCACAGTCCAACTCACTGCGCTTGCCATCAATGTCAGCGTGGGCCTTGCGTTTGAGGAAGCTCTGTTTGAACACTGTGGCCTTCTTGTCATGCGGCACATCTTGGAACGGGTTGCTCTTGGAGCGCAGGGGTGCGTCCTCTTTAGCATCCTCCGCCAACAACATGGAGCTCTTCAGTTCCTTCTCATCACTGAACAGGGCGATTGACGAGATGAGGGGAGGAAAGAAGAAGCAATGGAGAGGAAATTAAAAAACATTGAAAATATGAGAGGTGCAACACAACCACAATATATTGGAGAAAGCAACATAAAGAGGAAGCTGTATGTTAATCAGCAATGTAAATCAGCCATCAGCCACCTCCAAACGAGCTTCAATGCCATACAACACTCCTTCCGTGGCCTCCAACTGCACTTAAACGCTAGTAAAACCAAATGCTTTTCAACCGTTCGCTGCCCGCACCCGCCCACCCGACTAACATCACTACTCTGGACGGTTCTGACTTAGAATATGTGGACTACAAATACCTAGGTGTCTGGCTAGACTGTAAACTCTCCTTCCAGACTCATATTAAACATCTCCAATCCAAAATGTAATCTAGAATAGCCGCCAAACATACCTTCGTAAAACTGACTATCCTACCGATCCTCGACTTCGGGCGATGTAATTTACAAAATAGCTTCCAATACTCTACTATGCAACCTGGATGCAGTATATCACAGTGCCATCTGTTTTGTCACCAAAGCCCCATATACCAGCCACCACTGCGACCTGTATGCTCTAGTCGGCTGGCCCTTGCTACATATTCGTCGCCAGACCCACTGGCTCCAGGTCATCTATAAGTCTATGCTAGGTAAAACTCTGCCTTATCTCAGCTCACTGGTCACGATAACAACACCCACCCGTAGCACGCGCTCCAGCAGGTATATCTCACTGGTCATCCCCAAAGCCAACACCTCCTTTGGCCGCCTTTCCTTCCAGTTCTCTGCTGCCAATGACTGGAACGAATTGCAAAAATCGTTGAAGCTGGAGACTTTCCCTTACTAACTTTAAACATCAGGTATCTGAGCAGCTAACCGATCGCTGCAGCTGTACATAGTCCATCTTTAAATAGCCCATCCAATCTACCTACCTCATCCCCATATTTTTTTTTAATGTACTTTTCTGCTCTTTTGCACACCAGTATTTCTACTTGCACATCATCATCTTCTCATCTATCACTCCAGTGTTAATCTGATAAATTGTACTTCACTACTATGGCCTATTTATTACCTTACCTCCTAACGCCATTTGCACACACTGTATATAGACGTTCTTTTTTTTCTGACTGTACGCTTGTTTATTCCATGTGTAACTGTGTTGTTGTTTGTGTCGCACTGCTTTGCTTTATCTTGGCCAGGTCGCAGTTGTAAATGAGAACTTGTTCTCAACTAACCTACCTGGTTAAATAAAGGTGAAATAAAAAATGTAATAAAATAAAAAGGGAGACTGAAAAGGTGGTGATAAATAGTTTAGAATAATGCTACCCACTACCTTGTTCTTAAGTCAGACTACTTACACTGCCCATTCCAGAGGCTCATTCTTAATGGAGTTGTAGAGAGCCTGAGAAAGATACAAGAGAAAGGACACTGAAGTCTTCCATAGAAACTGTCTACATCAGACTGCTATAGACACTGTTCTTTCAGTTAACAGTATCTACTGAAATATTGAGTAGGTGTAGAATGAGGAGGATAATCTTACCTTCAACAGCTCCTTACTGAAGTTCTCACCCTCATTCATCCCATCCAGGTTGGACACGAAGCTGGACACAGACATTGGTTTGCCCACATTCTGAGGACAGACACAAAAACAATGTTTAACTCAGTAGCGGTTGGTGCTGTTTCATTTTTTTTATTTTTATGAGGATAATCTTATTTATATTACAGCATATTGGATGACTGTCATTCATATTCCATTCACCCAGTTCAATGTAACAGCAATAGGTTGAGGCTGCTACATGATACTCACATTTTTCCTATACCCATCATGAGGTTGCTACAACCAACAAATTAAGGTTTACAACGTAGGTGCAAAAGGTGACAGACACATTCAATACCGCCTTGCACACTCTTGTCTTTATCTAGCTGATCTAAGGTGTAATCAGTAGTCCAACAGTTGCAAACTAGAGTTTCTATTGGCCAAATTCAGGTATGTTTATCTCTGTTTCATTCCGTTTTCTTCCGTTTAAGAAATGTATTTCAACAGAATCGTCTGAATAAATATACAGCCTTGATCACCACAAACACAGTTCAATTCATAGCAGCCACATAGAAGCCACATGCCAACCGCATGATAATTTGCTCATTGTATAATTCCTTCTCGCATCTACACGCTCTCCTCTTCTCACATTTTCCTCCAGTGCACAATACAGCAGCTGTCTATGACCAGGCAAAAAAAACTTTCCAAAACAAAACTTCATGCCATAACCGCTATACACACAGCCTACATCATTGTCACCATATTAGCTAATGTCGTAGTCAACATAGAAAAGTATTTTAACTAACTCTCAATAAACCCGCTACAATCTTGCAATACAGTGTACAGCAAGCAGTTTAGAAGTTACACCAGTGGGACCCGTTGGGAATAAATCAAACCAAAAGCGTAAGTTGACTAAGAAGAGTTACAGTGTTGGATAGCCATAGCCAGCTAGCTAGCTAACATAGCATCCTCCCTCTCTGTTTGAGCCAGAAGTTTGAATAGGCTAAACTAGCTAGCTGCATTCGCTAGATAGGTAAGTAAAAGAAAAAAAGAATGAAATATAGCTAGCTCACGCTCTCTTTTGCTTATCCATTTTTTAAGAAATTAATTTGTTCAAAACTGTTCAACTATTGTCTTTCTCTCTCTTTGAGTCAACTACTCACCACATTTTATACACTGCAGTGCTAGCCAACTGTAGCTTATGCTTTCAGTACTAGATTCATTCTCTGATCCTTTGATTGTGTTGAAAACATGTCAGTTCATATAGCAAGAGCTCTGATAGGTTGGAGGATGTCCTCCGGAAGTTGTCATAATAACTGTGTAAGTCAATGGAAGGGGATGAGAACCATGAGCCTCCTAGGTTTTCTATTGAAGTAAATGTACTCAGAGGAGGATGGAAACTAGCTGTCCTCCAGCTACACCATGGTGCTACCCTAGAGAGTGCTGTTGAGGCTACGGTAGACTTTTATTGCAAAACAGTGTATTTTAATCAATTATTTGGTGACGTGAAAATATTTAGTATAGTTTTATCTAAAAAGGATAACTTTGTCTTGTTTCACTCTTTTTATTTTTCTGAAAATCACTAAGGCGGATGGTCCTCCCCTGGCTTAACTATGTATACATTCAAAACCATAAATGCCTACACGTTTGCAGTGCAGTGGGGACTCACCTGTCCATGCAGATCAGAGTTCAGAAGCATCACAGAACAGGTGAGTGTGAGTACTTCTCCGGAAGAGGAGAAGGTGTGAGGGTTGCATTGCTGGAATCGACAGGAGAAATGCTGCAGCACCCGCTCTCTTTCCTGGGTCTCACCGATAAGCACCACCACCCTCAGGAAAGACCTCGGAGAGGAGGGCAAAATAGAGGAAATATAAGATCATTTACAGATGGAAGATGCTAATTTGAGATCATTACTTGTTACTATTATAGTGAACTAGGAAAAATCTAATTAGAAAGAGTGAAGGACTTACCTCAGGCCTTGGTCCAGTCTCTGACCGGTGAAGTCAAAGAACTTGAGGTACTCCTCCCCAACGGCTCGGCTAAAGTCATTGCTGAATTAGAGAGCGGCCGGGAGACAAAGACAGGTCAAGTTCATGATTCAAGGTGACACATGAGAAAAAAACTCAGACTTACTAGCATGGATCATTACCCTGATAGCTACTACTGCATAAGACCTATGTAATGTAAAGTGTGGCCACTCCATGTTTTGCAGACATTTGGCCTTACTCTTTGTCCAGGTGTTTGACCACATCTGTCTTGTAGATCCCGTCCAGCCTATAGAGTCTTTCAGCCAGCCTGCAGGCCCTCTCCCTGTCCAAACCTCCACCATTCATATGGACCACTATTGGTTCTGAGGCCTCTGTCTGCTGTACCTGAGACTCCAGTTGCTCTCCACTTCCTTCCCTGGGCGGCAAACATAAATCCTCTGTACACACTTTCTGTTCCAATTTTTCTACCTGCTCTGTCTGCTCAAGCTCTTCTGTCGATTCAGTCAGTGCAGTCTGCGCTGGCTGTTCAGCCCCTGAGTGTTTCTGGTCTTCTGTCTGGTCTGACTGTTCTGTCTGTTCAAGCTCCTCTGTGCAAAGCAAAAGTAATTCTTCTAACTGCTTTGAATGTATTGGTTTGTTGTCTGTCTGCTCTGACTGCTCCGTCTGCTCGGACTGATCCATCACCCCTGATTGTTTTGACTGCTCAGAATCTTCAGAGTGTTCCGTCTGCTGTGATGGTTCTGTCTGTGGTTCTGTCTGCATAGTTTGCTCAGAATGTTGTGTCTGTTTCGATTCTAAACATTCTGTCTGCTCTGGCTGTTGCATCTGCTCTGATTCTTTTGATTGTTCTGACTGGTCTGTCACTTCTGACTGTTCTGCCTGTTGTAAATGGGCCTCTTCAGTTTGCTGTTCTTCCTCCCCTGACTGATTTGAATGCTCTACCTGGTCGGACTCTAGTTTCTCAGAGTCTTCTGGCTGCTCTGTTGTCTCGGTATTGTTCCCGTATTCACTCTGTTCTGTGTGGTTAGGCTCTGACTGCCCACTGTGTTCAGACTTCTCTGAGAGTTCTGACTGTTCTTTCAGTTCAGCTGGTTCAAGCAGGGGCTCTAAGAGTTCTATAATCTCGGATTCCTCCTCACTGTCCGACTGTTCCCTCCCCTCTGACTGTCCTATCTGTTCTGTCTGCTCATCACAATCTCCATTATAAGATAAATTAGTCACAGTCTGCTCCTCCTCCTCTTCCTTCTCCTCATAGTCCGTAGAGCTGGATCCTTGCTCTGAGTTGATCTGTATAGTCAGGACTGTGCCAGTCTGTTCCTGTTTCTCTCCCGGCACAGAGTCTAAACTCTCACTATCCGGCCTAGTCTCGGACTCTCCTGTCTGTACAGAGCTAGGATCTATGTCAGAGGGTGTGACTGTCTCCTCTGTCATGGACTGTCCTATCTCTTCCTCTGGCCATGGACATCTCCCTGAAAGAGAGTCTAAACACACAGATACCCATGTTAATATTGACCAAATCACTATCACAGGAGGCTTTTCAGGGGAGAACGGTCTTATAATAATGGCCGAAAGGGAGCAAATAGAATGGCATCAACCACCTGGAAACCAGGTGTTTGATGTAATTGTTACCATTCCACTTTTCAGCTCCAGTCATTAGAACGAGCCTGTTCCCCCCAATTAAGGTGCCACCAACATCCTATGCACTCTACATACTATATGATCAAGTCAAAGTGAAAGGTGAGAGGTCAAATGCATTTGAAGGGGTGGCAACTCAGAATATGTCAACACATGTTAAAATAAAATCTTAGAGTATGTCCACGGTGCATTTTCAAAAATGACTTCGGTCTGCACTCACCATGGTCCTCAAATAACGCTTGTGCTGAAGCCTCCTCTTCCTGTGTGTGTGCTGCATGCTCCTCAACATGTGGCCTTGGTGTATCACATGCCTGGAATTGCAACAGCAGCTGTCAACAATAAACATCAGGCTGGGGAAAACTTGTGATTGAAAAAGAGGTGGGATGATCAGCACTCAGACAGAAGAGACCTGACTCTCAGATGACTGATATGTACAGTACCAGTCAAAAGCTTGGACACATCTACTCATTCAAGAGTTTTTCTTTATTTTTCACATTGTAGAATATTAGTGAAGACATCACAACTATGAAATAGTTTTATATTTTATATTTTAGTCTTCAAAGTCGCCACCCTTTGCCTTGATGACAGCTTTGCACACTCTTGGCATTCTCTCAACCAGCTTCACCTGGAATGCTTTTCCAACAGTCTTGAAGGAGTTCCCACATATGCTGAGCACTTGTTGGCTGCTTTTCCTTCACTCTGCGGTCCAACTAATCCCAAAGCATTTCAATTGGGTTGAGGTCGGGTGATTTTGGAGGCCAGTTCATCTGATGCAGCACTCCATCACTCTCCTTCTTGGTCAAATAGCCCTTACACAGCCTAGAGGTGTGTTTTGGGTCATTGTCCTGTTGAAAAACAAATGACAGTCCCACTAAGCTCAAACCAGATGGGATGGCGTATTGCTGCAGAATGCTGTGGTAGCCATGCTGGTTAAGTGTGCCTTGAGTTCTAAACAAATCACAGACAGTGTCACCAGCAAAGCACCCCCACACCATCACACCTCCTCCTCCATGCTTCACGGTGGGAACAACACATGCGGAGATGATCCATTCACCTGAAAACACAGCGGTTGGAAACAAAAATCTCACTTTTGGACTCATCAGACCAAAGGACCGATTTCCACTGGTCTAATGTCCATTGCTCGTGTTTCTTGGCCCAAGCATGTCTCTTCTTCTTATTGATGTCCTTTAGTAGTGGTATCTTTGCAGCAATTCGACCATGAAGGCCTGATTCACGCAGTCTCCTCTGAACAGTTGATGTTGAGATGTGTCTGTTACTTGAACTATGTGAAGCATTTATTTGGGCTGCACTTTCTGAGGCTGGTAACTCTAATGAACTTATCCTCTGCAGCAGAGGTAACTCTGGGTCTTCCTTTCCTGTGGTGGTCCTCATGAGAACCAGTTTCATCATGGTTTTTGAGACTGACATTTTCTGGATTGACTGACCTTCATGTCTTAAAGCTGTTCTTTCCATAATATAGACTTGGTCTTTTACCAAATAGGGCTATCTTCTGTATACCACCCTACCTTGTCACAACACAACTAATTGGCTCAAATGCATTAAGGAAAGAAATTCCACAAATTCACTTTTAACAATGCACACCTGTTAATTGAAATGCATTCCAGGTGACCTCCTCATGAAGCTGGTTGAGAGAATGCCAAGAGTGTGCAAAGCGGTCATCAAGGCAAAGGGTGGCTACTTTGAAGAATCTAAAATATATTTTGATTTGTTTAACACTTTTTTAGTTACTACATGATTCCATGTGTTATTTCATAGTTCTGATGTCTTCACTACTATTCTACAATGTAGAAAATAGTAAAAATAAAGAAAAACCCTTGAATGAGTAAGTGTGTCCAAACTTTTGAATGGTACTGTATAACGGTATATTCCATCCACCTCATCTCCACCTACGACTGAAACCTAAATGCTGGTATATTATCTATGAATAGACAGAGGTAGAGCTATTTCTCATCCTAAATACTCTCTTCCTCTTGCACTTTCACAGACTGACAGACAAACACACACATGCACACAGGAAATAAAGAAAGATCCACAAATGGACACAAACACACAGTGACAATCTCAAATGACAACAGACATAACCACAATCCTTTCCTGTCTGCCTGACGTACCTGAGGGGAGCTTTCACTCTGGTCTGTGTCCAAAGGCAGCTGTTGCTCCGGTCCTTTGTGATTATGTGTCTTCTCCTGGACAGACAGCTCTATGTTGATTCCTGTCACACAGGCTTGATGTTGCTTCTGCTGGTGGTGGTGGGACAGGGGACTTACAGTCCAGTCCAGACTAGCCGCTCCACTGGAGTCCAGCTCATCGGCCGAGCTGTTGTCAGTCATGGGGTAGGGCATGTCAGGGGAGGGGTCGGTTATGTCCCACTGCACCGTGGCAAAGGACAGAGGGACACTGGGACAGATCATGGTCATGGGGTACACAGGTAAAGTCATGGAGTCCCAGCGCTCCTCTGGCTCCTCAGAGGGCTGAGTCCTTCCAGTCTGAGGAGAGTTATCCTCTTCCTCCCTGTCCATCTGGTTCACTTGCTCCTCCATCTCTCTCCACCCAATAGCCTCCTCCAGTGGCCTGCTCTGTAGTGGGAGATCCATATTGGTCCATGTCTGGCTGTCTGGCTCCCTGAGGTCTGGGAGAGGAGAGCGCACCCTAGCCCCCTCCATAACCTCTCTCTTCACTCAGTCCTAAGCAGAGAGATATGTCTCAACTTTAGTTTAGTTTAGTCTCGTTCCTCTGTGCTGGGCAGGGCATCCATCTTGGAATTAGGTCACAGTGATGCTGTCATGGTTGACTCATGTGGTTGGTTAGCTTCCGGTGCTGCCCTAGTTATGTGCATGAGGTCCGTAAAGCAAGAACATTCATGTACAATAAAATATGGCAAAACATACATACATTCATTCAAACGAACTAGTGACTCACTCATAAATTCCCACAGTAATGTCAAACAAGTAGTGTTTGTAAAGGGCTAATGTTCAAATTAAAATAAATCAGTAAGACAATATGTTTAGCTAAAGACAGGTTCTCTTTAAGTACACCTTGAGGAGATCAATCATTCTGGCACTTGTTTATAAATAAACATATTTTGTGAACTGAGTCATCTGCCAAATGAAAGCCAATCTAAACAGATACAGTAAATCCAAGAGGAAATACTACTCTGCAGACTAAAATCTACTCCCCAACACAGGCTACCTGATTCATATATTAAGAATCTTACAGCATGACATTTTAATTTGGAAATTGTATTATTAAAAAAAAAAAAAACTGGACTAGGGTGTGAGATTAACACTCTTTCAACAGACAGAAAGCCAACATCCTAAAATTTAGACCAGTGGTGGCTCATGTCACTCTCACACATCATACACAAATAAGCACAGTTCAATGACAAAAAACAGTGTCTCTTAAACATTTTAAAATGTAAGCCAACACTCACCATTCACTTCTGCATACCAAACACTATCCAGTTAATATATTTTAAGCAAGAGGTTGTATTATAAACCCTGTTTACTTCTCTCTCTTTCTTTTGGCGTGGCACAGCGGATGTGCTTTGCAATGACTTTTGCTGAAACATTACAGAGGCGCATTTACTTCCTGACCACAGAAGAGCAGCCTTCACAGAAATAGAGAGAGAGAAGTTGGAGAGCAAAGATAGAGAGAAATAGAGAGAGAGAAGTTGGAGAGCAAAGATAGAGAGAAATAGAGAGAGAGAAGTTGGAGAGCAAAGATAGAGAGAAATAGAGCGTGAGAGCCAGATGGTGGGGGGTGTGAGCGGTTTCACTGTGTCCTGAATATTCATGTCTACTGCTAACCATCAACTTGAGCTACCATGATGTACATGTATATGTCATGGTCCATGGACCGACCCTGAGGATATCAGTGAAGATATACAGTAGTATGTTGTTGATCCATATTAAGGACACTACCTGATATAAACACAGCATTTTTGTAACAATTCATGTGAAGCCTCATACTAAGCCTCTAGTCTTCAGAATTGCACGGTCATAAAAAGAATTTGCACTCTTTGTATATAGATTCGTTTTTTTTTTCTATTGTATTATTGACTGTATGTTTGTTTTACTCCATGTGTAACTCTGTGTTGTTGTATGTG
Organism: Brachymystax lenok tsinlingensis; assembly: GCA_030435695.1. Classification (NCBI taxonomy): domain Eukaryota; kingdom Metazoa; phylum Chordata; class Actinopteri; order Salmoniformes; family Salmonidae; genus Brachymystax; species Brachymystax lenok. Next base: position 26,620,509 of record CM059787.1, read on the forward strand.
TCAAACTGCTTTGCTTTATTCTTGGCCAGGTCGCAGTTGTAAATGAGAACTTGTTCTCAACTTGCCTACCTGGTTAAATAAAGGTGAAATAAAAAATATAAAAGAAGGGTGACATGGAAATAGGTTTAAATGCCTCCTATTCCCTCTATTTAAACTTTCACTCCATTTCTCTTATTCACGCTCTCAGTCTTTTTGTCAATAGTCTACTCACATCACATAACCAACATCCGGGACAGTGCTTGGCCACACTTCCTGTGTGGGTGCTCACTTCTCATTTCCTGTTAGGGTGCTAGGCTGGCGCTCCACCTAAAAACAGTAAAGAACGGTATAAACTTACAATGATAGATAGATACTTTCTTTTTGCACCCCATACTTCCTCATTGAATCTGTGTGAATTAGATTTTCATATCTCTGAGATTGTATAAAGATCCATGTGTGTGTTGTATAAACTATATTACTCTTACTTTGGAGTCTGGATAAAGACTTTACAGTCATCATCTTTCTTTAGGTATAATATTTGAAGGTATTCAGGTCATAGGTTTTAGTTACCTAATTAGAGGAACATTGTTCCCTTATGCAAGCACAATACAGGCCTATCTGTTGTTTGGTGTAATAACAACAATAATCTCTGACCTTGGATTTGAATGTTGCTGGTGATTAAGTCTTCAGGTTCTTAAAGTTAATAAGACAGAGATTTCAGTTGTGTCCTTTAAATTACCAGCATTACTACACTGAACAAAAATATAAAACGCAACATGTAAAGTGTCGGTCCCATGTTTCATGAGCTGAAATAAAAGATGTCAGAAATGTTCCATACGCACAAAAAGCTTATTTCTCTAACATTTTGTAAACAAATTTGTGCAGATCTCTGTTAGTGAGCATTTCTCCTTTGCCAAGATAATCCATCCACCTGACAGGTGTGGCATATCAAGAAGCTGATTAAACAGCATGATCATTACACAGGTGCACCTTGTGCTGGGGACAATAATAGGTAACTCTAAAACGTGCAGTCTTGTCACACAACACAATGCCACAGATGTCTCAAGTTTTCAGGGTTGGTGCAATTGGCATGCTGACTGCAGGAATGTCCACCAGAGATGTTGCCAGATAATTTAATGTTCATTTCTCTACCATAAGCCGCCTCCAAAATCATTTTAGAGAATTTGGCAGTACCTCCAACCGACCTCTCAACCCAAGACCATGTGTATGGAGCGGTTTGCTGATGTCAACGTTGTGAACAGAGTGACCCATGGTGGTGGTGGGTTATGGTATGGGCAGGCATAAACTACAGACAATGAACACAATTGCATTTTATCAATGTCAATTTGAAAGCACAGAAATACCGTGACGAGATCCTTAGGCCCATTGTGAGTCCCATTTTTTTAAGGTATCTGTGACCAACAGATGCATATATGTATTCCCAGTCATGTGAAATCCACAGATTTGGGCATATTTAATTTATTTTAATTCACTGGACTTCCTTATATGAACTGTAACTCAGTAAAATCTTTGAAAATGTTGCATGTTGCGTTTATATTTTTGTTGAGCATAATTTTGCCAAATTCAGGAAATGAAGGTCTAATAAACAGGGACAGCTGATGAATCATTAACTTGTGGATGTCCCAGTAATTATGTGGATCTTAGCATCCCCTACCAGTGGACCATTGTACTGGCAGGCACTATGCATGGGACTCTCGGTGTTGAGGCAGTCTATCAGAGTTAGATGCCAAACTGACTGTAACCACATTGACTCTTCAACAACACACCCAAAGGCTCTACATGACAAGTACAAATATGCAGAAATCAAACCACAAACTTGAATGAAACCATAAATACCAACAGGATAACATGGTTAATATATATTATTCATGTGTGGAAACACCAGATAATAACACTACTGCTGTCAGCAAACTAATAACATGCCTGAGATCATTAAAAACTCAAACTACTTTCAGAGAGTAACACTTGCCATTTTCATAGTAAACTTCCATTTGGACTTACCCTTTAAAGCCTTCTCAGGGGTTATCATATGACCAGTCAGTTAGTAAGGCTTTAAGTCAGTCTGGAGGAAAAAACCTCTTTATTGCCATGTAGACAGACAGCTTAGTGCATAAAGTGTAATCCCTCAGAAGACACGTTTCCTAGCCTCTCTCACTTACACAGCTCTAGCCTGGGGTGTCACAGAGGATGCATGTAAGTCGCAAGTCCTAGTCCACTCCTCCTCTGTGAGACATACCTCATCTCCAGGCAACAGATCCCAGACTTCCGCCTCCCTCTGTTCATCTGCAACATGGATATGCCTTACAAAAACAGGGAAAGAGGCAACAAAAAGAAAAGCCACATTGTGATTGGCAGGGAGTGAAATAGCACAAAGACACCTGAGAGCATTGGGCCCCGGCCACAGCTTAAAGGCACAGATGCCACAAGCATACATTGAGGGGATTCTATAATGCTGGTCCGCGTAGGCATAGTTTGCACTGGGTGAAAAGTGATTGCATTCGTTTTGGAACCGTGCGGCTCCCGGGCATGAGCCAGCTGCCTCGTTCTGGCCGACAGCGAAGTCGACTCAACACAAAAGGTGGACGAATGAGTAGGATTCTGTATGTTTTTTTTAAAATGTATTTATAAAATGGCTTAAGCTGCCTTCCCAATGAAAACTAGTTTGTAAATGTGAACATATATTTTATGGAAAATAGATGTATGTTTCTTGTTGACAACATAACCAAGCGCTGCAGATTGCTGTTTGGTTTGAGTTTGGCGCTCCTCCTTCACTGGTCACGCCCGGTCATAGGCCGGTCCAACCGGGCCAGCTTAATATAACTCTGCCACTGGAGTGCCTCAACTTCATTCCTGAAAGTCTTGACTGACACAAGGGAGTGGACTGGTCGAGCCTCGGGGCACTGTAGGTATCCTTTGAAGCAAATACTTATGAGTCCCAGTGGTCTACTGGTTCCAAGACAACTTTGCATGTGTCGACTTCATGAATTATGTTGTTGTTGTTTATCCCTATAAGACACGCCGCTTGTAGCCAGGGCGTATTGTTGTGACAAGTATGACTTGGGTCTATGCTTCTTGAACTGTAAACACGTGTCAAATCAACAAACAAGCTACTACAAGCCGCCCCTCGAAAGAATGCACTAAATGTATCACATAGATAACATCACACATGTACATTTACCTGCCAGGTGGTTGGTTGCCTACTACACTTGAATCCACGGCTAACACACATGCAATGCGTCCTCCTCAACCGCGGAGGCGGTAAACGAGGGAGAGAACAACAAATTGAAGGGATGGCACGTCACTTTCACGCGACGATTACTGCTTTGTTCCGGACACGGCAGCAAACTCGTATACACCCACACTGTAAGATAGTTTAGGTTTTAATATTTTATTTGTTTGCAGATTATGGCAAAGTCAAAAGGCTTAAAATTGTTTTTGGAGTCGTCTCTGAACGAGATTTTTAAAGCCACAGTAAGTGACATATTGGAGTCAGTGGACCAAACATTGTCTGAGTACAAGGGCAAAATAGAAAGAATTGAAAGTGAGAATGAGGATCTTAAACGAAGGCTGCACGAACAAGACAATAAGGATTCGATCGTAAAGGGTACGTACACAATGCAGTTGGCTTCAAAATAATAATCGCCAGTGCAGCTATCGTTAGTTGCAGCTGTCCTTTGTTGTCCCATCTTGAAGTACATGCTGCCCTCAAGATGGCCACCGAGCCTAGCTGCCCTTCTCTCTTGCATGTTTTACATGTCATTTTCTAGGCACCCATTGTAACCATGGACAACAGTTGTTGTCAGTGGTACTTTCAAACTAGCTTTCAACTTAATAACTTGTAGTAGATAGTGATCCCCTGACTATGTTGGACATTTTTTACTTTTAACATGTATTTGTTGTTGCCCAGACCCTGGAAGTAACCAGGACGTCGTTCACCTCCCTGACTCTTCAAGGAAGACATGTTCCAGCCGTTCATCTGGCCAATCCCAGAAGCCAATCAAAACACAGGGCGATGAGAGGAGGAGCTCCAGGAGACAGCACAAGGGCCAGATGCCTCAGAGCAGAGGGTCTGTCTCCATTATGGATCCAGCAGCTCAGCAGGAACCAGAATGCCTCAAAAACATCTCAGACGCTGTGGTTTCCACCCCAATTTTAAAAAAGATAAAGACAGAACCTGATATGGAGGATGACTATGCCATAGACCTCTCAAAACCCCCATCTCCTCTCAACCTGGCATCTAAGCAAATTAAGATGGAGAGTGCTGAGTTGAGCTACATCATTCCTGAAGAGTATGATGAACATTTTCAGTCACCACTGGACACCGATGTGGACTCTAGAGACAGCGACAGTGAGGTCAAAGTCACCATAGTGTCTGACATTCACATGGAGATGGGAGACGATGAGGGTGGCCATTTTGTTGAATCAGAGGGAAGGCTGTGTCACAATGATACTGGAGAGTCTGAGACAGAAGAAGATCCTTTCTTGACATACTACCCTGACATGGGGACTGACCCTGCTGGGACGACAGGGGAGGACATTTTACCTAGTCTGAACTCTCACGCTACAGAGCCCTCTAAAAACACAAAAGGCTTCTACAACTGCACCCAGTGTGAAAAGACATTTAGTCGAGTGAGCTCCCTCAACATCCACCTGAGGACTCATAGTGGCGAGAAAACCCACTGCTGCAACTACTGCGGCAAGCGCTTTGGCCGGGCAGACCTGCTCAAGTCCCACAAGCGCACTCACACGGGAGAGAGACCGTTCAGCTGCAACCTCTGTGGGAAGAACTACGGTCACCCGGGCCAGCTCAGAATACACAAGCGTGTTCATACGGGAGAGAGGCCGTACTGCTGCCCACATTGTGGGAAGCGCTTCAGTGAACACAACCAGCTTAAAGTCCACTTACGAACTCACACAGGAGAGAGGCCATACAGTTGCACTGTGTGCACCAAAACATTTAGCAACGCAGGTAACCTGAGAATACATCAGAGAATCCACACTGGGGAGAAGCCTTACTGCTGTGTACAGTGTGGCAAGAGGTTCAATGGTATGGGGGACCTGAAAACACATTACAGGATTCATACCGGGGAGAGGCCGTACCACTGTGACCTGTGTGAGAAGACCTTCAGCCAGGCAGGCCACCTCACCATACACAAGCGGATGCACACGGGAGAGAAACCATACACGTGCTCAGAGTGTGGTAAAAGCTTCAGCGTGGCGAGCAGCCTCAAGCTGCACCTGAGGACTCATACAGGGGAGAAATTGTACAGCTGCTCTTACTGTGGGAAGAGCTTCAGTAGGTCTGGCCATCTGAAGAGACACGAGCAGGTCCACACCAAGGAGAAGGTCTACTCCTGTGACCAGTGTGGGAGGACCTACACTGACCAGTCATCCCTCAAAAAGCACCAGAAGACTCATGGAGCTGAGGAAATTGAGGGCAGTACCAGTGGAACTGATGTTCCCCATAACCTGGAAATAAAGATTGAGGACTAAGACTGTCATGTTACAGTGCAATATATATGGATATTTAATGTTGATGTATCAGTGCAATGTTGTAGAAACACTATGCTGAATTTCATAAGAACTCAAGTTTAGATTTGTCCCAAGTAGTAGGATAGCAAACTGCTTTTAGTGGATGTAACCCAAGAGCTAGTCTTGCCAGTATTGAACAATAGTAATAATTGTCATTTGCGGTAGAGCCTTTCTATGTATATAGTGGTAATGTTGTATCCTAACACTGTACATAGCTTTTATGTCATTCTCTAAGAAAATTTAGATTTTCTTAAAAATAATGTCATGCATTTTAGTCTGTACAAGGTGTAAATAATGAAATTCACCCAATTTGGTTGCAATCGCTTTTACCTAGAGACAAACCATTTAATTTAATCTATGAACATGCCGTTCGTTTTCACAATTAATGGTTTTAAACAAATCAACACATTACACTAGAATATTGCATTCTTTTGGTAAGAATGATGGCAAACTGAAAACGATTTATTATTCAGTGTAATTAAAGGAATAATCCACCCAAAACCACGCATTCTTTTCATTTACAGTGTTAAATAACACTATGTGAGCAATATTTCTTATGAACAAATGTTTAGTTTTGACATAAGGTTGGTAGCAACATGGAAAATTGATGTGGAAATCTGTTGCAGCTCAAGTCGACTACCAAATCCACAATGCAACGCTCTCTCTATTGGCGATTTAGCAAACGTAGCTACACACAGTAATACCAAAGAAAATATCAGCATGTGAAGTAGGTAGTTAGCTGTAAAATCGCCTAAACAAATTGTGCTATCAATGTAGGAGTCTACAATCTCTCCATGTTCAACCTGCAGATCGATGTGAAGTCTAACATTCGCAACGGCATATATACTTTTGCGGAGATGGGGAAACGTCCATGCTATGTCAATGGGCCGCTTGGTGCATTCTGTGGTATTTCACCCAATAAATATGAGAGTTTATCAAAATTGTATTTGTTTTTTTGAGTTCTTTGTGGGTCTGTGTAAGCTGAGGGAAATATGTGCCTCTATGGTCAGACATTTGGCAAGAGGTTAGGAAGTGCAGCTCAGTTTCCACCTCATTTTGTGGGCAGTGTGCACAGGTCTGCCTAAGCTCCTTAATTTTGTGTCAGTCACAGTGGTCAGGTATTCTGCCACTGTGTGCTCTCTGTTTAGGGCCAAATAGCATTCTAGTTTGCACAGTTTTTTCGTTAATTCTTTTCAGTGTGTCAAGTAATTCTCTTTTTGTTTTCTTATGATTTGATTGTTTCTAATTGTGTTGGTGTCCTAGGGCTCTGTGGGGTCTGTTTTTGTTTGTGAACAGAGCCCAGGACCAGCTTGCTTAGGGGACTCTTCTCCAGGTTAATCTCTCTGTAGGTGATGGCTTTGTTATGGAAGGTTTGGGAATCGCTTCCTTTTAGGTGGTTGTAAATTTAACGGCTAATTTCTGGGTTTTGATAATTAGCGGGTATCAGCCTAATTCTGCTCTGCATGGATTATTTGGTGTTTTACGTTGTACACTGGATATTTTTTTTCAGAATTCTGCATTCAATCTCAATTTTGTGTTTGTCCCGTTTTGTGAATTCTTGGTTGGTGAGCGGACCCCAGACCTCACAACCATAAAGGGCAATGGGTTCTATAACTGAGTCAAGTGTTTTAAGCCAGATCCTAATTGGTATGTCGAAATTTATGTTCCGTTTGATGGCATAGAAGGCCCTTCTTGCTTTGTCTCTCAGATCGTTCATAGCTTTGTCGAAGTTACCTGTGGCACTGATGTTTAGGCCGAGGTATGTATAGTTTTTTGTGTGTTCTAGGGCAACGGTGTCTAGATGGAATTTGTATTTGTGGTCCTCTCTGGCAACGGCAGAATGCAATGCACCCTGGACAAAAGAGGCAGAAGAGGCTAGACCCTCCATTAAATTACACATTTCTCAAGGTATGAATATCACAAAAATCCGCCTGAGTTATGACATTGGCCAGTATTGAAATCTGACATATGATAGACGTTTTCACGATCTAAAAGTCATATTCCTATTAACTTCCAGTGATAGTGAGAGCGACTTTATCACAGTGCTGCATCATACCGGCTGGATTTCTGCCTGCTTGAACGCCAATAGCTCAGATACACATGAAAACATTAAATTACCCAGGGAATCGATAGAACATCACTCGGAGATGCACAAAAACATTAAATTAAAAATAGCAGAACCTTTCCTTTAATGTATTGTGTACTGATGAATTGTGGCAAATGATACATAAACAAAAGAAATTGACTAGTTACTGAGAATCTAACCTAAATATGGAATATAATCTGTGCTTTTAGTCTACATTTAAAATAATTTAACCAAATACCTGTAATCCTCACTTTCTATGTTGTGTACAATTGTGTTTCATTCATCTTTCAAGTTTGTATTTGTTTTGTAATTTTTTTGTTGGCAGAGGGGTTACAGGTAAAATATCCATTTAAATTAATATATTCAGTTTATATAACATTTACCAGTGAGCTGCCACTCAAAAGAAGAGCAAAACACATACAGAGTTTAAGTAATAATACATTCACTATAAACAGGAAAAGAAAACCAATATTAAGTGCGCCTCCATCCCATTCAACCAACCCCACCCAGCCAACATGTCTCAATCCACCCTCACTAGCAACTAGGGTTCATTTATGTATTTCTTTCTACAATGTTATATTTACCTTTTATCATTCTGACACCAGCATTCAAATCAGTTGGTATACAGACACAAGCAAAAGTATAATCCGCTCAGACATAATACAGTATGTGTTAATTTTATATTAAATAGCTTTGATACAACAGCAATAACATATACAAAGACATTAGCCTACGTATCAAAATAACTGAGTATGGTCAACATTTTATTGCATTTATTTGCTTGACAGGTCTATTTCCTCAAAGGCATTTCCATCCCCATATATGACATACAGTATGAAGTAAGTAAAAAAACATATAAAATGCAAATGTTGTTTCACCTTAAATCTGAGAGTTGTTCTACTGGCAGTCTACCTACATCTTGTCTCTGCATCAGTACCTTACATTCAGTCAGTTTTAGACCCAAACAAATTCACACCCTAATAACCAGACAACTACCTGTACAGTATGTGTGTTGAGGAATCATCCTGAGTTGACTGTATTTCACAGTTTTCTGTGGTAGTATATTCTCTTTGAACAGGTAAAGCACAGGCTGGATGCTGCTGCTGATGTTCATGAAGCCAAAGACAATGTGGTGGATGTAGCAGCGGAATACATCCAGGGAGAAGTAGTGCTGGAATGGGAACAGAGCCAACAGGAGGGAAGTAGTTAAAAACAATGATTGCCAAGATGATAAGGACCATCTTAAAGGCTCTTTTCTTGACGGGGTGCATCTCGTTGCGGCCCGGCCCAAACTGCCTCAGGGCCAACAGGATGGCGACGTTACGGAATACCATGAAGGCAAATGCCGCCAGGATCTTGAATGTGAAGACCTTCTCAAAGTTCATGATGTTGCCCACGCACTTGGCGGTAGCATAGGCCAGCGTGAAGAGGCCTGTGGCAGCGCTCCTTGAGCTCTGTGAATGTGATCAAGTGGAGCACGGCCATGTAGCGAACCAGACAGACGCAGGAGAAGAAGTCCTTGACGCCGTAGAAGTAGGGCAGCACGTACCAGGTGCTGCTGGTGGTCAGGTAGATGATGTTGGCAGCCTCCAGAGTGGGGATGAGGAGGAAGAAGGTGTCCAGGATGGCAAGGTGCATTACGAAGATGCCTCTCAATGGTAGAGTCACTCTTGTTCTTGTGCAGGGCCACAGCACCATAACGTTGGCTGGGATCCCCAGGAACATGTTGATGAACTGCAGCGCCAGGTAGAAGAGGAGTACGGCTGGCATGTCTTCAGACTACCCATACACACTCTTGTCCCCTATGCTGGAGTTTAATGGTTTGTGAGAGATTAAGAGCAAGGGCGAGTTGATGTAGAACAAGGATGAGTTGAAGAACCCCTCCATGATGACTGGACTAGTAGGAGACTCAGTGGACACCAGACAACTGGGCAAGGAGGACTCTATATCTAGACAAACAAAGAATAAAACTGTCAGATTTGGCACAACATCTCTAACAGCTAGGTTGGACGCTTTGACATATCATGACATTGATCATGCTTTGTAATAAAACAACATATCCTGTTAGCATCTTCCTTTTCCTCTAGTCACTGAACTTCAACATGACTTAACATCTGTCTTAAGAAATAAATCTGCTTACCTGATTCCAGAATATAGTTGTCTGATATTGAATAATTCCTCTTGACATTAATATGTGACACTGTTTAAAGGTAAACTGTGAGTGCATTCCATTTTAGTTAATGTGCACATAATAAGGACTGAAACTTGCCATGACACCTGTTTGCAGATGCCTGTAATGTAGAGTATTTGCAAAGTAAACATGCAGTATGTATTCTCTTTGTTTCCTATGATATATGCTGACAAGATAAATGTAAACTGTGCAGGCAAGGAGATTGAATCTAAAACAAGTGTATCTTATCTTGGTGTGTCTCTAGATCAGTCCATTTCTGGAGACCTGATTGCTGCTAAAATTCTTTCTAAAATGGCGAACAAATATATATATATTTTTTTATAGCTTAACACTAGATATTTTAACATCAAAGTTAAGAAACTGCTTGTCTCAACCTTGATTCAGTGTCATTTTGATTATGCCTGCTCTGCTTGGTATAGTGGGCTATCAAAAAAGCTGAAAAAGAGAATGCAAATAATATCAGGTATATGCTGAATGTCCCCCCTAGCACCCGCATAGGGGTACAGGAGTTCTGGGAGGTGGGCTTGTTGCCTTTGGAGTCCAGAGTGGACCAACTTAAACTTAATCATATGTTTGACATCTTAAATGACCTTGCCCCAGGTTACATGAAAAACCACATTGACATGCTCTATAACCAACACAGTTACAATACCAGAGCAAGTGTTATGTCTTGCAAAATCCCAAGAGTAAACAGTACTGCGAGGAGCACGTTTTTCTGCACAGGCATTTGTCTATGGAATTTTTGAGGTGACACATTCAATACTGCCTTACACACTCTTGCCTACATATAGCTGATCTAGGGTGTAATCGTTAGTTCAACAGTTGCAAATGAGAGTTTCTATTGGACAAATGTAGGTATGTTATCCCCGTATTGTTCCTTTTGCTTCCTTTTAAGAAATATTTTTCAACAGAATACACCCCTGATCACGCGTAAACACAGTTCACTAATAGCAGCCACATTGTATTCCTTTTCGCATCTATCCACTCTCCTCCTCTCCCCTTCGCTTGTGGACTTCAATGAACAACACATCAGCTGTATGTGACCAGGCAAAAAAACTTTCCAAGCCAAACCATATCATAACTGCTACACACAGCCTACATCGCTGTCACCATATTAGCTAAAGTAACATCATAGTTAATATAACTAACACGTTTGTAAACCCGCTACAATCATGCAGTAATATTACAGTGTACAGTCAGTAAGCAGTTTTGCAGTTACACCGGTGGGCCCTGGTGGCAATAAATTAGTAAAACCAAAAGCTTACCTTGACTTGGAAGAGTTCCAGTGTTGTGTTGGATAGTCATAGCCAGCTAGCTAACATAGCATCCCTCTGTTTGAGCAGGGTGTTTGAGTAGGCTACACTAGCTAGCTGCATTTCCTAGCTAAGTAAGTGAAACTGAAAATGAATAAATTAATTTGTTAAAAACTGTTCAACTATTTAATTTCTTCCGAAATGAAAGAGAAGTAAGAGAGAGAGAGTTCCTCTTTTTTTTGTCTTTCTCTCTTTGAATCAACTACTCACCGCATTTTATGCACTGCAGTGCTAGCTAGCTGTAGCTTATGCTTTCAGTACTAGATTCATTCTCTGATCCTTTGACTGGGTGGACAACATGTCACCCAGTTGGAGGACGTCCTCCGGAAGTTGTCATAGTTAAGGGGGTGAGAAACATGAGCCTCCCAGGTTTTGTATTAAAGTCAATGTACCCAGAGGAGGACGGAATGCTGTTGAGGCTACTGTAGACCTTCATTGCAAAACAGTTTATTTTAAACATATTATTTGGTGACGTGAATATATTTAGAATAGTTTTATCTAAAAATAACAACTTTTTAAAATGTTTTACCTTTAAAAAAAAAAGAAATTCACTGAGGAGGATGGCTCTCCCCTTCCTCCTCCGAGGAGCCTCCACTGAGCTCAACCTCATGGCAAAATGTGTAAAATAGCAGGAAATTAGCATGGACTTGCTTCCATTCAGCCACAAGAGCATTAGTGAGGTCGGGCACTAATGTTGGGTGTTCCAATTCATCCCAAAGGTGTTCAATGGGGTTGAGGTCAGGGTTCTGTGCAGGTCACACACTGATCTCGACAAACCATTTCTGTATTGCCTCACTTTGTGCATGGTGGAATTGTCATGCTGAAACAGGAAAGGGCCTTCCCCAAACTATTGCCACAAAGTTGGAAGCACAGAATCGTCTAGAATGTCATTGTAAGATGTAGCGTTAAGAGTTCCCTTCACTGGAATTAAGGGGCCTAGCCCGAACCATGAAAAACAGCCTCAGACCATTATTCCTCCTCCACAAAACTTTACAGTTGGCACTATGCATTGGGGCAGGTAGAATTCTCCTGGCGTCCGCCAAACCCAGATTCGTCCGTCAGGCTGCCAGTGTGATTCATCACTCCAGAGAGCACGCTTCCACTGCTCCAGAGTCCAATGGCGGTGAGCTTTACACCACACCAGGCGACGCTTGTCATTGCGCATGGCGATCTTAGGCTTGCGTGCGGCTGCTCGGCCATGGAAACCCATTTCATGAAGCTTCCGAAAAACAGTTATTGTGCTGACGTTTCTTCCAGAGGCAGTTTGGAGTGTTGCAACAAGGACAGATGATTTTTACACGCTACACACTTCAGCACTTCGGTTCTCTGAGCTTGTGTGGCCTGCCATTTTGCGGCTGAGCTGTTGTTGTGTTGTGGAAATTCTTACACACATGTCATGGAAATTACCACCAGGGGCACTCAAAGTCAATCTTAAATTGATCATCCTTTATTATCAGCGCGCTGGAGAGGTTCCAACCAACGCAATGCACCATAGTACACATGTCAATCAGGAGCTCTGCTGGGGCAGTCCCATCAGTTGTCTGTGTAAAGCCGTATATAAGACAAGTTATATTTGCATGATTGAGCATAATTAATTCATCATTACCGTTTTGTTTAATTCTTGTGACCGACCAATACTGGTTCATAACATTTGACAGACCAAAAGCTTACGAGGCTTCTTCTCTCTAAGCTGACACCTTTAAACTGAGACTTCTTTCGTTCTCAAAACAAAGGTCTAGGGTACTGGGACATAATCCAAGATGGCGTAGCAGTCGGACGTGTATTTTGTCTTGTGCCGTCCTGTCCCGTGTAAATATCGTAAATATCGGTTAACTGTCTGAATCGCCGTGTCCCCAACCAGCCTCACTACTAACTGAACCCTTATGATCACTTGGCTAAGCATGCCTCTCCTCAATGTCAATATGCCTTGTCCATTGCTGTTCTGGTTAGTGTTTATTGTCTTTTTTCACTGTAGAGCCTCTAGCCCTGCTCAATATACCATATCCAACCCTTTAGTTCCACCTCCCACACATGCGATGACATCACCTGGTTTAAATGTTTCTAGAGACAATATCTCTTTCATCACCACCCAATGCCTAGGTTTACCTCCACTGTATTTACGTCCTACCATACCTTTGTCTGTACATTATGCCTTTAATCTATTTTATCGCCCCCTGAAACCTGTTCTTTTTACTCTCTGTTCAGGACGTCCTAGACGACCAGTCATTATAGCCTTTAGCCGTACCATTATCCTACTCCTCCTCTGTTCCTCTGGTGATATAGAGGTTAATCCAGGCCCTGCAGTGCCTAGCTCCATTCCTATTCCCAGGCGCTGTCATTTGTTGACTTCTGCAACCGTAAAAGCCTTGGTTTCATGCATGTTAACATTAGAAGCCTCCTCCCCAAGTTTGTTTTATTCACTGCTTTAACACACAGCCAACCCGGATGTCCTAGCCGTGTTTGAATCCTGGCTTAGAAAGACCACCAATAACGCTGAAATTTCCATCCCTAACTACAACATTTTCAGACAAGATAGAACGGCCAAAGGGGGCGGTGTTGCTATATACAGCAGAGATAGCCTGCAGAGTTCTGTCTTACCATCCAGGTCTGTAACCAAACAATTTGAACTTTTACTTTTAAAAACCCGCCTTTCTAGAAACAAGTCTCTCACTGTTGCCGCTTGCTATAGACCACTCTCTGCCCCCAGCTGTGCTCTGGACACCATATGTGAACTGATTGCCCCCCATCTATCTTCAGAGTTCGTGCTGCTAGGTGACCTAAACTGGGACATGCTTAACACCCCAGCCATCCTACAATCTAAGCTTGATGCCTTAAACCTCACACAAATCATAATTGAACCTACTAGGTACAATCCCAAAGCCGTAAACACGGGCACCCTCATAGATGTCATCTTAACTAACTTGCCCTCCAAATACACCCCTGCTGTTTTCAACCAAGATCTCAGCGTTCACTGCCTCATTGCCTGCATCCGTAATGGGTTTGCGGTCAAACGACCACCCCTTATCACTGTCAAACGCTCCCTAAAACACTTCAGCGAGCAGGCCTTTCTAATCGACCTGGCCCGGGTATCCTGGAAGGATATTGACCTCATCCCGTCAGTAGAGGATGCCTGGTTGTTCTTTAAAAGTGCCTTCCTCACCATAAGCACGCCCCATTCAAGAAATTTAGAACCAGGAACAGATATAGCCCTCGGTTCCCTCCAGACCTGACTGCCCTTGACCAGCACAAAAACATCCTGTGGCGTTCTGCATTAGCATCGAACAGCCCCGTGATATGCAACTTTTCAGGGAAGTCAGGAACCAATATACACTGGCAGTTAGGAAAGCCAAGGCTAGCTTTTTCAAGCAGAAATTTGCCTCCTGTAACACAAACTCAAAAAAGTTCTGGGACACTGTAAAGTCTGTGGAGAATAAGAGCACCTCCTCCCAGCTGCCCACTGCACTGAGAATAGGAAACGCTGTCACCACCGATAAACCCACAATAATTGAGAATTTCAATAAGCATTTTTCTACGGCTGGCCATGCTTTCCACCTGGCTACCCCTACCCCGGTCAACAGCCCTGCACCCCCCTCAGTAACTCGCCAAAGCCTCCCCCATTTCTCCTTCTCCCAAATCCAGTTAGCTGATGTTCTGAAAGAGCTGCGAAATCTGGACCCCTACAAATCAGCCGGGCTAGACAATCTGGACCCTTTCTTTTTAAAATCATCTGCCGAAATTGTTGCAACCCCTATTACTAGCCTGTTCAACCTGTCTTTCGTGACGTCTGAGATTCCCAAAGACTGGAAAGCAGCTGCGGTCATCCCCCTCTTCAAAGGGGGTGACTCTCTTGACCCAAACTGCTACAGACCTATATCTATCCTACCCTGCCTTTCTAAGGTCTTTGAAAGCCAAGTTAACAAACAGATCACCGACCATTTCGAATCCCACCGTACCTTCTCCGCTATGCAATCTGGTTACAGGGCTGGTCAAGGGTGCACCTCAGCCACGCTCAAGGTCCTAAATGACATCATAACTGCCATCGATAAGAGACATTACAGTGCAGCCGTTTTCATTGATCTGGCCAAGGCTCTGTCAATCACCACATCCTTATCGGCAGACTCGACAGCCTTGGTTTCTCAAATGATTGCCTCGCATGGTTCACCAACTACTTCTCCGGTAGAGTTCAGTGTGTCAAATCAGAGGGCCTGTTGTCCGGGCCTCTGGCAGTCTCTATGGGGGTGCCTCAGGGTTCAATTCTTGGGCCGACTCTCTTCTCTGTATACGTCAATGATGTCGCTCTTGCTGCATGGGAGTCTCTGATTCACCTCTACGCAGACGACACCATTCTGTATACTTCTGGACCCTTTTTTGGGCTAACTGTGTTAACTACCCTCCAGACGAGCTTCAATGCCATACAACTCTCCTTCCGTGGCCTACAGCTGCTCTTAAACGCAAGTAAAACGAAATGCATGCTCTTCAACCGATCGCTGCCCGCACCTGTCCCCCCGTCCAGCATCACTACTCTGGACGGTTCTGTCTTAGATTATGTGGACAACTACAAATATCTAGGTGTCTGGTTAGACTGTAAACTCTCCTTCCAGACTCACATCAAACATCTCCAATCTAAAATTAAATCTAGAATCGGCTTCCTATTTCGCAACAAAGCATCCTTCACTCATGCTGCCAAACATACCCTCGTAAAACTGACCATCCTACCGATCCTCGACTTTGGTGATGTCATTTACAAAATAGCCTCCAATACTCTACTCAACAAATTGGATGCAGTCTATCACAGTGCCATCCGTTTCGTTACCAAAGCCCCATATACCACCCACCACTACGACCTGTACGCTCTTGTTGGCTGGCCCTCGCTTTACACTCGTCGCCATACCCACTGGCTCCAGGTCATCTACAAGTCCCTGCTCGGGTAAAGCCCCGCCTTATCTCAGCTCGCTGGTCAACTTAGCAGCACCAACCCGTAGCACGCACTCTAGCAGGTATATCTCACTGGTCACACCCAAAGCCAATTCCTCGTTTGGCCGACTCTCCTTCCAGTTCTCTGCTGTCAATGACTGGAACGAACTACAAAAATCTCTGAAACTGGAGACACTTATCTCCCTCACCAGCTTTAAGCACCAGCTGTCAGAGCAGTTCACAGACCCCTGCACCTGTTTATAGCCCATCTGTAAATAGCCCAACCAACTACCTCATCCCCTACCGTAATTATTTATTTATTTTGTTCCTTTGCACCCCAGTTTTTCTACATTGCACATTCCTCTACTGCACATCTACCATTCCAGTGTTTAAATGCTATATTGTAATTACTTTGCCACCATGGCCTATTTATTGCCTTACCTTCCTTATCCTACCTCATTTGCACTCTTTGTATATAGATTTGTTTTTTTCTACTGTATTATTGACTGTATGTTTGTTTTACTCCATGTGTAACTCTGTGTTGTTGTATGTGTCGAACTGCTTTGCTTTATCTTGGCCAGGTCGCAGTTGTAAATGAGAACTTGTTCTCAACTTGCCTACCTGGTTAAATAAAGGTGAAAAAAAAAAGAATGCCACATTGCAGCTACTGATAGTGAGGATTCGTTCAGTCAGTCACTTGAGCACAGAAAACAGATATTAGAAAAGCACATGAATAGAACACAACTTCACTTCACAATAACAGCACTTACATTTGACCGGGGCAGCTCTAGCAGGGCAGAAATTTGACAAACTGACTTGTTGGAAAGGTGGCATCTTATGACGGTGCCACATTGAAAGTCACTGAGCTCTTCAGTAAGGCCATTCTACTGCAAATTTTTCTCTATGGAGATTGCATGTCTGTGTGCTTGATTTTATACAGCTGTCAGCAACGGGTGTGGTTGAAATAGCCGAATTCACTCATTTGAAGGGGTGTCCACATACTTTTGTATATATAGTGTAGCTTTAAAACGGCAACATTTTATCTCAGCCTCATGGCAAAATGTGCTGAATGAGATTA
The DNA here is from genome assembly GCA_030435695.1 of Brachymystax lenok tsinlingensis. Classification (NCBI taxonomy): domain Eukaryota; kingdom Metazoa; phylum Chordata; class Actinopteri; order Salmoniformes; family Salmonidae; genus Brachymystax; species Brachymystax lenok. Next base: position 26,637,623 of record CM059787.1, read on the forward strand.
GCTATAAAACTACAAATGTTTTATCTTTCTTTTGCTGAGGTATGCCACTGTCATTGAGACATAGCCTACATGGGGTCTTTGGTCTGTTCTCTGTACAGATGGCAAGAGGATCCCTAATACTCTGAAAGTCAGAAACTGACCTCATAAAGAGGTTGTTTGACCTTTAAGATGACCTCTCACATCACAGAGCTCAGAGTGTTCTTTCTTCATTTTCATTCCATTATGAAGGAACAGAAAGTGAGAGGAATAAAGAAATTACGCAAATGAAGGATACCTTTTTTCAATTACAAATTGGAATTAGGTTACACTTCACTGTGATATCAGATATTGCTTGTTGTCTTTAAAATATATGAATACACTTCTCATACAGTGAAAGTCAATCAACACAGCTGGATCCAGTCCAGAAGGATTCACCTTATTTGTTTACTAATTTGTATGTCTGTTTTGTTACTGTCTGATTTGTTCGGGAAAACATGTTTATTGAAATCTATCCACACACACATCTGTATAACTTCTGTACAACTTTGAGTGTTTATCTTGGTTATAATGGTTACAATTCCCCACAGCATCTGTCGAAACACAACCCAGGTTCTTTCATTGTGTGACTGAATCCAAGGTTGTGTTTACATTAGCGCTATGTTCACACAGGACATATTTTGCTCATATAAGGCAAGATTCCCAGATGCGTGCCACATTCAGCCCTGAGCTCTGACCACCCCCTCCAGCCACAAGACAGGGGTTCTGTTTTTATCATGCAACTGCAGACAAAAGATCAAACCAAAGTTGATTTAAATGTTTCCAAATGAAAATGTCATATACATTTGAACTATACCATTCTGATTAGGTTACGTGTCATTTCCTTGTCATTTCAGTTGTGTTTCAGGAAACGTTTCATTAGATTACCAATTTTGCTGAAAACGCCAGCAATGAAACTGATATGTTAAAAGGAGATGCTATTCAGTTTACTTACTGTAAAACCCCTTCTCTTGGATACCTCAGAGAAAAGTGACTACCTGAAGTCACAGTGACACATAATTGAAGAACACATTATGCCAGACATTGTTTTCATGCTTCTCCTATCCCACAGACAGTATCTTGTGGGAAAGTCACAACCCCACCATGCAGAAGTCAGTCATGCAGATGACATGATGCCCATGGGATGGTTTTACTACTCTGTTTAGTTAGTCTCTGAGAGAGAGATGAAGTGCAGAGGGGAACTCCCCTTGGGGTGTCTGAATCAACATGCCTAGCTGTTGTTGCTTTGGGTGCTCATTTAATTAGTGGGAATTAATGCTTCGAGTGGAATCAGTGGAGTCTAAAATAATTGCAATTCATTAGGAATGTTTATTTTTGTTGTTGTATTGCTGTTGTTTTTATTGTTTCTGGAGCTGGTGAAATGTAGTGTAATAAAAAAAGTGAATGACATAAGTTGATTAATTTGTTTATGGTTATTAGATATATAATAAAATTCATTCGGATCCCCATTAGGTTTTATTAGTATCCCCATTAGGTTTTGCCAAAGCAGCAGCTATTCTTCCTGGGGTCCACACAAAAACATAAAACACAACAAGTAACAAAACACTGATAGTCAAGAACAGTCACACAGTTTTAAAATACAATGATATACAAGCAATACAACTAAAGAATAATGTGTGTCTGGGTGTGCGTGTGTTTGTCATTTCACAGTTCCTGTTGTGCCATGAGATGTTGTTTTATACATTTTTAAAGGTAATTTTGCTTTTGCTTGGGTCATTTAGGAGATGGAAGGGAGTTCAATGCGATCATGGCTCTGTATAATACTGTGCGTTGCCGTGAATTTGTTTTGGTTGGACTTGGGGACTGTGAAGAGACCTCTGGTGGTATGTCTTGTGGGGTATGTATGGGTGTCTGAGCTGTCAGTTATTTGATTACGAAGACAATCTGGAATTTCCATCGCAGTAATATTTCTCATAAAACTAGACGAGAAGCACTTCATCTCTTGTCAACCCTCAACCAGGAAAGACTGGCCTGCATGTTGTTGATGATAGTTCTGCATGTGCAGTGACGGGCAAGCTGCAACTTTGCTAGGTCTTTCTATGCTGCACATATTCCGGATAGTGGTCGAGATGGGACAAGACCAGAGTCTGAACAACTAGTACAATTGATTTTTGTGTCAAAAACACAGAACATCTTTTTATAACAGACATACACCTCCCCATCTTCACAACACCTTTGTCAATATGACTTGACCATGATAATTGACCATCCAATCTTATACCTAGGAATTTAGCTTCCTCAACTTGCTCAATGGTCACATCCTAATGTCTCATGAATGAACCCCACGGTCTCACCATTTCTAAAACTTTTGAAAGACATACAGTCATTATACTAATCCCAATAAAGTCAAAGATGTATGTCCAGGCCAAACAGAATTATATTACTTATTAAAATCCAAATTGAATATTGGATGAATTATGTCATACTGTGAGAACGTACTAGGGCATTTCCTAATCTGACGGTTATCTGTGAGGCATTGTCCACCTAATCAAATACAATGGCAATCATTGATCTGTCAGAGAAGCCTAATGCCAATTATATTATCTCTCAACAGAAGACACAAAGATCTCTATCTGAGAATAGACTATGTAGCTTCTAGTAGTCTGGAAGACAGATATTTCTCATTGTTGCACAGATCATTTACCATGGGAGTCTTTGGTCAGTTACACTGTCTGTCCATCCATCTTTACAATAACACACTCTCAAAGGTTATTCATTTCAACCTGTCCATCAACTTGGCACAGGTTACTTTTTTATTTGATCAGAAAGAACAAATTGGAAACAAAAACAGTCAACTTGTTAAGTGCTATTATATATGTGTGTGATTATTTAACGGTGTTATTTACAGGCGACCACAGACCAAAGGTGTTATACAAAACAAGAGGAAGAGTATCAGATGCAAATGTATCAGTCATTCTACCCAGATAAACAAGACAGTCTTCTTTCTCTCCACACATGAGCACTACTACACGCTGCCATACCTCCAAAATCAAGCCTGGTTTAAGACAAAGCTGCACGTCCTCGAATACCTGTCCTCTTGCTCACTGACACACTTTCTCACTAAGACATACATAAACACCGCGTCAAATATGGCTCTTTGATTGATGTTGCAGAAATGGTCTAAAGTTAACACAGGTTTCAACCACAAATCAACAAGAGGGTTTTACTGTTTGGTTGATTTTAAATTTAATTCATGTTTGCTGACAACAACAAATCAACTATTAATCCAAATGTGAAATATCTGCCCAGTGTGATGTCTGTATAAACCTTTTTTAACCAAAGTAAGAATCATTTATATTTTCCTTCACTTTCTAAATATCTGCTATAGCGGCAAAGAGGTTGGAGAGTTTATTTAGGAGTAATATAACAGGTCCTACGTACTTTATATGCTCCCAACTGTGCCATGCAAAACACGACTTGGAGGCACCCTGCAGACAAAAGCTGTTCAGTCAACATCCTGACCCATAACATCCACCTGAATAGAGGCGACTGCTTTCTAAATCAAGTCAACTTTGTTCAACAAGAGGCTAATATAACATCTTAAAACCACCCTACTTCTGATGACCCTCATCTGGATCAACTCTGTAATACAAAGGAATGAAAAAGCAAGGCTAAATTGACCACAAGGTAAAACACCACAAAATAGATGAAAAGGTGGCTGATAATATGGCCTTATTGGCACATTTTGGTCGTGTTTATTTTACAGTCAAGTGGGAATACTTCAATTGAAATCGGAAAGGATAGGATGGCATTCACTTATATACTCATGTGCAGCAAGATAATAACAAGACCAAAGACATACAATCAAACAGGAGAGACAGACAGGCAGTCAGTCACAGCAGAGAGTATTGATATGCAGACATCCCAACAGTACCTAATAAGAGTTGCACTGCAACATCATTACATAGTTGCGTTACATAGCAATCTACAGCCACTAAAAAACATTTTCTCAGTTAAAAAGGGGATTCAAGACTGAAAGGCCCCTTTGACATTGTGGTTTATTATCCTGGATTAGTGGGACCATTATGAGGTACAGGATTAAAGAGCAGTTGTACCTATGCTTGGTGTTTACCTCTCGGGGAACCAGGTCTCACATACCCCTTTCTGTTCATCCTGTACTAACATGGTATCACTCATTCCTTTTTTACACAAAGGCAGCAGGACACCACAGAGGAGAAGTAGCACTATAAAACCAGTCTTGCATGAATCATTACAGTGCATTACATTACATTAGAGGCCTACTAACCAAGGAGGAGTCACTTTAATTCCACTAGCCAACACAACAGCCCTCTTCTCTGAGCCACGTCCTGCTCCAGTGGTCACACTGCCACTGAGGACCAGGGCTCAAGCACTTTCAATATATACCAATCCTTCTCATCTTCAAGTCTCTTCTACGTGCAAACGCCTCTCTTACCCTCTCCACTTCTAGATCCCCTCGGCTTGTAGGACGTCACCTTTTAGTGCTCTCAATACATTCACTTTACGGGAAACAAAACGTGACACTTACATGCTGCTCTGCTTCTAAAATGGTGGGTAATAGGCTACATATACTAGTGGTTCACTTAAAGCGTACTTAGAGAGACATAAATGAGATGCTGCAGCCTCAAGGTGTCCTCTGGGTCAGGAGAGCTCAGCTTCTCATCATATCAACCATTTCAATGAAGGTTTGAGGTACACAAGTGGGTGTATTGGAATAGAAGGGGAGAAATATCTACCAACGTGTGACCGGGATCAAAGTCTCTGGAATAAATGATTAACAACATTGTGTTGGAATGGTAGATCACAGCACATCAACTTTTTCATTAAAAAAAATCTACATTTTTTGTGTGGTGTGTGTATCGGTCCGGAAGTCCCTCCAACAAATGTATTTTGTACAGCAGCTGTGGTCATGGTGAATGGCAGGGATGGGTCCTGTAGCTCCCTGTAACGGTTTTAAATGTAGTTCATGATGTCCAAACACATAGGTTATACTGTGATGAGAGGGAGGGTAAACGTAAAGGCTGGTCCAATAAGGTAGGATCCTAGTGCATCACAGTAGATCCTTGGAGTGATCAAGCGGGAGTGGAATCCTGGGAAGGCCCCAATTAGGAGTGGTAAGACCATGGTGTTCCCAGCTTTTTGCCCAGTGGGTGAGGCTGCCTGTATCATCGGAGGGTTGACTCGGGGGTCCCTCCCCTCAAGGAGGGGTCGGCCCAGATTAGTGTGCAGGCCATTTTAAGTGGAGTGGTCAGTTGGGGAGATCCAAAGGGAGTGTTACAATGCGGGGTCAAAGTTCAAGGTGCTTTCATCACAGAAGTAGTGAGTTGAGTGTGGAATCCAGTAGGAGTGGTACAGCTGATACAGTTGTCTTGTGGTGACTGGGGGTCAGATGGAGCTGGAGACCAGCGTGGTTCTATTACGGTGTCTGTACTCAGATGAAGGTGGAGTCCATGGTGCTGCTGTCGTGCGTGCTCCGGGCGCGAGCCTCAAACAGCTGTTTGATCAGAGCAGACTTCTCCTGCTCCAGCTGAGTGATGCGCTTACCCTTATCAGTCACCTCCTGCACCAGGACGGAGAGAGGGATGGAGGAAGACATACATGGACAGGGGGGGGTGATAGTTTTGAGTTTAAACAAGCCTTTATTGTGCATTAAAGGAGTTCAGATACAGAGCTTCAATGCAGCAGGGAGAAGAGATAGGTAGAGGTTAGACAATCATAAAGGGACAGTGGTGAGGTGTACAGGAAATCTGTACATTTACAGTAAATTGACATGATATGTTCAGTTTACCTGGGTGAGAAGGCGGTTCTGGTCCTTTAGTCTCTGAATGGCTTGTGGGGGGGCAGGAGGCTGGGAGCTGGAGGAGATCACTGTGGGCTGGGAGCTGGAGGATGGGAAAGACTGCTAAGAGGGAGAGAAAGAAAGATAGAGTATTCACCATGAATTACCATGTTTCAGTAAAGACTCTAGTGTTTAGGCTTGACTATACTCTCTGTCTAAAACATAGAACAACCTCTCAACATCTAATTGCCACTGAGAGGACCCCAGTAAGAGGAAAATAAGTCCCTTTACAATTACTGTGGAATTAAATTTGACCTTAGAAATGACAGTCATATTGAGACAACCACTCCCCTTTATAGAGCAGTGAGGAGGCTCAGTTAGACACAGCCAGGTAAGGTGTCTTATTTCAAGACTCACCGCTCCAGAGCAGGAAATTAGGTCATTAAGGCAACGGTTGACTTCCTGCAGCTTGGGAAGCAGAACATTCATGTGACTTTGATTCTGGGATTCTGTGAAGAAATCCTGGTGGGAGAGAGAAAGAGAGTAAGAACTGGACACTTTCAGATACTTGATACACTGTATCATCCATTCCTGCTAAATTGTATATGTGCCTTGGGTTATTTTCAATAGGGCATGCAACGGAAAACGAAAAGGAGCGTTTCTTATTGAACCTGAATAGTAGTCTGTTTCAGTTTGTTTCCGTCTGTTTGTTGCCTAATGAACAGTTGTTACCGTGCAGTGGTTGCTTTGGCCCACGTGTCTCTGTCTCTCGGTGACGTTGTGGATCTGGGTCTGGTACCACTCTCTAGCCCGCTCCACCACGTCCAGACCAGCCAGAAGAGAGTCCTTCTCTTGCTCCAACTCCTTCATCTGCTTCAGCTGGAGGGAGGGAGAAAGGGAGTCAACTTCTCTCTTAATGTCGTCGTCAATATGGGTCACTTACCTGAAGTCATTTGGCGAACCTGGCTCCTCAAGCTTATCCTCATCCTGAGCCCCAAAAAAAGCTTGCATGTCAATATTTATGATGGTTATGTTGTTTTGGGTCACTTGGAAAATCTGCACCCTTTTATTTGTACATTTGTCTGCCGCTTTTGTTCTGAGACAATGGCACCGGGCCAATTGTGCCGGAGTGGTACCCTGACCTCAACAGGAGACAATGTTAAGAGCAGCGATCAGCCCGGCGCCATGGCAACCATGCAGCGACCTAAGAATGGGTAAACAGTAGCCACTACAACAGGTCGTCCTGTCCCAGTGACAGGTAGGCAGCATTGAGTTCTGCTGACCATCCTATCCTCCAGTTCCACAGCACAGCCCAGGCCCCATTCCTGGCATTCAGCCACCCTCTCTAAACACTCTCACTGTTGGGAAAACCATGTCTGTGCAAAGGCCTAGTTCCCAATGACATAATGCAATGGCCAAACCAACCAGTATTGTCAAAGTCTACTGATACTGTTGTTGTTGTTATCTGATCTGGACTGTAATTAGCCAGGGTAAACCTCTTGTGCCATCACTGCATACTAAACACATTTCCCCTTTCAGCTCTGGCCATGCTGGGTTGAATGGGAGCTGCAAACAGAGGAGAGGAGAGCGAGGGATGAAAGAGAGAGAGAGAGAGCAGAGAGAAGTAGAGGAGTGGGTGGGGTCTGCCTGGAATGAAGCGTGACCCAGAGTGTCAGGCTGTGTTTGTGTGGTGGGCCCAGGCAGGGCAAAGCTGCTCTGTAAAGAGGGGAGGGGGGAGAGAACACAGAACAGGGGGAGGAAAAGTTGCAGAGGGGGAGCTGGCTGACAAAGCTAACATCACCAGGGCTGCAGGTGGCCTAGCGGTTAAGAGCGTAACCGAGAGGTCTGTGGTTTGAATCTCCGAGCCGACGATGTGCCCTTGAGCAAGGCACCTAACCCTAATTGCTCCTGTAAGTCACTCTGGATAAGAGCGTCTGCTAAATGACTTGAATGTCCATGTTAAAAATGACAAAGTATACGACAACGGCATGACACAGCTGATGCTGTCTTATCTAAAATCACAAAGTACAATATCATGGGCATCAGGATAATCTACACAACAGCTCCAAACAGTACAAACTACCATACACCTGCTAGGGCTAGAGGAATAAACATTACAACTAGGAGTTTACAGGTTATCAACACAACACCAACTGAAACTGGCACTTTCCACTAGCTTCAACAACACATCAACCGCAGACACAGAACTGTCAGATATTCCGCTAGTTGACAAGCGGTTATCTCTTCCTGACTCTGCTCATAACTCCATAGTTACATTTTGACACAGCTCAACACACATCTGCAAGCGTGTAATAGACACATACATGGAAACAGCTCAATGACCAAACAAGACTCTGTTTTTACTTCTCTTTCCTGACCTCTCTCCTCTAGTTGTTCTCACTCACCCCGAGGAAAAAGTGCAGCGCCTTGCTGCTGTACAGACTGCTGCTGAGAGGGATGAAGACAGTGGTGTAGGCTGCCCAGACAGCTGTCCAGGCTGGGCCGGGTGGGCCAAGCGAATCCCCTGCTTCCAGGCCCCTGGGCCCGACCCGGCTCATTACAATGAGGACAGGCGGCCAGAGGGGGGAGGGGAGGGGGGAGCAGCTCCCTCTACGACTTCACACAGAGAACGAGTGGAAGGAGAGGAGAAGACAGGGAGAGGGGGATAAAGTAGGGCTCAGAGAGAAATTAGAGGCAGGGGGATAGAAAGAGAGAAAAAGAGGGCGAGAGAAAGAGAGAGGAGGCATGGAAAGGGGGCAGGAGATTGGGAGGGCCACAGGGGGAGAGGGGTTGGACTGAGTGAAAGGTGGGAGGGGTGTAGGGAGAGGGGTTGAATGGGGGAGTTAATGGTGGGTGTTGGCCAACAGAAACAAAGTGACTTACAGCAGTTGCAGTCTGCAAAGAGCAGATAGACCTGTTTATCCATGAAACTGTTCTCCACCTCACCCCTACTCTAGATAAAAGGTTGAACTGACCCTGAACACGAACCCTATGAACACCACTATAAAACCACTTTCACATTATCTGTGGATCACAAAATACCTGTTTTCACCGGCAGTGAGAGCATGGTTGTTTGACTGCCTCTAAAAAAACTGTGCATAACGCAACAGTGTGTGTGTGTGTGTGTGTGTGTGTGTGTGTGTGTGTGTGTGTGTGTGTGTGTGTGTGTGTGTGTGTGTGTGTGTGTGTGTGTGTGTGTGTGTGTGTGTGTGTGTGTGTGTGTGTGTGTGTGTGTGTGTATTAGCGGGCGTACCATTCCGTAATCCACCCCGTTGGTGATAGTGTGGCGTCTCTGCTCATCTCGGCTCCGCCCATGGCGTCTGGAGACAGTGAATCCCGTGGCTGACTCACTCTGGGACCTCGGCAAACCAGCCTCCACAATACCTGGACCAGAAATTGGGCAGGAATAGGTGGTCAGAAAGATGTTTTGCTGATTTCACCAACTGACTTCCAGGTCTCGTCTGGAACACAGTATCAACCGTCTGGTACAACTATGCTTTGGGTACCCGGATAATTAATACATAAAATGAAAACATACCCATTGAGCTAGATGGACATGAAAGCCAGAGATAACATCAGAGAGAAGTTCTGACTCACCCTGTTGTGTTCAGTGCATCACGGTTTCTATCTATGATAGAACTGAACTGTCCCCCAGCCAACAATCAAATGAGATCAGACTAACACATTGTCACCAAAACCCACCCCAAATCCTGTGTGTGTCAAATCAAATCACATTTTATTTGTCACATGCTTTGTAAACAGCAAGTGTAGACTAACAGTGAAATGCTTACTTACGGGCTCTTCCCAACAATGCAGAGAACATTTTGAAAAATTATTTAAAAAATAACAAGGAACAAACACAAAATTAGCAGCGATAACTTGGCGATATACATGGGGAACCAAGTCGACGTACAGGACTAGGAGGTAACTGAGGTACTACTAATGTGACTAGGCAATAGGATAGATAACAAACAGTAGCAGCAGCGTACAGTAAGTGATGAATCAAATGAGTTGGTGCAAAAAGGGTAAACGCAGTCTGGGTAGCTATTTGGTTAACTATTTAGCAGTCCCATGGCTTGGGGTGTGTGTGTGTGTGTGTGTGTGTGTGTGTGTGTGTGTGTGTGTGTGTGTGTGTGTGTGTGTGTGTGTGTGTGTGTGTGTGTGTGTGTGTGTGTGTGTGTGTGTCTGTATATGAGTGAGTGAGTGTGTGTGTGCGTGAATGAGAGAGAACACGAGAGAGAAAGAGACAGATAGAGAGAGAAAAGGGAGAGGCCACTACTCAGAATAGTGAAATCTGTAAACCCTGCAGTGCCTTTGGTGGCCACACGAGGGCGCTAGCCTCACTCCCTGCTAACCTTATCAACCCTATCTGGTTGGGTTGTATTAAAAAGGGATAAATTACAATTCTGAGGGGGGAGATGAGAATAAAATGTAAGAACTTATGTATATAAAAACAGTTCAGGTGATAGTTGATAACAGAGCAGAGAAAACATGACACGTTTCCATGTTGTATCCGGACTCCCAGAAATCCTGTTAATCGGTAACTGGATATAGTTCCTTGAGGGCAGGAGTATGCGTGGTTCAGAGAGGCCGAGGGAAATATGTAGAGCACCTAGTTTAGTGGCTCTAGATAATCTTCAAGTTGGACTGTGGCACCCAAAGAGGATACTGTTTACCAGTGTAGGTAAGCCTCATTTGCATGCCTTAAAACAGCATTGCTAAATGAAAGCCTAATGGCCTTTTCTACTTTTTTTGTTGTTGAAAACATTTTAAATAATAACACAAGGAATTAATAGAAAAATAAGAACGCAAGGAATACACAGTGAGTAATGATAACTTGCCTATGTACATGGGGTACCAGTACAGAGTTAATGTGTAGGGGTACGAGATAATTGAGGTAGATATGTACTAATAGATAGGGACAAAGTGACTAGGCAGCGGGATAGATAATTAACAGTAGCAGCAGAGTATGTGATGAGTCAAAAGAGTTAGTGCAAAAAGGGTCAATGCAGATATTCTGGGTAGCTTATTGGTTAATTATTTAATGAACTATTTAGCAGTCTTATAGCCTGGGGGTAGAAGCTGTTCAGGGTCCTGTTGGTTCCAGACTTGGTATATCGGTACCGCTTGCCGTGTGGTAGCAGAGAGAACAGTCTATGACTTGTGTGGCTGGAGTCTTTGTCAATTTTTAGGGCCTTCCTCTGACACAGCCTGTAATAGAGGTCCTAGATGGCAGGGAGCTCTGCCCCAGTGATGTACTGGGCGGTACGCACTACCCTCTGTAGCACCTTGCGTCTGATGCCAAACAGTTGCCATAAGCGTTTATTGTGCAGCTGTAGAACTGTTTGAGGATCTGAGGGCACATGCAGAATCTTTTCAGCCTCATGAGGGGGAAGAGGCGTTGTTGTGCCCTCTTCACAACTGGGTTGATGTGTGTGGACCATGATAATTCCTTAGTGATGTGGGCACCAAGGAACTTGAAGCTCTCAACCTGTTACACAACAGACCCTTTGATGTGGATGGGGGCATGCTCGGTCCTCCGTTTCCTGTAGTCCACGATCAGCTCCTTTGTCTTGCTGACGTTGAGGAAGAGGTTGTTGTCCTGCCACCACACTGCCAGGTCTCTGACCTCCTCCCTGTAGGCTGTCTCATCGTCGTCAGTGATCAGGCCTACCGCTGTCATGTCGTCTGCAAACTTAATGATGGTGTTGGAGTCGTGGGCGGCCATGTAGTTGTGGGTGAGCAGGTAGTACAGGAGAGGACTAAGCACGCACCCCTGAGGGGCCCTCGTGTTGAAGGTCAGCATGGCGGAGGTGTTGTTGCCTACCCTAGCCACCTGGGGACGGACCGTCAGGAAGGATTTAGTTGTAGAGTGAGGTGTTTAATCCCAGGATCCTTAGTTTAGCGATGAGCTTGGAGGGCACAATGGTGTTGAACACAGAGCTGTATTCAATGAACTGCATTCTCACATAAGTGTTCCTTTTGTTCAGGTGGGAAAGGGCAGTGTGGAGGGCAATAGAGAATGTGGCATCTGTGGATCTTTTGAAGCGGTATGCTAATTGGAGTGGGTCCAGGGTGTCTGGGATGATGGTGTTGATGTGAGTGCTACGGGGCGATAGTCATTCAGACAGGTTACCTTGGCATTCTTGTGCACAGGGACTGGTGGTCTGCTTGAAACATGTAGGTATTACAGACTGGGTCAGGGAGAGGTTGAAAATGTCAGTGAAGACACTTGCCAGCTGGTCTGACTACGTGTCCTGGTAATCCGTCTGACCCTTCGGCCTTGAGAATGTTAACCTGTTTAAAGGTCTTACTCACATTGGCTACCGAGAGCATGATCACACAGTCGTCCGGAAACAGCTGGTGCTCTCATGCATAGTTCAGCGTTGCTAGCCTCGAAGCGCTCATAGAAAGTATTTAGCTGGTAGGCACTGGACAGCTCACGGCTGGGTTTCTGTTTGTAACCCATGATAGTGTGGGATATGGGATATGTATGTACAGTCACTGAGGGGACAAAGTCATCGATGCATTTATTAATGAAGCCGGTGACTGATGTGGTAAACTCCTCAATGCCATCGGATGAATGCCAGAACATATTCCAGTCTGTGCTAGCGAAACAGTCCTATAGCTTAGCATCTGCTTCATCAGAGCACTTCCATTTTGAGCATGTCACTGGTACTTCCTGTTTGTGTTTTTGCTTTTAAGCAGGAATCAGAAGGATAGAGTTATGGTCAGATTTGCCAAATGGAAGGCGAGGGAGAGCTTTGTATGCGTCTCTGTGTGTGGAGTAAATATGATTTCAGTTTTCTTGAATTAAAGTCACTGGCCACTAGGAGCGCCGCCTCTGGGTGAGCCCTTTTTTGTTTGCTTATGGCCCTATACAGCTCGTTGAGTGCGGTCTTAGTGCCAGCATTGGTTGAGGTGGTAAATTGACAACTACGTAAAATAAAGATGAAAACTCTGTTGGTAAATAGTGTGGTCTACAGCTTATCATGAGGTATTCTAACTCAGGCGAGCCGAACCTCGAGACTTCCTTAATATTACAGATTGTGGACAAGTTGTTGTTAACAAAGAGACATACACCACCTCCTCTGAGCTTCTCCAACCGGTCTCTGGCTCCAGAGACTGTTTTTCCAGAGGTGAGTTGTTCCTCACGCCTCATTGGTAATTTGCAGTCAGACGGGTCGGAAAGGCCAGCTCTGACAAGCTCTCTCTCGCTCTCTCTGTCCAACCACTTCCACACAGCCTCCCCTGCCTGCGTGGCTGCCTACAGTTCACTGCTCAGATACACAGAGATAGAACAGCAGGCACTGCAGCCATGAAAAATTCTCAATCTTTCCTCATCTTTTTTCAGTGTTTAGAGCATTGTATAGCATGGACTTCATGTCGCCCACACAGTGACGTTGTCCAGAAGCTGCCTTTAAAAGTGTGGGAAATATTTCATAGTGTTCCAGTAAAGTGATACTTGTTATTATGCCTTTCTTTCAGTTTAACTTTGGCTGGGCACTAAAGCATTGGGGTCAGTAGCTCTGTTAACCATAGTCCACAGTCCAGCTCCAGCCACTGGTCCATTACCCTGCTCCAATACCACATCTGCCTCTTCACATTACCCTGCGCCAATACCACATCAGCCTCTTCACATTACCCTGCGCCAATACCACATCAGCCTCTCCAATGAGTTCCACAGCTGGGCAGACGTGACCTCTCTCCATGATTTTGGACATCCCCCAAAAGTCTGCATCCAAATGGCACTCTATTTCCTATATAGTGCACTACTTTTGACCAGGGCCAAGTAGCGCACTCTGTAGGGAATAGGATGCCATTTGGGATGCAAAGAGAGAGAGAGAAGAGAGAGCAGGGTAATGGTAGCTTGGCCAGGTGTGGGCAGGATTTCACCGCTGCAGTGCCTCAATTACTCTGCACGTAATCTGTGCTAATCCAGCGGGTTTGCTGGGGGAGATTACATTGCCATTCACCACACTCTCCAATCCCATGGCTCTACAGAGAGCAGTGGGTAGAGTGGGTCTGTGGCACTGATGTAAGTAGCTAGCCAGGGCCTCCAGGCTGCTTCACGGACATGGACATGTCCCCGTTATAGCTCCAGACAGTCCCAGTTATAGATACAGACAGGCTTGGACTCAGCAGGGCCATTAAAGAGAGAGAGAGATAGAGGCGGGGCTGTGTGCTTTCCCGACTTCAGTGAACACAGGTCAGTCTAATGAGGGAGACCAGGAAAGGACCAGGAAAAGTTGGGCAATTGATCCCACTAGGAAGAGCCCAGAGCCCAGTCTAAACTCTGGCTAAGCATCCAGAAGAATTTGAGACATGATCTTTGACTCACTCTGGATGAGCTGGAGGTCAATTATTCAATTACACACTCTTCACTGCAGCGGAGAGATCTGAGAGGAATACCAGGGATTTGAAATAACGATAGCAAAATACTGTTAGCTGAACTCCTCCATTAGTAAAAACCCAGAGTGTGTGGAAGGATTGACCCCTAGCTGTGGCCCCAAGTCGTGGGCTCTGTTTTAATGTGGACATTTGGCAACAAATCAAATATAATTGTATTTGTCACATGCGTCGAATACAACAGGTTTAACGTGAAATACTTACTTACAAGGCCGTTCCCAACTATGCAGAGTTAAGAAATACTTGGTTTACCCTTTTATCTGTGGATTAATTGTCGGAGTAGAGGACTGTGCATTTCAGGTAAAATAACAACCCAATGTTTATATCCCAGGACAAATTAGCTAGCAACAGCAAGCTAGGTAGCTAAATTGCCATGCATGTTTAATGCTTTTCAACCTAGTCTAGTCAGCATGTGATGCTAAACATGTTGTAACCTGGTGCTAGTGCTGCAGTTGTTTAGTTATGACAGTCTGGTATGTGTAATGGGTGTGTGTGTGTTTCCTACTCCTCTACCTCCACACCTGGGTCAATGAGACTGAGGCAGCAGAATAGCCCTGGCCTGTTTATACCCCACTTGATCTTATTGTGGGGGGGGGGTAGATAGAGATGATGGAAGACTGGTCCTGATTTTATTGATATTTGATCATCAAACTTACTTGGTTTTTGGAGGCTTGGTGACTCGAGAGCAAGGGACTCTATGGACCTCACTCGACCCTGCTGTGGATGCGCCTGCTTCCCCATCCGAACCGAATCCGCTCGATATGAACCGCTTTCGGGCACAATGGTTATCCGTTCCAAACTTCTGCCTGTTCTCTCATAACCCGCATTGGTGTAGCGCATGGGACCACCTACAACAGAGGTGACTGGTGGGTATCCAATGTTCCCCTCATTATGTCTGGACCGACTCTGAAGTGAGGACGCGCGTTTGTGTTGCGTATTTGTCCCGTTGCTTGGACCCAGTGGACGAACTTTGTTTTCAATCCGATTTCCGACAGAGCAGGTAGAGAGCGGGGCAGGTTTTTGCGCGGGCATATGGTGCCGTTTGGAGTGCAGGAGTGCTTGTTTCGGGTGCAGGGAAACCTGAGCCTTTATGTGGTTGTTGTTGTCCGGGTTCAGCATGGAGTATCGCAGCCCAGCCACGAAACGCTCAAATGTCAGGCAACCATGCGGTGGGGCCACCCGCCTCAGACACTCCAGAACCCCGCCGGGCAAATCATGAGTATCTGCCCCTTGCCATCTACTCTCAATTTCCGATATGTGCACATACCCTCTCTTCCCATCATCAAGGATATCAAAGAGTGTCCTCAAACTGTGTAAAAAGGCTTTGGGTAACCCATCTATTGAATATTCCGTGTCTTTGGGCTGCATTTTACCGGTTCTGCCTGTCTTGCCTTGTCTTCTTGTACCAATCCTACCGTAAATTGTCGACGACCCGTTCAATTTGCAGCTACGATCAGTATCAGTTGCTATCAAAGCCATGAAGTTATCAATCGTTGAATTGAATGATGCCAAAATCAAACCTCACCAAGATATATCTTATAATGTGGTTATAACCAACGTCTTATTACTTTACGCGTGAAACAAAAATAAATGTGTTTATAAGTAGCCTACCCTACCTGTCTTTATAGACTATATTGCTCCAAAATAGAAATTCAACCAGCTTTTCTTTATGCCTTCGCTTAACGAAAGTATCTGCTTTCCCTCCCAAGTCTTGCGGCTCCAGCATACCTTTTTTCAACAGGACCGCCCTTCAAACATCTGCGCAGATTTGTCCAGGGACGCAGCCATTGGTCATGGTCAGAATTGCCGTGAGCTTATTGGTTGGAGGTTGTGGAAGGCAGAAGTTTGAGTTGTGCTTTTGTTATTCATAAAGCCGGACGTTATTCACCCTAGGATTCATACCCTACCCGCAGGATTTTTTTTGTGAGGAAATATGTTTCTTTGACCTACATGTGGGTTTTATTGTTTAAAAAATGTGTTTATTATAATGTTTGTACATAGTATCATGCTTATGATACATTGTGACACAATGTATAGCCTACATTGTATAACTTTGTATCACAGAGCTACATTCCATTGAAAATGTTTTAACTGACTGACACTTATCTTTCAGTGTTCAACATAGAGCTTTGTAGGCTTCATATTACCAAAAATATCATAAAAGATCTTTACAAAAAGGGTTCTTATAACACAAGTCAAAGAAATCTCCTCTTTCCTCCATTTAGCCTAGATTAATCATCTGAATTGATGAGAAGAGCATTCGCTTCTAGTCCCATTTTATCCTAAAGCCTCGCTTGCTCAGACTTGAATTCTTATCTCATCCCTTGAGCGCAACTTTTAAACTGATGTCATTTAGTTTCACTGTCACAGGGGATGCTGCATAACTTAATATCCTGGCAACCTTCCTTTTTCTACTCCCCCTCACAGTAAACACAGCATTATTGCAGACGTATTAATTGTTGGAACAGAATCACTATATGCCTGAGGGTAAGATCAAATTGATTGTCATAGTAAAGACCCGACAACTGCATACTGTATAGAGCTCTACACACATAAAGTGGCTTTGGTCATTCATGGAGGGAATTATCCTAACAGCCCCTTTGGCTACCCCACTAGAGCCAGCAAGTGCACTCTCCTATATAGTTCCATAGATAGAGAGATGGTGTCTGTACACATGAGAGAGAGAGAGAGACTGCACTGTCCAATGGGAGGAGTGCTCTTTTACTGATTGGTAGGTTCACAGGGTCAGGCAATTGAGTACTCAATTCTCAATCAGCCTCCCCTCTCCCTCCTTATTTTCCTTTTGTTCTATCTCTCCCTGTCACGCACATACACCCATGGCTCTAAAACTGCAACCAATTTGATGACACGAAATATTTTGCTGTGAGACTATGAAAAAATCTCCCAGATAATCATTGGCGGTGTGTCCAGGGGAAACTTTCTGTAAAGTAAATTGAATTGCCAAAAGTATAGAACCTTATTAGCCGACTCCCTTCTATACAAAAATAAGTCTAATCTTTCAAAATTGCCTACTAAAGCATGACGTGCCAGAGGATCATTAGCTTCTTTCAAAAAAAATAAGTTGTGGATTGTTTTTAGATCTGAGAGATTAACCGACATTTCGGGCGGTTTGGTTACGGACTATTAAACAACTAATTGACCGATGTCGGCCCAGTTAGGCTACTTGAATTCCATTTAGTTTGGTTTTTCTAAGACCAACTGGCAATTTCCCGAGAGAAATCAAATCACTCGTGAAAGAAATCAAGTGAAGAACATATGTGAGACGCTGGGCTGAAGGGAGTTGTAGTTTTCATTAAGCAAATATTCAAATTAGTTCCGCGCAGAAACGTGGCAATTAACTACAATGACATTAATCCATTGCGCCTGTTTTCTTGGCTCGGGGATGGATACACTTTTACGCCCGCTACGTTCTACTTTAGGTTAGATACACACAGACGGCATGAGAGAGTAATGTACACAACACAAAGAAGAGGGAGGGATAGAGACAGTGCGTGAAAGTGTCTTATCTAGTTTAAAGAACTAGTAAAATAATTTCGTCAGACAGCTCTGCAGCATCCTTAGGCAGGTTAGCCTTGCTAAACAGGATGACTAAAGACAGCATAGTATGGGGAGCACAGATTTTAAGGTATGACAAGTAATAAAATCATCAAATCAAAGCGGAAGTAATATCCACAACTGAAATATTTTATTATTTCATAGTAATTTCCTATTTATTTTATTTTATGTCAACCCAATGTGGACCTGAACGAGACAATGAAATATTTTCAATGTTTTGGCAATTGAATGTTCACTATTTTTGGCTTTGGAAATTACATTAAAAAGCTCTAAAATAATCTAAAACATGTTTTATCGAAACTGAAAAAGAAAACATTGATTATTTTTTAATAATCGAACCGAAACCGAACCGACCTCAAAAAGCATTAACTGTCCGGCACTAATAGTTTAAAATCGCTTTGCCTAGTTGGAAAGAAAGGCTGCGCGTGCAATTTGGGCAGCACGTGTTGCCAATACCAAATAGATGATTGTTGAGTTGCGACTGTCAGTGAATAATTCAGGCCAAGACAAGCATATCCCAATATTTCAAAATGCAATAGCGGGAGAACATAGTTTGTAAAGCAAATGCTATTGCTGTAAAGAGGCACTGAAAATACTAATCTGTATTTTAGTTATCACAATTCTCAACTTAATTGACCGAACATATCAAGCGGAGAGCATCCACCTTATCCCTGGCGAGTGCGCACTGTGCATATTCACTCTATCATTGTTGGGTCAGTGCCACTTAATAAAAGTTTGTTTTTGGACAATGTCCTCTTTCAGTTTTTCAGATCAAATGTTATTGGTCTCATACACATATTTAGCAGATGTTATTGCGGGTGTAGTTAAATGCTTAGATGGACATCATATTCAATTTGTGTCTCCCTTTCGCCTAGGCCTATTATATGAACGACGTTGTTTTTATTTATCTGTTTGTCAGTGTCAGCAGAGTAGGCTAACCTGTAATTTTGTCGTATTAAATAAGATTCTGCTAATGTCTCCAGTCATATAAAGTGTACAGTGGCGACTTTCCCCGGGAACCTTGTTCGAGAGCTTCGACTTTTCAACTTGAACATCACAGACGTCATCAGTTGACGTCGTTTCCCCCGAGTTCCCTGTTGTCTTGAGAGCAACATTACTGCAGCGAAAATGGCTTGCATCTAGATAGAAGACACCGAAGCAACATTTGTATCTTCCTATTGAGGTTCACCGGGACCGCATTTTACATTCATAACCATGTCGTGGGGCGTTCTAAAACTACTCAAGCGTCGTTAACCAGTTGTTTACCCTTTGTTCAGTCACGTTTCCCCATTGGCTAGCTAGCTAACAACTAGTTAACTTTATCAGTATATCCAAACATTTGGGCGCCCAGAAAGAAAGGAAAAGGGATAGCTTCTTCAGGAGATCAAGTGATCATAGCAACGAATGAATGACAGATCTCTTGCTTGTCGTCAACACAAATCTGACATTTTTAAAGAGACAGTGTACAATTTTCAATGTAATGAATCTCATCTCAATCATATACATTAAAACCAGGGGAATCTCAATAGGTAAATTGTGCTTTTACACAACGTAGAAGTCTAGTATTCCACAAATGACTTTGTAATTTCAATGACAGGTATTCATATGAACATTTGAGCTTTTATAATAAACTAATGTAGGCTATTTACAGGGTTACATATTAGTTTCTAAAGGCACAACATGCTTCAAAAGTATCTAGAATTCATATAAGCTGTATCTAAGTAAATAAAAATTAAATCACCAGTGCCACTAATTAAAATGTTTAATTTAGAGCCCTGCATACACCGCCACAGTCACACAAACACAAACACAAGCTCACACAATCACTGCAGTGCCCATAGATCATGAGTGGAAACTAAACCATCTGTGCGCTGAGGGACTGATCCCTGGTATTGTTTATCTTACTTATTAGAACCATACTTTTCCTCACCCCACTGGCCACCCAGCCCTCAGGCGTGCATATGTGCGCAAACACACACACCATACCTTTTTTCACTCTGCCTTGCTTGCTCTCTGTATTTCTGTCTCTCCCTTCAACAATATCACTACATGTGGCAAATTATTTGAGAGCTGGGTCACTGCAATATTCTTTTTCGGGAAGTGCTTCAAATCATAAAGTATTTTAATCAAAGCTTAGTTACAGTGGAAGACAGAGAGGAAGTGGAAGTGAATTTAGGCCATGGAGACTGAAGGAGAGAACAGATAGTGTCAAGTATTTCTCTCATTTAGCCTTCAGTTATGATTTGACTGTGAATGTCTATCATCAAATGAAAACAATCCAGTCCTGGATGAGTTTCGTCCATGCCAATCCACTTATTCAGTCTGTTCCTGTTTCTGGCACCGAGTATTGTTAAGAGGGTTTCTTTAAGCACTTCTTTGGGTGCCTAAGGGCCTGGACTTTGGTCACCTAGTTTCTCCTGGGAGTTATGTGTAAAAGGAGTCAATTGTTTCACTGGCCTCCGTTAAGAAAAACAAAATTGAAAAAATGTACTAGTTCAGCTATGCAAATGGTGCCACTGTATAAAAATGCTCTAAGCCATCTATAGAATCCACCATGTGACTGCAGGGCTCACGATGACAAACGTATGCTTGTTTTTGGAAGCATTGTTTATCAGTGTGCTTGCCACTATATGGTAATAACACACCTCTGGTATGTACAACAGAAATGTCACACCAATTGGGTATGTCTGTTGGCACTAGTTCAAGTATGAATTTGAGCGCCTTGAGAAAAGGAGCTTGAACCATACTACATCTTCATGTTTTACCCAGCCTCCGTTTATTTTTATCCTCTAGGACTCTACTCTAGAGAAGACTGAACTTCACTACTACACTGGGTCAATCTCAGGGTTATCGTTTTTGGGTTGTTGGCCAATGCATTGCGTGAGACATAACATTGTCTACCTGAAAAGTCATTCAGGATTAAATGTATTGATGACACACATAAAATTACTGGTAGACAGACCGAGCTGAGAAGCAGCCCCAGACAGTTGGAGATTGTAAGGGAGAGCTTTGGGAGTGGCACCCAGTGGTGTCTCACCTTACCTGGCTGCCCCATGCTGCCAAGGCATTATGAGAACCCCTGCCACTGTCGTCTGGCTAATCCCTGGTCGCCGCATCACAGGTTATCAATCTGCTGGGCCCAGATTATCTGTTGTACTGTACACAAACAAGACCCTGTCAGCCCTCAATGGCAAAGATAAGCATTTCTTATTCTCGGACAAGCAGCTATTCACTGAGACCAAAGCAAATAGGACATATACACCTCTCCTCTGATGTGTGGGCAGATGCTGGTAAGAAATGGATTCTGAGTGATGTATAAGTCATAATCTATTCTGTCAGGAGCGCTGAATGACAGTAAGCTACAGAGCAGGGCCATAACTACAGGCCGTTACTGCAATGAGGAAGTAGAATACACTGAATTGTGTCAAATGGTCACAATTTCATGCTCTCACACCTCTGCTTCAAACCAGATGGGCAAATTCTCACAAGAGAGGTGTGAGAGTGGATTTACACATACATGAGCCAGCTAGTGTTGACATGCCTAAATAATGGTGACCAAAGCCTCCTCTCCAGACTCGTAGCATTTGCTATATACACTGAGTGTACAAAACATTAGGAACACCCTCCTATTCGGATTCTACAAGGTGTAGAAAGCATTGTACAGGGATGCTGGCCAATGCTGACTCCAATGCGTCCCACAGTTGTGTCAAGTTGACTAAATGTCCTTTGGGAGGTGGACCATACTTGATACACACAGGAAACTGTTGAGTGTGAAAAACCCAGCAGAATTGCAGTTCTTGACACACTTAAACTGGTGTGCCTGGCACCTACTACCATACCTTGTTCAAAGCCACTTAAATCTTTTGTTTTCACCCTCTGAATAGCACATATATACAATCCATGCCTCAATTGTCTCAAGGCTTAAAAATCCTTCTTTAACATGTCTCCTCCCTTTCATCTACACTGGTTGAAGTGGATTTAACAAGTGACATTAATAAGGGATCATAGCTTTCACCTGTGATGGGTTCTGACTTCTAATATTGAAAATATGAAATATCCTTATTCATGTCACTGAGGGAGAGAAGGGAATGTAGAACGTTTACATTTCTGTCAGAATATGTTATTGTTAGACATCGGGGAACCTACGGGGAGGAGGGAGGAATTTGGGGCCGAGGTCAGGTCAGATGAAGTGAGGAAGAACAGATATCACTAAAGTTCTGCCTAGCAATAAAGATGTCATGTTTAGAGGGAAGGAGGATACTTTACCCACATTGGGGTGTATATACTTGTGCTGGTGGAAACATGTCTTTGTCTTATGCAGCTGTGTGACCCAGTGGGTGAATAAACTTGGTTTGAGCTTTACGAATCGTTTTTACTCTGTTTATTTAGAACCTAACACCTGGATTCACCTGGTCAGTCTGTCACGAAAAGAGCAGGTATTCTTAATGTTTTGTATACTCAGTGTATATATATACTGTGACATAAACGCAAACATGATCTGTTTAATGAATGTTTCAGAGGCAAATCCTGTACGTTAACGTTGTACATTAACACTAACGCTGACAGTTTTAGCCTCTCCGTTTTCAACTGCTTTAGTTGAAAGAACATTGTGTTATGTACAGTGGGGCAAAAAAAGTATTTAGTCAGCCACCAATTGTGCAAGTTCTCTCACTTAAAAAGATGAGAGAGGCCTGTAATTTTCATCATAGGTACACTTCAACTATGACAGACAAAATCAAAATGAGGAAAGAAAATCCAGAAAATCACATTGTAGGATTTTTAATGAATTTATTTGCAAATTATGGTGGAAAATAAGTATTTGGTCACATACAAACAAGCAAGATTTCTGGCTCTCACAGACCTGTAACTTCTTCTTTAAGAGGCTCCTCTGTCCTCCACTCGTTACCTGTATTAATGGCACCTGTTTGAACTTGTTATCAGTATAAAAGACACCTGTCCACAACCTCAAACAGTCACACTCCAAACTCCACTATGGCCAAGACCAAAGAGCTGTCAAAGGACACCAGAAACAAAATTGTAGACCTGCACCAGGTTGGGAAGACTGAATCTGCAATAGGTAAGCAGCTTGGTTTGAAGAAATCAACTGTGGGAGCAATTATTAGGAAATGGAAGACATACAAGACCACTGATAATCTTCCTCGATCTGGGGCTCCACGCAAGATCTCACCCGTGGGGTCAAAATGATCACAAGAACGGTGAGCAAAAATCCCAGAACCACACGGGGACCTAGTGAATGACCTGCAGAGAGCTGGGACCAAAGTAACAAAGCCTACCATCAGTAATACACTACGCCGCCAGGGACTCAAATCCTGCAGTGCCAGACGTGTCCCCCTGCTTAAGCCAGTACATGTTCAGGCCCATCTGAAGTTTGCTAGAGAGCATTTGGATGATCCAGATGAGGATTGGGAGAATGTCATATGGTCAGATGAAACCAAAATATAACTTTTTGGTAAAAACTCAACTCGTCGTGTTTGGAGGACAAAGAATGCTGAGTTGCATCCAAAGAACACCATACCTACTGTGAAGCATGGGGTGGAAACATCATGCTTTGGGGCTGTTTTTCTGCAAAGGGACCAGGACGACTGATCCGTGTAAAGGAAAGAATGAATGGGGCCATGTATCGTGAGATTTTGAGTGAAAACCTCCTTCCATCAGCAAGGGCATTGAAGATGAAACGTGGCTGGGTCTTTCAGCATGACAATGATCCCAAACACACCGCCCGGCAACGAAGGAGTGGCTTCGTAAGAAGCATTTCAAGGTCCTGGAGTGGCCTAGCCAGTCTCCAGATCTCAACCCCATAGAAAATCTTTGGAGGGAGTTGAAAGTCCGTGTTGCCCAGCGACAGCCCCAAAACATCACTGCTCTAGAGGAGATCTGCATGGAGGAATGGGCCAAAATACCAGCAACAGTGTGTGAAAACCTTGTGAAGACTTACAGAAAACGTTTGACCTGTCATTGCCAACAAAGGGTATATAACAAAGTATTGAGATAAACTTTTGTTATTGACCAAATACTTATTTTCCACCATAATTTGCAAATAAATAAATTAAAAATCCTACAATGTGATTTTCTGGATTTATTTTTCTCATTTCGTCTGTCATAGTTGAAGTGTACCTATGATGAAAATTACAGGCCTCTCTCATCTTTTTAAGTTGGAGAACTTGCACAATTGGTGGCTGACTAAATACTTTTTTGCCCCACTGTATCATTACAGACACCATCACATTAGCTTACATGGTGTCTGTGTTCACCAAGGTTATTATAGTTGTTTTTATTTCTATTAGTTATTTCTATCCTCCGAAACACAATCCAACCAAGCCGCACTGCTTCTCGACATTTGTGGTGATGTCAAAATGAGGGGTGTCATGCGAAACAAAGTAATAAGCGATTGGATAATTTCTAACCAATCAGAGTATCAAAGCCAGTGACAAATTTTCAAAACTGCTTTACCAATGTGTGTTCTGGCTCTGGCCCAACCCATCGGTTTCTGGGACCAATCAGAACGGTTAGAATGTGTTTACATTCTAGAAATCGTCAGGGAGGTACACAGATCCAGACTCATTGGGGAGAAGAAACTACCGCCTGTGGGTAGCCAGGTTTGGGTAGCCAGGCAAAATAGTTTCAGTATAGTTTTAGTTTTCCAAATGGGCGTAATTATTTTATTTCAGATTACTAAATTGTTTTTTTCATGTTTAGTTATTGTTTTAGTTTATTATAAAAACCTTCAATTCCCTCCAGTCATCATTGCTGTCTTCTAAATCAGTGAAACTTCCATTGACTTTTAAATTAACAGAATTCAGCATATCATGCAAAGTACTCACAAATGTGAAAGTGAAAATACACATTGCTTTGATACCTGTGATCACTTAATGATAACACAAGATCTCAAGTTATTAGGGCACCGTCTTCCCTTGACATATGTTTTAATGCATCACATGGCACATTTCTTAAGAACAGAAAGGGTTGGTCAACTCTTAAGGGAGCTGCTCACCAAGTGAATGAATACAGACAGTACAGTCCTTACAATGGAATTCTATAAGACCTTTTGTCAAACAGTAAAGCATCCTGTAAGTAAGGCATCCTCATGCCCTTTGTTGACTCAAAGTAAAGCTTTAAGGAGTTGCTGGACAAAGTCAAAAGAGACTGAGGAAAAAAAGCTTTATAACTAGAGATATACGGTATGTACCGTCTGTTATTCTGTGACTATAACCTGTCCCAAACAAACTGTTACAGGCTCAGCAGTTATACAAAACATCAATGATCGATACTGACCACTAGTGGCAAATTATGAAACTACAGGTTTGTTTCACCATACAACATGCCAACCCATACATAAAGAATAATACATGATCATGAGCTTCAAATTAGCACACAATTATTTACATACAGCAGGTTTTTAAAGGACCAAAGAATTAGGTCTGCTTCGTGTTTTTATTTTGGCCACGGAAAAATATCAAGATACTGGTATTGTCCCAGTCCTAACTAAACCCTTTACAAGGTTTTCTGCTCTATGCATAGGGTTCAATTAAGCTGCGTGAAAAGAAGTCCAACATGGCAGAACATCGTCCAATGGTGGTGACAGTCAAACCATAATAAATGAATGTGCTTATTGATGGGATTGACTAGGTGTGATGTGATGTGAAGCAGAGAGCTGGGGTTGACTGTACATGAGTATGTCTTGTGGTCATTCCATCACATCTCCATATGGGGTCTTCTGAGGCCCCGCTGGTTCCTCAGCTGCAGGTTTTGCTACTGCAACACAGACGGCACAGACTGACACAGAGAGCTGACTTTCCACATGTCAGAGAGCTGAATAAACCACTGGCCTCATGTTATCCCTCTTCATCAGGTACGGTATTGTGCACACCAAGAATTCCGGTGGAGTCCACATAGAATAGAAAAGTAGAATAGAATAGCAGCTAGGGCTGTAGCGGTAACCATATTACCGCTGCACCAGCAGTAACATTCCATGTGACCTTTGAGTCACGGTAATCTCCTCTTATGCACTCAGGACATGCGTAGGTAGTACCCTAACGACCATCAGGTCCTAATGGCCTGGTACTCATGGCTCTATTGTTCCTCTAACCACTCTGACATCAATGCAAATGAAATTGAAAATCACATCAAACACTTGTCAAAACAGTATCATGCTTTTAAAACTCACCTCACTGTGATGATCAATTTGAAGAAATTTGTTCAAAAGCAGGTTAAAACAGGGTAAAACATGGCCGTTGTGGATTTTGTTTCAAAGCCTAACACAACGAAATGGACAACGTTTTCTAAAGTGATGATTCATTCAAAACAATTTGGGGAATGTTGCTTAAATTCATCAAAAAAGCTTAGAAGCTTAGCTTATAACAGTGAATCTTTTTTGTGGGATATACATATGGCAATTCTAGGTCTTGTGGAATATTTTGGTTAAACTATCTCCAATTCAATGGAATTGAAACCCTCCGCATGCACAGTGCCTACTTCCATCGCCTGTGCAGTGCACTCTTGCATCACATGTACAGATGATTCTCATTTCTAACTTGTTAACAATTTCTGCTAGTTAGTTTTTGCTACCATGTGGGTTTTAGCTTGCTTGAGCCTGCTGTTTCCATACATGTTTCATTTTAAAACAGTTCTCTTAATCTAACTCCTTAACTATTTATCTGTACATGGAACTGTATTTTAGTTTTTTTTTTAATCTTTACAGGAAAATGCCACGGGCACTATCTGATGTGTGGAGACATTTCACTGCAGCTAATGTAGAATAAAAAGCTGTGTACATTTGCAAATACTGTACCAAATCATATGTGAAGAATGCAACAAAGATGCAGAATCGTCTGGCCAAGTGCATAAAGTTTACTCAGCGCTCACAACAAGCAACCTCTGACAAAAGTCTCTCTACTTCTATTCAAGATGAAAATGATGAATCAGACACCTTATCGATAGCAACAGCTCATGGTCCTCCTGGAATTCTATTTTTTTGACTCAATGGAGGAACGTAGTCAGAGAAATACTGATGAATTTCTTGCTCGAGCTGTGTATGCAACTGGTTCACCTCTGATGCTCACAGGCAATGTGTATTGGAAGAGATTTTGGAATGTTCTTCACCCAGCATACACCCCTCCAACCAGACATGCTTCATCTACTCATTTGCTGGATGCAGAGTTCAACAGAGTTCAAGTGAAGGTTAAGCAAATCAGAGAAAGCAGACTGTATTGCAATCCTCTCTGATGGCTGGTCGAATGTTCGTGGGCAAGGAATAATTAACTACATCATCTCCACCCCTCAACCAGTATTCTACAGGAGCACAGACACAAGGAACAACAGACACACCGGTCTCTACATTGCAGATGAGCTGAAAGCAGTCATCAATGACCTTGGACCCCAGAAGGTATTTGCACTGGTGACAGACAATGCTGCGAACATGAAGGCTGCTTGGTCTAAAGTGGAGGAGTCCTACCCTCAAATCACACCCATTGGCTGTGCTGCTCATGCATTGAATCTGCTCCTCAAGGACACCATGGCACTGAAAACAATGGATACACTCTACAAGAGAGCCAAGGAAATGGTTAGGTATGTGAAGGGTCATCAAGTTATAGCAGCCATCTACCTCACCAAGCAAAGTGAAAAAAATAAGAGCACCACATTGAAGCTGCCCAGCAACACCCGTTGGGGTGAAGCTGTCATCATGTTTGACAGTCTCCTGGAGGGGAAGGAGTCTCTCCAAGAAATGGCCATATCACAGTCTGCCGATATCGACAGACCCATCAAAAGGATCTTCCTGGATGATGTATTTTGGGAGAGTGGTAAGCAGCCTGAAACCTATAGCAGTAGCCATTGCACGGATTGAGGGAGACAATTCCATCCTGTCTGATGTTCAGACTCTGCTTGCAGATGTAAGAGAAGAAATCCCTATTGCCCTGCCCAATTCACTGTTGCTCCAAGCAGAGGAAACTGCAGTTCTGAAATACATCAACAAGTGTGAAGACTTCTGTCTGAAGCTCATACACACCACAGCGTACATGTTGGACCCCAAGTATGCTGGCAAGAGCATCCTGTCTGGTGCAGAGATCAACAAGGCCTATGTGTCATCACTACCGTGTCTCGCCACCTTGGCCTGGATCAATAAATCAATCAATATTTATTTATAAAGCCCTTCTTACATCAGCTGATGTCACAGAGTGCTGTACAGAAACCCAGCCTAAAACCCTAAACAGCAAGCAATGCAGGTGTAAAAGCACGGTGGTTAGGAAAAACTCCCTAGAAAGGCCAGAACCTAGGAAGAAACCTAGAGAGGAACCAGGCTGTGAGGGGTGGCCAGTCCTCTTCTGGCTGTGCCGGGTGGAGATTATAACAGAACATGGCCAAGATTTGAAAATGTTCATAGATGACCAGCAGGGTCAAATAATAATAATCACAGTGGTTGTTGAGGGTGCAACAGGTCAGCACCTCAGGAGTAAATGTCAGATGGCTTTTCATAGCCGATCATTCAGAGTATCTCTACCGCTCCTGCTGTCTCTAGAGAGTTGAAAACAGCAGGTCTGGAACAGGTCAGGGTTCCATAGCCGCAGGCAGAACAGTTGAAACTGGAGCAGCAGCACGGCCAGGTGGACTGGGGACAGAAAGGAGTCATCAGGCCAGGTAGTCCTGAGGAATAGTTCTAAGGTTCAGGTCCTCCAAGAGAGAGAAATAAAAAGAGAGAGAATTAGAGAGAGCATGCTTAAATTCACACAGGACACCAGATAAGAGAAGAAATACTCCAGATATAACAGACGGACCCTAGCCCCCCGACACATAAACTACTGCAGCATAAATACTGGAGGCTGAGACAGGAGGGGTCGGGAGACACTGTGGCCCAGTCCGACGATACCCCCGGACAGGGCCAAACAGGCAGGATATAACCCCACCCACTCTGCCGAAGCACAGCCCCCACACCACTAGAGGGATATCTCCAACCACCAACTTACCATCCTGAGACAAGGCCGAGTATAGCCCACAAAGATCTCCGCCACGCCACAACCCAAGGGGGGGGCGCCAACCCGGACAGGAAGATCACGTCAGTGACTCAACCCACTCAGTTAATTTGTCAGAGGACAAACCGTCCACACAGACAAACTGATATCTTTCCGACAGATAAGATCTAAACCAGGCCAGAACTTGTCCGTGTAGACCAATTTGGGTTTCCAATCTCTCCAAAAGAATGTGGTGATCGATGGTATCAAAAGCAGCACTAAGGTCTAGGAGCACGAGGACAGATGCAGATCCTCGGTCTGACGCCATTAAAAGGTCATTTACCACCTTCACAAGTGCAGTCTCAGTGCTATGATGGGGTCTAAAACCAGACTGAAGCGTTTCGTATACATTGTTTGTCTTCAGGAAGGCAGTGAATTGCTGCGCAACAGCTTTTTCATTTTTTTTGGAGAGGAATGGAAGATTCGATACAGGCCAATAGTTTTTGATATTTTCTGGGTCAAGGTTCGGCTTTTTCAAGAGAGGCTTTATTACTGCCACTTTTAGTGAGTTTGGTACACATCCGGTGGATAAAGAGCCGTTTATTATGTTCAACATAGGAGGGCCAAGCACAGGAAACAGCTCTTTCAGTAGTTTAGTTGGAATAGGGTCCAGTATGCAGCTTGAAGGTTTAGAGGCCATGATTATTTTCATCAATGTGTCAAGAGATATAGTACTAAAAAACTTGAGTGTCTCCCTTGATCCTAGGTCCTGGCAAAGTTCGGCAGACTCAGGACAACTGAGCTTTGGAATACGCAGATTTAAAGAAGAGTCCGTAATTTGCTTTCTAATGATCATGATCTTTTACTCAAAGTTCATGAATTTATCACTGTTGAAGTGAAAGCCATCCTCTCTTGGGGAATGCTGTTTTTTAGTTAGCTTTGCGACAGTATCAAAAATAAATTTTGGATTGTTCTTATTTTCCTCAATTAAGTTGGAAAAATAGGATGATCGAGCAGCAGTGAGGGCTCTTCGATACTGCACGGTACTGTCTTTCCAATCTAGTCGGAAGACTTCCAGTTTGGTGTAACGCCATTTCCGTTCCAATTTTCTGAAAGCTTGCTTCAGAGCTCGGGTATTTTCTGTATATCAGGGAGCTAGTTTCTAATGGCAATTCTTCTTTGTTTTTAGGGGTCCGACAGCATCTAGGGTATTGCGCAAGGTTAAATTGAGTTCCTCAGTTAGGTGGTTAACTGATTTTTGTACTCTGGGTAGGCGGAGGGAGTCTGGAAGGGCATCTTGAGGGCAAGGTTCTTGGCAGTCTGGCGAAGTACACTTCCAAGCAAGGGCTTTGGGATGGAGATGCAATATGGCAGTCGTGCCAACATATCTCATCAGCCACCTGGTGGAAGGGACTGTGGATACGAGGCTCTTTTCCCTGTTGCCTCCATCGTCCTGAGAGGAAGACAACCAAAGCTTTAGTTTCTAGACTATCATTTTACAGATGTACATTGAAAACTTTTTGGGAGATGCGATGGATCATTGGGGATCATTCAATATTCCCTTTCTTTAGTTGTTCAGTGAAATCATCCCATGTGAAGTGTCAACTCGTTTAACTAAAGTTCAATTTGTAACTCAATTGTTTTTTAAATTTCTATTGGAAGGATTTAATAATTTGCAATTATGTCTACTTATGATAAGGTAACAGGTTTATGTTTGTGTCTCCATATGATATGGTAAATATATCCAATGCAAAAAACATCTACATTTAATTTGTATATATTTCAGTTAATTCCCATATATTCCAGTTAATTCCCACGGAAAATTTCCACCTCAGTATATTCCCCAAAATGTGCAACCCAATTTGCTTGATGTTGAATATGTCCTCTAAAATGTCTCTGGTCACAACACAGGCACAACTACACACACACACTAGTAAAAAATGACGAGGCTGGATAACCTGACAATAACGGCAGAATAAATACATTTCATCATCCAGTTTTACATTTCAAAACAGAACGTGTGTCTTCTAAGCTGAGCTGCAGTGGCCACCAATATGTTGAAGGAGTAAAGAGAGAGATACATTTCTGTATTCTATTTTAGGGACAGAAAAATCTTTTGTTTGGTGGGATAGTTTATTTTCTGCTGAGTAATACTTTTTTTTACCATATGATTGATGCAAACATGAGGATCTATGACTTGAGTTTCACTCATTTAACATCAGTGATTTGAAACAAACATGGGAATCAAAATAAACAAAACATTTAAAAAAATGGAATTCCGGTCATTAATACTAAATAACAAGCCTGTAACAGTGTTGATTATTACATTTGTCCATTCACACAGTCTTTATGAAAATCACTGGTATTGTGACGAGCCCCCAAAACCCATTCTCTGAAGAAGCACCATTCTCTGAAGAAGCACCATTCTCTGAAGAAGCACCATTCTCTGAAGAAGCACCATTCTCTGAAGAAGCACTATTCTCTGCTCGTTTTAGATATTTCTGTGTAAACCCATGCTTTCCTCCGTGGATCATTATCAGCTTAGCTTGGTCCAGTTTGTTGTTAGGGGATGTCTTCCTCTGATTTCGCTCTGCACTCTTGGTCCTGCCAAAAGCCTTGTCCTAGGACAGAGATTGACACAGACAGAGGGCTAGGGTTACAGGAAGGGATGTTAAGGCAGAACCCAATATTGAAAGACAGCAGAGCATTCAAGTTCCAGACAAAAAGTCAACAGAACCCCTACCTGTCTCTCAGCAGCTTATAGTTTCCTGTCCAGTCCAGTTGTGGGTAGGAGGGAGGAATGGGATGGACTAACTTCACTGCGTCTGTTGTATGTACCACCACAAACAGACATAAACACAAGCACAGACAAAGACAGAAACAGATTTGTGTGACAGGAATAGTGCATTTGTGTTGTTGCTAATATGTAACATATTCACCTATATGATGAGGGATACAGGGGAGTTTTCCTCTGTCTCTAGGTCCTCTTCTGAGAGCACTCCACTGGAGAAGCATCCCTGGGGTTATACAATAGCTGCACCATCACACATGACCAGTGAAGCCTCTATCTATCTGACACGCAAATATAACCTACCTGGTAGTCTCGACCCTAGGCAGACTAGGTTCTGTTTTCAATTACTATTTTGGCAACTTCGATAAAGTTTTTATTTTCATTTTTTTTATCCGGGGAGGGCCATCTTCAGACAGACAACTCTCCCAACAAATCACGAGGAAAACATGCCAGAACGTCACAATTTGAAAACAAAGTTTGCAGGCCAAACCTTTTCAGTGGTTTAATAGATGCAAACTAGCCACTTACAAAATGAACTCATTCAAAATAATGTCTTGCTAGCTACTATTTTCTATTTTATTCAAGTGGATAAGGTAAGGTAGTGACATAGGCAGTGACGTAGCTCCTCTATGCCAAACTGACGTTCTATTACGTACAAACATGTTAAGCCGGAACATTAGAAAACTGTGGAAGACAACCAGGATGTCTAGACAGACTACCTACATGGGCTTATTTGGGCCCTGAGGCATGAGGGGTCTAAAGGCTGGTCCATGCCACGGTGGGACTGCCTCTCAAGCAGGTTTTCCTCAGTCTTAGCCTGGAGATGGAGCAGGGGCCGGACTGGAAGCCCAGCAGGGCAGACGGATACTCCTGCCCTCTCTTTGGCTCTGCTCCATAAGGTCTTTGCATCATATCCATTCTATAACAAAGAAATACAGTAAAACAGGAGAAATCCTTAGCACTTGGATTCCCCCCAAAATTGCTTTGTTACTGCACTGTCCTAGATATCAAAGTGTAGGTAGGCCTACCTCAGATGACTCCATTTTGCTGCTTTCACAGCCAGAAGATGAAGTGGAGACCAAAGGTTGCCTGGAGGAAGGAAAAGAAAAGGACATAAAATCACACAACAAATCTACACGTCAACATGATCTCTCATATGACATCGCTTAGTTCCAGATGAGGGTAACCTGTGTCTCTCTCTGTCGTGATCAGTCCCTCTGTATCGCCTGCTGGACAGATGGACCTTGGTCAGATGGTCGTGTGCAGATTGGGGTTTCTTGGCCTTTTCCCTGATCTCTGTGACCTTTCGTCTGACCTCTGTTGCCTCTGTGACTGATGGGGGTGATGAAGGAGTCTTAGGAGGAGGCTGACGGCTGGAGGAGTACAGACACCTGATAGGAAGCCAGACGGACAGAATATAACAAAACTGTGGCTTGTGATATGGCCCCCACACATGGGAAAGAGCATCACTTGAGATCGAACACTCAAAGTCCACCCTGTCAATGGATAAATTCAGCCACACAAGCTACATGTTAGAGATATAATCTGATTGTCTCTCCTCACCTCTGTGTGTACGGGTACTCGTCCCGAGCGGTCCTCTTAGTGATGGACCGGCTCTGAGAGCGCCCTCTGGTGGTGATGGCCGTCACAGTACAGGTGTAGGCCGTGTTGGCGGCCAGACGGCGGGCAGTGTGAGAACGAGCCGTGCCCAAGTAAGCCACGCGACCGTTCAGCCTCAGCTCGTAGTTGAACAGGCGACCCAGGGGCACCAGGGGAGCCCCCCACATGATCTGCAGCTCATGCCTGCCCAGCACCACCATGGTCAGGCCGCTGGGTGCGTGGTCCTGGTCCTTGGCTGTACGGACCTCCACCTCCGCACAGGGGCCCACCTCTTCCCCAGGACCCACTGCGCACACACCCAGCTGGAAAAGGGTTCCCGGGGACAGACCACCCACTACAGCCCTGGCAAATAACATAGTACAATATAAGTTTGGTGTTATGGTTAATATTCCAGGCTTTTGTGTGGAGGATGATGATAACTCTTAAAAATCAACACTGATTGTTACAGCATCATTTACCTCAGCTCTGTTGTGGTGTCTAGTAGTGTTTCCCCACGATACAGCTGATACACCTGGGGCTTCAGCTCACCCGCCGGCGCAACCCAACTCAGTCGCACATGAGACGCTGTGCACCCAACCACGCGCAGCTTCTGTGGAGGACCAGGCCTTGTCCCCGTCTCCTCTGATTCTATGACCAATAGCACGGGCTCGCTGCAGGGGCTGGTGTCTCCATCAGCGGTAGAGTGGATCAGTCGGAGTGAGAATTCATGTTCAGGTTTGAGGACTGATACCGGTAAAGTCACGTGACATTGGGTTCCACGATACAGAACTGTCTCTCTGTCCAGAAGGCTGAGGACAGTAAAAGAGACCACATTTGTTAAAAAGATACCTTTTAGTATTTGTTCGTTGTTTCTGCAATTCTATGTTAAATGCCACAATGTGGGTCCCTATAATAACACTCCTTAACATTCCTGCATCCAGCTGACCTGTAAGTGACCTCTAGGCCACTCTCAGGGAAACACTTCTCCCATGACACAGTGCAGGCCCCAGATGGGAGGTGCCTAGTTGTCGGGGGCAATGGCTTGACAAGTGGCTCCAGCTTCCTTAGACATGAGGTCACTTCCTCCCTGAGATCTTTGCCAATGGAGGGAGAGCTGGAGAGAGACTGGAGGAGAGAGTCAGAAACGGATTGAGACAATGTAATGAATGCAAGTAAGACAACTTAATTTTCATTCATTGCTTTTGTCATTTTAATGTACAGTTATACCACCAACAATTGATAACTGTTAATGGATACTGACATATACAATTAAACTTTTATATAGTAATATGATTGATGTAGTAATAGACATCCTATTGATATTGAAAAAAATACCTATAGGCTATGTAATAACTGACCAACCAAGCAAACACTGCATTCCAGGCACATTAGCATAAACTGGTTCAACAGAAATGCTCCAGAGAGTACTGTAATAAGACAACCTTCAGTCGCTCCTTCAGAGACGTGTGCTCTCGCACGTGTAACACTCCAGCCGGTCGTGACACGAATACTTTCACTGCCCTGTGAGACAGAGAGAGGGACGGCAGGGTGAGGCGGAGTGCTTCAGCTAGCTACCTAACCTGACTTCACTATGATAGATTGTGATATATTTTCCATGTTCTCTAGTGGTCCAGTGAGACTATTAATGCTTCTTGATCATGGAAGGAGTTAAGCCCTAGGGTGTAAGATGGAGGAGTGAGTGACATACGTACATGGCAGCAAACCAGGCACTGTCCTGGTCTTCTGTTTGTAAGCGGTAGAGAAGAGCATCAAGAAGGCTGGGAAGGGATGGGCTACCCAGCACCAGAGCGTGTCCATCTTCTTCTGTTACTAGGCAACTCAATGCAAAACAGGCTGTCTGTCCTGCCTCTGGCCCAGCCACCTCACTCATAAGGGCTTGTAGACTGTGAACCTGGGGAGATGAAAAGTACAAGACCCTTTTGAATGACAGAGCTTGGTGTGGATTCAAAATCGACTATTTATTCCAACATCCACTGTTCTCCTCAACAAATGTGTAGTGTCTTACCAGTTGGTACTCTGGTGCAAATGTCAGAATGAGACTCCTGCCTCTATCACTTCCACACAGACGACCCAAAGCAAAGGCTGCATTCATAGCAGTGTCTATTACAAGTGAAAAACAGCCATTAGAAGCAGGCAGCTAAACGTTTATCTGTCAAACAAGAAAAGCTGTCACTGTCAACATTTGACGAAACATCCCAACTAGCGAAGCAATAAAACCATTCCAACTGGTATTTTGGGTTCAATAGTGCAGAGAATTGGCAGCACTAAGTTTTGCCACACAAGACCTTATCCCCACGCGTCCTTAGCTCTGACCTGTATGGCTGTGTGCCAGGCATTGTACCAGGCAGCCCAAGGTGCTGGGGGCTGAGGGGTGGCGTAACAGGCCTTGGCAGGCCACATCACACAGGGACAGCCTGGCCAGGATCAGGGCAGCAGAGTTCACCATGCTCTCCGGTCCTTGGTCCAACAGGGTCAACAGGCTGGTCAAGACCTGCCCAAACACAGCCTGGTCTCTCTGTAGCCACCCACGACCAGCCGAGCTCTCAACCTGAGAGAGGGGGATGATTCAAGACGGAGAGGGTCACTGGTAAGGCTGGCCCACACACTCTCTTTAACAGACACACACACACACACACACACACACACACACACACACACACACACACACACACACACACACACACACACACACACACACACACACACACACACACACTATTACCAAAGAGGCTAAGGCACCAGCAGCATTCATCACAATGTCAGGATCATGTCTGGTTAGGAGCTGCCCTAGAGTCCCAACAAGGCTGTTGCTGCCCTTTGGAGCCTTGGCCTTGAGCTGCTGCACAACCTCCTCTCTCTCCACCAGGACTCCAAGAAGATGGGCTGCAGTACTGCAAAGCCTGAATGAGCAGGGGAAAACATGAACCGCCAGTCAGTCTAAAGGCTGATATTAATATGCGTTTAGAGATTTATGTAAATGCATCTTGGAACCATAGTTGTGTAAATTACAAACAGCCTTAAACATGATTTTCTTCAGTAGTCACATTCAGTAGTCACGTTAAACTCAGGCATAGTCAAGGGCAGCCAGCCTCCATATCACTTATTGGTGTTCAGAGTTCAGGGTGGGGACCTTGCTGTTATGGGAATGCAAAATGAGTCCCGTACAAGGCAGGGAAGACTTTTCCTCTCACTGCACAGGAGAGGATAGACAAATGTTTACTTAGAGGAAAGACGTGGCATTTTGCCTTTGCAGCACAAACGTTGATATGCAGGAACTAATTACTTATTTGTTACAGTAAAAGAAAACATTGTACTGTATAGGTACACATACGAATACCATAATGCAGCCTTGATCACAAGGTATGTTTGCATGACACACCTTTAGGAATAGAGTACGTGATGGGTTGTTTGAGAGCTCAGGTGTAAACAGGGAAGTTATTTTGACAAAACTGTAACGTGTCCACAAGTAGTATCAATCTGCACTCACCATGAGTCTGTGGAGCTGAGTAAATATTCTAGTGCCCCGGTGTAGCGCTCTCTCTTAGGAACCTCCAGTATCTCCACCACCAGCTGCTTTCTGCTCTCCTGAGCAGACCTACTCAGAACTCCCAACGCAGCCTTCACATGAGTGGGCTCTGGGCACAGGAGCATGGACAGTGAGCTCTCTGAGTGACATTGGCAAGGACAGGCCATCAATTGTCAGGAGTGGTTTTATTTCCGGACTTCAGTGCCTTTTGGGGATAAAAGGGAGTCCGAGTTAGGATTTGGTTATGATTTCCTGTGCAGCTCTCCGACGCAGTCTGTCCTTACAATAATACAAATGTAATTACATGAACATATAAGCTTGAAATACTCACTAGGTTGGTGCTAAGTGAGAGTTTTCCAAAAGTTGTGGTTCGGGTAGACTTTATACATCCATATAAGCTGTCCAGTAAGTAAATAATAGTCCACTGGACACAGGAGAGCAAGCCATTATGTTCAAAGCATTGCAATCCATCCTTTAGCACTCCAGTAACACTATTTTGTAACTAATTGTAACTCAACTAAGATAGACATTTTCTAGTAGCAGTCGTAGTGTTTCTCTAGTAATTTTTCCTTAAGCCGCTATTTCACATAGGCTCTAATTCAATATAGTGAGGGTTTCTCACTCCTTTGCCTGGGTTCGCTTTGGGAATGTGAAGGAGAGGGAGGGGATAAACGTCACAGGCTCCTTATGCTCCTATCTCTTGTCCCAGATAGCTGCACAGTACCAGACCAGCCCACTGATCACCATGGTGACATTGGGTAAAGGTTATTCATTCCACTTTACTTAGACACACATTAAACTGTCCAGGCTCCTGTATTTGTATGTCTGTCTGCTGTCCCTTTAACTTTTTCTTCTAGTTTATTCGCACACCTGCCAGTGGAAGAGAAGATCTAATTTGACAAGCTCCACAATAAATTCCCTGCTATTATTTCCTGAGCCTAACCCTCATATGCAGCACCTTCAAATTGCCTCTGTCACACTGTTATTGTATCAGGCTAAACGAACATGTAGACCATTTCCTCAATATCTAAATGAGCAACCAAACATGTTTGAGGTGTCATACATGAGGGACAAGAGACAGGAGCATAATGAGCCTGTGTTAAACTCCCACAACAGTCATACATCCACGGGGAAACATTTTCTTATTTTATTTAATCATTTTACAGTGAAACGAGATAGCTAGTTATCCCCAACTTTACTCCTGTTCACATACTGTAGCTTTTTACTCTGTGATTAATGCTTTCATTCTGTAAAAAAAAAAAAAGTATAATAATTTTTACACCCAACAGTCAACTCTCCCTACCTCTAAACTCCCCCCCCATCTCTATGACAAAGACAACAGTGGGGTGTGTTAAAACAATTCAGTGCAGTGTTATGAACCAGTCCACATAAACTAGCAACGTGTGTTGCATGTATTATGTCGGTCTACTTGTTACATGCATTATCTGTGAGCGTGTCAGGATTCCTCATCACCACCTAAGACACAACAGGAAGACAAACTTTGAGCAGGTGTTCATCCATCGCTCTTAGGGAGTGATCATTGGGCATAGAACAAATATCTCTGATGTGTAGAAAACAATGGAATTGAATTCCGGCCATTTCATACAATCCCAAGACCGAACTGATGTAGCCTGTCTAATGGCCAACCTGGGTTTTCCAAGTTTTTCCCAGTTTATCCCTTGAACATTAGCGACAGGGACTGTGTTTGTGGGCATCTGTAAGGGCAACCGACCAATCGCAGATTCATTCAGGGATGTTTAACACAGGAAAGTAACAATGCCTGATTAAGCC
This sequence comes from Brachymystax lenok tsinlingensis, assembly GCA_030435695.1. Taxonomy (NCBI): domain Eukaryota; kingdom Metazoa; phylum Chordata; class Actinopteri; order Salmoniformes; family Salmonidae; genus Brachymystax; species Brachymystax lenok. The sequence goes on from CM059787.1 coordinate 26,676,094, forward strand.
CAAAGTTGATGACCCCTTCCCAACCCTCCCAACAAAAAGAGGGACACTTTTTTATTTTTATATACACAGAACAAAACACCCTTCCCCCCAATGTTCAGCACTTTATCCACTTCCGTCAGTCCAAAATGGCAGCACACACTGCTAGTGTGAAACAGCAAAGTAAATCTGCTGTATGTTGGTCTTAGAGCATAACAAGGTGACTGAGTGTGTGCAGCAGAGGTCCAAGTAGTGGTACAGTGAAAAGGTCCATGCCCCATTGTACCAGGTGAGCAGCAGGTACTGTCCTCCCTATATCCCTGTACACGGCATTACAGGTTGGTGGGTGGCAGGAAGGAGAAAGCTAATGACAACTGTCGATAATCAATTGCTGTCCAAAAGAAGCAATTTATCCGTGTGACATCATCTTACTCAAACATACAAATCCATAGCAGCAGGTAGAGCTCCAGGAGGATCTCCCTCTCCGAAAAAAAAAAAAACGATATATACACTTCCCTACTATCCCCATTGACATGTAAAGAAAGTATATGGAGATTTTTTTAAACCCTACCAACCAACATTGTCCTCTCATCATTCTCTGTTGGCAGATTTTTTTTCTTTGCACTTCATTCCCAATCTTCCCCCCCATTCCCCTATCCTGGTAGTTGATCCAGGGATCATCGCTCTGGTTCAGACTCCAGGGCCAGGACCCTTTTGCGCTCGCGGCACTGCTTCTTGTGGGCGGGCCAGTCCCTTTGCTGGCATTGAGAGCCACAGTAGCGAGCCACCTGACAGCGACCACAGATGTTGAACTCTCTAAGCTGTGGACAGATGAAGACAAAAATCTGACTGGTGGAAAGACACCTGTATTGGTTTTGTGACACTGTTCTGAGACTACCATATTAGACACCTAAAAATAGCAACAATATCTATGTCAGCCTCGGAAGTAAATGGGATCACAGAAATCCTCAAAGCCATGTACTTCAATACTCCCTTCCCTAGAGTGAAAGTATATGGAGTGTGAAAATAACTGAATATATGATGGTAGCAGTACGTACTCTCCTCTCGATGAGCGAGCAGGGTGGGTAGTGACACTCGTAGTAAGTACAGGAGCACTCCTCCTCCTCCACCAGCTCTCCGTTAGCGTTGTAGTAGCGGGTACGACTGAGCTCCAGGTACTGCTCCTCTACTGGGTCAGCTGGTACCTGCTGGATGGCCAGCCAGTACAGAGACTGCTCTCTACAGGGGGAGAAATAAAGACCATTAACATACCTTTATGACAACTGAAACATTTAAAATGCACAAGTAATACTAAGCCAAGTCTGAATATCGTTGTCTTTCCTCAGTAAAGATGTATTTTCCTCAGTAAAGAAGTGATGAATGCTAGGAGAGCGGAATGTAGCTCTAGTAATTGTAGTGGAGAAGTGCACAGCTGTAATACCTTTGTTTGCTGGAGATTTCCTCTGGTTTGGGGCTCCAGCCCAGGGGGACCAGTCGCAGGTTGTCCAGACGGTTATCCACTGTGACAGAGTTGATGTGGACAACTTGGAAGCTGGGAGCTATGCCTCCTCTGTGCTTCTCCCTGGAGAAACATTGAAATCGCCTTATGACAAGTCTGCCAGCATCACACACAATATGAACAATGGATAGTTTGTTTGATAAAAGGCAAAAAGCTGCCTTTACCAACAGACTATGATGATGTATTAGGGAGCAGATTGTGGGGATGGGACATCAACTCACCAGAGCAGCTCGTGCAGTGGCCTGCCAGCCCAGCGCCCTTTACCAATGTCAAAGGCATAAGCAAAGATCTTTGCCCCATTGCCGTCTGCATCAACATCCATGCGTGCCTGGAAAAAATAATGGTGTGGCACTTTTATATCCCAGACCCTTTCCTCAAGAAAAGTCCAGTTCTTTTGTTTTGTTTACTGGGGCCAAACTAGTGTGGGAATGGTCTTTGACTAGAATGACCCTCAACACACCCTCCTCGTAAATCCCCACTCTCTTACCTCAAAGGCATAGTTCTCCACCAATGGTATGTCCTGTTCATCGATCAGTGTGTACTTTGTCTGAAAAAAAAAAAAGGACAGTTAATGCAACCTGGAATGTGGGTTAACACTATTATTGTGTAGTGTAAAGGTCACAACAGTGAGGTGTGACACGACACTGAATCATGTGACGGTATGAGTGCGTGAACGTTATTTATAATAAGGGCTAAAAATTGAGAACATTTTCATTTCAGAGAAGAAGTCCAATGGCCCTTTTACCTAGACCCTCCCTGAAGGTAAGAAAAAAAAGCAAGTGACACTACCCTATACCCAAAATAATAATGAAAACAAAGTGGATAGCAGAGAACATTTACCATCACTTCTTGGACAGACCAGAGCCTTAAATACACAGTTTTATAAACTGTTCTTCATCCTGTATGCATTACATGCCAATGTAAGAATTTTGATAGTGCACAGGGTTGCGGGCCAGACCACCGTGGACAAGAGTAGGGGTGGAAATCCTTCATAGTAAAAGCATTGCATGAATTGATCGGCGTATTTGATGGGCTGAGACAAGAATGGCCTTTTATACAGCGCATTCGGAAAGTATTCAGACCCCTCAACTTTTTCCACATTTTGTTTCGCTTAGTCTTATTCAAAAATATAGTTTTTTCATCAAATCTACACACAGTACCCCATAATGACAAAACTAAAACAGGTTTATATAAATATTTGCACAGTTATTACAAATCACGAACAGACCCTTTGCTATGAGACTCGAAATTGAGCTCAGGTGCATCCTGTTTCCATTGATCATCCTTGAGATGTCCACCTGTGGTAAATTCAATTGATTGGACATATAATATAAATATATATAAGGTCCCACAGTTGACAGTGCATGTCAGAGCAAAACCCAAGCCATGAGGTCGAAGGAATTGCCCGTAGAGCTCCGAGACAAGATTGTGTCGATGCACAGATCTGGGGAAGGGTACCAAAAAATATCTGCAGCATTGAAGGTCCCCAAAAACACAGTGGTCTCAATCATTCTTAAATGGAAGAAGTTTGGAACCTGAAGGACTCTCAGACCATGAGAAACAAGATTCTCTGGAGGAAACCTGGCACCATCCCTACGGTGAAGCATGGTGGTGGCAGCATCATTGCTGTTTGTTTTTCAGCAGCAGGGACTGGGAGACTAGTCATGATCGAGGCAAAGATGACCGGCGCAAAGTACAGAGAAATCCTTGATGAAAACCTGTTCCAAGGAGCTCAGGACCTCAGACTGGGGCAAAGGTTCACCTTCCAACAGGACAACGACCCTAAGTACACAGCCAAGACAACGCAGGAGTGGCTTCGGGACAAGTCTCTGAATGTTCTTGAATGGCCCAGCCAGAGCCCGGACTTAAACCCGATCGAACATCTCTGGAGAGACCTGAAAATAGCTGTGCAGCCATCCAACCTGACATAGCTTGAGGATCTGCAGAGAAGAATGGGAGAAACTCCCCAAATACAGGTGTGCCAAGCTTGTAACGTCATACCCCCAAAAACTTGAGGCTGTAATCGCTGCCAAAAGTGCTTCAACAAAGTATTGAGTAAAGTGTCTGAATACTTATGTAAATGGGAGTTTATTTTATACATTTGCACAACAACAAAAAAATCGATTTTAGAATAAGGCTGCAACTTAACAAAATTTGGAAAAAGTCAAGGGGTCTAAATACTTTCCAAATGCACTGTAAAGATGTCATGCAATTCTACATCTTTTTTAAATACCGCACAAATTACTGGCTAAGAAGGGACATAGATAAACACATAGGCCTATAATATTTCTCCAATGCCAAATCAGTGTGTCTTGTTTGCAACAAAACTGTCCCCGTTTGCAAATAATGAAATCTGAGACGTATTTAGGAATCTGGGCATGGTACTTTTAAAAGTTAGGTCTACCTTTCCACCCCAGACAGAGGCCTACCAATGCAGAACAATGTAAGCTTTAACTGCTGGCTACCCTTCATCCGTGAATTAACCCAACGAGAGAAGGTCACAAGTGTTTCCCTAAAAGCTGTCTGGTTTTAAACATCTTCAAATTGTACAGAAAGTGAATAGCTTAATCAATTGATAGTGACATAATTAGATAACTTCCCAAGCAAAGCCTATTGTTTGTCTCCTCTGCTATTATAGGTTGTAGCTCAGCCTCTGAATGTCAAAGAAATTAAACAATGATATCCCCAAATGCATCGGAGTCAGGTCTTTCCCTGGTATTTTACATCTTATTTCTAGCATAAAGCACTTAGATCACTTTATATAAATCAGATGTATTATTTTATTCAATCTTAAGCCTGTGCTTTTTGCTATTGTCTTTTATTAAAGGTTGGCCTATGGCATACCCTCTCAATTAGTCTTGGTTTTAACTTAACAGGCCTTAACTGCCACAGAGGTAGGCTATTTAAAAAGTGCATGGTGGGTGGAGGAATTAACTGACAAATCTATGGCTATAGCAGCCTATAGCCTAATTTTTTTTGTCAAAAAGGTAGATCGAACAAACGTATTCTTAAATAGTAAGAAACAAGCAGCAACACAAAGCCCTCATTATTAGTAAAGTCTAATTAAGATGTTGAAATGGATTATGCCTACTCTAATTTGCCTAATTTCAGCACCATGAGCTGTCCCATTTCCTATTGATTGTGCCGGGCTGCTGCTTCAAGTTTCTTCACCACAATGTAAGTTACTTGAATCTGGCTTATTGTGAGGTCAATAACTGATAAATAAATCATGGGCAAGAAACATTGTTTTTAATCAAATACATTATAGTAGTAGCAATCTAAGTTTACCTCCGGTCCTCCTTCTCAAACGGAACAGAATTTAGGCTATAGTATAGGCTAGTCTGACGCGCAAGGTGCATTTTTTGGACTAAGCATAATAAATAAATACAAATCAGAACTGCCACCGTGGGCTTACACAGCACAGCCATTGGTTAGGCAGGACACCAAAAAGTTTATCAGCAAGAGCAGAGCAGGCTGGGGCTCAAGGTTGGAACATCCATTGCATGTGTAATGCAGCCTTGTTTTATTTATTCCTACACCATCCCAGCAGCTATCATAGAAATATAGCTTTGCTCTGTGCTTCTCTGAGCATGCACTTCGTAGCCTAGAACTAGACCACACTAAATAGCCTATAGGCCTGCTGTTCTCAAACTGCTGTTAAGTTCAAACCCAGACTAATTTAGAGGGTATGCCATAGGACTACATATTTTTTCCAATGACCTGCCACTGGCATTAAACAAAGCACGTGTGTCCATGTATGCTGATGATTCAACCATGAACGCATCAGCAACCACAGCTAATGAAGTCACTGAAACCCTTAACAAAGAGTTGCAGTCTGTTTTGGAATGGGTGGCCAATAATAAACTGGTCCTGAACATCTCTAAAACTAAGAGCATTGTATTTGATAGAAATCATTCCCTAAATTCTAGACCACAGCTGAATCTGGTAATGAATGGTTGAACAAGTTGAGGAGACTAAATGACTTGTTGTCACCTTAGATTGTAAACTGTCATGGTCAAAACATAGATTCAATGGTTGTAAAGACAGGGAGAAGTCTGTTTAACACCACACTCCTGCAGGCTCTAGTTCTCATATCTCGATTATTGTCCAGTCGTATGATCAAGTACTGCAAGGAAAGACCTAGCTAAGCTGCAGCCACCCTTTGCCTTGATGACAGCGTTGGACACTCTTGGCTTTCTCTCAACCAGCTTCACCTGGAATGGTTTTCCAACAGCCTTGAAGGAGTTGCCACATATGCTGAACACTTGTTAGTTGCTTTTCCTTCACGCTGCGGTCCAACTCATCCCAAACCATCTCAATTGGGTTGAGGTCGGGTGATTGTGGAGGCCAGGTCATCTGATGCAGCACTCCATCACTCTCCTTCTTGGTAAAAAAACAAAAAAAAAAAACGTACATAGCCTGGAGGTGTTGGGTCATCGTCGAAAAACAAATGATAGTGGGACTAAGTGAAACAAATGATAGTGGGACTAATGATAGTGGGACTAAGTGCAAACCAGATGAGATGGCGTATCGCTGTAGAATGCTGTGTTAGCCATGCTGGTTGTGTGCCTTGAACTCTAAACAAATCACCAAGTGTCATCAGCAAAGCACCCCCAGACCATCACACCTCCTCTTCCATGCTTCACGGTGGGAACCCCACATGCGGATATCACCTGTTCACCTACTCTGCGTCTCAAAGACACTGCGGGTGGAACCAAAATCAAAAATGTGGACTCAGACCAAAGGACATATTTCCACCGGTCTAAGGCGCATTCCTCGTGTTTCTTGGCACAAGTAAGTCTCTTCTTCTTATTGGTGTCCTTTAGCAGTGGTTTCTTTGCAGCAACTCAACCATGAATGCCTGATTCACACAGTCTCCTCTGAACAGTTGATGTTGAGATGTGTCTGTTCATTGAACATTGAAGCATTTATTTGGGCTGCAATTTCTGAGGCTGGTAACTAATGAACGTATCCTCTGCAGCAGAAGTAACTCTGGGTCTTACTTTCCTGTGGCGATCCTCACGAGAGCCAGTTATCATAGCCCTTGATGGTTTTTGCAACTGCACTTGAAGAAACTTTCAAAGTTCTTGAAATTTTCCAGATTGACTGACCTTCATGTCTTAAAGTAATGATAGACTGTCGTTTCTCTTTGGTTATTTGAGCTGTTCTTGCCATAATATGGACTTGGTCTTTTACCAAATAGGGCTATCTTCTGTATACCACCCCTATCTTGTCACAACACAACCGATTGGCTCAAAAGCATTAAGGAAAGAAATTCCACATATTAACATGGCACACCTGTTAATTGAAATGCATTCCAGGTGACTACCCCATGAAGCTGGTTGAGAGAATGCAAAGAGTGTGCGAAGCGGTCATCTAGGCAATGGGTGGCTACTTTGAAGAATCTCAAATATAAAATATATTTAGATTTGTTTAAAACTTTTTTGGTTACTACATGATTCCATGTGTTATTTCATAGTGTTGATGTCTACGGTATTATTCTACAATGTAGAAAATAGCAAAAATAAAGAAAAACCCTGGAATGAGTAGGTGTCCAAACTTTTGACTGGTATTAGATCTATATTCTTTCGATCTCAATCATTATACATTTTGTTAACCTTAAAACTAAATGAAAATGATTTAAATCTAAAAGACAAAATTCAACCCGAGTGCCCATAGATCGTGGGAAAAGGCCTCCCTTGATTCGGAATTATTCAAGTGCAACAGTCAAGTGCGGCTTTTCGAGCTGTCATGTGACCGAATGCTTCAGACAAAGCATTCAAGGGTCACTTGGGGAGTTTTGGTTCCTGATTCAAAGAGAATACCCTGCCGTTTCCCTCAGAGGATTAAAACTCCTGGTACCCTTTGCCAGCGCATCTCCTTGTGAAGCTGGATTCAGCAGTGCTCTCATCTGCATTAAAACCAAATATCGATCCAGGTTTGATTTAACAGCAGAGATGAGGTGCGCACTGTTGACCACACCCACTGACTTTGAGAAGCTCTGACACAACATGCATCAAGCACACCCATCTCATTAGCGGTGGTGAGATATGAGACATTATGTAATTGACTGTCATAGCCCCACATTAAAAGTATGTGATCGTGACCTGAGAAGACAATCAGAAATACTGCTAGAATGTTTTGCAATGGACTGCCGTAGCCACAAATAAAAAAGTTAACATTGGCTGTTAACTACAACAAAAAATTCACATAGATATTACACACCCAGCAGAGAATGAGAGCTGAGGGGCGGCATCGGGCACACATCAATATGTAGCAACTAATTATAAAACAAAAATATCTAAATTTCATTAATTACATGACCCTCCCATGGACTATATATATTTTTTTAAACTAAACCCTCCCTTTGCCGGAAATTTTAAAAGCATGATGGGGTGGCAGGTAGCCTTGTGGTTAGAGCGTTGGGCCAGTAACCGAAAGGCTGCTGGATCGAATCCCTGACAAGGTAAACATCTGTCGTTCTGCCCCCGAATAAGGCAGTTAACCAACTGTACCCCGGTAGGCCGTCATTGTAAATAAGATTTTGTTCTTAACTGACCTCCCTAGATAAATAAAACAAATTAAATAATGACCCTCCCCCATTTTCTAAGTGTCGACCCATCCCTAACGGAGACCACGAGTCAAGTTAGATTTGCTTTGAGTAAGTTAGTAATCACGAAACAAGCCTTTTGGGAAGGCAACAGCAGGGGGTCACTCCATAACACGTGATATGTCCAAGTGGTTCTCATTTATAACACACCCATTTCAATGTTCACCAACTGCCCTCGGTGGTAAAACTATGGATCAAAGCAACAGGGCCCCTAAATATTCAAGTCACTGTTCAAATTCGTCAGGTAAAAGTAGATCATGACGTGGCTACTGTCGCTAGCCTAAATAAAACGTTAGCTAGCTAGAAATAAAACACCAACGTTAGCTAGCTAGCCATAGTAACGTTACATGTTGTCAATAATGGTGCCACATAGGATTTGTATCAGCCTTCAAATGTTAAGATAAAAATAAGCTAGTTTAAAAATACCGTTGTTGGCTAAAACATGCCGGTGCTCAATCACGTTGCAAGGGGTTCCTGGATAGAGCGTGGCAATGGAATGGCTTCCTCATTAAGACTTGAGTCTTGCCATACCTATCTATACCAGTTAGCCAGCGTACATTACAATTGCTTTACCGTTACTAAAGTGTGCATTTACATGACATTTTAACTATCAACATTCACCAAAGACACCGTTGCTTCCACAAATGAACTAGCTACGAACGTCGGTGAAATGTAGCTAGCTAGCTATTAGTAATAGGCTTGAGCTGGGCGGCTTCGTGAGAAAACGAATTTAGCGAAACATTTGGGCCACCTAACGTTAGCTAGATTGCTAACCTGGGTTTCTTTTCCGACAGGTATTCCAAATTAAAACCCTTTCGATGCCATCACATATCTCAACGAGCCATTTTGTAAGCGCTTTTTGTGATCCCCTCCCCTTCTTGTCGCACATGGCAGCCCTCGGATCCAGCTCACCTTCCCGGCCACACGGCCAAGTCGAACAATCCCAAGCTTGAAATCCGACATTGGAAGACCAGTCGATTAAGGGGAAAAATATGAGGCGATCTACACGTTTAAAACTCGTCAGGGCGACCCCCCAGTCCCGATGTACCGCCAGCTTAGTTAAACAGGGTCAATCGTTGCCGGATTCTGGTCCTCCCCACCCGCTAACAAATCTCCATGACACACCGCTGGATTTTGGGGAGGGACAAAGAGGCTAAAACATTTTCAACCAATGAGAATAGAGCTTTGAAAACCTTTGGTCCAATCCAACAATCGTTACATATTTTGCGTTCTTAATTCTCTTGACGTTAAGGTGTCCGATCTGATTCGCCAATCAAGACGGGGATTTCTTTGGCGCAAACGCCATCACGTTTAGGTCTGTGCTATTTGGAATCCTTTGGGCGTCCATGCCCTAAACCCTAACTTCAACCATAACACTTACCTAACATTAACCATGCCAGTTAACTAATGTACATTACAATCATAAGGATCCCAGATAGCACTGACCATCACATTTCCATAGAGGACCACAGTGAGTCTTAATACCCATAAAACCTAGGTGTCAAACAACAATGGTTCCAATTGTTTTTCCACCATAATTTTTTCCCCATTGGGGATTTTAGGAACACTTCACCACATCAAAGGGACGATGGACGGGCCCATGTACCGTCAAATCTTGGGTGAGAACCTCCTTCCCTCAGCCAGGGCATTGAAAATGGATGGGTATTCCAGCATGACAATGACCCCAAACACACGGACAAGGCAACAAAGGAGTGGCTCAAGCCAGTCTCCAGACCTTAATCCCATAGAAAATCTGTGGAGGGAGCTGAAGGTTTGAGTTGCCAAACGTCAGCCTCGAAACCTTAATGACTTGGAGAAGATCTGCAAAGAGGAGTGGGACAAAATCCCTCCTGAGATGTGTGCAAACCTGGTGGCCAACTACAAGGAACGTCTGATCTCTGTGATTGCCAATAAGGGTTTGCCACCAAGTACTAAGTCATGTTTTGCAGAGGGGTCAAATACTTATTTCCCTCATTAAAATGCAAATCAATTTATAAAATTTTTCACATGCGTTTTTCTGGATTTCTTTGTTGTTATTCTGTCTCTCACTGTTCAAATAAACCTACCATTAAAATTAGACTGATCATTTCTTTGTCAGTGGGCAAACGTACAAAATCAGCAGGGGATCAAATACTTTTTTCCCTCACTGTATATAATGTATTCTAGTCATGGCTCATCCTATATAACTTGTGCTGTACACACCTTTTCTATTCATATACTGTCTTTACATACTGTACCATTATATGTAGCGTATGTATGTATATATATATTCCGGTCTCTGACATTGCTCGTTCTGATATTTCTGAATCAATACATTTTTCTGGATTATGTCTGTATTGTTTATATATATTTTTATATTGCTAGGTATTACTGCACTGTTGGAGATGATAGAAACACAACCATTTCGCTGCACCTGCGATAACATCTGTAAATCTGTGTGTGCAACCAATAAACTTTTATTTTATTATCTATATAGTTGTTTTTATCCTATTTTGTCTAACCGCCACCATGTTAACCGCTATGCTACATGTTAAAATATTTGTGTCGCTTTTTTTACTGCAAATGTTTTTATCCCCCTTTCTCTTTTTGTGTCTTATTTCTGTCAAGGGAAATATATCTTTGAAATTGCAATTTAAATACATTTGATATTTTAATTTATTTAGGCCTAATTAAAATTGGCCAAAAGTGCTAGTACAGTGCATTCGGAAAGTATTCAGATGCCTTGACTTTTTCCAAATGTTGTTTCGTTACAGCCTTATTCTAAAATTTATTCAATTGTTTCCCCCCCTTATCAATCTACACACAATACCCCATAATGACAAAGCAAAAACTGTTTTTTATAATTTTTTGCACATACATTTTTTTTACGGAAATATCACATTTACATAAGTATTCAGACCCTTTACTTAGTACTTTGTTGAAGCACCTTTGGCAGCAATTACAGCCTAGAGTCTTCTTGGGTATGACGATACAAGCTTGGCACATCTGTATTTGGGGAGTTTCTCCCATTCTTCTCTGCAGATCCTCTCAAGCTCTGTCAGATTGGATGGGGAGCTTTGCAGCACAGCTATATTTTCAGGTCTCTCCAGAGATGTTCGATCGGGTTCAATTCCGGGCTCTGGCTGGGCCACTCAAGGACATTCAGAGACCTGTCCCGAAGCCACTCCTGCATTGTCTTGGCTGTGTGCTTAGGGTCATTGTCCTGATGGAAAGTGAACCTTCACCCCAGTCTGAGGTCCTGAGCGCTCTGAAGCAGGTTTTCATCAAGGATCCCTCTGTACTTTGCTCCGTTCATCTTTCCCTCGATCCTGACTAGTCTCCATATCCCTGCCTCTGAAAAACATCCCCACAGCACGAAGCTGCCAGGTTTCCTCGACGTGACGCTTGGCATTCAATCTCATGGTCTGAGAGTCATTTAGGTGCCTTTTGGCAAACTCCAAGCGGGCTGTCATGTGCCTTTTACTGAGGAATGACTTCCGTCTGGCCACTCTACTATACAGGCCAGATTAGTGGAGTGCTGCAGAGATGGTTGTCCTTCTGGAAGGTTCTCCCATCTCCACAGAGGAACTCCAATTGCTCAGTTTGGCCGGGAGGCCAGCTCTAGGAATAGTCTTGGTGGTTCCAAACTTCTTCCATTTAAGAAGTATGGGGGCCAATGTGTTCTTGGGGACCTTCAATGCTGCAGATTTTTTTGGTACCCTTCCCCAGATCTGTCCCTCGACACAATCCTGTCTCTGAGCTCTGAGGACAATTCTTTCGACCTCATGGCTTGGTTTCTGCTCTGACATGCACTGTCAACTGTGGGACCTTATGTAGACAGGTGTGTGCCTTTCCAAATCATGTCCAATCAATTTAATTTACCACAGGTGGACTCCAATCAAGTTGTAGAAACATCTCAAGGATGATCAATGGAAACAGGATGTACCTGAGCTCAATTTCGAGTCTCATAGCAAAGGGTTATGTTAATAAGGTATTTATGTTTTTTTATTTGTCATAAATGTGCAACATTTTCAAAATTAGAAGAATGTTGAATGGTCTTAATGTACTGCTCGAATTCCTTATAGAAAACACGGAAGAGTGTTTTTTTATTAGTGAATTTACATTTATGAATATGACATTTTTATTATGTTTAAGGAAACCGAGCAGCACATTCTCCCTTAAAAAATAAAAAGTAATCAAGAATATTAACAATTATAAAACTGTGAATATCTTTCCATAATTTTTTACATGTAGACAATGCCAAAATAAATGCGGGACTGTTTCTGGATGCTCAACACAAAAAGTACAGTCAATGTTAATGTCTTTAATTTTCTTCAGGTAATGATTCGCAGGGTAATACTTATGGATCATTCTGAAAGAGACCTCTTTGACCTTGTTAACAAGCAAGTATTTGTGTGTGTAATAACCAGATTTTTTTCCAACAGATATTAGTGACTATTCCAGATATTAGTGATGTATTCCAGTAACTTGTGACATAAGGAATGGATACAATATCCCTTTTAAATAAAGCACGTATAGATCTGAGCAAGGAGAAACCTATTTTCCCTATTGGAGAGTAAACTGGATTAAGCGAGGGTAGGTCAAGAAGGTGAGGTCTGGCTACACTAAATAACATGAGTTCCAGATGGAATAGCATCAAAGACTATGGCGAACTCTCTAGGTGTTACAGGGATATTGTAACGAGATAAAAAATCATCGTAATTGAGTAATAATCCTTCTGCATTAAAAAGTTGACTCACCAGCAGGATATGATTATTGAACCAGTTCTTAAAAAATAAAGACTTGTTTCTATACAAAATGTCCTTTTTGTTCCAAATGAAATACCTATGCGGGGAAAACGTCTGTTTATATATTAACGACCACGCTAAGAATACTTGTCTAAGAAAAGCAGATCATTTTGCAGGAATCTTATCAATGTTATAGTTACAAAGTAACATAAAATTGAGTCCACCAAAACGGGAGAAGATATAATGAGGGATGAAATTCCAAATTGAAGTTAGCCCAATTTATCTTAAAAGTATTATTCAAAGTAGGAAAATCTAAAAAATTGAGACCACCATATTCATGAGTTCATAACGACAGATTTCCTAATATAATGTATACGATTTTCCAGATTAAGTTGAAAAGCACCTGGTATCAGTCATCAGTCATGTGCATATGTCTCAAGAAATTGTCATCATTGGCATATAGGCCTATAGGCTATATTTCAGCCTAAATGTATCCTACATTTTAAAATCCTGTAGTCAAATATATTGCCCCAACAATGGTTAACCTATTTAGCCTATTCTAAACTATAATACATTTAGCCTAAAATTAGACTAGAGAGGGTAATTGTTGATTGAGGATGTTGTGAGATCAAATGACAATATGGGAACACTGTGTCATCTTACAGGTAAAGGAGGCAAAAACAATGGTAGGCTATAAAAGTGCACAGGAACCAAAAACCTTATAATTGAAACGGCCTTGTTGCTGTAGTTGCTAAACTTGCTTTTCAGCTCTGACCTCTAGTGTCGGTGTTACTTCCGTGTTCATACCTTTGATACACCTGTGTTATAGGTGCGGTAGATAGTGATACTTAAGACACCTGCTACGTTCTATTGCTTTTACTTTAGTAGACTATTTCACTATTTTACGTGTCATGAGCGCGGAGCGAGAATCATGTCATTTAACACCTGTGTGCTCTTTACAGGACGACCGAGACACTGAAGTAGAAGTTACAGAACGTTCGAGAAACTTGAATATGGATTTACAACAGCCCATTTTCTCCGCGCTGAATGTACTCCGGAATGAAATTCGATCAGCTAAAGAGGACTCCAGGTTGTCTGGAAAGGCTGCTGCTACAGTAGAGGTGACCTCCTCCGACTCAGAATCGGGTATATTCTCCGGTGAATCGGAACTTTGCGTGGAACATGAATCAAACCTAAACTGGTTCTGCTGCTCGGAGCAGAAACTCATATGCTCGCACTGCACCATAGTGGGATCCTGCCAGGGACACACGGTGACAGCCCTGGCCAACAGAGTGACAGCAGTCAGGGTGAGTGCCCCGACTTTTCCTGAAAGGAAATTATCTCTTGTATAGCACTATATTATAATATACCACCTATAGGCTCAGTAATACCAACTCATTTTTGAGCAGTTACAAGCTGCAGCTTGTGTGTCACAGTGAATGGGAGTTCACTGTGTCACAGTGAACCTTTGTCACAGTGAATGGGGGTTGGGGCCAGGAGACTGTTTACCTACAGTTAGGAGTTAGAATTGACCAGGCAAACTGAGTTTACCTTAGGTCACCTGGGGTACTGCAGTACAAAGGGCCAGCTGGTTTGTGTTAGGAAAGTGTGTGTTCACATGCCTGGTGGGTGTACAGGGTGTGCCATACTTTTTCGACACCACACTGAGGAGTTTCCCCTGTTGATGTCTCATGGAATGTGAGGAGACAGGAATTTCAAGCTGTTGGGAAGATACGGGAAGCCTTTACAAAAATAGTGTCCATATAAGCAGCATAAATTGTCATCAGTACTCTTCCAAATTATTATTATTTCAGGATACACAATGACATGTTGGTGATGGCAGTTCGACACTACAGGAATAGGTCTGTCAGGATAGGGCCCCTGCCTTTGAAACTGTACCTGACCAACTCTGTGGTTTTCAAGTCCAACACTGCTCTTCTTCATGCCAGTCACTGTGTGAGTGTTGTCCTGAACAGAACCAGCTGGTTGACGTGTGTGAGAAAATGCAGCTGCACTCCCGGCGCATCGAGCACTTTATTAACAAGACTCTGACTGCCAAAGAGCGGGCACTGCAGGTGAGCACACAGGCTCTGTGACACACACTCAGTCCCTTATGTGCTCACACTCCACACAGCCTTGGAATCACAAGTTCTACACACAGATATGTAATGGATTCCATCATGTCTTTTTGCTGTGACTCTTGCCCCCTCTGCTGTGTGTCCATGCAGGTGGAGGCGAGCGGGGCTCGGGAGCGAGTGGTGGCCCAGGTCAGTGTGGTGAGGGAGGCTGTGGAGGAGGAGGAGCAGCGGCTGCTAGAAGCGGTGCAGAGGGAGGAGGAGAGGGTGGAGCAGTGCCTCCTCACTCAGAGAGCCCACTGGGGCCAGGCCCTAGCCATGCTCACACAGACACGCACACGCCTGGTGCACACTCTCACAAACACACCGGACATACAGCTGGCGGTGAGTAGGGGAAAGATGATGGGCACAGGGAGGGACAGAGGATGGGAAGTTGGAGAATACAGTGGTGTGGATAGGGAGAGGGTCGAACAAGACTGAATGGGATGGTGCAAACGATGATGATGATTAACCATAACCCTAACTTCATGTCCACACCCTGGCTCAACCCTAACCCTAGCAATACCCCTGATAATTATAATGCTGATGATGCTGATGATGATTTAATTAAGATCAATTTCATTATTGGCTCTGTGTCCTGTGTTTTCAGACCTCTGGCCAAGAAATAGCTGACAGGTAAAAAAATGTTCAATCCATTTTTAGTCTTTTTTTGCAAGTAGTAAGAATACATAGTTAAATAGTTCACCCACTGAAGCAATCCTTCCGGTGAAGTTGTTCATTAGCCAGATTCACATGAGCTCTCTCTTGTGTGTGTCGATCAGGGTTGAGGATGCAGAGGGGGTGGGTGACCCCTGTGACACTGACCGGCTCAACCTGAATGCAGGTTGCAGTGACAGCAAACTCATGAGGGGCCTGTGGGCCAGCGCCATACTGCTGGGGCCAATTGGTAACTAGTGCTACTGCTTTTATCCATATCTCCATGATACCGGTCAGGCCAACCTTGATTCGTTCAGGGTACAGTTGTTTCAAATAGTTGCAGTTATGCATTGTTGCCAGTTGTTCAGACACTATTACTATGTTATTAACAAAGCATACGTGCTTAATTAAGGATGAATAACAATACATTCTTCTCGCCCCTCTCCCCCTTTAGCTTATGGTTCAGCACATCTGACATTTGACGAGCGCACCGTCAGCTCCCTACTGTCCCTCTCAGAAGACCTTTGCACTCTGACCTTCCTGCCTAAGAGGTCACGCCAGTCCCCGCCCTACAACCCGGCGCGCTTCGACAGCTGGCCCAATGCGCTGGGCACCCTGGCAATCTCCTCCGGCACTCACAGCTGGGTGATGGACGTGGGTGAGAGCGGGGCCTTCAAGGTGGGGGTATGCTACACCAGTATGGGGCGTAAGGGCTCGGGCAACGACTCCCGCCTGGGCTACAATGGCCAGTCCTGGGTGCTCTCCAAATACGATGGGGACTTCTCCTTCTGCCATGCGGGGAAGAACACACCCCTGCATGTGGTCCACAAGCCAAAGAGTCTAGGGCTTCTCCTGGACTGGCCCAGTCAGACCCTGGTATTTTATGACCCAGACTCCAGTGCCGTGTTGCACTCTGTCAGACACGCCTTCAGTGGCCCGCTGCTGCCTGCATTCGCCGTGGCTGACCGTAGTGTCACCATACTGCACTGACCTCTGAAGTAACCGTCTGTAGTGCCATTGATATAGAATTACTGATAACACTTTCATAAGACATATCTTATGAGTTGATAATATAACATTGTAACGGCCTATTAATGCTTATAACAAGCAATAATGCATTATACCTGCTGATAAAATCTTACCGAATTACTAATATTTGTACATAATTCTAATAGAATAGAATACTATCAAAGCTTCACAATGTATTTGAATGTAATCAAATTTCTGTCTGCATTGATGAGGTATGCAGTCAGTTCTCCTTTGATGAGAAATATATTTCTAATTTATTCTGTTTATCTGAAGTACTGCTTGTCGATAGATTTCTGTAGATCAAATTATACAGTAGTCCTAATGTGTCAGTGATTGCTTTGTTGTGAAGTCTGTCCCAAACTCTTTGTTTAAGTTTTAGAAGTATGCTATTTATATTTATTGTACTTTTATGATCTGATAATAATTTAATTTAAGTGAAGTGAATGTTTTCTACCTTTTTGAGAGACACCTGTTTGCGGGACTGGTCGATCCAGAAGTTGCTCAGTGTGCTACCTGTCAAATGTATTAAAATATTTTTGATTGTCAGATATGCAATGTATTCCTCTATTGAGTGAGTATGAACTCACATCCCGCTTACAGACAACACAATCTAAAAATGACCAGCAGGGGGCAGTGTACTGTTTTTCTTTCCATCAATGGTGTCAAAAGTATAGCCTTTCAGCTCAGTGTGGGTTAAAGCTTTTCTCCTTGCATTCACGCTGATTATTCTGTTTCACTTTGGACCAATCTACTGTGGGTGCCACGTTTTGGCAATGAATGATCAATGCCATAATATCACTAGTACTTTGGTTTTGAATTAGTTTCAGAGGGAACCAGGAGAGGGCAGCATAATTGCAAATATATTTATAACTAACCCAAGATAGTTAATCGGTGTCGTTTTTAATGGGAGCAAATTAAGCATAGTGCGCAGAACAAGGAAGGATGTGCGCAACGGCAGAGCCAAGCGCGGCCTAACGAGATCCTATTGGCGTATTAAATGATATATCTGCATATTTCCGTTGGGAACGCCTTTTCTGTAAATTGTGCTTGGGCAATAACTCAATTCGCCGTTGCAGTCCTTGTAAAACAATGCCATTTTTGAAAACTTTGGCAAAGGGTCACGTCTACTAGACTTAGTGGACTGTGTCCGTAACATATTCTAGTTTTAGGAACAGAATACTGTATTGAGATCGTTTTTTTCTTCGATGAGAAAATCAGCAGAATGTCGACCCAGTTCCATCTCGCTCCATACTCTCCCACTGCCGGCCACTGGTCTTCCTCTTCTTTTTTAAACTTATTTCTGAAGTAAAAAAAAAGAAGAAGTAGGCCGTAGCTGTAGTTTCACAGGGTTAAAGCTGCAATATGTACCTTTTGGGCGACCCCAACAAAATTCAGATAGAAATGTGTGTTATAGATCTGTCATTTTCATTGAAAGCAAGTCTAAGAAGCGGTAGATATGTTCTATGTGCGCTATTTCTATGCTTTCCATTCTTAAATTTATTTTAGGCATTTTTACTTTCGGTTTTGTACCAGCTTAATTAAGAACAGCTGAAAATACAATATTTTTGGTTTGAGCAAGGGTTGTCTTCCAGAGAGACATCAGAGATTGTAACATTCTGAATGTCATGGAAACATGGCTCACTCCAGATATGTTATCAGAGTCATGTGCGGATCGCGCTGACAGAAACAAAAAATCTCTCTGGTAAGAAGGGCGGGGTGTATGCCTTATGATTAACGAGTTGTGGTGTGATCATAACAACATACAGGAACTCAAGTCCTTTTGTTCACCTGACATATAATTCCTTACAATCAAATGCCAACTGCATTATCTACCAAGATAATTCTCCTCGATTATAATCACAGGGTGTATATCCCCCCAAGCAGACACATCGACTGCCCTGAAAGAACTTCATTGGACTCTTTGTAAACTGGAAACCATATATCCTGAGGCTGCATTTATTGTAGCTGGGGATTTTAACAAAAATAATCTGAAAACAAGGCTCCCTAAATTTTATCAGCATATCGAATGCACGACACGGGCTGGCAACATTCTGGATCATTGCTACTCTAACTTCCGCTTGTTGCTCCCAGCCTATAGACAGAAACTAAAACAGGAAACACCCGTGCTCAGGTCTGTTCAACGCTGGTCCGACCAATCAGATTCCACGCTTCAAGATTGTTTCCATCACGTGGACTGGGATATGTTCCCGGATAGCCTCAGACAACAACATTGATGTATACGCTGATTCGGGTGAATGAGTTTATTAGCAAGTGCATCGGTGATGTTGTACCCACAGTGACTATTAAAACATTCCCCAACCAGAAACTGTGGATTGAAGGCAGCATTCGCGCAAAACTTAAAGTGCAAACCACTGCTTTTAATCATGGCAAGGCGACCAGAAACATGACCGAATACAAACAGTGTAGCTATTCCCTCTGCAGTTTAAATGTATTTGGCTAAGGTGTATGTCAATTTCCGACTTCAACTGTATATACTGTACTCTATACCATCTACTGCATCTTGCCTATGCCGCTCTGCCATCGCTCATCCATATATTCACATATACATGTACATATTCTTATTCATTTCTTTATACTTGTGTGTGTATAAGGTAGTTGTTGTGAAATTGTTAGATTACTTGTTAGATATTACTGCAAGGTCTGAACTAGAAGCACAAGCATTTCACTACACTCACATTAACATCCGCTAACCATGTGTATGTGACCAATAACATTTGATTTGATTTGGAAAATATATTTCATAGCGGTTTAGATGGTACAATAATTCTCAACACTATACTTGCTTGTTTTGCCAAATATACGAAAATTAGGCAAACTATTATGATTTTAGTAACCAGAAAATGGCGGAGCGATTTCTGCACAGCACATCTTTAAATAGCTGACTAGGTGAGCTCAAATAAAAAAATTTTTTTACATACGCCGAATACAATGGGTGTAGATTTGACCATGAAATGCTTGCTTACCAGCACTTCCTAACAATGCAGAGTTAAACAATTATAAAAATTAAAATAGTAACAGCAAGAGTACAAAACAATGGAGCTAAATACAGGGAGTACCAGTACCAGACCAATGTGAAGGGGTGCGAGGTATTTGAGGTAGATATCAAATAACATTTTATTGGTCACATACACATATTTAGCAGATGTAATTGTGGGTGTAGCGAAATGCACACACACAAAATATTTACATGAAGGCAGAGTAAGTGTGTGTGTATGTGTTGTGTCGGTATGCGTGTGTGTGCGTATGTAGTGTATGTGAATGTGTGTTGGTTTTGTGTGAGAGTGTAGTGTGTGGGTGAGTGTGTACAGTATATAGTGTGTAAACAGTATATAGTCTGATGAGTGTGCATAGAGTCAATGCAAGATAGGGTCAGTGCAGATAGTCCGGGTAACCATTTAGTTAACTATTTTGTAGTCTTATGGCTATTTAGCAATCTAATGGCTTGGATGTAGAAGCTGTCTCGCCAATGCCTCGGTACCGTTTGCTGTACAGTAGCCGAGTGAACAGTCTATGGCTTGGGTGGCTGGAGTCTTTGGTAATCTTTTGAGCCTTCCTCTGACACCGCCTGATATAGAGGTCCTGGATGGCAGGGAGCTCGGCCCCAGTTATGTACTGGGCTTCCACGTCACCCTCTGTAGCGCTTTGCGGTCGAGGGCAATGTATTTGCCATACCAAGCGGTGATACAGCCAGTCAAGATGCTCTCGATGGTGCAGCTGAAGAACCGAGGGACCATGTCAAATCTTTTCAGCCTCCTGAGTGGGAATAGGTGCTGTTGTGCCCTCTTCAAGACTTTGCAGTTGTGGGTGGACCATGTTAGGTTCTTAGTGATGTGGATCGTAGGATGGGTGCGTGCTCTCCCCTCTTTCTTCTATAGTCCACAATCAACTCCTTTCTCTTGCTGATATTGACTGCTAAGTCTCTGACCTCCTCCCCATTGGTTGTCTCATTGCCGTCGGTGATCAACCTAACATCATTAGCGAACTTGATGATGGTGTTGGAGTCGTGCGTGGCCACGCAGTCGTGGGTGAACAGGGAGTACAGGATGAGACTAAGCACTCGCCCCTGATAAGCCTCCGTGTTGAGGGTCAGTGTGGCGGGGGTTTTGTTGCCTACCATCACCACCTGGGGCCGACCCATCAGGAAGTCCAGGATACAGTTGCAGAGGGAGGTGCTTAGTCCCAGGGACCCCAGATTGGTGATGAGTTTTGAGGGGACTATGGTGTTGAACACTGAGCTGTAGTCTATGAACAGCATTCTCACAGTTATTTCCCCACTTGTCCAGGTGAGAGAGGGCAGTGTGAAGTGCAATTGAGATTGCACCCTGGAGTGGGTCCAGGGTGTTGGTGTTGATGTGTGTCATGACCAGCCTTTGAAAACACTTCATAATTATAGATGTGAGTGCTACAGGGTGATAGTCATTTAGGCAGGTTACCTTGGAATTCTTGGGAACAGGGACAATGGTGGTCAGCTTTAAACATGTTGAGATTACAGACTGCTGTTAATGTGATGTTCCAGGATCATGGATAGTTGCAAGAGGTTGTTGGGTACACCAAAGTATGAAAGAACTGGAGACTACATCCAAGGTGTCCAAACATTTGATTTTAACGTAATCTCACATTTGCATACCCCGATTCATGGACTGTATATATCCGGGTTCCATACAGTTTACACGGCCCAACTTCGCATGCGCACTAGCACTCAGTGCGCATAGGGAGCAGCGTGAGCAGCGATGACGTCATCCAAAAACATGGCAGACATTGGATGAATAACATTTTAATGTCTTCGGCTGTGAGTGATGGGGGGAAAAAAATTGTCTCAGCGACAATTTGAATAATTCAATGGTGGTTTTGAGCACAAAGGTGATCACTAAAGTGTTTTTAGGAATTTTCTAATCTGACAATTCTATGTGGCAGTATATGGACTGGACGTCAGTTAAACCAGTGATTCCCAAACTGTGGGGCGCACCCTGAGGGGTCGGTACTCAGTCCGGTTTAAAGGACTTTAAACTTAGTCTTGAAATGGGTAATAGTAGAATGCACCAAGTTCGCAATTGGGTAGTGCATCATCAGTTCCTCTTGTCATGTTAGTCATTGTATACCTTAGAGAGCTATACTGAACAAAAATTTAAATGCAACATGCAACAATTAGAACATTTACTGAGTTAGTTCATATAAGGAAATAAGTCAATTGAAATAAATTCATTAGGCCCTTGGAAGACCGGCTCACCCACTTGGCAGCCAGGCCCAGGCAATCAGAATGATCTTTTACCCACAAAAGGTCTTTATAACAGAGAAACACTCCTCAGCTGTGAGTTTGCAGTGGAACACATGAAAAAAAATGCATGTACTTTCAGAATTGTTTGGCGAGCTACTGGTCGCTCTCGATCGGCCTGTTGGAGACCACAGCTGAAAACATACACACTTGAAACAGCTCAGAGCCATAAGGCCATCCTCCTGCTGTTGTGTATCAGATTGAGGTACAGTGGAAAGACTAGTAATATGATTTATTTAACAGGTGCAATATGCATGAAATCAACATAAGTGCATAACAAGTGCAATACTTTGCAAAAGTTGGACGGTTAATAGGTAACTATATACAGTATCAGTCAAAAGTTTGGACACCTACTCATGCAAGGGTTTTTCTTTATTTTTAAATTGTAGAATACACACTCACACAATTAACAGGTGTGCCTCGTTAAAAGTTAATTTGTGGAATTTCTTTCCTTAATGCATTTGAGCCAATCAGTTGTGTTGTAACAAGGTGGTATACAGAAGATAGCCCTATTTTTGTAAAAGACCAAGTCCATTATGGCAAGAACAGCTGAAATAAGTAGAGAGAAACAGTCCATCATTACTTTAAGACATGAAGGTAAGTCAATCCAGAAAATGTCAAGAACTTTGAAAGTTTGTTCAAGTGCAGTTGCAAAAACCATCAGGCGCCATGATGAAACTGGCTCTCATGAGGACTGCCACAGGAAAAGACCCAGAGTTACCTCCGCTGAAAAGTTCATTAGAGTTTCTTTTATTTATTATGAATAAAACAAATCCAAAACAGAAATATACAAACACCTAACAGACAGGGGGTATTACACAGAAGTACATTTTCAATTTGTCAAGTTATGGTACGTATTGTTTTTTAAATAAAATAATGTGAAGAGGGGTTTGTTCTCTGCCCACTCCATTTTATGGATAAATGTTTTAAATTTCACCTTTATTTAACCAGGTAGGCAAGTTGAGAACAAGTTCTCATTTACAACTGCGACCTGGCCAAGATAAAGCAAAGCAGTTCGACACATACAACAACACAGAGTTACACATTGGAGTAAATAAACTCAATAATACAGTAGGGAAAAAACAAATCTATATACAATGTGTGCAAATGAGGTAGGATAAGGAACATAAGGCAATAAATAGGCCATGGTGGCAAAGTAACTACAGTATAGCAATGTAACACTGGAATGGAAAATGTGCAGTAGATGAATGTGCAAAGTAAAAATACTGGGGTGCAAAGGAGCAAGATAAATAAATGACTACGGTAGGGGATGAGGTAGTTGGTTGGGCTATGTACAGGTGCAGTGATCTGTGAGCTTCTGACAGCCGACCCCTCCTGTCTCACCCCCAGTATTTATGCTGCAGTAGTTTATGTGTCGGGGGTGCTAGGGTCCGTCTGTTATATCTGGAGTATTTCTTCTCTTATCTGGTGTCCTGTGCGAATTTAATCTCTCTCTCTCTCTCTCTCTCTCTCTCTCTCTCTCTCTCTCTCTCTCTCTCTCTCTCTCTCTCTCTCTCTCTCTCTCTCTCTCTCTCTCTCTCTCTCTCTCTCTCTCTCTCTCTCTCTCTCTCTCTCTCTCTCTCTCTCTCTCTCTCTCTCTCTCTCTCTCTCTCTCTCTCTCTCTCTCTCTCTCTCTCTCTCTCTCTCTCTCTCTCTCTCTCTCTCTCTCTCTCTCTCTCTCTCTCTCTCTCTCTCTCTCTCTCTCTCTCTCTCTCTCTCTCTCTCTCTCTCTCTCTCTCTCTCTCTCTCTCTCTCTCTCTCTCTCTCTCTCTCTCTCTCTCTCTCTCTCTCTCTCTCTCTCTCTCTCTCTCTCTCTCTCTCTCTCTCTCTCTCTCTCTCTCTCTCTCTCTCTCTCTCTCTCTCTCTCTCTCTCTCTCTCTCTCTCTCTCTCTCTCTCTCTCTCTCTCTCTCTCTCTCTCTCTCTCTCTGAGCATTAGGACCATTCCTCAAGGCCTACCCGGATGTCCCGAGTCCACCTGGCCGTGCTGCTTCTCCAGTTACAACTGTTCTGCCTGTTTTATGAACATTTTAAAATCTTGTCCATGTTCTGTTATAATCTGCACCCGGCACAGCCAGAAGAGGACTGGCCACCCCTCACAGCCTGGTTCCTCTCTAGGTTTCTTCCTAGGTTTTGGCCTTCTAGGGAGTTTTTCCTAGCCACCGTGCTTTTACACCTGCATTGCTTGCTGTTTGGGGTTTTAGGCTGGGTTTCTGTACAGCACTCTGTGACATCAGCTGATGTAAGGGGGGCTTTATAAATAAATTTGATTTGATTTGATTTAGTCTTCCATGAAAGAGAAAACAATTGAACAGTGAAAGTTAAATCAGGATCCATATAATTTGGATCAAAATAAAACAGTCTCAGATTAACATTAGTCATTTATTTTCAAATAAAATCTAACTCACTCCAAAGTCTGACATAAGAACAGTCCCAAAATAAATGGCCAAGAGTTTCTGGGTCACAACCACAAAATCCACATGTTATTAATAGTTATTTTGAATCTGTGTATAATAAAGGTCTTTACAGGTGTCGTGTTAAGTGATGCCGGATTAAGTGATATGACATTCTATAATATCATTTCTCTGTAATTAATATTACTTGAACTAATCATGTAAATGTAATTACTAGAAAGTCAGGGCACCACAAAATAATGTTTATAGAGCTGTTATCTTCCAAATAAACTCTTAAAGACCTAATATTCTTTTACATCAACAGCAGTCAATTATTAATCCTGACCTCATTTCAGTCTCATCTGAACATCGTAGAATTCGTGGTCATCTTCACAAACCCTGGCTACCAAGTAGAATCAGCAATACAAAATTTGGTTTAATTATTTACTTACTAAATACTCATACACAGAATGGATCATACATTGATTACTAATTATGTCATACATGAACGTCCTGGTGAACAGAACCGATATGACAGCTGGTTACACAAAGAAAGGTGGTTGGCTTGAATGAAAGCACGGGAAGACTGGAGAAGGGGATTTGGTCTCCATCGGACCTTATGAAGCTATGCTATCGTAAATACAAAACCTTATGCATTCTAAAATTAACACCCATTTGGAACAGGAAAATGCAAGACATATTTACTCTGAGTTACGCCTCAATAGGTTGGTTGTAGATGGAAGGCCGTGTTGCCCAACAGAGATCTTCCTGTCCTCTGTCGGATGTCTGTCATGAGCTTCCAAATAATCGGACCAAGGCGCAACGTGCATAGCGTTCCACATATTTTTTATCAATGTGAAACATACAATAACATGCAGACCGGCCAAATCGGTGTGCTCACAGGCAATACCCCCAAAACAATAACCCACAAAGGCAGGTGGGGAAGGGAACAAACTAAATAGGATTCCCAATTAGAGGCAACGACTAACAGCTGCCTCTAATTAGGAACCAACACAAAACCCAACATAAAGACACCTAGAAAACCCTAGTCACGCCCTGACCTAACACATCATAGAGAAACCTAGAAGGCTCTCTATGGCCAGGGCGTGACAATGTCTCTGGTGTTAGAACGGATACATTGTAGTACCGTTGTCGTGTGGTAGAACGAATACGTTGTAGTACCCTGTCTTTCTGAAGAGATTGTCCGCTCTTTCCTAGCCCACAGTTGCAGCGGCTAGGAGGTATCACTTCTGGAGTGAATGAGAGTTCAAAGTTCATACCAAGTTGCCATACTTTTAAGTTCGTGCTATATTCTGGCTGGTATAGTCGAAATTCCTCATTTCGCCGTGTCGATCGTCACCTCCACTCTGAAATTCGATGCTAATTTCGTTATTATCTGAGTCCTTTTAACGTCGGGACCGTCGTCCACTCGTCCTCGGAACAGGAAGTTATTATTTCGTAAAGAGCTTATATAATCAGAGTGATAGAGGCGTGTTTCATTGTTTACAGCCAATATCTGTTCACTTGGGCGGGGCCACTGAGTTGAGCATAGCATTCACTCATGAAAACCAGTTCTCTTATTTAGGAGCTAAAATTCCATTTAATCTTTCCACAAATAGTTTCATAATTAAACATTTCAATTGCACAACAATTCCATGTGAATCTGATACCTAGAATATGTAGACTTTCTGAGATACAGTTTATGTCATCCTGTCATTAGTGAAAATGTCTCAGATGCCAACTGTTCTGACTTCATATTCCCTGAGTACCAACTGGTTGGATTACCAAAATATGGTTCCTTTCCCCATCCTGTGCGCTTAGAGAGTCCAGCACGTCCTATTCTGGCTCCGCACACCAGGCCCCCTGTGCGCTTAGAGAGTCCAGTACGTCCTGTCCCTGCTCCACGCTCCAGGATCCCTGTGCCCGTCGTGGACCCAGCACGTCCTGTCCCTGCTCCACGCTCCAGGATCCCTGTGCCCGTCGTGGACCCAGCACGTCCTGTCCCTGCTCCACGCTCCAGGATTCCTGTGCCCGTCGTGGATCCAGTACGGCCCGTTCCTGCTCCCCGCACTAGAGTCCCAGTGCGCGTCATGAGCCCAGTACGGCCCGTTCCTGCTCCCCGCACTAGAGTCCCAGTGCGCGTCACGAGTCCAGTACGGCCCGTTCCTGCTCCCCGCACCAGAGTCCCAGTGCGCATCATGAGCCCAGTACGGCCCGTTCCTGCTCCCCGCACCGGAGTCCCAGTGCGCGTCCCCTGTCCGGGACCTCCTGAGAAGGTTCCCTGTCCGGAACCGCCAGAGAGGGTCTCCTGTCTGGAACCTCCAGAGAGGGTCCCCTGTCCGGAACCGCCAGAGCCAGGCTAATTGCCCAGGGCCTCCGGTGCGTGACCTCGAGTCAGCACGGCCAGCACCGGAGCCGCCACCTGGGACCTAAAGACCCACCGAAGACCCCCCCATGGACTTGTGGCGTTCGGAGTTAGCGCCTTTGAAGAGAGGTACTGTCACGTTCAGGCCTGATTTTGACAGGCTGGCGTGTTTAGTTTCGTTTTGGTGTAGTTTTTTTTTTTGTTCTAGGTGTTGTATATCTATGTTGGGGTAATGGTTCCCAATTAGAGGCAGCTGTGTGTCGTTGTCTCTAAATAGGAACCATATATATGTTTGGGGTTTTTTCTCTAGTATTTTGTGGGTTATTGTTTGGTCATAGCTGTGTTTGTTTTGTTAGTTATGTTTCAACATCACGATCTTTGTTTAGATTTTGTTATTTTTCCCAGTTACGTTCGTCATTAATAAAATGTATACTGGAAGCATTGCTGCGTCTTGGTCTGTCCCTCACGGAGATCGTGACAATCACATCTTTCAATTCACATGTCCTAATATTCAGAGATAAACCAGATATATGTGAGAAGGCATTACAGTTTCTTACAATCGCTTCCACACTAAAAGTGGTACTTGAGACACACTCAGTGAAACCATTAACTCATGTACCTAATCTTCAGACCAAGTCTACAAAACTGCAAGCACATTATCTGCTTTACACTCAGTTTGCAATTGTAAAACACACCAAACACAGTTCTCTACATTAGACACATCATTCAAAACTAACAAGTCTTGTGTTTCGTTTGAAAAGCACTGCCATTCAAAATGCCACACTAATTTACCGATTACCTACACCCAGTGCTCACGTGTGAAAAAACGTATAGCTAATTTCTTCACTTAGAAATCAGACCTTGAGCACTATAAATAGGCTTCAGGTTGGCGTTCTTGGTTTGGACACCAATGGAGTCCAATTTTGGAGAGAGAGTTAGATGAAGATGAGTGAGAGTAAGAGGAGGACAAGGACAAGGAGGTGGTGACATAGACAAGGGGGCATACCAGGGCTTGATACGCTACTCCAGATGCTACTTACCCTGCTGGTTAGCAAGAGAGAACATCGCTTGTGATGTTGAGGCAGACCCAAATAGGAGACAGGATGCACACTAATAGTTTTTTTTTCTTTATAGTAACAATCCTATTTGTTTATCTTCTATTGTATTTGTTTTGTCTGTTACTGTTCATCCTGAAATCTGGATAAAAATACAATGTTTTGAGAAAGAAATACATTTTATCCCCCCCCCCCCCCTTGCATTTGTTTATAGTGTAAATATATACTGAATATGCATACATACTGTATATATTTGTGCACATACATGTACATGTGAGTGCTATGACAAACCTCCGTGGACTCCACTGCACACTGAACATGCAAAAGACACAATACAGTAGTGTTTTACATTTGTCACATCCGTGTCTAGTTGGCGTGTATAAGAGATAATCATTTGGTTTGTGTGTAGAGTTTTGATGAAAAAAACACAATTTTGAGGAGAGTTCAAATAGTTTTGAATGAAGTGTTTGGTTTTGCAAGAGATGTGTGACATTTTGCATGTGTGTTTTGGGGTTTTGTGTGTAGAGTCTAGAGAAAAGGAGCCATAGTTTCAGAAATCATGTGTAAGCAATTGTCAAAAACTGTAATACACTCAATAGCTTTCCTGACTTCATTCTGATCTTAAAAAAAAAATGGTGTCAGCCAATTGTGACGATTTTACCTCTATCTTCTGAATACCCTTAAAGCTATCCTTATTGATATTAAGTGCCATAACTTGTGTGACCAATAAAAATAAGGAGAAATTGGGCATCCTTGTTTCATTCCGAGTCTAATGTTGAAGTTCCATGGGATCATTTAACAGAGCTGTTACTATTATTGTAAAGTGTCTTAATTACACTTTGAAAATATTGACAAACAAAAAAAAAATAGATGAGTCTCATAAATAAAATAATGTTCAACTGTATCAAAAGCCTTGTAAAAGTCTACAAATAAAATAAAGCCATCTTCCATTGTAACGACTGCGCTGAGAGTCAGGAAGCAAGTTCAGGGAGTGAGTGTTTTAATAAATAAAATAAACAATGAACACGAAACACAAACAACACACCGACATGAAAACACAGTCAATAACACCTGAGGAAAGAACCAGATATAGGGAGATAATCAAGGAGGTGATGGAGTCCAGGTGAGTGTCATGGTGCGCAAGACGATGGTGACAGGTGTGCGGGATAATCATCAGCCTGATGACCCAGAGGCTGGAGAGGGAGTATACGTGACATCCAAAATGTGCTCATTGTAGTTTATCAAGACCAAGACTAGTCAAATATTATTACATATATGTCTTTATATATTTCTTTCCTTATTTAACTAGGCAAGTCAGTTAAGAACAAATTATTATTTACAATGATGGCCTACCAAAAACAAAAGGATTAAAAATAAAACATTTAATAAGAATATAGGACAAAACACACATCATGACAAGAGAGACACCACAACACTACATAAAGAGAGACCTAAGACAACAACATAGCATGTCTGACCATCATAAAACCAGACTGGGTATCATCAATGACTTGGTCAAGACCTTTTTTAAGTCTTTCTGCAAAGATGGATGCAAGTAGCTTTCCATCATTGTTCATTAATGTGATTGGTCTCCAATTTTCTAACATCATAAGATCTTTGTTTGGTTTGGGGATTACAGAAATTAGGCCTTGTGTCATAGAAACAGTTAGGACCTATAAATAATTTGCCTCCTTAAAAACATAAATATAAATTCAACAATGTCCTCCTGAAAATATTTATAGAATTAACTAATAAAGCCATAATTTCCGGGAGATTTGTTCTCTTTTAACTTGCTGATACATTTTTTTAAGAATTTGTAAGATAAGAATATAACTTTATGATCAGTAAGAATTGATGGTTCAATAGATACCTTGACTACAGTGTTATCTAATGAATTAGAAATCAACCAGAAGTCAATTCTTGACTGTCTGGACATGTCCTTGTTACTCCAAGTGAAGTCCTTTTTATCAGGATATTTAGATCTCCAAATATCGACTAATCCAAGACCAAGACATAGATTATTAAACTCAGGATTATCAATGCTTGATCTGTTAGGAGGGGGATATCTGTCAATCATCACATTAGATACAGAATTAAAATCTCCATCTAAGATAATTTTGATATACTGAAATACACCTATAACTATTAATCTCTTCTTCAAATTCTTTAAATAACATCCTGTTGTTTTGTTTGTTGTTAGATGTCACGTTTGAAAAAAATGTCACGTTTGAAATTCACTGTTAAAATTAACCAACGTCCAGAGTGGTGAGTCTTACTACTGAAGACCTTCCCTTTAAATGCACCTCTTAAAACTGCTACACCTGCAGAATGGTTGTTGCCATATGATAACCAGATATTGTTACCCCATAGATTTTTCCAATAAGCTAGATTGGAAGAACAAGCATGAGTCTCTTGTAGAAAGTAAAAGTCTGGATTAAACTGTTTGCAATACAGGAAAATAGCCTTACGTTTGAGTAAATTACGAATACCCCTGACATTAATAGAACAGAGATAAAGACAAACTTAAACCAACAGCCTTGTTATCCTAATATACATTTTTCCTAAGGATATGTAACTCAAAAGGATTTCCATCCCATTATTAACCCCTCCAACAAAAAACAAAGAAATACTGGTCATAAGGTTACCAAATTATTCTTACTCCCAAAAGGGGGAGACATTGTGCAGACCTTACAATAAGCAGTTATTCACTCATAGTGTTTAGTTTACCAGTTTACAGGTCAGCCTTTTCTCATTCAAGTGTTTGTGTAAATTCTTTACAATAAAAGTCTGCTTTTCACCTGGCAACTAGGCAGTGTTTAGGTTCTGTCCGAGTTAGACTCTGTCTCTCTCTCAAATGTTCTGATTTGGCCGCTTTTCTTTCCCATCGATGATCACTCTTGCACCGACAAAAATGCTGTTTTCCCTGCCTTTCGAGTTACAGCCACCATCGGCCACAGTTTCTCTCGTGTCACTTTGTCTGCTGAGGTCAGATCATTTTTGCTTGATGAGGAACTCATTCGCTCGCCTCCAGAGAAGATCCGTGTAGATCTGTTGGTGAACTGGATGATGGTTGTCATCGGTCTCTTGTCTTGATCCTTGAGTCTTCCCAAACAATGAACGATGTCCACATTTTCCGAAAGTTTGGCTTTTGATTAGAGAATGACAGCTCCACAGATGTCAACAACTCTGCATTTGATGTCCTCACCTGCCTGCTCTGGAATTCCATGGAGCCTCAGGTTCCACCTGCGCTGGTATCTCTCCACCTCATTCAACTATTGCTCGAGTTCAGTCACCTTTTTATTTTCCTTGCAGATAACTTCCACTTTCTTCATGTCCCTTTTGAGAGTTCTCACTTCTCCATAGATTTTTTTACGGCCTCAATTTTCAGAATATTCTCCCTAACCATGTCCTCCAAGCCATTTGCCTATTCATCTATCTTTGCTGTCAAAAGCATCACAATATTGTTTTGCATCTCAAGAAGTGACATACCCTCTTGCCATCTCATCTTTTACCCCTGGGGCTTGACTGGAGTGCCGGGGTCATAAGGTAACGGCCCAAGCTGGGGACTGGATGGGCACAAGTTGTGAGCAATGTTGTCCGTGCTCACCAAATTTTGATCCCCCATAGCAGTATTTCCCCCCACAGTTAAATTCTGAAGAGGAGTAGCCAAAACCATTACACCTTTTGCTGTTAATTGTCCATCTGATGATTTCTCCATTTCTTTTCTTTTGGTCATATTTGGGTGAGGAAATCCAATTATTCCTTCAGCTACCAAAAAAACACATCTGCACTGACCGCCATCTTGCGCGCGCCCCAGTTCATTAGAGTTACCAGCCTCAGAAGTTGCAGGCCAAATAAATGCTTCAGTTAGAGTAACAGACACATCTCAACATCAACTGTTCAGAGGAGACTGCATGAATCAGGCCTTCATGGTGGAATTGCTGCAAATAAACCACTACTGAAGGACACCAATAATAAGAAGAGACTTACTTGGGCCAAGCAACCATGGACATTAGAAAGATGGAAATCTGTCCTTTGGTCTGATGAGTCCAAATTTGAGATTTTTTGCTTTTTGACCAAGAAGGAGAGTGGTGGAGTGCTGCATCAGATGACCTGGCCTCCACAATCACCCAACCTAAACCCAATTGAGATGGTTTGGGATGAGTTGGATCGATGAGTTGGAGTGAAGGAAAAGCAGCCAACAAGTGCTCAGCATATATGGGAACTCCTTCAAGACTATGGAAAAGCATTCCAGGTGAAGCTGGTTGAGAAAATGCCAAGAGTGTGCAAAGCTATCATCAATGCAAAGGGTGGTTACTTTGAAGAATATAAAATATAAAATATATTTTGATTTGTTTAACACTTTTTTGGTTACTACATGATTCCAATTGTGTTATTTCATAGTTTTGATGTCTTCACTATTATTCTACAATCTAGAAAATAGTACAAATAAAGATGAGTAAGTGTGTCCAAACTTTTGATTGGTACTGTATATATAAACAAAGTTTACTTTCTACAAGTTAGAAGCAAAAATAAATAAAAACAAACCTTTTACTGTATCAACTACATGGTATGAGGTACTATTAATTGATGTTTCTTCTTTGTGGATAAGAAAAACCTGCCTTCCTAGAGAAAGAAGAAAATACAGAAAACTCCCCACAATGATAATCAAAGATCGTTCTGTATAAGTGAGTAGTAGTTTGGAAAACTTCAAGTGCTTCACAGAATATTCCCATCTTAGTGACACATTGCTGTTGACATTGTCAGTTCCGACTTCAAACAAACCATAATAAAAGATCCAAGCAAACTGAGCAACAAGTTAGACAAGTAGTCATTTGCATAATACAGTACTGTACTAAACCCAGCATTATTGAAAAAGGTTTCAACAAAGTGCAAACAATTTATTGATAAGTGACATCTCACACCAAAGATACATGAACAGTGCTGTGCTTGTCATGAACACACACATTGTCAAATAAAACTCAATCAATGATTGACAGTCATTACAGTACCAGGTGGGTGATGTACCGTGAGTTATAAGAGAAGGCCATGTCAGATAGAACCAGTCTCAGCGTCTGAATGATACCAGACATGACTAAGCCACCACTGGTGTAACCAGCAGCAACAGGCTCTCGCACCTAGGTAATGACTTGGCGCTTGAAGAATGGCAGTGGGTAATACAAGACCCTCAACAAGGTTTTGTTCCAAAAAAGTCCCTTCTACTCAATGTCAGGTCATACTGTACTTAACCATTGTCGAGGGGAAATGATCTCAAGCTTGGTAAGGGGGTAACAATCTCTCTCTGCTAATGCCTCTCTGGAAATCCCATTGTGAATATAGGCCTTTCCTTCCTTCACCATTATTCACTTTGAAACATGGGGAAGCTTGACACAATTGCCATTATACAGTCAGCCCACAAAATTTCAACATTACATCACTCCAAAGAGTCCCTGCATCCTCTACCATCTGGTTGCACAGAGTGACCTCCGTGCTATGAATCTGAAACTGTGACTGAGGAGGAGAGTCTGACGGGGGCTGCACCTTGTGGACAGACGGAGTGGTACCAACGATGCTCCCAGGATGCACATGAGCATTCCAGTTTGGGCGGCCTCAAACCACTTTACTGCCACCTCACCTGAGAGAGTGAGAGATTGAGATGAAAATTATTACATTTAATATGCAACAAGAATAATAGTGAGCTCCAAAGGTATGACTGAGATTAAAGTGCAGACTTAGTTTTAATTTGAGGGTACTTTCATCCATATCGGGTGAACCGTTTAGAAATTACACCATTATTTGTACTCAGTCCCCCCATTTTAGGAAACCAAAAGAATTGGGACAAATTCACTTATGTGTAATACAGTTTATTACGATTGCTTACACACTAAAATTTAACTTTTCCCACAATTAGCGAAACCTTACACTCAAGGAGCAAAACACAAGGCTAGATTTGCACAACTGTAAGCACATTGTCAGCTTCACACTTTTTGCAAAACATTACACACAGTGATTTGCAAAACACTAAACACACTTGTATACATCAGACACAGAAGTATATCATGATGTCACTTCCTTGCAATTCCAAAGCACTGACTGTCAAATTACCACACCTATGAGCCAATCTGTTAAACACAGCCATCAGGTGCACAAACACATGATTGCTAAATTGTAGACACACCAATCAGGTTTAAGCACTATAAAAATGCAGCAGGTAGGTTCACCTGCCTTCAACCAAAATGGAAGGAGTCAGAAGAAGAGTGAGGGTGAGAGGAGGAGTACACAGAGAAGGAGACGGTGAAGGAGGCAGTGGCAGAGGTCGAGGAAGACCAACATTATCGGTGACCATGCCATTTTCAATGTCCATCAGGTCTCTCAGTCAACACTGGCACACATCCTGAAAAGACATCAGGTTCAAATGAAACAACTTTATTGAGTGCCTTTTGAGTGGAATTCAGAGGGTCAAACGGCTGCGGCATGAGTATGTGGAGGTTTGTATTGTTCACTTTAGCACTGTGATGTTGCATACTGCACACATGACCTTTTTACATTGACTGTATAATAGACCTATCCTGAACTACACAATCTTGTCTTTCACTGTATTTCAGAGAGTTTGGCAGATGGATGCTGAGGAAATCCTGCATGAATTCATATTATTGAGGCAGGGTTCAACCTCAAAAGCAAGAAGGAGAGGCAGAAATATCATTGGCCACAGGGCTATAATCAATGTCCCAGGGCAACGTGGGGGTAACATCACCCTTTGCGCTGCCATTTCGCAGCATGGGGTTCTCCTCCGTCATGCCAAAATGGGCCCTTACAACACACCTCACATTCTCGCATTTTTGGACCAATTGCACCACATCGTCACAGCAGGTAATGAAATGCACCAGATGCAATACTGTCATCTGGGACAATGTGTCATTCCACCGCTCTGCTTTGGTCCAGAACTGGTTTCAACACCATCCACAGTTGACAGTACTATACCTTCCACCATACTCTCCGTTTCTAAACCCTATCGAATAGTTTTTCTCTGCATGGCGGTGGAAGGTTTATGATCTCCAGCCCCAGGCTCAGGTACCCCTCATTCAGGCCATGGAGGACGCCTGTGACCAAGTCGACGCCGCAGCTGTGCAAGGATGGATTCGACATTCAAGACGGTTCTTCCTGCGTTGTCTTGCCAATGAGGATCTTGCTTGTGATGTTGATGAAATTCTCTGGACAGATCCAGCTAGGCGAAGAGATAATGTATAGTATGTTTACTGTAGTATTTTCTGTACAATATTGTCAGTTTTTTTCAGATTATTTTTTATGTTGGTTGTTTACTGTAATTGTAACCTGTACTGGATACAGTATTTTACGTTTGTCTGTTTGCTGAGCTAACAGTGTTATGCACACTACTGTAGTAGCATGAAAACTGGGACATGTTTTGTGATTCTCCATGTTGACTGATTTGGGTATATGGAGAGAAATATTTTCCTCAGTCTGCAGCATTGTCTTGTGTAGTGTTTGTATAGTTGCACTTTCTCTGTGTACTTCATTTACAGTACTCTAATCACTGAGAATTAGACTTGCTAAAAGTGTTTTAGGTTAGCAACAGCAGTGTAGCTGGTTCAAAAAGATTGAAGTCATATGAAATGTGTTTCGTATGGTAACAAAATATTGTTTTTATGAAGTCGTGTATAGTTTTGAAAAGTGTTCCATTTTGCAAATGATCTGAAGTGTTGTGCTACTTTGGTGTAGGGTTGTGCTAATTGTGTGTAGTGTTTTGACAAACTGGGCCCTGTTTCAAAATTGTGCTTAAACAATTGAAAACTAAAGTAGCCAAAAGTGTATTTGGTCCCATATTCCTAGCATGCAATGATTATATCAAGTGTGTTACTCTACAACCTTGTTGGATGCATTTACTGTTTTGAGTTTCAAATTATTTTGTGCCCAATACATTTTGTCATTTTGGAGTCACTTATGGTAAATAAGAATAGACTGTTTCTAAACACTTCTACATTAATGTGGGTGCTACCCTGATTGCGGATAGTCCTGAATGAATCATGAGTGAGAAAGTTAGATGCACAAATATCATACCCCCAAGACATGCTAACCTCTCACCATGACAATAACAGGGGAGGTTAGCATTTTATATCATACCCCCAAGACATGCTAACCTCTCACCATGACAATAACAGGGGTTATGATATTTGTGCGTCTAACTTTCTCACTCATTCACAAATCATTCAGGATTATCCAAACAATGGTATCATCTTGGGTTGGGCAGTATCCAGATTTCCATACCTTCATACCGTGCCTGTGCCATCCCGGGATACACTATTACCAGTAGTGCACACAAAGGGGGCAATTCCTTTTTCAAGTGTAAAACAAACCCCATAAAACATCACTTACTAGAACACTAACAAAATGCTAACAAGTACTAAGGAATTATCATAGCGGGAGCTAGGTAAATGCTAAAAAGCGCAAACATTTACATTTACTACTAGGACCAAAAACCCAGCTCATAAAGTTATGCAAGTATCTCAAAACACAGCGTGCAAAAAGTATATATCTTAATCCAGGAGAAGACTGTCTCTGCTGCTGTTACCAAGAAGCTTGACCTTGCAAGCTAACGTTCGCCACTTAACTAACATTAGCAAGTTAGCAAAAGGGAAAACTAGTCAGTTCAGTACAACTGAATGAATTCAACTGAAATGTGTCTTCCGCATTTAACCCAAACCCTCTTAATCAGAGAGTTGCGAGGGCATGCCATAATCATCAACCGCGTCTTTGGCGCCCGGGGGGTTAACTGCCTTGCCAGCTCGGGGATTCGATCAAGCAACCTTTCTGTTACTGGCCCAATGCTCTAACCACTAGGCTACCTGCCGCCCCCTCAGCCAGCTGGAGAGAATGTATTTGGAACATTTTAGATAACTTAATAGTTATAAGATATATAGCTGGCAGACATTAGTAGTGAATTTCATACAATTGTAACTTGATCACCTCATTTAAGTTGCGCTGCAGAGATGACTCACCTCCCACCTCTCAGCTCCCATTTAGCTCACTGTGCTTCTTTGTAAACAAACACACGTGACTGGCTAAAACTGCTGTTTTGGGAAACTAGTAATGAAAAAGCTTCATAATGAAAAATTATCTAACGGGTGAAATGATAAACGCGACCTGCTTTATTACCTAGTGCACAAGTTGACTGCAAGTATTTATTTTAAAAGTACTAATATTCAAAGCCTAAGAAATTTGACTTACCAGAATGCTAACTAAATGCTAACAAGTACTAAGGAATACTAATAGAGAATGCTAACTAAATGCTAACAAGCGCATTGCAAACATTTTGTAGTTTCTGGTAAGTATAAAAGTAACAAAAAAATGCTACTTACAGTTTGCTGTATGCACAAACTAATATTAGCCACCAAGGCCCTTGATCCAGGAGGGGATTCTCTGCTGTTACAGTACCAAGCGAATGCTTGAATTTGGAAGAACCTAACCACTTAGCTAGATAGTGAACTAGCTACTAAATTAGCAAAACAAATGCACAACTGCAGAGTATTTAGCAGATTTTAGACAGTTAACTTAATAGTTATAAGATACTGTATCTAGCTGGCAAACATTTAGTTGTGAATTCAATACTGTACTTAGATCACCAGGCGCGTACTGCACGACAGTGAGTGACTCACAAGGCTCCAGTCTCTCATGTTGTGTTCTTGTAAACAAACACCATGTGACATGAGGACTACGGTAAGTTACATAAATTTTGTGACAGGTGAAATGAAGAACGCAATGTTTTTTGCTGCTAAAGTATTGCACAAGTTGACTGCAGGTATTTACTTAAAGTATCTACAAAGATTCAAATGTATGACATTTTTTTCAATATATCGTTTCAACGGCATTGATGGTATTGAAAAACCATCCTGTGGCTTTTTCCAAATACCCCGATTTATGGTATACCGCCCAAAACTAGTAGCATCCACATTAATGTAGAAGTGTTTAGAAACATATTATATTATTATTTACAATAAAAGTGACTCCAAAATGACACAAACATTATATATATATATATATATATATATATATATATATATATATATACGCAGTACCAGTCAAACGTTTGGACACACCTACTCATTCCAAGGTTTTTATTTATTTTTACTAATTTCTACATTGCAGAATAATAGTGAATACACCAAAACTATGAAATAACACATATGGAATAATGTAGTAACCAAAAGTGTTAAACAAATCCAAATATATTTTATATTTGAGATTCTTCAAAGTAGCCACCCTTTTCCTTGATGACAGCTTTGCACACTCTTGGCATTCTCTCAAACAGCTTCATGAGGTAGTCACCTGGAATGCATTTAAATTAACAGGTGTGTCTTTTTAAAAGTTCATTTGTGGAATGTATTTTCTTAATGCGTTTGAGCCAATCAGTTGTGTTGTGACAAGGTAGGGTTGGTTTTAACTATTTGGTAAAAGACCAAGTCCATATTATGGCAAGAACAGCTCAAATAAGCACAGAGAAATGACGGTCAATCATTACTTTAAGACATGAAGGTCAGTCAATCCAGAAAATTTCAAGAACTTTGAACGTTTCTTCAAGTGCAGTCGTGAAACCCATCAAGCGCTACTAATGAAACTGGCTCTCATGAGAACTACCACAGGAAAGGAAGACCCAGAGTTACCTCTGCTGCAGAGGATAAGTTCATTAGAGCTACCAACCTCATAAATTGCAGCCCAGAAAAATACTTCACAGAGTTTAAGTAACAGACACATCTCAACATCAATTGTTCAGAGGAGTCTGCGTGAATCAGGCATTCATGGTCGAATTGCTGCAAAGAAACCAATATTAAAGGACACCAATAAGAACAAGAGACTTGCTTGGGCCAAGAAATATGAGCAATCAACATTAGACCGGTAGAAATCTGTCCTTTGGTCTGGTGAGTCAAAATTTGAGATTTTTGGTTCCAACCGCTGTGTCGTTGTGAAACGCAGAGTAGGTGAACGGATGATCTCTGCATGTGTGGTTCCCACCGTAAAGCATGGAGGAGGTGTGATGGTGTGGGGGTGATATGTTGGTGACACGGTCAGTTATTTAGAATTCAAGGCACACTTAACCAACATGATACGCCATCCCATCTGGTTTGCACTTAGTGGGAATACTATTTGTTTTTCAACAGAACAATGACCCAACACACCTGTAGGCTGTGTAAGGGCTATTTGACCAAGAAGGAGAGTGATGGAGTGCTGCATCAGATGACCTGGCCACAATCACCCAACCTCAACCCAATTGAGATGGTTTGGGATGAGTTGGACCGCAGAGTGAAGGAAAAGCAGCCAACAAGTGCTCAGCATATGTGGGAACTCCTTCAAGAGTGTTGGAAAAGCATTCCAGGTGAAGCTGGTTGAGAGAATGCCAAGCATGTGCAAAGCTGTCAACAAGGCAAAGGGTGGCTACTAGGGTTGCAAAGGGTCGGAAACTTTACAGTAAATTCATGGAAATTTTCCGGATATTTTCCATGGGAAGTTTAGCTCGGGAATTTTGCTTAATTTCATCAAAAAAATTCTCAGGGGGGATCACGTGACCCTTGAACGAGATGGCCGCGTGAACTAAGAGCTCCGCACAAGTAGTTTCCAATTCTTAATCTTACCTCCGCTTCAAGTTAAAAACTAATTTAGCTTTAGTCAAAAAGTCATGGCGGCTACAAAAGGCGACATTACATGTGACAAGAAACAGCTAGCTTCAGAAAAAGCTAGCGCCATTAGCCAGGAGCAAGAAGACCCCGAGGCCCAACAAAAGCCAACCTCTAACTCTGTCAAAGACATTCTTTCCCGAGCTGAGAGCCCAACGTACAGAACTCAACATCAAATTAGATGGCATTAACTCTCAGCTCAGCGCGATAGGGGGCAAGGTGACAACCCTGGAAAATGCTCTGCCTGACATCAACAACAAGATAACCATCAACGCGGGCGCCTGAACAAGGCAGAGGGGCGAATCCTATCCATGGAAAACGCACTGACAGACGCCATGGAAACAATAGCATATGCTAAAAAGAAAATAGAGCATCTGGAAGAGAAAACAGAGGACCTGGAAAACAGGGGGCGAAGGAATAATTGTGTTATATTAAATCTGGGCGAAAAAGAAGAGGGAAACATGCCCCTGATCCGCTACCTGCAAGACAAACTTCCCGAGTGGCTCCACCTGTCCAACGACAGGCCCACAGAGCTCACCGAGCACTGAGGCCCCCACCAGCAGCCAGACAACCACCGCGCCCAATCACCATACGTTTCCTGAGATTCACCGGCAAGGAACGAGTCCTACAGGCGGCAAAAATCAACACCATTACAGTGGGAAACGCCAAGCTCACCTTACACCAGGACCTGTCAGCTGGAATACGCCGAAAGCACAAAGAGTTTGACGAGGTGAAGAAACACTCCATTGACCGAGGCATCTTTAGGGGATTTAAATACCCAAATGAGCTCAGGATTCTTCACCATGGAGCCCTGCGACACTTCGAAACTCCCGAAGAGGCTAAAAGTTTTTTGAAGGACAACCCTGAGCACTGAGAAATGACCCAAATGGACCAATGACCCGCCATCCAATGACCCACCCGCCCTGATAAATGTCGTTATAGCCGTCTAAGTTACATTTTTCTTTTAGATGAGAGAGGGATGGGCTCCATAGCCCAACCTAGGCCTACTAAAGTTTCAGCCTACTTTAATTTCCCCTTTTTTAATATTAAGGACTTGCCCCAACACTCCTTTGGGGGAGGTACGTGTAGGCTGGGCTATTGATTTGATTTTTTCCCTATTTTTCTAATATTTTTTTATGTGGTCTGATCGCAGTTGTATCTATTATCCACCTTTACACAGAGATGACTTGCACTAGAGTTCGATTACCGTTCGATGACGTTGACTAGTACCTTACATATATTGACATGGAACTTCCATGGGCTAGGTCATGCAATTAAATGGAAAAAGATACTATGTGCTCTAAAAAAAGAAAAAGCAGACATTGCGCTATTACAAGAGACACACCTCTGTGATGCTGAACATGCCAAACTCCGCAGAGCTTGGGTGGGACAGGTGTATTTCTCATCTTTCAAATCAAACAGTAGAGGTACTGCCATACTTATCCATAAGAATGTTCCATTCATAATTGACAAAAACATATCTGATCCGGAGGGGAGATTTATTCTGATAACTGGGTCACTGTATGGGCAACCAATTACTATCTTAAACATATACGCCCCTAACACAGACACTCCTGCCTTCATGTCAAAAATGGTAACCCTGTTCAATGAGCATTGTGTTTCTTTTGGAGCGCTGGCTGGAGATTATAATTCTACCCTCAACCCAACCCAACCCTAGACAAATGATCTCAAGTCCCCACCACAAATCCTAGATCTGCAAAGATGTTGAAGTCTCTTACTAAAGAGATGGGACTGGTAGATATCTGGAGAGAGACTAATAGCTCGTCTATGGACTATACATACTACTCTAATGTTCAGAACACCTACTCCCATATAGACTACATTTTTATCCCAAAGATTTTCATAAATTCAGCCACGTGTACGATCGGACCCATATCACTTTCAGATCACGCCTTTGTCCACCTCCGTTTTGACCTCTGCAAAAACATTCTGAGGTCAAAGAGCTGGAAATTCAACACCTCCATGTTATCAAACGAAGCGTTCCATACAGTGGTAACTATATGGATAAACAACTACACACAAGACAACAAAGACTCTCCTGTTTCTTCAGCCACAATGTGGGACGCTGCCAAAGCCACACTAAGAGGACATCTAATTGCATACGCTTTCTCTAAGAAAAAAACTATGGAAGCACACAGGCTAGAACTTGAGAGGGAGCTGGAACGCTGTGAAAAGCCAAACTGAACTTGGACTATACTCGGGAGATTAAAAAAAAAGTTTTCTTTACTAAACAGAAATACCATGAGTATAGCAATAGGCCTAGTAGATTGCTTGCTTACCAATTTAAAAAAGAGCAGTCAGAGCGTACAATCATGGCCATCCGCACAGCAGAGGACGAGGTCACATATGACCCCAAAAATATAAATGTAACTTTTCATGATTTTTACTGCAAACTATATACTTCTGAGAGAAACCATATGGATGCAGAACTTCATTATTCCTAGAGGGAATTTCGCTAACTAAACTATCAGAAACCGACCAAGAAGATCTCAACTCCCCCTTCCCTCCTGAGGAGGTCCTGGAGGCAATTACCTCCATGCCACCTAATAAGTCCCCAGACCCAGATGGATTCCCCAGAGAGTTCTACAAAGCTTTTTGGCCCCAGCTTAGCCCTATTCTCATGCCAATGCTGGATGATTTTTGCAAAAACGGAGCTCTTCCAGACTCTATGTACACAGCTCGCATTACAGTGTTGGTCAAAAAAGACAAGGACTCTATCCTGCTCGTCTTTCCGACCAGATTTTGGCAATCTATACATACTGCTGCACAGAAAATACTAGATGTACAGTTTGATATGACCCCCGTGTATCTATCTTCTTAATGCCCAGCAGGACTTTGTTCTTGATCCGGACAGAGAACATTGGTTTATGACTATTACATACTTTGCTAAGAAATGTATTCTTCTATTGTGGGCTTCTAATTCTTCTCCTACATTTAAAATGTGGATTGACCAGATTGTTGACTTTCTTCCTCTTGAAAAGCTCACTTATGACCTCCACAAGAGACAGCTAAAGTTTGATAGACTCTGGTCCCCACTACTGAACTATATTTCAAATTGGACAGAGTGAATGGGCTGATTAGGGAAATGAGCAGACCCATGTTGTGTAAGGTACTGTAAAAACAAACTATTTGTTTGTCGTCTCAGTTAAGGCTGGAAATAGCTAATAAGAATCTTGATAGTCCTTCTGCAAGGTTGTGTATTTTTTATTTTTTATTTTATTAGTTTACTATATATTATTTGTATTACTATTATTATTGTGTTATTTTTTTATTTGTTTTGTGAACATGGAATGTGTTTTGTTGGTTGATTGAACAACAAGAACTTTATAAAACTTTAAATTGAAAAAAAAAAAAAGTTAGCTCATAACAGTGAACCTTTTTTTGTGGGATACACATAAGGCAATTCTAGGTCTTGCTGCACATTTTGGTTAAACTATCACCAATTCAATGGAATTGCAACTCTCTGCATGCACAGTGCATTCTTCCATCACATGTGCAGTCCACTCTTCTATCACATGTACAGCTGATTGTCAAGATCTTGCACACTAAAGATGCTATTGAGCCCACACTACTACACTGTCTGAGCCAAGGACTACATGATTTCTGGTATGTTTTGATTACAATACTGGGTGGGGTGAATATATTTTATATGACATGCATTATTTTTTGTTAGCTATTAAATAGTAGCCTACAGCAAAGTGTGTTTAAATAATTGTTATCAATTTCTGCTAGTTAGTTTTTGTTACCATGTGGGGTTTAGCTTGCTTGAGCCTGCTAACTGAGGAGTGTTAATTCACCTGTTTCCATACATGTTTCACTTTGAGCAGTTGTTTAATCTATCTCTTAACTATTTATCTGTACATGGAATTGTATTTGTTTTTTTTTTACAATTGTTTTTTGAATCTTTAAAGGAAAATGCCACAAGCACTATCTGATGTTTGGAGACATTTCACTGCAGCTAATGTAGAAGGAAAGGCTGTGCACATTTGCAAATACTGTGCCAAATAATATGTGAAGAATGCAACAAAAATGCAGAATCATCCGGCCCAGTGCATAAAGTTCCCTCAGCGCTCACAACATGCAACATGTAACCTCAGACACCTTATCGATAGCAACAGCTCATGTTTTTTTGACTCAATGGAGGAACGTAGTCAGAGAAATGCTGATTAATGTCTTGCTCAAGCTGTGTATGGAACTGGTTCACCTCTGATGCTCACAGGCAATGTGTATTGGAAGAGATTTCTGAATGTTCTTCACCCAGCATACACCCCTCCAACCAGACATGCTTTATTTACTAATTTGCTGGATGCAGAGTTCAACAGAGTGAAGGTCAAGCAAATCAGAGAAAGCAGACTGTATTGCAATCCTCTCTGATGGGTGGTTGAATGTTTGTGGCCAAGGAATAATTAACTACATCATTTCCACCCCTCAACCAGTACTCCACAAGAGCACCGACACAAGGAACAACAGACACACCGGTCTCTACATTGCAGATGAGCTGAAGGCAGTCATCAATGACCTTGGACCCCAGAAGGTATTTGCACTGGTGACAGACAATGCTGTGAACATGAAGGCTGCTTGGTCTAAAGTGGAGGAGTCCTACCCTCAAATCACACCCATTGGCTGTGCTGCTCATGCATTGAATCTGCTCCTCAAGGACATCATGGCACTGAAAACAATGGATACACTCTACAAGAGAGCCAAGGAAATGGTTAGGTACACTGAGGGAAAAAAGTATTTGATCCCCTGCTGATTTTGTACGTTTGCCCACTGACAAAGAAATTATCAGTCTATAATTTTAACGGTAGGTTTATTTGAACAGTGAGAGACAGAATACCAACAAAAAAATCCAGAAAAACGCATGTGAAAAATTTTATAAATTGATTTGCATTTTAATGAGGGAAATAAGTATTTGACCCCTCTGCAAAACATGACTTAGTACTTGGTGGCAAAACCCTTGTTGGCAATCACAGAGGTCAGACGTTTCTTGTAGTTGGCCACCAGGTTTGCACACATCTTAGGAGGGATTTTGTCCCACTCCTCTTTGCAGATCTTCTCCAAGTCATTAAAGTTTCGAGGCTGACGTTTGGCAACTCGAACCTCCAGCTCCCTCCACAGATTTTCTATGGGATTAAGGTCTGGAGACTGGCTAGGCCACTCCAGGACCTTAATGTGCTTCTTCTTGAGCCACTCCTTTGTTGCCTTGTCTGTGTGTTTTGGGTCATTGTCATGCTGGAATACCCATACATGACCCATTTTCAATGCCCTGGCTGAGGGAAGGAGGTTCTCACCCAAGATTTGACGGTACATTGCCCTGTCCATCGTCCCTTTGATGCGGTGAAGTTGTCCTGTCCCCTTAGCAGAAAAACACCTCCAAAGCATAATGTTTCCACTTCCATGTTTGACGGTGG
Source organism: Brachymystax lenok tsinlingensis (assembly GCA_030435695.1). Lineage (NCBI taxonomy): Eukaryota > Metazoa > Chordata > Actinopteri > Salmoniformes > Salmonidae > Brachymystax > Brachymystax lenok. The sequence continues at coordinate 26,720,946 of CM059787.1, forward strand.
GGATGGTGTTCATGGGGGCATAGGCAGCATTCCTCCTCCTCCAAACACGTCGAATTGAGTTGATGCCAAAGAGCTCCATTTTGGTCTAATCTCACCACAACACTTTCACCCAGTTGTCCTCTGAATCATTCAGATGTTCATTGGCAAACTTCAGACGGGCATGTATATGTGCTTTCTTGAGCAGGGGGACCTTGCGGGCGCTGCAGGATTTCAGTCCTTCACGGCGTAGTGTGTTACCAATTGTTTTCTTGGTGACTATGGTCCCAGCTGCCTTGAGATCATTGACAAGATCCTCCCGTGTAGTTCTGGGCTGATTCCTCACCGTTCTCATGATCATTGCAACTCCACGAGGTGAGATCTTGCATGGAGCCCCAGGCCCGAGGGAGATTGACAGTTCTTTTGTGTTTCTTCCATTTGCGAATAATCGCACGAACTGTTGTCAACTTCTCACCAAGCTGCTTGGTGATGGTCTTGTAGCCCATTCCAGCCTTGTGTAGGTCTACAATCTTGTCCCTGACATCCTTGGAGAGCTCTTTGGTCTTGGCCATGGTGGAGAGTTTGGAATCTGATTGATTGATTGCTTCTGTGGACAGGTGTCTTTTATACAGGTAACAAGCTGAGATTAGGAGCACTCCCTTTAAGAGTGTGCTCCTAATCTCAGCTCGTTACCTGTATAAAAGACACCTGAAAGCCAGAAATCTTTCTGATTGAGAGGGTCAAATACTTATTTCCCTCATTAAAATGCAAATCAATTTATTACATTTTTCACATGCGTTTTTCTGGATTTTTTTGTTGTTATTCTGTCTCTCACTGTTCAAATAAACCTACCATTAAAATTATAGACTGATCATTTCTTTCAGTGGGCAAACGTACAAAATCAGCAGGGGATCAAATATTTTTCCCCTCACTGTATGTGAAGGGTCATCAAGTTATAGCAGCAATCTACCTCACCAAGGAAAGTGAGAAGAATAAGAGCACCACATTGAAGCTGCCCAGCAACACCCGTTGGGGTGGTGTTGTCATCATGTTTGACAGTCTCCTGGAGGGGAAAGAGTCTCTCCAAGAAATGGCTATATCACAGTCTGGCGACATGGACAGACCCATCAAGAGGATCCTCCTGGATTTTGTATTTTGGGAGATTGTGGTAAGCAGCCTGACTCTTGAAACCTGTTGCAGTGGCCATTACAAGGATTGAGGGAGACAATTCCATCCTGTCTGATGTCCAGACTCTGCTTGCAGATGTAAGAGAAGAAATCCGTACTGCCCTGCCCACTTCACTGTTGCTCCAAGCAGAGGAAAGTGCAGATCTGAAATACATCAAAAAGCGTGAAGACTTCTGCCTGAATCCCGCAGCGTATATGTTGGACACCAAGTTTGCTGGCAAGAGCATCCTGTCTGGTGCAGAGATCAACAAGGCCTATGGTGTCAACAAGGCCTATGGTGTCATCACTACCGTGTCTCGCCACCTTGGCCTGGATGAGAGCAAAGTTCTTGGTAGTCTGACAAAGTGCACTTCCAAACAAGGGCTTTGGGACGGAGATGCAATATGGCAGTCATGCCAACATATCTCAATCGGCCACCTGGTGGAAGGGACTTTGTGGATCTGAGGCTCTTTCCCCTGTTGCCTCCATCATCCTCCAAATCCCACCAACATCAGCCGCCTCAGAGCGCAACTGGTCCTTGTTTGGGAACACACACACCAAAGCACGCAACAAGCTGACCAATACAAGGGTTGAAAAATTGGTGGCCATCCGGGCAAATTTGAGGCTTTTTGAGCTTGACAACAAGCCATCCTCAACAAGGTTGGAAAGTGACAGTGAAGATGAGGCCTCAGAATCTGATGTTCAAGAAGTGGACATTGAGGGAGAAGACATGGAAGCCTGCGAGGAAGACAACCAAAGCTTTAGTTTCTAGACTATCCAATGCAAAAAACATTTAAATGGTATTAATATTAATTTGCATATATTTCCATATATCCCATATATTCCCGTTAATTCCCACGGAAAGTTTCCACCTCTGAATATTCCCCAAAATGTGCAACCCTGGTGCTGGTAGTTATGATCTTGTCTGATCGCAGCAACTCCCGTACAGACTCGGGAGAGGCGAAGGTTGAGAGCTGTGCGTCCCCCGAAACACAACCCAGCCAAGCCACACTGCTTCTTGACACAATGCACGCTTAACCCGGAAGCCAGCCTCACCAATGTGTCGGAGAAAACAGCGTGCATGCGCCCGGCCCACCACAGGAGTCGCTAGAGCGTGATGGTACAAAGACATCATGACCGGCCAAACCCTCCCCTAACCCGGGTGACATTGGGCCAATTGTGTGTCGCCTCATGGGTCTCCCGGTCACGGCCGGCTATGACACACACCCGGTATCGAACCAGGCCTTAGACCACTGCGCCACTCGGGAGGCCCATTGAATATCGCTTTGAACATGGTGAAGTTATTAACGACACTTTGATCAAGACACCCTGGTGCCTCAGTACACCCAGTCACTACAAAGATACAGGCATCTTTCCTCCTGGACAGGAAGGAAACAACTCAGGAGTTCACCATGAGGCCAAGGGTGACTTTAAAACAGTTAATGGCTGTGATAGGAGAAAATGGAGTAACATTGTAGTTACTCCAGAAAACGAACAAAAATGACAGAGTGAAAAGAAGGAAGCCTGTACAGAATACAAATATTACAAAACATGCATCCTGTTTGTAACAAGGCATTATAGTAAAAGTGCAAACATTTTGGCAAAGAAATAAACTTTATGTCCTGAATACAAAGCATTGGCAAATACAACACAACACATCACTGAGTACCACTCTTCATATTTTCAAGCATGGTGGTGGCTGTATCATGTTATGGGTATGCTTGTCATCGGCAAGGACTAGGGAGTTTTGTTAGGAGAAAAATAAATGGAATAAAGCTAAGCACAGGCAAAATCCTAGAGGAAAACCTGGTTAAGTCTGCTTTCCAACAGACACTGGGAGTGAAATTCACCTTTCAGCAGAACAATAACCTAAAACATAAAGCCAAATATACACTAGAGTTTCTTACCAAGACGATAATGAAAGTTCCTGAGTGGCCTAGTTACAGTTTTTATTTAACTCTGCTACAAATTCTATGGCAAGATTTGAAAATGGCTGTCTAGCAATGATCAACAACCAACTTGACAGAGCTTAAATCTTTTTTTTTTAACAATAAAAAGAATGTGCAAATATTGTACAGTCCAGGTGTGCAAAGCTCTGTGACTTACCAAGAAAATCTCACAGCTGTAATCGCTGCCAAAGGGTATTCTAACACTCAAGGGTGTGAATACTTATGTAAATTAGATATGTTCTTCATTTTCAATTAATGTTTTCACTTTGTCATTATGGGATATTGTGTGTAGATGGGTAAGAAAAAACATATATTTAATCCATTGAATTCAGGCTGTAACACAACAAAATGTGGAATAAGTCAAGAGGTATGAATACACTAAGGCACTGTATGTACATAAAGTGCTGTAATTTCTAAACGGTTCACCCGATATGGATGAAAATACTCTCAAATTAAAGCTGACTGTCTGTTCTTTAATGGCGTGGTCATTGTATCTGGAGTAGTGCTGGAGTAGAGAAAAAAACAAACCAAAAACGTTCACTGTCCCAATACTTTTGGAGCTCACTGTATGTATTTGATGAATCCTACTTCTATGGTGGCAGACTCACCTAGCATGTTAGTGGGCAAGCCTAGCAAGGTGTGCAGTAAATCGCGGACCTCTCTGTAACTCTGCATAACATACGCCAACTCTTCACTATCCACAAACTTCATATCTGCCCCCGAGTCAGGGGTCTCTGAGAAAGAGAGGGAGAGAGAAGGTAGAGCGATATGAGGATAAGCAAATACACTACAAAAACCACTACACTCCCTCTGCAAAGAGATCAATGTCCTTCACAAACTCACATTGTCCTCAAGGAAGCGCAAGTACTCTCTCCCTAAGGATCCATCTGGAAGGAAGGCCATCTTGGACAGATCCAATGTGGATAGCCTGATCCATGGGTGCTCTCTAACACACCAATAGATGAAACATACACACAAGAGCATCCATGGACAAACACATGTACCCACATAACTTATCCCAATCGTAGAGATGTATATTTCAGGAATCAGGATGGACATAAATACTGAGTAGGACAGACAGCAGAGGTTGTGCCATACGTTAGAATGGTATAGCCCTCAGGGTCTCCTCTTATTCTGTCCTGGAGCGTATTCAGGGCCAGGTGTCCTGTAGTCTCGCCCGAGAACGGCCACCATGTCTACAGTACATGGGGAACAGGGATCACAGTAAGAAAAATATGGTCCTTTCTATTGAGAAAAATGCAGTGTAGTATGTTACACCAAAAGAGAAAAGAGTTTCACTGTTTTTGTAACCCTGCTTGGTATCGATTACTGAGTAATGAAACTTAATCACCTACTTTGAATTTCCAATGAAGTCAGGACAACGAAACAGGGAACACCCCACCCTGCTTGGTATCGATTACTGAGTAATGAAACTTAATCACCTACTTTGAATTTCCAATGCAGACAGGACAACGAAACAGGGAACACCCCACCCACACCAAACTCATTGTGGATCAGAATTATGGTCGTTCCATGAAATAAGTGCCTTTTGCATCCCTTTGATATTTTGGATAGAAATTGTGCACCAATATTGAATTTAAAGCCTGTTATATTCAATGAAGTGCCAGTTAATACAGAACACATGGAGAATTGAATAAATATTTTTTTTATATGAATAAAGAGTTGTTAAAGTGCCAAAATATAGCATTTTGACATGTGCCCTCTGACTTCCAGGAACATTTTTATCCACTTAAGTTTTCATCATCATTATTAAGCCCTAGTTATTTTGTTTCTTTGAGAAAGTACATTCTGATTATTATTATTTATTTAACATGATTAGTGATGTATTTTAAAGTAAAAAAACTGTCCCTAATTTTAAAGGTCAACCCTGTTACGAGAACTGAACTCTCGTTTTAATATGGTGAACCTATTCCTTTTTAAATATTTTTTTCAAAAGAAACATTGAACATCTAATAGTCAAATCATAGTGTAAAAGCAGGTGAGCTGGTTCTACTCTTTTTGTCCATTTTCTGGTATTTTGTGGTGGAAAACTGAGTGGGCCGAGCATAACAAGTCAGCCAACCCTATACCAATAGATAGGCAGGCTAGAAGTGTTTTAATTTCCTTTTTTTGCATTCACTTGCCCTTCCCTGTTGTACACAACAAGCTTCCATTCCCCCTGTCACAAGGGGATTTATTGCTGATTTAAGATGAACCGTTACGGTCAACCCTGTTACGGTCAACCTTGTTACGGTCATCCTGTTACGATCAACCCTGTTACGGTCATCCTGTTACGGTCATCCTGTTACGGTCAACCCTGTTACGGTCAACCCTGTTACTTTATTTGGCACTTATTATAGTTATCTTTATTATTTTACCTCTTAAGATGGTTATTTGTATTATTTTACCTCTTTTATTAAGTTGAACATGAGCTCTTTATGACAGAATATTAAAATGGTGAAATCAAAAGTTTTTTTCTCAACAAAACATCTTAAAAGCACAGAATTGGTGGAACAACCCATTGCCTGCTCTGGGGGTTAATATCAGAGCCATACAAACTGAGTACCATTATATTCTGCCAAACTCTTGGTACTATACACATATGGCTCTGGTTAATAAGGAGTTTGTCAACGCTAAATACTCTTGATGATGTCTAAAAACTTCCTACACATGTAAATGCCCATGTGGCTGTCTGCAGAGTCTAGACCACTGTGCTGCTGCCAGACACACAGGGCTGTGGGGGAGAGCAAACACCATCAGACATGATAATGCAGTAAACCTGACTCTGGAGCAGTCATTCATCCCATCCACAATTGCTCATCAATTATCACTGCTCAGATGGGGCAGTTTCCAGTGCTCTAGTTTACTGTCAAACAGTGATTAATTTTCCTTATTTACTGGCAATAAATTAGTAAATGAGTAGCACATGAGGCCAGCAAGGAAATTAGTGTGATGGGAATCTTGAACACATTTTAAGTTTCACATTAACTGTATGTTTACAAAGCACACATGCCACAAAAAAGCATTTTACAAACAGGACATTATTATCAGTGTTGGGGAGTAGTGAACTACATGTAGTTCAACTAGTAATTTAACTACATTTTGCAGTAGCTTAGTGGTAGTTGAACTAAATTCAAATCTAGGTAGTGTTTTCAGTAGTTAATACACTTTTTTACTGTGTAACTTACTACTGGAACTAAACACTACTTTTTGGCTAAAATAAAATATGGGTGAAGTAGTCAATCATTTCATTTCTTTTTCAGCATAAGACATGCCAAATTCTCACTTGAAACATATTATAAATTATGGCCCCAAAGTAATCTGTCTTGCAATTTGTAGTCTGACATTTCAGATTTAAATCTCACAGAGACTAGTCTCAGACTAGGACACTGACATTAGTATGATATGTTACGTTTGGTATGGTTACATAAGATAGAAGGTTACTTAAAGCAAAAACGAAACGTCTAGCATGGTTGCGTGTTCTAATTTCATCAAGGACAACTTCAGAATTTTGTCTACTTTGCAACTACTTACCATGTTAGCTAACCCTTTCCCTAACCCTAACCCTTTTAGCTAAACCTTCTCCTAACCCTTTAACCTAACTCCTTAACCCAAACCTTGCCTCGTTAACATTAGCTAGCATTAGCAACCTAGCCACCTAGCTAACAATAGCAAAAACAAATGTAAATTTGTAACATATCATACGTTTTGCAAATTCGTAACATACTGTACGAATTGAAATTTGTACCATATTGGGCGAATTGTAATTCGTAACATATCATACGAATTGTAATTTGTAACATATCATACAAATTATAATTCATAACATATCATACGGAATGGATGGACATCCACACATACCATATAAAATGTAATATGTTATACTAAATGGAGTGTCTCAGAGTTACATACAGATTAATACGAAATGCTCTGCGACTTCCTTGGTGGAAGAGTGGGGTAACATCTCACAGCAAGAACTGGCAAATCTGGTGCAGTCCATGAGGAGGAGATACACTGCAGTACTTAATGCAGCTGGTGGCCACACCAGATACTGACTGTTACTTTTGATTTTGACCCCCCCCCTTTGTTCAGGGACACATTATTCCATTTCTGTTAGTCACATGTCTGTGGAACTTGTTCAGTTTATGTCTCAGTTGTTGAATCTTGTTATGTTCATACAAATATTTACACGTTAAGTTTGCTGAAAATAAACACAGTTGACAGTGAGAGGACGTTTCTTTTTTTTTGCTGAGTTTAGTTAGTTATCTAGCCAACTTTACATACTGTATAGCTAGCTAAGTGAACTCAATATCACCAGATACCTAACTTCATATTAGCTCGCTATCTTGATGTATTTATCATTGTAAAAAACAAACTTCAAATGCATTTGTAGGTAGCTACCTAACAGCCATGGAGGAGGGAGAAAAGATAGCAACGCCAACTGTCACAGTGAGAATAGGCTATTCTGGATAAGGCAGGTACTTTCATGTAGTTCCTGTCCCTAGAAGTGAGGTCAGAGATAATGGTAACATAATATTCAGTGCTGTCTAATTTGAGTATAATGAATGTTTCTTGTGATGTTTTTTGTCCTCTGATACAGAGAGCTGTGAAAGCCTGTCTGCAGACAAGGTCACAATGAAGAGCAGTGGTTCTCAGTCCTGGTCCTGAGGACTCAAAGACTCATTTTTGTTTTTGCCTTAGCACTGCACAGCTGATTCAAATGATCAACTCATCAAGTTTCAAGTGGTATTTATGTATTAATTTGTGATGCTATCCTTGATATGATCCTGCTGTTGCCACATGCTACACGTGCACATGTATGTGCACATGCATCTATCTATCCAATGTTATCATGATTTGTTATAAAATATATTATACTTTAGTAATCCACAATGACCTGGTGATGTTAAAGTCTAATAATGACATTTCTTCCATATTCCTACAGATACCTTGCAATTGGAGATTCCTTCAAAACGATTGCCTACAGTTACTGTGTAGGGCACTGCAAGGTTGGGTGACCAGGGCCATCTGGGACTGCCTCCTGGGGGAATTCAGGCATGTGAAGGCTACTTGTGTCCTGCATAACTTAATGAGGATGGACACAAGGACCAGGAGGGGGATCTGTAGCTCGCCGTCGTGTGCCAGAGGAGAGGTCTGCAGGACGTTTCAAGGATGGGGGGGCCAACAACGCAGCACGGGAGTTAATCTGTGTGCGGGAGATCTTCTCTTCCTACTTCTTCAGAGGGTACTGGCAACACCATAGACTACACTATGCACAACCAAAGGCTCTTTTTAAGATCCATCCACATTGCAATAAGAGTATTCTCACATTTACTTAGCTATGTCAACTGCAGTTATTCAATTCCCAGTTTCTCTCCCTTTGATTTCTACTTCTCAGGTAAGGGTGCTGTTTAGGTAAGGGTGATGTCTGAATAAAAACAAAACAGGCTCTTTTAAGAGTCACCCATATTGAAAAAATGTAGAACAATTAGACACCCTATAACCTACATATACACACTCATGTATCAATCTGATTGACAGATTGTGTTGTGCAGTAAGCAGGCTCAGGTGTAACTGTGGCTCCTTCCACCAAAGAATAGGCAAAAGGACCAACCATGGAGAATAGCAAGACACTTCATTATTTCTAATTATATAACTACGCTATATTGTTTGTCTTCGTGTGTCTGTGCATGTTTTTCAGTATAAAGTACACTGCAGCCACTTAGTGTGGACACCAGCTGAGGCCACACACACAGATTCCTGTTGAACACTGTCTCTTTAACTACCTTATTTTCTCAATAACAGTCTCTCTCCTTCACTTCATCCCTCTCCTCCCTTCTCCCTAAATCCTCTAGGTGTCAGTTAACCCCTCCCGCATCTGAACTGGCTACATACAGGGCACAGCATGATCAGAGGTTAATGGTCCCTTGGTCGGGTCAACAGGAAGTGTTATAAAGAGATGCTTAACATTGAAATACAGACAGAGATGTAGTAGTCCGAGTTAATGATCCAAGGTCAGTTTTGCATGTCACCTTATGATTATGATGACCGACAGTGTTAATAAGGCTTAATAATGCAATCTCTCTCTCTGTCTCTCGTATGCTGGTATGTTTTGATGTGAGAGAGGTTTCCAACCCCCCAGTCCCGTCGTCACCTCACCCTTTCTGAAGATAACCAGCCTTGGGCCCCCAGTTGGCTCAAAGGTTAGGAGACACCGATAGAGACACTATGTGATTGTGATGAACTGAGAGAATATTAAGTTTAGTAGCACTGTAATTCATTAATCATATACTGTCTTCCCTGCTCCTCACTTCTTACCACTGTCCCTTTGTCTTTTACACCTCACCACCTCTTTCTTTCTGTTTTTATAATGCACACCAGATGTGCATTGCAGTACAGATTGAACTTGTATTTATAATATATGTATTTATAACACATGGATAATGAACTTCTTTCAATAAAGCGTTTCACATTCTCTGCTGGTTCAAAGTAAGTCTCATTTGATGAAATACTACACCTATCTTGTGTCCTCAGATCAGTTCAGATGAAGGAAATTAGATTGAGATGAACCGGTTTTAAAGTATTTACATGACGCATGGGAAGTGTAGTGTACTGTTTATTTTATTCTGTATATATGAATTACAAATCAGCCTTTAACTAGTTAAATCATGTTTCTAGTATTGCATAGTTACAATATGTAACCATTGATGTCCCAGGACCAGTAAACACTTTTGAAGTGTATAATTGTAATACATATACACAGATACAGCATCATTCAAAGACTGGAGTTTGATACTCCTGGTATTGGATATGACTGAAAAAGAATGTCTCACACACATTCATACCTGAACAACACCTTTATTTGCCAAGGTAGAGTACTTGATCAGTGAATATATTCAATGTACAGGCTACAATGTGGGGATCTCATGCTTGGTAATAACTACATGCATTTACAACTTGCATCCTTGGCACAATAAAGTTATATTATACTCAATCCAAATGCTTCATTAATGCCATTAATGTTTTAAGTCCATACAACCGGCTATGATAGCTAAGTTCTGACCTAATATTTATACCAAATGTGTTAGGTTCCCTACACAGATCGGCTACATAGCTAGCTATACAACCATAGGCATACAGGTATTTTTTATCCTCCACTACACAATAGGCAATAAAATAGTTAGCTATGTTACTTCAGCTGCATCGCATGGCAAATATCAGCGAGGCAAGCATACAAAATTACACATTAAATTTGCAGTAAATGCTTTAGCTAGCTAGATTCTTTACACCCACTGTTCACAAGACGACAGCCTGGTTTGCTGGTTCTCTCGGGAGTCTGTAAAACATTAAACACTAATTACAATTCTATGTAGACAGTTCAGATGCGTAAGGGGTTCAACGACACAGCTGATATAACCTAGAGGATTTAGGGAGAAGAGAGGGATGAAGTGAAAGAGAGACTTATTGAGAAAATAAGGCCGTTAAAAACACAGTTTTTAACAGTAATCTGTGTGTGTGGCCTCACCTGGTGTCCACAGCACACTAAGTGGCTGCAGAGTACTTCATGCTGAAAAACATGAACGGACACACGAGGACAAACAATATAGCGTAGAAATAATGAAGTGTCTTACTATTCTCCATGGTTGGCCCTTTTGCCTATTCTTTGAAGGTGGAAGGAGCCACAGTTCTACACCTGAGCAACACAAACCGTTAATCAGATTGATACATGTGCGTAGGTGTGGGTTATAGGGTGTCTAATTGTTCTACATTTTTTCAATATGGGTGATTTAAAAGGGCCATTTTATTTTTGTACAGACATCACACCTTTACCTAAACAGCACCCTCACCTGAGAAGTAGAAATCAAAGGGAGAGAAACTGGGAATTGAATAACTGCAGTTGACATAGATAAGTAAACGTGAGAATACTCTTATTGCAATGTGAATGACTCTTAAAAGCCTTTGGTTGTGCATTGTGTAGGGAACAGCACGCTCTTCAAAGTAGGAGGTGAAGATCTCCCGCACACAGAATGCCTCTCTCTTCCTGCAGAGCCCCGTGTCCATCCTCATGAAGTAATTGTTTTATTTAACTAGGAAAGTCAGTTAAGAACAAATTATTATTTACAATGACGACCTAGGAACAGTGGGTTAACTGTTCCAGAACCACTGCTCTTCATTGGGACCTCTTCATATGTAGACAGGTTTCATAGCTCTTTATTTGAGGACAGAAAACCTCACAAGAAACAGGCTTCATTATAGTAAAATTACACCGCACTGAATATTATGTTACTATTATCTCTATCCTCACTTCTAGGGACAGGACCTACACAAAATTACCTGCCATATCCAAAATAACCTAACGTTACTCTCTCACTGACAGTTGGGGCTGCTATCCTATCACCCTCCTCCATGGCTGTTAGCTGGCTAACGTTACCATCCTACAAATGCATTTGGAGTTAGTTTTTTTTACAGTGATAAATACACCAAGATAGCTAGCTAATAAGAAGTTAGGTAGATGGTGATATTTCATTCACTTTGCTAGCTATCTATACAGTATGTGAAGTTGGCTAGATAGCTAGCTCATTTAGCAGCTCGTTTGAGTTAGCCTGCACTGTTTGTTTTTTTACATTTTCGAAATGTATTTACTTACTTGAATAGGTTCTCCCAGCCATGTGGACAATTGGAAACAGGGCAGCAAAGTGTGTTTGTCACCAGAGCGTTTTAGATATTACTATCGAACTATGTACCCATTAATAATAACCAGACCTTCGTACGAACTTGCTATGCTGAATTGTTGACGCACGATTGAGTACGCTGCCAGCACGCCCACAAGCAAGTCACGGTAATGTACTGCTATCTAGTAGTGATGAGTCGTTAGCCAATCAGACGACTTGTAATACGTCACGTGGTGCTGCTAAGCAAAAAGTACAACACACAAAAAGCTGTACTACATTAGGCCTTAATTTGGTAAGTACAACACTTCCTTCTTTTTTGTAGCTTGGATGAATAGTCATGATATTGGGGCTCGCCCACCCCGAAAATATTTTCTGTATGCAGCTAGTGCATCGCTGAGAAGAAAGTCAACGTTACGCCGTAAGTGCATGGCTCCATAGTTAAGCCTACAGTAGTACGACAGTTGAGCAAGATGTCCACTGGCAGGGAAAGAAGGAAATGGACAGACCTACTTTGAAAATGTTTTCTGTACCATGGCTGCATCTCTGCGGTACATGCAGTTTAAAGTCGTTTTTCTGGATCAGCGTTCGTTTGCAGTTGTCAAAACAAGAACGTTGTTTCAGTTAGATTTCTCAAATTGCCTGGGAGGAGGAGTTGGACGTTGAAGCTGGAGCTCATTTACTGCATTGCCACATAATTTATTAAAGGTGCAATAAGCAGAAATCACCATATTGTATGTTCAGTTATTTGAAGCTTGTATACAATCCGAAAGTCAAAGATTGAAAAAAACGGAACAGAAGCATAGAAATAGCGTACATAGAATAGATCTACCACGTCTTAGACTGGCTTTCAATGAGAATAACAGATCTATAACATTTTATATGTGAATTTGGTCAGGTATCCCAGAAAGTTACATATTGCAGCTTTAAAAACCTTAAGACTATTTGGAGAACAGCAAAAACAAACAAAAAGGACCCCAGACATTAATTATTATGTTTAAAGGTCTGTGGAAAGGCATATACAATTTCAACCACTACTCATTTACTTGAGTAGTGAAATAGATGCATAATACACACAATCAAAAGTCACAACAAGGCTGAATTCAAATGCCGACATCTGTTACACCTTATCCTTGCCTAGTCATGCACTTGTCATTACACAGTCACTTTTGTCTTTGTGCCTTTGACTGTGTATTATTGTGTCTAGTCAGGTATGGTTTCCACACATTAGGTTCTGATCTTTGCTTACAGTCCAGTGTTATGGACTTGGCCATCTAAAAAAAGTGAGAGTTTCTAACTCATTTATTTCTCACAAGGTTTTGCCTGTCTTGCAACTCGTAAAGGCCACGTGATTTACATGGCTGATTCAGTTGGCCAATTATTTGTTATGGAAATATTGTCTGGTATGGGTTACCATGGATCCACTATTATTCCAGCATCAGACAGGTTATTTATGTCCAATGATAACACTGCAGTGTTTTGTATAGGCCAGAGAAGCTGGAGTCCTTTTAATTTTATATCACCTTTTAAATCTCCTTTCTCTTTCTTGAAGTGACTTCACTTTACAATTTCTAACTATTACAAGAATTCTCTTAGTTTCCTCGTGGATTGCAATGTAAGCGGACGTAATCGGCGTCCAAAAAGGCAGATTGCCGATTGTTTAAAACTTGAAATCGGCCCTAATTAATCGGCCATGCCGATTAATCAGTCAACCTCTAGTCCATACCGCAGGTCTGCCTGAAAAGCCACTCCTGTCCTGTCTCTTTTTGAATTATATGTTGATTACTAAGGACTGCTACACTATATTGCATTTATTTGTTGTTTTGGCCTGAGGTGAAAGGTTGAATGACAGAAATGTGCTTAGACAACATACAAGAAAGTTGGCTTTTAGACACCTTTAACTGTGCGTGCAACCCATGTGCAACAACTGCAAATAAACAAACAGAACAGCTGCCTCTACCCCATATTTCCTGTGAGTTACAGTTGAAGTCGGAAGTTTACATACACCTTAGCCAAATACATTTAAACTCAGTTTTTCACAATTCCTGACATTTAATCCTAGTAAAATTCCCTGTATTAGGTCAGTTAGGATCACCACTTTATTTTAAGAATGTGAAATGTCAGCATAATGGTAGAGAGAATTATTTATTTCAGCTTTTATTTCTTTCATCACATTCCCAGTGGGTCAGAAGTTTACATACACTCAATTAGTATTTGGTAGCATTGCCTTTAAATTGTTTAACTTGGGTCAAACGTTTCAGCTAGCCTTCCACAAGCTTCCCACAATAAGTTGGGTGAATTTTGGCCCATTCCTTCTGACAGAGCTGGTGTAACTGAGTCAGGTTTGTAGGCCTCCTTCCTCGCACACGCTTTTTCAGTTCTGCCCACAAATTTTCTATGGGATTGAGGTCAGGGCTTTGTGATGGCCACTCCAATACCTTGACTTTGTTGTCCTTAAACCATTTTGCCACAACTTTGTAAGTATGCTTGGGGTCATTGTCCATTTGGAAGACCCATTTGCGACCAAGCTTTAACTTCCTGACTGATGTCTTGAGATATTGCTTCAATATATCCACATAATCTTCCTTCCTCATGATGCAATCTATTTTGTGAAGTGCACCAGTCCCTCCTGCAGCAAAGCACCCCCACAACTTGATGCTGCCACCCCCGTGCTTCACGGTTGGGATGGTGTTCTTTGGCTTGCAAACCTCCCCTTTTCCTCCAAACATAACAATGGTCATTATGGCCAAACAGTTCCATTTTTGTTTCATCAGACCTGAGGACATTTCTCCAAAAAGTACGATCTTTGTCCCCATGTGCAGTTGCAAACTGTAGTCTGGCTTTTTTATGGCGGTTTTGGAGCAGTAGCTTCTTCCTTGCTGAGCGGCCTTTCAGGTTATGTCAATATAGGACTCGTTTTACTGTGGATATATATACTTTTGTACCTGTTTCCTCCAGCATCTTCACAAGGTCCTTTGCTGTTGTTCTGGGATTGATTTGCACTTTTCACACCAAAGTACATTCATCTCTAGGAGACTGTACAAACAATAGTACGCAAGTATAAACACCATGGGACCATGCAGCGCGGTATGACGGCTGCATGGTCCCATGGTGTTTATACTTGCGTACTATTGTTTGTACAGATGAACGTGGTACCTTCAGGCGTTTGAAAATTGCTCCCAAGGATGAACCAGACTTGGGGAGGTCTACAATTTATTTTTATGAGGTCTTGGCTGATTTCTTTTGATTTTCACATGATGTCAAGCAAAGAGGCACTGAGTTTACATCCACAGGTACACCTCCAATTGACTCAAATGATGTAAATTTGCTTATCAGAAGCTTCTAAAGCCATGATTTCATTTTCTGGAATTTTCCAAGCTGTTTATTGGCACAGTCAACTTAGTGTATGTAAACTTCTGACCTACTGGAATTGTGATACAGTGAATTATAAGTGAAATAATCTGTCTGTAAACAATTGTTGGAAAAATGACTTGTGTCATGCACAAAGAAGATGTCCTAACCGATGTCATAACTAACTATAGTTTGTATAGTTCGATTTTTAATGACTCCAACCTAAGTGTATGTAAACTTCCGACTTCAACTGTATGTAGGTAACCTATGCTTGCAGTGGCCTGGGACATAGGGTGTGGTTAATAATAAGGTTTGATATTTGTTTACACAGGAAGCTGTATGAGACGTTGATGGAGAGGCATGGCCCGCATATCTATACCCTCTTTGGACTCCTCCCTTCCAGGGATACCCCAGAGTGTGCTGGCTGTTTCCATGGAAACTAAGTACCAATGCCAGCAGTGTCACCAGGTCCTGAGGAAGCCAGTCCAGGCTCAGTGTGGACACCGTTTCTGTGTCCATTGTTTCAAACTGCTCACCAGGTAGACACTGTAGCTCTTCACCTCATCCCCACTACAGGCTCTGCAAACCCCCACCCTAACTCAAGTTCCCCTTACTTTAATTAATAACCCTTTGTCACTGGGCGTGGTGGTGTTGTTGGTTCCTTGGCTCCCATCAGCATCTCGCCCTTCCACTTACCTCAGCCCCTGTCAGGATGAGTCAGCACGGGATGATGTGTGTCGGTCTGCGGTGGGTGTGTGGTAGGATCTTGCTGTTACCAAGAAGCTTGATCTTGCAAGCTAATGTTAGCCACTTCACTAATGTTAGCAAAACCCAGCTGGAGAGAATTTATTTGGCACATCTTAGATAGTTAACTTAATAGTTAAAAGATATATACAGTGAGGGAAAAAAGTATTTGATCCCCTGCTGATTTTGTACGTTTGCCCACTGACAAAGAAATGATCAGTCTATAATTTTAATGGTAGGTTTATTTGAACAGTGAGAGACAGAATAACAACAAATCCAGAAAAACGCATGTGAAAATTTTTATAAATTGATTTGCATTTTAATGAGGGAAATAAGTATTTGACCCCCTCTCAATCAGAAAGATTTCTGGCTCCCAGGTGTCTTTTATACAGGTAACGAGCTGAGATTAGGAGCACACTCTTAAAGGGAGTGCTCCTAATCTCAGTTTGTTACCTGTATAAAAGACACCTGTCCACAGAAGCAATCAATCAATCAGATTCCAAACTCTCCACCATGGCCAAGACCAAAGAGCTCTTGAAGGATGTCAGGGACAAGATTGTAGACCTACACAAGGCTGGAATGGGCTACAAGACCATCGCCAAGCAGCTTGGTGAGAAGGTGACAACAGTTGATGCGATTATTCGCAAATGGAAGAAACACAAAAGAACTGTCAATCTCCCTCGGCCTGGGGCTCCATGCAAGATCTCACCTCGTGGAGTTGCAATGATCATGAGAACGGTGAGGAATCAGCCCAGAACAACAAGGGAGGATCTTGTCAATGATCTCAAGGCAGCTGGGACCATAGTCACCAAGAAAACAATTGGTAACACACTATGCTGTGAAGGACTGAAATCCTGCAGCGCCATAAGGTCCCCTGCTCAAGAAAGCACATATACATGCCCGCCTGAAGTTTGCCAATGAACATCTGAATGATTCAGAGGACAACTGGGTGAAAGTGTTGTGGTCAGGTGAGACCAAAATGGAGCTCTTTGGCATCAACTCAACTCGCCGTGTTTGGAGGAGGAGGAATGCTGCCTATGACCCCAAGAACACCATCCCCACCATCAAACATGGAGGTGGAAACATTATGCTTTGGGGGTTATTTTCTGCTAAGGGGACAGGACACCTTCACCGCATCAAAGGGACGATGGACGGGGCCATGTACCGTCAAATCTTGGGTGAGAACCTCCTTCCCTCAGCCAGGGCATTGAAAATGGGTCATGGATGGGTATTCCAGCATGACAATGACCCAAAACACACAGACAAGGCAACAAAGTAGTGGCTCAAGAAGAAGCACATTAAGGTCCTGGAGTGGCCTAGCCAGTCTCCAGACCTTAATCCCATAGAAAATCTGTGGAGGGAGCTGGAGGTTCGAGTTGCCAAACGTCAGCCTCGAAACTTTAATGACTTGGAGAAGATCTGCAAAGAGGAGTGGGACAAAATCCCTCCTAAGATGTAGTTGGCCACCAGGTTTGCACACAAGAAACGTTTGACCTCTGTGATTGCCAACAAGGGTTTTGCCACCAAGTACTAAGTCATGTTTTGCAGAGCGGCCAAATACTTATTTCCCTCATTAAAATGCAAATCAATTTATAACATTTTTCACATGCGTTTTTCTGGATTTTTTTGTTGTTATTCTGTCTCTCACTGTTCAAATAAACCTACCGTTAAAATTATAGACTGATAATTTCTTTGTCAGTGGGCAAACGTACAAAAGCAGCAAGGGATCAAATACTTTTTTCCCTCACTGTAGCTGTCAAACATTTAGTAGTGAATTTCATACAAGTGTACCTTGATCACCTCACTTAAGTTGCGCTGCAGAGATGACTCCCCCACATGACTGGCTCAAACCGCTGTTTTGGGGAACTTGTACCGGTAAGCTTCATAATGAAAAATTATGAAGCTCGTGCTGCACAACAGTGAGTGACTCACAAGGCTCTGGTCTCATCGTTGTGTGCTTGTAAACAAACACCACGTGACTGGGAACCACTGTAAGGTTAAATGAAGAACGCAATGTTCTTTATCTCCTAACATATTGCACAAGTAGCTACAAATATTCAAATGTAAAAAAAAAAAAAACTTAAAATAGTTTCAACGCTATTGATGGAATTGAAAAATCATCCCGTGGCGTTTTACAAATACCCCGGTATACGGTATACTGCCCAAGCCTAGTGTGTGGTAGCCAGTCAGATTAACGCCAATACAGGTCCAGCCTCGACTGGAACTATCTGAAATGGATCTTACCTCTGGTGGTGCAACACTGGACCAAGCTGCTCTTGCTAAATCTTACTAAATATATCTTCTCACTGGGAGTTTAACTATGTCACCATCTCACACTGCAGCTAATTCTGTTTATTTGTGTTTTGTTCATTTCAATATAACACATTGTAGTTCTATTAACTTTGGGCACATTTTTTCTTCTGTGATTATGGAAAATATATTTCACAGTGGTTTAGATGGTACAATGATGCTCTACACAATTACTGCTTGTTTTTACACCTGCAGTCCTTTAAAGAGAAGTGGAATCATGTACGTTTTTATACTTCACCTGCTGCTAGAAATAGATATTTTTGCATCTTCATTTGCTAACTTGAGTTGTTTTATGAGGAGAAACAGACATTCAACTACAAACCCTCACTGTCAGTCTTCTCATACATTTCACTACAATTCAGGTCAAGTACATTGTACTTGAAGTTCTGTATTGGTGCTGATGTTGAAATTCAAGGGTCAGTAATTTGGTAATTCCAGGAACTTGTACAATTTGTAATCCTGTTTCGGTTTTAAACTCACTATAAATTCCAGTTGCCACACGTCATTTTCTAAGAATTTAGTGGGGAGTGGTTTCAACATGGAGCTGGCTGGTCATGGTTGGTTATCTAAATGCATACCACATAGTTAGTGGTTTCTAGTGGGACTATAGTATATTTTTGAGTCATTAACCCCACACAGAAAACTCTCATAGGGGAACTATTATCTCTATTCACAGCCCTCATCCGTCTACTGGTGGTCTGACTCCTCCACACGAAATCCTCTGTCTGTGGATTTAAACATCAACCTTTTCATTTATTTGCATCTTTGTGTTGCCTTGGATACTGATGCGCCTGTTGTTGTATGTCTTGCCCGTGCCCACTAATTATAGTATTCTTAATACCTATTATTACAATGTCTTTGCAATGGATCTCGTTAGGCAAGTCTTGATATGACTTGCCCATTTGTGTTTATATATGTTTATCATGTATACTCAAAAGTGCTATATATGCTACATAGTTACATGATTCATCTTTCTAGTTTAACCCTGTGCTTTGTAGCCTAATGGTAATCATTGTAAATACTGGTAGTGGTTCAGGTGAGGCTAAGAGCCCTCTAGTCGTTGGCCACTGAAATTATTTTGTAATCACATGACTTGTCTCCATCATCAGCTCCGGCCCAAAGCCCTGTGAAGCCTGTCGACAGGAGGAGATATATGAGGAGCCACAATCCATTCTCAATAGTAATGAGGTAAGGCTCCGTTCCATTCAGTTAACTTCTAACAACATCTCTGGTGAATCATGTTGCTCCTCACGAAAAAAGGATATGGATTTCATTCACCTAAAGTATTTATTACAGTTCAATGTTTAAGGAAGAAAACGGAAATTGAGGGGAATAAGTTAACCATGCAGTGAATTTCCCTGCATGGGAAGTTGGCCAGATGCCCAAGTACAACCTTCAACCAGACCCCCCCAGTCTGGTTGAACAGTAACAGTGAATGTCACAACTATTGTATGTAATTAGAGTATTCTTTGTTCTTGGTACCTCCCTCAGGCTTTTCCAGACAATGCAGCTGGTAGAGAAATTGCCAGCCTGCCTGCCAAATGTATCAGTGAGGGATGCTCTTGGACTGGTTGCATAAAAGAATATGAGGTATAGTATGGAGTTAATGCTTATGTTTTACTGGGTTGTCATTGGGTGATACAAATGAGAATATCTTGTGCATGTTTTGAATTTGAGTTACCTGATTGGATGTCCCTCATGTCGTGTTGAGAGCCAATAGCAAAGCACACAGTAGCAATCTGGCATGCTGACCAGACTGCCCCCATTGCGTGTGCGAGCGTTGCAAAAATAAATGTACATATACTTGTTATTCAATGGCATGTATCTGCATAGCCAGGTGCTAAAATAGAACTTGGTCCCGCCTCTCCCATCTTCTCATTGGTATACCCACATGGGTGGTTGAAAGATGAACGCGGTCCACACTCCAATCCAGTTGGTGCCGATTAATGCACTTTAAAGTTGGTTGCCAACCATCATATAAAATCCACAGTAGAAGAAGAATGAACAGGAGATTTTAATCAAAGAAAACTAAGTAAATAATAACTAGGTTTCACCTTTTATCTGTGACTCAAAATGTGTCCAAATTCTGCAAAGATCCAGCACAAAAAAAGGGACCATGTCCATTTCAGGTAAAATAACAACCCATGTTTATCTCCCAGGACAAATTAGCTAGCAATGCAAGCTAGCTAAATGTCCATGAATGTTTCATACAGTATGTATTTTAACCTGTCCCTAAATGTAATATAGTTGGTTCACAGTTGGTTTTAGTATTTTAATCTGTGTATCATGAACGCCTCTGGTGGGGATAGACAAAATCAACACTGGTTTGGTTGCGATGTGAGAGTGAAACAGGATCTGCCTTTGTTATATGACTTGGAAAGTCCCTGGAGTTTTTTTATAAAACCTGTTAGGCGGAGAGTGGAAAGTACCCAAGGCCTGCAGGCATAGATTTACTATTCCATCTGTCCGGAGTAGTCTGAGAAATTCATAATAATAATAATACTGCTAAACAGCAAATTATTGTATGGTTGTTAGACTAATTTAACTGTAAATCCATTTGTCCATTGATTGTAGAGACTGAAAACAGGAAGAGAGGGGAGTTTTATGAGGAAGCAAACCTTGGCCTTCAGCCAACATGTACTGTTGTATAACAGGGAATGTTAGGGAGGGGGAAGTTTTAAGTTCATTGCTCTTTTATTTCTTCAGTTTGATAATTTGCATCTAATCGTAGGTTATAACTATGTGTTTTGTGGGAGATGTTAAAAGACTGTCAACTGTAAATATGTCTGTCTACGGTAATTCAGTAAAACGTTTTTTGGGGGTTAATGTGCTTCCTCAGAACTGTGGATAGAAGTGTATTTACTTTCACAAGAGGGGGAAAAAGGAAGTGATACTGTCTAGGCTACATTTCTAGGGCCGATTCAGCAGCAAGTTTTTGTGTTCATGCAGATTGTGCAGTTGAATGTCATGCTGACAACCAACTTGATGACTTGTGCTAAAAATATTTTATCGTGTAGGCGTTTTGTGTTGGTTCAGTGGCCTTTTAATGTTGTCGTTGTCTGTTGGAGATTGTGTGATTGGAGTCAGTAACACGTATTCAGTGGACTATTAAAAAACAACCTGTGTTTACTGTAGGATTCACTGGGAAATGGAAAGACAAGCAGTGTTGCTAATCATATTGACATAGGCTGAACTTTTTGTGAGTTTCCAAATTAGGAAAATACTTTAGACAAGTCGTTATTGTTTTTAGTTATGGTTAAGGTTGGCTTGGGGATATTTTAGAGAAGGGTTGGTAAGGGTATGTGGAAAAACATGCTCACTTACCTGCTCTGCTGCCTTCTTGAGCCTTGAGACTGAATGAGAAAAGAAATGGTGGTAGATGGCAACTCTCTTCTCTCCCCACACCCCCTTCCCCTCCCACCTGCTTTAAAACTCAGCTAGAGCAGGACTGACATTTACTGTAACAATTCACAAGTAGATGGATTCATTTGTATTTGACTTTATATTTTAACTTTTGTAGTTGTGAGGCACAATTAATTCAACCCTTGACAGCCTTGTTGCACATCTGCAAGCATCAACCCTATGTGCAGTTTCATGCAACACCAAAACAACCACAATAGGCCATACTCTCACAAACACGTCAATGTTTCGCATCTCACAGAACACCCTTTTCTATACATGAGCAATATTTAAAGAGAGCAGTGTTTCATATATGGATCTGTGGTGTCATTTTACTGTACAACCATAAAGACTTTCACACTTTCAAAAAACAATTTTGGCATCTACTGCAGTTCTCTGTGCTGTATAAGGTCACCACAGTAATCATACTTCCCGCTCCGTTGTGGCTGTTTTCAGTTAGAAGAAGTGCATCTAGTTTAACTGCCATAACGGGCTGCTAATAAACTCGTATGCAACAAACTGGTTAACCATCAACCCAACTGTCATTTTAATCTTGCAAGCTATGACTTGCATAGAACTGTGTTTACTGAATAGACAGGTTGTCCCTCTTAAGCCAAGGATATAGGAGTAGGTTATAAAACAGCTTTTTCTTTTGCTTAACATTTATTTTAAAGGCTTACTTATTATTGAGAACAGGATCCTGTGTAGCTCAGTCGGTAGAGCATGGCTCTTGCAGTGCCAGGGTTGTGGGTTCGATTCCCACGAGGGACCAGTATGAAAAAAAGTATTAAAATATATGCACTTACTACTATGTCACTCTGGATAAGAGTGTCTGCTAAATGACTAAAAGGTAAAATAAATTACAGTCATGCCAAGTCTGCTCCTTTCATAACACAATGCTTTTTAAAAATATTTCAACTTTTAAATGCAAGTTCAGAAAGGAAACACCACAGAAATATTTATAACCATTTATTAATCAATGAATAATGCAAGTCTTATAGGCTCTGCTCCTTCAGGTTAGCTCACTGCCCAAGCAAAGCGTCAATATATAATATAGCCTATGGACAGTGAGCGCGGTAAGCTATACCAATCCCCCGGCAGGAACACAGAACCTGGTGGTGCGAGCAAGAAGCCGGCGTATAGTTGAAGTAGCAGCATGATGAATGAGGGGACCCGGTCAGCTTAAAATAGACCACCAAATAATGTAGGTGTGATTTATACTAGTGTCTTTGGTACCATCTCAGCAGGTGTGTCAGCTGAGACGGGGCACTCAGGTTTCCTTTCTGAACCTTCTCCACTTAATTTCAGAAAGAAAGCGCCACAAAGAAATATGTTTAACCATTTATTAAAGATGCACTATGCAAATGTTGAAAATGTTGAAATAATTAGGCTAATTTCTGTTTGTGACAAAACAACTACATAGTGTAGAGAATCATTGTACCATCTAAACTGCTGTGAAATATATTTTCCATAACCACAAATATTGTATTATCAGCTGTTTGAATCTGGTGTACAAAACCGAAAGTAAAAGATGCAAAACGAAAATTAAGACTGGGAAGCAAAGAAAGAAATGGAGCACATAGAACAGATCTACCACTTCTTAGACTTGCTTTCAATGAGAATGACAGATTTATAACTAACATTTCTATGTGAATTTGTTCAGGTCACCCAAAAAGTTACATTTTGCAGCTTTTAAGCAATGAATAATGCAAGTCTTGGCGATATAGGCTCTGCTCCTTCAGGGTAGCTCACTGCCTAAGCAAAGCGTCAACATATAATATAGTCTATGGGCAGTGAGTGCGGTAAGCTATACCAATCCCCCAAAACAGCAGAACCTTACACCAGATGACTCTGTAGTTACAGCAGAAGCGCCATTTAGATATTATCAAATAGACCAGTTAAGTAATCTTACCATCGCAACAATGAATCCTATGTGAGAATGTTAACCATGTGTGGCATAAACTGAGCAACATGTGACTTCTATCCCTGGTGAAGTACCGCTGGGTACCCTCACTTGAGGCATGATGATCTTCATCTTGGCACGTGAACTATCTGCCTATCTTGCCAACACACACAGAACAAAAATACTGAGTTACAGTTCATATAAGGAAATCAGTCAATTGAAATAAATAAATTAGGCCCTAATGTCCCTCACATGACTGGGCAAGGGTGCAGCCATGGGTGGGCCAGGCTTCCACCCACTGGGAAGCCAGGCCCAGACTATCATAATTAGTTTTTCCCAACAAAAGGGCTTTATTACAGATAGAAATACTCCCCAGTTTCATCAGCTGTCTGGATAGCTGGTCTTAGATGATCCCGTAGGTGAAGAAGCCGGATGTGGAGGTCCTGGGCTGGCGTGGTTACACGTGGTCTGCGGTTGTGAGGCCGGTTGAACGTACTGCCAAATTCTCTAAAAGGATGTTGGAGGCGGCTTATGGTAGACATTCCCTCAGTCAACATGCCAGTTGCACGCTCCCTCAACTTGAGACATCTGTAGCATTGTGTTGTGACAAAACTGCACATGTTATTAGCCTTTTATTGTCCCCAGCCCAATAATGATCATGCGGTTTAATCCGCTTCTTGATATACCCCACCTGTCAGGTGGATTGATTATCTTGGCAAAAGAGAAACACCAGTCAACTGGGATTGCTGGCTGGACAGTTCTTTCTTTAAAAACACAACAGAGGAGTTACGGAGTACGAACGCAATCTTTTACACTGGGGCCGAGACCAGTCTTCTTGTCTTTGCTGGACATCTGTTACACCAGCATCAGTGATAAATAATGGATCGCCCAGCGTGGCAAGTGGTCGGCATTGCAGATAGCATAACATGGAAGAGAAAACAGTGTTAGTTCGAGCAATGACAACTGGAGTACCTTTACCCTTCCTATTAGTTTTAGAATGAGTTAAATTGGTTACACAGACTTTTGGCCTCCCATCCCATTCTAAACACCTCTCGCCGGCTTTGTATTCATGTTACCTGATGAAATTGCTGTACAATATGATCATGTTGCCATCTGATGCACATTCAGATGTCATAAATCAGCACTGCAGAGCTCTCCCTGTCCTATGCAGTGCCTTGATTGTATTACTGTTGATGATATCTGGAAATGTGCATGTACACCCTGGCCCATCTGCTGTTGCTAGCCACAATTCTGACTTGTGCTCTGATATCTGCTTCACTGATTTCTGCTCTCGTAAAAGCCTGGGTTTTCTGCACATTAACATTAGAAGCTTATTACCAAAAATGGATCAATTGAAAGTGTGGGTTCAGAGCTCCAATCCAGATGTGTTGGTCACTGAGACGTGGTTAAGGAATACTGATGTTAACCTTTCTGGTTATAACCTTTTTCGGCAAGACAGATCTTCCAAAGGTGGGGGAGTGGCAATCTTTACCAAGGATCACCTTCAGTGCTCGGTTGTCTCCACCAAGTCTGTCCCCAAACAATTTGATTTGCTGGTTTAAGTATTCAACTTGAAAATAGCTCTTTGTTAACAGTTGCTGGGTGCTATCATCCTCCATCAGCACCGGCATGGACCCTACCTGCCCTAAGCTATCTCCTGGCCCCTTACACCAAGTCTGAATTTGTCCTGCTAGGTGACCTAAACTGGGACATGCTTAAACCACCTCACCAAGTCCTAAAGCAATGGGATTCCCTATCTTTCTCAGATTATTACCAATCCCACTAGGTATGACTCCAACACCCAGAAAAGGATACTCTTCTTGATGTTATCCTCACAAATAATCCTGGTATCAGTCTGGTGTTTTCTGTAATGGCCTTAGTGATAACTGTTTTACAGCCTGTGTTCGTAATGGCTGCTCAGTGAAACGACCTGTCCTGATTTGTCATAGACTATTGCTAATAAACTTTAATGAGCAAGCCATTCTTCCTGAACTGGCCCCTGTAAAATGGTATAGAATCGGGTTAATCCCCTCTGTCGAAGACGCTTGGACCTTCTTTTTAAATTTTCAGTGGTATTGTTAACAAATATGCCCCCATAAAGAAAATGAGAATCAAAAACAGGTTCAGGCCTTGGTTCGACCTTGATCTTGCAGAGTTACTCCACCTCAAGAATTGCATTTTGCGAAAGGCTCGGCACACGCATACTCAGGCTGACTGGCTCTCGTTTAGGCAAATGAGAAATAAGTGCAATCAGGCTATCCGGAAGGCCAAAGTTAGTTACTTTAACCTGTTACAGAGCCAATCCCGTGAACGGGATCGATTTTGACAACATCCGGTGAAATGCAGAGCGCCGAATTCAAATTCCTCTGATGGCATACCCAAGCGTCCAGGTTACACAATAAAAGGTCCTTTTTGTTCGATAAAGTTCCTTTTTATATCCATATAGCTCTGTTTGGTTGGCGCGTTTTGTTCAGTAATCCACCTGCCCAAAGGCTTTCATCCATGCAGACAAATTATATCCCAAAAGTACCTGTAAAGTTTGTCGAAAAAAGTAAAACAGCATTTGTAATCAATACTAAGATACCCTAAAATGAATATACACTATAATATTTCAGACGGAATATAACCTGCTGAATAGAAGAGAAAAAGAACTGAGCGCGCATTCCCTGTTACGCGCAAAATCCAAAACAGGACACTTGATGTGAACTCAGGAACAAGTGGTCTTACTCCCTTGATTTTCATGATTGAAGCTTCAAACCTTTTTTCTAAAGACTGTTGACATCTAGTGGAAGCCATAGGAACTGCAATCTGGGGGTTAAACTATGAGGCTTTGAATAGCTGGCCTATTGAAAACAGTGTGACATGACTGATTCAGACATCCCGGATGGATTTTTCTCTGGTTCTTGCCTGCCATATCAGTTCTGTTATACTCACAGACATAATTTTAACAGTTTTAGAAACTTCTGAGTATTTTCTATCCAAAGCTAATTATATGCATATCCTAGCTGGGCCTGAGTAACAGGCAGTTTACTTTGGGCACGTTTTTCATCCAAACTTCAAAATACTGCCCCCTAGCCCTAAGAAGTTAAGGAGCAGTTCTCTCTCTGTGGGTCTAACCCCAAGAAGTTCTGGAAAACGGTTAACCTCTCTGCGCTAGGTGGGACGGTCACGTCCCACATCTACAACATCCGGTGAAATTGCAGAGCGCCAAATTCAAATTACAGAAATACTCATTTCAAACATTCATGAAAATACAAGTGTTGCACACTCTTCAAAAGCTTAGAATCTTGGCAATCTCACAGCGTTGTCAGATTTCAAAAAGACTTTACGACGAAAGCAGAACATTTTGATTGTCTGAGGACAGCGCCCCGTGTACTTCCTGCATTAGCATAAAAACATAACCAGCACGGGTGTCACAAAAGTAATAAAACAGAGATAAAATAAATCGCTTACCTTTGAAGATCTTCTTTTGATGGCAATCCGAAGGGTCTAAGCAAGATAATCAATGTTCCTTTTGTTCGAAAAAGTCCCTCTTTATATCCATAAAGCTCCGTTTGGTTGGCACATTCTGTTCAGAAAATCCACCGTCCACTCGTCCATTATCCAAGACATCTAAAGTTTTCAAAATATACCTATAAACTTTGTCCAAACAAATCAAACAACATTTCTAATCGATCCTTAGGTACACTTATGTATATTAACGATAATATTTCACACGGGTAATATCTTGGGCGATAGAAAAGGAGAAAACCGAGGCGCGCGCATGAAACCTTGTCTAAAGACTGTTGATATCTAGTGGAAGCCATAGGTACTGCAACCTGGGAGCTGGATTTAAGCATTTCCAATAGCAACTCATTGGAAAATGAGCCAGCTCACAGAATCACGTTTTCTCGGATGGATTTCCCTCGGGTTTTCGCCTGCCATATCAGTTCTGTTATACACAGACATTATTTTATCAGTTTTAGAAACTTCAGAGTGTTTTCTATCCAATACTAGCTTCTGGGCCTGAGTAACAGGCAGTTTACTTTGGGCACGTTTTTCATCTGAACTTCAAAATACTGCCCACTAGCTCAAACAGGATAAAGACCTGGAGAATAAACCTCCTCCTCACAGCTGCCCATGTCCCTTAAAGTTGATGATGTGGTTATTACTGACTGAGCTCTTTAATCACCACTTCATTAAGTCAGGATTCCTATTTGACTCAGCCATGCCTCTTTGCCTGTCCAACATTTCCTCATCTCCCACCCCTTTTAAATGCGACTATCCCCGATGCTTCTCCCTCTTTTTCCCCTTCCCCGCTACAAAGTTTCTCCCTGCAGGCAGTCACTGAGTCCGAGGAGCTCCTGAAACTTGACCCCAAAAAAAACATCTGGGTCAGATGGTTTAGACCCTTTCTTCTTTAAGGTTGTTCCCCCTATCATCGCCAAGCCTATCTCAGACCTTTTTAACCTGTCTCTACTTTCTGGGGAGGTTCCCATTGCTTGGAAGGCAGCCACGGTTTGTCCTTTGTTTAAAGGGGGAGATCAAGCTGATCCTAACTGTTATAGGCCTATTTCTATTTTGCCCTGTTTAACCTGGCAACACCCTACGGTTTAGCATGGTGGTGGCAGCATCATGCTGCGGGGGATGTTTTTCAGCGGCAAGGACTGGGAGACTAGTCAGGATCGAGGAAAAGATGAACGGAGCAAACTACAGAGAGATCCTTGATGAAAACATGCTCCAGAGCGCTCAGGACCTTAAACTGGGGCGAATGTTCGCCTTTCTAACAGGACAACGACCCTAAGCACACAGCCAAGACAACGCAGGAGTGGCTTCGGGACACGTCTCTGAATGTCCTTGAGTGACCCAGCCAGAGCCCGGACTTGAACCCGATCTAACATTTCTGGAGAGACCTGAAAATAGCTGTGCATATACTTTCCGAATGCACTGTGTATCTTGAGCATAGAGGACCTCTAGGGTTCTGGCCAATCCTGAATAGAGGGCATAGGTTGTTTAGCCAACCTCAAGATCCGACAGGGCGTGGTGATATCTGGGAAAGCTTTGGAAAGGCATGATTGATACTCGCCTCTAATTGGTACCATCTCAGCTGATTTGTCAGCTGAGGCGGGGCACTCTGGTTTTCTTTCTGAACTGGCTCAGCTTAATTACTTCTAAATGGCATTTGCTTTAAAGCCACTCTTTTTGTGTCAGGAATTTCCATTGACATTAAGTTTGAAAAGGAAATGTATATCTTGCACGCTCAATCTTACAACATGCAAATGCATGCAAGGATAAAGATTAACACAGACTACATTGGCTGGTTTTGGTTGTCCTTTCTTATTCTACATAGATCTTAGGAAATCCCAGGACATAGTGTCTATAGTACTGTAATTAGTTTACATAGTTGCTGTCAAACTCCAAACACTTGTCACTGACTGGTTGGACATTCATTTCCCAGTGAGCAAACAATTTCTGTACTTACAAATAAATTTATATGAATGCTGTATCACGTTTTCGCTTTAACGGACCTTATTTTTATATTGACATTTGTCTATAAAACTCATGAATGCAACTGTTTATGTCAAATTGTTTTGTTTTCTAACTTGTAGCCCTGGTTGTCCTGAAAATAAAATGGTAAAACACTTTATTGTAAAGCTAAATATAAGGGCTGGACATGCAGATAAATGAAGGTCATGAAAAGTGAAAATGAAAAGCCTATTTTTGCTGGGATCTCGGGACTGAAGGGGATAACCCCTTCCTTACCTTCTAACCACTGTTAGGTTCAAAATTTTCAGAGTAAATAACTCACGGACACTAGAGAAGCTTAACCAAGTTTAATTCTTCCCAAAGGGTCGTTACAGCTGTAATTCAGACAAAAACCTGTTCTCACCATCACACGTGTATGTATGTATATATATACACTCCTCCTTCTCTCCAATCTTTACATCTTATGTTTCCACAGGAAGAGGGTAACAGGATGTAAACCCTTATTACTCCCTTCAGGGGATCTGACCTGACCTCCTGACCTCAACCCCTCCTTCGCCTAATCCACAGATGTCTATCCGCTTCCCCTATAGCAATCCTGTGATCTCTTCCCGTCCACCCAACACATTCCAAAGTCTTTCTACAGAGACCCATTACCTTCTGACATAAAACCGTCTCTTTCACTCCTTATACACTATGCGTCTGATCTATCATGTCTTTTAATATCTCAATGTTCAAAGTTTACCCCGAATCCAACACCGCTCTTGTGTAGCTTGTGAGCGTCATAGAGCAGAACATGTTGCATGTTGGTGAGAGTCTCAGCTTTTCATAGATAGCTTTTAATAGTTTGTAGCTCAAACCATTAGGGCTCTACAGACGTTTTTGTAAAAAAAAGACTGGCCCGGGCCCCTTCGGGATCTGCCATTGTCTCAAAAACACTGGTCTCGTTTAGCCCCTGTTAATCCCACAGATTAATGGTTGGTATCTATGGATGCAGAAGAAATCCAATGGTACAACCCCAAACGTCTGTAGCTCACACATTATGTTTAAAAGGGGTTCAAGTTAAAAATGCACCAGTGTTACGGTGGGACTCATTGGGTTATACTGGTACAGGTTTCTGCAAATGGTCAGTGGTAAAACTATCTTTTTTTTTTGTTTCCCAGGCACAACATGAGGGCAAGTGTGAGTATGAGCGGGTACCATGTGAAACCTGCCAGGTCCTTATCATGCGCAGTGAAAAAGAGAGGCATAATGAAAGAGAATGTGAAGCAAGGACATTGAACTGCAAGTACTGCAAAGTCTCCTTCAACTTCAAGGAAATCAAGGTGAGACGCTTATCTGGAGAACACCAATGGCCAACAAATATACAAGTGGATACAGTACTCCAGAGTCAGATTCTGATGAGATGGTTATGGAATGTGTTCATTCTGAGATGAACGGATATTCTCATACCAACTCCCACTCCTTATCTATTACAGGCTCATGATGAAATCTGCCAGAAGTTTCCCATGCAGTGCAAGGACTGTGGAAAGAAAAAGATCCCACGAGAAAAGGTCTGTCCTCTACTGTGTCCTTTAAAAGTCTTAATTTGGCTTGCTTTCTAGGTCAATGAATCATATCTTATCAGCCTTGGTGCTATATAGTTTCTGCTTTCAATAAATATACATTGTTGCCTAGTCAAGAGGAGTAGGCCAGAGCATGAACAGACTCATTTATCACTCTTTAGTAGAAGTAGGTCTCACTATGAAGTCTTCTCATAACAGAACTAAGAAGGTAGTTGCATTTTACGTTTGAGATGTCCCTTTGAACTTACAATTGAAGTCTGAAGTTTACACACACCTTAGCCAAATACATTTAAACTCAGTTTTTCACAATTCCTGACATTTAATCCTAGTAAAAATTCCCTGTCTTAGGTCAGTTAGGATGACCACTTTATTTGAAGAATGTGAAATAATATGATTTATTTGAGCTTTTATCACATTCCCAGTGGGTCAGAAGTTTACATACACTAAATTAGTATTTGGTAGCATTGCCTTTAAATTGTTTAACTTGGGTCAAACGTTTCGGGTAGCCTTCCACAAGCTTCTCAAAATACGTTGGGTTAATTTTGGCCCATTCCTCCTGACAGAGCTGGTGTAACTGAGTCAGGTTTGTAGGCCTCCTTGCTCACACACACTTTTTCAGTTCTGCCCACACATTTTATATGGGATTGAAGTCAAGGCTTTGACTTTGTTGTCCTTAAGCCATTTTGCCACAACTTTGGAAGAATGCTTGGGGTCATTGTCCATTTGGAAGACCCATTTGCGACCAAGCTTTAACTTCCTGACCGATGTCTTGAGATGTTCCTTCAATAGATCCACATAATTTTCCTCCCTCATGATGCCATCTATTTTGTGAAGTGCACCAGTCCCTCCTGCAGCAAAGCACCCCCACAACATGATGCTGCCACCCCCGTGCTTCACGGTTTGGATGGTGTTCTTCGGCTTGCAAGCCTCCCGCCCTTTTCCTCCAAACATAACGATGGTCATTATGGCCAAACAGTTCTATTTTTGTTTCATCAGACCAGAGGATATTTCTCCAAAAAGTACGATCTTTGTCCCCATGTGCAGTTGCAAACCGTAGTCTGGCTTTTTCATGGCGGTTTTGGAGCAGTGGCTTCTTCCTTGCTGAGCGGCCTTTCAGATTATGTCGATATAGGACTCGTTTTACTGTGGATATAGATACTTTTGTACCTGTTTCCTCCAGCATCTTCACAAGGTCCTTGGGATTTATTTGCACTTTTTTGCACCAAAGTACGTTCATCTGTGGTATGACGGCTGCGTTGTCCCATGGTGTTTATACTTGCGTACTATTGTTTGTACAGATGAACGTGGTACCTTCAGGCATTCGTAAATTGCTCCCAAGGATGAACCAGACTTGTGGAGGTCTACAATTTTTTTTTCTGAGGTCTTGGCTGATTTCTTTTGATTTTCCCATGATGTCAAGAAAAGAGGCACTGAGTTTGAAGGTAGGCCTTGAAATACATCCACAGGTACACCTCCAATTGACTCAAATGATGTCAAATGATGTCAATTAGCCTATCTAAGCTTCTAAAGCCATTAAAGGCACAGTCAACTTGGTGTATTCATACTTCTGACCCACTGGAATTGTGATACAGTGAATTATAAGTGAAATAATCTGTCTGTAAACAGTTGTTGGAAAAATTACTTGTGTCATACAAAGTAGATGTCCTAACCGACTTGCCAAAACTATAGTTTGTTAACAAGAAATTTGTGGAGTGGTTGAAAAATGAGTTTTAATGGCTCCAACCTAAGTGTATATAAACTTCCGACTTCAACTGTAGGTTATTTTATTCTGTCTCAACAGTCATCTACTTTCACATTTGAAATAATTACGGTTATTTTTAGGGTTGAGACCCAATTTAATCTCCATAACCCTGATCTTTCTCTTTCTGTTATCTCCCTGCAGTTTCTAGATCACAGCAAATCCTGTGCCAAGTCTAAGACTGCATGTCCGTTCAGTGAGGTTGGCTGCAAGGTTGTGGTGTGTATAGAAGATCAATTATATCTAATCAGTTAAGGTTTTATCTACAATTTATGATGATGGCCTCCTTAGATATTTGAAAAATGCATATCTTTGATTGTATTGTCCCAGACAGCTCTTGAATACAGTTTCCTGTTTGTCAGAGGAAACTGTTTTGTTTTTCTCAGTATTTTCCTATGACCTGCCCTCATTTGACAGTCAAATAAATGTGGCTAAATTTGTAGTTGTTTGGATCAAAAAAATCCCCTCTTTCCTCTTGTTTTTCTGAGTCACCTTGACTACTCCATGGCGTGCAGACAGTGAGCAATGTTCTGTTGATTGTTTGGTTTATATTTAGACCTTTATAATTAGACAATTGTACAGACAGACATAACAGAAACTGTGAGGATAACAACTTTGTGGAAACTTCTTGGTTGAGGTACAAGTAGTATCCAACCTAGTAGTACGTACAGCCTTATCAGACATCTACCTGGCCACTGTTGGGGTGAAGAAATTGTCTGTCCTCGGTTGTATCACTCACCCTAAGCCTACCGCGTTCCAAACTGCCTCTGGAAGCAACGTCAGAACAATAATTGTTTGTTGGTGTAAAGCTTGCCTCCATTGGACTCTGTAGCAGTGGGAACGCGTTCTCTGGAGTGGTGAATCACGCTTCACCATGTGGCAGTCCAAAGGACGAATCTGGGTTTGGCACATACCAAGAGAATGCTACCTGCCTGAATGCAACTGTAAAGTTTGGTGGAAGAGGAATAGTGGTCAGGGGCTATTTTTCATGGTTCGGGGCTAGGCCCCTTACTTCCAGTGAAGGGAAATCTTAATGCTACAGCATACAATGACATTCTAGACGATTCTGTGCTTCCAACTTTGTGACAACAGTTTGGGGAAGGCCCTTTCCTGTTTCAGCATGACAATGCTGACGTTCACAAAGCGAGGTCCATACAGAAATGGTTTGTCGAGATCGGTGTGGAAGAAATTGACTGGCCTGCACAGAGCCCTGACGTCAATCCCATCAAACACTTTTGGAATGCCGACTGCGAAGCCAGTGCTAATCTCCCAACATCAGTACCTGACCTCATTAATGCTCTTGTGGCTGAATGGAAGCAAGTCCCCGCGGCAATGTTCCAACATCTAGTGGAAAGCCTTCCCAGAAGAATGGAGGCTGTTATAGCAGCGAAGGGGGGACCAACTCCATATTAATGCCCATGATTTTGGAATGAGATGTTTGACGAGCAGGTGTCCACATATTTTCTTGGGTATTAGACACACCATCAACAGAGAGATGTCTCAAAAGAGACATCTAATGTTTGAGAGTAAATGTTCTGAGCTTTATGTGCAGTCCCCTACAATTGAATTCCAGCTTGAATCTCAATATTGAAGGGCATATAAAATTGACACTGAACAGTATGATACAGAATAGTTAACTCAATGTGCTTAACGCCTTGTGTTGTGTCACCACAGATTGATAATGGGAAGCACAGTGACCACGAGCAGACTAGTGTCATGGAGCACATGCGTCTGATCCTGGCGATGATGTCTCTGGTGCGGCTTCAGCGTCCAGAGGCCCCAGGGCTGGGAGAGTGGCAGGAGGACTCTGGGCTGGGCCTGTACCGCGCTCCCGAGGATGGAGCCACAGCTACTGCAGCCACACATGGGGGAGGAGCCGCTGCCTCTGGACAGACTTTTGGTCTTGACCAAAAGGTGGGCTTAATTTGGTCTTATGAATAGGAAATACTACGGAAGCTATTGTTGTCTTATATATATTTTTAAAGCTTCCCTTGTTTAACAGGACAATGACAACCAAGCTGTTAAATGATAAAATGGATTGGCATCCTACTTGTTATTGAACTCTTACAAATGGCCTGAATACTAATCCATACAGAGGTGTTGCCGATGCAGTAACACATAATGAAGGACTTGTCTTCATTGTATTCTCTGTGTTGTGGTCCTGCAGGTGAGAGCACTGGAGAATATAGTGTGTGTACTGAACAGGGAAGTGGAGAGGAGTTCTCTCACTTTAGAGGCCTTCTCACGGCAACATCGTCTAGACCAAGACAAGATTGAGAACCTCAGCAACAAGGTACGTCAACTAGAGCGTACTCTCACCATGCGGGACCTACAACTGGCTGAGACAGACCAGACTCTGAGAGAACTCCAGTTTTGCACCTTTGATGGAGTCTTTGTCTGGAAGATCGCCGACTTCTCACGCCGCCGCCAGGACGCTGTGGCCGGGCGAACACCCGCTATGTTCTCACCAGGTTAGATCTGCCCTGATCATATTATTCACCAGTCCTTAAGGCCTGCAGTTACATGTTGACTGGCTTTGACTTGAAAATCCTTCTATTTTCATTTAGGAAAATATGATTTGATATCTTTCTTTTTATGTCTTGCTCTTTAGTGTATCATAAGTACACCATACTCTATGGAAATGCAAATTTATGGCAATGTAATTCCACAAGCATGTACTCATTTTTACCACAACTGACTCAATAAGTCGCAGAAGCACATAATGTGATTCTAATATAGTTCCTCTTATCCCGTAGCGTTCTACTCAAGTAAATATGGCTATAAGATGTGTCTGAGACTGTATTTGAATGGGGACGGAACGGGTCGAGGGACTCACCTTTCTCTTTTCTTCGTGGTGATGAGGGGCAAGTGTGACGCTCTTCTCAAATGGCCCTTCAGTCAGAAGGTAAGACTTGAGTAAATAAGGGATACAGTATATTGAAAGCATGAGCTTTCCAATAGAGTTCCAGGCACTAGAATCTATGCCAAGGTGCATTGAAGCTGTTCTGGCTTGTGGTGGCCCAACACCCTATTAAGACACTTTGTTTGTGTTTCCTTTATTTTGGCTGTTACCTGTGTCTAACATTAGTAACTACAACAAAATACATTATAATAAAAACAAAATATTACATCTCCGTTCTCTTCCCTGTAGGTGACACTGATGCTGCTGGATCAGAATAACAGGGAGCATATCATTGATGCCTTCCGGCCTGATGTAACCTCCACCTCTTTCCAGCGACCAATCAGTGAGATGAACATAGCCAGTGGCTGCCCACTCTTCTGCCCATTGGCTAAATTGGCAGGCAAGAGCTCCTACCTTAGGGATGACACCATTTTCATCAAGGCCATTGTAGACCTCACAGGCCTGTAGCGACTGTGGAAGTCAAAGGCCTGTAGAAACTGGAAGTGGTAGTCAAAGGCCCAAAAGTGCACAGCAGAAGAACACACAAAATGATGACTTATACCATAAAATACATTCAATTATATAATACTATTAAATAATATAATATAATTATAAGCATAATCTAGGCAGTGTCTATTTAGCCAGCTAACAGCATTTGAATGAAGGTGGGTAAAAAGTTCTCTCAGGGAGAGTGCTATCTCAAGCGTTCGGTCCATTCGCCAGATCTGCAGGATTATATAGATATTGGGAATTGTATTCATTGAAGGCACTGGGAGTCACATTTGTGTAACCATCAAGTGTGCAGGAGGCACCACCAGTTGCATGAAAAGGCATTTACAGGGGATTTCCAACATATTGGTAATCAGGTTGCAATGGAGGGTCTAGCCCACCCCATATGGGCCATCTACGAGTGACGTATTGTTCAACATAGTTCACACTGTAATGTCTAAATTAATAGTTACAGAAACCTATAGTTGATGTCAGAAATAGATCTTGCATATGGGGCAGTGGAGCGCCCTTCACTGGTAATGAAAAGAGAGATCAGTAGATTTGAACACCATTGCCTTGAGTTAAGTCTCAACATCCTTTACATAAACATGCAAATTGTGGTGGACTGAACCAATGCTTGAATAGAGGACCACAGTATGAGTCATAATACCCATAAAACCTAGCAGTCAAACAGGGAAATGGTTCCAATCGTTTTTTCACCATTCATTTTTCCCATAGGGGATTTTAGAAACACTTAAAATAAGAGGTTTGTTTCATGTAGGCTTACCCTGGCGTGACGGACAAGGTTACTTTTGATCAATATATTCACCTGTATTTACCCCCCCAAAATTCAATGCTAATTAGCTGCTAATGTGGCTATCATAAAGGACTACAAATGCCATGATGATCTGGACGAGACTGCCGAATCGAGGCACTGGTAATAATGTCTGGATTAACTAATGTTAGCGGAATGTAGAAATTAATAAATTGGCTACATTTCTTTAAATGGACAATTCTCTGTACTGTCTTGTGCAAGTTTTAAATTGACCCAATACCTGTTAGCAAAGGTGTCAGCTAGGGATGACTTGCAGGGATTTGTAGTTTTGCATAATGTCTACGTTGATGCCAATTAGTAATTTATTTTCTGCGAGTAAATAGAGCAGAATATATTGATAAGTCATCTTGTCCAAGAGAGATTTATATTGTTATCACAAGGTCCCGCCAGGGTAAGCCTACACGAAACATCCATTAGTTTAATTGTGTCTAAAATCCCCTATGGGGAAAAAGAAGGGTGGAAATATTATTGGAGCCATTTCCCTGTTTGACCGCTATGTTTTATGGGTATTATGACACCTCCACTGTGGCGTTCTATGGGCCCTCTCGCTCAGCCTATTTCTCACTGATTTTAATAGCTCATATTTGCTAATGTTTTATAAAAATGTTTGCTAAAAATGTTTGCTAAAGTATTCTTCAATCAGTATTCTTCAATAGAAAATGAGTACCCTTACCGGCAAAATATAGTTTTTCCATCTAATGCTGTTAGCCGGCTAGATAACCACTGCCTCTAAATAATATTAATACATATCTCACACAGTGCATTCGGAAAGTATTCAGACCCCTTGACTTTTTCCACATTTTGTTACGTTACAGCCTTATTCTAAAATGTATTAAATCGTTTTTTCCCCCTCATCAATCTACACACAATACCCCATAATGACAAAGCAAAAACTGGTTTTTAGAAATGTTTGAAAATGTATTAAAAATAAAACTGAAATATCACATTTATATTAGTATTCAGACCCCTTACTCAGTACTTAGTTGAAGCACCTTTGGCAGCAATAAAAGCCTAGAGTCTTCTTGGTTATGACGCTACAAGCTTGGCACACCTGTATTTGAGGAGTTTCTCCCATTCTTCTGGGGAGTGTCGCTGCACAGCTATTTTCAGGTCTCTCCAGAGATGTTCAAGTCCAGTCTCTGGCTGGGCCACTCAAGGACATTCCGAAGCCACTCCTGCGTTGTCTTGGCTGTGTGTGCTTAAGGTCGTTGTCCTGTTGGAAGGTGAACCTTTGCCCCAGTGTGAGGTCCTGAGCTCTCTGGTGCAGGTTTTCATCAAGGATCTCTCTGTACTTTGCTCTGTTAATCTTTGCCTCGATCCTGACTAGTCTCCCAGTCCCTGCCACTGAAAGAGCAAATGCAGCATGATGCTGTGGTGCCAGGAGTTAAATTTTGGTTTCATCAGACCAGAGAATCTTGTTTCTCATGGTCTGAGAGTTCTTTAGGTGCATATTAGCTAACTCCAAGCAGGCTGTGGGACCTTACCAAATCATGTCCAATCAATTTAATTTACCACATGTGGACCAATCAAGTTGTAGAAACATCTCAAGGATGATCAATGGAAACAGGATGCACCTGAGCTCAATTTCAAATCTCATAGCAAGGGGTCTGAATATTTATGTAAATCAGTTATTTCTGTTTTCCATTTTTTATAACTTTGTAAAAAAATAAAGTTTTCGCTTTGTCATTATGGGGTATTGTGTGTAAAAAGGTAAGGGGTCTGAATACTTTCCGAATGCACTGTATATACCACTGTATGGTGTGCGTATGTACACCACAGCAAAGACCTTTAAAGTAAAGATATGATTCAATACATTATCATATATATATATATATATATCAAATGATGATAAATTAATTATACAAGATAACTATGTTATAAAGTGATAAGCTGAGGAAGCTCCTTCTCTTTTCAAAAACCAAATGTTTCTTTACTCTCAAATAACAAGCTTATTTCTAGATAGTGAGCTCACTCATAAATACCCTTTAGCAAGCTATTATATAAGCCAGGGATGGGCAACAGGTGGCCCGCGGTCCGCTTTTGTAGGCCTGCAGACCGATAAAGAAAAATTGGTTCGGGGGGTGCATGTGGGTACACAGAACCACAAGGAACTGTGGACCCTCATAAGTTCTGTTCTTTTGTTGGCCCCACCCTCAACAAAGCTGCCAATCCCTGATATAAGCAATTGTATTGAATATAACAATGGAGTGTTTCTGAATGTTATTAACTTGTGACAGGCTATCCTTCTCTTTCTTGTGTAGAGTGAAGTAAGACAATATAGATCTTAACATTAACACATGCTACAAGTAGTTTGCCTTCACTTAACATTTTTCTGGGTCATT
This sequence comes from Brachymystax lenok tsinlingensis, assembly GCA_030435695.1. Classification (NCBI taxonomy): domain Eukaryota; kingdom Metazoa; phylum Chordata; class Actinopteri; order Salmoniformes; family Salmonidae; genus Brachymystax; species Brachymystax lenok. Next base: position 26,759,768 of record CM059787.1, read on the forward strand.
CGTTATCTATGTGTGATTTACTGAAGCATTTATGGTTAAGCATTTATGATTACGTTTCTGCATGTGTTCATGTAGATCAAGTATGAATCTTTAATTATCACATCCATTAAATTGATAGAGTAAGATTTTGTTTGTGTGTGTGTGTGTGTGAGTGTGAGAATTATGTTCCAAAAAAATGAATGACATAGTACTGTTGTACCTGATTAGGGCTGTTGCAGTGAGCGTATTACTGCCACACCAGCAGTAAAATTCCACTTGACCATGGAATCACCTCAAGGTGTTTTCACACTTGGTCCCTTTCAGACCATTTTTGTGAACTAAGTGCAGTTCGCTTAGTTTTTTGTGTGCACACTCCAAAGGAACTCATACCCCTCTAAAGAGCCCAGAAGCGAACAACTGAGACCATCTTGAGAGGTGGTCTGAGTTCGATGCACTTGAATTCCTCAGTCCGGTTCCCTTTTTTAGGGCAATGTGAACACAAAGCCACACAGGTTCGCTTGTCATTATTCCTGCACCGGTCCGGTTCCCATATCTAGGACAACCAAAGTTCCAAAGGCTGGGCCTAATACTTGAATTACTTTTTCATTGGCAAGATAAGCAAACTTAGGGATGACATGACTATTAGCTTCCAAAATGTTGTTTTCAAGTAAACAACACACTGACATCACGCACAGATGCTCGCGACTCTTGGCGGCAGTAAGAAAGCCATCGCCATCTGCGCCCATTTAATATAGTCTCGATTTATTACTTCTAAACAGTCACTTTTTGTGGTTCTTATACGCTTACAATGATTTTTTAAAATTCTTGCTTGAAGAGTCGCTAAGGTTATATTTGGTTGTGATCTCTGCAAAATAACTATTTTGGATGCAGCAGTTAGCTAGAATGCTAAAGGTCATTGATATAGGCTGTAGCGAAAGCTACCCAAAGAGCCATTTTACTGGTTTAAGTTTTTTTTAAGTATAATGTAAACTCAGCAAAAAAAGTAACGTCCCTTTCTCAGGACCCTGTCTTTCAAAGATAATTCATAAAAATCCAAATAACTTTACAGATCTTCATTGTAAAGGGTTTAAACACTGTTTCCCATGCTTGTTCAATTAACCATAAACAATTAATGAACATGCACCTGTGGAACGGTCTTTAAGACAATAACAGCTTACAGACGGTAGGCAATTAAGGTCACAGTTATGAAAACTTAGGACACTAAAGAAGCCTTTCTACTGACTCTGAAAAACACCAAAAGAAAGATGCCCAGGGTCCTTGCTCATCGGCGTGAACGTGCCTTAGGCATGCTGCAAGGAGGCATGAGGACTGCAGATGTGGCCAGGGCAATAAATTGCAATGTCCGTGCTGTGAGACGTCTAAGACAGCGCTACAGGACGGACAGCTGATCGTCCTCGCAGTGGCAGACCACGTGTAACAACACCTGCACAGGATCGGTACATCCGAACATCACACCTGCGGGACAGGTACAGGATGGCAACAACAACTGCCCGAGTTACACCGGGCACAAACCCGTCGCTGGACCAGACAGGACTGGCAAAAAATGCTCTTCACTGACGAGTCGCGGTTTTGTCTCACCAGAGGTGATGGTCGGATTCGGGTTTAGGACATTGCTACGAGCCTTAAAATCCAATTATAATCAAAAAGTAGTGTGATATGCACTCATAAGCAACATGTATATAGGCTTTTTTTGCTGGCGTTCCACTTCCCCTTGTTCTGCCACCAACTTGCATGGATCACGCAGCAATATTTCTAAACACAGAAAGGGGTATACTGTTGCTGTCCAATAACATGTTCTGGTGGAATGACTTGTCCTGCACTTTGTAAAAACCCAGAGTGCATTGAGTGAATGTTGGAAAAAGATGTTGGTCCCTTAACAAAGCAATATGAATGCAAAAGAGGACTGAGCACAAAATAGGTGAAGTGATTTGGTAAAAGAGTTCAAAGGGGAGTGTGAATATGAAAAGAACTGAGTTCTTTAGCTTTTCACCCCAGAGTTGAAAGAGGACAGAGTTCATTGAAAGAGGACTGTTCATTTTACCTTCATTTAACTAGGCAAGTCAGTTAAGAACAAATTCTTAATTACAATGACGGCCTACCGGGAACAGTGAGTTAAGTGCCCTTATTCAGGGACAGAACAACAGATTTTGACCTTGTCAGCTCAGGAATTTGATCCAGGAACCTTTAGGTTACTGGCCCAACGCTCTAACCACTAGGCTACCTGCCGCCACATTTAAAGAGGACTATATGTGAAAATACCCTTAATCTCTTCTTGTGCACTCTGGACATGCGTTGTTAGTACGCAACTCACTTAAGACCGTTGTTGTGGAAGAGTGAGAGAAGGTGATATACTCGACTTGCAGGCACTGCGACCCAGCATGATGACTCAATATAGCAACAATTAGCTATATGTATCCCTTAACTGCATAATGGTGCAAGTTAGACATGCTCATTATAGTCATCCTGAGATGTGATGTAAGGCTCGCTACCTTGACTAGATTGCTCCAGAGATATACAGGGCCTGCTGCATGTATTCACATATTGGAGTCAGATTGATAAATCTAGTTTATTATTATATTCTACATAATGGTTGGATAATGGTTGGATAATTTCCACACATTACAGAATGATGACCCCACTCATTCTCTATGATGGGGATTTCCACCAACCTACACAGGTGTGGCAGGTAGCCTAGTGGTTAGAGCGTTGGACTTGTAACTGGAGGGTTGCAAGTTCGAATCCCCGAGCTGACAAGGTAAAAATCTGTCGTTCTGCCCCTGAACAAGGCAGTTAACCCACTGTTCCCCGGGCGCCGAAGATGTGGATGTTGATTAAGGCAGCCCCCCACACCTCTCTGATTCAGAGGGGTTGGGTTAAATGCGGAAGACACATTTCAGTTGAAGGCATTTGGTTGTACAACTGACTAATAATGGTGACTTCATACGTAATAGCCTACCTCACAGTACACGTGACAGAAAAAAAAATATGGACAAACAAATGTAAGATGTCTTATGTCCATACTTTGTCTAACCTATACTCAAATTCTAGACTCTATTCACATATTGGAGTCAGATTGATAAATCTAGTTTATTATGGACTGTATTATTCTACATACTGGATGGACTGGTTACCTTCTGCTACTCTCCAAACGTTCTATCCATGAGTCTAGGAGAGCACATAGGCCTAAGCAATGATGGTTCATTTATTGTGCAGGGAGGCTTAGTTAGCCTACAATTATAGTTAAATTAATATTTTGAATAGCTCAGTAATAGAGTTATATTTAAGACATTCTATGTTTTGTATCATTCACAACTGAAGTTGCTAAATAATATGAAGTGGATAGGACCTGTTTCAAATGATCACTTTCACACAACATAGCCACTTCATGTGCACTCGCTCTGGAATGGGAAAAATCTCATTTATTTTATTCAGCTAAGTTAATTATATTCTTACTATAAAATCATAATAATGGGACGGAACTCAAGCATATCCTGCTAAACGAACTAGCCTACGTCCCATAGCCAAATAACATACAGTAGGCCAACTCATTCTGTCCTTCTGAAATACATTTTCTTTAGACCTGCCTAAAAACATATGTATTGTGATGTGTATATTAAATGTATTTGTTACTTTTTTTAAACATAGATGTTCCAAAGGCTTGCATCAGCGGCTTGTAGCAGGTTGTTTTCATGGAGATGCTAAACGTGTTTAATTAACAGCCCATTACCATGAGATCGGAAGTAATTTGCATGACAACCAGCTGACAATTTCATGACAGCCAGTCCTATAGCTGATACAGCTAAATAACTATGGAAAAAATAAACTGAGACATAATGGATCTCTTGACAAAACTTATTTTGCATCTGTCCTAAAGAAATTGTGGTAACGTAATATGTAGAATCTGTCTTTGGCTCTGATCATAACTGAAGACAAAGAACTCACAGATTGAACCGATCATGAAAGTGATAGGAATTTCTTATTTATTTAAAAAGGTCACTAAGCTGGCGTAAAGTGGCAGAATAGCCAGTGAAAAAAACAAAAAAAAAAACAGGGCAAGACATTTAAAAACAAACTTACTTTTACAACATGTTTATATGCACAAAAAATGACGAGAGCTGGGATAGGTTGTAGTTCTTACCTCCAATGAGAGGTCATTTCAGATGTCCTCAGATCTGCGATCATGACATCACTGATGTGATGGTACAACCCAAGATTAATAAAACGTGAAAGAATATATATAAATCACTCGTGTATTGACGCAGAGTGAAATACTTAAAAACCGAAGACAAGAAATGGGGTGATCTTTGACCATATTTTAATGTCCACATCACTCCTCTTCCTTCAGTGAACAAACTATAATTTTCTCTCCTGAAGTCCTCTCCAATGTTTCTTCTCCAGTAGTTCATTCAATAATTGGAAACGTGATCGTTTTAACAAATGAATGTCATCCCCCCTGACTTTGCAAAGGTCCAGGAGGAACTTGCCTGTACGGTATGATCTTCACCGTAGGAGCAATTCACCTTGCTAGGTGTCACCTTAAATAATGACACTTATGGAGAGGACTGTTGCACCTCCTTGTGGCTTACCCCAGCTCTCACATGTCCTTGGTGGTTAGTGATGTCATGCGTACCACACTGTGTAGGCAGCCATAACACAGTGAGTTCAAGGTAAAAGTGTGATTTGCCCACACTGAAGATAACTACTGGAGAGTGCGTCACCCATGAGTCTATTCCCCACCATCTCCAGTCCCCTTCCGCCTGTCTCAGGGTTTCCCGTTGACAGAGGTGGTCTTCTTGTTGCGGCCCAGCCAGGAGAGGAGGTTGCGTGGGCGCGGGGGGCGGGCGGGCGTCTGGGCCAGGCGGACCATGCGTGGCGAGCGCCACACCTTGATGGTGGAGTCGTCGCTGGCGGAGAGCAGTAGCTCCTGGTCGGCCGGGCTGAAGGCCACAGAGTTGACCACGTCGTCGTGCTGCAGCCGCGCCAGGCAGATGTTGTAGTGGCGGTCCCAGATGTAACCGTGTTTGTCCTCTGCACCACTAGGGGGAGAGCGATAGATCAGTCACTGGTGAATGACTAAAGTAAGTGATTCATGTGCTCAGTTCAACTTCATAAGACTCATTCTGAACAGGAGAATGGTGTTATCAAATCAGAAAATCTGCATATGGTAAAACATGTCCTTCATATAATCCACACAATTTCTGCCTGTTAGCGTCAGACAAACACCCAATATGTTTACACAGACAACTTTGAAAATGTATCTGAAATTCGTTAAACACAACCATAGCGACCCCACACTGCCTGTAAACGTTAGAGCAGACTTGACATACGTACCTGGCCACAAAGTCTCTGCTGACGTCCAGGAAGATGAAGAAGCACTCGTCGTTGGGCGTGAAGGCTCGGTGGGCCCTCAGGCTCCGCCTCTCCTCCCGCAGGCTTTTCAGGTCAATAACGTGCAGGTCGATCTCCTCGGCAATGGGGGGCGGAGACATGGGGTCAGAGATCACGCAGCCCGCCGGCCACGCCCGACTGTTCACATACAGATACCTGGACAGACGGACAACAGCATGGACATACTTGTTCAGGATTAAAAACAAAGTGAGGAAAGCAAGGTGATTTTGCAAGATAAATAGTTACTATGAGGTCATTCAACAGGTTTCAGGTACACTCCTCCTGCCACACACTGCTACTCATGACTAACACTCACCTGTGGTCTGGAGACAGGCCCATGCCGATGATGTGGCCGTGAATGTCGATCACATGGTCCAGAGAGTCAAAGAACTCGTCAGTGCTGCGCTCCTCCCCCAGGACAGGCCCAGACGTGGTCATCTGGTCAGGCATGATCCGCTTGATGCCGATCTGGTGGGGGGAGTAGGTAAGGCTGCCGGTGGTGAAGAGCAGGTAGGTCTTATCCTCTTCGTCCCCAGGGGCCGAGGAGAGCACGTTGGGGTCTGGGGCCTTGGTGTGGGCTCTAGCCATGAGCCGGGCCCACTTGGTCTCCAGCTCCCTCGCCTCGGAGGCTTCACTGTGACGACCCTGAGGGCACCAGAGGGAGAGGGGAGAAAGGATCAGCGAGTACCCAATCAAGATTAGGGATGGGCACAGGTAATCGAATATCCGAACAGATGTTAGTATTCGATTACTTGAGTGGGTGGTCATTTATTTTTATATTTAGGGCCTATTTTGACAATGAAAAAGTAAAACATTTAATTATCCTTGTGACATTGTTACCTAAAAGGATATACCGTGACATTTTAAATACTTAAACGGCTGCATTTGACCTTTTCTCTCAAAGCCAAATAATTTCTGGATAACAATTTAAAAAATTATACATATAAATGCCTCATGAGCTTAGTTCAACTGTCATTACCCATCAGAACCCAAAATAGAAGCTTGTTTTACTCCAATGTTTGTTTACACTTTCTTTGTTCACAAACTGCAGCCTCAAAACATGGTTAAAACTATCATTTTGATTTCATGGATGGTCAGTCCTTGCATCCATAGCCCTCTATGAATTTGAGAGTGGTTACAATTTCTCCAGGCCCAGCCATCAGCTTTTTACTGAACCAGGGAGACAGCTTTGTTATTGTTTCTATTGCAGATTGCCACATCAAGTACCTTACTGTGATTTTGACCATTATAATTGAAAACAAAAGAAACAAAAATGAGCTTCTTAGCAAAGAGCAATTTCTCAAGCACAAATTTTGCTAGGACTCGGAGTGGTCTGAGTGGGGAGGGGAAGACTGAAAATTAGATGTTATTGGCAGAGAGGTTTGGAACTCTTTCTTATCAGTCCATTAATGAATTTACCACCTGGTGGCATCACAAGACAGGCCAAAACTCCATCCCATCAAAACAGGCTGATGCCAAATGGGGATCATTTTCACAGTATTATTCCAACCTCATTATTGTGAAAATATACACTGAGTGTACAAAACATCAGGAACAACATGCTCTTTGCATGACAGACTGACCAAGTGAAAGCTATGATCCCTTATTAAACACTTCAAATGTAGATGAAGGGGAGGAGACAGATTAAAGAAGGATTTTTAAGCCACGAGACATGGATTGTGTGTGTGTGCCATTCAGAGATTGAATGGGCAAGACAAAAGATTTAAGTGCCTTTGAACGGAGTATGGTAGTACTGTAGGTGCCAGGCGCACCAGCTTGAGTTTATCAAGAATGGTCCACCATCCAAAGGACATCCAGCCAACTTGACAACTGTGGGAAGCATTGGAGTCAACCTGGGCGAGCATCCCTGTGGAACGCTTTCAACACCTTGTAAAGTCCATGCCCTGACGAATTGAGGCTGTTCTGAGTGCAAAAGGGGATACAACTCAATATTAATGTTTTGTACACTCAGTGTATATAAAACACAGTAAATCACATTTGACTGCACTGGGCCTTTCATCTAATAACATTTTTTGAATGTAGTTTTTATAACGTGCGTTGAGCTACTGCTGCGCATTTATATCACGTTCACATGCTATCGGAAATTCATAGTTCCAACTGGGAGGTTTCACTTGAACGACCCTCCAAATCGGAATTATAAGTGGACCAACCGAGTTGCGACATTTCACCACTGACTTTAAATTTTTTTGACTGCTACAACCTAATCAATATGGATCATGTAGCTAGTTTGACCATATTGTCAATGTGAAGCCAGCTAACTTTATTAGAAATGTTACCTAGCTTATCAAGTTTGCTAGAACCTTATTGGGTGAAGAATTGTTACTGACAAAAAGCATATGAATGAAACAAAGTCGCATTTCCGACATCACAACTAGGAAATGGGAAGTTCTGACGAGCACGTGAACGCGGCATTATCCACCCAGTCTGCCCTGACATCAGTAAGCCATTTTCCCTGTTCCAAATAGCAATTACAGACACGCACCTAACAGAGTTTCCACAAGACCTGAGACCGATCAATGCAAAACTCACCAGAAAACCTTTAACCGAATCAGTTCCATCATGGCAAAAATCTGACTTCACTAGCAGAGAAAAGCAGCCTGTTCTCTGCCATGGGCATTTGTGTCATTTTCATTGGTCAAGAGAGTCCAGAGCATTTATTTATATGACATGTTGTAATTTCAACTATCCAGATAGTTGAAAAAATTTCATGATATTATTTGAATAGCCCATTTCTCATCAAGATGAAGTCATAAAGTACATGTGCCCAAATGACTATTTTGTAGACTTCCCATTTGTTACAGGGAAATACATGTTTTCATACGGGCCGACTCTACTGTAACACACAACCTTTGGGAGTGCTCACCTGTATGACATGATCCAGCCCAGAGGGGGTGAGCTGAGGGAGGTGGGCTGTTGACAGTCTCATCTCCCTCCGGCGCTCTTCGTTGTCCTCCTCGTCCTCCTCGCTGTCAGTGGTGCCCAGGTCAAAGAGCAGGGGTTGGTGACTCAGGGGCTGGCTCTGAGCCTGGGCCTCGTAGTCCAGCAGCAGGTCTGGGGAGTCGTGGCGCCGGCAGTGGGCCACCATCACGGTGCGGATGGTGCTGGCGTTGATGTTCTGAATCTTAAAGAGCCGCTTGACCACGTTGACATTTTCAGACTCCACGTCCTGGGGAGAGAAAGGATCATGCATGAACACACATGGCAGTGAAATACATACAGGTCATTAGACTGGAAGGAATCTAAGCAAATATACTTAGGGGGCTGATGGCTCTGACTAGGAGAGCGAGCTGACAGGGACCAAATCTCCAGACAAAGAAACGGATTAATTCACATTAATTCTGTGCAAGACATCCACAATTTAGCTCAGTTTGACCAGTAATACAATGATCCAGTCAAAATGGTCACTATATAAATAGTTGGACAACTGTTGTCCTCCACCAACCATAACAGTTTTACCATGTATGGGACCGACCTGAAAGGCTTTGTTGAGCCAGAGCACAGAGCAGGAGGTCATGTTGCCAATCCAGTGCAGGTTGCCAGAGATGAGGTGGGTTTCGTTTAGCCAACAGCCAAAAACATCGTAGGGCTTGTTCCTCACACGGGACAGGAGGGTGTAGTTCTCTGTGGAGGAGGTCAGGACAAGACACAGTTATGGTTCTCCATGTTATCCACATTGGATAATGATCACTTAAACTCAATCACCACATGGGCCATACTGAAAAAATAAGAACTAATTTGTGGGCCAGACCGTTGGGGGGGAAGAAAAAAAAAAAAAAATGCCCCTTCATAAAAATGTCCACAGGACGCTGTATATAGCATTAACAAATAAAAATGGCCTACCGTAAAACTTCCATTAGTAGCCCCAGCATTTATTTACTTAAATCACTGAACACAACAGGCGCTTAAAGACACAGGCTTTTATTTGAGACAGGCAACTATTTCCTTAATGCACACAGCTTTTCCTAATTAGCAGAGTTAATTGTTTGATTATAGAATTTTAAATCAATTTCTTCATTTCCTGCACCAATGTGTTTATTTTGTCTTAGTATGCCTCTAATTATTCTGTCAAGGAAACGTTTCTTTTTTAATCTCCTCTGATTTTGCCTTTTGCCACTAGATGGCGATCAGACAATTTATAGGAGTCTGTACCAGACATGCCATGTCCGCAGCTTTTCGGCCAAATAGGGCGACTTTGAAAACGATGTTGCGGGTAAAAATGTATTGCTCGCGGGTTTTTGGGCTACTTCTAAATTGCACCGCGGCCGCCATGGAATTTGTCATTATATTTCAGCGTTACCTGCTGCTGCTGACTATCAGGCAGTGAGAAGGCTGAATGAGTGAGTGAGTGGTGGGGAAGACCGGAAGGGTGTGTGTGTTGAGATCACTGGTTGAGAAAGCGCTGCAGCTGAGCCACCGAGACCGAGCAGCACGCGCGCATGTCGTGACAACTTTTTACCAGTCGTGGTTAGGCTATTTATATGGTCATTATGGAGACACCTATTTCCAGAAAACACAACTGATATAACAGCGACAAAGCACTGAAAATAACTTTAGGCTCACTAGAGCGCTTTAGATCCATTCGCTCTGTGATGGTTTAAAGTGAACTGCATTTTAATGTCGCCTTTTCTTCTGGAAAACCGTCTCAAGCGAAGGGTTTTACGCGTGCTCACTAGTTCTTCGGTCTCGAAGCTGCGCGAATGGACATTTGAAATGAAAGTTATGGAACTCCCTCGTGTGCTTCTGTTATGGGGAATGAAACTGATTAAAATGTGGAGAATGATACATTTGCATCTGTTGGCCATCAAGTAGGCTATTCATTTATATGCCATTGTAGGTTACTGTAGCCTACTATTTGATACAATAAATATGTTGAAATTACAATAACGCTGGAGTCATTGCAAATCAAATGTGCTACTTGTGTAACCTACATGGAGCAGGTAAACGGATTTAATAACTTCAGTTTATGGTTGTTGTAGGCTTGTGTTATTATGCAGTTATTAAATGGCAATGTTTAATTAAATTGTAAGCTATCCATTGTGATCATGGTGACAGATACATCGCAAATGTATAATTCTCCACATTTAAATGTCAGTTTCGTTGTGGATTTTTCCCTGAAATTAGATGTTGGCCTATAGGCTACCTGCATCTAGCTGAGCAAACCATGGCAAAACTGAATTGCAATTATAAACCCAGATTTTAGTCAGTAGCCTATGCCTATTGAAATAAATAAAACAAATAGGCCATTTATAATGGTTTGTAGTTTCAACATCTGGCAAATGACTGCCAGAAAATAGCCTAACAATCATTAATCCAAGTGATTTTTTATTATTCGATAAAAACAAAATATTGCTCAGAGATAGACATTCTCTGTCCAACTTTCATCATTCAAACTCCTGTCGGATTTATCTATAGTAATGCACGGGCAAACGGGATTATCAAGGTAATTAGAGCAGTAAAAACAAACGTTTTGTCATACCTGTGGTATATGGTCTGATATACCATGGCTGTCAGCCAATCAGCATTCAGGGATTAAACCACCCAGTTTATAATTATGAATGCTGATTGGCTAACAGCCGTGGTATATCAGACTGTATACCACAGGTATGACAGATCAAACATTAAAAGCTACACTATGCAGAAATCACTCCGACATTTCCTGATTGCAAAAATTCTAATAGTTTGGCTTATTTCAGTTTGTGACAAAACAAGCAAGTATAGTGTAGAGAATTATTGCACAACTCTACTAATCCGGTGTCTGTCCTATTGTGGTAATTTACCCATGTGTGAATCCTTTATCTCCCCCAAAAATTGAAAACCAAGATGACATTTTCTGTAGGCTACAGCAATGACCCGTTGCAACTGAAACTTGGCATCTACATTTAGCCTACAACACATTTCAACTTCCGGTCCGGTAGAAGATTGTCAGTGCCATTAGTGATGATATGATACAAAGCACTGACTGGCTCATGTGTGTGTGGGTCTGGGAAGAGGTTTTGCAGTGCATGCTGTGACTTGTAGTGCAGCACGTCACAGGCAAATTATTTTACAACCAGAATCATTGCGGGGGCCAGATAGAAATGTGTCACAGGCCGTCCTTGTGTATGACACGTGACTTAGGGCGATAAATACAGGTAGGCCATATCATGTTGCAACAGTTCTGTAATATGCCGAAGGTGTGGTAAGATTCTTTGTGTTTTCACAGATGCACTTGCATGATTGAAATGGGATGTAGTCAGTGGGAAGAGCTATAAGAGGACAGGCTCATTGTAATGGCTGGATGGAATAAATGAAACGGTATCCAACATACGGAAACCACGTTTGACTCCGTTCCATTTATGCCATTACAATGAGCATGTCCTCCTAAAGCTCCTCCCACCAGCCTCCACTGGTTGTAGTAGCTATGGTCTGGCTTGGGTGTGTCAGAGCAAATACGTAACTTTAAAGACCTGTTTTGCATGTAAAAAGACAGTGTGAGGAAATGTTTGTTGCCTGTTAGGGAGAAAATTAAGGTGCGCTGCGTATGTCATTTAGATTTCTTCCACATCTATGTCCCACACGATTCACAATGTCGGTATGTGTCGTAACGGCATTTTGTGTCCCAAAACATTTCTAATGAGAGGATAACTTGCGTTTTGAATTAAGTCATTGGCCTTTAACAAAGGAAATTGGGCTTTGTGATGCACATTCCAGAAAAATTACCAATGAACGCACAAGAGAAAGAGCGAGTAGAGGAAGAGACAAAAGCAAGTGAGAAACAGCAGGAGAGAGCTTTTGTCTCCTACCCAAGCTGATGACAGCGATCTCTCCAGAGGAGGAGTGATGAGAGCCCAGGTAGACTCCAGACACCAGTAGCAGGGTGTCGTCAGCGTTGAACTGGGAGAACTGGGTGTAGCCCCAGTTGAACTGGCGCATGCTGGAGCTGTGCACCATGGTGATGGTGCCATCAGGCCGCTCTGTGTCCCAAAGCTGACCAGCACAGGCAGGAGAGAGGAGGATGTTAGATAATGAGACAAGCAGTGTATTCAGGTTGTTAACTGGATTCATCCTGACATTCTTGATTTTTAAATTATTAATGTACTTGTTTGAATTTTTTTACTGCACTGCTAGGCGCTAGTAACAAGCATGTCGCTGCACCCACTATAACAAGTGCTAAACTGTGTACGCGACCAAAAAACTTTGACTTGAGATGTCAAGTCTACAGCTATGATGTGCAAATCTCAATTATATTTGTTTACCCTACATCACATTTTTGGACACTACAAGCTTGAAACTAAGGTCCACAATAGTTCCTGTGCTGTAATATTGACAATTAGTTATATTTTAGTTTTTGCATAAGAGCAGTCAAGGATTCATTACGCCATTATGCTAACATTGGCCTTGGGGCAAAAATGTTTCCTTGCGACTGTTGTTGAATACAACATCTTTATTTGGCTTATCCCTGGCCCTAGGCTAAAGCTACGGTCTTCTCCAGTCATATAATGTGACAGACCTTGACGGTGCAGTCTTTGGAGCAGGAGGAGAAGCGGTGTCCGCGATGGGAGAAGGCCAGGTGGAGGACCTGGTCATGGTGCTCTTTCAGAGTCTGGACCTCCACACAGGGGATACAGTCAAACAGACGCTTGAACTCCCTGTACCATGACAGAGAAGCTAGGGACAGAGATAGGAGGAAGAAGTCAAATATCTATGCAAAATCGGCAACAACAGTACTTCAAGCCACTGAGCAACAGTTAACACGAGAGCACAAGATATCAGTGACTCGGTACTGCAATAATTCATTCCTCAAGTAGGAGCTGGACAAGGCCACTGTGTGCTGGCCGGGCACATTCCTTTTACAGTACAATAAATTTAAGTGCAATACTTTCCTCCTTTATAAGTTGAAAAATGTCCATCTATGATGGAACCATTAATTCGCTGAAATCAACATCATATCCTGTATTGGTTGGGTTTCAATGGAATTAGCCCAACCCTACTGCCTGGTGTTCTATGTGACCTACCAGGGTGTCTGGGCACAGAGCGCGGGATCCTATAGTAGCTGTAGAACAGCTCCCTCCACAGGAACTCATCTCTGGACACTGCCAACCACTGTCTGCAGGCCAGGCCAGCACTCAGCACAGTGTCATGGGGGAGACGCAGGAAGATCTCCAGCACCAGGCTGTCTGGCAGGGCTGGGCCATCATCCATCCTGACATCCTGCATGGGAACAGCACAGGTAAGTTATTCTGATACATACTTTAGATCAAAGTAATGTTATTAGGATATACTGTAACACATGCATGACAGCAGCACCCTAAATATGTAAGACCCTGCCCCACAAAATAACCCTACCTCCCACTCTCTCTCGTTCTATATTAAGTATCACAGCTGAGAGTTTGACAGGAGATCACCACATGGCATGTTTTCCCACTGAGGCCCAACAACCACTTCACTGGACTGGTTGCATGATATCATGAGTTGATTCAATGAAGTGGAATTAACCAGTAACGTTGATAATCTTAATATGGAATAATGACAACAATGAATGGGTGCTATATCTATAAATTAGTCAAATCAACGTATAGTTACGGCGTTAACGTAGCCTAGTTCATTTTCTGAAGAGCTGCTAGCTAACGTTAATCTTGCATTCTCAAGTAAAATACCCCCCTTCCTGTAAACGATAGCTAGATACTGCAACTACCTACATTGCCAACAAGACAGCTATTTTCAACGTAACTAGCTAGTTAGCTAGCGAGGCTAGTTGAGAATTCTCAACTCACGCACGGTACTTTAGTTACATATCGTCAGAGTTCAGAATTATCAGCGATTATGTTAGCGAACGCGCTACATAGGCTAGCTAAAAGGAACAGTCACATCACTGACAACACCGTTACTGTTCGTTTCGAAATATGTTAGGAATAATACATATCATAAAAAGGTAACGTTACCTAGCCAGCTTAGCTACTGGTTAACGTTACGCGTCTCGGGATGCAAAACGTTCAACTCACCAGCTAGCTAACGTTAGCTTTTGCGTAAAGTCGCTAATTTAGCTAGCAAACCCCATATAGCTAATCTAACGTTACAAGCTAGCTGTCATTCGTTCCGAAATGTTACTTTGCCAGTTTGTAACGTTATCCTACCATTAACAGATGACTTCAATATAAAACTATTCTGGTTTTATTTCCACAAAATAAATTCGAGCGATAATATAAAACCGTTACCCACCTGCCCTTTGACAATCTGTATGGAGACAAATCAAATGGCCAGCGGATGATAGCTAGTCAGCAGCCGGAAAAAAAAAATGCAACAACAATCTTTTGCACCCGGCGAGACGTCTGGCCGTCCATTAAAAGAACCAACAAGTCAATTTCAGAACACTCACTACTTCAGAAGAAGGGTAACCCAATCAAATACAGAGCGACAGCCTGCCATTTCCGCTCTGTGGACAACGAATCCCATTGTTAGGGTGGAGACATACAGTGCCTTCAGAAAGTATTCATAACCCTTGACTTATTCCACATTGTGTTACAGCCTGAATTCAAAATTGATTAAATAAATATAAATCTCACTCATCTATACACAATACCCCACAATGACAAAGTGAAAACATGTTTTTAGAAATTGTTGCACATTTTTTGAAAGTGAACTACAGAAATATTATTTTCATAAGTATTCACACCCCTGAGTCAATGCATTTTAGAATCACCTTTGGCAGCGTTTTACAGCTATGAGTCTTTCTGGGTAAGTCTCTAAGAGAGTGTCACACCTGGATCGTACATTATTTGCACATTCTTTAAATAAAATGGCAAGCTCTGTCAAGTTGATTGTTGATCATTGCTAGACAGCCATTTAAGTCTTGCCATAGATTAAGACAATTTAAGTCAACTGTAACTAGGTCAATCAGGAACATTAAATGTCATCTTGGTAAGCAACTCCTGTAGATTTGTCCTTGTGTTTTCGTCCTGCTGAAAGGATAATTTGTCTCCCAGTGTCTGTTGGAACGCAGACTGAACCAAGTTTTCCTCTAGGATTTTGCCTGTGCTTAGTTTTATTCGGTGTCTTTTTATCCCCCAAAAATTCCCTAGTCCTTGCCAATGACAAGCAGAGCCATAACATGATGCAGCCACCATCATGCTTTGTATTCAGGACATAAAGTTCTGTTCATTTCTTTGCCTATCTTCCAAAAACATCAGAAACCCTACCTCTTCAAAAGGGTATACTCCCGAAAATACTAACACTCGCAGTTAACAGAATTTGCTAATAGTACATTTTCCTCAATAAAGTAGCTTACTATGACTGAGAGCTTGGTGGAACAACCACAGATATCTTAATATGAATGCACTGCGTCGCTCCGGATAAGAGCATCCGTTATATTACAAATATGTAAATGTAGGTAGCTTGTACAGTCCCAAGAGCTAAAGACAAATGTGCAGTTATAAGTGAGTGCTCTGTAGCTGTTGGAAGCATGTGCATTGTGCAGACTGCACTGACAAGCCAATGAGAGAACGCTCATCACAGATGTCTGCACCAGTAATTATGGATGAATAATGCAGAGAACTCACTCTGGCTGTCAACAAATTCCTCTGTCAACAACTTCTGTCAACAAATAGCTACATGGTTTTGCACATTCCATTTTCCTGTACCCAAGAGGACCTTGAGTAGGCCCACCTTTTACACACACAACAGATATAGTATATTTTGTTTACAGCTTACTATTGATATTTTATTTAACCTTTATTTATACAGGGAATCCCAATTGAGACCAAGGTATACTTTTCAACGGTGCTCTGCACAAGAGTTCACTAAGGACCAAGCTGTCAAGCTCTGGCCTTTTCCTCTCTTTGGATTGGTGGATACATCTCGTTATTTTAATACTTTTTTGGAATATTCGATGGTGGCGTTGACGTCAACCGCCTGAATTCAATGGAGAGAGATGCTATGCTAATATATGCATAGCCATCTTGAGATAAACACTTTACATCGGCGTTTTCTTTCTCAAAGTTGCCGGGATGTCACGTGTCCTACTTATATCAATACACTCGTAACAACCTAAGCATTACGAAACTTCTATTCGATCAAATAAACATCACGTAGCAAATAAGCAATAACTTTGGTTTTTGACCAAATTCGACACTCATACTGACCTCCACAAACTCCCCGCTTGGTGACCGAAAGGAAACGCCACCTGCTGGCGAAGACAGGTTTTTGACCAAGTTATCCCTCATCTTCCTCTCTGGGAAGAGCGGGAACAGCAGAGCTCCTTTAGGAGTGGTAGGGCCAAGAGACCAGGGACCTCATTTATCAACGTTGCGTAGGCACAAAAGAAGGCGTACGCCACTTTAAGCAAACTTTGGGATTTATGAAAAAAAGAAAAACTACCTTGATGGGAGAATGTGCGGTCCTCCACGGACACTTTGACCCACAGGTACGCACATAAATTGGAGAAATTAGAACTTGCGACTCCGATGGCAGAAGAATGACACTCGAGAAACGCTTTGAAAAAATTGATACCATTATGTAAAATTAATCGAAATATTACCTCACGTATTATATATTAAGAGTTCCCTGGAGTGAACACACAAAAAACATGGACTTAGAATAATAAATACAAACGGATATGTTTTTGCAAAAGAACCCCTCAAATATGTGAGGGGTTATTTTTTCGGGAATAATATTTAATTGGATCTGTAATTATTAAAACCATACTTGCATGTTATGAAATGTATTCAAATAAATAAGGTGAAAAGTAGGACAAATTACGTTAAACTGATGCTATTTTCGATGCCTCAGTCGGGTAGACGAGTGCACAGTTTCATATATTGTCATCACATGTTCGTTGCGCAAAACTGTCAATGTGGTAATGGCCCTGTCATTGTCAGTTACAATCCGGGTAATTACCACACCTGAAGGTGTGACGCAATTGGGTAGCTTTGCCAATCAAATGGGTGGATATAAAAAGGCATGCAATTACACTGCGTAATGACGCACAATGGCTGCATTAGCACTTGTTCGAATATTTAGCGAATGGGAGATTTACTGGCCAATTATGTTGAGTAGTTTATGAGCCGGTTCCAATTACCAAGAGCTGTTGTCTTGGATTTCTGTGCTGTACTGGGCCCAGCTTTACAGAGAAGCACCCGTGTAGCAGTATAGCTACACCCGCAGAAACCAAGCCGTGCCTATCCAACTTTACTCCTTGGCAACCTCGTTAATAGCGTCGATGGTGTCTCTTTGCGTTTGCAGGACTGCATCTGTGAGGACACGGCCGCCGGAGGGTTGTGACGCACGAGGTGCAGTGGAGACGCCAGGGCTGGGCGCACTCAGCTCTTGCTCAGCACCACCGACCCCGCTGGAACACGCAGGGACTAAAAACAATAGAAAGTAACAATTGTTTATGTAAATAAATGTTTAAACAACTTGAATGCATTTGGTTTACTCTTTTCAAACGAGGGAATACTAATGACATACCTGGATAATCCGGTGCGTCTTGCATGTCCGTGTCCCCCTCCGTCGCTACTCCACTCAGGAGGGATTCCCTTATAATACTGGCAAGTCGCCCATCAAGGGGGTTGAGCTCCGGTGTCCCCTTTCTCCTGCCCGTTGCACAAACACTGTGTAAGGCTTTGCGCCTTTTGGCCTCCTTTTATGTCGGACCACGTCTTTTTTTGTTTATGAGAGGGTACCGTCCGCCACATGCTGCCACTTACGCTTTTCTGGCATTTGTAATACTCACTGTGTCCACCAAACATTTTTTCTTGCTTCAACCCACCCCTACAAGAACTTCAATTTCACATTGTGTGAAATTGCTTTTTTTTAGCCTTTCTGTCGGGATTTGCCGTCATGCAGTCAGTATGGATGAATATTAATTAGGGGCGTTTCACTGACTATTTATAGGCAACTATGAGCGTTGAAAGAGTGGGACAAGACGCTCACTCACGTGCGGCGAAGTTCGAGTTGATTGTGATTTATAAAGGGAAGCCGGTGTGGGACGTGCGTGCTCACTGTGTTATAAATCAGAATATTTTTGTTCGTAAGCACTTTCTGTGTTTCGTCCGTACGCCATCTTTTGAGTGAATACTCCGCATAAATTTATCAATGAGGCCCCAGAAGTGGCAGAACAGAGTACTCGGGTCCGGCTGTATACAGTCTATGACCCATACAGTCTGACCAAAACCATCTTCTGAAGCCAAGCCATGTTGTGACTCAGCGGTAAAAAAAAATCGATTATACATCTACAGCAAATAAGTCTAATATACCATAGTTTGGTTTACTCAATATTTAACCAAAATAAGAATTGCATGCACTATTAAATGAATGGAATAATTTAACACAGTCGAGTCATTCCTTTTCATGCTCATTACAATAAGACCCCTATAAGAACATTTTCTCCATTGGCCAAGGAGTTACAACCTGAAACGTGATAGGAGTGGTATCTTACCAGACTGTCATATAGCTTTGCTGGTTGTCCTTGTAGGTAGACAAACTTGCAGGATTGTGTTAATAATCTGAACTGTGATCTACTGTAAAGGTCTACTACACAATTTAGTGTATGAAAATGTAGACGGGGTGATTATAGATGATTGTCAGACAAATAGAGCTTTGAATTTCACTGGAGGCAAAATAAACATATTTGCTCTCCTAGTGAATGGCCCTAGTATATATGTTTTAATAATGTCAAACATAGAAGAATGAGCTTAAAATGTTATGTGCCCAAGAATGCCAAGGTAACGTGCCTAAATGACTGTCACCCCATAGCACTCACATCTGTAGCCATGAAATGCTTTGAATGGCTCACATCAACACCATCATCCCAGACAACCTGGACCCACTCCAATTCTCATGCAGCCCCAACAGTTCCACAGCTTTCTCTGCCCTTAATCTTGTTCTGAATACCTCCAAAACAAAGGTCATGTGGTTTGGTAAGAAGAATGCCCCTTTCCCCACTGGTGCGATTACTACCTCTGAGGGTTTAGAGCTTGAAGTAGTCACCTCATACAAGTACCTGGGAGTATGGCTAGACGGTACACTATCCTTCTCTCAGAACCAATTGCGCGCCACCCTATGGGACTCCCAATAACGGCCAGTTGTAATACAGCCTGGATTCGAACCAGGGTGTCTGTAGTGACGCCTCAAGCACTGAGATGCAGTGCCTTTGACCGCTGCACCACTCGGGAGCCCAATTTTGGAGACATTTATAGATCGGCAGGTAAGGGTGCACTCGAACGGCTAGATGTTCCTTACCATTCGGCCATCAGATTTGCCCCCAACCTGTAGCAAGACCCATTGTTTGATGCTTATTTATAAAACCCTCAAAGGCCTCCCTCCCCCATATCTGAGATATCTACTGCAGCCCTCATCCTCCATAAACGACACCCGTTCTGCCAGTTATATTCTGTTAAAGGTCCCCAAAGCACACACCTGCCTGGGTCGCACCTCTTTTCAGTTCGCTGCAGCTAGCGACTAGAACAAGCTGCAAAAAACACTCAAATTGGACAGTTTTATCTCAATCTCTTCATTCAGACTCAGTCATGGACACTCTAACTGACAGTTGTGGCTGCTTCGTGTGATGTATTGTCGTCTCTACCTTCTTGCCCTTTGTGCCCAATAATGTTTGTACCATGTTTTGCTGCTGCCATGTTGTGTACCCGCAAAACACCAGTCTCAACATCAACAGCGAAGAGGCAACTCCGGGATGCTGGCCTTCTAGGCAGAGTTGCAAAGAAAAAGCCATATCTCAGATTGGCCAATAAAAATAAAAGATTAAGATGGGCAAAAGAACACAGACCCTGGACAGAGGAACTCTGCCTAGAAGGCCAGCATTCCAGAGTCGCCTTTTCACTGTTGACGTTGAGACTGGTGTTTTGAGGGTACTATTTAATGAAGCTGCCAGTTGAGGGCTTGTGAGGCGTCTGTTTCTCAAACTAGACACTCTAATGTACTTGTCCTCTTGCTCAGATGTGCACCGGGGCCTCCCACTCCTCTTTCTATTCTAGTTAGAGACAGTTTGCACTGTTCTGTGAAGGGAGTAGTACACAGCGTTGTACGAGATCTTCAGTTTCTTGGCAATTTCTCACATGGAATAGCTTTCATTTCTCAGAACAAGAATAGACTGACGAGTTTTAGAAGAAAGTACTTTGTTTCTGGCCATTTTGAGCCTGTAAACGAACCCACAAATGCTGATGCTCCAGATACTCAACTAGTCGAAAGAAGGCCATTTTTATTGCTTCTTTGATCAGAACAACAGTTTTCAGCTGTGCTAACAATTGCAAAAGGGTTTTCTAATGATCAATTAGCCTTTTAAAATGATCAACTTTGATTAGCTAACAACATGCAACTGGAACACAGGAGTGATGGTTGCTGATAATGAGCCTCTGTACGCCTATGTAGATATTCCATAAAAAATATTCCATCTTCTGTTTCCAGCTACAATAGTAATTTACAACATTAACAATGTCTACACTGTATTTCTGATCAATTTGATGCTATTAATGGATAAATAAAATTGCTTTTCTTTCAACAACAAGGACATTTCTAAGAGACCCCAAACCTTTGAACGGTAGTGTATATATTTTTAAAGATGACGCAATCTCTATTGCACTCCACACTGCCCTTTCCCACCTGGACAAAAGGAACACCTATGTGAGAACGCTATTCATTGACTACAGCTCAGCGTTCAACACCATAGTGCCTTCCAAGCGCATCACCCTGGGACTGAACACATCCCTCTGGAACTGGATCCTGGACTTCCTGACGGGCTGTGCACGACTCCAACAAACAGAGCGGCACGTCTTGCTCTTCATTGTAATCAGAGGGCTAATATAAATACTATGCATGCCAGTCGCTCTTGGCTAAAAGTTGAGGAGACTGACTGCGTCACTTCTTTTGATAAGAAACGTGTTAAATTCCAAATTGTTTGCATAGTCAACTTACACACAGCTCTGACACACACACTTACCCCACCAGACAAGCCACCAGTGTTTTTTTCAGTCCCCAAATCCAGAACGAATTCAAAAAAGCGTACAGTATTATATAAAGCCATTATTGCATAGAACTCCCATCTCATATTGCTTAAATGAACAGCAAACCTGGTTTAAAAAAAAACAAAGCAACACCTTGCGGCACAACGCCTCTCCCCTATTTGACATAGATAGTTTGTATGTATTTATATGTAGACTGTGTGTCGTTTTGAAACGTATGTAGTTCTGTTGTCTATTAATGTTCTGTATTATGTCATGTTTCTTGTTTTGTGTGGACCCCAGGAAGAGTAGCTGCTAACGGGGATCCTAATAAAATACAAATCCAAAAATCATTAAGCTTGCTAATGACACCAGGTGGTAGGCCTGATCACTGATGACGATTAGACAGCCTGTAGGGAGCAGGTCCTGTCACGGTCCAAACACAGCCGTAAAGAGGGCACGACAATGCCTCTTCCCCCTCAGGAGGCTGAAAAGATGGGCTCTCAGACCCTCAAAGTTATACAGCTGCACAATTGAGAGCATCTTGACTGGCTACATGACTGCTTGGTATTGCAACTGCTTGGCATCTGACCGTAAGGTGCTACAGAGGGTAGTGCGTGGATACATTCCAGTACATCACTGGGGTCTAGCTCCCTGCCATGCAGGACCTCTATAACAGGCGGTGTCTGAGGAAGGCGCTGAAAATTGTCAAAGACTCCAGCTACCCAAGTCATAGACTGTTGTCTCTGCTACCACACGGCAAGCGGTACCAGAGAGCCAAGTCTGGAACCAAAAGGTTCCTGAACAGTTTCTACCCCAAGCCATAAGACTGCTGAACAGTTAATCAAATGGCTACACGGATTATTTGCATTGACCCCCTATTAATTGTTTATATATTTTTTGCACTGGCTCTATGCACTCACTGGACACTCCAAAACACACACACACGCTACTTGTACTCTTTATCTATCCTGATTGCCTAGTCACTTTTACCCCTACCTACATGTACATATTACCTCAACTACATTGTACCCGCCCTGCATATTGACTCTGTACTGGTACTCCTATATACTGTAGCTTCGTTATTGTTATTTTATTATTTCCTTTTTTTAAGCAAGCATTTAAAAAGGTAAAAAAAAATATTGAACAGTTATATGTAATAAAACAGAAGTCAGTCTATGGACCATATTTCAAACTCGCTTGTAGCTTTATTGTTGTTATCCCCAAAAAATCTATTTTATTGGACAGGACCTTTTAACCTGGTAAATAAGAGCTTTACAGGTTTCTTACCCAACCTTACAAACACTAGTAGATGTCAGTGCTGAAGCCAGAGTGGCTATTACAGAAGGCACAGAATAAAATAGAAAGTCAAGTAAAAGTAGATAATTACTCAATTCAGAAAACTATAGAATAGTAAAAAATACTCATAAACCAACAAGACAATCAACAGAACTTTAACAGTCCCATTTTTTCATCTAACATTAGGCTAACCCTTCTAACCTGATTTGATATGCTTTACAAGTGGTTACGAGCTAGAAGAATACCATCTTTGGTGAGAATTTGTGGTTGCTGCACATGAAGAAAAAGAGTCCCAGAACAAAATCACATATCAATGTTATATAGAAAAAGAAACTGTAAATTAATGTATGAAGATAGATTGCCTGTTCTCACATGTTAGTTTGGTTTCAGTAGACCCCATTTGTCAGTGTAGTTCAGCCTTGAACAGCTAGGTAAAAAGGAGTTAATGGCATGTCAATCTGTAGGTCCATCCTTCTGTCTGTTACTCTTTCAGCCAGGTGAGCAGTTGGGGTGTGTAGTAGGTGATGATGATGTCAGCACCTAGAGCAAAGGGAATAATATAGAACTAGAGCAGTAGAACTCATTCTTTCTCTATAGAGAACAGAGCACTGTTCCTCCAGACCCCATGACTCCCTTCCCCTCTCACCTGCCCTGCGGAAGGCGGTCATAGATTCCAGTACAGCGGTGCGCAGGTCAAAGGCTCCGGCCTGAGCTCCATGCCACAGCATGGCAAACTCCCCTGATACGTTATACACCGCCAGTGGGTGATTGGGGTGCTGGAAGGGAGCAGAGGAGGGTGGTGAGAAAAATATGGAGTAGGTAAAAACAGAAGGGTTTTGTAGTCTTCATAACTGATGATAGGCTTGTTTGTGTACCCTTGGATGTGAACTTAGTGTTTGGTTATTTAGCTGAAACTATCGATACTGATCCCAGAGCTTGAAACTCTGTAACCACGCAGAGAAAAATTAGGTAGAACATACTAACCTTGTCTTTGACCTCCCTCACTATGTCCAGATAGGGCAGTCCTGGCTTCACCATCAGCATATCTGCCCCCTCCTTGACATCTCTGTCCTGAGAGAAAAACATAAACAAAACATCAACCACCTGGGTAAATTGACTATCTCTGACAAAAACACTCTCTCTACCTTTCATACAGATGCGTGCAATTCACAGACACTCTTACCACAGCTCGCAGTGCCAGGCCCCTTGCACCAGGTGGCAGCTGATAACAACGCCTGTCTCCAAATGCTGGTTTGGACTGTGCTGCATCTCTACACAAAAAAACAAAAACAGAGCTTAATTAGAGCATCCTGTTAAATAATAACTGGTAAGTAAAGGCCTTTTCGATCCATACTTGGTTTTACAATAAATAGTTACCTGAAGGGACCATAGTAACAGGAAGCAAATTTAGCACTGTAGCTTAGTACTGAAACCTGGGGGGGGGGGGAGAAATACATTACTTTTTCTTTCAGGAGATTCGACCTTAAATGGCTTCTTTACTAAGGGTTTCCTTATGGCAAATGCTTTCCTTTCCTTATTGAGTTCATATGAATATAAGGTCATGTACAAACTAGTGCTCCCATCTGTTACCTTGTTGCCCATGTCATTGGACATCAGTGATTGTTTGATGGCTCCCACCCGCCCATCCATCATATCAGAGGGTGCAATGATGTGGCAGCCTGTACAAGATGAACAAGAGATCTTCAACTATTGACATGGGTGTGGTGCCCCATTGAGCAGTATCAACATTGGTCCAGTCCCCTATTTTTAAAAGTGAGCGTAGATAACAGAGGGGGAGGAGTGACCAGACTCACCAGCACGGGCGTAGGCCAATGCCACTTCTGCCAGACGCTGGCAACTGGCATCATTGTCCAGAGTGCCATCCTCCCGCAAGATTCCTGAGGGCAAATCAGAGGGCAGTCTTAGAACACTGTAGTGTTAATCAAAGGAAATCAGATTTGCATTAGTTGTAGATGAAAAGATGTGATAGAGAGTGACTGACCACAGTGTCCATGTGAGGTGTAGGGACAGAGGCAGACGTCACAGGCCATCAGCAGGTCAGGGAAAAAAGAGCTTATCTTCTTCACAGCCAATACCGCCGGAGTATCACCTGTGTCTGCACCCGAACCCCTCTCATCCTGAGAAGAAAGGTGAAAGGTATGACAGTGTGCAAGGGTGCAGTCGTAAGCCCTTTGGAGTTGATATAGTGGCAAAATAATACACATTTGATGATTGCATATACTTTACTGTACCTTAGCGATTTTGGCAGGCACGCCGAAAATCAGCACACACTTCAAGCCTTTCTCCACAAGGGGACGTAGCATGCCTTCCAGTTTATTCACTCCATATCTGTGGGGAGAAAAATAGATTGAGGGGGACACAGGGAATGGACAAACTACAAAGTGCTAATTCAATACCACTTTGAGGCAAGCAATTATAAAGTTGCACTTCATTATCAATGCATTTGGATGTATTTCATCTCTATAGCCTAAAATTATGTTTGTTTTGGTCAACAAACCAAATCAGACTGAGTGAGAGAACTATTAACAGTAATTTCAACACTGACACATAATAGTACAAAGGCTTAGGCCTCATTATTACATTACAGCCTATTTTATTGTAACCAAATGGTGCATGAGCAGGGAGGGTTGTGTGGGACAAACAGCTAACGGATTCTCTTATCTTGGCCCAGTTGGCTCTGGATCCACCCTGTCTCACAGTATTTATCTGGATGTCACAGCCTCAATCTCAATGGTCCCCATCCCCCGCACATTCTCACTCAATCAGATTACTTTGAATGAGAACTTTTATTCAAAGTCTTTGTTTCAAAGTAATTTGTTTTAAAATACAATTACAACAAAATATACATTAACAGCACATTGTGGGTATTCAACTACTGTACCTAGTGTAGATAAGCAATTACCATAGATGAGATAATCAACCACATGAATAGGTTGTCTGGAGTCATTACCTGGCCTGGCCTGGTAGACTAGCGATGGGCTCCACAGCATCAGGACTGTCACTGTTGGAGAAAAGAACAAGAAAGCTGCCATGTCGTAAAAACACATAGCCACTCAGATATAGCCTACAGTATAACTGACTTTGACACAGGGGCATCTGTCATTTGTATCACAACATCCTAGTGTCTGTGTAGGAGAGGAGACATTACGTGACAAAGATGGGGTAAATAAGATTCTCAGGTCTCAAGTCTGAGGCGCAGCTCTGCCAGTATCTGAGTGTTGCGTGAAAATAGCCACTGTGGAGGAGAGAATCGACCGGCTGCATCTTTGAGCTGAGAGAAAGAGAGAGGTTTGACAATGTCACCTTTATTCACCCCCACATTTCTGAGATGCATTGGAATGAGAGAGTGGTTTAGGCTATTACCTGACTTAAACTAAACAATTGGATGACCCTGAGTGATAGCAGTGATAATGCTGGCTTTCACACAGCTGGAGGAAGAATAATTGCTCACATTTATGAAAGCCCATTTCAGATCCCTTTAATTCTATAATTTCAAGAGTATTGACATTCAAGGTCTACAATTATGAGAACTAGGCAACATCCGATATAAAACAACAGTTATAAAACAATGAGATGCAGCGAACGACAGAAAGCTAACTTCGACTATCAACAATCGTGCTCAAATGGGCCAATTTATATGCTTCCATGCACCACACGACTGGCAAACACACTTGCAACTCCTCCTGGTCATATTCCGCAGATGTGTTCACCTTGCAACATCAAAAACGGAACTTGTCCGCATTAATTAACATACAACAAGGTTAACTTTACTAAAATAAATAAATGAATGTCGGTGTTCTTGCCTTGTACAGTACGTCCGTCCTCCTCGGCTTGCACTAGACGCAGACACTAACTGGCCACTGCACTGTACACACTGTTCCGTAAACGTGCAAGTTCCCGCGATAGTACAAGATAGATTTAAGTGAAGGAATGAAAATATTATGAAAAGGCTAACCTGACACTTGAATCGGAATTGACTGAATTGAGGTAAAAAAAAGAAAGAACAAAAAAAAAGCTAAACCTTGTCATGTCCTATAATAACCCATATTATTTGGCACAGATGGATCAAGTATCTGTAGCTAGTATGAGATGGTAAGGGCTACGAGGTAACGTTAGCTGTTGATTGTGCTAGCACTGTAACCACTGTCTTTGCTGTAACGTCAGCTACTAGGTAGCCTAATGATCTGACGATACAGCGTTTTACCAGCTAGCTAGACCACATGACCATTATCGGGAATCGTTTGTGAGCGATTGTTGTCAGTTAAAACCATGAATGCCGACGCTCGGTCTGAACATTAACATGCATTGCTTGCGGTACGGTTTTGGAAGCATAAGGACTTATCTTTCATATCAGCAAGAAAGAAAAAAAAAAGTTTACATTGATAGCGTTGGGCCAGTAACCGAAAGGTTGCGGGATCGAATCCCTGAGTTGACAAGGTACAAATCTGTCGTTCTGCCCCTGAACAAGGCAGTTAGCCCACTGTTCCCCGGTAGGCCGTCATTGTAAATAAGAATGTGTTCTTAACTTAACTGACTTGCCTAGTTAAATAAATAAAAAAATACACACCTTGATAGGGTTAGTGTTCCCAAGTGACGGTATCTCCACGTTACAGCGCTGGTTTACGGAAGAGCTGAGGCGTCCGCCTGCGCTAATTATCTTTCTAGCATGCTCGGAGCACCTGTGTAAGCATTAGGCCATATGTCCACCAGACGCACATGTATTTTGCCATATGTCTAGCCCACATTTTCCGTACTTGATGCACATGTGCTTCGCAAGGCTGGAGAAGTGTTCCATGCTGCAAACCAATCTTCGCCCTTTTCGACCAACGCTAGCTAATAATTAGAACAGATGAAAGTTATTCTACCTACTGGTTTCATTGGCTGGCAGAGCTACCAACTGACTGGGGCGCACAAAGGCCCATTACAACAATTCATCTAGTTTGTTTATATTCTTCTATCACATTCATCTCTAGCAACAATCAGTACATTTAACTGGGTGTTCCCAAATAGAGTAGTGATTTCAATAGCTTACCCTCACGTTGCTATGTGAATTTGGTCGGGTCGCCCAAAAAGCTACATATTGTAGCGTTAAATTAAGACCTGTTTTCAGGATTTTTTACAATATAACGTCAGCCAGTTTTTTTGAGAGCACTAGTTTGCTCCAAATGTGGTTATAGCTTTGACTGCATGCTGACAGTGAATTCAGTGACTAACTACACTACAAACAATTTTATCAGGTTCCTGTGAAGCAGTTGTAATGTCCATCACAACATACACAAGAATGGGGAATTGGGCTTACCGGGAAACTCAGAAAATATTTATTATTGAGAATCGATTCACGTTTAGATGGAGTATTTGGCTGTTTTGGTTGCCAGAACCAATTTAGATTCTAAACAGACCATGTAAGGTCTTTGGACTATAAGTAGTAACGTTAGACTCTTTTAGTCAATTATTGGGCTACTGTCATCAACCCATGATACATTGTAGGCTATTTGTGAAGGACACATACATTTCCGCTTCTAGACTAACATTAGTCTAGAAGACAGAATGAGATTGTAACAATGTTTGCAACTTTTGATAGTTGTTTCAATCGACTTCACACTTGTTACAATATAGCTTGGTAAAAGGGAACTGAAGTAAATACTTTGTGTATGTTTACAGTGTAACATTATGTCAATTTCAATACATTATAAACTGTGGTCATGCTCTGAATAAAATGTCTCAGTTTCTAAATAAAGGCAGAACAACTTGATTCCCTGAAGACATCCTCCACATGTGAAGCTCTTCATTGGCTCACAGTATTTCGTTCTCTCTGCCCCCATTGTCTTCAATGATGTAGGTGTGCTTGATCGTCTGTGCAGCAGTTCCTTGTTAAGGGCCATTTCCTATTGCCTTCTGTGGATTTCTGCCAAGACCTCAATGTCTCCCTTCCCTCACTCTTTACCACCCTGAGTCTGGAAATGTCACATCTTCTGAGTTGAACCAGTGAGTCTACCCCATTCGGTCCCTGGTTGAACAGTCCACCTGAATCCACTCCCTCCACACTAAGGCCATGCTGTTCTCCCTGCGGGAGCTGGTCCAATGGCTGGGCTTTGCCACGTTCGAGCTCTTCCTCCACCTGGGGGCTCTGCTGGTCTTCAGTGTGCTAGTAGCACTGCGGGCTGACCTGTTTGCCCCTGGCATGAGCTGGTGGCTGGTCTTTGTCCCTCTGTTTGCCGCTGATGGCCTCAGCACCTACTCCACGGCCATTGTATCCATCCGGCTGTACCAGGAGAATGAGAAAAGGCTGCTGTGGGTGCTGATGGTGCTCGGCCTTAAGCTGGTGTGTGAGGTTCTGCTGTGCCAGAAATTGGTTGAGCAGGAACAGGCACGCGACCTGTAGTTCGGTCCTATCGTCTCACCGCTCTTCATCCTCCTGCAGCTACTGATGATCCGCGCCTGCCGTGTCAACTGAGGCCAAGGGCGGTGTGATGAGGGCAGGAGTCGTTTATCAGCCATAGAAGATCCAGGTTCATTCATACTAGGTGACTGTTTTAATTAAATGACTATTGAGAAATAGTTGTTGGACTAATGGCTGGAGAGACCACTGTACCTGTTTATAGCCCATCTGTAAATAGCCCAACCAACTACCTCATCCCCTACCGTATTTATTTATTTATCTTGTTCCTTTGCACCCCAGTTTTTCTACATTGCACATTCATCTACTGCACAGTTTTCTTTTACCATTCCAGTGTTAAATTGCTATATTGTAATTACTCTGCCACCATGGCCTATTTATTGTCTTACCTTCCTTATCCTACCTCATTTGCACTCTTTGTATATAGATTTCTTTTTTTCCTACTGTATTATTGACTGTATGTTTGTTTTATTCCATGTGTAACTCTGTGTTGTTGTGTGTCGAACTGCTTTGCTTTATCTTGGCCAGGTCGCAGTTGTAAATGAGAACTTGTTCTCAACTTGCCTACCTGGTTAAATAAAGGTGAAATAAATAAAAATAAAGAGATGAGGGTCACCGGCTTCCCCTCTGTTTCTAACCTTGTCTGAGTACAGTGTGACATAATGTGTTTTCCATGAGCAGTCCTTTGTCAGTATGGCTCTCCTGAACATTGCTTCCTGTGGATACCTTTTTTTGTATTTGATCTGTTATGGACCTCTTGCTCAAGCATGTATTGATGGCCTCATTTTATCCTTCAGTGTAATTTATTTCCTGATGTGATGCTGGGGAGGGACATTTGAGAATGAATCTGTAATCTGTCTTTTGAATTTAGTAAGACTGTCTGCAGCTTTGTTTGTTTTAGTCTATTATGTTCTTGTTTTTTTTTATACCCTTGTTGGGGTTTATATATACAGTACCAATCAGAGGTTTGGACACACCTACTCATTCCAGTTTTTACTTTTACTACTTTCTACATTGTAGAATAATAGTGAAGACAACAAAACTATGAAATAACACATGGAATCATGTAGTAACCAAAAAAGTGTTGAACAAATCAAAATATATTTTATTCTTCAAATAGCCACCCTTTCCTTTGATGACAGGTTTGCACACTCTTGGGTTCTCTCAATCAGCTTCATGAGGTAGTCACCTTGGGGCAGCAGGTAGCCTAGTGGTTAGAGTGTTGGACTAGTACCCGGAAGGTTGCAAGATCGAATCCCTGAGCTGACAAGGTAAAAATCTGTCGTTTCTGCCCCTGAATGAGGCAGGCAGTTAACCCACTGTTCCTAGGCTGTCATTGAAAATAAGAATTTGTTCTTAACTGACGTGCCTAGTTCTTAAATAAAGGTTAAATAAAAAATGCTTTTCCAACAGTCTTGAAGAAGTTCCCACATATGCTGAGCACTTGTTGGCTGCTTTTCCTTCATTCTGCGGTCCAACTCATCCCAAACCATTTAAATTGGGTTGAGTTCGGGGGATTGTGGTGGCCAGGTCATCTGATGCAGCACTCCATCACTATCTTTCTTGATCAAATAGCCCTTACGTAGCCTGGAGGTGTGTTGGGTCATTGTCCTGTTGAAAAACGAATTATAGTCCCACTAAGCGCAAACCAGATGGGATGGTGTATCGCTGCAGAATGCTGTGGTAGCCATGCTGGTTAAGTGTGCCTTGTGTTTTTTGGCCCTTTTTTGGCCCTCTTCTTCTTCGTTTTTTGCAGATATTCGACCATGAAGGCCTGATTCACACCGTCTCCTCTGAACAGTTGATGTTGAGATGTGTCTGTTACTTGAACTCTGTGCAGCATTTATTGGGGCTGCAATCTGAGGTGCAGAGGAACTCATCCTCTGCAGCAAAGGTAACTCTGGGTCTTCCTTTCCTTTGGCGGTCCTCATGAGAGCCAGGTTCATCATAGTGCTTGATGGTTTTTGCGACTGCACTTGAAGAAACTTTTCCGGATTGACTGACCTTCATGTCTTAAAGTAATGATGGACTGTCGTTTTTCTTTGCTTATTTGTGCTTTTTTTGCCATAAAATGAACTTGGTATTTTATCAAATAGGGCTATCTTCTGTATACCACACCCCTACCTTGTCACAACACAACTGATTGCCTCAAATGCATTAAGGAAGGAAATTCCACAAATTAACTTTTAAGAAGGCACACCTGTTAATTTAAATGCATTCCAGGTGAATGCATGAAGCTGGTTGAGAGAATGACAAGAGTGTGCAAAGCTGTCATCAAAGTGTGGCTTCTTTGAAGAATCTCAAATATAAATTAACACTTTTTTTGGTTACTACATGATTCCATATGTGTTATTTCATAGTTTTGATGTCTTCACTATTATTCTAGAATGTAGAAAATAGTAAAAATAAAGAAACTCTTGAATTATTAGGTGTGTCAATTTTTGATTGGTACTGTGTAAATAAACATTTGAGCTGGTAAAGTTTATCATGCAATATAATTTCAGCTCCTAGAAAATCTATGAAACATTAGTCAGTCATCTTTGGATCAATTCTGAACAGACATAATACCGTTGTGTCTTATGTAGACTTGGATATTTGGTACAGTATGTCTACTGTTATCCCTTGTGATGACGAAGTGTGGCCACAGGGTGTCGCTATGCACATTGAAGATGGGCGTGGTGACCTACTCCTCAATTTCCAATGCCCAAGTCAACATTTGGAAGGACATTCAAGTAATAAAACTAAAGCAAAGTTCACATGGGCGTGAGTTCATGGAAGGAAAGTCATAAGCTTAATAAAATGTAATGTTTTATTTAGCTGTTTGATCATTTTGGGCTCATCAAGCACTAATCTACATTTTCTTTTCCTGTAATTACGTGGATTACGGTGAATCCAATATAATCCACTCACCAACTATAGTCTCACAGGATTCCATCTAAAGTTCTTCCTAAAGAATTTGTAGATTAGTAGCAGGCATAGACTGCCATAATGAATTATATTATATCTAAGACATTTTTCTTTAGAGGCAACAGCAATGACTTGTTTTGTGTCTTGGACTTTCCTCAGATGAAAAAGCTTTATTCTTTTTAAGCACAGCATATCAAAAACAAGTTTAAAATATGGAATTTAACTCTTTCGCGCTCTTTCTCTAGGCACAACACAGATAAAAACAAATTACAAAAAAAAATCACTGCATATAGGATGCATTTTTACAAATCATCCTATAACAGAATGTACGACTGACTGGGACTGCTCCATAGAACACACTATTTTCTTCAGTGTCCGTCCGTATGTTAAGTGGCTCCTTGGGATTCACGGCTCGTAGTGACAGTGCGGCGATAAATGTTTGATGAGGTGATTTCGTAATGCATTTATCTCACCAGAATTATTTGTCAGGCGGTATTATCAACCTAAACTTTCCATGTTTAGTTCATTCATTCAATTGAAAATGAAATGCATAATGTTATTATTTTAAAAACCAATTTAGTGGCCGATACGGTATCTTGGAATCAAATGTATTCACTGAAAGGGTTTTTAAGCAGTAAAAGGGGGCTGAGCTGAGTTTCCTTGACTGACAGGTCCTCTTTGCCTACTCAACAATAGAAAGAGGAGGGATTTCGTTTGGTGGGTGTACTGTGAAAAGGGGGTGTATTCTAAATCTATATGAGCAAATGAGGTTGCTTCTTGGGGCGCAGTTCTGAAGACTGAAGGATGACGTAGGTTTACAGGTGCAGAGGGCGGGTCAGGAGTCGCGGAGGGAGGGAGAAGAACGTAGAAAGACTGAAAGAGACGGTGGGGATGTATGTGTGTATACTATAATCGGCGCTGCAGGTACAGCGACAGACAGCGGATACAGCTCTACGTCCCAGTCGGGGAACACCATCTCCCAAACACCGGAGATATTCAATTTCTCCCCAAAATGTCTGGTGGAGGAGAAGTCCGTGTGCTCCGCCAGGAGGCTGGGCAGGAGAGCCCGAGGATGCCGGCCTGGAAACGAGAGATTCTCGAGCGGAGGAAAGCAAAGGGCGGCGCGTCTGGAGCAGGTGCAACTGAGCCTTGCCCTAGTGCGATCTTATCGAGGGTTAATGGCGAAGTAACGGGAAACAGCAGCGCCTCAAAAACAGACAATGGAACCAGTGCTAATTCAGTTCGGAACTACACCATCACTCCAGCGAGCCAGCACTTTGCAGGCAAGCGTGGCAGCGCCCCCACCTCCCCAGAGCTCTCGCCGGTGAAAACAAACAAAGACCCCTGGACTGTCACCGACCCTTATGACTCGGAGAAAACGGTAAGCGATGGCGAGGGACAGGAAAGCCTGGTTCTGCAGGACAGTCTAGGCCCATTGCAGGAAAACCCCTTCATCAAACTGGAGAAGGAGCGAAAGAAACAACAGGACAGGGAGAACGCCACTCGTCCGGTTCAGCACATACTGGAATTGTATGGCAGTGTTCCTGGAATTCGGACTATACGCGCTGAGAATATCATTATCATAGAATCCGATCCGGATTACTTTCCGGAGGCGAGTGGAATAAAAAGCGAGTCTTATCTGCAGCAGAATGGGGTGAGTAGTTACAGCTCCCTCAACGACCTCTTGGACCGGAGAGGCAGTGGAGTTACCGAAATACGGGCAAAGGAGGTGGTCATTTATGACACTGCACTAAGCCGGAGCGAGGAGAATTTGAGCACGTTGGGTCGTCCTGGTCACGAGGCCGCATTCGAGACAGGAGAGGGTCATGGCAGAGTGAGCCGCATGCTGCAGAAATTCGACAGCAACTATGGAAAATTGCAACCCAAGTCTCGCAGCACAGAGAACCTACTGGACTTGGAGACCAGTTCAAGCAGGCCAAGACAACGACCCAAGCCACAGCCAGATCTGGTGCCAAAATACAAGTCACAAGCCCAGCCTAGCTCACCAGTCCGCACTCTAGGTAATGCACAGTTGTCATCCTCAGTCTTCCTGAGCTCCCAGTCTTCCAAACCAAAGCCACAGCCCCCTCTCTGTGAGCCTGACAGCACCACATGCTCTGCTGGACCCTCTCAGTCAGTGTCTTCCTACCGCCAGCATTTTGAGGTGAGTGGGGGCCGCAGTTCGGTGGTCAACCCCATAGAGGAGGCAGAGGGGTCCCAGACCAAGCCTTTCAGAGAGAGAGACTGGGAGAGCACAGAGGTGCCCTCCAAACCCAAGGTGCCATTCTCTCCGGAAACCATCCGTGTCGAGTCCCCCCGCCAGTCCCACCACGCCCCCGATGTCTCCCCCCTCGCCTGGATTCGAGATCTGCCCCTCACCCCGCCCTGATCTCTCCCTGCTGCCTGCCGGGGACATCCAGGCCCGTGCCCTTGCCAACCTGCGTCTCCAGTCCCGCAACTCCTTCACAGTCTTCCCAAACGCCACAGAGCCGCCTCCTCCCCAGGCAGCACGGCCCCCTCCAGCCCCATTAAGTCTCCTCCCTCCCAGAGAGTGGCAGAGATGCCCACTCCAGGAGTGCCAACCCCTGTCACCCCTCCACCCAACCCAGCAGTCTCCAAGAGTAAAGAGGAAGAACGGGACGAGGTGAGGGCAGCCGGGCTAACCAAACCAGACCCACCCACCATCACTGCGACCCCCTCCCCTCCAGCACCCTTCCCAGTCCCCTCTGTCCAGTCGCCACCTCCAGAGGAAGCCCCTGCTGACCAGCTACCTGTCACCAACATAGATGACATAGACGTGGACCCCTCACAGCCCGTTGCCCCCAGCCCCACTCCAGTGGTTCAGAGGCGGAAGGGGAATACCTTCACTGTGGTGCCTAAACGTAAGTCAGAGCCTCAGACTGGCTCTCCAGAGGAGCCCTCCGGAGGGGCCCAGACGCCCTCCACGCCACCACAGGCCCCTTACTCCCAGTTGGGCTCACTGCTGAAGAAGCGCTACCCTGCCGTGGAGGATATCGAGGTCATCGGTGGGTACCAGGCCCTGGAACGCTCCTGCCTGACCAAGACGGGGTCCACTGGCAAAAAGGTGAGAGATGATGCCCAACTGTGTACTTCTACTATACATCAAGTGAACATTGGCCGAGCTCTTTTTACACCGATAATGTAACACTCATTATTTCTCCATTCAAGATTTGTCATTTAGTCATTTAGTATAATTCCACACATTATGTGTGTATGCATATTGAATGGACTAGGCCAAGCTTATAATTTAGGGCTGTTTTTCTGCCCATCTCATTACGGCATGCCTCCGTAGATTTGATTCTTTAGTGTGTGTGGCACTTGTATTTTTCAGTGTTTTGTTTGGATAAAACAGGTCCCTGTTGCTGAAATGTGCGATATTCAACATGACATTCTCATAACTCTACAGGATCTATTGCATCTTTGGTAGTACGATTGAACAAGGCAGAAGCTGCTGTCCATAGCACCATGTTGAAGGCTGGAGATGTTGGTGTTTTTGTGACCAGGGTTGGAATCAATACCATTTCCTTTCATTAATCAATACCCCCGTATACATTTCAATGTATGAATTGAATGTTTACCCCCCAAGATGGAGATCAGTGTATAATGTCATTTACCTGAGATCTAGCCTACGTACTTGGCAGTGCAGCACTGTCTGTCGTATCCTAATCCTTTGGTCTCTAGGTATTACCAGTCTCCTGCCCTCACTCCTTTCAACCTCAGCTCCGGTCACACCCAACCAGACCGAGCGTGTGTGTGTGTCACTGGGTTTGTCCCTGGCCAGATAGAGAACACAGGCAGTAATGAGGCCAGGCCCCTCAGAAGCATTCAGTGTTTTTGTCCTCAGAACTCTATTGAATTCATTCGGCGTGCTATGTTTGGGTTCACCGAATTCCCTCGCCTTTGTTGTTTGAGCATGTATGCTTCTCCTCCCGGTCATCATTTCACATGACCAAGGTTTCTCTGGTTTTGAAGCTAGGGCAGGGCCGGAGGCAATTACAAAAGCATCAAGTGTAGGCCTATGTAATTTGTGTGGAATTACTTGGCTTTGTGAAACCAGCCTGGCTGAGTTTGGTTTCCTTTTCAGCATTTGGGTTGTTTTTTTAAATGCTCTTTTTTCCCATTCAAATTTGAAGAGGTACTGAGCTTGCCGGATGAATATTTTTTTTCAAACACATCAGTATGACGAGAGAAGAACTTGAACACAGTGTATTGCCTCCTACTGGGCTCTTATGTTTCTCAAAATAACTTCCACTCCCTCATTTATTGGCCATGGTTGCTGTTTCAGTTCTAAAGGTTGTACTTCTGGTATTTTGTTGGGGGAGGGTGGGGGGATTCTGCAGAATGTTGGAGTTAAATCTCTGCAGCGCTCTCAGATCTTTATGACTCACTCAAATAAGGCCCTTACGTGTACCTAGACCCAACTGTAACCCTGTATTCTTTGTGTTGGATAATCAAGCTTGTCCTTTGCTCCTTTACTGTTTGTTTGTGATCTTCTCTTCAAGGACTGATCGTTGTTTTATAAAGGGCAAGTGGAGCTTTTACACTGCACCAGCTTTGATTTGCATAAGGAGAAATCTAGGAAGTCCTTAATTACATGCCTAGATTGAATTTATAATTTAATTGGCCTAGATTCTCTTCTGATTATAATGGATTGTGTTACTAAGTGTCTAGCCCTAATAACATGGTTATAGACTAGTGTTCAGTACCAGCTAGAACAGCTTTTGTTGTATTTTCTCTTAAAATCTACTACATGGTACTTCCCTGTCATTGAATAGAGATGGAGCTGGCAGGAAGACATGACAATGGGGGAGGAGTGGCTGGTTGTTTGTGAGGTTGGTGACCAGTTATTATGGGAAACAGGAGACAACCCATGTGTTTGTGACGTAACGGCCAGAGACCATTCCTGCCATTTATGTTCTTTCTGCATATCCATGTTGCCATTTCCATGTGTTTGCTCAGTGGAAGGCCTGGGCCTTGCCCTGCTCAGCTGTGTAATTGATACAACACATTAGGTAATTATGTCTTCATTGAAGTTGATGATTTAGAGGTTTGGTGACTGTGCAGTTCTGGCAAGTACTGTTGTGTGGTAGTAATGCCAGTCATTCCAGACTACAAATACTGGATTCAACTTGTAAATAACCTTGGTTCAAATGGAAAATAGCCTGTGACAAGCTGATAATACCCAATTTAACCTAAATACCCATAGAGGTAAGCTCCTGGCTGTACTAACGAGATGTTCTGGTCCTAGCCTTAAGGATTCGTCTATTTTCAAATGTACATGCCTCTCATAATAAATCCTAAACCTTATCCACAAACGTATCGCTGAAAACGTATAACCTTCTTTTAAAATGCTTTGATCCCTGTCTCTTTTGCATTGATTTCCATATTTATCTATCAGTAAACATAAAATAGCAGTCCCATTCAAACCTTTTCTTGAGGAATCATCATATTGCTGTCTCTCAGCAGAAGGCCATGTCACTCAGCATCAGGAAGTGAGTGGAGGGGCCTGTGACTGTCAGCTGTGTTGGCTGTCTGATAGTACACTCATAACAGCTGTTTGTCTTCCAGGCTGATCAGGTAGCAGCTGTCTGTTCAGTCTGGTTTGTTTACTGTTCATTACTGCTGAGTTTAGGGCCTGTTATCCGGATATGGGACTGCTGATGAGTATAGGCTACCGTAGTTTAGACCCATGCTGTCGGCGGCAGGTAGCCTAGTGGTTAAGAGCGTTGGGCCAGTAACCGAAAGGTCGCTGGTTCGAATCCTCAAGCCGACTAGGTGAGAACATCTGTGCGCTTAAGCAACGCAACCCTAATTGCTCCTTTTTAAGTTGCTCTGAATAAGAGCATCTGCTAAATGACTGAAATGTTGTGTGTGTGCATACATAAATAAACATGTTAAGTTTGCTGAAAATAAACGCATGTAAATATTTGTATGAACATAGAGACAAAAAAAACACACCCTTCTTTCCTCTTACCTCACGTCTTCCTTTTCTCCTGCACTCCTCCCTGGTTGCGCTCTCCTTGCTCCCTCCTTGACTGTGTGTACCTTTTGTGTGTTTGTCATACCCAAGAGGCACAGTGCAGTTTAGGTGAATTGTTTAAGTCACTCTCCTCAGCATCTTTTTGAATGTTCAACATGACTGTGTCTCACTGTCTCAAGCATGCCTGCCTGTGCCTCTCCAGTAGGTCTGTGTTTAATGTGCAGCTACTGCAGCGTAGAACAGTGTTTCCCTCCGGACCCATGGAGAGGTGTAATTATGCCATTGATACTGAGGCTACAGCTTAATTCTGGCGCCTGTGACAAGCGTGACATTTCCAGTAAGTGTTATCTGGCTGCAGGGTTCTTCTGTGAGCCTGAGCGGGCAGGGTGAGAAACAAGACGATTGGAATGGGGCCATGCCAACAGGATGATGGCACACACACGCGCACACACAGTCACATATCACATGCATAACATTCTCAAATTCTGTATTATAGGCTACTTATTGTAATGAATGATATCAGCAAAATGGCTGCGATGTGTTGTCGGTGTCGATAATTTTACGTTTATTGTCCCAGCTCTAGCACAAACACTCACTGACTCATACAGCCCCATGTCACTTTTACAGCCCCGCTAGTCACTGTAATTGGAATTGTCAGCAAAGTGCCACTGTCATGTTTTAATTCAGGCCTGACCACTCTGTGTGTCTGTGTGTGTCAGAGAGATTTTAAGAGAGAGGGAAGAGAAAGTGTTTGAGAACTGGATGGACAGAATGCTGCAGAGGTGTATAAAAAGATTGCGAGATCATGTCAGGTGGGTAGATGGAACGGCACCTATTAATATCACCGTCTCTGAGGGCTGTATTTAACAAAGATAACACAGTGGTACGTCTTAGCTCTGGCGGCAGGGCTGTAGGTCCAGGGGTGTGTCAGAAAAATGTGGGCTATTTTCACTGAAGGAATTATGAGCGCAGTAACTGGCGGTGGTGCGAAAGGGCTGGGTTTTGATAAGTAAGTGATAGGTGTGACGAGGGCTTGGCCACTCACTGGCCAATCAGCGTGTTTCATGGCTTAATACTGCATGCCGTTGTCTCAAGTTCTGTAGGTTATTGATGGTCTTTGCATTGTCATCAACTCCAATTCGGCTGGGGGCACAGAATATTCTCTTCCTAGTCCATTGCGGATTGATACAGTTTATTAAATAGCATCGGCTACAGTAACGAGTAATAGCAACAGTAAAAAAAACATCTAGTGTTTGCTCAATAAGTTTGTTGACCGACAGTCATAATTATTGTAATTAACTTCAAGAAGTAAAGCTTTCTCCTCAAATAAAAAAATACTAGGCTTCCCTAAATGGTATGTGAGGCACGTTCTCACTGAGCAAGATATAGCATATGCATACCGTTGATATGCCGTTTTATAGGACTGAATTATTTGAATATGTTTGGAGGAGCGTGTCTTTCGGAACCGGAAAATAGTTATTTGGAAATGGGGATGGATTCACACCGAATGGAGTAGCCTGTGCCCTGTAGGTAGACCCAATGTGTGTAATGCAAAACCATGACGGCAAAAGAGTCGTGAGTAGATCATTTTTAAAAACCTTTTATGGATAGGCTACTTGACTAATGCATGGTTAGGATAAGAAAAACACCACACTCATTGCTGTTGAACCAGCTTTCGCTATAGTAGGGTAAATACTTAAGTATATATTTTTTTATCTAACGAAACAGAAAAAAGCAGTTATTACAGGAAAATGTGTCACCGGATTGTCAACTCTCGTTGCATGATGGGCGTATAGCCTACATGGAGGGGTTTTACACACATGCAAAATAAGAACAGGAGCTGGCTAAAATAATGTACAATAACCTACATAGATAAAAAGGGGCTGTTCCCAAACTTGATATTTGAATAAAGCTTTGGTGATTTAAGATTTATCTCAAGCCAAAATCTTTATGATAGTCTTGACTACTTGGCTAATGCATTGGGCAGGACAAAAAATTGCCTTCATTGAGAGGCTATGCTTGGTTTTTAATCAAATGAAACGAAATGTGGGAAGAAATGTTCTTAATGGGCACAAAAAGCACTCTTGTTCCATGTGCATATGGACACTGTGCATCACGGCTGGATAGGTTGCGCTTCCCCTGTCAAAATATGTCATAGCCAGAGGGGATTTTAGCATGTAGATCTTGGTCGGGCAAAAAAACAACTATGTTTTAGATGCATGCCAGCAAAGCCACACATCTAAACAATACATTAGTTGCACTATAACAGTGACAAATGGTGCCCACAAACTGTTATGGACTACATAAAGCTGTCCTAACAGCAGAGCTTTCTTTTCAGCACCATGGAGTGAATCCTTACCACCGCTACACTTGGCTATCAGTGGAGCCTTGTCTGGCATCAAAACAGTTCATTCAGCCTCATTTACTGCCTTTAAAAAAAACATAGCTGATATGGCTGACTTGATAAAACAAGTGTGGTTTCTACTGACAATTGAGATGTACCAACTATGGCATAAGGGGACGACGAGCAGCAGAGGCAATCCGTAATTTAGATAAGAAATTAATGAGCGAGCTAGGACGAACGTAGTCAATATAACTATTTGTTCAGCACTTTTGAAATGTACAGCGACAGAATTCAGAACATGGGCCGTTCTTAGTGTTCTCCCTGTACACCAAGTCAGAACCGTAGGATAAAAAAGGGAGCATATAAGCAGACAATGAAATCTCTTACAATATTAGATGATTACATTTCTCTAAAACTGGTTATAGGCTACATGTGCACCACCAAGTCAGAACAGTAGGCTAAGTTATGAGGGAAAAATATACCAAATTATTAGAGTGAGGCACATGGGCTAATAACAGCTTATTACACAACATACACTTAGTACTACTTTCTTAACTATAGTATACATTTCTCCCTTGCATATTACATTTATGCAGCAGCATACAATATATTTTTGGACTCACCTTGTTGTGCCTTTTCTTGCCCATGGAATGAGAATGTTTATCTTTTTAAGCTTGGAAAAGAGACCCTTAAACCCAGACTTGGACCACACATCCACTCCAATGAATAACAGGCTAATGATTGCTTTGCAATGCTTGCAGTTAATCACTGATTCCTTCCAAACCACTCATTGCTGAATTTGCAATTTTCAACTTGTTGTGTAATGTTTATGCCCAATGGCCGATGAGCACCTATACGTTTTATCTATAATTTCCCTTCATTTGTCAAGGATTGAAAAGGATTTGCCAGTAGATTGTCGACTTGATTCATGATGATGACTGCAAGCTTGCCAACTAAGATCAGTCCAATCAAAGCTACTGTAGATATAACGTGATTTAAAGTCATTTTATCTGTGGCCAATGAGCTTGAGCTTTCTTGGACGGGCACTTCTAATGTAACTCTATGGCAGCACCTAAGGGGCTTGAATTTTTTTGCTTTCCCTGTAGACTTTGCAGTGACTTAGTGTCCCCATGAGTGACAGAACACAGAGCCAATCACCTTCCTTGAATGACGAGTCGCCACCTTCCTTGAATGATGGGTCGCCACTGGTCATAACCAACCGCGTTACCTCTAAGACCAGCTTTTGACCAGCGCTGCCTGATATTGGCACTTTGGCACACGTTTTTAAGGACACACCTCAGATATTGCCACCTCTACAAGTGAGATCATATAGGAAAGGTAAATTACCCGTCCTGGCGCTAAGGTTTTAAAACAGATAAGCTCCGGCTTTAACAGGTCAAAATTGCAAACAAGCGTGCGTTTGACGATTGCGCTGGCTTACTGCCAGCCAAAAATAGAGCCCTCATTGTGTTCTTGTAGATAATCGTGCTGGACTGTATAAGTCACACTGTGGGGGTTCAGTTCTACTGCCTATTTATATACAAACAAATAATATTCAAATTCCCCTCGAACCCACTGACAGCTACAGGCTCAACCACATGTAATTAGTCTTTCTCACCCATGTCTGTGGTGACATTGTGTGCTGTGGGTTATTCTATTCTTGTACTATGTGTTTCTGTGTTAAGTGAATAATCAGACTCAGTAAATTCTCTCTCACACTGTGCCCAGTTTTTCCCTTTTTCAAAGAGCATATACAATACGGTCTGTCTGTCTCTAGTAGCATGCCTGTTCCTCTCTCCCTCCCTCAGCCCTGTACAGCCTGCTTGTACTCCACTTCCGCTCTCCTATTTCTTACTCCCTCACATACAATGCCTTGCAAAAGTATTCAGACCCCTTGGGTGTCAACAGTCTACACAAAGTACTCTGTCAAAGTGGATTTTTAAAGATCAATAGAAATTAAATAACAAAAATATAGTCGTTGCATAAGTGTTCAACTCCCTGAGTTAATACATGTTAGAAACAACTTTGGCACCGATTACAGCTGTCTTCTTAGGTAAGTCTAAGAGCAGTTTCATTCAATACTTGTCTGAGGGAACTTGTATGTATGGGTAACAGGAAGTGTTAGTCATTCTAAAATCATGTCTACCCCTATTATAAATGTTACTCCTTAACTAATTTAGGCTTGCCTAGACATAGGGGCTGAATACTTACGCAACGACTATTTTATACTGAACAAAAATATGAACGCAACATGTAAAGTGTTGGTCCCATGTTTCATGAGCTGAAATGTTCCATACGCACAAAAATATTACACTATATGACCAAAAGTATGTGTACACCTGCTCGTCGAACGTCTCATTCCAAAATCATGGGCATTAATATGGAGCTGGTCCCCTCTTTGCTGCTATAACAG
The DNA here is from genome assembly GCA_030435695.1 of Brachymystax lenok tsinlingensis. Lineage (NCBI taxonomy): Eukaryota > Metazoa > Chordata > Actinopteri > Salmoniformes > Salmonidae > Brachymystax > Brachymystax lenok. The sequence goes on from CM059787.1 coordinate 26,802,488, forward strand.
CCTCCACTCTTCTGGGAAGGCTTTTGTCTAGAAAGATGTTGGAACATTGCTGCGGGGACTTGCTTCCATTCAACCACAACCATTAGTGAGGTCGGGCACTTATGTTGGGTGACGAGGCCTGGCTTGCAGTCGGTGTAACAATTCATCCTATAGTTGTTTGATGGGGTTGAAGTCAGGGCTCAGTACAAGCCAGTCAAGTTCTTCTACACTGATCTCGACAAGCCATTTATGTATGGGCCACACTTTGTGCACTGGGGTATTGTCATGCTAAAACAGGTAAGGGCCTTGCCCAAACTGTTGCCAGAAAGTTGGAAGCACAGAATCGTCTAGAATGTCATTGTATGGTGTAGCGTTAAGATTTTCCTTCACTGGAAATAAGGGGCGGTCGAACCATGAAAAACAGCCCCAGACTGTTATTCCTCCACCAAACTTTACAGTTGGCACTAAGCATTCGGGAAGGTAGTGTTCTCCTGGCATCTGCCAAACCCAGATTCGTCCATCAGACTGCCAGATGGTGAAGCGTGATTCATCACTCCAGAGAATACGTTTCCCCTGCTCCAGAGTCCAGTGGTGGTGAGCTTTACACCACTCCAGCTGTCACTTGGCTTTGCGCATGGTGATATTAGGCTTGTGTGAGGCTGCTCGACCATGGAAACCCATTTTACGAAGCTCCTGACAAACAGTTCTTGTGCTTACGTTGCTTCCAGAGGCAGTTTGGAACTCGGGAGTAAGTGTTGCAACCAAGGACATACGATTTTTACATGCTTCAGCACTCGGCGGTCCCGTTCTCTAAGCTTGTGTGGCCTGCCACTGTGCGGCTGAGCCGTTGTTGCTCCTAGACGTTTCCACTTCACAATAACAGCACTTACAGTTCACCGGGGCAGCTCTAGCAAATGCATGCTTTTCAACCGTCCGCTGCCCGCACCCGCCCGTCCGACTAGCATCACTACTCTGGACCAGCGGTCCCCAACCTTTTTAGCGCCAAGGACCGGTTTAATGTCAGACAATATTTTCACGGACCGGGCTTTAAGGTGTGACGGATAAATACAACAAAATAAAATGATACGACTGGCATAAAAACTGTGGTATATTGTAAATATAATAATAAACATTTATTAGCAGCGTCCTCGTAACATCGCGCCAACAACATAACGTGAATAACATCCTCTCTGCCCCCTAACCCTAACGCTCACTGACTGGTCGCTATGGTGACGTTTAAACATGCCTTGAAAATAAGATACAGATACACCACAAAAACTAATATAAAGTCCATGAAAATTTTACCTCACCATAACGCTAAATAAATGGGAGCCTTGAGCTTGTTTCTCTGCAACGAGACGGTCCCATCTAGGGGTAACGGGAGACAATGACACCCGAAGTGTGTTGCTTATCTCCAGTCTACTCCGTAATTTTGTTTTGGTTGCTGTCACTGTAGAAAACCCCGCTTCACACAGATAGGATGTCGGAAATGGCAACAGGGTTTTCAGTGCTGTTGTGGCGATCTCAGGGTATTCTGCCATGACTTTAATCCAGAACACCGGCAGAGTTGTTGTCTCGAACATACTTTTAAGGCCGCCGTCATTTGCAATCTCCAGTAGTTGATCTTCTTCTTGCACAGACATGCTGGATTCATCTGGTTTGTTGACAAATGGGTCACGGATCCATTCCTTGGCAGGTCGTGGGTCTTTTGTGGTTGGGAAGTAGCGCTCAAACTCTTAACTTCTTGGGGAGCAGCAAGGTGATTTGGGGCGCTAGCGCCCCACTCCCGACACTACCAGGTGAAATGCAAGGCAAAATCCAAAAATGGAATTATTAAAAATGCACCAATATACAAGTGTTTCATACTCATCAAAAGCTCTGCTTCTTGGCAATATCGCAGCGTTGTCGGATTTCAAAAAGGCTTTACGGCGAAAGCACTACATTTGATTGTTTGAGGGTAGCACCTTCAATATTTTCCATAACCATGAAATCTTTAGCCAGCGTGGTCGATAGAAAATGCATTTCACAGGGAAAACCTGTGGCTTACCTTTTGTAGAACTTCTGCAGAGGGCTTCCTAAGTGTCCAACAAAGACAATCCATGGGTATTTGGTTAGGAAAAGTAATTTATTATATCCTTAAATCTCTGTTTGGTTGGCACCTTGTGTTCAGAAAATCCAATGTGAAGAGAACGCGTTCATTTAAACCTATAAACTTTCCCTCAACAAAACAAAAACCAATTAAAATGCATCCTTAGCTCATATTTTATGAATAAAAGTGATAATCTTTCACTTGGATGGTCACCTAAACGTTATATAAGTCAAATAAAGTGGACCGCTCTGCCAAACGTGTGCCCAAAAACGCGCAACTGAAAAATAGCTCCCCCCGACTAAAACCTCTACCGATTGAACACAATGGTTCCGATTGCCTTTAAACCTATACACTGCTGACATCCAGTGGAAGCAATAGGTACTGCATTCAGTGTCCTGGTATAAATACTTTTCAATGGCAGTCTCTCTAAGTGAGCCATAAGCCACCAGAATGACATTTCCGGATGGAAAATTCTGGTTTTTGCCTGCCAAATGAGTTCTATTACACTCACAGACAAAATGTTAACAGTTTTGGAAACCTCAGAATGTTCCTATCCAATAGTACTAATTATGTGCATATCCTATTTTCTGAGCCTGAGTGGCAAGCATTTTACTTTAGGCACGCCAGACTCTCCAAAACCGACCCCTCAGCTGCTACTCCCTAACAAGTTAAAAGCAAAGACAGGTGATCGTGCACCAGCTGGAAGAATGACGGCTCAGGCTCAGTCTCACCCAAAATCCCTGCTAACGTTTGAAACATGTCCAATATGCCTCTGTTCACATGCCGTCCCCAGAAATCCAGTTTGGCTTTAAATGCAGCTACTTTATCTGCCAACTTGAAGACAGTTGTCATTTTCCCCTGAAGTGACAGATTGAGTTCATTGAGCAGGTTGAATATGTCGCATAAGTAGTTTTGCGACCCAGACAGTTTTGCGACCCATTCCTCGTCACTGAAATGTGCTGCCAGCGGTGACTTCTTTTCTGAGAGAAATCTCTGCAGCGGCTCTCGTAATTCAAACACTCTGGTCAGCGATTTCCCTCGCGATAACCATCTTATTTCTGTGTATAAGAGAAGGCGTCTATGCTCCGCGTCCATCTCCTCACAAAGCTGCGCAAACAGGCGCGAGTTGAGGGCGTGTGCTTTGATGTGGTTAATAACTTTAACAACATCATTCAATACGCCGTTAAGTTCCGGTGGCATTTTTCGGCTAGCCAGCATTTCTCTGTGAATGACACAATGCGTAGATTCACACTCCGGTGCAACCTCCTTAATCCGAGCAGTTAAACCAGACAGCCGTCCGGTCTGTGCACATGCCGACACAAAAGGACCATTTCAGTTTTCCTGATATATAACCATCCAGCGACTTGAAGAGTTCTGTGGCTGTGGTTTTGGTTGGCAACGATAGTGCACATAACATATCCTCATGCACATCCTCCTGATAAAGATATCGCACATAAACAAGTAGTATTGCCTTGTTGTCAACATCTGTAGACTCTTCAACGTGGAGTGCGTACCACGGTGATGTATTAATGGTGATGTATTAACGGTGATGTAATGGTGATTAACGGTGATGTATTAATTAATTAGTTAACTTCTTGGGGATTGTTGGGGCGCTATCCCGACACTACCAGGTGAAATGCAAAGGCGCCAAATTCAAAATCCAAAAGTTGAATTATTAAACATCCACCCATATACAAGTGTTTTATACTCATCAAAAGCTCTGTTTCTTGGCAATATCACAGCGTTGTCAGATTTCAAAAAGGCTTTACGGCGAAAGCAGCACATTTGATTGTTTGAGGGTAGCACCTCACATATTTTTCCCATAGCCATGAATCCATTAGCCATCATGGCACACACATAACACATTTCACAGCGAAAACAAATCAATTACCTGTTGAAGAACTTCTGCTGATGGCTTCCAAAGTGTCCAACGAAGACAATCCATGGTTCTTTTGTTAGAAAAAGTCATAATGCGTTATAATGAGAAACTACAGCCTTCACTCCTCCATTCAAACGTGACGAGAACTCGTTCAACTTAAAGCTATAAACTTGTCCAAGAACAATCAAAAATCATTTTAAATGTATCCTTAGGAACACTTTTTACATATATTTACTATTATAAATCAACCGGAATATAAACTGATCGATAAAGACGGAAAAAGACACAGAGCGAGCCTTCTCCGGAGTGCGCGCTGCCTTGTTGAAATTGAGTGGACACTTCCTGTTTTCCTCTTCTTCTCTGCTCTAATGCATGCAAACAAAATCTGAACACTGTCTCGAGACTGTTGACATCCAGAGGAAGCGATAGGCACTGCATTCATATGCCCTTATATGGGCATTTTCATGAGGGAGGGGTTCCAAATGAGGCACTCTGTCAAAACCACTTTTTCCAGGACAGAAATTCCTCGGGGTTTCGCCTGCCATATGCGTTCTGTTTTACTCACAGACAAATGGTTAACACTTTTAGAAAATTCAGTGTTTCCTATCCAATGGTACTAAATATGTGCATATCCTATTTTCTGGGCCTGAATGGGAGGCATTTTACTTTGGGCGCGCCAGGCTCTCCAAAACGGTCACCTCGTGCGCTCATCCCTAAGAAGTTAAATGCAGCTTTCTTTTTCTTGGAAGTCGTAGGCTCTTGTTCTGTCTCCTCACTGGGCCTTTTCCCCTTCGCAAAGAAACTTTCCAAAGACAACTGTTTCTTACTCATTTTGCTTGCTACTGGTTTGAATTTTAGCGTTCACGTGACCAAGATGTAACACAGATAATCCGGTCATTTTTCTAAATCAAAGATCGTTATGGCTCAGATAATAAATAAAACTGAATTAATGTAAGTTATTTATTCTTTCTTGTGCGGCCCGGTACCAAATGACGCACGGACGGGGACCGCTGCTCTGGACGGTTCTGACTTCGAATATGTGGACAACTACAAATACCTAGGTGTCTGGCTAGACTGTAAACTCTCCTTCCAGCCTCATATTAAACATCTCCAATCCAAAATAAAATCTAGAATCGGCTTCCTATTTCTCAAACAAAGCCTCCTTCACTCACGCCGCCAAGCGTACTCTTGTAAAACTGACTATCCTACCGATGAAATTTACAAAATAGCTTCCAATACTCAGCAAACCGGATGCAGTCTATCACAGTGCCATCCGTTTTGTCACCAAAGCCCCTTATACCACCCACCACTGTGATCTGTATGCTGTAGTTGGCTGGCCCTTGCTACATATTCGTCGCCAGACCCACTGGCTCCAGGTCATCTATAAGTCTATGCTAGGTAAAACTCTGCCTTATCTCAGCTCACTGGTCACGATAACAACACCCACCCGTAGCACGCGCTCCAGCAGGTATATCTCACTGGTCATCCCCAAAGCCAACACCTCCTTTGGCCGCCTTTCCTTCCAGTTCTCTGCTGCCAATGACTGGAACGAATTGCAAAAATCGCTGAAGCTGGAGACTTATATTTCCCTTACTAACTTTAAACATCAGGTATCTGAGCAGCTAACCGATCGCTGCAGCTGTACGTAGCCCATCTGTAAATATCCCATCCAACTACCTACCTCATCCCAGTATTGTTTTTATTTACTTTTCTGCTCTATTGCACACCAGTTTTTCTACTTGCACATCATCTGCTCATCGATCACTCTAGTGTTTATTTGCTAAATTGTAATTACTTCGCTTCTATGGCCTATTTATTGCCCTACCACCTCACGCTGCCATTTGCACACACTGTATATAGACTTTCTTTTTTTTCCTCTATTGTGTTATTGACTGTACGTTTGTTTATTCCATGTGTAACTCTGTTGTTGTTGGTGTCGCACTGCTTTGCTTTATCTTGGCCAGGTCGCAGTTGTAAATGAGAACTTGTTCTCAACTAGCCTACCTGGTTAAATAAAGGTGAAATAAATAAAAGTTGAAAGTCACTGAGCTCTTCAGTACAGGCCATTCTACTGCCAATGCTTGTCTATGGAGATTGCATTGCTGTGTGCTAAACAATGTATTTATTTTTTTACCTTTTATCTAACTAGGCAAGTCAGTTAAGAACAAATTCTTGTTTACAATGACGGCCTACCCCGGCCAAACCCTAACCCGGACAACGCTGGGCCAATTGTTGTGATACAGCCTGGAATCGAACCATGGTCTGTTGTGATGACTCCAGCACTGAGATGCGGTGCCTTAGACCGCTGCGCCATTCGAGAGCCCTGTCAGCAACGGTGTGTCAGAATTAGCTGAATCCACTAATTTGAAGGGGTGTCCACATACATTTGTGTGTGTGTATTTTCAAATGTTGTGCACATTTGTTTACATTCCTGTGTTTACATCACTTTGCCAAAATAATCCACCCACTTGACAGGTGTGGCATATATAAGCTGATTAAACAGCATGTTCATTACATAGGTGAACCTTGTGCTGGGAACATTAAAAGGCCACTCTAAAACGTGCACGTTTGTCACACAACACAATGCAATAGATTTCTCAAGATAAAGGGAGCAGTGCAATTTGCATGCTGTGACTGCAGGAATGTCCACCAGAGCTGTTGCCAGATAATTCAATGTAAATTTCTCTTTCATAAGAGATTTGTTTTAGAAAATTGGGCAGTATGTCCAATCAGCTTCAAAACCGCAGACCATGTGTATGGCCTCCTATGGGTGAGCGGTTTGCTGATGTCAACGTTGTGAGCAGAGTGCCCCCTTGTGGCGGAGGGGTTATGGTATGGACAGGCATAAGCTACGGACAACAAGATCCTGAGGTCCATTGTCATGCCATTTATCCGCCGCCATTACCTCATGTTTCAGCATGATTATGCACGGCCCAATGTCGCAAGGATCTATACACAATTCCTGGAAGCTGAAAATGTCCCACTTCTTCCATGGTCTGCATATTTACCAGACATGTCACCCATTGAGAATGTTTGGGATGCTCTTGATTGACGTGTGTGACAGCGTGTTCCAGTTCCCGCCAATATCCAGCAACTTCGCACAGCCAACGAAGAGGAGTGGGTCAACATTCCACAGGCCACAATCAACAGCCTGATCAACTCTCTATGCGAAGGAAATGTGTTGCGCTGCATGAGGCAAATTATGGTCTCACTAGCTATGGACTTGTTTTCTGATCCACACATTTTTTTTAAGGTATCTGTATTCCCACTTGTGTGAAATCTATAGATTAGGGCCTGATGAATTTATTTCACTTGACCGATTTTCTTTATATAAACTAACTCAGTAAAATCATAGAAATTGTTGCAGAAAGTGTTCATACCCTTTGACAAAAAAAAATATACAAAGTGGGATTAAAATGGATTTGTCTTTTTTTTTCCAACTGTACCTAGTCCACTGAGTAACATGCACTGTCTTCATGGTAACAGACTCCAGTGTACTTTACCGGTGAAAGGTTTTAGAACACCTACTCATTCAAGGGTTTTTCTTTTTACTATTTTCTATGTTGTAGAATAATAGTGAAGACATCAACACTATGAAATAACACATGGAATCATGTAGTAACCAAAAAAAGTGTTAAACAAATCAAAATATATTTTATATTTGAGATTCTTCAAATAGCCACACTTTGCCTTGAAGACAGCTTTGCACACTCTTGGCATTCTCTCAACCAGCTTCACCTGGAATGCTTTTCCAACAGTTTTGAAGGAGTTCCCACATATGCTGAGCACCTTTGGGCTGCTTTTCTTTCAATCTGCGGTCTGACTCATCCCAAACCATCTCAATTTGGTTGAGGTCGGGGGGTGATTGTGGAGGCCAGGTCATCTGATGCAGCACTTCATCACTCTCCTTGGTCAAATAGCCCTTACGCCACCTAGAGGTGTGTTGGGCCATTGTCTTGTTGAAAACCAAATGATAGTCCCAATTAGCCCAAACCAGATGGGATGGCGTATCGCTGCAGAATGCTGTGGAAGCCGTGCTGGTTAAGTGTGCTTTGAATTCTAAATAAATCACAGATGATGTGGGGGTGATTTGCTGGTGACACTATAACACCTCCTCCTCCATGCTTTACGGTGGGAATTACACATGTGGAGATCATCCGTTCACCCACACTACGTCTCACAAAGACACGGCGGTTGAAACCAAAAATCCCCAATTTGGACTCCAGACCAAAGGACAAACTTCCACCGGTCTAATGTGCATTGCTCGTGTTTGTTGGCACAAGCAAGTCTCTTCTTCTTATTGGTGACCTTTTTAGTATTGGTTTCTTTGCAGCAATTTGACCATGAAGGCCTGATCCACGCAGTCTCCTCTGAACAGTTGATGTTGAGAGGTGTCTGTTACTTGAACCCTGTGCAGCATTTATTTGGGCTGCAATTTCTGAGGCTGGTAACTCTAATGAACTTATCCTCTGCAGCAGAGGTAACTCTGGGTCTTCCTTTCCTGTGGCGGTCCTCATGAGAGCCAGTTTTATCATAGCACATTGTTTTTTGCGACTGCACTTGAAGAAACTTTAAAAGTTCTTGACATTTTCCGGATTGAGTGACCTTCATGTCTTAAAGTAATGATGGACTGTTGTTTCTCTTTGCTTGTTTGAGCTGTTCTTGCCATAATATGGACTTAGCCCTATTTGGTAGAAGACCATCTTCCAGCCCTTCAAATAGGGCTGTCAAGGTAGGCTAACCCCCTACCTTGTCACAACACAACTGATTGGCTAAAACGCCATAATTTGTGGAATTTCTTTACTTCTTAACTTTTAAGAAGGCACACCTGTTAATTTAAATTAATTCCAGGTGACTCATGAAGCTGGTTGAGAGGATGCCAAGAGTGTGCAAAGCTGCCATCAAGGCAAAGGGTGGCTATTTAAAGAATCTCCATCCTCAGTTTTCTTCTGTCAGAGCCATTAAACTCTGTAACTGTTTTAAAGTCATCATTGGCCTCATGGCGAAATCCCTGAGTGGTTTCCTTCTTCAACAGCAACTGAGTTGGGAAGGATGCCTGTATCTTTGTAGTGACTGGGTGTATTGATACAGCATCCAAACTGTAGTTAATAACTTCACCATGCTCAAAGGGATATTCAATGTATGTTTTTTTTTTTTACCCATCAACCAATAGATGCCCTTTGCGGGGCATTGGAAAACCTCCCTCCCTCTTCTTTGTGATTGAATCTGTTTGAAATTCACTGCTCGACTGAGGGACCTCATAGATAATTGTATGTGTGGGGTACAGAGATGAGGTAGTCATTCAAAAGTCATGTTACTCACTATTAGTGAGTCCATGCAACTTATTATGTGACTTGTTAAGCACATCTTTACTCCTGAACTTATTTAGGCTTGCCATAAAAAGGGTTGAATACTTATTGACCCAAGACATTTCAGCTTTTAATTTGTAAACATTCTAAAAACATAATTCCACTTTGACATTATGGGGTATTGTGTGTAGGCCAGTGGCACAAATCTCAATTTAATCCATTTTAAATTCAGGCTGTAACAACAAAATGTGGAAAAAGTCAAGGGGTGTGAATACTTTCTGAAGGCCCTGTATACACATTCTTACTTCTGTCTTATATTCACCTTAGCTTTGACAATTAAGTAATGGATGATTCATTTTGAGACTCGTATTTCTGGATTTCTTTCCTCTTAATTGGGGCTGGGTTGCTGGGCACGGTAGCTCACTTTTGTCATTCATTTGACATCTCTCACCTGTACACTCATTCTCTTTCTTTGACTGTATCCAAGAGACAACTCACACTGCAGCAAACAAACGCTTTGTAATATCTCCCTCTTCCCTCCCTCTCTCTGTCTGACTCACTTCAGCTTCATAACACTGTAATCCCTCTATGATAGCCTGTTTAAACGGTTATGATGGTTACTTTATTTTCATCAATGTCTTCATCAATAATTGTAATTTACATGATTTATACAGTAATTCTACCAGCCCTAAGATTTTTCTAATGCTTGTTTGAGTTCAGAAACAAATGATTCCTGCTGCTATTTTGTATTCAGTTTAGTAGAGCTGGTCTCCCTTTTTGAGGCTTGTTCAAAATTGGAATTGAAATTTACATTTTTAGGTGGGCGATAGTGGAATAACTCCAGTCCATGCTCAATCTCCTCTCTCCTTAAGTGACAATGTATGTGCGTGGCTGCCTGGGTCCTCGAGTGTAGTAGGATTCTAATAGCAACTGCCTGGCAGGAGATTAGCTTTAATCAGGCATCTGGTCAGTCTGTCCCACACCTCAATGAGAGGCATTAACAAGACAATCCCTCCCTCCCTCCCTCTCCTATCACAACACACACCCACACAAACCCTGCACTTACTGCTGCTGTTGCTCCTTCCCAACTTCCACAGCAGAGCTCACCTCCAATCTGCTGCCAGACTGGAGGAACTCGACCAGACTCTACCCTCGCTTGTGTGTGTTGGTGTGCGTCTGTCATTGGGCAACATGTCTCTCTATACCCTCAACCAAACTAGGACAGAGCATGTTTGGGTGGCCTGTAAAATGTCAATTTTGTCTCGATTCCCATCTCACCTATTTGCCAAGGCACATTCGTACAGACAACCCACGCTCTCCCTCTGTTGCTTTTTTCTCTCCCTCTCTTGCTTTGTTACTCTTTCTCGGTTGTTCTCGTTCTCTCCCGCACAGAAAAATTTGAAAACAAAGAAACATGATATTCAACACACCACAACTATACACTCTCACTACTCTCTTGAGAAAAAAAATCACGAACAACCAACACCAAACATACTCAAATTTGCCATTTCTCTTCCGCTGAGTCATTTCTTGGTCATTGTCCCATTATTGGAGAGCGAGAGTGCTCAAACAATCTGGTTCTGTGGTCTCCTTCCTGCTGAAGTGTGCATTGGTGAATGGGAAGAGTCTGGGGCCTGAATCGGCCCTCTGTTGGCCTGTCTCAGTGCCCAGAGAGGAGGAGGGCAATCGCTTCTGCTTCAATAATACATGCCTTCATAGCCACGGGTGGGCAGAGCGAGAGAGAGGGGGGCAGCCTTGAAGTCTCAGCCCAGATCTACACAGAGAGGAAGCTAACCTAGCGGCTAGTCTGATTTTATTGATACACTCGTCTGGAATGGAGACTCCTAAAGCAGGACATTTAATCTTACCAAAATGCTTTGGTGAGATTAAGTTGAGCAGGAACCTTGGGTGAGATGGAGGGTTTTAGACAGAGCTGATGGTGTTTTTGGGGCTAGAGATCCAGTGATATGGTTTTAGACTCCAAAAGAATGGATTCATGTGCACCTCATTTGGACGTTGTCACTGATAGGCCACGGCTGTCATTTTGAATCAGCCATGGCCATTTTAAGCCAAACACACAGCAACTGTATGATAGGATCACAGGATTAGAAAAGTGTTTTTGGCTTGGGCGGTATACTGTATATACTTTAATGCTGGGGTATTTTGAAATACCCATGGAATGGTTTTCAATACTGTTTTGGTTGGGGCCTCCCTAAAGCTTGGGGGGGCCCGCCTCGCTGGGGTACGGAAAGAAATAGTGCCCCTTGTGTGCACTGACCTTTTTTGTATTATTTTTCAAAAACATAAAATACTGTGTCATCATCAATGTGAAAAATAATGTGATATAATATTTTGGCCTTATTGCCCAGCCCTATAAAACCACAGTATCGAATCGCAGTACATATAGAATTGTGAGAATCGCAATACACATCGTGTCCGTGTTTGCACCTAAGTATCGTGAGGGCCCTGGCAATTCCCAGCCTTATTTTCTAGGTATATATCTACAGTATGACTAAAAATAAGTTTTACAAATCTTTCTCTTCTTAGTCATGCACTGACACATCCAGAAGAGTGTACCGCCAACTACATCGAGTCACTATCAGTCAATACTTTAAAAAAAATCCATTCTTTAACTCTTACCTTTTAACAAACTTTTTTCTTTGGGTGCTGAAATCCATAGATCTTTTTACTTAAAGAAAATCCTATTTTACCCAACCTCTGCCAAGGTGTCTCTGTTAAAAACTATGGATTCCAACTCCCACTGACCACTCTATAAGAACCATGACAAGTACAGTTACACAGTAAGCATTCCTTTATAGGAATAGATTATGTATTTTGTTAAATAGCAGAAAACAAATCATTCAGTCAACATTGATACCGGTTCTAGGTTGTCTATTAATGCAGCTGCCACTGTATTGAAGCTATTGGACGCCGTTTATCATAGCTTTATTACGGGCGATAGGTTCAGTATACATCTCGGCATTCTGTACCAGAAAGAAGGCTGGCCCTCTTTTGAAGTCTCGTAGATCAATGCATTGCACTCTTTTTGTTTATCATGCTGCCTTGCATAAACCTGCCATACCTTACTTCGTTATTCATCTCCAGACGTACGAGCTACCAGACCCCGTCTCAGGGATGGCTAACTCATCGATCTCTATTGAGTTAGGTAAATCTGCTTTTAGTTTTTTTTTGCACCTTACTTGTGGAATAATCACAAACTCTCTGATTTGGTTCCTCTAGGGCAATTCAGATGGCTCATTGAGGACCCTTTTCTTTACTGAGGAATGGGTTTGTTTTCTATGATTTGTATTTTGTATCTCTGTTTTGCTTTTCATATTGTAAAATAGTGCTTTTCGTAGTGCTTTTTCGTATCTGTAAAATAGACCTTCTCAGCATGACTCCCTGTCAAAGTACAGGTTAAATAACATTACATATGGAGTGGTAGTGCACGTTTTGAAGTCACTAGTTTTTCTAAAGAACTAAGGATATCAGCACCCAAATAAAGGTTTGCAGTTACACAGGACAAGCGTAGGTACAAGGTAAGTATTAAATAAGTAAAAATGTTCAAAGTATCCACTGATAGTGACTCGATGTAGTTGGTGGTACACTTTTCTGGACGTGTCACAACTTAACTCTGCTAGCAAGCCCTTTCATAAGTCCGCACAATTAATCACATTCACATCAATATCCATATCGCACGCAATATTTTGAAACACATCTGAGCAGCGTGTAATGTACGTTTTCCAGTATTTATTTTTATCTCCAAGCGCCACCCACTCACTCATGCAGCGCAGTTACTACTCCTCGCTGTTAGATTCACTATAGGTTTGCATGTTGTTCTGTTAGGTCAAATGCGGTCAACTGATTGTTCCAACAAGACAATGCTACATTCCACTTTGCTTGTTAAGACAAGTCATTCTATTTCTGGGATTCCAACAGTTCACCCAAGTGTTTAGATCGATATTGCACATCAAATCGCAATATTTGCTAAAAAGATTGCAATTAGATGTTTTGCCCATATTCTGCTGCCCTAGCCTTTCCCTTCACTCAAAGCACGTTTTTTTTATGATTAGCTGAGTGCACCACGAGTGAACATTTTAAAGCACTTCCCAAATTAGCGATGACCTATAGGGCAATAAGCATCAAATTATTTCGTTTCATCAAAGCATATCATCAGGGCTAATGGAATGACAGGTTTGAGAAAGTATTGCGTTATTTGAATGGATGAGGTATAGCCTATTCTAATTTTGATTCGACAAAATTATAATATTGATGGAAAGGAAGCCATTTTAGAACTGAGTTTAATCCATCTTGTAAATTCTGTCTGTAGAGGAGAAAAGTTTAAATCTCTTGTGATTTCATTGACGCAATGCTTAGCCTGTGTACGTTTTAGATTTCCCTGTCTGGCCCCTATATCCATAAGTCTAGCAGACTGGGTCTGGAGCTGGGGTCGGGGCTAGAGAAGGGTAAGGGCTGGGCTATGTGATGGAGATTAGGGGTGATTTAGAGCAGTGACTACTGAAGGGGATGGGGCCAAAGGGAGAGGGGTACATCAGATCCTCAGCACTGATATCAGCTGACTCCTGGGAGACGCAGCAGTACACTGTGTGCACTGTCTGCATTGTACGCTTAATTGTCACAGCTTATTGGACGTTGAAGTAAAACATTATTTTGAGCTTCTTTAAGCCTTACGACCATTGTTTGCCATTGTGAAGTTGACAGTCGTGTTCCGCAACATACCGCAACAGTCTCACCCCACGGTGGCATGTTTGTAGAACGCTGGGGTGTTGCCAAATGGAGATGTTTTACGAACTCTCCAGTCATCATTCACAATGCCAGCAGCACTGCTATGGTACTAGAGACAGAAACTGGGAAATTAAACTCACAGGTCAAGAACAGATTATCATAAATTACAACTGCCTTTTTAAGGTAATCCCAATCAATAAAGATATTGTGCTTTGGTTCAGTTTGGTTTATGTACACATATACATACATAATGCTGGTGTTGAAAGGCATCCAATCAAAGTAGGCCAGCCTGATTTTAATGATAGTAATAAGGAAACAAAATGCTTTCATGTTTTGTGGTCATAAAAGGATTCTGTCATCATAGGTGGGTAAAGTTAAGTATGCACAATAAACCAGTGGTACTATCATACTGAACTAGTACTGTAGTGCTGATGGAGAAATGCTTCTTGTGGCAAGCTAGGGGAAATCCCAAGCATCGAGTTAGCCTAATGATGTCAAGCTTTGTACATTTTAATTAACGGAAGCAGACATTTTCCCTCTGGTACACTTACTAATTAAAAGTGCTGAAATTACCTGATATATTCAATTCATAGCACTAAATCCTAAAGAAAACAACAGTCCTAGCATTGAACCACAGAGTCTTATGTTTGAATGTTTAAACACGGAGTCACTTCTCCTCCGTTCCCCCTCTTTCAGCTGAATATCTCGTTCAACGAGTCGAGCATCCAAAGCACCTATGAATACCCCTCCGAGAGCAGCGTATGGGACAGCGGAGAGGAGGAGGAAGAGGATGAGGAGGACGTGAAGGGAGGAGAAGAGGAAGATAAGCCCAGCATGGTGGGCCGTATCCACATCCCTCGTCCAAGCTTCACCAGTTCCCCCACTCACACCAGCAACAGCACTGGTGAGAGAACTAGAGGGAATGGGGGAGGGGGAAAGGAAAGCAGGAAATGGATAGCATGAGAGGAAGAGAGAGGGGATGGAATTGGAGGAGTGAGAAGGATGAATGGTTAGAGGAAAATTAATCGAACAGACTAAACGAAACCTATTCTCATGGTAAGGAGGGTAAGATAAGGAAAGGGAAAGAAATTAATTCCGTCCAACCTATTAGTAATCTGGAACAGGCTGAATTGTGCTGAACTGCTACTGGCTATAATATGACATGGGAGACACCTACTGGTCAGAGTTAGCATTACATCCAAACACATAGGAACTCTGCTTTTTTTTTTAAATTTATTTAACCTTTATTTAACTAGTCAAGTCAGTTAAGAACAAATTCTTATTTACAATGACGGCCTACCCTGGCCAAACCCTAACCCGGACAACGCTAGCCAATTGGGACTCCCGATTGCGGCCGGGTTGTGATATAGCCTAGAATCGAACCAGGGTCTGTAGTGATGCCTCTAGTACTGAGATGGCTGTGCCACTCAGGAGCAGTAAATTCAGCAGGCAAGAGCAATCTTTTAGTGGGATGTAACTGAACAAGTTGCTGTTTATCTGTTCTCCCATAACAGTAAACAGTAGCCATGCAGTATGTCTCTACATTAGTTATTCATTACACAGCTTATTGCCAATCTTTAACTAACCCGTACATGAGCTCATGCTTATGTTCTTGCAAGAATTCATGCAGAATATATAATCCCATTGTGCTAAAGATTTACATTGGGCTTTGCCCCGTTTCCTATGTCTTCAGATCTGTCCAGTTACATACCCAAGCACACTGTGGATTTTAACACCTGGCAGGAACATAAGCTTGATGATCCTGTTTACCAGGGGGCCACCAATTCCCAGCACGCACAGATGTCAGAGGAAGTTATGGTGAGGCTTCTTTTTAAAGTATATGATGTGACTCATTCATTCATCAACCCTAACTTGTACGGGGATACTTGTACACTATAAGAATGACCTAACAGCACATGATTTACAAAGGTAGCTATATTTTTCCCACCCTTTCCCTGCTCTTCATTCCCTATCTATCTCTCAGCTCACCCCAGCAGACAGCTCCTCTCTGTCAGACTTCAACAGTGAACCTGCGCTGTACTTCTGATTTGCCTGGACCAAACAAGACTGACCACTGCCCTCCAGTACCAGAACCAGCAGCCAGAACCACAGGAACCACAACTCCCAACTGGGACCAGCGAGACTTAGCAGAACTGGATATCAAATCGCACTTCAAAGCACTCCTCTTTTTCACACTGTTTAGTTTGACACCCAGACATCAACCAATCAATCAACCACCACAGATTCAAGCAGCTGGACTGTCCTCACCTTACCTGTACAGTTGATCTGTCTTTCCCCTCCACCTCCACCACTTCTTCCACCTACTTTCGTTGACTGCCATTGAGCAGTGAAGTCTGAACCAGATCTGACAGACTGTATTTGATTGTCAAAATTAATCAAGAGTTTTCAAGATAAACATGCATTATAATGCAGTTTCCCAGGCTTAAGGTCTCCAGAGGAAGCCAATCTGTCTGCCTCTGTCTCTATCTCTATGGCTGTGTTTTACGGGCAGCAGAATCCTTGTTTTTTTCTCCATTCATTTGTCTTTTGAACAATCACATCAGATCTTTTTATATCAAATCTTTTTCAGAGCTGATCTGATTGGTCAAAAGACCAATTTAGTGAAAAAATATCACAATTGAGCTGCCTGTCTAAACACAGCCTCTGTGTCTCCCATCAATAATGTCATATTATGCATCATGTGTCTATGGTCTCCATGTGTCCTTCTAAAGGGGATGTATGAAGTGGTGGAGATCACCTTGTGAAGGTAAGTGACCAAATTCCTTCAAACCAAGGAAGCCATCAGTGCCCGTCCTTATCATGGTGAAGAAGAGACTCAGCGTTATCGTGTCTAGGAGTCCCAGGATGTAGAACGAGGACTCCACACTCCGGAGGGGATGGCAGACAAATAAAAAACTGAAGACTTAAATAGTGAAAGGGTGCCACAAGCCTAGTTTATTGTTGTTTTGTACCTGCATGTTCTGATTTCTATTGACTTGGTTCCCCGTACTGTATGTTTTTTCTGTATGCTTTTAGTTTTGTATGTTTCCTTACAACAATGCTGTGTTGGAGACTTTACCTGAAGAGTCCAGGACCAAGCAAACTTCAACACTTCCCCCTTTAAGATTATGCAAAGCTCTGTAGACCTGCTCAATTTAATGTTTTATCATCAAAGATCTGAGATGTACTGCTTAAAAGATTGCCTTGGCAGGAAATTTGATACTAGGAATATCTTCTGCGATAAGCTTCATGTCAAAAGCATAGAGTAGAAAATGCCTTGGTGTTACTTGGAATTAGATTCACTGTCTACAATGTTATTAAAACAATTCCCCCGTTTCAGTGTTAATGTTTGAACACCAAGTGTGAAAGATAAAAATTTCCAACGTAAACCATGAAGAGCAAATATTGAGAGAAACCATTCGCCAGCACGTTGGTTTGTGAAAGCTTGAGTTATCCTCTTAATGTTGAAGTTTGCATGTCAGAGACTCGTTCATGTATAGTATATGGATCAAATAGCTGGTATAGAAGGGAAGGGTGCGTCCTCATGGCCGTGTGTGTTTCCTTCACATTGACCATTGAATATCTTTTTACCTTTACAGCCTGACCTCAAACCTTCACGTTACTTAGAGCGTGAGCTGGTCCATTTTAGTAATGAAGACGACATTGATTATGAAACTAATGATTGTGTATGTATCTAAGACCTGTGGTGAAAGATTAAGAAGTAAAAAGCTTTTTTTATTTTATTTTTTTTTAAGGTTGCTCCCATGTCTTTGAAATAATTTTTACTTAAAATGCCAATTGACTCAAGTGTTCCATCTTTTGCTGTGGTGGCCACCACTCATTCTCATCATTTTCCAATGTTCTCCTTTGGCCAGTATTGATGTCGTTTCTATAATCTACAATGATGTTTTCATAAGAATAATGTATTACTTGCATCTCTTAGGGCTTTTTCTTTTTCTCCATATCTTCAATCAAAAGAACGGGTTTAGATTGAACAGACACAAAAGCACTGCGCTATTGGGAGGCTACATTTTTCTGTATACTGTAACTGTATCATGATTAGACAGACTTGGATTGTGTTTTATGTCAAGATTGTACTTTCATTTGCACTATCATTGTATTAGCTTTGTTTTGCACCTCAGAAGAAATACAGTGAAGGTGAAAGTGGTGCTCATCAATCCATATATGTATCATCTCATCAGGTAGAAATAGGTGAATATGAAGAATGCACTGCCCAATAATGCCAGGATCTCTTAAAATGTTTGCCACAACCTTGAAACGTTATTGGAAGACCAGAGGATGATCACTGGTTAGTGTCTACTGTTAGTCCTTTGATCAATCTCACACAGCATACAGAGCATGCATGCCATTCATCTGTGCTAACTGCTGCCTTTGAGGACCAAATCCCTAAGGAGGCCGACAGCTTTTCCTGGGAATCGTGCTTCTAATGTTGGCTTTCATCGAAGCGGAGGCCCAAAAGCCAGGGCTTTATCATTGGATGTTCCAGTGGTCATACTGTATGTGACACAAGCAAGACTGAGATGGCTATTATCGTGATGGAAACTGATTCACTTGAAAGATTTATATTGTCCTATTTGTCTGGTCCTGTTGAGAAGAAACAGTATTTGTCTGTCATACTGTAGCTAGAATCCCCATCTCATCTTGTTTTTCTCTTCCTCTGTCTATAAATCTCCAGCATCAAAGAGATGTGCTTACTGTAAAATGTGTACTTGTTAACGCTTTGGGCAAAAAAAGATGTCAGAACTGTACAAATAAAAGCTCAATAAATAGATGAAGCCTTGAAGGACAGTGTGAATAGTCTTTTATCGTGTTTCTGATGACTCTTCATCCCTCATGTGAAGGCAGAATCTCCCAATTGCAAAACATTACCCTGCCAAAACTCATAAATGATTTGTTAAACCTGACCTAATAAACAGAACATCAACAAAGCGGACAAAAAGCTTCAGAAATCTCAGAGGATAGCTTTTATTTGATGTGAAGGAGATTTACTTGTAGAAAGAATAGAGCAGCGTGTTTCCACCTAAATCTGCATTGTGCTATATTTATCTTGTAATTACATATCAAAGTGTCAGACAGCACCTCTCCGGGAGTGTGTGTGTGTTTGTCTTGTGTGCCGCTGTCGAAAGACACTAGCACTCAAGAAACACAACCCAAGGAATGACTTCTGGGCGTGTCCCATACACTGCAGTAGGCAAATGAGAACGGAATCTTCACAGATCATTTTTATTAAAGTCAAAACATTTTACATAAATACACTGTATATACCAAATATTAGGAACACCTTCCTAATATTGAGTTGAACTTCCCCCATTTTGCCCCCAGAACAGCCTCAATTCGACGGGGCATGGACTACAAGGTGTCAAGCGTTCCACAGAGATGCTGGTCCATGTTGACTCCAGTGCTTCCCACAGTTATGTCAAGTTGGCTGGATGTCCTTTGGGGGATGGACCATTCTTGATACACACGGGAAACTGTTGAGTGTGAAAAACCCAACAGCGTTGCAGTTCTTGACAAAACCAGTGCACCTGGCACCTATTACCATACCCTGTTCAAAGGCACTTAAATCTTTTGTGTTGCAAATTCACCCTCTGAATGGCACACATACACAATCCATGTCACAAATGTCTCAAGGCTGAAAGATCCTTCTTTAACCTGTCTCTTCCCCTTCATCTACACTGATTGAAGTGGATTTAACAATTGACATCAATAAGGGATCATAGCTTTCACCTGGATTCACTTGGTCAGCTTATGTCACGGAAAGAGCAGGTGTTCTTAATGTTTTGAAATACTCAGTGTATATTATACTGAACAAAAATATAAACGCAACATGTAAAGTGTCGGTCCCATGTTTCATGAAAAGATCACAGATATGTTCAATACGCACAAAAAGCATATTTCTCTCAAATGTTGTGCACAAATTTGTTTACTAATCCATCCACCTGACAGGTGTGGCATATCAAGAAAATGATTAAACAGCATTACACAGGTGCACCTTGTGCTCTGGACAATAAAAGGCCACTCCAAAATGTGCAGTTCTGTCAAACAACGCCACAGATGTCTCAAGTTTTAAGGGAGCAAGTGGCATGCTGACTGCAGGAATGTCAGCCAGAGCTGTTGCCATATAATTTCTGTGCAAACTCTCAGAAACCAGCTCAGGGAAGCTTATCTGTGTGCTCGTCAGCCTCACCAGGGTCTTGGCCTGACTGCAGTTCAGCATCGTAAACGACTTCAGTGGGCAAATGCTCACCTTCGATGGCAACTGACACACTGGAGAGATGTACTCTTCACAGATGAATCCCGGTTTCAACTGTACTGGGCAGATGGCAGACAGTGTGTATGGCATTGTGTGTGCACGAGCGGTTTGCTGATGCCAACATTGTGAACAGAGTGCTCCATGGTGGCGGTGGGGTTATGGTATGGGCAGATATAAGCTACGGACAACAAACACAATTGCATTTTATCGTTGGCAATTTGAATGCACAGAGAAACCGTGACGAGATCCTGAGGCCCATTGTCGTACCATTCATCCACCGCCATCACCTCATGTTTTAGCATGATAATGCACGGCCCCATGTCACAAGGATCTGTACACAATTCCTGGAAGCTGAAAATGTCCCACTACTTCCATGGCCTGCATAGTCACCAGACATGTCACCCATTGAGCATGTTTGGGATGCTCTGGTTTGGCGTGTACGACATTGTGTTCCAGTTCCCGCCAATATCCAGCAACTTTGCACAGCCATTGAAGAGGAGTTTGACAACATTCCACAGGCCACAATCAACAGCCTGATCAACTCTATGCGAAGGAGATGTGTCACGATGCATGAGGCAAATGGTGGTCACATCAGATACTGACCGGTTTTCTGATCCACGCCCCTACCTTTTTTTTTAAAGATATCTGTGACCAACAGATGCATCTCTGTATTCCCAGTCCATAGATTAGAGCCTAATGAATTTATTTAAATTGACTGATTTCCTTATATGAACTGTAACTCAGTAAAATCTATGAAATGGTCGCATGTTGCATTTATATTTTTGTTCAGTGTACAAACAGTGCACAGTTACAAGGGTGAGGGGAAATGCTGGTGTCTGGGTGAGAGGTAAGGTTTAGGGGCTGTAGTCTGGACGTCAGTGGTCTTTCCTTCTGGGTTCAGTGCCTTTGCCGAGATTTCCTGCTTCCTTCTTTAGTACACTCAGCAGTGTTTGACAGCTCTCCAGAATCTTAGAGAGAGTAAGACATGAATCCACATAAGATTCATTGCATTTACAGTATGAAATACCATAGACTGAGTCAATTGGGATCGGGATACAGCTAGACAACCACTTTTTTGATTGGAAGAGTCTGACTCTGAGCACTCAGTGGTTTTTAATTAACAACCCTTACGGGCGGGCGTTTGTTTGCTCTGCCATTATGCTCTTAGTAACACCAAGGGAGTTGGATATTAAGATAACACGTGGGATGTTTTCTGTCTGGAATTGCTGCAAATAATTATATCCAGTGTTCTTTTGAGAACAGAAGACATGGAGAATGTTGTCTTACCCAGTACATTTACAGGTCCTTTTGCAGTCAAATTGATATGTACTGTAAAGCTCACATAATATGCTTTCATGGTTTTGTGAGACTAAAATAACACTTAAAAAAATTAAAAATAGGAACCCTAAACCCTGGCTGATCCTGACCTTCTTAAAGGCACCCTCGGTCTCGCCGATGGTGTGGTCAAAGTCAGCGCGGACGGAGAGTCGTCGGGCCAGGCTCTCGTTGACGCGGCTTAGTTTCTCGGTGAGGACACGGATGTCGTGCTGCAGACGACCCTTCT
This sequence comes from Brachymystax lenok tsinlingensis, assembly GCA_030435695.1. Lineage (NCBI taxonomy): Eukaryota > Metazoa > Chordata > Actinopteri > Salmoniformes > Salmonidae > Brachymystax > Brachymystax lenok. The sequence goes on from CM059787.1 coordinate 26,824,328, forward strand.
CCTCCTCCTCCTGCTGGATCTGACGGTTCAGCTCATCCCTCTTAGAACACAGCTCCTCGATACCTGAGGTAAAAGAAACAACACTAGTTGTTAAGAGGTGGAATGTGGAAACAACCAAGGTACTCATGGAAACAACTTCATGTATACACGTCTCGGTTTTTACAGTGTTTGAGCTGTAGCCTAGATCAATTATTTATAATTATGAATGCTTACCATCAAATATAGCCTGGGCCTGCATTCCTAGTCCCAACATCGTGAAAATGGTAGAAAATCTGGGTATTTCAAAGAGAAAACAACCTAGAGACCTATAGCCTATCCTCCTAAATACGTGTCAGACTTGTTGTGCACAATGTAAAAGGGATGCGGAGGTCTAAGCTGAGGTCCCACTCACTCAGCAGGCCGTTCCTACTGAATCAGCCCATTCCAGCCTATGATGGATGAAGGACGTGTGTGTGTGACAGAGAGTCAATCATACATTAATTCAATCCCACTGCTAGAGGTCACGTCTAATTCAAACCACAGCTACTGACTAAGATCTCCTTCACAGTTTAAGAGAGGCTTTATTCGGCCCCAGCACTCCATCTGACCAGCTCCATAACACTAGCCTATATTTTCAAAGCCATTCATTATGATTCATAACTGATGACATAAAATATAGCAAAACTGTAAATGACTAGGATTGAGAATCAAGGGTTCAATTGATCTCACAGACAATGTCAATGAAAATAACAAAGAAGATCACTTAGGCTAAACTTGACAGAAGACATGTATGCATGATTAGATCATTTATTGTGGTTAATTTATCCAGTCATGTCAGACAGATAAATCGAATGGGCTTCTGATATATGGACTCTTTGATTGAAATGCAGTTATTCAGAGTTGGAAGCATTTAAATTATACATAAGCAGAATGCTTTGTCTTGATTCAATGCCTTTGGGGCGGCAGTGTAGCCTAGTGGATGGACTAGGAACCGAAAGGTTGCAAGTTCAAATCCCTGAGCTGACAAAGTAAAATAAAAATAAATAAAAACCGTAAGTGTCAGGTTTTTTTTGGCTGTGCTACAGCAAGGTGAAATATAGTCTGTGGATATTTCCTATGGGTCTGCTCTAGTATAGAAGGGCTGCAGTGTATCTGCAGTCCACAAACAATAGCCTACCACTTGGATGATACCAACATTCTTGAGTTATATCCAACTTTCCGACATGAAGATCATTGACGTCATGATTTGACCTCGTTTTTCCGAGTTCCCAGTTGTTTTGAACGCGGCACCAGTTGTCCTGAAAGCACCAAATGTACTGATGCTCGTTTCAAAGTAACATTATTACGTAATTAATGACGTCTGAAGCGTTGTTTGATCACGTGGTTTTTAAACCACTACGCTAATATTTGGGTAAACTCTTCACAGTTGTGTTCTGGACTGACACCACATTTCATGTACCCAAGATCCGCAGGTAAAGCTTTACATTGCAATACGAATGTTCAATATGCTGAATAGTGAGGTGATTTCCCACAGTTTAAGTCCTGCAAAAAGAGCTACGACGCTAATATTTGTATAAACTCTTCACAGTTAATAACATTATGTGAGGGAAAATGTATCGTGTGAAGAGACAGCCTTGAAAATGTTTATCTTGTCTTTCATAAATAATCCTTGTTTCCTGCCTGTGCTTGGTAAAGATATGGGGGGGGCGTCATGATCCCCTCTTTATGACCATCTGGCAGAATGCCCAGAATATGTTCTATAAATCAAGATAGGAGACGTGCCAGACACATGCAGGAACCAATCCTATGAACCATGCCTATGTAACTAGTCTGTGTAAGTAGTATATGAGATCTAACGGGACTGCCCCAACAGAGCTCACTCCGGTACGTTATGCATCTAAGTTTGACTGTGACCTCTCCAGCTTGCTGTTAATAAACAATGATTAATTTAAGAGCCCCACCTGTTTTGAGCCCACACTTTTTGCATTTTTAGCAATTCTGAAGTCTAATAAATCCACAGCGCGATTAACCTAATTTTGGGGGGACAAATTAACAATTTGTCTTTTGTTGAATTCATATAACATTCCAAACTTGTTAAGCAGTATCCAGTTAAAATATGGCATGATTCCAGTATTTGTATCTGTTTGACAGTTTCAATGCGGGACTTTTATTTTGAAGGCACACTGCAAATTCGACTATTGTGGCTAGCTTCACATAGGTGGTGCAAAAGCAGGAAAAAGCAGTGGAGCAACACGTGACATTAATCGACAAATAGTTTGCTTGATACCACCCACAGACGTTTGACCCCCTCATTATCATATTGGAGGAAGAAGTACAGAAATAAATATATAATAAAATGAATTAAAGTTTGAATAATTATAATACATAGATAAATAACTTAATACATACAGATATGTAGAGAAAATTCATAAAATGTCTTTTTTTTAATTTCCTTGCTCATTTATTTAATTATATGTGGATTTATATATTTATGTATATATTTGTGTGAATGTATTTCATTCTAATTATGGCAGGTTTGGTCCTCCATTGTGCTTCTTGCCTGCATATTTCCCCTCCCCACTAATCAAGATCCAGAACCCAGCTCTAGCTCACAGTTCCTGCTGGGTTCCAGTGCTAGTGTGCATGTAGTAATGGGCTCCTATGTGTGATATATGTATATTATTTTGTTCAATGTTCATGTCAGTGGTGTAAAGTACTTAAATAAAAATACTACGCAAGTCTTTTTTGGGGTATCTGTACTTTACATGTTGGACTACTTTTACTTCACTACATTCCTGAAGAAAATAATTTCCTTTTTACTCCATACATTTTGACTGATACCCAAAAGTACTTTTGAATGCTTAGCAGGACAGGGAAATGGTTTAATTCACAGTTATTTTACCTTTATTTAACTTGGCAAGTTAAGAACAAATTCATATTTTACAATGACGGCCTACCCCGGCCAAACCATCCCCTAACCCGGATGACGCTGGGCCAATTGTGCGCCGCCCTATGTGAGAACATCCCTGGTCATCTCTACTGCCTCTGATCTGGCGGACTCACTAAACACATGCTTCATTTGTAAATGGTATCTTAGTGTTGAAGCGTGCCCCTGGCTATCCATAAATAAATAAATAAAATTAGGCTGTCTGGTTTGCTTAATATAATTTTTTTTTTTAACGATTTATACTTTTGATACTTAAGTACATTTGAAAGCAAATACTTTTACTCAGGTAATATTTTACTGGGTTACTTTTGCTTGAGTAATTTTATATTAAGGTATCTTTACTTTTACTTAGGTATTTAGGTAGGACCCTTAGGTATTTTTTCCACCACTGGTTCGTGTAATGCAATAAAATAATAATAATGGACTTCTGAAACCGGAACTAGCAAGATGTCAGCCCCCGCGAATCGGCGTATGCGACCGTGGGTAAATAACGGTCGGCCATCTTGGAGGCTGTCTCTAGCTCTTATTTATTTATTACCTTTATTTAACTAGTGAAGTCAGTTAATAACAAATTGTTATTTACAATGACGGCCTACCAAAAGGCCTCCTGCAGGGACGGGGCTGAGATTAAAAATATAGGACAAAACACACCACTACATAAAGAGAGACCTAAGACAACATGGCAGCAACACATAACACGGCATGGTAGCGGCACAAAACATGGTACAACCCTTATTGGGCACAGACAACAGCAATAAGGTAGAGACAACAGTACATCACGCGAAGCAGCCACAACTGTCAGTGTCCATGATTAAGTCTTTGAATGAAGAGATATGGCTCTGGATATAAAACTGTCCAGTTTGAGTGTTTCTTGCAGCTCGTTCCAGTCGCTAGTTGCAGCGAATTGAAAAGAGGAACGATCCAGGGATGTGTTTGTTTTGGGGATTATGGCTCAATGGTTGCAACATTTCAAATCAAATTGTATGTCACTTGCGCCGAATACAACAGGTGTAGACCTTACAGGGAAATGCTTACTACAAGCCCTTAACCAACAAAAAAAAAGATATAAAATAAGATAAAGAGCAGCAGTAAAATAACAATAGCGGGGCTATATACAAGGGGTACCGGTGTCGAGGTAATTGAGGTAATGTAAGTATTGTTATTAAAGTGACTACGCATAGATAACAGGGTAGCAGCACCGTAAAATAGGGGGGGGGCAATGCATATAGTCTGGGTAGCCATTTGATTAGATGTTCAGGAGTCTTATGGCTTGGGGTAGAAGCTGTTTAGAAGCCTCTTGGACCAAGACTGCGCCTCGGTACAGCTTGCCGTGAGGTAGCAGAGAGAACAGTCTATGACTAGGGTGGCTGGAGTCTAGGGCCTTCCTCTGACAGCAATGGGAGATTTACTTAATATTGTGGGAAAATATATAAACTATATACAAAAGTATGTGGACACCCCTTTAAAATGAGTGAATTCGGCTATTTCAGCTACACCCGTTGTGTACAACTGTATAAAATCGAGCACGCAGCCATGCAATCTCCATAGACAAACATTGGCAGCAGAATGGCCTTACTGAAGAGCTCAGTGACCTTCACTGTCATACCATCATAGGATGCCACCTTTCCAACAAGTCAGTTTGTCAAATTTAACCATCTGGCAGTCTGACGGACAAATGCATAGTACCAACTGTAAAGTTTGGTGGAGGAGCTAGGCCCCTTAAATCCAGTGAAGGGAAATTTTAATGCTACAGCATATAATGACATTTAGATGATTCTGTGCTTCCAATTTCGTGACAACATTTTGGGGAAGGCGCACGTACAACCAAATAGCAAGTCGGAAGTTTCCGAGTTTCCTATTTCGGACTAGCACGTGAATGCCTCGGTTTATCATCACTAGTTTGAAGCCAGTATTGCTACAGTTAACTCTCTCTCGCGCTAGGTCTAACTAGTTGACAAATTGGCTATTTTGTGCAAAGACTGAGGCAGTCGAAATAAAATCCTTCTCGTCATCCACTTCTTAGCTTCAAAATCCCTCCAACTAACAAACTGGCAGTACACACTTCCGCCACACTTTTATAAGTTCCGCACCACACATACGTCAATATTATGCGCCACAGGCTTGAGCGAGAGCGCAATAACTTCAAATGGTATCTGTAATTGAATTTAGAGACATATTCGTATTGTGAGCCATACTAGGTACACCTTAATATGGGTGAGTGATATAACACAGACGATAACTTTTGACAATACACAATCGAATGGTTCTCGCGGAGTAATTTGGTCCAAACGTGATGATGGATTCCGCTGAGATGTTAGTCTCAGTACCACAGGGGCTACCTTCTGCTTGGGACACTGTAACTTCAACTCTGGTGAGTAGATGGACCTAACTTGTCTACGCACGGTACCTTGTGTTGTTGACATAAGTTGCCTTCCTTTTATGTGAGAATGAAATTAGATAAATTGCACTACTGTGGTTGATTGCTGGACATGTAGCTAGCTAACACATTCACATAACATAATGACTGGAACGAACTACAAAAATCACTGAAACTGGAGACTCCTATCTCCCTCATTAGCTTTACGCACCAGCTGTCAGAGCAGCTCACAGATCACTGCACCTGTACATAGCCCATCTGTTAATAGCCCAACCAAGTACTTCATCCCCTACCGTATTCATTTATTTATCTTGCTCCTTTGCACCCCAGTATTTTTACTTTGCACATTCATCTACTGCACATCCACCATTCCAGTGTTAAATTGCTATATTGTAATTACTTCGCCACCATGGCCTATTTATTGCCTTACGTTCCTTATCTTACCTCATTTGCACACATTGTATATAGATTTGTTTTTTTTCTACTGTATTATTGACTGTATGTTTGTTTACTCCAATGTGTAACTATGTGTTGTTGTATGTGTCGAACTGCTTTGCTTTATCTTGGCCAGGTCGCAGTTGTAAATAAGAACTTGTTCTCAACTTGCCTACCTGGTTATATAAAGGTGAAATAAAAAATAAAAATAAACATGCCATTAGGAATTACATAGCTAGTTAAGACCCAATGTTGATCAATCAATGTACCTACAAACCATAGTCTGTGTCTGTTTATAAGAACATTACCAATTTCCTCTGTCTGTAGGTGTCTCCAGTGTCCAATGACGACACCATGTCTGATGAGTCTCTCTGTGAGGGCCTTAGCCTGCTGTGCTCAATCGGCCTGGGTCAGTTTCTGGAGGGATGGCTCCTGGAGACCCTGCAGGTGCGTCTGACTACTGCAGTGGCCCCTGAGTTTTGGGCTGGACTGAAGCAGCCAGAGAATGAACTTGGGGAGAAGGATAGGACCAGGATCCTACTCATGGCCTTCCGTACCCTTTTGGACAGACTGGAACCTTTCCTAGGTGGGTTCAAACATTCAGGTTACAGTTGACTACACCCGTAATACTGGAATTTTGACTGAACAGAATGCTGTCAAATGCGTAAAATAATTGCCCTCTGTCCCTCCACAGGAGGGTTGGAGAGGCTGGGTACCTGGCAGGATGAGGGCCGGGGGTGGTCTGTGTGGCCCTGGGGCCAGGGGTCTCCGGGAGAGGGCCTTCTCCGTTATCAGGGCCATCTTACTGTTCTCCCCCTCGGCTGTGCTCCAGATGAGAATACTGGAGTTCTACAGCAGGACCTTCTCTGTGCACATGAGCCAGGAGGGAGGGGCTGAGGAAGGGGGCGGGGTGCCTGATGGGGGTGTCTGTCAGGGCTGCACTGTCCCCACTCAGCAGTGCTGGTGTCAGGAGGCCCTGGAGCAGCTGCAAGAGCTCAGCCACATACTGTGAGTGAATAGAGGGGTGGCCATGTCACTGTATGCTCTATATGTTGTGCTAGAACAACCATTGACTACATCTGTGCCAGCCGTGTTTGTAATGTCTCTGCAGCTGTCTCTACCCACTTCCCCACCCTCCAGGTCCAGGTTGCAGCTATTGGAGCGGGTTAGTTCAGAGGCAGTGACGTCTATCTTACACAAACTGATTGAGCAGCGGATGGAGCAGCACTGCAGGGGGGAGTACGAGAGCTCTTTCCTCTCCGACTTTCAGGAGGTACAGTATACTAGAGAGCCTGTCTATGGGAGGACCACTTCACATAATAAAGTGACATGACCTATCAACAAGTTCTTATTTTCTAGCTTGCATTATTTAGCAGAATATGTTGCTGACCAAACATGATTTGTCTATGAAACAATTTACTACACCAAGTCCAAATCTCAGAAATGTGATAATTGATCTGTTTTACTCTTACTTACAAACACTCTCTCAAGTCCCTCTTTTGTTCTCTCTCTCTCCAGTGGCTAGAGCTGGTGTTAGGCTGGTTGAGCAGGGTGTTTGCCAGTGAAGAGGGTGGACTGGGTACGGTGCCCAATGGCACTGCCATCAGAGCTGGGGAGGTGGGCCAGCCAGCCAACTCCGTGCTGCAGCGCTGGAGGTGTCACATGCACCAGTTCTTCTGCAGGATCTATGTCAACATGAGGATTGAGGAGCTCTTCAGCATCATTAGAGGTGAGGAGTTAGGGAACAGAGAGAGGAGATGGTTTATGAAACCCGAGAGTAATAACATAAAGCAGTCACCTGTGGGTGTCGATGGCATAGGGAAGAGATTTGATAAGCGGTAAAGAAGGTAGAAAGTGTTTTGTCATTTCTTCCGCCCTCATATTCTGTCCCTGTCAGATTTCCCTGAGTCAAAGCCTGCCATTGAGGACCTCAAGTTCTGTCTAGAGAGAACCAATCAGAGGCAGCAGCTCCTCACCTCCCTTAAGACAGCCTTTGAGACCCGTCTGCTTCACCCAGGTCAGTGAACCAATGATGGGTTATGAACAGTGATTGGTGTTTGGCTCTTTTTGATGTGAACACTAAGTGTTGTTTGCAAATACAGTGTTGCAGAAGAAGCAGGAGTGATAAGACTTGTGTTACATTCTTCTCCCCTTCTAGGAGTCCATACCTCTGACATCATCACTGTATACATCTCGGCCATAAAGGCCCTTCGGGAGCTGGACCCATCTATGGTCATCCTGCAGGTTGCCTGCCAACCAATCCGCAAGTACCTCAGGTGGGTGCACGTGTATTATCGTAATCTGTATTTAGTTATCTATTATTTTATTCCCTCATGAGTGTTTATGTACAAAGCAAACCCTTTTTGGGAGGCAAAATGTTAGAGAAGATTGTTCTTTACTTACTGATTTGACTCCCATAGCATATTGTGTTGATGTTGACGTGACATTGATGTGACGTCTGTGGTTCGTTGCCAGGACGCGGGAGGACACGGTACGTCAGATAGTGGCCAGCCTTACTGGGGACGCAGAGGGCTGCAGTGACCTGGCCAATGAGCTGTCCTGTGCCGACCCTGTGACCCTGGAGACCCAGGACAGTGAGGACGAGGGCGGCGACCCAGAGGAATGGACCCCAGACCCTAAGGATGCTGTCACAGGTCAGCACCCTCAGTGGACCCACAAAGGTCATCACACTAGACTAGACAAACTGTGTCCGTTGCTTTTTCCTGTTTCTGCTGTATTGAACTAGAAATTCTTTAAAAAAACATACCTCTCCGTCACGTCTCTTTTACTAAATACACTCATCTTTCTATCTCACCCTTTAGGCAAGACGGGCTCCCAGCGGCGTTCGTCTGACATCATCAGTCTTCTGGTCAGCATATACGGCAGTAAAGAGATCTTTATAGATGAGTACAGAACTGTCCTGGCAGACAGACTTCTCCACCAGTTCAACTACAATACAGCCAGGTAGGCAACACTAATTGACAGTAGCTAGTACCAGCATCTGTATCTCAACACTATACAGTACATTACTCAACTTTTTGCAGTCACTCTTAATATTATGTGCATATCGGTATACTGGTGTTGGCATTTCTGTGTGAACATTTTGGTTAAATTAAATCGATGTATATTTTTTTAATAGTAAGGAACTTTTCTCATGTGCCTCCAGGGAGATACGTAACGTAGAGTTACTCAAGCTGCGATTCGGAGAGTCCCACATGCACTACTGTGAGGTGATGCTGAAGGTAAAGCAGGGCGTGACTTTGAAGTCTTGACTTACCATTTATGTTAGAATGAGCTATGGCAACATGATTCTCAACGTGACTTCCTAGTATCTTTGAAAATATATAGTCCTTTCACCTACCAGTGTCTTTCATAGAATAAGGCATGAAGACCGGAGTTAACGAACCAAGACAAAGAACAGAGACCATTGAAACACTTTAGGACAAAGCCTTACTCTCCTCCCTCTCTTCTACTCTCTCTCTCTCCAGGACGTGGCTGACTCACGGAGGATCAACACCAACATCCGTGAAGAGGAGTCCAGGCTAGGTGAGGAGGAGCAGCCCCCCATGGCCCTGACTGCCATGATCCTGTCCTCTGAGTTCTGGCCCACGCTGAAAGAGGAGAAGATGGAGCTCCCGCTCCTGACCTCCCAGGCCATGGAGGCCTACACACACCGCTATGAGAAACTCAAGGTACCTGATGATGAAGATGTAGCCTAGGTGCCAGTCTGTTTCTGTTTTACTCAAGTCCTTATAAACAGAGAAAAAGGAAATTTCATTTTGATATCAAATTCCATAATTCAAATGGTCTCCCAGGCGATGAGAACCCTGAGCTGGAAGCCTCATCTGGGCTCCGTGACTCTGGATGTGGAGCTGGAGGACAGGACTCTGACTAACCTGACTGTGTCCCCCGTCCACGCTGCCATCATCCTGCACTTCCAGGACAAAAGTCAGTACTCCGGCCGTCACAGGCTGCCTTTTTGGACAACTTATCATTGCATACAGACATTGTATGAGTAACTACGGTTAACCTTTGCCATCTCGCTCTCTCTCTCTCTCTCTCTCTCTCTCTCCTGAAGGCTCGTGGACTCTGGAGGAGCTGAGTGGGGTCCTGGGGGTGCCGCAGGAGATGGCGAGAAGGAAGCTGACTCTGTGGCAGCAGCAGGGGGTCCTGAAGGAGGAGGCTGGGGGCCACTACTCTATCCTGGAGACCGGCTCGTTCCGGGAGAAACCTGAGAGAGGGGAGATGTTGATCGACAGCGACGAGGAGGGCGACTCCAATACCACCACCCAGTCAGAACAGAGGGAAGAGAAACTACAGGTATGCAGGCAAACACACACACATTGGAGGCATGTAGTTAAAATATAAATACAAATTTCCTGTCAAATACAAATCAAGCTAGCCCTAACAGCACAGGTTCTCTCTCCTCTTTGTGCAGTTGTTCTGGGCCTACATCCAGGCTATGCTGACCAATCTGGAGACCATGACCCTGGAGCGCATCCACTCCATGCTCCGGATGTTTGTTGCCACGGGACCCGTTGTCACAGAGATGGACGTGAATGAGCTGCAGGCCTTCCTGCAGAGGAAAGTGCGAGACCATCAGCTCATCGTGTCCGCAGGTGTCTACAGACTGCCAAAGTCCACCAACTGATGGGGAGAAGAGATGAGGAGGAGGAAAGAGGTAGAACTGATAAACTGAGGTATCTGATTTGTTTTCTCAAATGTACATGATGCAGCATTGCAGCCAGAGACTGCAGTTTCCAAGATGAATTTGTTCAGGAATAGGTTTGGAAGGCAACTGAAAACGCCAAGCATTGTGCTGATTACTATGTCTTACTATGTCTCTCCTGAAGGCTCATACAAATGGCTATAATGAGCATGAACCAATCATTCTCTCTTTATTGTTGATCATCCAGGTTGCTTGACTTTGTTTCGGACTGCTTGTCATGACTTTTGGGGACTCAGAATCACATGCAGTTTTTCAGCATATTAAATTGACATGCGTTTGGACTTTGTCATTTGGGGTTCCCCCTTTGATAACATTACAATTGCCTGAGCTAATAAAACATTGATTATTATGTAGTAGGATTGTATTTGTTTAAAGAATCTTGTAGAGCTTGCTGAAATGAAATCCTGTGAGGAACTCCTGACCTCTAGTGGATCATTGTGGAATCTTAGATTTGTGTCTATCAAATTCGGCATCGGAGTTTGGCATGTGTACTACTGGATTTTTGTTTATTCAACGCTCATGGATTTCAACACAACTGCTAAATTGTCTTTCAGATTTTTGTTGAAGCCAGTTTATATTTAACTGATTATCTATTTTCCTGGTCCTAGAGACCCACATGATGTGGAGGTTTTTGTTCCAGACCCCAGTACTCACACCTGATTCAATGATAGTTGAATCCGTTCTTTTAGTGCTGTGGCTGAACAAAAGCTTGCACACCCTGTGAGTCTCCAGGACCAAGATTGAAGAACTGTGACAGCAGGCAGGGGGGGCGCCTCATCCCTGTCTTTCTCGGACCTGTGATATCACGTGTGGGGGGTGGGGGGTGTACTGAAGGTTGCAGTGATTATAGTCATATGGATGGATGTTATCACACTTAGGAGGGGGGAGTTGAGGAACATCAGTCCGAGAACTACACCGAAGTGAACAACTCACGGAATCACGCTGCTGGAGAACAATTGGAACAAAATTATAGAGGATAAATTACACATGGATTACATAAGCATTTCTTATTTTGACTGAAATTGCATTTCAATAGAGAACCATATGGTTCGGTTTCAGGACAGTAAGGCGTTTTACCACTCCCCAGGTGAACTCACGAGGTCCGTTTTCTTGGATTTATTTAACTTCAATTTTGAGCAATGGGATATAAAACGGAACTTGGATATTGTTTCTTTGTGTTATTCACATATTCTCTCATATCCAGGTGTCGAACGAATATGGAAAATAATATCACAGTTGCTGTGATGCTTCCCGATAATTACCACAAGTATCCCTGGGCTTTGCCTCGGGTTTTCCCAGCAATTCTTATGGCGAACGAGAATCTCCAGAAGAAGCACGGACTTCTCAAAGGCCACTCTATTCAACTCTTGAATTTCAGCACTGAGGATTCAACCGGTGTCTGCGCAGAAAATAAGGCACAGATTATCGCCGTGGATACCAAACTTTATAATAAACCAGATGCTTTCTTTGGACCAGGGTGTGTGTATTCAGTCGCCTCAGTTGGAAGATTTGCATCCCATTGGAAACTCCCATTGATCACTGCGGGAGGAACAGCATATGGGTTTGATAAAGGGGACGAGTACAATACGATTGTGCGCACCGGACCCTCGACCACAAAACTGGGAGACTTTGCTAACATTATTCACGCGCACTTTAATTGGACCTCTCGTGCCATTCTGATTTTCCACGATTTGAAAAAAGATGACCGACCTCACTACTTCCTCTCTGAAGGAATTTACCTAAATTTGAAGGATGAAAATGTCACAGTTGATGCCTTTCCATATGAAGACTCACCAAGCTATTATAAAGAAATCATTACTTTCATGAAAGACCACGGAAGAAGTAAGTCTATTCGTTGGCTATTTCCACATGTGCAATAGCAGGTTGACTTGTATTGTCATGAGTCTTGTTCTGGAGGCAGACCTGAGCAATTTCCCCTAAGCTAGACCAGCTGCAAAGTCAAAATTGTCTATATTGTAAAAAGTCATGAAAACAAAAATGCTTTTTGCCCTGCTGTGCAATATGGCAATGTGGATGTTGCCGTAATAGCCTATCTCCAAGAATCTGATCAGATTTCCAAAATGCTACATTTGTCTCGACAAAAATAATATACTAGTTGGGCCTTTTAACTAGTCTAGTAAAGTTGGTGTTGGTGATAGGTAAGCATATTAGCCAACAATAATATTCCGTTTTGAGTTCTTGGTTTTGACATAGACCTACAGTGGATTTAAACCTGTTCTTGCCATTCTTATATAAAATAACACGTAGACGATAAAGAATACACTTTTACGCACCGTGTGTGACCAGACCACTGGTTTATTGCTCTTGTCCACCTGCGTATTTTCTGAAGAAAAAAAAGTGTGTCTGTCTCTCTGTGATGGGCTCGTGGGTTCTTTCTTCTCCTTTTCAAGGGTCGCTACATGCATTTTATTTACAACATGTATTCCAATTTAATAGACAGCCATTTTAACCTGAAATGTGAATTATTGTTGTAAATATTATGTATCTAGTGTTAATGTTAATGAATTACAATGGCCCGATGTTAATTTACAATACCTTGGAATGTTGATTCACAATCATTCGTTTTTTTATTTGCAGCTCATTCTATTTAAAAGTAAGCCATCCATGTCCACAGTACAGTCTTGCTTATTTCAGAGCAATCTATAAGAAATGCTTATCATTAGACAATTAGTAGGCTAGCTCAATATATTCTGATTGTTTACCTAGTCTAAAATCATATTGACACATGGTAATGCTTGCTGTAGGATGTGTTATTACATGTTTATTACATGTTTATTAAAACTATCATTTTTTTAATGACCTTTTTATTAACCCAAAACAGTTTTAGAAATGGTAAAATAATTCAAACTTTTAATTAGTTCAGAAAACCATATCCTATACACATCACAGTACATTTAAATTATTTCAATGTTGTGATAAATAGCAAAATGTTCTCGATAGTTATGTTAAAAAATGGGGAGATGTCTGTAGAGATGGTCACAATGAGACCAGATAAAAGTGACAGTGCTGTTCTCTGATTCATTGTTGGACATGGAAAATTACCAGTTGTGTTGGAAAATCAAAGCTTGACATTGGTTAAATTGTTTGATACCAGTCATGTGTGTGTGTTTGCTTTCTATTCTTTTCATCTCTCACGTCAACATCTTCCTTGTTGTTTATCTTATCAACACGGTCGAGTGGCTTCAATATGGGTTTATTTGAACCACGATTTCACACATTTTGGCTACATGATTTCAAGAATTGCTAGCTTTCAATTAATATTTGTTGGCAACTCGGGGAATCCTTAAAAATTGGAATGAATGATGTTAATGATACATTCTACTGACATGGTTGCATAAATCACCTTGAACCTTAGCATTATACTGTAATATAAACATATTGATAAAATACCAGTAGATGAAAGTTCAACAGAGAAACATCAATGCTTCTAAAATCTATGTTTGATGTGCTGAAGAAGGTGATATTTGATGTGTACTTTTGGCCCAGAAATGTTCTGTTTTGTTGGAAACATCTAATGCTCTGTGATGATTGAAAGTGCTTCTGGAAGAAGTAAAGGCACTGAACTCTTTCACATCGTCTGGGAAGATACTGACCTTCGGTGTTCTCAATAACTCTAAAACATTACTCTAACCACTAAATGTTACTCTTGGCACACTGTTTTCATCCATAGTTATTGTCAGGGTACTGATTTAGAAATCAGTAGATCAGAACATTGTAGAGTGACTCTGCACTAACCAACATAGCACAGATGGGACTGTGTGGCCGATGAGTGATTCATATAAATGACTGGGTTTATCCACTTGAACAAACTTTTTCCAGCAGTAAGATGAATAAAAAACACTGCATATGGGGGTACCAAACTGATGTTATATCAGGAACAGGCACTTTGAAAGCTGCCAAACCTCTTACCCGAATTATAGGCACGCCCATGGTGAGCTTGGGGTCACAGAAGCGATTGGTTTTGTCAGGGCTTGTCCAGGCTTGGAGTTCTGGCTCGACATTCCATTCACTTTTATCCTGATGAGATCACCAACAAATAACCCCTGGGCTGTCAACCTTTACCTCAACTGTGTGGTCTCTCCTTTTTAGTCAATGTCTTGGCAATAATGTCTAGTTTTGATTTCAATCGTTTTTTTGTTGTCAGGTACAGATGTGTAATGTAAATTTATGCACTCCAACAGTCCTTCCTATTTTGTCTTCTGATGGGAAACCTTTTGAAGTCTGATTATTATCAGTGTTGAAAAATGTAATGGCCTTTGTTCATGAAAAAAAACATTTACCTGCTTAAAATGGACAAACCTTAACTCCTAGACTTAATATGAAGCCAATTATGTTTTAAAATCCTACCAGGTTGCCTCTGGAAAAGCTCACAACTTGATGCTTGTCAGACTACTAAAAGCATACATACAGAGCAAGGAAATGCCACATGGCTGAAAGGAAGAATACATCGAGCTGTGTTTTCTCTTTTGTGGAGGTACATATGTGAATGTTTGTCGCAGACACAAAACACTAAACTTGACTGCATTCTAAACATGCAATTTTGTAGAGACTGTTTTATTGGTCTTTTTTTCAAGCGTCTCACCTGGAGAAAAAAAATTCTGAAATTGAATGTATTCATTGTATAGGCTATGATGTTCTTGATTATGAACAGATTATGGGATGTGTTAGTGCAGCATTAACTTTCTCTGCATGTAGATGTTGTGTGAGTCATGGGAGAGAATGCAGCCTTGTACTAGAAATGTTAAATTAAGACGAGGTTGGTTGTTTGCCATCTTTGTCTGCCACAAAATGAAATAAAATGTACCAAACAATTTGAAGTGCTTTGTATTAAGTTAAGCCCAGGCAGATCCTTATGATTTCTACAACACAGGAGGACTTTTTCCTTGCCTTTTTGTACATTTGTTTTGGACGATGTCCAGGAGACAGCAGGACTACTTGGCATGGCTCCTTGTGAGCTGTTTTGGAAGAGATGAGAGTTGAGGTCTGAGCGGTGTTCTGTGCCGACTTTGGTCTAGCACTTTAAGAAATGTCTGCTAACTGGGAGGACTGTCTTAGACCTGGCAGAAGTCACTCTGACATGCAGTGAATGGAAATAATGCCTACAGACATGCTGTCCATGGAGTAGACGGAATGCAAACAGAATGGGATTGTGTAATGTAGACAGGCGTACAGCACAGACAGCTTTACACACTGTAAACACACAAGCACGCACCCCCTAAATAGTGCACGCACGAATGTGCACCCTCAGTAGGTCTACCTACACATGCTTCCTCATAACTGCATTCCCCAAAAGTTACAGATTTTGATTGATTTCATATCTATGGTTCATATCTAAATCTAGTCTACCAATGATAAGAGGAGCAATTTTACTGAATAGTACTAACATAATTCCTATAAAGAGTGATAAGAAACCTTTGTGTCGTGTTTTTGTCTTCCCTACAGTTGTGTATATCTGCGGGCCTCCGGACACGTTTCTGAGTATCATGAAGCTTTTCCAGAGTGAGATCCCAGACCCTGAGAACTACGCCATCTTCTATCTGGATGTGTTTGCGGAAAGCCTAAAGGAGCGCAAACCCTGGCTGAACAACGACAGCCTCTGGATTGATCCCATCAAGGTCTTCAAGGTAAACTGCACAGACAGAGACAGAGAGTTGGACAGACAGAGACATGGAGACAGAGAAATATTCCTGCCGTTGATCCATTTCATTCATTACGTTTTTCTAATTTAATTTATCACAGAAACCTTTTTTAGTAATTGTGTCCAAATACTCTGTCACTAATTTGATGTTGAACTGTCAGTGCCTTTCCCCTTCGGTCATTGGAACCAGACAAGTTTACTAGTCTGAAACTGCCATTTGGCCTGTGAAATGGATGTCTCACACTGAGGAAATTCAATTCAAAGCCTCTACTTCGTGTGTGCATCACTGGCCTGTCCATCATTCCACATCCCTCTGTTCCAACTGAACCTGTATCAAAGGGAACACAAAGTTCACCAAGTTGAGTGAAGGTTGACCGATGTGTGCACCATTTCTTTAGAGAGAAATCAAATCATTCACGAGAGAAATCATGCCAATAATTATGTTGGACACTGGGCTGAAGGGAGTTGTGGTTTTCATTAAGCAAAGATTCAACCTAATTCAGAGCAAGATTGTGGTAATTAGCTACAATGACCATAATCCATTGTGCCTGTTTTTTCCAGCTTGGACCGAGATGGATACACTATTACGCCTGGTATGTTAGGTTAGATACACACAGACCGCATGAGAAAGGAATATACACAAGACAACCAAAAGAGGGATAGAGAGAGTGCGTGAAAGTATGCATTATTTGCTTTGAAGAAGTACAATTATTTAGTCAGACACCTTTGCAGCATACTTAAGCAGGTTAGCCTTACTAAATAGGATGACTAAAGACAGTACAGTATGGGGAGCACAGAACGTTGTCTGGCTGCTACTGCCTGAGCAGAGATGTGATGATGACTAAGGAATAAAAAATTATAAAGTAATCAAATAAAAATTCATTAATATACACAACTAAAATATTTGCTTATCTCATAGTAACTTCCTATTTTTCTATTGATGTCTACCCAATGCGGACCTGACGGAGACAATAGAATATTTAATTGTCATTATTTCATAATGCATTTAATGTTAATTTTTTTGGGGGGAAACGTGATTATTTTCTGGTAGCCTAGTGGTTAGAGCGTTGGACTTGTAACCGGAGGGTTGCAAGTTCGAATCCCCGAGCTGACAAGGTAAAAATCTGTCGTTCTGCCCCTGAACAAGGCAGTTAACCCACTGTTCCCGGGCGCCAAGACGTGGATGTCGATTAAGGCAGCCCCCCGCACCTCTCTGATTCAGAAAGGTTGGGTTAAATGCGGAAGACACATTTCGGTTGAAGGCATTCGGTTGTACAACTGACTAATAATGGTGACTTTGACTTTGACTTTTTGACTAATAATCTAAACCGAACCAACCTCAAAAAACACTAGTCGCTCAGCACTGCTGTAAAGTTTTATTATAAAACGTTTAGGATGTTTGTACCTCATTTGTTTACAATGTATGTTTTTGTTCTTCAGAGGTAGAGATGTTTTCCAGGCATGTTCGTCACCAGCCATTGACAACCAGCTTGGGACAATTATGGGACATTGATCATAACCTAATGAGGATGCTAACGAGAACCATGTCCCTCCCTCTACAGTAGGCCTACAAGGCATCCTCTCAACCTAACCCCCAAACTTTCCCTAAACCAGTCTAACTCCCTGCATTAGTCATCCAATCAAATCATAACTGACCTTTGCCTATGATAACAATGAATTGTCCCACAAATTCCAAATGGAAATTTCATCGTGCAGATGGATAAAGCTTTTATTTTAATCCCAGTTATGTAAAATGAGCGTGCTTCTCTGATCAACGTGATAACGAAGCAAACTTCATAATGGTTCTGACTCGGCAGGCAATAATCTGTCTCTGCTCGGAGGGCTTTAATGATTGGATGGAGTTAATAAAGGAGAGCATGTGTTTTCAGCTAAAAGCCACTTAGTCCTGCATGTTGATGTGTTGAGAAATAAGTAAGTGGGGGGTACAGATGCTACTCTTCGAATTTGGTCGTTAAATGTCACTGATTACGCTGCAGTTACTATAGTCTCTTAGTATTGGAAATTCCAGCGTTGAACTCCTAATAAAATACGCTACAAATGGCTTTGGATTGATAAAGACAAGTTAAGCTTATTAACTTGACTGAAAAAGTGTGTGCTGTTGTCTGGTAATTGCAAAATCTTTTCTGAAGCGTTCCAATAAAAGGGCTAGATATAACAGATGCAATATGAAGGCACTTAGATGGAGATAGATAATCTATTCGTAAAGCACTTTGTTGAGACCTAATACTTAAAACTGATGCCTCTGCTCGTGATATACTTCTACCTTCTAATATATACGATTTTGGCCCTGTTTTACTGATTTATACAACATCTTAGTTTGACTACAAGCAGTCAAATGATTTATGGCAATATGCAGAACGTTGATTGCTCTTGGAAGTTACTTGTCGATTGTTTATCATTACTGAATCTGACCATTCAGACGGATTTAGCTTATATCAGTAATAACAAGGCAAAGTCCAAGTCAAAACTCAACTGATGGCCATATATTAAATCTCAGACTGTGCTTTTCCATCCAAACATAATTAATCAAACAATGTCACAACTGTGGTATAATAGCAATTTGTAACAAGTCATGCAAATAGGAAATTAAATATAACATAAGCAATATATAGAGTTACCACAGCTGTTTTTGTCCTAGTCTTTAAGACATGTCCATGCGTTTAAGTGCATTTGGACACAGCTAATAGTACATTCTTCACCATCAATGTTGTTGCTGTTTACTCACAAGGGACTGTTCAGATTATAAAACAGGATAAATCTGCTCATTTTTAATCCTACTTCAAAGCATTTCAAATTACAATTGTGTCATTTACATATCCACCCAGTAGGAAATCCGTCTGCATGCCTTGATTATAAATCTGTCATAGTTGGTACATGTCTATGATGCTCTGAGTGTAATTCCCCAGTAATGTTCCACTTTCTCAATGTTGTCTCTCTCTTTCTTCCAGTCTGTGTTGGTAATAACATACAGGGAGCCTGATAATCCAGAGTATAAAGAGTTTCAAGATGAGCTCCACATTAGAGCTCAGAAGGACTTTGATGTGAACATAGAACCCTCTCTGGTAAGTTGTTTGAAATCCTGCCACATCTAAGTCACTGCCATAAAAGAGATCATTTATACATAGTAATTAATGGATTTCTTTGATTCATTAAAAACTTGGCTCCTTCTTTGTGAAGATTATTGGTGTTTTGGCTCAACTGGGCTCAACCAGATATTTAAATCGAGATAGAAAGGGAGTAGAGCCATGCCTATAAGGGTCAAGATTTAATTCCATGCTAATAGTAAACAAAAGCTGCATTTGTGAATGAAGATCATGAAGACCACTCTCTTGCTGGCTGATGTACAGACCTCCATTCCTTTCAGATGGATTTCATCGCTGGCTGCTTCTATGATGGCTTTGTGATGTATGCTAAGGCCTTGGAGGAGACGCTGGCGGGGGGGGGCTCCCAGAACGATGGAATCAACATCACACAGAGGATGCAAAACCTGCGATTTTGGGGTGAATATTATAAGTTGATCATGGTGCTGCTTTTAGTTAACTTTCCAATCATCCTTTTTGTGTCAGTTGGGTAGGAAACCCATTTTTGCATTATGACTGATATGAAAAGCCTAAATGTGAAGGTTTTCTGTGTTTTAAGGGGTTACAGGACTTGTGACCACAGACAAAAACAATGCTAGGAACACTGATTTCAACCTCTGGGCAATGACAAATCAGGAATCTGGAGAGTATGGGGTAAGTGTTACTTCTGTAGGTAGATATATTTATTTTGTATTTATTTCACCTTTATTTAACTAGGCAAGACATCTAAAGCTTTGCTATTTTAGAAGCCACTCACAAAAAGACAACTTGCTATTTTGTTATCTGGCTTTGTTTTTCAGGAAAGTTAACTTTACAGTCACTTTAAAGTCATGGTAGTTATTACTATTCCAAAAAGGACCAATAGTTTATCAACATTACACAATTTGTTGCTAATTTACCATAGTGGTAGACAGTGCACTATTATTTTATACTTTATGCAAATATGTTCTGATGAGTGGCCGTATGTTCACTATGACGAAGGTACTTTCAGGTTAGTTTGAGTGTGACTTACAAGAGAATCATAATGAGTTCCCCAAGTAAACATTTGGCATTATCAATGTGTTTTCCTATGTGAACATTCAATACCAGTGTTCATTTTCAAATTCCTGCTTTTACAATATCCCACAGTGGAGATGAATATTGGATGCAGAGCTATTCTTTTAAAGCCTCTTGTTTATTTATTGTTAATTGCTGTAGCCAACATTTCAAAGGAATGTATATTTCTAAACTACAAAAATATCTGTTGTCAAAATATCAATTGGTGCACTTTATGATTTATAAAATGGATTTCAATAGAACACTCAGTGACAATAAATAATAACAGTGAGTGAGAGCAGTACTTTCGGGGGACTGATCTAATCCGTTCCAGATGTTAGTCTTCTGTAATTACTGTAACAAGAATTTCCCTCAATTACTCTCCGCATGCTGAATTTTGGAGCTGAAAACCCAATGCTTTGCTTGTACATTGCCAATTTGCCATCAATGTGTTTAAAAGCAAATGTTCAACATCATGCAAAGACTAAGGGCTATTACTGTTTGGGAGATATTCTGGGGTCTTGACTCTTAATGATAAGATGTGTATTTGATCAGAGTCCACTAACCTAACCAAAACTCCTCGATGTGAATAAATCACTGATTAGAAAGACACGGTTCTATTGAAACCAGCAGCTATTTGAAGCCATTGATGACTGGTTGAGCTGAATGGCCCTCCTGCACCTCAACAAACTTTTACAACCTGCATAGTTTTTATGGCCCTCTCAGTGGGCCTGCCCTTCTCCTTCACAGACGGAGTAGCAGGGAGGACCCAACCCAACATGCCTGTCTGGCCTTCCACTAGGGAAGCAGGCTATATTGACATTCTCCAGCGGCTAGTTAGAGACATAGGAGTCATGTTTCACAATGCCCTTCTGTGACAAGGGAAGCTATTAACAGGGCAGGCAAATGCCATATCATCAAACAATAAAGCTCCCGCCGCCTGAGCTGAAAGAACACCGTTTCTCAGACAACATTTTCAAAACTACTAATTTGTCTGAGAAGGGCCAGTAAGTCAACGATACCCTGTCTTGCTTTATACATTAGTATATTTTAATGTTTAACATTTTAGTCATATAGTTAGTTATTTATTATGGGCATGCCCCCAAAACGTTCATGCCAAACTTTTGCTTTCTTCACTGATGGGCTTACATGTTTTAAAGGCATTGAAAGAGAGTAGCAGCTATTTAAATATGCAGCTTTAATGCTACTGTGAAATTTAAACAGGCTCTCATTTTCATAATACTCTGCAGTGTGATATTTATTGGAAGTGGGAGAAAAAGGGCTCATTTTGGTTATGTAACATGCTTCATATTCATCCCTCTGAATGTGTCATTTGGCCATGGGAATCGAGTTTGTAAACAAAGCAAAAACTTTTTCTTGGTGTTTTGCAGCTTGTGGCCCATTACAATGGAACTAACAAAGAGATCATCTGGTCCTCAACGGAGAGGATTCATTGGCCCAAAGGGAGCCCACCACTGGATAACCCACCGTGCGTCTTCTCTTCTGATGATCCCATCTGCATTGATGGTAGGTCAAGTAGGCTGGCTCCTGTACAAGTGATTTAATGGTTAAGTCAGGTGCTTATATAGTATTACAGCAGTTTGAATAATTATGTGAAGTGTTGTACCATCTTTGTTGATGCTACAGTTGAAGTCGGAAGTTTACATACACTTAGGTTGGAGTCATTAAAACTCGTTTTTCAACCAGTCCACAAATTTCTTGTTAACAAACTATAGTTTTGGCAAGTCTGTTAGGACATTTACTTTGTGCATGACACAAGTCATTTTTCCAACAATTGTTTACAGACAGATTATTTCACTTATAATTCACTGTATCACAATTCCAGTGGGTCAGAAGTTTACATACACTAAGTTGACTAGGCCTTTAAACAGCTTGGAAAATTCCAGAAAATTATGTCATGGCTTTAGAAGCTTCTGATAGGCTAATTGACATAATTTGAGTCAATTGGAGGTGTATCTGTGGATGTATTTCAAGGTCTACCAAACTCAGTGCCTCTTCGCTTGACATCATGGGAAAATCAAAAGAAATCAGCCAAGACCTCAGAATAAACATCTGGTTCATCCTTGCGAGCAATTTCCAAACACCTGACAGTACCACGTTCATCTGTACAAACAATAGTATGCAAGTATGAACACCATGGGACCACGCAGCCGTCATACCGCTCAGTAAGTAGACGCATTCTATCTCCTAGAGATTAATGTACTTTGGTGCGAAAAGTGCAAATCAATCCCAGAACAACAGCAAAGGACCTTGTGAAGACGCTGGAGGAAACAGGTACAAATGTATCTATATCCACAGTAAAACGAGTCCTATATCGACATAACCTGAAAGGCCGCTCGGCAAGGAAGAAGCCACTGCTCCAAAACCGCCATTAAAAAGCCAGACTACTGTTTGAAACTGCACATGGGGACAAAGATCGTACTTTTTGGAGAAATGTCCTCTGGTCTGATGAAACAAAAATAGAACTGTTTGGCCATAATGACCATCGTTATGTTTGGAGGAAAAAGGGGAAGCTTGGTCAAGAGCACCATCCCAACCGTGAAACACGGGGGTGGCAGCATCATGTTGTGGGGGTGCTTTGCTGCAGGAGGGACTGGTGCACTTCACAAAATAGATGGTATCATGAGGAAGGAAAATTATGTGAATATATTGAAGCAACATCTGACATCAGTCAGGAAGTTAAAGCTTGGTCGCAAATGGGTCTTCCAAATGGACAATGACCCCAAGCATACTTCCAAAGTTGTGGCAAAATGGCTTAAGGACAACAAAGTCAAGGTATTGGAGTGACCATCACAAAGCCCTGACCTCAATCCTATACGAAATGTGTGGGCAGAACTGAAAAGGCGTGTGCGAGCAAGTAGGCCTACAAACCTGACTCAGTTACACCAGCTCTGTCAGGAGGAATGGGCCAAAATTCGCCTAACTTATTGTGGGAAGCTTGTGGAAGGCTACCTGAAAAGTTTGACCCAAGTTAAACAATTTAACGGCAATGCTACCAAATACTAATTGAGGGTATGTAAACTTCTGACCCACTGGGAATGTGATGAAAGAAATAAAAGCTGAAATAAATAATTCTCTCTGCTATTATTCTGACATTTCATATTCTTAAAATAAAGTGGTGATCCTAACTGACCTAAGACAGGGAATATGTACTAGGATTAAATGTCAGGAATTGTGAAAACCTGAGTTTAAATGTATTTGGCTAAGGTGTATGTAAACTTCCGACTTCAACTGTGTTTCATGTGCAATATGGTTTTTCATGGAAGGCATGTAGAGATGAAACATTCAAATACTGTATAAGGAGAAACACTTCTTATGAATAAATGTACATGTATTAGATAATAAAGAATAATTAGGTAGACCACTGCAATGAAGTGATATGGTATCTATAGATAATGAATGAGTGGGAGGGTGATGAGAAGCAACAATCTCTCCAACAAGTGGAGTCCATCCACAAATAATTATCTGATGTATGAGTCTGGCTGTCTGTTGCCAATGGCACAGGAGGAAGACCGGAGGAAGACCGGCACAATGATATACAGCATGGTTCCCCAACTGGCATGATTTTATTTGGCCCCCCCAATTTATATATTTTTTTATATAAAACACTAAAATCACCAGCAAATCAGCTCCAAGTAATTTTGGAAATCTGTTCCAAAGTATTCCCATGCATAATATATATATATGTATGTATGTATGTATGTATGTATGTATGTATGTATATATATATGTGTATGTATACGTGTGTATATATGTATGTATGTGTGATCATATACAAATGTAAGGTTTGAAATGGTTATGTTTTTGTCAAATATTATATCTGTTTAGGCTTCTTTCGGTCAATTTGCAGTCTACAAATGATTAGTAATTCTGTTCCGGCTTCCCGGACATACGCTCAAGAGAAAATCGGCCCACGGCTGAATCTAGTTGCTATACAAGATGCCCGGTGAACAAGGTTAAGAGACCAATAGGATCCTGCCTTGTTTAGGAATGACCTTCTGACTCAATTAGCATGAGTTGGACTGAAGGGGAACTGGAATGGAGCCCCACAGATGGTCACTTGAAGAAGAATGGTTGAAAAAGGCACATTTGAAAATACGATGTAACAAGTGGTGTGTTAAATATATCTTCAAGAAGCCACAAGTTTGAGTTTAATTTAGGCTAGTGTGGCAGTACAATTAGTAATTTTTTAGGAATTTCAGGATTGTTGAAATGTTACTGGTGGATATTATGCCTGAAAGTGCTGGCAAAATAGCATACCCAAATACAGAATATATTAATTTCAGGAATGTATTGTGTGGTTTTTGAAAGCATAATTTGGTTCCCTGTATTTTCAGCTCACCTTCCAGTGCTGGGGATTGTAGCTGTTGGGTCTGGCTTAGCCCTCATCATTTTTGGAATCTCCAGCTTCCTCATTTACAGGTGAGTTGTTTTGTTCACGCAGGCTTGTGCTCTGAAGACGGAGTAGTTGAAATAAACATATTTCATCTTGGAGGGAGGGGTAGACCGAGAGAGAGGGAGCAATAGAGAGTGAGATATTTATTTATAAGGAACACAAAAGGTGCCAGCATGGAATTGACATGACTGTTGCCAGGAGCAACCGCTCAGCAGCTGATGGTGCAGAAGTATGTCAGTTGCCAAGGCAAACTCAGTTACACTACCTGGCCTAAATAAAGTATTCACACTTTTTCCACATTTTGTTGTTACAGCCTTAATTTAAAATGGATTACATTGAGATTTATTTGCCATTAGCCTGCACACAATACCCCATAATGTCAAAGTGGAATTATGTTTTTTAAATTATACTTTTTTTGTTATAAAAAAATTAAAGGCTGAAATGTCTTGAGTCAATAAGTATTCAACCCTTTTTTTATGGCAAGCCTACATAACTTCAGGAGTAAAAACGTGCTAAACAAGTCACATAATAAGTTGCATGGACTCACTAATAGTGATTAACATGATTTTTGAATGACTACCTGTACCCCACACATACAATTATCTGTAGTCCCTCAGTCGAGCAGTGATTTTCATACACCGATTTTACCACAAAGACCAGGGAGGTTTTCCAATGCCTCTCAAAGAAGGTAAAAAAAATTACATTGAATATACCTTTGAGCATTGTGAAGTTATTAATTACACTTTGGATGGTGTATCAATACACCCAGTCACTACAAAGATACAGGCATCCTTCTTAACTCAGTTGCCGGAGAGAAAGGAAACCGCTCAGAGATTTCACCATGAGGCCAATGGGGACTTTAAAACAGTTACAAAGTTTAATGATGCAGGCTGTATCACATCTGGCCGTGATTGGGAGTCCCATAGGGCAGCGCACAATTGGCCCAGTGTCGTCCGTGTTAGGGTTTGGCCGGGGTAGGCCGTCATTGTAAATAAGAATTTGGCTGTGATAGAACTGAGGATGGATCAACAACATTGTAGTTACTCCACAATACAAACCTAATTGACAGAGTGAAAAGAAGGAAGCCTGTACAGAATAAAAAATATTCCAAAACATGCATCCTGTTCACAACAAAGCACTAAAGTAATACTGTGAAAAATGTGACAGTGTTATGTTTGGGGCAAATCCAATACAACACATTGAGTACCACTCAACATATTTTCAAGCATAGTGGTGGCTGCATCATGTTATGGGTATGGACTGGGTAGTTTTTCAAGATAGAATATAAACTGAATGTCGCTAAGCACAGGCAAAATCCTAGAGGAAAACCTGGTTCAGTCTGCTTTCCACCAGACACTGGGAGATTAATTTACCTTTCAGCAGGACAATAACCTAAAACACAAGGCCAAATCTACACTGGAGTTGCTTACCAAGAAGACAGTGAATGTTCCCAAGTGGCCAAGTTACAGTTTTGACTTAAATATGCTTGAAAAACTATAACAAGACCTGAAAATGGTTGTTTAGCAAGCATCAACAAACAGTTTGACAGTGCTTGAAGAATGTTGAAAAGAATAATGGGCAATCCAGGTGTGGAAAGCTCTTAGAGACTTCCCAGAAAGACTCACAGCTGTAATTGCTTCCAACGGTGCTTCTACAAAGTATTGACTCAGGGGTGTGAATACAAATGTAAGTGAGATATTTTTGTATTTCATTTTCAATAAATTAGCCAAAAATCCTAAAAACATGTTTTCACTTTGTCATTATGGGATATTGTGGGCAGATGGGTGAGGAAAAACATTTTATTTAATCAATTTTGAATTCGGGCTGTAACACAGCAAAATGTGGAGTAAGTCCAGGGTATGAATACTTTCTGAAGGCACTGTAGTTGAACGCTTGCATAGTTACACTCACATAATAATCATTAACACGTTACTTTGTTATTATTCTTTACAGTGAATGTAGACTGAAACCTTTGGTTGATCCCCACTCGCATTGTATGAACTTTGCTACAAATCTGTTTGTGAACTGATATAAAGTTGAATTGAGCTTTCAGAAATAAGTTATAGTTTTGCATAATTGGCTTTTTAATTGCGGTGGCAAAAAACTTGTGCTTATGCATCTGCTGGAAAAATAATTGGTACTCTGAACCCTGTCTATCTAGAGAAACATGTGAATGTTTACACGTGCTCTTCATGCAGTTGGAGTTTTGAGGTGTAAATGAAAGCATCTACTGTCACCCCAAATATTGATGTTTAATATTGTCCGTCGCAGGTGGAACCTTGATATTTCATATTAATTATGTTTTAAATATAAAAACATTAATTGGCCTTTCTATTTGTCAGGATTTTTAATGACCAAATCTGTATCATTACTTATCACAGTTTCTTTAAAATTTATGCCTTAGGAAATCGAGACTGAAAAGTGAAACATAGAAACAAGTGCATATAGACATATTTTTAGGGCATTGGCTTTAAATGAAACTCCATGGTTTGGTCATATATGGGGTTCTCTTATACGAAATGTGAACACACATTTTCTCACAGACGTCACCATTTATTGTGTGATTTTCTTCCATGTGTATCGTACACCATTCAAAGGAGGGTCAGCGTGGCTTTCTAATGACGTCTGACTGGGGTTTAAATGTGTGTGCAGTGTGAGAGGGAAGTTGAGCAGAACCTACTGGGCTCTGTAGTTTAATGGAGGGTTGGTCCAGCGAAGGTATTCACATATGGGATTTCTGAAACAATAGAGCTAGTGTGGAGCCCCACTCTGGTGCTGCGGCTGCCAGAGGCCTGCAAACGAAGGCCTTTCAATAGAAAAATACTTTTTGGGAAGAGATAATTGGTTTAATGGTGTTTCCTGCCCTGAAAGGTTGCGCTGCTCCCCTGCAATGATATGACATTTCCATTCTTCCATACGGGCACAGTCCAGAGAGGTTATATACCCACCGGCATGGAACAAATAACGTTACAAACTTGATTGTTGATTTGTGTATCTGGCTTTTGTTTTTACTAATTGTAGCTGATCAGACACCAACTTAGTAAGATGAGGCTTCTCTTGTGGTTCTTATTGTTTGGTACAACTTATGTCTGTTTTTGAAGTTTCTGAATTTAAACCCTATTAAAGACAGAATTTAAAACATACTTACAGTTTCCTGCTTAGTCAAGGAGTCACTTGAAAGCCCAGTGCCTTTTTTTTAATACTCTGAACTGGCTGGAATGCAGGGCCATGGAGGTTTTCAATGTTAGGACCCAGCAAAAGGTTTTTGGACTGTTTAACTTGAAAATGTGCTCTAAAAGAAACAAATAATAGTCTCTTTTGGGGCCAACTCGGGTGGCTCAGTAGAAGCGTAAAATCCACCAATATGCAAACGGTGCAATAATCCACTGCCACCATCTGGAAGTGTTTTACACCTTTAGATTGGCCTGGAATGTGTGGGCTCTGCTCTTTTCAATGTGTCAAACTAATAATGATTTCCCCCTCAAAATGCTCACTTTCTCAACATTTGAGCTATGCTTGAGGAAAATAGTTTGAATCTAAAAACATGGACTTTTTGCAGCAAATCGGGGAATGTTGAGAAACACCAGGTCCTGAGAGACCTGCACCAGATGTGTTGATTCACTTGGATATTTTTTTCCAAGTCTCGGAGTGACTGCCAGTTATACTGGTGTTTTAAAAATAACACCAGAAAAAACGTCCTGAAATCAGTGACCTGAAAATTAAAATGTCAATAAATATTTAAGTGGGCTATTTTTGGTCACACAGTATTTACTGTTGGCCTGTTAACTAGCAGTTACAGTAACTTGCAGTTCGATCGACATCACGGAGGAACAATTGTAGCATTACATAATTACAGACTTATTATTCACTATACCACAACTTATCAGATTTGATCTTTTTTTTAGTAGAGCTGTTTACAATTCAAACTATACCCTCTGACATTGTTAGACTACTGAACCCAAATCATTCAACAACTGCATTTAACAGATAGTATCTGAGAAAATATCACTGACAAAAAGATGAATATCTTATTTGAAATGGCACGTTTCAATTCTGTTGAAAAATCACAAATGCATTGCTCATCAGTAATGATTCTGTCATTACTGAGGATTCTGTCATTACTGATGATTCTGTCATTACTGATGATTCTGTCATTACTGATGATTCTGTCATTTCTGTTTCACAAATCTGATAACAACCATTCCATGCATACTGCATCTACATGTGAGAATTCAGTTCTGCGCCTTTGTTGTAAACCCCTTTATTAATGTGTCTTCCTGCTTTTCCTGTTGAAGGAAACTGAAGCTGGAGAAGGAGTTGGCTGGAATGCTGTGGAGGATAAAGTGGGAGGACCTGCAGTTTGAGAGCCCCAACAAATACCCCAAAAAAGCAGGCAGCCGTCTGACCCTTTCACAGGTACATTTGTCTCTGAAATATCCTGTCAAAACTCCAGAGTTCAAACCAATGAATGATCTGTAGTATGTTGTGTATTTGTCATTCAGAGCGATCTCATATTATGACATGCTGGTTGCATAAAAGATTTCCTCACAATTTGATCTTAATATTGTTTTTCAATTCATCAGTAGTCCTGGCACTGCAGTGCGTCAGAGATGAAGACGTTCTTGTTTCTCTGGCAGATTAGAATTTAATTTTAGTCAGTGAAATGAAAGGCTCATCCTCTCTATAGACCTAAAGTATCACAGAGGAATAGATATCTGTCTCTGGGTACTATTATTGATGTCATTGTTGTTTAGTAGCAAACAAAATAGCAAACATGGCATTAACATGTATCTATTGTGTAGTTACATGTTGGTGTCTGTACATACAGTATATGTTTTACACTGAGAGAGATGAAGAGAAAGACCAAGAGGGAGTGAAAGACGATCCAAATAATTTGTTAGTTTACACATTCTTGAAAGTCTCCCCAGTGGTTTATTGAAGGTAGCTGGGTTTGTGGTGGCAGACTCATTAAATGATTGTTAAAATATCCCCAAGTCTGGCCCATACATACATACATACATACATACATACATACAATTGATACGTTTTTTATATTACAACAGTTGCTTAGAGAAAGAGATTTTGTTTAACAAAGTAATAGCTTGTTAACAAAATTATTGGCACCCCTGTTCTATTTTCATGTCATCTGACCATAGCACCACCTGGAGTTTGATAAACTGCATTGGCACTTGGATTGGAACCGGTGCTATGGTCAGGTGACATGAAAAGTAAGCTCTTTGGCCACGCACGCCAGTGGTGGGTTTGGCGTTGAAAAACAGAAGCATATGCAGAAAAATGTGGTGGTGGATCTTTTTGATGTTTTTGCTTCCACTGGTCCTGGGGCCCTTGTTAACAGTATCATGAACTTTACCAAGTACCAGGACATTTTAGCCAAAACCTGGTTGCCTCTGCCAGGAGGCTGACACTTGGCTGCAAGTGGATCTTCCAGCAAGACAGTAACCCCAAGCACTAATCAAAATCCACAAAGAAATGGTTAATTGGCCACAAAATCAACATTTTGTAATGGCCATCTCAGTGTCCGGACTTGAACAACATTTAAAACCTGTAGTTTGAATTGATGAGGGCAGTCCATAAGAGCAGAGTAGACCAAATAATATCAAGGATCTGGAAAGATTCTGTATGGAGGAATGGTCTAAGATCCTTCACAATGTGTTCTCCAATCTCATAAAAGTTTTTAGAAAAAGGCTGTCATTATCCTCACAAGGGGAGGGTGAGAGTATTGCAAACAGGGGTGCCACTAATTTTGACACATCTTTTATAATATTTTTATTTTTCATTATTTGTTAAACAAAATCTGTTTCTCTGAGCAATTGTATTAGTATAAAATAATTTATATTTCTTTGCATACAATATAGCTCAATATTTGTATTATTTTATTGTCTTTTTTTCTCATCTTTATCAAGGGTGCCAATAATTACACACTTACAGTACACACGTGCAGGCATTCATGCACACACTTTCTTCATTACAAGTTTTCAGTCCAGTTCCTGGGATAATACTGTGGAAAACATGTTGATTTTCAAAACCAATTTATTTTCCAGTATGTGTTGCCAATATTTGCATTATTTACTAATATGTAGTGCATGCTGACACTAAATACATTCCCTCACTCCCTTGTCATTCACTCTGTGCACGCTCGTTCCTACACGTACATCTCCCCGGAATTCTGTTTTGCATATGAAAACATGCCAATTCTTCATTTATAAAAATAATTATTCATTCAAATATACACTGAGCCTTTTTCTAACATGTTTTGAGATATGAATAAAATGGTAAAGCTATGAAAAGAACTCAACTGAATTGTATTAGTGAACATTGTATAGTTGCATTGTATATTTGTACATTTAATAATAACCAAACTGAACCTCATTGTAGTGTACCTGAACATTTCTCTGACTGTATCTTATCTGACAAAGGATACTTGTTACTCCTTCCAGAGAGGCTCCAGCTACGGCTCCTTGATAACTGCCCATGGAAAATATCAGCTATTTGCTAAAACAGGCTATTTTAAGGTAAGGCTTTCTGAGTTCTGACATTTTCAACTCCTGCTCACTCCTTCACACCCACACATGTGCATGCTCACAGAGGAGATGGATAGGAGAGTGGGCGAGCTCCGCAGAGCTCAGCTCAGATAGCTGGTTTTAATGTGAGACACAGAGTGTGGTTCACATCCCACCTCGCAGTCTGGACACCGCTAGCAACTTGTTGTTGTTAATGTCTCTGTTTAACGAGTCTATTGAGAGGGTGGAGGAATATAATATAAATGTCAGGCTTTGAATGTTGATACGTGGTTGTTGGCTACATGTAACATTTTAGTTTGTTCTTCTATTCAACACTATAGTATTATATCTTTATGATAAAGTATCCAAAGTTTGTATTTTTCTCACTTTTTAGAATTCACACCTTGGATTTGATGGTAACTTCTCTGTAGATTGACGTATCTTTACATATCAAAGTGGCAGATATAACTCTCCATCTCTAGCATAGAACAGATGTTAAATATACCATACACTATTATATCTACACTATAGTCCACCTATTGTCCCTTGTGTTTTCCCCTTTACCGTTCAAGAATTCAGTGAATAATGTGTGTAGATATGTTCCCATTACCATTATATTTGTCCTTTTCATTCTTCCCGATGAATGGATGCCTGTCCGTCACACAGATCCCATAGATGGCCACATTTAGGTCTCTCCTATTGAATTCTCACAGTCATAGAAAACCAGGTCTGGGTTTGGGAAACCCTGCTAAAGAACAAATCTCTATAGTCACAGTACACTACTACACAGTAGTCTGTCGCTCAACATGCAGTAGAAGGTTTTTCATCTCCATCTCTTTATCTCTTTGACACAGGGCAACCTGGTGGCCATCAAACATGTGAACAAGAAGAGGATAGAGCTGACCAGACAAGTGCTGTTTGAGCTCAAACATGTAAGTCCAGACCAGTACCCAATGTTTTACTGTGTATGTCTGCTGTTATTACTTACAGTTATTGTCATAAAGTCTGGTGGGTTGTTTAACTCCTCACTGCAGAGGGGTATCCACTCCTGAAGCATTTGTTAAGATTAGTCCAGCGAGTGGTCTTTTCCCTCTTATACGTCATTGATGATTTAGTGTTATTGGCTGCTATAGTGACCACTCACCTGATTTCCCCAGGTTTAAACCAGTCACTGATGAAAGGACTTGGGTCTAAACTAGTAAACAGTCTGACCCTCCAGGACTAGAGTTAAATGCCCCTTTCCCAGGGCCCTGCCTCATGTGTTGTTGTAGGCGAGCATGCCTCTGTTTATGACCCCTCTGCAGCAGCAGTATTAGAAGGAGGCTCTCCCACTGAGGTGGTAAAACCAGTGTGTGCATTGGGGGGTGTACTGAATCATTACCAGGTTGTTCAAAGGAGGGCCTCTTTCACGCCGCTACAGGAGATGTCTTATTACTGAACCTGTGCTGCTGTTAAAGACTCAGGTCCTCCAACATCAGCTGCAACAGCTGTGGATTAAGAAAATTGTCTCCATTTTGGGAATGACATTTTATGAGACAGTGACAGAGAACTGTGTAGAAAAAAAAACACGAAACCCGATATGCACGAAACACGAAACTTGAAACACAATATGGGAAAGACAAAACATTGCTGAAACATATTAGTTTGAAGCTAATGAAAAGCCAGACGTTAGTTGGTGCTTTTATCGGATCTCTGGGTCTGTATTAATTGAGTTATCATCTGTGCCATGTATAAGGCTCTGGGCAGCCTAGCCCCCACCCCCCCTCGCTCTCTCGCTCTGAACTGTGGCCCAGTGGATGTGAAGGCCCTGGATGCCTCTACTCAGCGACGGCGGGTGGGCTGCACACTCAGGAGAGACACCAGTCTGAGCTGGCAGCTCATCAGATGCCCCAGGGGCCTGATCGGCTGTCAGATCCCCGCTCATGAAAGAGCCAACCAGATGAGGGGGAGAGGGGCCTGCCAATGGAAACTTAACCGTTTGTCTTCGAGTTTCTCCTCCCCCTTTTCTCTCCTATCCTCCCTTAGCTAGTGTTCCGCAGGGGAAATTATATAGGCCAAAGGGTATGCTAACTTCTCCTGAGCTGTGAAACAGGAGCAACTGACTCCCTGGTTTTGGTGTTTCAGCAGCTGTCACTCACCTCTGTTAGTGAATCGGCCCCAAACCAAAACACACTGTACAGGTTATTCTCACTGTTTTTGGAAGTTTCACGCTGCTCAGAGATATTACGTACATCCTCCCTGCCAGGGCATGGATGTTTTGAAACAGAGAGGATGTGTGGACTGGATTCAATTTCGCTCTGTTGTTTATACATACACATCATATGGAACTTTTAAATACATAGCACGCAACGCTTTCCTATGTGACAAGCCCAAGCATCATTTATAGGATTTTGTTTTGTACGTTTTTATTTGACATGATTCATTTTTGGATGAGATCCCAGATTGTAAAACGAGGACACGTTTGACTGCTATGCACTCATATTATAACCAGTACATCCTTTCAACACCTCTGCATTTTTTCACGTGCTGTAAGTTCCCACAACACTGCCTCATTCATAACCTCCCGGCCCAATTTATTCACATGCACGTGTCAACTGGATGGCCAATGAGGGAATGCTATACTCAACGCCTAGAAAAGACACCGTGCCAAAACCTGCTCGCTGTAAATTGACTATTCTGATGAGGTGCTTTTTTTTGGTTGCTTTTCTAGAAAGGAAAATCCATATCTATTGCCGTATAATCGAGAGATTGCTATACTGATTTTAATGTCAATGTTTGTTTACAGATGAGAGATGTGCAGTTCAATCATTTAACCAGATTCATTGGTGCCTGCATTGACCCTCCCAACATCTGCATCGTGACTGAATATTGTCCCAGAGGCAGTCTTCAGGTAAGACCTTTTGTCAAGTATAATCACTTGGACCGACTATAATATTGAAATGACCATTCGGTGTGGTATTATTCATTCATACTCTTTCTGTATAAATGTGTGGTTTAAGATGCCTTGAGACATTTGGAAACGTACTCTTGGCTTTCAAGTTTAGTTTGAAATGCCAGCCACTGCTACCATGCCAAAATGAAAGCATGCTTATTTTTATTTAACTAGGCAAGTCAGTTAAGAACAAATTCTTATTTACAATGACGGCCTAGGAACAGTGGGTTAACTGCCTTGTTCTGGGGCAGAACGACAGATTTATACCTTGTCAGCTCGGGGATTCAATCTAGCAACCTTTCGGTTACTGGCCCAATGCTCTAACCACTAGGCTACCTGCCGCCCTTATCATGTGAAGACACTTCAAACTGACTGTTACTGTAAAACTGTGTTGCTGTTTAAAAGATGCATACATTATGTGATGCAGGGAGATGTCAGATGAATTAGAGCGATGTCAAGATTAGAGATGTCAGCTGAAAATTGTACTTCTACTTTCAGGACATTTTGGAGAATGAGAGCATCAATCTGGACTGGATGTTCCGCTATTCACTCATCAACGACATAGTCAAGGTATGTGTCCTGTTTGACAGCAGCCAACAATACATGTACATTACATTGTATGGGTTGTTTTGAGGTCACATGGGTACCTTATCAGGGCGGCGCACAATTGGCCCAGCGTTGTCCGGGTTAGGGGAGGCTTTGGCCGGGGTAGGCCATCATTGTAAATAAGAATTTGTTCTTAACTGACTTGCTTAGTTGAATAAAGGTTAAATAAAAAAATGAAATATTAGAGAGAGTAGGTATTGATGTAGCACATGGGGATGTGTGAAACTTACTTCTCAGCCTGAAGTGTCCCCACTTACACCAGCGAATAGCTAGCTTCTTGTGTGGCGCCGACTGGTAACACGTTTCAGGAGGGCGGTCACGTGTGCTAGCAAAACAGAGGTCCTGGGTTCGAGCTTCGTTATGAGCTGAATCAGGAGGAGTCAATCAAGCAGCAGTCGCTAATCAAGCAGCATGACGCCCTTTACATTGACATCACACTTAGTATGACCGAAAACTTCTCCCTGGTCTCATAGACTAGACGTAACATAGTAAATGTAAATCCGGGACACTCAAATTAGTATGATATGTTACATTTGGTATGGTTACATAAGACAGACTGTTACTTAAGGCAATAACCAGCAGTGGCTGGGCGTATAACACCAACGTCTAGCAACCCAAAGCGTGAACGTCTAGCAACCCTTAGGTTGCATGTTTGAATCTCATCACGGACAACCTTAGCATTTTAGGTCATTAGTAATTTTGCAACTATTTAATACGTTCTAGCTACTTTGCAACTATTTAACATGTTAGCTAACCCTTCCCCTAACCTTAATACTGCAGTGGGCTAAATCAGGGTCACACAGTATGTTTCTTAAACAAATCTACTTTGAAACAAAAGTATACACCTCACACACAGTTATGGGCTTAAAAAAAAGAAGATGCCTGTAGCATGTCAGATATAGAGCTGAAATTTATAAAATTTTGAATTTTCATCCCAATATTACACTTTATATGCAGTACCAGTCAAATGTTTGGACACCTACTCATTCAAGTTTTGTTTAAATCTTTTTACTATTTCTACATTGTAGAATAATAGTGAATACATCAAACTATGAAATAACACATATGGAATCATGTAGTAACCACAGATTCTTGATGACAACTTTTGCAGACTCTTGGCATTCTCCCAACCAATTTCATGAGGTAGTCACCTGGAATGCATTTCAATTAACAGGTGTGCCTTGTTAAAAGTAAATTTGTGGAATTTCTTTCCTTAACCTGTTACGGATCCAATCCCGTGAACAGGATCGATTTTGACAACATTTACGGCGAAAGCAGAACATTTGATTGTCTGAGGACAGCACCCCCACTCAAACTCAATTAGCATAATAACATAACCAGCAGAGGTGTCACAAAACTCAAAAATAGCATAAAATAAATTGCTTACCTTTTGATGATCTTCCACTGATGGCATATCAAAGCGTCCATGTTACACAATAAAAGGTCCTTTTGTTCGATAAAGCTCCTCTTTATATCCATATAGCTCCGTGTTTTGTTCAGTAATCCACCTGCCCAAAGGCTTTCATCCATGCAGACAAACGATATCCCAAAAGTACCTGTAAAGTTTGTCAAAAAAGTCAAACAGCATTTATAATCAATACTCAGATACCCTAAAATGAATATACACTATAATATTTCAGATTGAATATAACCTGCTGAATAGAAGAGAAAAAGAACTGAGCGCGCATTCCCTGTTACGCGCAAAATCCACAACAGTATACTTGACGTGAACCCAGGAACTAGTGGTCTTACTCCCTTGATTTTCATGATTGAACGTTCCAACCTTTTTCTAAAGACTGTTGACATCTAGTGGAAGCCATTGGAACTGCAATCTGGGGGTTAATCTATGAGGCTTTGAATAGCTGGCCTATTGAAAACAGTGTGACATGACTGATTCAGACATCCCAGATGGAATTTGCTCGGGTTTTTGCCTGCCATATCAGTTCTGTTATACTCACAGACATTATTTTAGAGTGTTTTCTATCCAAAGCTACTAATTATATGCATATCTTAGCTTCTGGGCCTGAGTAACAGGCAGTTTACTTTGGGCACGCTTTTCATCAGAACTTCAAAATACTGCCCCCTAGCCCTAAGAAGTTAATATGTTTGAGCTAATCAGTTGTATTGTGACAAGGTAGGGGTGGTATACAAAATATAGCCCAATTTGGTAAAATACCAAGTCCATGTTATGGCAAGAACAGCTCAAATAAGCACAGAGAAACGTCAGTTCGTCATTACTTTAAGACATGAAGGTCCGTCAATCCGGAAAATTTCAAGAACTTTGAAAGTTTCTTCAAGTGCAGTTGCAAAACCCATCATGCGCTATGATGAAACTGTCTCTCATGAAGACCGCCATAGAAAAGGAAGACCTGAGTCACCTCTGCTGCAGAGGATAAGTTAATTAGAATTACCAGCCTCAGAAATTGCAGCCCAAATAAATGCTTCATAGAGTTCAAGTAACAGACACATCTCAACATCAACTGTTCAGAGGAGACTGCGTGAATAAGGCCTTCATGCTTAAATTGCTACAAAGAAACCACTACTAAAGGACACCAATAAGAAGAAGAGACTTGCTTGGGCCAAGAAACATGAGCAATGGACATTAGATAGGTGGAAATCTGTCCTTTGGTCTGAGTCCAAATTGGATTTTGGTTCCAACCGCTGTGTCTTTGTGAGACGCAGAGTAGGTGAACGGAAGATCTTTGCATGTGTGGTTCCCACCGTGAAGCTTGGAGGAGGAGGTGTGATGGTGTGGGCGTGTTTTGCTGATGACTCTGTCAGTGATTTATTTAGAATTCAAGGCACACTTAACCAGCATGGCTACCACAGCATTCTGCAGTGATACGCCATCCCATCTGGTTTGTGCTTTGTGGGACAATTATTTGTTTTTCAACAGAATAATGACCCAACAAACCTCCAGGCTGTGTAAGGGCTATTTGACCAAGAAGGAGAGTGATGGAGTGCTGTATCAGATGACCTGGCCTCCACAATCACTTGACCTCAACCCAATTGATACGGTTTGGGATGAGTTGGACCGCAGAGTGAAGGAAAAGCAGCCAACAAGAGCTCAGCATATGTGGGAACTCCTTCAAGACTGTTGTAAAAGCATTCCAGGTGAAGCTGGTTGAGAGAATGCCGAATGTGCAAAGCTGTCATCAAGGCAAAGGGTGGCTACTTTGAAGAATCTAAAATATCCAGGTTGAAAACTTGGAAAGCAACATAATGACAATCTCACTACAAAATTCCTTCTGCTTAATCAAATGTAATCATCCATGTATTTTCAATAATTATTTTTAGCCTGTTCTAACAAAAGTTTTTTTTTTTTTTTTTTTTACGTGGATCATGGAGTAAATCAACCAAATTGCTGTTAAAATAACAGTCCGTCAAGCTGTCAACAACAGGGACTTTCTAACAAGCAAAAGGCACTATAAGCCACATTCTGACATATACTCCTACAAATATTAGACGTATACATGACAGTGCAGTATCTTTTTTTGTGTCCCCGTAGGAATTAGATTTCCCATGTGAAATGTACAACTACTTGAAACACTTGGCTACATGCAGAATTTTCATCACATTTCCATTTTGATCAAACTCAAAACAATGATCAGGTGTGTATGTTTTCATGTATGCTATACTGTAGGATATTTATTTTTGAACGGTCAATTTAATGCTTGCTCCGCCAGGGAATGAACTATCTGCACAACAGCTACATCGGCTCCCATGGAAATCTGAAGTCATCTAATTGTGTGGTGGACAGTCGATTTGTGTTGAAAATTACGGATTACGGCCTGGCCAGTTTCCGTTCATCATGTGAAAATGACGACTCGCACGCACTCTATGCAAGTAGGTCAACATTGTCACCAGAGGTGATCACTTTGCCTCTTCACCAATGGAAGAAAACAAAATGGAGGGTTGGATAAAGGAGAAGATGCTCAGTGGTTAATGTGAGTTTGTTGTGTTTCTAGAGAAGCTGTGGACAGCCCCTGAGTTGTTGATCTATGACAGACACCCTCCACAGGGCACCCAGAAAGGAGACGTGTACAGCTTTGGCATCATACTCCAGGAGATAGCCCTGAGGAATGGACCCTTCTATGTAGACGGCATGGATCTGAGCCCTAAAGGTAAAACTAATTATGCTAATAAACGCAGGTTGGCATTTATTGAAATGACTCATGTACTGGAGGCAGCTCTGCAGAGTGGCCACTAACTGGCACAGCCACAAAGTCATAAAATCAGATTTTAAACCTAACCTTAACCACTCTGCTAACCCTAATTCCTAACCCTTACCATGAATTAAGAACAAAAAGTATAACTTTTTAGCCCCATTTCCTCCTTCATGCATGTTCCCTAATGCATAAAGAAAATCATCTTCAGGGTTGGACCACTCCAGTCCTTGGCTCAAGGGCTGTAGTACTGCTGGTTTCAGTTCTCCCTGGGACTTCATGGACCGATCAATTTCCCAGAGAATGCAGTGCACACACACACTAACACTCCCCTATCTTGACTACTACAGAGATAGTGCAGAAGGTGCGTAACGGCCAGAAGCCTTACTTCCGGCCCACCACAGACAACAGCTGCCACTGTGAGGAGCTGACCATCCTGATGGACAGCTGCTGGGCCGAGGACCCCGTCGAGCGGCC
Organism: Brachymystax lenok tsinlingensis; assembly: GCA_030435695.1. NCBI lineage: Eukaryota > Metazoa > Chordata > Actinopteri > Salmoniformes > Salmonidae > Brachymystax > Brachymystax lenok. The sequence goes on from CM059787.1 coordinate 26,863,709, forward strand.
CGACTTTAGCCACATCAAGATCTACATCACCAAACTCAACAAGTGAGCACTGATCACCACCATGCCCCAAAATGTCTGCCTAGCTCCTCCATGTAGATAATATTTTTATCAAGATGTTTGAAAAGGAGAAAGAAGGAAATAATTAAATGAAGTTGATATTATCAAGAGATGCTAGGAAAGGGATTAGCATTAATACAAATAAGATGAAAGAAAGTGGTGCTGCTTATCACACACAAATCATTTCAGATCAGAGCGATAGGAAGTCTTTACCCTCCACAAGTGTGGAGTTTATATTTATCTTGTTGTTCTTCATGGCCTACCCTATGCATTATTCAGATGCATATTTTGGTTTCTGTGTGGGTGCGTGTTCCCTTGAGCTGGGCAGACCTGTCACAGAAGGAGAAATATGTGATCTACCTGCTGATCAAAATCCAGAAAACCTTGAAGATGTGGAGACCTCTGTGACCAAGAAAACCAAGTGCTTTATGAGCTGTGGGAGGAAATCATACCCTGGTGTTTTTGTCGCCGGATCAAGCTTTCAGGGCCATACTCCTTTTCCCTACAACACCCCCACTATCAGATGTGTCCCCTTGCTGCAGAACTGTTTTGATGTCATTCAACGCTTCTGTAATTCTTACAAGTACAAAGGCTGTTTTTGTTTTGTAGACGTATTCCTTTTGAATTCTGACAGTTGTGACAGGGAGATCACAACACAGGTCGTGGTTCATTATATTGACTGGTGGCTTGGCCGTGTGGCTCAAAGCAGGGCTCTGGATCTGTCTGTCTGTCACGTTAACATATAGCCACTGGCACCGCTAGCCTCAGTGATACTTCTGGCCAATTCCACTGGCCTGAGGTAAGAGAGACATGATTGATACCTCTCAGAAGCACTTAATATCATTACGTAAATATGTTTTATTGACGTAGTCACTGATGGCGTGTTATTTTTGGTGTGTGAAACCCTGGCCGAAGGACACAAGAACAAACGGGGTCTTTAGTAATCAGTGTCGTAAACGATCTGATGTGGCCCACATAAGGGGCTCTCACTTTGTGTATTACAAATGGCTGAATTGACTTCTCTGTAAGTGACCTTGATTACTATGATTACCATTCGGCTGGGTAAAGAAGGTGAAATCTCTCTTCTCCTATGGATCCTCAGTCCTCAGTGACAATTTTTATGATTCAGGACTGGGGCCAGTCTATAGTGTACTTTAAGAGAGTAAGCTGTGTATCCTTCACATGATTACCCCTGATGCACTGCTATTCATCACTGTATTTAATGTGTTGATTTATCGTCGTGTTCCTCGACATGTGGGTGTATGATCTATGTGGATGTGGAAAAGATTCCAAACATTGAGTGTACAGAACCGTACAGCTACAGTATAGCCTTGAATGACTCAACCACTGTGCTGTATAGACAAAGGGTCTGAAAAGTACGACCATGAAGTCACTTCTGAAATACGCATTGAATAGACCATATTAGGGGATGTTAACGGAATAGAAAGATTTTTCATTTAGAATATCAACAAATGAATGGGTATGTCATCTTTCTGTCTGTTTGTGTCACAGGGAGGGAAGTACCAGTATTCTGAACAACCTGCTGTCCAGGATGGAGCAGTACGCCAACAACCTGGAGAACTTGGTAGAGGAACGAACGCAAGCCTACCTGGAGGAGAAGAGAAAAGCCGAAAATCTACTTTACCAGATCTTGCCACAGTCAGAATAACTATTATTTGGATTTTCCTCTTGCACTATTATGTTTATACGTCTGAACTTCTGATTATCAAACAGAGAAAACGTATTCATTGTTTAAATTCCACAGCATGGAAGAGTGCATCAGCTTTCTCTTCTATCTCACACTTAAAAAAATATACACATTCACAGTTACGTAAGCAGAGAGGAGATGAAAGGGCAAGGCAAGATGGGAGCTGACAAGCAAACTTCTCATTAACCAGAACTAGGAGGAGAAATGTGATAGGGGGTTAAGCACCTCTGATAACACGAAAGCAGCAAATGACAAGACATGTCCTCAGTCTATTTAAGCTGTCTGTCTCAGTGGTGTAGTCACACTCATTTACCATCCCATTGTCTGCCAAAATGTCTCCCCCCAACTTTAAGCCCTTTTGACAGACAGAAAAGGGCCTGAGAAAACGGAGCGATACCTTCTCTCACTGCAGAAGTCAGACTACTTGACCTGAGTCCTGGGTTAACCTAGCTACTAGTGCTACACTGTGCCTCTGGCTCGTTAATGTAATTACTGTACTTTAAAATATTAATGAAAAAGAAGTGATACTGTTAGGATCTGCTTATACTGTAACTTCCCTTATTCATTGTGGACCGTAGCTGCCAAGCTTACTTTCACTGTTGATTCATAGCAACGACAACCTTATCGCTTAAGGTCTGTATTAGCATTTTGCTCTGCATTGTTTTACTACATTTGTGTTCTCTTATCCACAGCTCAGTAGCAGAGCAGCTAAAGCGAGGGGAGACAGTCCAAGCGGAGGCATTTGACAGTGTGACAATCTACTTCAGTGACATTGTGGGCTTCACGTCAATGTCAGCTGAGAGTACACCACTGCAGGTAAACAACTGTCAGTAGAGATATCCACTTCTAACCAACTTCAGATACATACCTTACACAATGGTATTCAAACTTTCTTACCGGGAGACTCATTTATTTTTTTGCAATCATTTCTTGGGACCCCACCCCAAATCTAATGACTCAAACTTAAAATCGGTAGATACATTTTTTTACATCAACAAATGACCTTTAATTCATTGCATTTTCTTCTCTCTTATCCAAATTAAGAGAACCAATAAATACATGTACTTATTTGTCAATATCTTTCAGAAAAAGGTTTAATATAATCTGTATGCTTTAAAATATATATGTGTGTGTGGGGATAAATGTGTGGGTATAAATATAAATGTGTGTGTGTGTATTTTAAATGGCGAAGACCCCCACATTTGAATACCATATGTATGACCAGTTAGTTTTGCTAAGTAAAATGCACTCAATATTTATTGAGTCAAAGTATTCATTCACCGTGGGAAATTAGACTTTCTGTATGGGTGCCATTTATTTTAATTGAACCTTTATTTAACTAGGTAAGTTAAGTAAAGGTTAAGAACCAATTCTTTTTTTACAATGACGGCCTACGCCAGCCAAACCCGGACGACGCTGGGCCAATTGTGCACCGCCCTATGGGACTCCCAATCACGGACGGTTGTGATACAGCCTGGAATCGAACCAGGGTCTGTAGTGACGCCTCTAGCACTGAGATGCAGTGCCTTAGACCACCGCGCCACTCGGGAGGATAAGAATGTTGTAACCGAAAGGTCGCTGGTTCTAATCCCAAGCCGACTAGGTGAAAAAATTAAGTTGGTGTGCCCTTGAGCAAGGCATTTAACCCTAACTGCTCCTCTTAGTCGCTTTGGATAAAAGTGTCTGCTAAATGACTACAATGTCAACTCTCTCCCAAGATGCTCACAGGTAGCTGACATGAAAGCTTGAAAATATGCTGATCCAACAGCTCATTATAGGAAAAGAAGAGAATGTGAAGAGGAGCTTCTTTGTCACTTACGTAACCTCACAGAGCCTATTAGAGCACCTACCGTATGTCTCCTAGTTATAAAGCATTCCCACACTGAGGCCACAACTCAAAATAGTACTAAGAGCTGAGAGCGAATTGATGCATAGTTGAGTCACTTGGTGCTATAGCTGCAATGGCATTTCTTTCTCGGATGAAGAAGATTTCAAGGCCACTCATATTATTGAGAGACTCCCTTCAACAGGGTCTAAATGTACTGTATGATGATGAAAGGTCGATGGGATGGTTGTAATGGTCTCCGTGGGTGTAGTGGTTTTAAGTGCAGTGCCCCAACATGTTATTTTTTCCCCAAAAACATTTTGGTCATTCAGAACTGAAATGTATCTAGAGGAACCAGGTTTTTTTCTTGATGCAACTTGTGCCAGGAATTAAGATGGTGTTACTGGAGTGTTTCTTCTAAAGTTGGGAATATACTTTACAGCAGCGATTCTACACTGGTGTGTTGCGGGAGGTTTTGAGTGGCTTGCGGGTGTCAAGAGTATTTTTTTAAAAATACTGCAGTCTGAATTGAAGCAACTTAAACCAGCTAGAAAGTGTGTAGAAATGATAATGAGGTTACATTTTTAAATAATTTTATTTAGAGACAAAAAAAGTCTTCAATCACAATATTTTCAATATAGTGCTGTTGGCAGTACTATTTTGGTTAATTTTGTGGTCTCAAGCCAGTGAGTTTATTAACATTCTTTATCACGAATATGGGCAAAATTGTATTATTGACAATGAAAGAGGTGGAAATGTTGTTCCCTTGTCATGTAATTGCTACATTTACTATCTGTATAGCATAAAAAGTAGTTTTCCAGATTGGATTTTGGCAATTATTTTTCATAATGCGAATATTGTGTCGTGACTGAGACAACCTGGTTCAATTTGGGTTCCGAGGCAAAACCAGTTGAGAACCACAGAAGCTACTTACATGAACAATCATACATCTTACCTTTCAGCAAATGTATTTTAATATAGCTCAGAGCTAAGAATCCAACCACTAGCTTTTAGTGGCAATGTATAATGTGTAATACAATATATTGAATGACAGTTATATTCTACACACTTGATTTTCAGGTCACAGATCTATTCAATTATGACTACAGAATGGAGAGTATTCTTTAACATTAGTGTGGCTTTGAGGTCCAGGTATCTCACCTACCAACCTACCAGTTAGTGCTCTATTTAGTTAACAAACAGTACCAGTCAAATGTTTGGGCACACCTACTCATTCATGGGTTTTTATTTATTTGTAATATATTATACATTGTAGAATAATAGTGAAGACACCAAAACTATAAAATAACACATGGAATCATGTAGTAACCAAAAAAAGTGTTAAACAAAACATATTTGGGATTCTTCGAAGTAGCCACCCTTTGCCTTTGATGACAGCTTTGCACACACTTGGCATTCTCTCAACCTGCTTCACCTAGAATGCTTTTCCAACAGTCTTGAAGGAGTTTCCACATATGCTGAGCTCTTGTTGGCTGCTTTTCCTTCACTCTGCGGTCCAACTCATCCCAAACCATTTCAATTGGGTTGAGGTCTGGTGATTGTGGAGGCCAGGTCATCTGATACAACACTACATCACTCTCCTTCTTGGTCAAATAGCCCTTACACAGCCTAGAGGTGTGTTTTGGGTCATTGTCCAGTTGAAAAATAAATAATTGTCCCACTAAGCACAAACCAGATGGGATGGCGTATCGCTGCAGAATGCTGTGGTAGCCATGCTGGTTAACTGTGCCTTGAATTCTAAATAAATCACTGACAGGGTCACCAGCAAAGCACCATCACACCTCCTCCTCCGTGCTCCATGCAGAGATAATCCATTCACCTACTCTGTCTCACAAAGACACAGTGGTTGGAACCAAAAATCTCAAATGGAACCAAAAATGTCCATTGCTTGTGTTTCTTGGCCCAGCAAGTCTTCTTCTTATTGGTGTCTTTTAGTAGTGGTTTCTTTGCAGCAATTTGACCATGAATGCCTGATTTTCACGCAGTCTCCTCTGAACAGTTGATGTTGAGATGTCTGTTACTTGAACTCTGTGAAGCATTTATTTGGACTGCAATTTATGATTCTGGTAACTCTAATGAACTTATCCTCTGCAGCAGAGGTAACTCTGGGTCCTTTGGTGGTCTTCATGAGAGCCAGTTTCATCATAGCGCTTGATGGGTTTTTGCGACTGCACTAGAAGAAACTTTAAATTTTCCGTATTGACTGACCTTCATGTCTTTAAAGTAATGATGGACTGTTGTTTCTCTGTGCCTATTTGAGCTGTATTTGCCATAATATGGACTTGGTCTTTTGCCCAATTAAATGGGTGTCCTGACTCTGAGGTCATTAAAGATCCCATGGCACTTATCGTAAGAGTAGGGGTGTTAACCCCGGTGTCCTGGCTAAATTCCCAAGCTGTACCATCATGGTCACCTAATCATCCCCAGCTTACAATTGGCTCATTCATCCCCCTCCTCTCCCCAGTAACTATTCCCCAGGTCGTTGCTGTAAATGAGAACGTGTTCTCAGTCAACTTACCTGGTAAAATAACAGATACATTTTAAATAATCCTGTAGTATTGGCCTGGATATTGATGATGTTTTATGTTATGACCAGGCAAAGGTTGCAAATTATTTTAACACATTTTTTACCACTATAGCCTTATCTCTGGTTAAGAAGTTACCCACCTGCTCTGGACACTGCCCAGTCTTTCATTAACAACTTTTACCATAGCAAAGGTATCACAAATTATTTGTTTGAGCTGTGCATGGTAACAGAGGACAAAGTTAACAATCTACTATGCTTAATGAGCACAAACAAAGCAACTGGGCTGGATTATCTTCCTGCAAGATTCATAAAGGATGGTGCTTTTGTCACTGCTAAAATGATAACACATATTGTAAACCTTTATATTAGTAGTGGTATATTTCCCAAGGATCTCAATACTGCCCGGGTGGTTCCACTCCACAAGAAGAGCAGTAAAACAAATGTAGGAAACTACAGGCCTGTGTCAATCCTCAGCACCTTATCCAAAGTTGTTGAGAGATTTATTTTTAATCAACTTGAGGGATACCTTCTTGAGCACAAACTTCTTTATGAACTACAATCTGGCTTTATAATAGCTAATTCCATTGATACTTGCCTTGTCCACCTTTTTGACCACATTAAGCAAGAAAATGAGAAGGGGAACTATACAGGTATGGCCATGGTAGACTTGCAGAAAGCTTTTGACACTGTAGACTATGATATTCTCCTGATGAAACTCAAATGCATGGGTCTAAATTATGTAGCAATGAATTGGTTTAGGTCTTATCTGACCCAAGGAACACAAGTATGTAATGTTGGTGATGTTCTGTCAGGGGCCAAAGAAATATCCTGTGGAGTACCGCAGGGATCAATTTTAGGGCCTCTCTTATTTCTTATATAAGTTAATGATATGCCAGACACAGTAAAATGCAAACTCCTGCTTTATGCTGATGACAGCCATACTGGTATCAGGGAAGGATACAGTTTACATAGAGGAGAATCTGAGCAAGGAATTGCATTTTGTTAGAGATTGGTTGTCTGACAACAAATTGTCACTACATTTGGGAAAGACTTAATCGATTTTGTTTGGAACAAAACATAGATTGCTTAGGGCTGACAAGATAACAGTAAACTGTGCAGGCAAGGAGATTTAATCTAAAACAAGTGTAATTTATCTTGGTGTGTCTCTAGATCAATCAATTTCTGGAGACCTGATTGCTGCTAAAATTCTTTCTAAAATGGCTAACAAATAAAAAAATGTATATCGTAACACTAGATATTTTAACATTAAAGTTAAGAAACTGCTTGTCTCAACCTTGATTCAGTGTCATTTTGATTATGCCTGCTCTGCTTGGTATAGTGGGCTATCAAAATAGCTGAAAAGGAGAATGGAGTTAATGCAAAATTTTGTTATCAGGTATATGCTGAATGTCCCCCCTAGGACCCACATAGGGATACAGGAGTTCTGGGAGGTGGGCTTGTTGCCTTTGGAGTCCAGAATGGACCAACTTAAACTTAATCATATGTTTGACATCTTAAATGACCTTGCCCCAGGTTACATGAAAAACCACATTGATATGGTCTATAATCAACACAGTCACAATACCAGAGCTAGTGTTATGTCTTGTAAAATCCCAAAAGTAAACAGTACTGCGAGGAGCATGTTTTTCCATACAGGCATTTGTCTATGGAATAGCCTTCCCTTAAAAATAGCTTTAAAAAGCAGGCATCGTTTTTTCATTTGGACAAGGTTGTCTAAGTAAGGGAAACCACTCCATTGCCCCTTGTGCCCCTACTGCTGGTCAGGTGTATTTATTTGAAGGATCGGTATGTGCAATTAATAGATTGTTATAATGTGAAATGATAATGGTTGATTTTTAAGGTTAGGGAGAAGTGCAGTGAATAGTGCCACTTTTTAGGATGTCAATATAAATGAATGTATTTATGGTTGTTTTTAATTTTTTAATCGTGTTATTGTTTTTACCATCGAGGACCACTTTGGAAATAAGAGTATTAATTAATACTTTCAAGTGATATCCTCAGGGTCCACATTGTGCGTTTTGTTGTATATGTCTGTAGCCCAAAATAAATGTAATACAATTCAAAACGGGTTGCTACTTTTGAAGAATCTCAAATATTAAATATGTTTTGATTTATTTAATAAGTATCTGGTCACTGCATGATTCCATATGTGTTATTTAATAGTTTTGATGTCTTCACTATTATTCTACAATGTAGAAAATAGTCATATAAAATAACTGACTGGTACTGTATATAATTAAATATATACATTTCCCCTTTAGATTAAGTTGAAATGGTTTAACAAATAATAAGCCCATCTGAAACTTCAACTACAGATAACAAACAGATCACCGACCATTTCGAATCCCACCGTACCTTCTCCGCTATGCAATCTAGTTTCCGAAGCGGTTCATGGGTGCACCTCAGCCACGCTCAAGGTCCTAAACAATATCATAACCGCCATCGATAAAAGACAATACTGTGCAGCCGCCTTCATCGACTTGGCCAAGGCTTTTGACTGTCTATCACCGCATTCTTATCGGCAGACTCAACAGCCTTGGTTTCTCAAATGACGGCCTCGCCAGGTTCACCAACTACTTCTCAGATAGAGTTCAGTGTGTCAAATCAGAGGGCCTATTGTCCGAACCTCTGGCAGTCTCTATGGGGGTGCCACAGGGTTCAATTCTTGGGCCGACTCTTTTCTCTGTATACATCAATGATGTCGCTCTTGCTGCTGGTGATTCTCTGATCCACCTCTACGCAGACGACACCATTCTGTATACTTCTGGCCCTTCTTTGGACACTGTGTTAACAAACCTCCAGACGAGCTTCAATGCCACTCCTTCCGTGGCCTCCAACTGCTCTTAAATGCAAGTAAAACTAAACGCATGCTCTTCAACCGATCGCTGCCCGCACGTCTACCATCACTACTCTGGACAGTTCTTACTTAGAATATGTGGACAACTACAAATACCTAGGTGTCTGGTTAGACTAAACTCTCCTTCCAGACTCACATTAAGCATCTCCAATGCAAAATTAAACCTAGAATCGCCTTCCTATTTCGCAACAAAGCATCCTTCACTCATGCTGCCAAACACCCTCGTAAAACGGACTATCCTACCGATCCTTGACTTCGGCAATGTCATTTACAAAATAGCCTCCAACACTCTACTCAGCAAATTGGATGTGGTCTATCACAGTGCCAACCGTTTTGTCACCAAAGCCCCATATACTACCCACCACTGTGACCTGTATGCTCTTGTTGGCTGGCCCTCGCTTCATATTTGTCGCCAAACCCACTGGCTCCAGGTCATCTAGAAGTCTTTGTTAGGTAAAGCCTCGCCTTATCTCAGCTCACTGGTCACCATAGCAGGTATATTTCACTGGTCATCCCCAAAGCCAACTCCTCTTTTAGCCGCCTTTCCTTCCAGTTTCTGCTGCCAATGACTGGAATGAATTGCAAAAATCACTGAAGCTGGAGACTCATATCTCCCTCACTAACTTTAAGCATCAGCTGTCAGAGCAGCTTACCGATCATTGTACCTGTACACAGCCCATCTGTAAAAAGCCCACCCAACTACCTCATCCCCATATTGTTATTTTTTTTTTTGCTCCTTTGCACCCCAGTATCCCCCTGTCCTACTTCTGCACTATCACTCCAGTGTTTAATTTCTAAATTGTAATTATTTCGCCACTATGGCGTATTTATTGCCTTACCTCCCTATTCTTACAACATTTGCACATACTGTATATAGATTTTTCTATTGTGTTATTGACTGTACGTTTGTTTATCCCATGTTTAACTCTGTGTTTGTGTCACACTGCTTTGCTTTATCTTGGCCAGGTCGCAGTTGTAAATGAGAACTTGTTCTCAACTGGCCTACCTGGTTAAATAAAGTTGAAATAAAAAAAATACAATTGAACTGAAATTGTTTTCTGAACCCCATTTCTCTCTCCATGAGCACACTGAATCTCCTAACTAATAGCTACTCAGGGGCATTACAATAGTCAAACAGTCGTTTGAAGAATGAGAACATGAAACACTTCATATCTCCTTTTGAATAAACAGCTAATATTTTACGTAATTATTTATCTTAAAATTCTGAATCCTTTTTTAAAAATGTGTTCCCAGTATTTAGTCTGTTGCATTGTTTTACTCATGCAAATGCATTTCTCAGTAATCTGAGGTTCTGGGAACTGGCCCAAGGCGGGGGAACAGACAGACATATTTTAAGCTGACTGGGGGAACCATTGGGAGTTCATGCAGAAACACATCTCCGTCAATCACAGGGGCAAATCAAATGGAACATGCCTCATGAACGCACAAAGTGGAATTTACTATCTTTGGACACTTTCTTTGAAATTGCTTTGTTTCACAAATGTTTGCCACTAGCTAAATAAGTATTTCTAAAATAGAGACTGAGGGAGCAGAAGAGTAATGGTAATATGGTTTTAGTGGTGGTGTTTGCGATCGTTTTACCCTTAAACAATTGTTTCTAGTTTACCGGAGTACTGTAGCTAAAGTATTTTTTACTTCTCCGTAGGTTGTGACCGTGCTGAATGATCTCTACACTTGCTTTGATGCCATCATCGATAATTTTGATGTGTACAAGGTAAGTCAGAGTAATCATGTTTTTCTTCTTTTCAACCAGTGATATAATCACCTGTTTTACCTACTAACATTTTGTCATGTATATCTCAGGTGGAGACCATTGGTGATGCGTACATGGTGGTGTCAGGGCTTCCGGTAAGGAATGGTAAACTCCACGCAAGAGAGATTGCTGGGATGTCCTTAGCCTTACTAGAACAGGTGAAAACATTCAAGATTCGACACAGACCCCAAGACCAGCTACGGCTAAGGATAGGAATCCACACAGGTATCATTTCACATGGAGTTTGGAATTATCGTTAAAATGTCTTATGCTTAACTACTGTTTGAAGCTTGCAGTTTTATTTTGTTTTTTGTATCCAATTGAATGAATCTGTGTCTTTGGGCACTGCCCAATCCTACTCCCAATCCTTGGCTTCCACATAGTTACCACCTAAAGAACTTGAATAAATAATATGAAACTTCAATCTTTCAATACCTCCTAAATGTTACATGATCTGCCCTAGTCATTGATAGTTTATTTAATTCTATGACAAATAGCTTAACTATGTCATGGCATACTATTTATTATATTGTAAATCAGGTAAGGGAACCTTTGATGGGGGTGGGGGCCACAAGAAACGGTACTCATGAGGGGCAGCAGTGCCTCATGGGTTTTAAAGTAAATTTCCTGCAATTCTACTTGTTTTGCCATTGGGCGGAGAGAAGATTTAGCAATTTTCTAACTCATTTCATGCAATTCTACACATTTTGCCATGGAGCTGAGAGAAAGAATTAGAAATTTTACAGCTAATTTCATGCAATTCTACACATTTTGCCATAGGGTGGAGGAAAATGTTTGCAATTTTAATATGATAACTGACTACAAGTTTAGATAGCTGTCCGCTAGACTAACTTACCAATAAAAAACATTTTGCTGACATGGGCTAACTATGTGACCGCTGATGCACAACCAAGTTTTGAAGTTGCACATTGTGTATTCTGTTATTTTAACTCTCAACAGTAAGTTGAGACCCCCGACTGAGTAAAAATGTTTAAATTATATATATATATATTTTTTTTTTATCACTATCAAATAGTCGACTAGCCAAGAACTCATCTGTGATTCATTTGCCCTCTTATGTATCCTGCCTATTCCTGCTTCATGATCGCATGGGGCTTTTGCTCAGTCTGTTGTGAATGGTTATGACCGTTGACTACAATATCTAGGTTTCAGGACATACTGTATTTCAGTTAAGAAACCTCTGGCAATTTCTCCAGTAGTGACAATATTTGAACAAATAGAGGCAGTATTGCACGCTGAGGCGGATCAGGTCAAGCTTCTTTTTTTTGTCCATAGTACTCGGATATTATCTCATGCAGGCAGAATAAACAGTATATTCTTATTCAAACACTTGACATGAACATCACTGATAGGTCTTTCAACAGTCTGCGTGGGAGGTGCTCAATCCTGTCATTTTGTGCATGCGTTGTTTGAGTTCAATCTAATCTTTCATGCTTTTAAGTACACTTAACTTGTGAGGTTCTGGTAATGAAAGAAATGCTATCTAAATTCTGGTTTTCCATGGAGTATATTTCCAGCATAATTCACTTGCCTTTCTTCTGTTCAGGACCTGTCTGTGCTGGAGTGGTGGGTCTGAAAATGCCCAGATATTGTTTATTTGGCGATACTGTCAACACAGCGTCTCGGATGGAATCGAATGGAGAGGGTGAGTGTCAGATTCAGATCTCTGTTGTTCTATTTTAGGGGCTGTCAGCGCTTTTTAAGTAAATAAATATTATACCAAAATGCTGCTGTATGGAACAATGTCACGTTCTAGAATTCAATTGGGGAAAAATAATATGTTTCAGTTGACACACACTGACTACTAAGTACTCATTATTTGTTATTTATGTGGTATTTGCTCGGATTTGGATTTTGTGGTTGTTCGTCCACCGATTATTCCCTGTTGTATTGGTCTTATGTGAGTGACTCATCACGTTATTGATTAACCCACTCCCTTCCTGCTCATTTCCTGCTGTGTGCTTTCATGTCCATTGATAAATAGTTAATAACACTTATACCCATGTCACGTCCGTAGTGATAAAACTGTATGCCATCAAATATCCTATAGTGGTAGGAATCACCTCTGGGACTGCACTGTCAACAGTTGTTTCTAGGCACTATTTCCACAGCACCAGGAAGGATTTCACTGTTCATTTCTACTTTTGACCACCTAACATTGACAGATCTACTTGGTTAATGTACAGTACGCATGTGTGTTATAATTGTTAGTGTCTACCCCAGTGCATATGGCAGAGGATAAATGCTTGTATGTAATGCAACTGGCTGTCACTCCCTGCAAAACACTCACTGTGATTTGTCTCTTGTCCCATTGATGTGTTTCACAGCCTTGAGGATCCACCTGTCCTCAGCCACCAAAGAAGTGCTGGATGAGTTTGGCTATTTTGATCTCCAGTTAAGAGGGGACGTAGAAATGAAGGTGAGGCCACAATGAGTAATGAATGTGTCAGCATTATCTTTAATGGCTTCATGTATTCCGTATGGTTTGATAGACGAAGGAATATGAAAGAATGGTAAATGTGGTCTTGTGATTCCCATCCTGTTTATTATATCTCTTGGTGGAAGAATGCATTGCATGTCAGTAGATGTGGAGCTCTGGGCCTCTCAGATTACGAGTGTCGTAAAGAAAAGATGTCCGTACTCTCCTGTCAAAATGAAAGAGAACCATAATATCCGGTTATGTGGAGTAGTATACTGTCTAGGGATGTCAGATGAGTTTTAACAGAACCTGCAAATGTCAGGGTCACCCTTTAAGGAAGAGCAGCCCTTTTGTGTATCCATCACTCCCACTCGTCTCCATTGATTAACCTATTGATTTCTGTGTTTTTCCAGGGCAAAGGCAAAATGAGAACCTATTGGCTTCAGGGGGAGAAGACTGACGTGTACGTTATTTGAGGCGCTGCTGATGGCGTGTACTCACATTGGAGCCAACCACAGAGGAGGCTACACAGTGGCACAGCCAGCCACTGCTTTATTTGTTTTAGAATAAGTCCTAAAGGTGATACCCTCCTAAAGTACGAAAAGAAGGGATGTTTAATGGTATGTTTAGTACCTGTGTACGGTAACTGCAAAAAGTTGTAAAGATGTTTTGTATGAAGAATCTTTCTGTCCCGAGAGTGAGTACTTTTTCGATGATGATAAATTCATATTTTTTGTGCTTTATATCAAGATTTGTATAATGTGTTTGAAAGTCAATGATGTATTAATAGTTCCATACGGCATTCATAACAGATGGGCACAGTGTAATGATCAATGTCAATGCAGAGGTTAGAGTTCCACAGTGGTGTCATACAGTACAAGATGATATATGTATATATGTACATCCAAGATATTGTAAGATATTTTGTTCAATAAACTGAGTAAAATACAACAAATCATTGTTCAGAGAATATTATTTCTGGATTAACCTAGTGTGTTTTCATAGTCTTGTGTGGGTCTGTGCACTGCACTGTTAATGTCCTTTTGATAAAAACTTTCAATGATTTAGTATTGTTTACAAAACTATAACACTTTGAAGTGTCATGATTGACGGTATAAGGGGGACATTCCTTGTAGCCAGCTAATTATTTCTTATTATTTCTGGTCGTACGTCAGAACTTTTATAACTGAGCCATATTCCCCTGATAATGCTTCACCGAATATTGTGTATGCTATTCAGTTGAAGGGAAGTCCAACCAATTGTATGCACACAGCATAACCTGTTGAGAATCTTGAACGGCACATCTGTTGAAATTGCTATGGTACCTTAGAGAGCCTAAATTATAATTATAGCGTACCACTTTAATATATTGCATTTCACAAATGAATAACAGAAGTTATGCATAGCTAATTAGTGTTACATGTTTCTTTGGCTTAATAAAATAATCATCCATATCCTAGGATTTGTATTGTCTGCCAGTATCAGAAACATTCAATTAAATGTTAGAACACCACCATATGCACCATTGAGAAAAATCTTGTCTTTTCACATTGCAACGATGTCAGAAACTGCACATTAAGCGCCTACAATGAACTGTTTGCATGTCAAAGATGCAGAGTGAGAAGAAGCTCATTCAAAAGCAACAATGTATCAAGAAATAACAGCCAATATCAGGGGGTGCAGTTGTGTTAAGCTGCAATGACATCACCAGTCCATTATCACCTGTGGCATGGCATCGTGTGCGTCTCTTCATCTCTGCAGGGAACAGCTTCCCTCCGGGCCTGAGTCTTAATTACCGCCCACCCACTCCCCTCAGCTCTACTGCCACACTGAATGTGCCCGTTAGCAAGTCGCACAATGAAGTGAGGAGGTGGTGGGTCCCTTAACGGGACTAAATGTTCAGTTGCTCCAATTCACTTATCAACCAAGTAACAGTGTCTCATAAGACTATCATCACTTATGTTTCCCTTTCAGGGAGTGTACAATCTCCTATTCTGTACGTGTGTGCGTACTGATATGTAATTACTGTAAATTGACAATTGATTTACTATAGACTGACTTCTGAATCACTGGATCTTTTACTGTAGAATTAATTAAGGAGAAATGTTACTTATTGTTGAGTCAACAAAGGCTCCTGGTTTTAGGGAGAAGGGAGAAGAATTTCACTTGCATTTTTTATGCTGCTTGGGAGGATAGACAACAACAATTTAGAAGTGAGCTTTCGATGGGGAATGCACTGACTGAATTTGCACTGCAGGTATGTTCACAATTGGTCTCTGACAAAAGCACCACATCTATTTTAAGCAGAGCAGTATTCCCCTTCACAGGGAAATACAGTTAAGTACTGTAATACATTATTTATGAACCTAAACAAATGTACATTTATGGATAGATCATCAGACATTATTAATCTAACCACGGGGAAAATGAGTAGTCACGTTTACTCAAGAAGGGAATATTTACTTAATCACATTTAATTTGAATTCGGTGGCAATATATTTCACTTGGCAGTAAGTAGCTAAATGGCATCTGTTTCAGACACCAATTGTTTCCCCATCTAATCCCATGAGGTAATGAAATGTTTGGGGAAAAAGCTGCATAAATGTAGTCTAAAAGTACTTGTTGCCATAGCTACCTGCTCCTAATCTCTGCTGAAAGGGAGAGGAGAGAGTAACACCATGTAAAATTGTCCTCTGATCAACAGAACACGTATTTGAATCGAGCCCTGCTCTCTGATGTAAGGAGGCTGCATGAACATCAATATGTCTGACATCGGTACAGTGGAGGCTTCAGTGTGCCTCTCTTGTTCCTAAAGGTGGAAAAACAGTTTCCTCGTCTAAGAAAATGTCTGGCTTCTGACATTTGTTGAAGGTCAACAGCCAGATCATTTTTTGCCTAGCGCAGGAGAAAGAGGAAAATGTTGCTTTCTGTTGTTCAGCTGTGCTCAATTGTGGTAATTTTGGGTTGCAAAATGAGAACACATAAGTGGAGAAAAAATAATATATAAGCAAAAATAACAGCATGAACAAACAGAGATAATTGTATTGATACAAAGCCCTGGTATGAATAAAAAGATAACTACTGTAATTCAACAAGGAGATAATAACCCTGGGATATAGTCACAGTCCAATACCTTTCATCTGTCTATTTGTGTTAAATCATGTGCAGTACTTACACAAATCATATGAACATGATTAAGCATTATTAAGGCATTCAATGAATTGGTGATATAGAATGTATTCTTACTAATGTTTTATTGTATTGTTTCTACATAATTGCTTGGCTATGCAACCACTGCAGTGGAGAAAATGCTTGGTGAACACAAGTTATACCATATGCGGTGCAGAGACTAGAAATAGTGTCTTATATAGCATAGTGTCTTATATAGCATAGTGGAAACATAATTTAATACCACTGTTCATAAAATGCATGATATGTCCAATGCTCGTAACAGGTACAGTTGAAGTCGGAAGTTTACATCCACTTAGGTTGGAGTCATTAAAACTCGTTTGTCAAACACTCCACAAATTTCTTGTTAACAAACTATAGTTTTGACAAGTCGGTTAGGTCATCTACTTCATTTTTCCAACAATTGTTTACAGACAGATTATTTCACTTATAATTCACTGTATCACAATTCCAGTGGGTCAGAAGTTTACATACACTAAGTTGACTGTGCCTTTAAACAACTTGGAACATTTCAGAAAATTATGTCATGGCTTTAGAAGCTTCTGATAGGCTAATTTACATAATTTGAGTCAATTGGAGGTGTACCTGTGGTTGTATTTCAAGGCCTACCTTCAAACTCAGTGCCTCTTTGCTTGACATCATGGGAAAATCTAAAGAAATCAGCCAAGACCTCAGAAAGAAAATTGTAAGTCTGGTTCATCCTTGGGAGCAATTTCCAAACGCCTGAAGATACCACATTCATCTGTACAAACAATAGTACGCAAGTATAAACCACATGGGACCACGCAGCCATCATACCGCTCAGGAAGGAGACACGCTCTGTCTCCTAGAGATGAATGTACTTTGGTGCGAAAAGTGCAAATAAATCCCAGAACAACAGCAAAGGACTTTTTGAAGATGCTGGAGGAAACAGGTACAAAAGTATCTATATCCACAGTAAAACGAGTCCTATATCGACATAACCTGAAAGGCTGCTCAGCAAATAAGAAGCCACTGCTCCAAAACCGCCATAAAAAAAAGCCAGACTACTGTTTGCAACTGCACATGGGGACAAAGATCGTACTTTTTGGAGAAATGTCCTCTGGTCTGATGAAACAAAAATAGAGCTGTTTTCCCATAATGACCATCGTTATGTTTGGAGTAAGCCAAAGAACACCATGTTTGCAAGCCAAAGAACACCATCCAAACCGTGAAGCACAGGGGTGGCAGCATCATGTTGTGGGGTTGCTTTGCTGCAGGAGGGACTGGTGCACTTCACAAAATAGATGGCATCACGAGGAAGGAAAATTATGTGGATATATTGAAGCAACATCTCAAGATGTCAGTCAGGAAGTTAAAGCTTGGTCGCAAATGGGTCTTCCAAATGGACAATGACCCCAAGCATACTTCCAAAGTTGTGGCAAAATGGCAAAAAGGACTGGCAAAATGGCAAAAAGGACAACAAAGTCAAGTTATTGGAGTGGCCATCACAAAGCCCTGACCTCAATCCTATAGAAAACTTGTGGGCAGAACTGAAAAAGTGTGTGCGAGCAAGGAGGCCTACAAACCTGATTCAGTTACACCAGCTCTGTCAGGAGGAATGGGCCAAAATTCACCCAACTTATTGTGGGAAGCTTGTGGAAGGCTACCCGAAACATTTGACCCAATTTAAACAATTGAAAGACAATGCTACCAAATACTAATTGAATGCATGTAAACTTCTGACCCACTGGGAGTCACGACTTCCACCGACGGTGGCTCCTCTGCCTGTTCGGGCGGCGTTCGGCGGTTGTCATCACCGGCCTACTAGCTGCCACCGATCCTCTATTTTCTTTCTGTTGATTATTCTTATTGTTTGCACCTGTTTTCGTTTTGTGTTTTTTAGAGCTATTTAAGCCGGTTAAGCCCACCTTTCGTGCGGGCTTGTTTGCTGTTCTGTTGGTGTAAAGTGCATGTCTTATGTTTGGGCTGCTCCTATTATTGCCTGTGTGTTTTTGGCGTTTGACATTTTTACAACCGCATTAAAGTTGGTTGTTCCGTACACTCTGCTCTCTGCGCCTGACTCCACACCCACCACTCCTAGCTGTCGTGACACTGGGAATGTGATGAAATAAATAAAAGCTGAAAAAAATAATTCTCTATACTATTACTATTATTCCGCTGTCACACCCTGAGACATGGAAAAAAACATGGTACAGAACATACTGTAAGTGATATTTTCTTGCTTTTGTTTCAAAATAGCTTTTGTGTAGACCAGAGCCATGTATTTAGAGAGGTTTCTGCATTATGTTGTATTTACATGACACTACAACATTCTCTGGCAGCCATGTTAGCTCCCCATTAACATTACAGAAGAATATTTAAACAGTGCTATGTAATTGAATGTCTAGAACTACAAAATTTGAAAAGTTGGCTCTAAATATATGGCTACTATCAGACTATGTATGCTATTTTTACAGTATCTTCTGCCTCGTTTCAAGGCTTAAATTAACTGAACTGGGTAAAAGTGGATGAGAAGCAGCATCTCATTCAGAATTGGACAATACCCTGTACCAGCTGTGCTCTTTAAACACTATTGGCAGAATCTAAGATGTCTTTTTGAAGGGATTCTTGAGACCAAATTCAAAATGGAGGCTTGTAAATAGTAATCAAATATGACACCAAAATGACAAACATATGCTAAATAATTTTCATTAGTTCATATCTTACATATCAGCAGCCATCAAATACTACGATTCAAGGGCCAAGTGTGCAATAATATTTAGATGGTTTTATTGCGAAAATAAAAGACAGATTGTGCAGCAGAGATGAAATACAGGGGTAGGAGTGGGTCACACAGAGTATGAACCTCAAATCAAATCAAAATCAAATTTTATTTGTCACATACACATGGTTAGCAGATGTTAATGCGAGTGTAGCGAAATGCTTGTGCTTCTAGTTCCAACCGTGCAGTAGTATCTAACAAGTAATCTAACAAATTCACAACAACTACCTTATACACACAAGAGTAAATGAATGAATACGAGTATGTACATATAAATATATGGATGAGCGATGGCTGACCGGCGTAGGCAAGATGCAGTAGATGGTATGGAGTACAGTATATACATATGAGATGAGTAATGTAGGATATGTAAACATTATATAAGTGGCATCGTTTAAAGTGGCTAGTGATACATTTATTTCATCCAATTTTAATTATTAAAGTGGCTAGAGATTTGAGTCGATGGGCAAACGGCATAGGGAAGATTCAGTAGATGGTTTAAGAATAAGGTTATGGTCCTCTAACCTTGATATGGTAAATAAAAATGCTTTTGAAAATGTTTGCTTTAGTCACAAGCTCATGTAATGTTTTACTGAGGTCTGGGTAAGTGGGAGGTCTCTTAAATACATTTGTTGTATTCTCTTTTGTAAGAGGAAGAGCAGGATAAGAAATGTTTCACAAAAGCAGAGAGACTACTAACATTACAGTCACTTTACTATAGCAGACAGAGTTAATGACACATCACACAAAATCTGATTGAAAATATACTGTATTATATAATATTATATGAAAATATGTACTGATGATGAAATATAATGTACATGTTGGCTATAATGTTAAGCAGTCGTAGTAATGAAAACATGGTGCTCTGTCCATTTATCAAAATGTAGAAAGGGTTATGTACACTGAACAAAAATATAAACGCAACATGTAAAGTGTTGGTCCTATGTTTCATGAGCTGTAATAAAAGATCCCAGAAATGTTCCATATGCACAAAAAGCTTATTTCACACAAGTTTTGTGCACACATTTGTTTAAATCCCTGTTAGTGAGCATTTCTCCTTTGCCAACATAATCCATCCACCTGACAGGTGTGGCACATCAAAACACTGATTAAACAACATGGTCATTACATAGGTGCACCTTGTGCTGTGGAAAATAAAAGGCCTCTCTATATTGTGCAGTTTTGTCACACAACACAATGCCACAGATGTCTCAAGTTTTGAGGGAGTGTGCAATTGGTATGTTGACTGCTGGAAAGTCCACCAGAGCTGTTGCCAGAGAATGTAATGTTCATTTCTCTACCATAAGCCGCCTCCAACGTTGTTTTAGAGAATTTGGCCGCAGACCACGTGTATGCCGTCGTGTGGGGAAGAGGTTTGCTGATGTCAACGTTGTGAAAAGAGTGCCCCATGGTGGGGTTATGGTATGGGCAGACATAAACATAAACAAACATAGACGTAAACAATGAACACAATTGCATTTTATCGGTGGATATTTTTATGATACCGTGACAAGATCCTGAGGTCTACTGTCGTGCCATTCATCCGCCGCCATCACCTCGTGTTTCAGCATGATAATGCACAGCCCCATGTTCGAAAGTATCTGTACACAATTCCTGGAAGCTGAACCTTTTCCAGTTCTTCCATGGTCTGCATACTCACCAGACATGTCACCCATTGAGCATGTTTGGGATCCTCTGAACCGACGTGTACGACAGCGTGTTCCAGTTCCCGCCAATATCCAGCAACTACACACTGCCATTGAAGAGGAGTGGGAGAACATTCCACAGGCCACAATCAACAGCCTGATCAACTATGCGAAGGAGATGTGTTGGGCTGCATAAGGCAAATTATGGTCACACCAGATACTGAATAGTTTTATGATCCACGCCCCTACCTTTTTTTTAAAGGTATCTGTGACCAACAGATGCATATCTGTATTCCAAGTCATGTAAAATAGATAATTAGGGCCTAATTTATTTATTTAAATTGACTGATTTCCTTATATGAATTGTAACTCAGTCAAATCTTTGAAATTGTTGCATGTTGTGTTTATATTTTTGTTCAGTATAAATAGAGGTGTAATGGAATAATCAGACCAACCGGTATGTGCTGATGATTCTCACTTCAAAAAGAAACTGCCTGATCGCTTTTGTAGTCATGCTCCTAATCACAGCAAATGAAGAATGCATTAGAAATGAAGTCTGTTGAAGTTTGAGTTGAATACTACTGATGTCAGTTTACAGTACATATACAAGAGACAGGAAGACAGTTAGCTTGTCCAAAAACAATGGGTCTCACAAAGAGGGGTATTTTGTAATCGTGTTCATAGAAAATCATTGATCTAGTAAGTAGACCTTTAGAGGCGAAGGGAGGGAAGGCTGAAAGCCTTCGACTTTGTACTCCTCTTTGATGGTGGAGCAGAGCTGTGTTTCAGGAGGCTCGTGGTTGAATTCCGCATGTGTCCGCTCACTGTGAGACAGAGGAGGAGGACCATATCAGCATGAGAACCTACAGCAATATGCTTATCAGTCTCTGGTGCTCTGACATTGTTTTTCCACCTTTTCAATTATTGCTGAACAACTTAAGATGTCTATTTTTACATCTATCAGTAGATGCAGTGCTGTGTGTAAGGTCTATGTAGTGATATGATAAACATGAGAGCTAAGCTTAGGCTTGCATGATTAGTGCATGAATATGCATAATAATACATTCATACCCATGAGCATTACATTGTTCTACTGTTCCAGTTATTCTACATTATTCATTAAGCGAAATGCCGGTACAGGGACAAGGTGGAGTCGCAATTCAACGGCTCAGACATGAGACGTATGTGGCAGGGTCTACAGGAAATCACAGACTACAAAACCAAAAACAGCCACGTCACGGACACTGACGTCACGCTTCCAGACAAACTAAACAAACTTCTTTGCTTGCTTTGAGGATAATACAGTGCCGCCGTTGCGGCTCGCTAACAAAGACTGCACCCCTCCTTCTCTTTCTCCGTGGCTGATGTGAGTAAAACATTTAAACTTGTTAAACCTCGCAAGGCTGCTGGCCCAGACGGTATCTCTAGCCGCGTCCTCAGAGCATGCGCAGACCAGCTGGCTAGTGTGTTTACGGACATATTCAATCGCTCCCTATCCCAGTCTGTTGTCCCCACATGCTTCAAGATGGCTACCATTGTTCCTGTACCCAAGGCAAAGATAACTGAACTAAATGACTACCACCCCCGTAGCACTCACTTCTGTGATCATGAAGTGCTTTGAGAGACTAGTCAAGGATCATATCACCGCCACCTTACCGGCCACCCTAGACCCACTTCAGTTTGCATACCGCCCCGGTCCACAGATGACGCAATCGCCATCACACTGCATACTTCCCTATCCCATCTGAACATAAATAATATCTATGTAAGAATGCTGTTCATTGACTACAACTCAGCATTGAACACCATAGTACCCTCCCAAGCTCATCATCAAGCTGGAGGCACTGGGACTCAACCCCGCCCTGTGCAACTGGGTCCTGGACTTTCTGACAGACATCCCCAGGTGGTGAAGGTAGGAAACAACATCTCCACTTTGCTGACCCTCAACACTGGGGCCCCACAAGGGTGTGTGCTCAGCCGTCTCCTGTACTCCCTGTTCACCCACGACTGCGTGGCCATGCACGCCTCCAACTCAATCATCAAGTTTGCAGACGACACAACAGTATTGAGCTTGATCACCAACAACAACGAGACCCAAAACCCTGACAAACTTTTACAGATGCACAATCAAGAGCATCCTGTCGGGCTGTATCACAGCCTGGTACGGCAGCTGCACCGCCCTCAACCGCAAGGCTCTCTGCATAACGCATCACCGGGGGCAAACTACCTGCCCTCCATGACACCTACAGCACCAGATGACACAGGAAGGCCAAAAATATCATCAAGGACAACAACCACCCAAGCCACTGCCTGTTCACACTGCTATCATCCAGAAGGCGAAGTCAGTACAGGTGCATCAAAGCTAGGACCGAGAGATTTAAAAACAGCTTTCATCTCAAGGCCGTTAGACTGCTAAACAGCAATCACTAACTCAGAGAGGCTGCTGCCTACATTAAGACCCAATCACTGGACACTTTAATAAATGGATCACTAGTCATTTTAAACAATGCCACTTTAATAATGTTTACATGTCTTACATTACTCATGTCACATGTTTATACTGTATTTTATACTATCTATTGCACCTTGCCTATGCCATCGCTCATTCATATACTTATATGTACACGTTCTCATTCACCCCTTTAGATTTGTGTGTATTAGGTAGTTGTTGGGGAATTGTTAGATTAATTGTTAGATATTACTGCACTGTCGGAACTAGAAGCACAAGCATTTCGCTACACTTGCATTAACATCTGCTAACCATGTGTATGTGACCAATAACATTTGATTTGATGGTTGTCATAACAGACTTATTTGTGGTGCAAACTCCCTGTCCTCTCTCTTCATAATTAGTGTCCACAGATCCAGATTCTGTTGATACAGTGTATTCGGAAAATGTTCAGATTCCTTCCCTTTTTCCGCATTTTGTTACATTACAGCCTTATTCTAAAATGGATTAAATAAAAAAAAGTGAAAACAGGTTTGACATTTTTGCTAAATTATTTGCTATGAGACTCAAAATTGAGCTCAGGTGCATCCTGTTTCCATTGATCATCCTTGAGATGTTTCTACAACTTGATTGGAGTCCACCTGTGGTAAATTCAATTGATTGGACATGATTTAGAAAGGCAAACACCTGTCTATATAAGGTCCCACAGTTGACAGTGCATGTCAGAGCAAAAACCAAGCCATGAGGTCGAAGGAATTGTCTGTAGAGCTCCGAGACAGGATGTCTGCTGCATTGAAGGTGCTAAGAACACAGTGGCCTCCATCATTCTCAAATGGAAGAAGTTTGGAACCACCAAGACTCTTCCTAGAGCTGGCTGCCTGTCCAAACTGAGCAATCGGGGGAGAAGGGCCTTGGTTAGGGAGGTGACCAAGAACCTGATGGTCACTCTGACAGAGATCCAGAGTTCTTCTGTGGAGATGAAAGAACCTTCCAGAAGGACAACCATCTCTGCAGCACTCCACCAATCAGGCCTTTATGATAGAGTGGCCAGACAGAAGCCACTCCTCAGTAAAAGGCACATGACAGCCCGCTTGGAGTTTGCCAAAAGGCACCTAAGGGACTCTCAGACCATGAGAAAAAAGATTCTCTGATCAGACTGCGATGGTTCACCTTCCAACAGGACGACGACCCTAAGTACACAGCCAAGACAACGCAGGAGTGGCTTCTCTGAATGTCCTTGAGTGGCCCAGCTGGAGCCCAGACTTGAACCCGATTGAACATCTTTGGAGAGACCTGAAAATAGCTGTGCTGTGACACTCCCCATTTAACCTGACAGAGCTTGAGAGGATCTGCAGAGAAGAATGAGAGAAACTCCCCAAATAAAGGTGTGCCAAGCTTGTAGCGTCATACCCAAGAAGAAGACCCTGTAATCGCTGCCAAAGATGCTTCAACAAAGTACTGAGTAAAGGGTCTGAATACTTATGTAAATGTGATATTTCAGTTTTCTATTTTTTATACATTTGCAAAAAATTCTAAAAACCAGTTTTTGTTTTGTCATTATGGGGTATTGTGTGTAGATTGTTGAGAGAAAAAACGATTTAATACATTTTAGAATAAGGCTGTAACATAACAAAAGTTTGAAAAAGTTAAGGGGTCTGAATACTTTCTGAATGCACTGTATGTTGACATTTACTTATACTTTTTCCCTAGGACGATCACCACGGAAAACAACAGTGCCATACTCTCCAGTTATGACTAATGCTACTTATTCAAATGTATATTTTTGTCATAACAAACTAGTTAGAGACTTGTTTGGTTTTTGCACTTTTAACTTTGATTATTCAGTAAAAGTCTAGTTCAGTGACTGTGGTTTTGTACGGCACAGGTCAGTGGCTATGAGAAACTGTGTCAGTTTTAAATCATGTCTTACCTCCCTTTCCCTTTTTTTAAATGCACTTGTTGGGGATGTTAACCAAATTGTTGGGGATATATTCTAGTAACCACATTACAATTCAAATAAATGTTGAATCAGATCATAAAGTCTAATAAAAAAGCACAACGTTTTCATAGAACTGTAAAACTAACCAAGACTTGTAAATTACATCCCTTTCCTCCCGCCAGTTCTGCTCAAGACATGGATTGAACAATGTCGTGTCACGTCTCGAGCAAGTCACATCCGAAAACAGATATTTCAAAGCGTTAGGATAAATGTTATGAAATGAAACTTTTATAAATTAGGCCTACCTTATTTACTTGATTAGATAATTTTCCAAAAGATCTCCCCTGAGGCCTGAACAAATAAAGCCTAGAAAAACATTTAAGATGTGAAAACATCACAGTTAAGAAGATGAGCAACACACCAACTCAAAGACTTGGCCACTATTGGTTGACCTAACTATAGTTAGGCTACTCATGAAGATGTAATGCTTGTTTGTTTTTTGCTTTTGTTTGTGCTTTGAGATTCTTATGAAAAGCACTATAGAAATGTTATAAATTATTATTATTAGTAAACGCAACTCTAAAAGGTTTGAGTGAATTTGAATCAAGCCAGCCAGTGAGACATCACTAAAGTATGATTTTCAACAGCTCGCACAGTAGTAGTCACATAATGTGACTACTATAACACTGAATATCAAACTCATTCCAGGAAAAAATCTATTCAAGGTTAGGCTGGATGAAGATGTTTCTTGACATAAGCTGATCTATGTTCTTATACTGTACCTACCCCTTTGTCTCACCCCATGACCCTTGGGATGGGTGAAAGCAGAATTCACTGCGGTGACACCTTGAACTTTGGATGACAGATCCAGTGAGAATCCCCTTATGTCCGTTTTTGTGGATGTGCACTCTGTGCCTCTCGTTGTCAAGGACTGCAGTGGCCTGCTGAATGAATGTAATTCCACAAATTAATCAGAGCTGTGCCATGTGTGACAACATATTGTTGCGTTCAATGATTTGTAATTAGCTAGAGGTGTGACTCATACTAATGCCCTATTAATGACAGCACACATTCATAGCTAACTGAGAAAACAGGAGGGAGAACGAAGGTTACGTATGTAACCACGGTTATGTGAGCTACAGTATATGGATCACTCCAATATATCGGTATCACTCCGCGGCGGAGGGATACATCAGAGGTGAGGATTTACAGATTTACTCCCGTGTACACCTGTGTCACGGCTGGGGTCCGCCCCTATATATAGACCCGTGGCCCCGACACACTTTCTCAATGTCATTTTTGAAGTGCCTCTAGGACCGTAGAGGATTGGAGTGATCCATATAGCTCACATAACCGTGGTTACATACGTAACCTTCGTTATGTTTCACTATATTGGATCACTCCAATATATTGGTGTATCCATACCAGATTTAGTTGGTGCTAGAGGGACCTGGCCAGCCAGTGGCGAAGTCCCAGCGCAGGACCGAGACGCAGGTGCCGTCAATGTGGAAGGAGGGCCCGGCACAGTCCCCGGAAGAGGAGACGCCGCCCAGGACTGCTGAACCAATCGCAGAGGGAGGTACCACATTTACCCGATAATACCTAGTAAAAAGGTGCAAGAGGAAGCCCAGCTGGCAGCAGCACAGATATCAGCGAGGGGCACTCATCTCAGTAGTGCCCAAGACGCAGCCACACCTCGTATTGAATGTGCCACCACAGATCCCAGCACTGGCCTCCCGGCCAGGCGGTAAGCTGTTGTATGTGTGTCCACGATCCAGTGAGAAAGCCTCTGCTTTGATAGCCCAGCCCCCAGGAGTCTCTCACCAAAGCAGACAAAGAGCTGGTCTGTTGTTCTCACTGACCGAGTCTGCTCCACATAGGCAGCCAGTGCCCGCAGAGGGCACAGCATGCCGGAGGGAGGCTCAGACTCCCCTGCCACTGCCGGGGGGTCATAAGCAGAACCTTCGGGAGGAATGAAGGGTTGGGACGGAGAGATATACTCCTTCCACCAGGGTCCATCCGGTAGCACTCAGAACTTACCGAAAAAGCTCACCCACCCTCTTCATGGAAGTAATTGCTACCAAGAAAACCACCTTCATGGAGAGGTGTTTCAGGGAGGCAGACTCCAATGGTTTGAAAGGTGGCATTGCCAAAGCTGCCAAGACCACATCTAGATCCCAGTTCACCATTGAGCGGGTCCTAGATGGACGCAGGCGACGAACCCCCTTCATAAACCTGGAGAACAAGGGATAGCGCCCCACTGGCCTGTCCATCCACCCCACATGGAAGGCAGATATAGCGGCCAAATACCGCGATGGTCCGCCATCCTGGTTCTGTCCAGCACAGCCTGGATCAGGGGAAAAAGAGGGGGAATGCGTTAAGCTCCAGCCCCGGCCATTCGTGAGCCAGAGCATCCAAGCCGAGAGGCCCTGGTGGATCCGACATGGAGTACCACAGGGGGCAGTGTGCCTTGCCCAGAGAGGCAAACAGGTCCACCTCAAAACTTGTCCCACAGGTGTTGCACGAGCCCTCCCTCCAGAGCATATCCGCTGCCACAATCAGGATTCCAGGTACGTGTGCTGCGCGTAGAGACACTAGACCTCCCTGAGCCCAGAGAAGGAGCTCCCGTGCCATAAGATGAAGGCGGTGGGACCTCAGTCCACCCTGATGGTTGATGTAAGCCACCACTGTGGTGTTGTCCGTTCTCACGAGGACACGTCTTCCCTTCAGATGTGGAAGGAAAGACCACAGAGCCAGCAGTACAGTTCGGAGCTGTAGTGTATTGATGTGCCTGCCGCTCCAAGGGGGTAGCCAACAACCGCTGGCCGACCTGCCCTTGGTCACACCCACCCAGCCGATCTGGGAGGCGTCTGTACTGACCAGCTCTCAGCGGCACATCCTCAGCATCCCCACCTGAAAGAAAGGAGCAACAGTGCCACCTCAACAATGCCCTGAGGCACTGTGCAGTCACCCGCAGCTGGCGGTGACGGTTGCGCTTCGAGTTGGGAGTTGAACCACTGCTGAAGAGGCCGGAGATGGAGCAGGCCCAGGAGAATCAGCAACGAGGCCGCCGTCAGCAAGCCCAACAGGCATTGGCAGGTCAGGGTGGATGCCACCCGTCTCTGACGAAAGTGGTTGAGGCAAGATAAGATCACCTGAACCCTTCTGGTGGGCAGGCGTGCTCCCATGAGGACTGAGTCAGACGACTCTTCTTGTCATTTACAGTAATGCTCAGCCCACCGATGTGGGTCAGGAGCATGTCTCTGTCTGACAGCACCTGGGTCCTGGTCGGGGCACAAATCAGCCAATCGTCCAGGTAATTGAGGATCAACAATCCTCGGGACGTGAGAGGTGCCAGGACAGCGTCCATGCACTTTGTGAAAGTGCGGGGTGCCAAGGAGCTAGGCTAACTCACCTCCTCTACCCAGTTATCCAGCAAACATTTTCCAATCAATTTTTGTTCAACAGAAGCATCCAAAGCAGTCATTATATTTGCACTACTAGTTAGAAAATTGATAATTTATAATTTATCATGTGAAACCAAGATAATTGAGCTAGCTAGCTTGCGTGCTGGCAAAATGAACCGCTACTATTTACTATTCTGTTGTCAGAAGTGTAACCATAGCAACTTTAAACAAACAACATTGTTACATAATTCCAAGCAGAAAAGTTACATTGTTGCATCCACAGAATTAAGAATTAGAATACATAATACGGAACGGTTAGAGGTTCCAACTTCAAAGGCCGTTCTATTTAATCTATTTTTATGGTTTGACGATTTTTTGTTACACTAGCAAACTTCCCAACCAGAGTGAAGAAGACCGTGT
The DNA here is from genome assembly GCA_030435695.1 of Brachymystax lenok tsinlingensis. Classification (NCBI taxonomy): domain Eukaryota; kingdom Metazoa; phylum Chordata; class Actinopteri; order Salmoniformes; family Salmonidae; genus Brachymystax; species Brachymystax lenok. The sequence goes on from CM059787.1 coordinate 26,892,735, forward strand.
TCACAGAACTAGAATGAGATTTTATTTATTTGACCATGTTTGAGCTGTAAAAATATCTAACAATAGTTAAAGGGGCAATCTGCAGTTGAAACAAAAGAAAGCTACCACCCGCATCTATCTTGGTAAGAATCTGAGAGATGGGTCTGGAGAAATGTAGGCTAAAACCACTCTCAAATTCATAGACAGAGCTATGGACGCAAGGACTGACGATATCAGAATTATATAGATTTAGCCATGTTTTGAGGCTATACATACAGTGTTTGTTTAAATGTGTATTGTTTACAAACATTGGAGTAAAACACGCCTATATTTTGGGTTATGATGGGGGTACAGCAGTTGAACTAAGCCTTTAAGTTATAGACTATTCTTCAAGAATCAATGGGTATACAGATGTAGGATCTTAATTTGACCTATATTATCTCACCAAAATAATCCTGCAGCAACAGGATTTTTACGTTTAGTCCTTAATGTTGCTTGATTGGTGGCTAGGCTATAATCTGGCCAAAGGTAGGCTACATGAAAAGTGCAATACTGTTAATATAATTGTGTTAGTGGGAGTTTTTGGTGAATTTATGTCAATCACAAAGGTGTAGGAGAATTCTCAGCAACAAAAGAGTACTCAAATTAAGATCCTACATCTGTATTATTAATTTATAAGTCCAAAAATGGATGTAGCAACGGCACTTAAATTTCCCCTTTAAGTTGTAGTTAGAAACATGCTTCACGAACACAAAAGGAAATTATATTTAGGCTATTTGGTTTTAGCAGTTTGGAAAATGCTAAATAAATATTCATTAATGTTGCACAAGAGTCCATTCATCATGGGGTATCACATTTTGCTTTGATGAAATCCTTGGTGTAAAGTTGTAATATAATTTGGCACGTAAGGCGCTATTTTATGCAGCAAACATTCACATCACTCAATGCGCATTTGTGTCCACACCCTTATTTCATACCCTATTTTCAGTATTTGCACTGAGCAACTACATGACATATAGTCAACACATGCTGTAAAAAGGATGGATAGATTTGTCCTCAGATGTGCCCGTTGGTTGTGCACAAAGCAGTCAGTCACGGCGCGTTTTCTCCCGAGACCCTTGGGATGTGGAGAGGGATGGGAGGGTAAACACTGATTCTTAACAGCTGTCCAGAGAATGAGTAAAGTCTAAATGTTGTTTCCTGTCTATTCACTAGACATCAATTTCATCCCCAAATTTCTAAACTTTTTGCTCTTGAAGAAACCACGTCTCTGGCTAAAAAATATTAAATAGGGATACGTGGTAGTTGAGGCAGAGATAGTAGTAGTATCTTAGAAGTGTGTGTGTGTGTGTGTGTGTGTGTGTGTGTGTGTGTGTGTGTGTGTGTGTGTGTGTGTGTGTGTGTGTGTGTGTGTGTGTGTGTGTGTGTGTGTGTGTGTGTGTGTGTGTGTGTGTGTGTGTGTGTGTGTGTGTGTGGGCTGTGAGCGTTTGCGTCCTTGAGTGTGTTTGTGTCTGAAGTAATTGTTTATAATACAGACCACGGTGTCTCTTGTGAGAGGAAAGATGAGGTAGGTAGTCGGTTTGATGGGCTATTTACAGATGGGCTGTGTACAGCTGCAGCGATCGGTAAGCTGCTCTGACAGCTGGTGCTTAAACTTAAAAATCTGTGATTTTTGCAATTCGTTCCAGTCGTTGGCAGCAGAGAACTGGAAGGAAAGGCGGCCAAAGGAGGTGTTGGCTTTGGGAATGACCAGTGAAATATACCTGCTGTAGCAAGGACCAGCAAATGAGAGCATACAGGGCTTTGGTGACAAAACGGACTGTGATAGACTGCATCCAATTTGCTGAGTAGAGTGTTGGAGGCTATTTTGTAAATGACATCGCCAAAGTCAAGGATCGGTAGATAGTCCGTTTTACGAGGGTATGTTTGGCAGCATGAGTGAAGGATGCTTTGTTGTGAAATAGGAAGCTGATTCTAGATTTAATTGTGGATTGGAGGTGTTTAATATGAGTCTGGAAGGAGAGTTTACAGTCTAGCCAGACACCTAGGTTTTTATAGTTGTCCACATATTCTAAGTCAGAACCGTATGAATGTGAAATGCATTGTTTTGCTTCCAGCTAGTATACTGTCTCCTGGAGAAGAAACAGTCCACCGAGGGACAGTTACAATGAATAAAGAAGATGCTATTGTGATTGGAGAAACCCTGTCTGCTTCTGTGTCTAAATCTTGACATTTTAGCAATATTGTTCTCTCCAAAGCGTCTCCCCTAGGAATTAATGACAACACTCTTGCTGATGTTTCTATAGCTCATGTAAGGAAAGAAGAGATGATTAGATATAGATATCGCTTTTCACAGCTTTACTTTGAACATCATTTTCATGCATTATTCCACTCCACTGTCCAGAATACCTTTTAATTGTCAAAGAGTGAATTGTAGGTACGATTTATACATTTACTTAAGATCTACACCAGCTTTACTCAGCCCAGGTGTGAGGCAAAACAATGACATGCATTGTTAAAAGAAATATGTGCCTGCAGACTTTTAATGCCCCCTAAAGGTGAAACTTTACAGCACAATCATCCCCAAATGGCTAGACCTTTCAAATCATTGCATGAGTGATTTCAGTGAAATAATACATATTTTTGTGAATGGCTGTTTGCAAGTATGTCTATAGATTTAGGCTATAAGTTGTATGGCCTTGGTGATTCTACAGCATATTAATATGTTTATGAGTAGCAGCTCCATTGAAAATACAAATAGCATATAACAAAAACACATGTAATGAACAGACCAATCACTGAGTTACAGCAACTCAAACATAAAGCGCATGCATGACTCCTGTTACTGAGCAACACAACAGAGGAGTTTCTTGTAAAGGCTTAACCGCTCAAGTCTTTTTTACATGAGCAATCAGACAGCCGATGTGCCTAGAATGGTCTATCTCCACAGTATAAACTGTGGTCAGAAATCAAACCAATGTTTTGTTGTAGCTAGACAGCCAAGCTACAATGTTTCATACGGCACAAAACAATCCTCCCACTGAGATTTATGAATACTTTTGTTCTATGACAACTTTTTGCTTGAAATCATCAGTATTGCTTGAGACATTTTCTCTTTGTATCATTTCCACATGGGAGCACAATAACAATTTGGCAACAGATCATGCCATGAATGTTGACCTTACATTTGTGCACCACTTAGATTGGAACTAATTCGTTGATTAACACTTTGATAACAAATGTTTTGCCCTAAAAAGACAGTGAAAAGGTCTCACACAGTACAAACCCTTTACTAATTCCCAGAAAAAATAAAAGTCTAAGCTTTCGACTCAAATGTGCAAAGCCCTTTAGAAATACAACGTTTCATACTCAAGAGGCTTGGAACAACATCAGCCATCCATTATTAACAGTGTGGCTTATGTGTGGTCACTTTGGCGAGTGTGATTTGGAAAGGGATCAGATTCTCCAGAGCATGTCCATATCATTAATTATTCTGTCGGTTCACTAAGAACAAAAATGTCACATTCTTCAAAATGTTCTTTTTTTTCTCTTTCTTACACAACGCCCTGGGTGCTTGTGTTGCTATTTATACTCCGCTTCTTGATTACATGTCTGACCATCACCATGGCTACTGGTATCTCTGTAGATCTCTTGGTGTGACATGTGTGTGGGGGATTTTAGATCCTTATCTGCTCAAAGATGAGGAGATGGCTTTTCGTCTGTTATTGCATTAAGCGAATCTCTCACGGTTCAGACACTTACAGTTGGGCTTTAGGTGGAGGTGGCCTCAGATCTAGGATTAGCTTTCATCCACCGATTTCTATCCAAGCCTGACCTTATCCATTAGGTAAGGATAGAGCGAAACTCACCTTACATCAGATCAGTAATTCTGTCTTCCATTTAGACCCTAATGAGCCACTGTCTCTGATACCTGTCCCCAGAGCCATACTGTCACCAAAGCCCAGTCAAAGCCTATAGTTTATTTTCATCTTTAAATCTCAATACAATGGTCCATGCTGCATGAAAGTTATCTTAAGCCCATCCTAAGAAGTGTGCATGTCAATACTTTACCCTGGTGGGCTGACAGTTATTAAGTCTATACCAAGGATGTACTAGATGTCTTTGTCTAGGTACTTCACCGGGCTATATAGAAGACTGGAGGGCAATGTCATCCCTACTAGTGGCTTCTTTGAAAACTTATTTTAGAAACTCCATGATCTTCCTCTGGAAGGGGAGTCCTCTGTGTGTGTCTTGGTTTCAGAAATCCTCATGCCGTATGCAGAAAGACCCAAAGATTTCAATCACTCCAACCTCAAACTGGCCGGCAGAATGCACTGCCATCAAATTTCAACAACATAATTCAATTTGAGCCTGTTAATATGTGGCATTCATCACTGTTAGATCTGTGCCCTGTATTTACCTAGCTGGAATAACACTTTAGCCTGTTTGGTGCGGCCTGCCTCTTGGTGTTGTTTTAAAGAGGTGCGCTGCTGTGTGCAGAAGGGCCCTGCGTTATGTGAGAGGCACTGTCTTCCCTCGCTGCGCGGCTGGGGTCTTTCCCCCCCCTCAAAGCCTTGAGCTGAGGCCTCGTGTTTGGGTTGGCACCCGTCAGCATAGTCAGCTGGTCTGCACAACTTGGCCTCGCACTTCGAAAGTTTTTTTTTCTTATTTTGAGGAAGGGTAGCAGTGTTGCACTTATGGATGATTCTCTGTAACACACAAATACCTTGAGTGCATTCTCTGGACTGGCAGCTGCTACTTCTCCTTGGTCAAAGGGCAAACATGGAAGGGGTACCCTGTCCCCTTCTCTGCCACTCGACTTTCCAGGAGTGGAAAGTCAAGAAAATATCTGGATTTAAAAATAAAATGCATGCGGAGGAGTATAAAAAGTCTGCAGTGTTTCATGTTGCCTTGACAGCCTATTTTATCAGGTATTTATGACAGAATTAAATAAAATTGTGTCATAGTATTGGATGGGCACATAAAACAAGAATCCCAGTTATGTTATAGTCAGGTCTGCATGGACATGTGGCATACAGCTGTAATCCAATAACCACACACATCACCAAGCAAACACCTGGCGAGAGATAGGTCTGAAACACACCAGCCACCAACAGATAAACACCCCTCTCTCTGTTCAACTTGGAGTCAGGGGTAGACGTAACACAGTAAATGTGAATCCATGACACTCCACTTAGTATGATATGTTATGTTTCGTATGGTATGTATTAATTTGTGGATGTCCATCATCCATTTCATATAATATGTTACGGAATTGCGATTCAGCTAGGCTATGGGTTAGGGTTAGGGGTTAAGGTTAGGGTTAAGGTTAGGGTTAGGAGTTAGGTTAAAGGGTTAAGGTTAGGGGGAAGGGTTAGCTAACATGTTATTTAGCTGCAAAGTAGTAAGTAGTTGGAAAGTTGCTAAAATGCTAAAGCTATCCGTGATTAGTTTCAAACACGCAACCTTTGGGTTGCAGACCTTCGCATTATACGCCTATCCATACACCCCAACAAACCACCCTACTTTCATTTTTGCCTTAAGTAACCTTATGTAACCATACCAAAAACGTAACATATGATACTAATTTGAGGGTCCCAGATATGACTATGTTATGTCTAGTCTATGAGACCAGGCTTCTCTGTTATAACTACAGTATCTACAACACTACTGGACACATACAGAGGTCAATACAGTTCCATACTCCGAATGAATAATTAGGTGGGGTTGGAACTGTTTGTCTTCACGTGGTTTATAAGGAAAGTCATAAATGAATGGATCAACAATACGATTTCGAAGGTTCTGTTTTATCATCAGTTCAATCATAGGTTATAAGAGTTCAATGCAGTTTCAGTTACATCTTCACCATGTCATTACTGTGTTTTCCACAACTTTCAGTGATGTCAGTCTGTTTGAGCGGTTTCTCCACTTGTCCTGATTCCGGTCACCCTCCCTGGATTTTCAGATAGTGATAGCTTTTTCCATTCACAAACGAAAGGAGATTTATAGTCATGATATCCTGTTTTATAGTCATTTATATTCATGATGTCCTGTTTCAGTCACCCTAGCTGTAGTCCCCCCATCTGGTTGGATCCATCTGGTTGGTCCTTACATGTTCTCGTGAGGAACAGAAGGCCTGCCAAACATGCTTAACCCCATCCCAACCACCTCCTAAAAATGTAGCATGTTAGTTACTTAGAAATGCTCGAGATAAGAATTATTAGTCTAAATGTAGGTCCCAGGATGTGAGACAAACATGAGCCCTGTAAGCAATAGCAAAAACAAAGTGAAGAAATTGTAAAATATCAGGCTTATTAGTCATCAGAGATTTGCCAGCTTTGACCATGTAGAACACAGACACGCTTTTCAATAACAAATGGTCCATGGTATGTCCCATCTGGCCACAACGGTAGTAACAGTACCAACACTAAAATAACTTATGCAATTTGTTCCAGACTAGAAGCCATTAAAGGTAATAGTTTTAGAAATTGCACACATTTCAGAATGGCCTTAATGTTCTTAATGTGGCTATGGACTGTGTGACCCATGATAAACTGTTGGCCTATTTGAAAATATGTAATCTAAGAAAGTACATGCCTACTGCTGTGGCTAAGTGCTTTTCATATAAATTCGATATTCATTTTAAGGTTGTTTTGATTTAGAAGAAATATCAAGCGCTTAAATTAATGTATTTTTATTTGTTTGAAGACAGTAATTGCATTAAGAAGTGGAGTTCTGCATCCTGATAATCTCTTTCATTGTCTATCATACAAAGCTTCCATCTATAGCATACAAAAAGATTTTGTCTCTGTTGCTTGATTTTAAATGTCATCCTCTTTGATTTTGAATTGCGGTGCAGTTAAATAATTTTTCACTCACGACCCCATCCTTCATTGGAACCAATCGACTTCTTCACATCCAATTGTTTTGGGGGGATTTAACAGTCACCTGCAGAAAGAGGAGGCTGGAGTCTTTAATTGCTGAGAACAATAATGCCAACAGTTCATTCAAAGAAAAAAAAAATATTTGAGAAGGAGAAGGGATAAGAACATTAAAGGAGAACATTAAAGCATTTTTCACACACATATACCACCTACTTCAAGTTTATTCCTCTTAATTGGGGAACTGTGAGAGAACTTTTCAGGGTGTCATTTTCACACAGTATATGCGTGCTAATGATGACTGAATATCAAGAACAAACCACATATCTTAAGAGATCAATTTCTTTAAAATGTATTGTGAAACTACCACAAGAGACAAAAACATCTTCCACCTTCAGGTGTGTTTACAGCTGGGTTCAATCACTGGACAAAAACCAACCCTTGTCAAACAAAGCTGAGAACTGAAGCAAGACATGCAAGTATTAATAAACAGGCAAGATTTCCAAGATGTAGTATTTATAGAACAATAATATTTGCTCCACAAAAAGACACACTGCTTTGGAAGAGTGTTGCATATTTTAAAATTTCTTACGCAGGAACATTATTTGACCTGAGGTCATCACTTTAAATCACCAAAGCTCATCAAGGCAAGCGAAACATTGACGGTCCACCAGCCAACATCTCCTTTTTTGTGCATATCTCTTTCCATGCTGACATTGAACACGACAGCATCACACTGAGGGATACGCGAGCAGGTGTTCTAACCTTTAACCCCCTGTCTGGTATTCTTAATTAGGTAAGGTTGTAAATATGCATGTACCAGTAAGTGAGCAAATAAGGCTTTAGAGCTACTCCATGCCAGCGGAAAATATTTTTGTTATCTCAGATTGTTGGCAATTATCACGTAGGAACTTTATTGGGAGGAAGGTTGTTTTACATTTGTATCACAAACCTTTTTTGAGAAAATCCTGTTAATTGGCAATTTTAGGCCCTTTTTAGACCTATGCATGCCTCGAAAGACCCTATGATCTGTGAACCATACATGATACAGACAACATATTGGTTTCTTTATACTCCTTACAGTGTGCTCTCAAATATACACTTTCACATTCATTTATTTTTAGGCATATTGTTTGTAACAATATACTCTTCAAACATGTAACATTTCCAGAGGGGTGCTCTCTGGTACTTTTAATGATATGGCCCTGAAAAAAAAAACTGTCCATTAAATTAACATCAAATTGATCAGAAATACAGTGTAGACATTGTTAATCTTGTAAATTACTATTGTAGCTGGAAACGGAAGGTTTTGATCAATTTGATGTTATTTTAATGGACAAAAATGTGCTTTTCTTTCAAAACAATTACATTTCTAAGTGGCCCCAAACTTTTGAACGGTAGTGTACATAGAAGCTGAAATTATAGGTTATTAACCAGTCACAACCCTCCTTTAGGATTGCACATGCAGTAAGTCACCAGCATAGGGAGTTCCCTTTGAATCCATTTTCTGATTCACTGTGTTGGTGATGCTCATAAAATGTACCGTACCTTCAGAAGTAGCACAGAGCCCACTCTGGAAATGTGATGTACTTGTAGAGTGTGTCTTAAAATGAACACAGTCAAAAAGGGTAGTTTCGAGATACAAATATGAATATGTTTAACATTGAATAAATGAATGTGAACATTTTTATTTCAGAATCAAGACATACTCCATATATTAAAGAACACTATAAGGAGTATAATGACACCAAGATGTTGTCTGTGTCATGTATGGTTCACAGATCATAGGTTTCTTACAGGAGATATATATACAGTGCCTTCAGAAAGTATTCAGACCCCTTGACTTTTTCCACATTTTGTGAGGATACAGCCTTATTCTAACATGTATCCCCCTCATTAATCTACACACAATAACTCATAATGAGAAAGCAAAAACAGGTTTTTAGACATTTTTGCAAAACCACATTTACATAAGTATTCAGACCCTTTACTTGAAGCACCTTTGGCAGCGATTACAGCATCAAGTCTTCTTGGGTATGACGATACAAGCTTGGCACACCTGTATTTGGGGAGTTTCTCCCATTCTTCTCTGCAGATCCTCTCAAGCTCTGTCAGGTTGGACAGCTATTTTCAGGTCTCTCCAGAGATGTTCGATCAAGTCCGGGCTCTGGCTGGGCCACTCAAGGACATTCAGAGACTTGTCCTGAAGCCACTCCTGCGTTGTCTTGGCTGTGTGCTTAGGGGTTGTTGTCCTGTTGGAAGGTGAACCTTTGCCCCAGTCTGAGGTCCTGAGCGCTCTGGAGCAGATTTTCTTCAAGGATCTCTCTGTACTTTGCTCTGTAAATCTTTGCCTCGATCCTGACTAGTCTCCCAGTCCCTGCCGCTGAAAAACATCCCCACAGCTTGATGCTGCCACCACCATGCTTCACCGTAGGGATGGTGCCAGGTTTCCTCCAGACGTGACGCTTGGCATTCAGGCCAAAGAGTTCAATCTTGGATTCATCAGACCAGAGAATCTTGTTTCTCATGGTCTGAGAGTCCTTTAGGTGCCTTTTGGCAAACTCCAAGCGGGCTGACATGTGCTTTTTACTGAGGAGTGGCTTCCGTCTGGCCACTACCATAAAGGCCTGATTGTTGGAGTGCTGCAGAGATGGTTGTCCTTATGGAAGGTTCTCCCATCTCCACAGAGGAACTCTATAGCTCTGTCAGAGTGACCATTGGGTTCTTGGTCACCTCCCTGACGAAGGCCCTTCTCCCCCGACTGCTCACTTTGGCCAGGCGGCCAGCTCTAGGAAGAGTCTTGGTGGTTCCAAACTTCTTCCACTTAGGAATGATGGAGTCACTGTGTTTTTGGGGACCTTCAACGCTGCAGATATTTTTTGGAACACCCTTCCCCAGATCTGTGCCTCGACACAATCCTGTCTCGGAGCTCTACGGACAATTCCTTGGACCTCAGGCTTGGTTTTGGGTCTGACATGAACTGTCAACTGTGGGACCTTATGTAGACAGGTGTGAGCCTATCCAAATCATGTCCAATCAATTGAATTTATCACAGGTGGACTCCAATCAAGTTGTAAAAAGGATGATCAACGGAAACAGGATGCACCTGAGATCAATTTCGAGTCTCATAGCAAGGGGTCTGAATACTTATGTAAATAAGGTATTTCTGTTTTTTAGTTTTAATACATTTACCAAACATGTCTAAAAGCACAGGTAGCAGATGTAGCGGATATGCTCTGAATTAGGTGATGCTTCCTATGTTCTCCAAAGCCTTACATCAGTGAAATTGTGAATTTCCTCTCAATACGTCTACAAAGAACCCTGCTGGTTTTCCCGGTGTCACATGCACACTAAGCTCTTCAATGATTATTAGTTTACTTTTCAACTGTAATCCCACCTGAAATCCCTTATTGGACATTATTATAAGGCGTCCATGAGAGGGGAGTATGTATCATTAAGAGGCCTTAACCACAAGGTAGTCAACGGGTGGGTAATCCACTCTAGTTCTTTTAAAGGGCAGGGTTTTTGGAATTACATCTTCCCACTGTTTCATTCTCACAGACTTTAGAAAGACCAGCCACAGAGAAGCTTAATTAACTCTCCACCAGACAAAACACTCCAGCACTGTTAAGGATCTCATCAACCATGTCTTCATATTGTTGTTTAATATCCTGAAACCCAACAAGAAGCAGAGCAGTGATGAAAAGAATTTCCAACGTGGCTAATCCTGGAGTTCCAAACGGTATAAAAGAGGAAGACGGATATCTCAGAGTCAGAACAGCCTGAACGAGCTTGAGATCACGTCAACCTGCAACATCAACCTCTACGAAGATCCTCATTCTCCAAGATGAGAGACTCGGTCCTCTCCGTCATCTTTGCCTTGGCACTTTTCTTGGAGTGCTACACACCGTCCATGGCGATCCCCATGGGCAAGATGGAGGACACAGCCTTGGAGCAAGATACTCTAGACTCTCTACTGAACGAAGAGGTGGCGGAAAAAAACCCTGATTCAGTCAGAAGCGGGAGCTCCAAGATCATTTTGTTGGCAGACTCAGGCCTGTGGAAGAACCTGAACAGAGGACTTCCTCTTTACAAGCTGAAAGCTGCAGCTGCAGGGCTTGACAGAGCCCTGACCCTGGACCGCAGAGAGGCCGACCAGGACCTGAGCCCCAGCATCTCCATTGTCAGGAGGGACACCATGAGGTGCATGGTGGGAAGGGTGTACCGGCCCTGCTGGGAGGTGTAGATGTGACCAATGAGCTCGTCCCATCTCGTCATTCATCTGCCAGCCAGATCTACTATGCTGCATCTTGTCCTGCCTCATCTTGAGTTGTATGATATGATCTTTCGAGTATGTGTTAATGTAATTAGACAAATTGATATCGGTCATTAAAAAGACAGAACACTGAATTTGACGTCTTGTGTATATTTGACTGCATGTTATTATTTAGCTGCCTGTATCAGCCGTAATAAGGCTGTGACAGCCAATGAAACACAATAGAACTTGTCCTATGAGGCTTTTAAAATATTACCATTCTGGAATTACCCACAGTATAACATTTACAACAGCCTTTTGTTATTTGGTCTGTAACATTTACATCACTCTGGAGTGGGAAGTAAGTGGGAAGTAAGCCTATAAACTACACAAGAGACTTGCATCATTCAGGGAATAATATGGTGTTTCAACAAACCAGTATGATATCATCATTAATAAGCTGAACTCCTATTCTGTTTGTCCAGCTTCTGAGTGGATTCTGTCTAGCTTCTTAGTGGATTCTGTCTAGCTTCTGAATGGATTCTGTCCAGCTTCTGAGTGGATTCTGTCCAGCTTCTGAGTGGATTCTGTCTAGCTTCTGAGTGGATTCTGTCTAGCTTCTGAGTGGATTCTGTCCAGCTTCTGAGTGGATTCTGTCCAGCTTCTGAGGGGATTTTGTCCAGCTTCTGAGTGGATTCTGTCCAGCTTCTGAGTGGATTCTGTCCAGCTTTCAGATAAAAAAGGGAAGTGTATTTATTGCTGTTTGATTGTGGAAACCATTGATAATCATTTCCTTTTTGAAGGTGACATGACTGCATGTCTCCAAAGTTGTTTGGGTGAGCTGAGAATTAACATATGATGAGTAATGAGTTTGCTTAAAGAAGCAATTATTTGGGTTGGTGATGATTGCTCAAAGATGGCCTTTAATCACTGGTTATGTGATAAGTTAAAATACTCAAACTATTTCTCAGTTTCTTGAGAGAAGACATCAATGTTATTATGGTTAATCTTGTTGGTTTTCAAAACACTTTGTGTTTTTCCTCAGTATACTGTGTCCTCTACCATTTTCATCTTTCCACTTTTGCATCTTTCTTCCTACTGCCCATACACTACTGCTTTCTTTTGACTGCATTGTGTAACTAGATTCTTCCTTGTTAGTATTATATTGCTAATTACTGAGGGAGCAGCATGTAAAAAAATGAACTGATGAGTGAGGTTTCTCCGACAAAGCTTTACATTTTGGAACAATATATCAGACTTTGTCTGAAAGTTTGACATGCTCTCATGGTAGACATGCTAGTCCCCATGTTTACATGACTAACATGTCTAATGGTTGAGTGTCTCATTACTCATTAAACCTACCTTAAGCAGACGTCCTTAAACTTTCAAAGCATTAGGCCGTATATGATTTCCATTAAGTGCTGCAGTAAGGTTGAGAAAACTCCTCAATACCAGTATGCTGTCTGCCTCTTGTCTGTCTGCCTCTTGTCTGTCTGCTACTTGTATGTCTGCCATTCTGAGGCACACTTAAATTGAGAATGACTTTTATGGTTTATAGTTCAATTAAGATATGCATTAACTTTCCTGTTATTACATGGGCATTAATTAAATGCCTTGAGACGTTGGAATGGGCTTATTGTCTCTGCAATGTTTTGATGTAGCCACTCTGTCAAACGCAGATGCAAACGAAGGTCTGAGGATTTGTACGGAGATAGTCTGAGCTGTCGGAGCAGCAGGCTAAAAGTCCTTAGTAGCATTGATTATTAAAAAGAACACAGCTTACTATAATTTATATTTGTTAGGTTTAATTGATGCCATTTCTGCTGGCCCACCTGGAGTGTGTTTTGAATGTGTTCTTGTTTTGAATGTGTGTCAAATTATTATAAACATCATAATGATTTATTTATTTTACCTTTATTTAACCAGGTAGGCTAGTTGAGAAGAAGTTCTCATTTACAACTGCGACCTGGCCAAGATAAAGCACAGCAGTTTGATACATACAACAACAAAGAGTTACACATGGAATACACAGACATACAGCCAAGAATACAGTAGAAAAATGGAAAAAAAAATAAGTCTATATACAGTGAAAAAATTATTCCAGAATATTCAACCTGGACTCAAGGGTAGACATAACATAGAAAATGTAAATCTATCACTCTCTGTTTAGTATAATATGTTACGTTTCGTATGGTATCTATTAAATAATTTGTATGATATGTTATGAATTTGCAATTTGTTGTTGGCAGGTGAGTAACTAGGTGAGTAATGTTAAGAGGATCATCCATTGGATGTAGTGATCACAATATAGTAGCCATATCTAGGAAAAGCAAAGTTCCAAATGCTGGGCCTAATATAGTGTATAAGAGATCATACAATACGTTTTGTAGTGATTCCTATGTTGTTGATGTAAAGAATATTTATTGGTCCGTGGTGTGCAAACAGACGTTGCACTATCCCAGTTACTAAATCAAATCAAATCCAATTGTATTTGTCACATACACATGGTTAGCAGATGTTAATGCAAGTGTAGCGAAATGCCTGTGCTTCTAGTTCCGACCATGCAGTAATACAGTAATATCTAACAAGTAATCTAATGAGAATGCACCCATTAAGAAAATGACTGTAAAAATTGTTAAATCTCAGTGGATTGATAAGGAATTGAAAAATTGTATGGTTGAGAGCGATGAGGCAAAAGGAATGGCAAGTAAGTCTGGCTGCACAACCGATTGGCAAACGTACTGCAAATTGAGAAATCGTGTGACTAAACTGAATTAAAAAAAGAAAAAGCTACACTATGAAACAAAGACAAAGATCGACAGTAAAAAAAAAAAAATTTGGCTGAGAGAAATTGATGATACAAATATTGTGAGGGCTGCTTTGTTAGACTCCAGTGCAGCTTTTGACATTATCAATTATAGTATGCTACTGGAAAAACGTTTGTTTTGTGGCTTTACACCCCCTGCTATATTGTGGATAAAGAGTTACCTGTCTAACAGAACACAGATGGCGTTCTTTAATGGAAGCCTCTCCAACATAATCCAGGTAGAATCAGGAATTCCCCAGGGCAGTTGTCTAGGCCCATTACTTTTTTCAATCTTTACTAATGACATGCCACTGGCTTTGAGTAAAGCCAGTGTGTCTATGTATGCGGATGACTCAACACTATACACGTCAGCTGCTACAGCACCTGAAATGACTGCAACTCTTAACAAGGAGCTGTAGTTAGTTTCAGAATGGGTGGCAAGGAATAAGTTAGTCCTAAATATTTAAAAACTAAAAGCATTGTGTGATGTACATTTTTATGTTTGTGGTTTTCTAACCAATTTCTGTCTTCTGTTTGTGCTTTTCTATAAACCAATTTCTGTGTTCATGCAAGTGACTGATTGAACGCCTGGGAGAAATCCTCACTGTAGTATCTGCAATTTGGCAGTACGCCCAGACCCTTGTTTTGAGAACAATCTCACTTTCAAGGTCTCAGCTTGGAGAGAAGAAGCCTCATGAGGTATTGGTCTGCCACATGCATGAACCAGTATTGGTCGGTCACATGAATTAAGCAAATGTTAATTATGATGAATAAGCTAAATCATGCAAATATGACTTGTCTGCAGTACATACGAGAACTAACGGGAGTGCCCCGAGAAAGCGTTCACTATGGTGTTCCCTATGGTGTTCACTATGGTGCATCAAGTTTGTTGGAACCTCTCCAGCGCGCTGACAATAAACAATGATTCATTTAAAATGTACTTTGAGTGTCCCTGTGTAGTATTTCCACGACAACTGTATTTGGGACAAATCATTCACTGAACCCTGAACCTTAACTAAATTTAGCAAGTTGTGGGGACTAAACTGCTTGGAGTAACCATGGATTGTAAACTGTCATGGTCAAAACATATTGATACAACAGCAGCTATGCTGGGGAGAAGTCTGTCCATAATAAAGCACCACTCTACCTTCTTAACAGCACTGTCAACAAGGCAGGTCCTACAGGCTCTAGTTTTGTTGCACCTGGACTTCTGTTCAGTCGTGTGGTCAGGTGCCACAGAGGGACTTAGGAAAATTGCAATTGGCTCAGAACAGGGCACCACAGCTCTCTGTACACAGAGAGCACACATTAATAATATGCATGTCAATCTCTCCTGGCTCAAAGTAGAGGAGAGATAGACTTCACCACTACTTGTATTTGTGAGAGGTATTGACATGTTAAAAGCACTGAGCTGTCTGTTTAAACTACTAGCACACAGCTCAGACACCCATACATACCCTACAAGACATGCCACCAGAGGTCTCTTCACAGTTCCCAAGTCCAGAAGAGACTATGGGAGGCGCACAGTTCTACATAGAGCCATGACTACATGGAACTCTACTCCACATCAGGTAACTGATGCAAGCAGTAGAATCGGATTTAAAAAAGAGATAAAAATACACCTTATGGAACAACGGGGACTGTGAAGCAACACAAACATAGGTACAGACACATGCATACACACACATGCTAACATACGCACTATACACACGCGTACACATGGGATTTTGTGTTGTAGATATGTGGTAGTGCAGTATGGGCCTGAGGCCACACACTTAGTGGGTAGTGAATTCTGTAATGAATGTATTGTAATGTTTTTTAAATTGTTTAACTGCTTAATTTGGCCGGACCCCAGGAAGAGTAGCTGCTGCCTTGGTAGCAGCTAATGGGGATCCATAATAAATACAAATACAAAACCTTGTGTTGTCAGGGATATTACAGAGTTTAACAGGTGCTGCACCCAGTTTGCGTAAGAACATGGGAACAAATTGATGGTTAAATTAATGTGCTATGCACAAAGCCTATGGATTAAAGTTCCATTTTGTCACATATCAACTTTCCTAGTACCATACCTCTCTTTTAAAAGATGAATTGATAAATTGCCAAATAAGTCAGTTACTGAAACGTCGGCATAGGTTACAGTTCATGGTTCTTATTGATATGTGTTATTATTTTGACTTTCACAGGTCCAGTGTGGCTCAGTTGGTAGAGCATGGCACTTGCTATGCCACAGTTGGGGGTTTGATTCCCAAGGGGGACCTGTATAAATTAAAATGTATGCATGCAACTACTATAAGTAGCTGAAATGTAAATAGTACTGAAGGCAATTAGGTTATCCCTAGACAATTGAAATATCTTCATGCCTAGAAGGGGATCCAGGCTTCTGTAAATTTTTAATGAGATAAAAAAGAATTACAGGGTCAGTTTGGTAAAACTAATCCCGTCAAAATCGTCCACTGGAAAAACTGACACGTTGGGGTAATAATTACATAACCAACGTTCTATACTAATACTAGTCCTGTGGAAATACGGCTTTAAATAATCCCACTGCACCCATGAATTTGCTGATAACTATTTAGGACAAATGTACTTACTATGATTGCGATATATGAAATCAAATTAAGATGAATGCACTGTAAGTTGCTCTGGATAAGAGTGTCAGCTAATTGACTAATATTTGCTAAAATGATCAAGTTGTCCATGATGCGATTTGAACAAGCAACCTTTGGGTTGCTAGATATTTGCATCATATAAATCTATCTCCCACCATTTAGTATGATTTGTTATGTTTTGTATGGTATGTATTCATTTGTGGATGTCCATCATTCATTTTAGTATGATCACTTACAAATTACAATTCATATGATATGTTATAATTTGCAATTCATACAATATGCTACGAATTTGCAATACGTATGATATGTTACGAATTCCAATTTGTTGTTGCTAATGTTAGCTAGGTGGCTAAAGCTAACGTTAGCTAAGTGGCTAACATTAGCTAGGCTAAGGGTTAGGTTTAGGGGTCAATTTACCTTGGAGTTAAGTAATCGTGAAGCAGAATCGTGAAGCAGACATGTATCCTTTGCAGTGCAGTCAAATGAAATATTCTAATGTTAAATTGTTGTAAGTCTGTAAAAGCAGCTCAGCTGACAAAGCTAGAACTTGCTGGAAATTCCTTTAAATACCTTCAAATACAGAGTTAGGGGAATGAGTCAGCAAAAATACATTTTGTTATGATAATGAGCACATCCTCGATATGAAGGAGGCTGCCCCTCCTCAGTGGTGGAGAATTCTATTTATTCACCATTAATGCGGCAACATGGAACAGCACTATGCTATTCTTGAGAGAAGACATCCTGGATAGCAGTTTAACCTGCATTAAAATGTACTCAGAGGACGGTAATTGCAATGGCATTAGGATATTATGTCACCTCATTTCAATAGCTCTTTCTATTAAGGAGTTCTATTACCTAGGAATGGATGGGCCTGAATCCCTATAGGAATCACTGTGTGCAATCTGTGCAAACATTTACTTACAAATACACTTCTCTTAGGCAGCAGGGGGACACTTTGTAAACAGTGCTGAGTGTCTGCTGTGCTGCTGGTTCACTGCTGTGCTGCTGGTTTCTCAGAATTATACTGGAGATAAATGGAGTCTGCAGTGTGCACTTCCCCACATACTTCTCTCTGGCTGATGTCATGAATGGGTCATGAACATACTGACCATGCACCACAAACACTTCTCCCAATCCCCTTCTCTGTGCCCTAACATAATGCCAGGGTTTAATTACCAAAGCCTAGCTCTTTCCAAAGGCAAATTACCAAGCCAGGCTGCCTTTTTACATTTACATACCTCATAAGCATATACACAATGGAGATAAGTGTTTTATGGGAAGTGCTGTGCTTTATAGATGGCCTTGCTGGAGAAACATCTGGAAGCTGTTGAATGGGAGGCTGTAAGAGTCACTTGCAGGGCTGATAAAAGGGGGCTCAATTTTGTTTTCATTGAAATTACTGCAGATGTTATCGAACTGAAATACATCTGGAAAGGTTGTTTTTCATATGAATAATTAGAATAATTGAATCAGGACGCATATTCAAAACGTTAACATGACTGACCAAGGGCCTATGGTTTAAGTATAATCTCTAAATACCTTTGTTGAACTAAACTGGACCCAACAGTTAACTGTTGCATGTATTGTTGTCTTGGCCTTTTTCCCTTTCTTCAGTATATGGAATACATTTTCTGTTACATGTTCTGTTTATTCTACAGCATAAACAGATAGAGCCAGGCATAATGGTTTCTGACTCCTTGTTTAAACAGATATTCTCTTCATCTTGTAATGTCCAGCCGCTGTACAGTAACAACTGCTACATTAAGCTTACACAAAACCCTTTGGCTTCTTTACAGGGAGACATGGTAAGGCCTTGCCTGGGCTGCCTCCTCTGCATTTTCTTCCTGCAGAATGGTGCTATTAATAGCTGAGAAACAGCAGGGGAAAGGTTAGCTGTCCATTGAAATTGTCTTAACTACTCCGTTATCAAGGGGTGTCATGCTCTACCACGACTCTGCTGCCTACTTTGTGCCCATGCCCCAGAACAATTCCAGTTCAAAAGAGCCAGGCTTTCTAATAGCTCTGACACTCTCAATGAAAAGAGCCAGGCTTTCTAATAGCTCTGACACTCTCAATGAAAAGAGCCAGGTTTCTAATAGCTCTGACACTCTCAATGAAAAGGGGTTTGTTTGTTTTGTCTCGTTCTCATGACAAGGACATAATGATTGAATGGCGCATATAATGAATGGGTGTATCCTACGGACTTTGTTAAGATGAAATGTGTTAGTCTTGATAGTCCAAACAATGACAACTGAGGAGGCTTAACATCTTAATCGTGAGATGGCACCATGTGATGTAGTCTTTTAAATTACAACCAATAAACCCAAATGTTATGCTGATGAAAGTGTTGGCCCAGGTGCAGTATGTCGCTATCACAGTCCCACACTCACAGTCCGATTCCCACACTCACATTGTCAATGCTTTCTTCACCATCTGCCTAAAACAGAACAGAGTGCGAGATCATTTATTGTGGAAGTGCTTGTCCTTGCTCACTGTTTAACTCATGTACAGTAAAGATGCTCTTTCACTGCAGTTGAGTTGAGGTGAATGCCTTGTCTCAATCCCCATATAGGACTTGATCATGGACAAAACGTATAGATTTCTCTTAGACTGGATAGGGTTCTTCCGGACTTGGTGGATATGGACCAAACAGGCTTTGTAAGAAACCGCTCATCTCCTGATAATATCAGGAGACTATTTAATATTATGCATTATGTAGAGAATGACCAAGAGTCTGTAGTGGCGGCTTCATTAGATACGGAAAAAGCTTTTGACCGCATAGAATGGAACTACCTGTTTGAAGTTTTACAGAGGATGAATATTGGACCTAAGTATGTTGGTCTGATTAGACTACTGTACAGATGTCCGGTAGCTCAGATCCTGACCAATGGAAACATTTCCTCACAGTTCTCCCTATCACGTGGCACAAGACAGGGTTGTCCCGTTAGTCCGCTCCTTTTTTCTTTGGCCATCGAGCCACTGGCAGAAGCTTTTAGGTCTCATCCATCCATCCATGGTGTTCGTATAGGTGGGCGTGAACATCTGGTCTCGCTATATGCCGATTACATTTTGCTTTACCTCACTAAACCAGAAATTTCACTCCGAACATTAGTTGACATCCTGAAAGAATATGGGACCTTTTCAGGATATAAAATAAACCTATAGAAGAGTATAATTATGCCTTTTAACAGGGCAGCTATGCAGAACCCAATCTTAGACCAGCCATTTTCTTGGAAACCACAGAAAATGACATACCTTGGATTTCAAATTCCTTCTGAAATTACTAAGACATATCAACTGAACTATACTCCACTTCTCAAAAAGGTTGGGGAAGAATTGGATAGATGGCGGGATTTACCAATTTCTCTTATTGGGCGGGTCAATTGTGTAAAGATGAATATATTACCAAAATTCTTGTACCTTTTTCAAACCTTGCCCTTTCCTATTCCTAAAGTTCTTTTCAAACAACTTAATCGGAAGGTTTCTTAATTTCTGTGGAAAGGGAAACCCCCCAGAGTGAAACTCACAACTTTATGCAAACCATACTCAGAAGGAGGACTTACTCTACCTGACTTCCAGCTGTATTACTGGGCATCTCAGTTAAAGGCTGTGTGGGTATGGCAAGATACAACAACAAGTTCACCCTCTTGGAGACAGATAGAGGAGGAGTGTCTGACCCCTGCTACATTGGCATCTATACCTTATATTAGCCCACCTAAAGCTTTGCTAGGTCTCATAAACAACCCTTTCATTAAAAACACTTTAAATATATGGATTGAAGTCTGTAAACAAACAGAAGGGCTTAAATCTATATATGAACAAACACCTTTCTATAATAACCCCATCTTACCCAAAGCCCTGAGAGATGGTATTACATTTTCTTGGTTCAACAAAGGAATTAAAACATTTGGTAATCTCTACAGAGAAGGTGAACTACTATCCTTTCAACAACTGGTATCTCATTTTCAGATACCTCAAACTCATTTCTTCCTACAGGTTAGTACCTACAGGTTAGGCATTATATTGCCACTCAGCAGGGAGGGAGGATTCAGCCCATGAGTAAACCTATACCAGATAAACTGTGTCTGGAAAGGAAAGGAAAGGGGTAAAAGGTTTCATTTTCTACATGTACTCTGGTCTTCAAGCTCTGTTGGGGAACAATGAACCTCTGAAAGTGTGCATGAAGTGGCATGATGACCTTGGTCTCATTTTTGAGGATGAGAAATGGGGAAAGCTCTTTTTAGATGCTCAGCGTCTTTCATTTAACACAAGGCATAAGTTGATGCAATTCAATATTTTACATAGGGTCTACTTTACACCAGAGAGACTGTACAAGATCAATTCTAAATACTCAAAATGTTGCCAAAGGTGTAAAACGGGAGTGGGCACACTTATGCATATGTTTTTGTCCTGCCCTGAACTAAGCAATTATTGGAAAGACATTATTCAGATCTTATCACAGGTCACTAATATGACGGTACCACTAGATCCTTCCCTTATTCTTCTTGGAGATGATTCTGTTCTACCAGTTAATATTTGTAGCAAAACCAGATTCATTAAATTGGCAGTCATTGCAGCCAATAAATGCACAGCTATTATATGGAAGAGTGACACTCCACCAAGCAAGCAGATGTGGCTAAAAGAACCATCTTCCTATATTCCATCTGAAAAAATAACATACAATTTACGTAATAAACCCTTTGAATTTACTGATGTCTGGGGGGGACTTTCAGCAGTTTCTAGAGACGTCACCTTAGCTGCCTCATTATTACTTTCTTCATGACTGTATTATTATTTGTTTTTGTGTTGAATAATTTATTTTCTAGCATTGAATGTGTCATTCTGTTTTTTTTTTTGTCAATCAGTGAAGCTAATACCGGGGGAGGGAGGGGGTGTTCCAGTGTTGGGGAGGGAAGGGCTTTGTATGATGTGCCCCCATGTAGCATGATGTCTTGTGTAGATGGAAGGAATAACGGGGCATTATCTGTGTCATATTTTGGTGATTGTTAAACTGTAAAAAAAAAAGAAATGCCAATAAATATATTGTACAAAAAAAAAAAAAAAAACGTATAGATTTGGAGATCACAGGAAACTTGCCAGGAGAGATAGTGCATGTGATGATTTTTCATGCAGAAAGCTGACGGTCCCTCTGAAGAATTTTGTTCATTATGCTACTTGGAGCTGGGCTCCTGCACCTTGGGTCAAAAGGAGAGGTAAGTGGAGCTGAGCTCCAGCATGGGTCCAAAGAGATAAACACGATATAAGGTACAATAAAAGTATGATAAACCAAGATTAGGGTTAGGGTAATGCAAAATAGTGTGTCAGGCATAACCTTAACCCTAGCCTTATGTTGGACTCCCGAGTGGCGCAGTGTTCTAAGGCACTGCATCTCAGCACTAGAGGTGTCACTACAGACCCTGGCTCGATTCCAGGCTGTATCATAACTGGCCGTGATTGGGAGTCTCATAGGGCTGTGCACAATTGGCCCAGCGTCATCCGGGTTTGGCTGGGGTAGGCCGTCATTGTAAATAGGAATTTGTTCTTAACTGACTTGCCTAGTAAAATAAAATACAAATTAAGCCTATCCACCCAAAATAGGTCTCCCCCACCTCTGAATTCCCAATTTAATCCCTGATTATTGCCTTCAAAACACTTATTGGAGCAAAAGACAGACTCTTGTGGTTTATGCAATGAAAATGAACTCAGTCAATCATTTGATAAAGTGAAATCTGATGGATAACACTCTGTGCTGTTTTGTCTTGGTCAAAGGGCAGAGGAACAAGAGTTATGTTCAACAGATGGGGGAGACCATTTGGATGGAGGGAGGCTTACTTTGCAGTGGGGGTGGAGCCATGAGCCAGTCTGAAATGCTTGAAACAGCTGACATAGTGAAAGGAGGTTAGCACGTGAAGACTAATTATAGCAGGCCAGGAATTGTCTTTAAATTGTCTCACCTAGCTTTTGTTTGTTTAGCAGTACTTGTTTTTCAGTTGAAAAATTACATCTGGAAAAAATTAAGAAAGAGAAAAATGTATGGACTCAATACTGTAGCTACGTTGCTCTGGATAAGACATTCTGCTAAAGGACTCAAATGCAAATGTAAATGTAATAAATCAATGGATATGTGTCTGGTCAAATCCCAAACAGATACAAATCATTGCATTGTTTTACTAAATTTTAACAAAATGATAATTTCTTGTTTCAGAAGTAACTGTCTGTAAATGTCTGTAAATCAATATTTGTATGGCAAATTTCTAAGTGAAATTCATCATAAATAACTTTTTTAACATAATAAACTTTAATGTATTCCTTTTAACTTATTGAAAAACCCAATTATATTACTTAACCTTAACCCCCTGTATATAGCCTCGTTATAATTATTTTATTGTGTTACTTTTTTTTACTTTAGTTTATTTAGTAAATATTTTCTTAGCTCTATTTTCTTAACTGCATATTTGATTAAGGGCTTGTAAGTAAGCATTTCACGGTAAGGTCTACACCTGCTGATTTGATTTGAGTTGGAGTAGGAGTAGAAATAAAACAGAAGGGAACAGATTTAATGAAAAGAATGGACCTTGAAACAGAGATGTCTATTGGTGGTCTTAAAATGAAATGCAAATTGGGTTTGTACTCCATGAAAGGGTACATTCCCTGCATACTTTTCATCAGTAGGAGGAAAAAGGAAACTTTTCTTCTTGGCTACAAATAAACAAAATATGCATAAATGAAACATTATCTTTAAACCTGGTGGTCCAAGTATTCAATTTGATATGGTGCTTTCTATTTTCAGCTAATCATGTTTATGTGAAGGAAAATGTATATGATTTTGGATGGATTGTTGTTAGCAGAATCCACCATTGGGGCAATACTTATTGTGGAGAGGGGATGCATCTACAATGATATGAGACATCCACTGCTTTGAAATGTGTTCATATAGTGCCAAGGCCTCAATGTTCTGCAGCTTCAATAGAAGTAGCTGCTAAATGCTCACACACATTTTGTATAGATTACATTAATATCTCAGGTTATATCTCAATCTTCTTCTTTTCAGGGGGCAAAAACTTGTCATGGTACTGAATAGTGACAACTCTGTCTCATTAGCCCTGTTTGTACCTGGTTCTCTAACTTGCTTCCTTTGCCCTCTTCATGTCCACATTCTGATTGTGCCCACATTTTTAGAAAGGTGTAGACACTCAAAAGACACAATGTCATCTAATTGTGATCAGATCATCCTGGCCCACCTCCAGAGGACAGTGAGACACACATTGTGTCTGGATATCTTACAAGTGTAGACAGCTCGTGAGAGAGAAACCATTTAAATCATAAATATTCTGCCCTCTAAAATCATTGGCAGGTGGCATCGTTGATTGATTACGTCAATATGTGTCTTACAATAAATAAATAAATTGTATTTTGAAAGAATAGCTGTGAAATAATTTGCATAAAGGAAGGGACCAGGAAATCTGGTCACAATGCAGACACAGTGGACGGATAACAGACATATTTTAATACCATGTGTAGACACATTTCTAGAAAGTTGGGCACAATCAGAATGTAGACAAGATAAAGACAAAGGACCTATGTTAGCACCAGGTATAAACGGGCTTTAGTAACTGCTGCTCGTTACATCCCAGCGAGCAACAAACGTTTCCAAAACTTTAGAGAACTTTCCCTTAATCTAACGTTTTCATAGAATGTTACAGTGATGTGCAAGGACTGTTTTCAAGAGACCCTTCCTTTAATGTCAAACAGAACTTACCCAGAATATGGTTACCATGTTCACAGAATATTTAACATTAATGTTCTCCAAACGTTTCATTGGATTGTTGCAAGAGTCTTCCAGTTCAGTCTTCTGAGGGTTAGGAGAATATTCCATCAACGTCACACCAAACATACACAGAACATGGTTGCCATGTTCTCAGAATATAAGACATTAATGTTCTAGACACGTTTCATGGGAATGTTGAAAGAACATTCATGTGTCCAATGATGTTTAAAACAAAGGATGTTCTGTCATGGTCCCCTGTAGGTTTTTGTCTAGTTCCCTGCTTGTTTCGGTGACGTCCATAAAGACGTTTTGCAGTGGAGATGGTCAAAAGCTTCAAGTTCCTCAGTGTGGACATCACTAAGGACCTGAAATGGTCCCTCCATAATACATGTTTTTACTTTTTGGTAATTGTATTGCTAGATATTACTGCACTGTTGGAGCTAGAAAAATAAGCATTTCGCTGCACCTGCAAATAACATCTGCAAATCTGTGTACGTGACCAATAAAATTTATTTGGTTCACCAATCAGGGCCTTGATGGGCTCGGCAACAGTAATAAGGGGTGATCTCTAATGAAACACGTTTTTTTTGTGGGGAGAACGTCTCTTTGGGACTATCAGACAACGTCCTAAAAACGTATTTAGGGAAGTCACTGGAACAAGCCGGCAACTAGACAAAAACCTCCAAGGTACCATGACAGAACGTCATATATTTTAAACGTCCTTGGACACATGAATGTTTTGGCAACATTCCAATGACTCATGTCTAGAACATTAATATCATATATTTTGAGAATATGGCAGCCATGTTCTGTATATGTTTGATGTGACGTTGATGGAATATTCTCATAATTGGACACATGAAAGTCATTGCAAAGTCCCATGAAATGGGTCTAGAAAATGTATATTGGATATTGTGAGAACAAGGCAACCACATTTTGGGTAAAGTCTGTTTGACATTAAGGGAATGTTCTCCTAACTCTAATGCCAAAACATGCTATATAGGTTCTCAGGAGGTTTTTGCTAACATACAGTAACAGTCAGAAGTTGACACACCTACTCATTCCAGGGTTTTTCTTTATGTTTACTATTTTATACATTTTTATACATACACAGAATAATAGTGAAGACATAAAACTATGAAATAACACATATATTTGAGATTCTTCAAAGTAGCCACCCTTTGCCTTGACGACAGCTTTGCACATTCTTGGCAGTCACATTTAATGAAAAGAATGGACCTTGAAACAGAGATGTCTATTGGTGGTCTTAAAATGAAATGCAAATTGGGTTTGTACTCCATGAAAGGGTACATTCAACCAGTTTCACCCAGAATGCTTTTCCAACAGTCTTGGAGTTCCCACATATGCTGAGCACTAGTTGGCTGCTTATCCTTCAATCTGCAGTCCAACTAATCAAATGGCAACCCAGACTATTTGCATTGCCAGTACATCTTGTCCTTGGATCTTTTGAACCATCTGTGTAAATGGCCACAAAATCCTGATACACAGTATCCAGACATCTCTTAAACAAATCATACGGATCAACACCCTCCCTATCTTTCCGTAGTCTCTCCAACACTTATAGATCAACTACTGGAGGCAGGAGTAGTCAAGTTGGGTTTACAGGAATAGCTACCGTTGGACTCCGTTCCATACAGTCTATCTCCCTCACCTGGGTATTACCCACCCACCCAAAGTTTGTGTTCTGTCCTTGCTCATGTTCCCAGCATGCATGTAAAATCCCTTTTGCAGGATGAGACACCCCATGTCCCTGTAGGTTGACCCAATAATTAATTTCCAGCTGCTGTCTCCTAATCTACAATGACATATCCCCCATCTCCACCTGTAGTGCAGACACTGGGGAGGTCTGAAACGCTCCACTACATATTCTGAGTCTATTCTAGACTTTCCAATGAGGCCCGGGCTGCCGAACCATACGCTATACTGCCATAGAATATTACAAATCGGATCAATGCAACATATATGGTCCTCAATGAGTAATGCCCAGCCCCCAGTCGTTCTCTATCAGACAGCCCAGGTCAGCCTAGTGTCAAAGTATACCCTTAAGGAACCTGAAGGCTCCCACCCTCTCCAAGTTTCTCCCATATAACCTCAAGCGTACCTCATCTCCCACCTTCCTCCTGGTAAAGAACACTGTCTGAGTTTTCTCTACAGAGAACCTGAATCCTCACATTAATGCCCACTGTTCTACCTCATCAATTGCTTCCTGTACCTTCCTAACTATGTATGGCACATTTCTTCCCCTCTTCCATAAGGCCCCATCATCTGCAAATAACAACCTCCCAATATCCGTCCTTACCGGAGAGTAAACAGCATTGATCATGATTGAGAACAACAGAGGACTAATCCCCCGTTATCCATCAGGTAGCTGCCTGATAGACTTCCCCACCCTCACCTGGATAGACCTTCCAAACAGGAGATACTTTATCCAGTTGTACGTTCTTTCTCCTACCCCCATAATATCAAGCTTGATTAACAACCTCTCCTTCCACATCATATCATATGCCTTCTCCACTTCAAAATATACAGCTACAACAGACTCCTTGTTCACCTGAGCCTTCCTGACCTCTGCTTATAAGCAGGGCACTGGGTCCATAGTTCCCTTAGCCTTCCTGAACCCACTCTGATGTGGCGATACCTGCTCTCCAGGAATTAAGGAATCCATAATCATACACTACATAATCAAAGGTATGTGGACACCTGCTCATCGAACATCTCATTCCAAAATCATGGG
Organism: Brachymystax lenok tsinlingensis; assembly: GCA_030435695.1. Taxonomy (NCBI): domain Eukaryota; kingdom Metazoa; phylum Chordata; class Actinopteri; order Salmoniformes; family Salmonidae; genus Brachymystax; species Brachymystax lenok. The sequence goes on from CM059787.1 coordinate 26,919,794, forward strand.
CATTAATATGGAGTTGGTCCCCCCCTTTGCTGCGGGAACTTGCTTCCATTCAGCAACAAGAGCATTAGTGAGGTCGGACACTGATGTTAGGCGATTAGGCCTGGCTCGCAGTCGACATTCCAATTCATCACAAAGGTGTTAGATGGGGTTGAGGTCAGGGCTCTGTGCAGGCCAGTCAAGTTCTTCCACACCGATCTCGACAAACCATTTCTGTATGGACCTCGCTTTGTGTAAGGGGCTATTGTCATGCTGAAACAGGAAAGGGCCTTCCCCAAACTGTTGCTACAAAGTCGGAAGCACATAATCATTTAGTGTGTCATTGTATGCTGTAGTGTTAAAATGTCCCTTCAATGGAACTAAGGGGCCTAGCCCGAGCCATGAAAAACAGCTCCAGACCATTATTCCTCCTCCACAAAACTTTACAGTTGGCTCTATGCCTTGGGTGCAGGAAGCTTTCTCCTGTCATCCGCCAAACCTAGATTTGTCCGTCAGACTGCCAGATGGTAAAGCGTGATTCATCACTCCAGAGAATGCGTTTCCACTGCTCCAGAGTCGAATGGCAGCAAGCTTTACACGCTGAAGCTTGGCATTGTACATGGTGATATTAGGCTTGTGTGCGGCTGCTCGGCCATGGAAACCCATTTCATGAAGCTCCGACGAACAGTTCTTGTGCTGACGTTGCTTCCAGAGGCAGTTTGGAACTTGGTAGTGAGTGTTGCAACTGAGGGCAGACAATTTTTACGCTCTACGCGCGCTTCATCAGCACTCGCCGGTCCCGTTCTGTGAGCTTGTGTGGCCTACCACTTTCCGGCTGAGCCGTTGTTGCTCTTAGACGTTTCCACTTCATAATAACAGCAGTTGACCAGGGCAGCTCTAGCAGGGCAGACATTTGACTGGTTGGAAAAGTGGCATCCTGTGACGGTACCACGTTAAAAGTCACTGAACTCTTCAGTAAGACCATTCTACTGCCAATGTTTGTCTATGGCGATTGCATGGCTGTGTGCTCGATTTTATACACCTGTCAGCAATGAGTGTGGCTGAAATAGACAAATCCACTCATTTGAAGGGGGTGTACATGTATATACTTTTGTATATACAGTGTACATTCCATAATCTTAAATACATGTGATGTTAAAGCTATTGGCTGATGCAACATTTACATCCTCCCTCCTATCCATCACTCCAGGGTTCTCCGCTCTCGTTCTCACTTACCCACTCTGCCCCTCCTCTGACAAATTTGCTCTACGCACCTGGACAAACGGTTTGGCCATCATCTCTGCCTTCTTCTCATCTGTTATTGCCATATCCTTCCCACTCGTCAATGCTGGATAATCCCATTCCCTTCTGACCATTCATTCAATTGTAGTATTACCACCGTAATTAAGATCCAGTAATACATGACTCCAGCCTCAGGTGATTGAGGTAATCTTAAACCTTTTCCCATGTCAACCCTGTCACTCAGATGTCTCCCAGCCGCTTTCACTATTTGCTGAATCCTCGCAGTTCTAGACTCTTCTTTAGCAGTGCTACTGATAGTTCCTGCTATGAACGTCACCAGCTTTCTCTTATCTATGTATACCATATCGCCGCCCACCTGCCCTGTAATCCCCGGTCTAGATGCTCCTACCCATCTCTCCCTTGAACCTGTATCTCCCTGGACCTGGACCACCCTCACTGCCTCAGCATATGACACCCTTCTCTACACTCTCACTTTCTCCACCTCCGCTGCCTGCTTCATTGCCTCACACCCATCACATGCCACACCATGAGCACCCCCACAGCACTTTGGTTGTACACCATCCCCACACTTCCCATACTCATGCTCCCCTCCACAACTGGCACACCTCTTTTTCTCGTTACAGGCTGTTTCCACATGCCCAAACCTCTGGCATTTATCACAGCTTAAAGTCGTCGGTACATAAGCCCTCATAATAACTCATATCTTATGGTTACTTTATTTGGCAGTACCCACTCAGGGCTCCCGAGTGGCGCAGCGGTTTAAGGCACTGCATCTCAGTGCTAGAGGTGTCACAGCAGACCCAGGCTGGGACCCATAGGGCAGTGCACAATTGGCCCAGCATTGTCCTGGTTAGGGGAGGCTGGGGTAGGCTGTCAATGTAAATAACAATTTGTTCTTAACTGACTTGCCTAGTTAAATAAAGGTTAAATTAAAAACATTATAGTTGGGCTATCTACCCTAACTCCATCTCTTGTTGCTTGCAATCTTTGAACATTCAGTAGAACGCCTCCTCTGAAGTTGTCGCTTACCTCCTTAGTGCTAACACTCACAGGCACTCCTGTTATCACCCCTTTAATCCACTGCTTCCCTGTTTGATCAGTCCAGCTGCTCGACACCACTTTACACTTCCCTATTTGCTTCACTCTGAGTGCGTTTTCCCTCTGTGCCATGTCCTTACAGAACACCAACAAGCTCCCATCTCTTAACACTTTAGCATAGACAACTTCCCCAATCAACTCTTTTATCACAGCCATCAACCTTATCGGTCTCATTGCCCCAACTCCCCTTTCCTCCCTAAACTTCAAAATCACTTTATGCTCCTCCTCACCTCCATGCTCCCCTCGAGACTTATCTTGCCCTTCCTCGGCACTCTCTACCTCCGAACTGCTGTACCGCTATGCTCCATACTTGCTTCACTTTCTTCTCCATCACTATCTCCTACCATCTCTTACCCAGTCCCAGCCCAGCTGTGCCGAACCGCCACCACACCAAGTAAAGTTTGATTGTTTGCTTATCAACGATTGTTACCAGAGGACCCACGTTACGTCTCAACCGAGTTCAGTCCTCCAGAGGAAACTGTCTTGTCTGTTCACATATAAAATACGCTAGCTCACGTGTCAAACTCAATCCATGGAGGGCTGAGTGTCTGCAGGTTTTCGCTCCTCCCTTGTACCTGATTGTTGAATTAATCACTAATTAGTGAGGCGCTCCACTCACCTGGTTGTCTAGGTTGTCTAGGTCTTAATTGAAAGGAAAAACAAAACATTTGCAGACACTAGGCTCTCCATGGAATGACTTTGACACCCCTGCACTATATCATTGGATATGTTTAATCGTTTTTTTATCTTTTATTTTACAGACAAAAAAATACATACATAGACAAAACAATAAACAATTTAACATTTACATACATACACAGCCCTCAAATTAAGTGGACACTTCTGATGACATATCATGATGTCTGACGAGTATACACTTGCAGGGCAAGGGGCGAGGGAGGAAGGAATTGTTTTTAAATGGACCACCCTTGCCCTTGGCCGGAAATTCATCCTGCAATGATTTTGTTTTCAGCTTGTGGGTGCTTATATGTGCTACTGTCAATTATGAGTGCATGTCTACTTATATTAAATATATACACCTTCTGTATGATAACTAGCTAATTAATTAGCTAACTAACATTAGCCTGCCTAGCAGGAACTTGGAAAATGTTTTACAAACAAAAACATATTTACTTTTTACAAGACGTGTTTGTGCCATCATGTGCATTAGTAGCACAATTTCTAACTTATTTGCATTTGTTTTTACTTACACTTGTATGTTGACTTCTCCATTGATGTTGTTTTTAAGTTTTCGCTGTCTTTTCTTAGTGGATGTACAATCGTCTGTGAATTGAATTATGGGGAGTTTCAGGCCCCGGAATGAACATAATTGTACACTCGCAAACTTGACTAAAAACGAGGGCTGAGGGGCTTACGTTGCAAACTTCCCTTGCTTGGCTAATCATTTGGACTACCCTCCAAGAGGGCGAAGGGGATTCCCCCAAGGGCATAAGGCGAGGGTAAGTGGACGAGGGTGTGTCTTTTATGAGTCTGAACCGCAGCCCTTGAGTCTTATATTGAGTGAGTCTCCCTGGTGTTTCATGATTTCCTGCCTTCTTACAGCAACCAAATACTGCACAGAAATTAACCATGGTGATGAATCAACTAGTTATCAACACTGTTATCATGCAGCTTGAGGTATCACTCAGCTGTTTTCGAAATAATTGATGCAGTGGTCTTCCAACATAGCCACCAGGAGGTGTCTGGCAACCCTCTATTGAGGCTAAAATGCATATGGTACATTTCTCTATGGTACACTTCCTGCTTTGACTTCCTGCTTCTACTTCCTGCTTTTACTTTCTGCTTTTACTTCCTGCTTTGCTCCTATGAGTACACTCCATAGAGAATGACAGAGGCCTCTAGTGGCCAAAAGGCTGGTTTAGCATCAACGTAGCCATTGAACGTAGCCATTTTAATGTAGTCAACTGGGGGTGAGACTTACAACTTTATTGGCTGGGGTGCTGGCGCTACACAAGGCTATATCAATCCACTAAAACAGGACTATTAAATTCCCAGTGCACTACCCAGTGCACTACTATTTTTCTCAAGTTTTTTATTTAGTTTTTATTCATATTTTGTTTCAATTCAGATTTTTCAGGTCATGTAACGTGGCCAATGGCGTTTGAGCTGGTATTCCCAAACTTGGGTACACGCAATGCCGTCTGGGGTACGCCAAATAGAAATGTGATTCACATTTTCAAACAGTCCATTTATATTTTCCAACGGGGCTATACATTTGGAGGAGGTTTTTTTTCTCGCCTAAGTAGCCTCGTTTCACTGGCAAAAATAAAATGTAACCATTTAGTGTTCAGCGAAATACAACACTATGTCAAATACAGGTAGCCTAGTGACATAATTAACATCCAATCACATTAACCGTTACTCTCTTGTGGGAATTCCACTAACGGTCCGTATGTAGCCAAACGTAGCTGCTGCTCATTCCGTTTGATCGAAAATGGATAAATGGTTAAAAAAAGTAAGGCCCGTGTCCATAGAGACACATACCAGCTCTACTGGTAGTACTCCTACAAACATCAGTACTACACCTGCACCTCTTGACGACACAAGCTGTTCTGCTTCCACGAGCACATCCAATGCTAGCATCAGTAATTCTACATTTGTTGTTAGCCCAACTAGCATAGTATCTGTACTGATGGCCATGACAGGGAGACATAGTGGAGTGGTAACGCGCGTGCAAACAGTTGCTCCCAACACCACTTGTGTACACTACCAGAGGCTCTTGCTGCTAAAGGAATGCCTGACAGCTTGAAAGACGTTTTGGACACTACAATGAAAATGGTTAACTTTGTTAATGCAAGGCCCCTGAACTCTCGTGTATTTTCTGCGCTATGCAACGATATGGGCAGCGACCATGTAACGCTTTTACAACATGCAGAAGTGCGCTGGTTATGACAAAAACATTTTTTATTGAGAGACGAGCTTAAAGTTTTCTTTACTGACCATAATTTTCACTTGTCTGACCGTTTGCATGATGACGAGTTTCTTACATGAATAGTCTATCTGGGTTATGTTTTTCTCGCCTGAATGAACTGAATCTAGGATTACAGGGACTCTCCGCAACTATATTCAATGTGCGAGACACAATTGAGGCTATGATAAAGAAGTTGGAGCTCTTCTCTGTCTACATTAACAAGGACAACACACGTCTTTCAATCATTGTATGATTTTTTTGTGTGCAAATGAACTCAAGCTTACGGACAGTAAGTGATATAGCAAAGCACCTGAGTGAGTTGAGTGTGCAATTACGCAGGTACTTTCCCATTAACGGATGACACAAACAACTGGATTCATTATCTCTTTCATGCAGTCCACTTAACGATATCTGAACAAGAGAGCCTCATCAAAATTGCAGCAAGCGGTTCTGTGAAAATGTAATTTAATCAGAAGCCACTGCCAGATTTCTGGATTGGGCTGCGCTCAGAGTATCCTGCCTTGGCAAATCGCGCTGTTAAGACACTGATGCCCTTTGCAACCACGTACCTATGTGAGAGTGAATTCTCGGCCCTCACTAGCATGAAAACGAAATGTAGGCGTGAGACTGTGTGTGGGAAATTATTTAAGACTGAGACTCTCTCCAATACAACCCAACATTGCGGAGTTATGTGCACCCTTTCAAGCACACCCTTCTTATTAATCTCTGGTGAGTTATTCACAATTTTCCATGAACAAATTAAGTTTTATATGTAAGATGGCCCTAATGACGTAATCTGCCCGATGGTTTTTTTCAACAGGCTCCTCTGTCGCGACGTCCCCTGAATGCCCATCTGCTAGCCTGCTAGCCAAGGCCCGCTAGCTGTCTAGAGCATATTGGACTGTTAGCTGAAGAGGTCCATTGGACAATTTTTTGGGCCACTATACCTATTTTGCTAATTGACCCGGACCCTTTTGCTGGTCTGCCGACGTAACCGCACGAGGGGGCTACAATAGACTTCTTCCGTCACAACGTCCCTCTAAGGCCCTTCTGCTAGCTTGCTAGCCCCGGCCTGCTAGCAGTCTGAATCGCCGTGTCTCCAGCCCGCCTAGCTGCTCACTGGACCCCTGTGATCACTAGGCTACGCATGCCTCTCCCTAATGTCAATATGCCTTGTCCATTGCTGTTTTGGTTAGTGATTATTGTCTTATTTCACTGCAGACTATCTGCATTATCAATGAACCTACCAGGTACAACCCCAAATCCGTAAACACGGGCACCCTCATAGATATCATCCTAACCAACCTGCCCTCCAAATACACCTCTGCTGTCTTCAACCAGGATCTCAGCGATCACTGCCTCATTGCCTGTGTCCGTAATGGGTCTGCGGTCAAACGACCACCCCTCATCACTGTCAAACGCTCCCTAAACACTTCAGCGAGCAAGCCTTTCTAATCAACCTGGCCCGGGTATCCTGGAAGGATATTGACCTCATTCCGTCAGTAGAGGAAGCCTGGTTATTCTTTAAAAGTGCTTTCCTCACCATCTTAAATAAGCACGCCCCATTCAAAAAATTTAAAACCAGGAACAGATATAGCTCTTGTTTCACTCCAGACCTGACTGCCCTTGACCAGCACAAAAACATCTTGTGGCGTATTGCATTAGCATCGAATAGCCCCCGCGATATGCAACTTTTCAGGGAAGTTAGGAACCTAGCTTTTTCAAACAGAAATCTGCATGCTGTAGCACAAACTCCAAAAAGTTCTGGGACACTGTAAAGCCCATGGAGAATAAGAGCACCTCCTCCCAGCTGCCCACTGCACTGAGGCTAGGAAACAATGTCACCACCGATAAATCCACGATAATTGAGAATTTCAATAAGCATTTTTCTACGGCTGGCCATGCTTTCCACCTTTCCACCCCGGGGGTAGGGGTAGGAGTAGGGGTAGCCAGGTGGAAAGCATGGCCAGCCGTAGAAAAATGCTTATTGAAATGTTCAATTATCGTGGAGCCCTGCACCCCCCCACAGCAACTTGCCCAAGCCTCCCCCATTTCTCCTTCACTCAAATCCAGATAGCTGATGTTCTGAAAGAGCTGCAAAATCTGGACCCCTACAAATCAGCTAGACTGGACCCTCTCTTTCTAAAATGATCAGCCGAAATTGTTGCAACCCCTATCATCTGCCTGTTCAACCTCTCTTTCGTATCGTCTGAGATCCCCAAAGCTGCCGCGGAAAGCTGCCGCGGTTATCCCCCTCCTCAAAGGGGGAAACACTCTAGACCCAAACTGCTACAGACCTATATCTCTCCTACCCTGCCTTTCTAAGGTCTTCGAAAAAGTTAACAAACAGATCACCAACCATTTTGAATCCCACCGTACCTTCTTCGCTATGCAATCTGGTTTCCGAGCTGGTCATGGGTGCACCTCAGCCACGCTCAAGGTCCTAAACGATATCATGACTGCCATCGATAAGAGACAATACTGTGCAGCTGTATTCATCGACCTGGCCAAGGCTTTCGACTCTGTCAATCACCACATTCTTATCGGCAGACTCAACAGCCTTGGTATCTCAAATGACTGCCTCGCCTGGTTCACCAATTACTTCTCAGACAGAGTTCAGTGTGTCAACTTGGAGGGCCTGTTGTCTGGACCTCTGGCAGTCTCTATGGGGTGCCACAGGGTTCAATTCTGGGGTCGACTCTCTTCTCTGTATACATCAATGATGTCGCTCTTGCTGCTGGTGATTCTCTGATCCAACTCTACGCAGACGATACCATTCTGTGTATAGTTCTGGCCCTTCTTTGGACACTGTGTTAACTAACCTCCAGACGAGCTTCAATGCCGTACAACTCTCCTTCCGTGGCCTCCAACTGCTCTTAAATGCAAGTAAAACTAAATGCATGCTCTTCAACCGATCGCTGCCCGCACCTGCCCGCCCGTCCAGCATCACTACTCTGGACGGTTCTGACTTAGAATATGTGGACAACTACAAATACCTAGGTGTCTGGTTAGACTGTAAACTCTCCTTCCAGACTCACATTAAGCATCTACAAAATTAAATATAGAATCGGCTTCCTATTTCGCAACAAAGCATCCTTCACTCATGCTGCTAAACATACCCTCGTAAAACTGACTATTCTACTGATCCTTGACTTCGGCGATGTCATTTACAAAATAGCCTCCAACACTCTACTCAGCAAATTGGATGCAGTCTATCACAGAGCCATCCGTTTTGTCACCAAAGCCCCATATACTACCCACCACTGCAACCTGTATGCTCTCGTTGGCTGGCCCTCGCTTCATATTCGTTGCCAAACCCACTGGCTCCAGGTCATCTATAAGTCTTTGCTAGGTAAAGCCCCGCCTTATCTCAGCTCACTGGTCACCATAGCAGCACCCACCCGTAGCACGCATTCTAGCAGGTATATTTCACTGGTCACCCCTAAAGCCAATTCCTCCTTTGGCCGCCTTTCCTTACAGTTCTCTGCTGCCATCCCCATACTGTTATTTATTTATTTTGCTACTTTGCACCCCAGTATCTCTACTTGCACATTCATCTTCTGCACATCTATCACTCCAGTGTTTATTTGCTATATTGTAATTATTTCGACACTATGGCCTATTTATTGCCTTACCTCCCTTATCCTACCTCATTTGCACACACTGTATATAGATTTCTACTGTATTATTGACTGTATGTTTGTTCATTCCATGTGTAACTCTGTGTTGTTGTTTGTGTCGCACTGCTTTGCTTTATCTTGGCCAGGTCGCAGTTGTAAATGAGAACTAGCCTACCTGGTTAAATAAAGGTGAAATAATAAATAAATAAAAAAATATATATATATAGTGAGGGAAAAAAGTATTTGATACCCTGCTGATTTTGTACGTTTGCCCACTGACAAAGAAATGATCAGTCTATAATTTTAATGGTAGGTTTATTTGAACAAAATGGAGCTCTTTGGCATCAACAACTCGCCGTGTTTGGAGGAGGAGGAATGCTGCCTATGACCCCAAGAACACCATCCCCACCGTCAAACATGGAGGTGGAAACATTATGCTTTGGGGGTGTTTTTCTGCTAAGGGTACAGGACAACTTCACCGCATCAAAGGGACGATGGACGGGGCCATGTACTGTCAAATCTTGGGTGAGAACCTTCTTCCCTCAGCCAGGGCATTGAAAATGGGTCGTGGATGGGTATTCCAGCATGACAATGACCCAAAACACACGGCTAAGGCAACAAAGGAGTGGCTCAAGAAGAAGCACATTAAGGTCCTGGAGTGGCCTAGCCAGTCTCCAGACCTTAATCCCATAGGAAATCTGTGGAGGAAGCTGAAGATTCAGCCAAACGTCAGCCTCGAAACCTTAATGACTTGGAGAAGATCTGCAAAGAGGAGTGGGACAAAAACCCTCCTGAGATGTGTGCAAACCTGGTGGCCAACTACAAGAAACGTCTGACCTCTGTGATTGCCAACAAGGGTTTTGCCACCAAGTACTAAGTCATGTTTTGCAGAGGGGTCAAATACTTATTTCCCTCATTAAAATGCAAATCAATTTATAAAAATGTTCACATGCGTTTTTCTGGATTTTTTTGTTGTTATTCTGTCTCTCACTGTTCAAATAAACCTACCATTAAAATTATAGACTGATCATTTCTTTGTCAGTGGGCAAACGTACAAAATCAGCAGGGGATCAAATACTTTTTCCCTCACTGTATAAAGAGCAAAATAACTGCTCTTTGTCACTTCTTACGAGCCGGGTTGTGACAAAAACTCACACTCATTCTTATGTTTAATAAATGTATCGTATAGTGTGTCTGTGGCAGGCTTACAATGATGGCGAAAAACAACATTTGCGAGTGCGCTGACCCTGGTGCTAGATGGGTTACGCAGCTGGAGGTTGAATGTTTGAAGGGGTACCGGACTATAAAAAGTTTGGGAAGCACTGCGTTAGAGGATGGAAGCCCTTCTTCTGATCCTAAAATGAACACCATTGGCACAAAATGGCCCTCCTGCAGCTGAGAGGCCCATGGTAGGCATATTATACAGATGATTTAGCCTACCATTTTGGTTGGATCTTGAAATGATCCTGTAAATGTTAACCTTTCCCTCAATGTGAGAAAGACAAAGGTGCTGATTGTGGACTACAGGAAAAGGCGGGCAGAACAGGCCCCCATTAACATTGGCGGGGCTGTAGTGGAGCTGGTCGAGAGTTTCAAGTTCCTTGGTGTCCACATCACCAATGAACTATCATGGTCCAAACATACCAAGACAGTCGTGAAGAGGGCATGACAAAACCCTCAGGAGACTGAAAAGATTTGGCATGGGTCCCCAGATCCTCAAAAGGTTCTACAGCTGCACCATCGAGAGCATCCTGACCGGTTGTATCACCGCCTGGTATAGCAACTGCTCGGCATCTGACCTAAAAGCGCTACAGAGGGTAGTGCGAACGGCTCAGTACATCACTGGGGCCAAGCTTCCTGCCATCCAGGACCTATATAATAGGCGGTGCCAGAGGAAAGCCCATAAAATTGTCAGAGACTCCAGTTACCCAAGTCATAGACTGTTTCCTCTGCTACCGCACGGCAAGCGGTACCGGAGCGCCAAGTCTAGGACCAAAAGGCTCCTCAACAGCTTCTACCCTCAAGCCTTAAGACTGCTGAACAATTAATAAAATCGCCACTGGACAATTTACATTGACCCCTCCTCCTTTTTGTACACTGCTGTTACTCGCTGTTTATTATCTATGCATAGTCACTTCACCCCCACCTACATGTACAAATTACCTCAACTAGCCTGTACCCCTGCACACTGACTCGGTACCGGTGCCCCCTGTATATAACCTCATTATTGTTAGTCTTATTGTGTTATCTTTTTTATTATTACTTTTTATTTTAGTACACTTTGTAAATATTTTCTTAACTCTTCTTGAATTGCACACTGTTGGTTAAGTGCTTGTAAGTAAGCATTTCACGGTAAAGTCTACACTTGTTGTATTCTGCGCATGTGATAAATAAAGTTTGATTTGATAGGCTAACTTTTAAATGAATAACCTAGCAATGTATATTCCTGTGTCTGTTCTCTTCCTTAGTTGTCTGTCAATGTTGTGTCAATGTTGTGCAATGTTATAGCTATAGTACAGCGGAAAATAAAGTGGCCAGCAGGATGTGAGGACCAAGCACTTCTTTTGAGCCAAAAATGAAAAGAATCACGCAAAATTGTAGAAGGAGATTTTCCCACAGCTTAAAATGCTTAGCGTAGGCTATTATAACATAGATTTGTAGTGTCTGAAATCATGGTGACTTTTCTAGTTGTATTCAAATCCAAGGCTTTACTTGTAGGCTACTTTAGGTGGGTATCTCAATGAGTATAAGAAAGGTATGAGTTCCTTGAGTTTCTTTTTGTATTTTTTTTCTTCATTCCTTCATTAGGCCTAATTAAGGAATGGCAGCGCTCATGCCATCGTAAGTGCTTCAATTCCTTGATCCATCATTCATCCTTCCAGTCCCTGACTTACATAGCTACTGTGTTACAATGTTATTGTTTTGTATTTGTTGTTTGGTATGTGCTTTTGTATATGCAATTCAGCTTTAAGCTGCCATGTATAGAAAAAAACATTAAAAAAAAAAAAAAAAAAAAGAAATGCACTGCAGCCACAATGACTGCTTCCTCCATCTAACAGAGAATAAATCAAATCAAACTGTTAAGCTAGAGAGCATTTCCCAAATATCCCAAAGGTTTTAGTGCAATAAAATCTTGGATGCTAGCTTGAGCCAGTGATTTTAATGCTCTGAATAGTGAAGATCTATCCAGCACTCCTGAAGCCCTTATTTCAGAGCAGAGCTAGTTTTTAAATTGGCAATGTCATCCCTTCGCTCTTGGCTTTGTTGTAGAATATGTTGATTTTCCACAGTGTTTCTCTTCCACAGTGTATACCTTAAGCTGGACTTCCCAGAAATGAGAGAGAAGCAGACCAGCAGAAGAGCGGAAGTACGCCACACTTTCTTAAAATGTGCAATGCTTGTTTCATCATGTTTTTAAACCTGGAATGAAGAATGGGTATAGTCTGGATTTGCCTGTCTATTTTAGTCAGAGCCAACTCAACGGTTGTTGCCTTGTTTGGCATTACAACGACAATAGTCCTGGCTAATGCTGAAGCAAATTGGAAGCCAGTCTATGCTGTACTTTAGCTTTTATGACACATGGACATTACAAAAGGCCTGTTATGAACCAGGCTCCCACTGGGCACAGACATCATTTCAACTTCTAATTTGGATTTACATTTGGTTGAGTTTTCAACTAACATGAATTCAACGTCAAATAAACAAAACATTTCACCATGTCATTGGATTTAGGTTACAAGTTGGGTGAAAAAAATATGAAATTCCCTTACATTGATAATTTTTTGCAAATCCCTTCAGTATTCCACGTTGATTCAACGTCATCACAATTGTTTTTAAATGACGTGGAAGCAACGTTGATTCAACCAGTTTTTGCTTACTGGGCTAGTTTTAATCCTTATTGATGAGTGGTCAATAGCTGTTGCGATCCTGACAAGACAAGTCGATGGGCCTCTCAAAGTGTCTCTTGAAGGTAGATGAGTTTCTCTGAGCTGTGGGATAAAACATCCTGTCACATGGATGATTTCAATCAGTCTGTTCTCAATTTCTGTGTCTAGCACAAGATGGTTTACTTTAGATGTGTGCTGTTTATGAATGCTATTTTCTGGGTAATAACCTACATTTATTCTGTCTGGGCTTAGCCACTTACAACCCTGTTGATGTAGCACTTATAGAACAGGCTGAATAAAACTGATGTTGTTAGATGTCCTCTGTAATCTCCATCTGAGATGTATTGTTTTTTAAAGATTAAATAAAAAATTGTCACAAGTTCCCTTTATTGCAGTCCAAGACTGGAACATGAAATATCAATTCAGATTTCACTGTCATTTATCTCCCCATAAATGGCCCCCTTTGTGACAAAAGCTTTAAAATCCAATAACATTTTCCCATTCTCTCGTCTGACCGAATTAAATGGGGTTACATAACTTTTCAATTGACACCTCTACAGTCCTTCATTCATGTCCTGGACATCGGTTGTAATGATACCACCTAAGGGAGTTGAATGCCCATCTCTAAAGACTGCTCCAGGATACTGTGGCGGGGAGCTTTTCACAGCTGGATCAATCATTCAGTTTCAGTCTCAGGTGCCCTTGACTGGCTCCACGGGGCTGTGTGACATCATCACCCACTGCCCGCCCGTCTCTAAAGGAGGCATCGGCTGGTGCAGGGGCTCGTGAATAATTTAGGAGCTCTGGTGCACTTTATAACCTGGCCTGCAAGGCTGCTTGTGGCATTCACCGTAAGTGCATTAGCATGATAGTAGTAGGGGGGGAAACGAGCCTTTATTGACTAATTTAATCAATAGCACCACTTCTGTTGACAAGGACTGGGGGAGGGGGCACTGGACAGATGATTATATAAGATAAGATTAACTACAGAGCATTGGTGGCAGTGAAAGAAACACCGTTCTGGAATACTTTTCTAATTGGGGTGAATTAGTTTCCCATATTCTGTTGAATAGGCCTACCAATGAACAGATGTTGCCTGCAAAACAGCTTTGTACGCGTATGTGTGTGGAGTAAAGGTGGTTTAGAGTTTGTTTTCCTATGGTTGCACATGTAACATGCTGGTAGAAATGAGGTAAAACGGATTTAAGTTTGCCTGCATTGAGGTCCCCGGACACTAGGAGTGCTGCTTCTGGATGAGCATTTTCTTGTTTGCTTATGGCCTTATACAGCTCGTTGAGTGCCGTCTTAGTGTCAGCGTCGGTTTGTGGTGGTAAATAGAGGGCTGAAATGAGAACTCTCTTGGTAGATAGTGTGGTCTACAGCTTATCATGTGGTACTCTACCTACTCTACCTGTTATCGACAAATAGACCCCGCGTCTTACCGGACTTAGCTATTCTGTCCTGCCGATGTTGTCATTCAGCCACGACTTGGTGAAACATAAGATATTACAGTTTTGATATCCCGTTGCTAGGATAATCTCGAACGGAGCTCATCCAGTTTATTCTCCAGGGATTGCATGTTGGTTAATAGAACGGATGGCAGAGGTGGGATACCGACTCGCCAACGAATTCTCACGAGGCACCCTGATCTCCGCCCCCGGTATCTCCTTTTCTTCATGTGAATGATGGGGATTTGGGCCTTGTATTTCCATATTTTCTTCAAGAGCGTGATGGGGATTTGGGCCTGGTCTCGGAGAAGCAGTACATCTTTCGCAACCGACTCGTTAAATAAAATGTTTTAGTCTAGTTTGAGGTGAGTAATCACTGTTCTGATATCCAGAAGCTCTTGGTTGTCAGACAGAGAAATCCCGAAAATTGGTCTTCTCACAAAATCATCTGTAGCATCCGAACGGTTTGGCCTACAAACTATTATGACCCCTCTAAGGAAAGATGAGACTCTCAGGAACACCATGGTGTACTCGTCTGAAGTCGGTACAACTGATCTGCCAACTTCTGTCTGTAGCGTCCGAACAGTTTTGATTCCACACTAATATGACCCCTCTATGGAAAGGTGAGACTCTCAAGAACACATACCCAGGCATCACAAGACTTGTCAGACAGTTTAGTGCCAAAGAAATAAAATACAAATCCTGATCTTTCATATATCCCTCAGATATAGGACAGACACTTCAGAACAAACTTCCTTTAGATTTTTTGGGGGAACTATCTGTTTTTCCATGTAGTGAATCAGTAATTCAATGCGTTTGTATGAGCTAATAGCAGTAAAGTGAAATATATTTTTTTATCAAATAATTGTTTTAAATATTTTTTTTATACTTCACAGGTCTTAAAATTCAGAATCAAATAGCTAAATGATCATTGCTATGAACTTCTTTAAACAATTTCATATAGCTTAGTATAACCACCACCCCTCCCCCATCTTAGACCGGATTAGACAGGGTTTAGACTGTAGAGGGTTAAAGACTAGATTCAATCAGATATAGTGATAGCAGACACCTGCTATCTGTTTAAACCGGTGAGCAGCTGCTCTTGCAATCATTGTCACAAAGCCACATCCGCCCCGATGTTCAGAGCGAGAAAGTGTAGGCTGTATAGAAATAAATTAAATAATGAGGATTTCTATCATCCTAATCGAGGTGTAGATTACGTTTCAAGTTTTAATGTCACATGCACAAGTTCAGTGAAATGCCTTTCTTGCAAGCTCTAAACCCAACATTGCAGTGATCAATAACAATGTAACTGTCACGCTGGTATGAATGATTCGGGAGACAGGCGCAGGAATGCGTAATAGTTTTTTTTATTACGCCTCATTACGGCGTGCGGTGTAAACGGGGATGAAGACCAAACAAACATGTAACAAAAACACAGGGTTGAGACCCAGACAAAAGAACGAGGAGTACATTCAATAAATAACACTAGCGGACAATGATTATCACACCGGAAGAGACCCGTAATCATCTGCGCAATCAACAAGGGCATGAAAGCACAGGTACTCACACGCACCAACGGACATTGTAACAATAATCGACAAGACCATGGTGAACAAAGGGCACATATATACAAATACAATCAGTGGGAATAGGGGCCAGGTGTGCGCAATGAAAGTTCCAGAGGGATCCGTGACAGTAACACTAAAAATAGCAAGGTAGAAGAAAAACACACATGATATAAAAATAAGAACACAATAAAGTAAGCACACTATAGACACGGTCAGTTCCAGCACCATATTTAAAATGTGCAGGGATCCTTGATCGATAGAGGTAGATATGTATAGGGGTAAGGTGATTAGGCATCAGGATATACACTATATATACAAAAGTATGGGGACACCCCTTCAAATGAGTGGATTTGGCTATTTCAGCCACACCCTTTGCTGACAGGTTGATAAAATCGAGCACACCGCTATGCAATCTCCATAGACAAACATTGGCAGTAGAATTGCCTTACTGAAGAGCTCAGTGACTTTCAATGTGGCACCGTCATATGATGCCACCTTTCCAACAAGTCAGTTTGTCAAATTTCTGCCCTGCTCCAGCTGCCAAGGTCAACTGTAAGTGATGTGAAGTGGAAACACTAGTGGCCCTAGGGTTGTACTGGGCTGTCAGCACCACCCTCTGTAGCCGCTTGCGATTGAGGGCGGTGCTATTACCATACCAAGCAGTGATGCAGCCAGTCAAGATGCTGTCAATGGCACATCTGTATAACTTTTTGAGGATTTGATGGCCCATGCCAAACCTTTTTAACCTCCTAAGGGGGAAGAGGTGCTGTCTTCACGACTGTACGTGTGTGTTTGGACCATTTTAAGTTCTTAGTGATTTGGACACCGAGGAACTTGAAGATCTTGACCTGCTCCACTGCAGCCCCGTCAATGTGGATGTGGGTGTGCTCGTCCCTGTTTCCTGTAGTCCACGATCAGCTCCTTGGTAATACTGATGTTGAGGGAGAGGTTGTTGTTCCGGCCCCACACTGCCAGGTCACTGACCTCCTCCGTGTAGGCTGTCTCATCATCGCCGGTGATCAGGCCTACCATCGTCGTGTCGTCAGCAAACTTGATGATGGTGTTGGAGTCTTGCATGGCCACGCAGTCGTGGGTGAACAGAGAGTACAGGAGGGAACTAAGCCCACGCCCATGTGGGGCCCCATGTTGAGGATCAGCGTGGCGGAGGTGATGTTGCCTACCCTCACCACCTGGGGTTTTGTCAGCTGGTCAGGAAGTCCAGGATCCAGTTGCAAGGATGAGTTCAGTCCCAGGGTCCTGAGCTTAGTGACGAGCTTGGAGGGGACAATGGTGTTGAACGCTGAGCTGTAATCAAAGAACAGCATTCTCACATAGGTATTCCTCTATAGGTGGGTGAGGGCACTGTGGAGTGCAATTGAGATTGCGTTGTGTATGGATCTGTTGTGGCGGTGTACGCAGGAGTATGGAGATCTGATTTACAGAATGGTGGATGAGGGCCTTGTATGCTTGCTTGTGGGTAGAATAACAATAATCTAGGACGTTATCACGCCTAGTAGCGAGGGAAATGTATTGATGGAAGCATCACGTGCCTTAATGACGCAGAATTAAAATCTGTGGCAACCAGAAAAGCATCCTCTGGATGCAAGTTTTTCTGCTTGGTTATAGCCTCGTACAGTTCGTTAAGTGCCAGCCTTGTTCTTGTCCTGAGGTGGAATGTATACAACAGTCACGATAACAGCTGAAAACTCCCTCGGGAGGTAAAAGGGTTGGCATTTGACCATCAGGTATTCGAAGACGGTTGAACAATAGGTTGGCACTTCCACCAAGCTCAAGTCAGCACACCAGTTGGGGTTTGAGGCTAACCCCTTCCCCCCTCGATTTCCCCGACTCCACTGTCCTGACGGCATGGTGAATGGAGAATCTATTGAGTTGGATAGCCATGTGGGGTATCTTGTCCGAGAGCCATGTTTCAGAAAAGCAGAGAATATTGCAGTTTCGAGAGTCCCGTTGATAGCAAATCCGCAAATGGAGGGAAGAGGTGGTTGGTTGTCCCTTCAACTTAATCTCGCCAGGATCCGCCTCTCTTGCCTCTGTAATATTGGCATTTCCTCTTGGGTAGCCCCCCGAAAAGTAGTCGGAATTACAGAAAGAGCCCAGGGCCGATGAGTTGAAGTTGAAGCCGGAATTGAGGTAAGTAACTGCCGATCTGATGTTCAAAAGTTATTGTCGGTTGTAAGAAATGATAGAGGATACATTTCGAGAAAATAAAGTAGAAATACACAACAAAATATTTACAAAATAGCTAAGTTGGGTCGGCGCTTGCAAAACAGCGGCCATCCAGTATGGCTCCTTCTTTAAAAAAAAAAAAGATATAAATTTTTTTACATCTCGCATTCCAGTGTTCGAACTTGTAAAAAAGGCTGCATGGGATTTCTGTCAATGTGACTATTTGCACCCAATGGCAATGTCCGCTTTAGGTATAATGCCCGGAGCCACTTATGGATTTGTAAGGTCTAATGCAATTCCACCTCCGACACAGCCAAAACAACCACCTTGCGGATGTCGGCTGAAGCAGATCTGATTGAATAGAGCCCATAGTAGACTACCTCTATACTATCCACTATCAGTCATTGAGGGAATTGTTTATTAGTTTACTTATTTTATTTATTTTTTTAATTTTATTTAACCAGGTAGGCCAGTTGAGAACAAGTTCTCATTTACAACTGTGACCTGGCCAAGATAAAGAGCAACAAAAACAACAACACAGAGTTAGTGGGACGTATTGGGATAGAAGCTCAAAGTAATTTCTAAAAGAATGATGAGAGATGTAGAATATAGAAAATCTCAAGAGCTTAATCATGTTGATAGTAATGGATTGTCTCTTGTAGGGAATTGCCTACCGTTCTTGTAAGGTGAAAGTAAAAGAAAAGTGAGGCTCCATGCCATTCCAATTTATGGATATGCTTACTCAGCAATGTGCGTCCACACAGTGTTTTGGCGAGCTCTGCGGTACAAGTGCACTACACAAACACACTGCTCTTACAATTAAGTCATCCCAGCTGGTGCTAGTAAACTTTTACTGACATTTGTTTTTTACATGGACATATTCTTCAATTTAATTCTCCATCATGTTAGGTAAGGAAACAGGTAACGGATAGGCATGTGGTATCTCATTCCGGTTAATTGAAGCACAATCAAAGTCATGATTGAATTAGGATGATGCATGGACAGCTGTTCTCTAAGGAATGCATTTTGGTTGGTAGAGAGGTGAACACACTCACAGGAACAGTGTCCAGGTGCAATGGCCTTCTCGGGGAATCTACTGCCACACACACTCACAAAAACAAAGGAGACACCAATGTGTCAGCAGCAACCTCCCCCTCCTCCCTACACCCCACTGAGGATGTATAACATGACTGGAGAAGTTTTGGCTTGGCTGACTGACTTACCGAGGTCAAATTACAGCATCTTGCAGCCTGCTCTAGCCACATGATGAAAGAGTAATCATACAGGATCTTAACGTCACTCTGTAATATCTACTCATAGACTTCCGGCTACATCTGGGGACTTTTACACTATGGTTTTAATGTTGGGTAGAATTTAAATCCTACAAAGTCAGAGCCAATAACTCTTTCGCATTGTGGTGTACGTGTCTAAGTCAGTCTGGAATATAACCAGTTTGATATTAATAAATTGTGTATATGGATTGGGGTGGAAATATGGTTTTGGGAATCAAGAGTGGATCTATCTTGAGCATAGATTACAGTACAGGACGTGGTGGGGATAGACTGACAGTATAGAATGATATGTTTTGGAAATCTGCCATTTTCTGTCAGATTCTGCACTTCCTTCCTGGTTGAAGGGCATTTTCCACAGAGTATTCTACATGAAACCCAAAAGGGTTCTACCTGGAACCAAAAAAGAGTTCTCCATGGGGACAGCCGAATAACCCTTGTTTTTATCCCTGTTGATAAAAATCTTGTTGTATCCTATGTTTTACATTAAATGTTTCTTGATGTAGTCATACTGAGAAAGGCAGTGGTTCCAAGAATGAAGGGGCAAAACTGTTGGTTTAAAAATAACTAAATAAAACGAGACTTACGGGCAATCTTGGTCTCCTTATTTCACATATCGTAAACTCAAAACATAAACAAAGTACATCGGCAGTAATCCCTCAAAAATGTGACTATTACTTAGAAGGTTTTGATTCAACTCATGATAATAATGGAGTAAAATGTTAACTTACAAAACAGGCTCTAGCACAACAGTGTCAATGTATCACATTTCTATGGATAGAAATGCAAATAAAGGGTATTACAATTGATCGGATTTGACTGATCAATTATAAAGCTAACTATCATCAACGTCATGCAATGGCAGCTTTGCCATTTTGACAAGGCAATTAATATACAAATACTATGTTACCAGTGTATCTTGTGTATGGTTACAAAGTCAGATGAATTGGGAAGTTCTCAGTTATTTTGAGCAAAGGCATCCAACAAACAATTTCAACCTTTTCATTTACTGAGTGGGTTTGGTTTAGTCAGAAAATGCACAGGCTAAGGATTCATGTTGTACTGTCTGTTCAACAAATGTAAGGATTGGGTAAAGAAGATGAAAGAGCTGTTGCCATTCAATTCTTACACAGAGAGGTTACGTCATTTAGCAAATGCTCTTATCCAGAGGAACTTGCAGTAGTGAGTGCATAAATGTTTAATACTGGTCCCCCGTGGGAATCAAACCCACAACCCTGGCAATGCAAACTCCATGCTCTACCAACTAAGCCACACTGGACCTGTGTGTATTTTGCTCAGTAAATTGGAATGAACCAATGAGTGATTCCTTTTCACACCTGGTTGAACTAGACCAGTGTTCAGGCCACAATAGGAGCCTTTCTTTCCTTCATGTGCCATTGAGCAGCAAAGGTTGGTAAAGTTCAGGAAGCACACCAATTTTTATTTGAAAATCTATAAATTGTGAAAATGAATGCCCGTGTGTTTATTTGTACTTCACTTTCAGGGCCAGAGACTTCAGTCTGGTTGCCAGCTGCAGACCTATTAGTACCCCACAAAAACCCTAACATCACAGCTGTGGCGTTGTGTTTGTTTGACTTTGTCATTATTGAATTGAGACATGCAGGCACAGTGGGTGTGAATTGAGAATGTGTATTGACTCATTTTGAAGGGTGCACTTGTTAAGTCCTGACCATCTCGGATAATGTTTAGACTGAGAAACACTTCCAAACTGTTGACTCTGGTCTTGGACAATTCAACTTTGGGTGAGTTATGTATCTCAGAAATTTGAAAGGTGTTTCTGACGCCAAGTTATCCATTCTTTCTGGACCTCAATGCTGACTCTTGAATTCATTTATTGAGGAGGGCTTGAATAAACACAGAATATGGCATGAGCTTTGTGCCTTAGTGTTGATTGAATATGTTTGAATAAGGATTATCCCAAAGTTGTGTTTAAGCTGTCATCAGAATGTGTAATTTGATGAAATTCTTCACAAATAATAAATCCAGTTTCGACATATGGTATATGGTTGTTATTCAATATTCAAACAATAGCACACAGGGTAATGAGAGAGCGGTCATTCAACAGTACGGTTGAGTGGTCACTCCTCTTTTCGATCTGCTATTCCACTATGTCATACGACCGGTTTCCATGAAACCAGGCTTCTTCAACCATATGGCTTCAAGCTCCACAGGAGGAATCTGTCTTGTAAACTGATCTGGCTGGCCAGTCATGACCTCAGCCTTCAAGCATGAGTTCTCAGCATGGGTCTGGGTTTAAAAGCACAGCTTTCCAGTGTAACTGAGACTAATTAGCATCTGTCCCTATGGAGAGCAGCAGAAGATACAGTAGAGCTGAAAAGATGAACCTACAGACACTCTTTAAGTAACATCCCCTTGTGCCTATGATGACAGAAGGTAGGCTAAAGAAAATAGGCTGAGGAACTATTTGCTTTCTGAAGATCATTTGATTTTCTTTAATTTTTCCTCACTTTGCATTGCATTGTGTTCTTAAAGCAATTTACTAAAGCAATGTTTTTTTATTTTTTATTCTGCAACAGATTCCTATTTCTTTGAGTGCTGTAATGTTAACTGGCAACGTGAACTGTACAACAAAACTACAATAAACCAAGTTTTCAATGCCAAATAATAAAAACATATCTTTGTAATATTTCTCATTTGGGGAGAGCTTAATCCCAGTATGTTGCCAAGCTGTTGTCCAACAAACGGTTTGAGAGCTGTCAGCAGATCTGTGAATGATGGTCTGTGATCATCATGACGGATACAGAGGGACCTCTGTGAGATGACAGGTGGCCGTGAACAGCATTAGCTCTGAGAATCCTCTTGGAACAATGTCCCCTTGGCCCTCAGCTGTGGATGGGCTAAAGTGATAACTTTTGCCTCTGCAGTGTCCATTAGCTTGATGTGATCAATTGTAATTGACGCGGCTTGCTCCAGGACAGGTTGAGTCCTGTTCTTTTAATGGGATCCTCATATTCCTCTCGAGAATACTCAAGGTCTTATTCCACAGCTTTGCCTGCAATGGAGCCCCCGAGCAAAAATATTTACTACAGTGCCTAAAATAAAGCAAGGTGACATTGTTCCTAAACCAGAATGTGGGTTCAGAGGGTAGGCTAAACTCAATAGAACAGCTGTTAAGCTAACTGGAAGTGTAGGAAATGTTTATTTTGAAGGGTGAACTACAAAATGAATTTAATTGCAGAGGATACAGATCAATGGAAAGAAAGATCTACATCCTCTAGGAATATAGATTTATGAACAGTTAAGACAAGTAGTCGTGGTTAGTGTTGGGCCAGTAAGTGAAAGGTTGGTTTGAATACCCGAGTAGACATGGACGATGTACCCTTGAGCAAAGCACTTAACCCAAATTTGACAACACATATGGGGTTACCAGGTCATGTTACCTTGAGTTTAATAAAGCCCAACTTTGACAAATGGAAGGGTCTGTGTTACAAAAGCAGAGGACTTGAATGATGGACCAGTCTGGCCAACAGCAGAATGGATCTGACCTGAATAATGTCTGTGCAGATGCTCCTTAGAGTGCAGTGAGAGGCCTTGAAAAGGAGCAGCTCTGAGCAACTGGGTCAGCCCAGCCATGTTGTCCCAAAAAAAGAAAAGCAGCCTTACAACAGCATGAGTGTCTAGAACACATCCATGCTCAGATTTCCCCCTCTAAGCCAGTCAAAATGTCATTACTCAAGCAGTTGAAAGCCTATCAGAATGTGCTCTTTGGCCTATGTACAAGTGATAACTAGAAGAATGACCAACTGTAAATGTGCCATGCATGCACCAACAAAGGAAAGCTGCACTTAACATGGGCAGACATGAAATTGCCAAGACAGCAACTAAAGTACTAGCTCCTTCTAGTGGACAAGACTAAGTATTACAATAAGAAAACCATCAAAATAAAAGTAACACAGGATTTAAAAGTTTATAAAAATGTTTATTGGAATTACATGAATATACAGTCTTGATCATATATGCAAGTCACATTGATGGCCAGGCAGAATGTACCTACCTTATGTCAATGCATTTAATTACCAGGAAGTCCAACACCCAGGTGTTGGAACACAAGCTGTACACATCAACACTAACATGTCTCCCACAATCATTAAGACTTACCTAAAAAAAATTAAGATATTCACATAAGTTATACATTCTGTACAGTATAAGCAGCACATAGTGCCAGTAGGCATCTCAAAGGGTGAGTTGCTTTGCAAGGTCCTTGATCAGCGAAGACTTCAGCTGTGAAATAGTAGCAATTCTCATCTGCTTCTGACTAGAGTACTTGTTCTTAACCGTCTGAAAACAAAGACGAGTTAAACAAGTTAGGGGACATTGTAGACTCATTTGAATACTAATCATTGGTGCATGTGACATCATAAACAAAGTGGCATTCACAAAGCAAGAGGCAGTACTTTGTATGATACTCACCATATGCTTAGTTTGTCCCTCATTCACCTTCAGAACATTTTTAGCAATGTGCTGCATGGCAGGGATCAGGCTGTCTTCTGTGTAGTTCATGTAATGCTGTAGTGTGGAGCTCTGGGGTGAGGATACAAATACAGCAAGTAAGAAAACTAAACAGCGAAGAGCCTCACTGGCCAGAAAAGCTCACAAAATGGTGGCTACCATTCAGAAATGTGAAGAGAAATGTCACCAGTTTGCAACTTACCCATTCACCGCAGTTGAAGACCTTCAGGGTGAGGGCAAAGGCTGCACTGGCCACCTGGGAGGGAGGGAAGTGGACCATCTCGTAGTCGACCATGGTGAGTTCCACAAAGTACTTTGCCAGGGTGTGGTGCTCAGCAGTCACCTGGAGATTTTAATTGGTGTGAATACAGGCCAGGGCTGTCCAAAACTCTTCAGTTGTATAGATTGTTGCACCAAGGCTAATCTAGTGCACCAGATTCTAATAATTAGCTAGTTGATAAACTAGAGCAAGTTACAACTGTGGTTGGTTCAAAAACCTATAGGAAGGTAGCTCTTTGGGAACAGGGTTGAGAGCAATTCAAAGGGAGGTGTGTCAGTGTTGAAGAGGGCTGGCATACCTCTCCGATCTTGGAGGCCCTTCTGAGGAACTGGAGGGGGAGAGGGCGGCCAAAGCTGAAATTCAGCACCCTTAGGATCTTCATCTCCATGTCCCTGATCTGTGCAGTGGTGTAGGCCCTGTCGGTAACAAAAGCAAAGTCGACGATCTCCGGAGGGTACATCTCCTCGTATTTGGAGGCAACGAACATGGCAGTCACACCAACAAGCTGGAGCTGCTTTTTGGGCACTGGGTTATCCTGTTGAACGAGATGTCAGTCAATTGGGACCTTTCACACATACACAGTAATGGGGCAAATTATTTGTGGTTCTGTCCAACCCATTTTGTTGCTCTGCCCCAATTTGAAATCCTGGATTAGAAAAAAAAAAAAAGTCTGCTACACTCCCACAACACGTCTAATAGTTAGATCAGGACGGCTAGGATATAGTTGGTCAAGGGAAAGTTGCCACTGGCTTATTACCTGAAGGAAGCGATCAATGATTCCCACAGTCATGAACATAGTCTCCTGCAGCAGGCGGAACTTGATTTGGACCTGGACGAGCCAGTCGATGAGGATAGCACGCATGTTGCCTGTAATTTCCTGTCCCTCCAGATATTTAGGTTTGACAGCCTGATCAACCTGCAAGGGGAGATGACAGAGGGTCATGTATGCCACAGGCACATGCAGTAATAACACATTTGCTGGACAGTTACTCAGTTTCAAAACATGTTAATACACCAACCTCAAGTTTCTGGAGATATTTGTAGATATCCTTCACATAGTCACTGCAGAGCATGGGGTTGTCGTAGTCGTCAGCATCTACATCCTTGATATTAAGTAGGACATCTGAGAAGGCCTGGCACAGCTCATTGGGAGCACAGTCAGAGGTCTCCATTGGTGTGGGAGACATTGGCTCAGGCAAAACCTGTCAGATGAACGCCAACGTTTGTATTCAATATGGGGCATGGTGGGGAACAAGGTCCAAACCGTGAATGGGGAGTTGAGCAAATTGAAGGTGAACAAAAATATGAAACGGACAAAATTGTCCATCAGCCCAGAAGTCTCACCTGAACAGGGGCAAAAACTACTTTTGGTTGTTGAACCACCTGGGCCTTCTCAGCCCGCGTGCTGGTCTTCCTGTCAACAACCTTAGTGGTTTCTACCTTTGCATTCTGTAGAATAATTGAAGTGCAGTATTTTAGTACAAGAAACATGGTACCTAGATCGTAAGCCATAAATTGAGAATACGTTTCCCGAATCTCACCTTTTTCAGAGTCTGTCTGGGGACTCCAACATTTCCGATTTCGCCGAGCGCAGCTCGTTGTCTCAGTGTAGGCTTGGTTCCCAGAACAGCCTTGCCCGGCAGAGTAGTTTGGTTCTCTGAGGAAGCCAGGCGACTCTACAGCAATAAAAGAAACCATGTAGCTAGATTGAGTCACACGGTCAAAAGGGATATAGAATTCTGAATGACTCCGGTACGCAAGAATGTCACGAGAAGGTAACATTTTTGCAGATGCACGAGACGATTCACTCATCGCCATTTGAGCTCTAAAAATTCTAAACTAAAGCATAGAACAAAAAAATTAAATGTGCAAACGCCACGACTACATTAAAACATAGATTAATAATTTTTTACTTACTCTGGTCATAGGGAGAGCCATTTCGAAAGATGAGTTCAGTTGATTTGCTGAAGACAGAATACACTGCACTGCACAATACCAAAGTGTGAATCGCCGTGGTTTAAATGCAGGCTTACTCGAATCTCATTCGCTGCGTTCCCAAATTCGTTGTCATCTGATTGGATGATACGCAGCCGCTTAGAATGCGTTCCTACGACAACCAGTAATGACAAGATTCATCTTTTTTATAATTAAGAAAAATACGTTTTGGTTCAGTTGAAAACAAAGGCACTTTATTGTACTTAATTACGGGTTATCAACTTGTTTTTTTGTCTGTTGATGTTTTCTACTATGTAATGAATTATGTGTTTGCAAAGATATTTGTTATATATTATTCTAGGCAGGTTTTAATTTTTTATTAACCAGGTAGGTTAGTTGAGAACAAGTTCTCATTTACAACTGCGACCTGACCAAGATAAAGCAAAGTAGTGCCACACAAACAACAACAAAGTTACATATGGATTAAACAAACATACAGTCAATAATACAATAGAAAAAGTATATATACAGTGTGTGCAAATGAGGTAGGATAAGGGAGATAAGGCAATAAATAGGCCATAGTGGCGAAATAATAATTACAATGTGCAGAAGATGAATGTGCAAGTAGAGATACTGGGGTGCAAAGTGGCAAAATAAATAAATAACAGTATGAGGATGAGGTAGT
The DNA here is from genome assembly GCA_030435695.1 of Brachymystax lenok tsinlingensis. Classification (NCBI taxonomy): domain Eukaryota; kingdom Metazoa; phylum Chordata; class Actinopteri; order Salmoniformes; family Salmonidae; genus Brachymystax; species Brachymystax lenok. The sequence continues at coordinate 26,946,456 of CM059787.1, forward strand.
TGGATGGGCTATTTACAGATGGGCTATGTACAGGTGCAGTGATATGTGAGCTGCTCTGACAGCTGGTGCTTAAAGCTAGTGAGAGAGATATGAGTCTCCAGCTTCAGTGATTTTTGCAGTTCGTTCCAGTCATTGGCAGCAGAGAACTGGAAGGAAAGGCGGCCGAAGGAGGAATTGGCTTTGGGGGTGACCAGTGAAATATACCTGCTGGAACGCATGCTACGGGTGGGTGATGCTATGGTGACCAGTGAGCTGAGATAAGGCGGGGCTTTACCTAGCAAAGACTTATAGATGAACTGGAGCCAGTGGGGTTCAATCAAATGTATTTATAAAGCCCTTCTTACATCAGGTGATGTCACAGAGTGCTGTACAGAAACCCAGCCTAAAATCCCAAACAGCAAGCAATGCAGGTGTAAAAGCACGGTGGTTAGGAAAAACTCCCTAGAAAGGCCAGAACCTAGGAAGAAATCTAGAGAGGAACCAGGCTGTGAGGGGTGGCCAGTCCTCTTCTGGCTGTGCCGGGTGCAGATTATAACAGAACATGGCCAAGATTTTAAAATGTTCATAGATGACCAGCAAGGTCAAATAATAATAATCACAGTGGTTGTCGAGGGTGCAAAAGGTCAGCATCTCACGAGTAAATGTCAGATGGCTTTTCATAAGAAAGAAAGAGAGAAAGAGAGAGAATTAGAGAGAGCATACTTAAAATCACACAGGATAAGAGAGGAGAAATACTCCAGATATAACAGACTGACCCTAGCGCCCCAACACATAAACTACTGCAGCATAAATACTGGAGGCTGAGACAGGAGGGGTCGGGAGACACATGGCCAGGCAGAGACAGCAAGGGCGGTTCGTTGCTCCAGTGCCTTTCCGTTCACCTTCACACTCCTGGGCCAGACTACACTCAATCAAAGTAGAACATTTGCCACCATCCACTTCCTTATGTCTGAAACACAGGCTTCCAGGGAGGGCAATTTTGGGGCTTCACCATGTTTCATCGAAATGTACAGCTGTGTGTCATCCGCATAGCAGTGAAAGTTAACATTATGTTTCCGAATGACATCACCAAGAGGTAAAATATATAGTGAAAACAATAGTGGTCCTAAAACGGAGCCTTGAGGAACAGCGAAATTTACAGTTGATTTGTCAGAGGACAAACCACCCACAGAGACAAACTGATATCTTTCCTACAGATAAGATCTAAACCAGGCCAGAACCTGTCCGTGTAGACCAATTTGGGTTTCCAATCTCTCCAAAAGAATGTGGTGATCGATGGTATCAAAAGCAACACTAAGGTCTAGGAGCACGAAGACAGATGCAGAGCCTCGGTCTGACGCCATTAAAAGGTAATTTACCACCTTCACAAGTGCAGTCTCAGTGCTATGATGGGGTCTAAAACCAGACTGAAGTGTTTTGTATACATTGTCTTCAGGAAGGCAGTGACTTGCTGTGCAACAGATTTTTCTAAACATTTTGAGAGGAATGGAAGATTCGATTTAGGCTGATAGTTTTTTATATTTTCTGGGTCAAGGTTTCGATCCAGCAACCTTTCGGTTACTGGCCCAACTCTCTAACCACTAGGCTACCTGCCACCCCTAGGAGCACCATCAGCTGCTAATTTCATCAAAGATTCTTAAAAACCTTTGATTTTGGCTCTGCTTTTCTTTGATAACTCCACAATAACAGTTGCATTTTATGTAATAAAAGGTACACTTGTACTGTACTGTTATTTGACTATTTACGGTCTTCTTATTACTGCATTTGTGCTAGTCATGTAGGAAACAGGACATCATGACAATACAACACACAAATATTATAAATTTGCTCTGGAGGCACATAAGGCTCTACAGTAGCCAAATATCTAGTGGATAATTACTCTTCTAAAAAAATGGAGGAAGAATAATAGAAGAACATAATAAAGACAGTGGTTGTGGTCCAACTATGATAAAAGTTATATATTCCATTTTTATTTCACACAAACCGCATACATACACACATAAATGCAAAAGAAATTAAAATAATAAAATAAATTCAAAAATTCGATTTGGTACCACAGAATAAGTTACATGATACATGTTCCATCTTTCAGATAATTCATGGACTCCATTTGTTGTGTCATTGCCAGAACATCATGGAATCCAGTAGTGAGGCCAGACATGTGCTGGAAATAGGCCTCCTTCTCCACCTGGACAGATAGATTATTCACCCCGGCATCTTTCAGAATAGCAGTCACCTATAAAGGACAACAAGAAAATGGTTTGAGATTTATTATTCATGAAAAACACAATTAACTTAAACCCAAAAATAATCAAGAAACATTTTTTCCACTCGCCTGCTGTATGATTCTCTGCTCCACAACGTCTGACATCAGCTGCAGGTGAATCGTTCCTGCGATGACACTGGCTGAGTGTCTCCAAAAGTGAGGGTCACGGTAAGACAGCACACCTTCTACTTTCTCAATCTGAAAGAACACAAAAATACCCAATATGATTATTCATTGTATGGTATGGTCCGCTCTTCAAACACTCAATCAACTGAACACAAATCAAATGTATTTAATTACAATCTTTCAATTTTGATTTACTTTACTATGTTAGTAGAGGTTTTGCTATTCAACCTTTTCCAGAGCGATGTTGAGGTCCTTCTCATGTTCAGGAGGCGTCCTCAGGAGGAGGACCTCGGCTGCATCTGTCAGCAGCGGGATGACACTGAGGAAGATGAGGGTGGAGATGAAGAGGGAACAGATGGGGTCAGCGATCAACCAACCAAACTGACGAATGAGGATTGTGGAGATGATCACACCAACACTGCCCAGGGTGTCAGCCAGCACGTGCAGAAAGACACCTGGAACAAAATACGCATTTATAGCCGTGATTAAACACTGACTGTGGTCGGTCATACTGTTGAAACAACGAAGAGCAAATGAGCACCTAATTTGGACGTACATTCATAACACTTCTCTTCAGCTCAGCTCTACAAGGAAATATGAACAGTTTTTATAATGTGGATCACTCACCTCTCATATTGGCATTCATGCCCCCGCCATGGGAGTGGCCATGGCTGCTTCCATGACTGTGTCCATGACTGCTCTGGCCATGCCCGTTTCCACCGTGCCCATGTCCCCCATGAGAGTGCCCGTGCTCGCTGTGCCCATGCCCGTGGGAGTGGCCATGATCATGTGATGAACAGTTGCTTTTAGCGGCACCGTGGGAGTGGGCGTGGCTGAAGGCACAGATACCCACCAGGTTGACGAGGAGCCCTCCAACTGACACAGGCTGGGGAAAAAACAGGGTTACCAGACAAACATTTGTTTAAACTCTCTTGGACAACCTATATAGTATTAGGTAGAGAAACTTGAATATGTTTGATACAAATGCTAACATGATGAACATAAATAGGCATTATGACAAGCTGTAGATGTGGTTAACTTACTGTCAACATGTCTGTGTTAATGTTGGGAGGGTCTACAAGTCGTGTGACTGACTCCACAAAGACAAAGAAAGCTATGACCATGAGGAACAAGCCATTGATGAATCCAGAGAGAATTTCAACTCGGCCATACCTGCAATATGAAACAGAACATTGATCAATCACATTTGAATTTCTCAACTTGACAATAATAGCTCCAGATAAGAATGAAGACGTCCAATTAGGTCTGGGCGATATGATGAGATATATTGTGTGACGATAGAAAAACGTCTATCACTTCATATTATGCTCTTGTTTATTTTGTTGTGTCGCAAATCACACTCTTTACAGCATTATTTTTCATAAATTGGACGAAGCTTTGCGTTCTTCCACACATGCAGGAAGAAATTTGCAACACAAACAAACATGGAGGAGAGTGAACGTGACACAGAGCACGGAGACACGGAGCTCGTACCTAAAAGAGGGGCTACTTCGGTCGCATGGACGTGGTTTGGGTATGTAAAGTCTGACAAGGGCCAGAAAACCATCTTCTGCAAATTATGTCGCAACCACCTACGCAAGAATCATGTAAAACAGTACGGAGAGAGTCTACGGAGGAGATCCTAAAAAGTACAGTCGAGTGCTCAAAACAAACCCCTGACTCAGACGTTGCAAGAGGCTTTTGCCCGCGCCACACCATATGGCAAAGAATCACAAAGATGGAAGGAGATAACAGCTGCCGTTACAACTTACATCTGCAAAGACATGGCCCCAATTTACACGGTGGAGAAAGAGGGGTTTTGTGAGTTGGTGCTAACACTCGACCCAAGGTACCAAATGCAAATTGATAAGTGACACGTATTAAACGCCAAAATAACATGCAAAACAGGCAAGCTCCCCCCCATTAAAAACAAAATAATATATATATATATGACTCCTTGTTTTCTGGACTGCTTATTTCAAGTACACAAGGGGCTCTAGCTGCCATCTCTTATCAGTACTTTGGTTTTTCATTTTAATTTATAAAATGTTGGCCTATATTTATTTTCCATTTACCTTTTTATATTTCATAAATGTTGTTACATTCTTAATTGAACATTTGCACAAAGGTTCTAAATAAAAGGAGAAATAATCATATGAGTAAGTACCTTTTATTTGTTGAGTATAACTCAAAATGTAATAAGAAATAGACCTTTACATGTGGTCATTTTATATAAACTATTTATTCATTGAATTTACAGAAAATGTGCTATATCGTGATATGCATTGCTATATGAAATTATGAGATTTTGGCCTTATCGCCCAGCCCTACATCAGATACCTCTTAGAGCAGCTTATCTCCATTACTGAGCTTACCCATAAGAGAATATCCTGGTTGCTTTCCAGCGTGTCATGAGAGCTGCGAAGAGGCCCAGCACCAGAGCAGAGCAGTCAAACAACATGTGGAAGCCATCAGAGATCAGGCCCAGGCTGTTGGTCCACACACCATAGAAGAGCTCCACAAATGTGAAAGCCTAGAACATGGAAAACAAGAAGTAACATCAATTTAGCCACCACAAAAAGCTCTGTAGATAAGACATAGTACTGAAATTCTCAAGTCTAGATCGCTCAGTCCAGTCATCTGATATTCAGTGCTGTGTATTCTCATACCCGAGGTTCTGCTTACCAGATTTAGACAGAGGAAGTAGAAGATCTGTCTGGAATCATACTCCTCCAGGATCTGTTTGAGGGAGTCTTTGATGAAGCGGGGCAGAGACTGGGACGTGTGCTGCAGGGCGTCCCCCATGAAGTTATACAGAGGGGTTCCCTCGGGGGAATACCCCACCAAGGTCCCCTTTTGACCCTTCTTCGATGGTGACGACAAGATGCTGTCCGCTGAAAACAGTGAGAGGGAGGGATTTACGGTATATGACATGCTCAATGAAGGCCACCTGAAAGTTAGGCTACTTAATGTCACAGTCCTTACTCTGACGAAAAATGTCTAGCCACCATGAAGTCAGTCATTACTACTGCTGGTACTCTCACTCACCCATGATGAAGAAGACTGCACTGACCAGCACCCCCCCAGAGAGCACGTGCTCTGTCTCTGTGCTCTCTTGCTGGGGGGTCTTGCTCATGGTCCGGAGCTGTTCCGTCAGTGGGTGGGTCCAGAAGTTGGCCAGCAGCAGCCCGCTGAGGAAGAGAAAGATGGAGCCGTAGCGGGCACACCTGGGAGCCTCCATCTTGGTGATGCAGATGGACTCTACATAGAACTCCAGGATCATCACAGAGAAGATGATCATCCCAAATGGCAGGATAAGAGCCGACCATGACTCCACCTTGCTCTGGAGATTTAGAATCACAGTTTAGGAACTTTGTACCCTTTATGCAGTAACAAATACCCACTTGTTTGGGCTCTTAACCTTACTGAGTCAAAATATTTGTAAAAAATCTCATAAACCTGCATTATAGATGCCTTAGAACTGTGCTTTCCCATATTCTCCATCTCTTACCTCTGTGGTGGCTGAGAGCACTATGACCCAGGGCAGCAGGACTATGGAGGAGACCAGGTTATCCAGGGCGTAGAGGCGTTTGGCTCCCCCGATCTCCACAGACAACTTCCTGGAAGCTGTGTGGAAGCCAATCTTCAGGCAGAGAGACACCACCAGCAACACAACCCCACCCTGAGAGAGAGAGAGCATTAGTGGCTTAACATTTCTCAAATTGTGGAGAAAGGAGAGAAGATGGAGTTGAGGCACAGGGAAGATTACATCCACTAGACAAGCAAATACTGTACTTGTGATGTGATTGATTTCCTTACCTTGTGATCTGCTACCCCCAAGAATGCAATAGCAGTATAGAGAGCATGAGTGAGGGCACTGTCATGGTGTCCTTCAGCTAGAAGAGCAGATGATTAAGGGAAAGACTATAGAGGTTAGACATTATGACCACCCATTCAGAAAGAAATGCACTTGTATCCCCACTATTTTATCATGCATTTCATAAAGGATACGATGTTCCGCCATCTTTGCCATGAGGTCATCATTGTCAAAGAGAAGGAGACAGATGACAGCGATAATGAAGAGAGCAGCACCTCTGGTCTACAACACAAACAGACATGTTGTCATTCACAACATCCACAGGGGTTTGGAAGACATTGGAATGAAGATTGATTAGACTGTTTAGAAAGAACATACAAATGTGTGCTTACCTTGGAGGGGCCACCTCCTGAGCTTGTGAATAGAACACTGAGGAGTGCGATGACCACCACATCGCTGTGCTCAAACAGTAACAACGTCCTGAGCAAGAAGGAAAAAAATAGGATCTTATCAAGGGGTGTCTGAGGTCGTACAAGTAATGATATCAAGAAACCAAACCTTCCATTCAATCAGACGGTCACACTGATGACATGACATCTTACCTTAAAGGTCCACAGAGAGTGAGACCAAAGAAACCCAATAGGGAAATGATGCAGCTGATGACCGAATGTTTGAGGAGCTTGATCCACTGCAATAAAGATGGGTGAGAGTCACATGATTACTTCTGGAGTGCACATGCTGTCTATGACACATTATGTGTGTCTCCGAATAAGACCTGAAAGCAAGGCAAACACATACCTGTCTCTTTGAAATTGCTTTCCCAGAAGAGAATGGTTTTTGGAAGAAAACCAAAATCACTGCACACCTACACAGGAACAAAAGACAGATGTATTTTCCATACATAACAGAATAAACTCATATTTTAATCGGAGGAGAAAAGGGTAACCAGGAGCTACTCACCCCAATTTTAGTATGAATATGAACTGAACAATATGGACAACTTTGAGGAGGTCATATGATTCAAAGATCCCAAGTGCCTTCAACACCTTGGACACAAGCAGTAACACTATGTACCTGGTTAGCCTGAAAGATAGAATAACAAGTCAAATGCAATCTCAGAACATGATCTTGCCCACCTAGCTAGGGAAGACTAGTGATGACAATCAGTGACATAAACACAGCCATGATGTAAACAATAGCCTCACGTCTACTGTAGGCTAGCATTGAACAGAACATACAAGCAAAGCCTCTGATTTCATCAACTAATCTGATACAATCAGTCACAGGATATATAGTTAGTCGGCAAAGACAGCAACTGACCTAGCTGAGGAACGCTCAACTCTGTTCTCTCTTGAGCATTCCTCGGCTACAGCTAACCTAAGCTGCCTAGTAATTTAACGTTACTAGAAAACTAGAGGGCTTACCTGGCATTCGGTACTTCAACCCTGCCCAGCTGTCCACTGGAAAGTACATTGCTGCTGTATTTGTCATCCATTTTTATAGCTAGGCTGAAATTCAACAAATGTAATGATCCATGCGACCAGGCTGGTGGTTGCAAGCTAATGTTGGCCTTGTAAAGTTGTGTCAAATAGATTGCTATAGTAGCTGTAGTTAGCCAGCTAGCCGGCTAGCTTATCATATAATTCAACAAAACATCGTAATTAGCTAGCTAGTTAGCAAGACCTCCCTCCTACAATACAGATGCAGACCATGTTCGCTCAAATATCCGGCACAATTAAGAATATGGTATCATAAACTACTTGAAAATTGCTTCCAAAGGAAAGAATACCATCCCAGATGGTCGCGGCCACACTTCCGGATACGGTAAACGTTACCACGTCACAATTTCGCGAACCTGATGCCGCGTTCAAAACAAATTGGAACTCGGAAAATACGAGGCCAAATCATGAAGTCCGTGATCTTCAGGTCGGAGCTCTAGACAGAGGCCCGAATTTGCGAGTTGAATTCCGATTTGGATTACCGTTCAAATCGATTTTCTGTCGGAGCTTGTTTTTTTTCCGGGTTCCCAGTGATTTTGAACGTACTAAAGTTCCCAGGTCCGAGTTCCCATCAGTTCTGTTTTGTGCAGCCAAAGTGAAATTATAGCCTTTCCCAAAAAATGTTCTATTTAGACTTTGGATTACACATTTTATACTACTGTAGGATACCTAAAAGATACATTGATTACTGCTCTTACGAAGAGTTTTATGAATACACAATTCCAGTATACTCATTTAGTAAACAAACCACATACGTACAGCTGAAGTCGGAAGTTTACACACAATTCCTGACATTTAATCCTTGTAAAAATGTCCCTGTTTTAGGTCAGTTAGGATCACCACTTCATTTTAAGAATCTGAAATATTATTTATTTCAGCTTTTATTTATTTCATCACATTCCCAGTGTTTCAGACGTTTACATACACTCAATTAGTATTTGGTAGCATTTCCTTTAAATTGTTTAACTTGGGTCAAACGTTTCAGGTAGCCTTCCACAAGCTTCCCACAATAAGTTGGGTGAATTTTGTCCCATTCCTCCTGACAGAGCTGATGTAACTGAGTCAGGTTTGTAGGCCTCCTTGCTCGCACACGCTTTTTCAGTTCTTCTTCAGTTCATCTCTAGGAGACAGAACACGTCTTCTTCCTGAGCGGTATGACGGCTGCGTGGTCCCATGGTGTTTATACCTACGTACTATTGTTTGTACAGATGAATTTCCATGCATTTGGAAATTGATCCCAAGGATAAACCAGACTTGTGGAGGTCTACAATATTTCTTCTGAGGTCTTGGCTGATTTCTTTTGATTTTCCCATGATGTCAAGCAAAGAGGCACTGAGTTTGAAGGTAGGCCTTGAAATATATCCACAGGTACACCTCCAATTGACTCAAATTATGTCAATTAGCCTAACAGAAGCTTCTAAAGCCATTATATCATTTTCTGGAATTTTCCAAGCTGTTTAAAGGCACAGTCAACTTAGTGTATGTAAACTTCTGACCAACTAGAATTGTGATACAGTGAATTATACGTGAAATAATCTGTCTGTAAACAATTGTTGGAAAAACTACTTGTGTCATGCACAAAGTAGATAACCTAACCGACTTAGTTTGTTAACAAGAAATTTGTGGAGTGGTTGAAAAACGAGTTTTAATGACTCCAACCTAAGTGTATGTAAACTTCCGACTTCAACTGTATGCAGCTATTTGTAAACAGGTAGGCCTTCAATATTTTCAATATGTTTTATTTATTTTAGTAATTCAAGAACATTTGGTATGTATTGTCTTCAGAGAGGTCCGCACAATAAAAGCAGGATTTTCTCATAATATCCCTTTGTGTCCTCCTGTTTCACAAAGGAAACAGGGTAATAAATTAATGTCAACATAATTTAATTAAAAATCTCAATCTCCAGCTTTCTCCTGATTCTCACTAAGTGTTGTGTTGTGTAATTCACCAGCATGTGCTCCTGTAGGGTTCTTTTGTACATGGTCTCAAACTCTTCCATCACCTTCTTCAGGTCCACCTCAGAGCGGCTCAGCAGCACCCTGATCAGAGTTTCATCACACGTACTGTAGCCCTGGAGAGGAGTTTCATATCTTTATCAACCAAATACACCATCTAATACAGGTAAGCACCAACGCACGCACACGCACAATCTCAGAAATAGAGTACAATGTGTCAATCATGATAGTGGAGATGACCTCACCAATGTCTATGAGGCAGTCCTTAATGTCCCCCTTCAGCTCCAGGTCGAGTGCTTTGGGCAAAGCCACATCACTGAAATCAGAATACTTCTGGAATGCTAGGAGATAAACAGAGACACTGATTCATTCATGATTAAGCACAGTCTTGAGAATCTTTCTTTCTGGGTGTGACCTGTTTGTGTGTGGTTACATTACACCTGTTTGTCTGGGTGTGTTTGTACCTCTGTTGTGTGTTGGAACCTATGTCGTGATTTTGTACCTGGCTATTTTGGAGACTCTGCAGGCCTTCTGTGTGTTTGTGTGTGTTTGTACTCATTAATATGCCTTACCTTTGGCGAGCTGTGGGCCGCTCCTGCTGCGGGAATGTCAATGAAGACGGCGACATCAGTCCCTTTGGTATTCTCTCCTGCCTCAAAGAGAGCCTAGGAAACAATTTTACCCTATTAGAGACTGACTATGTGCCCAGACGTTATCAATGTTGTTAAAGGTTGTGATGAGCGCAATCCTACCCTTGCATCATTTTTGGCAAGATCGATGTCCACGTCAGTGTCTTCACCCCAGTCATCCGTCAGAAGGGCCAGAATTGCAGGGGTGAAGTCTCCACTGGTCTCACTCCAAGTCCTTCTGGTATTCTGTAGGAGAAAGCGAGAGAGACATTTATAACGCTTCAATACATCCTTACACTCATGATAGATCTTGAAATGAACACATATTCACACTATCCATGAAGGTCCTCTTGATCTGACGAATCTCCTCGTTTGACCTTGATGCCAGAATTTCTACCAGAAGATCCTAATTTGTGCCCAAACGCTATTGAACAAAACAAGAACAATATCGAATAGCAATTGAAGCATAGACCTGTCCTACAGTACATGATAATATCCTGAATGTTTGCATGACCTCTGTACCTACAGTATACTGTATATTAGATGTTTTATCGCTTTGGTACTATTTTTACAAGTATGTGGTAACATTTCACAACTCTGAGTACAAAACTTAAAAAAAAGAAAACACACAAAATACAACACACAAAATCACACAGTAACTTTTTCACCAAACCTAATCAGTGTTTCATCTGGAAATACCTTTTATATAAAGTACATTTCTTTCCCAATACAATGCTCACAATACATTTCATATGATTCTCTTCTCATTTGTTTATATAAATTTGACCATCACTTAATCCGATTGCGCTTAATGGTTAATCACTTAACTGTTTGGTAAACCGATAGATTTTAAACTAGATGTATATATGCACTCTGATTTATCATTACATGTTACAGTAAATTTATATTTTTAATCAACGGTTGTGTGGTGAGAGATGTTTACAATCCAAATGAATGCACAATGACACGTTTTGAATGAAAGACTGGCTGTGTTACAAGTGTGACCAGTTTGGAGTTTGGTACTAATCATCAGCAGGGCCAAAACCACATCCTTCAGATCTGACAGAGCTGACTTCAGGTCATCAGCAGGGCCAAAACCACATCCTTCAGATCTGACAGAGCTGACTTCAGGTCATCAGTCAGAGCCTGGAACAAGATGGAGGGAAGGGGGTTAGTAAGGTGGTAACAGTTTGGGGAGGGGACGAGATGTTTAAGGGGCAGTTAGGAGTGGGGATTGGCTGAGGGGACCATGTTGTGACACATGCCCAGTAGACTGCTCATAGACTATTTTGATTTGTTGTCTCTGCCCATTGCTCCTCTTCACCAGAACTGTCATAGTCATATCCTCATCCACTCCTATAGAGGTAATATTGATCATTAATAAAAACACAACTAAACCGACTGAGTGAATAGTTAAATAAAGGTTAAATAAAAAATTAAAATTAAATAAAATAGAAGCACATTGGACCGAAACTAGTTGAATCAACGTTGTTTCCACCTTATTTTAACAAAGAAATGTAATGTGATGATATTGAATCAATGTGAATGTGGAATTTGTCGTTGTTGATATTATGTTGAATTCACGTTAGTTGACAACTCAACCAAATGTAAATCAAAACCAGACGATGAACTGACTTCTGTGCCCAGCGGAAGGGGGGCTTGGAGGTTGGAGTATTCTGATACATGATGTTCTTACCTTTGGCTTCAATGGCTTTCTCAAGAGCTGCTGCCTCGCCACTAGCACTTAAGTGTGGATATGGGGCTACTGTTCCATAATACACAGGCTTTGATTTACCAAACATTTGTGAGGTGACTTCCATCTTTCCAGCTGTTATGTCTGTTTCCATCTACAGCTGATGTGAAGGTTTCCATCTCTGCAGCTGTTGCGACGGTTTCAATCTCTACTGGTGCGACTGTTTCCATCTTTACAGTTCTGTGAAAAGAATTCCTGTATGTACAGTGTAACAGGTGTTGTAATTACTGATTGTTACACTGTGCTTATCTCAGTCAACTTAACCCTATCACTAGTCCTCACCCTAATCCTAAGTAATAGCAGTATAATTGCAGTGTACTTGTTACACTGTACTAACTGGAATAAGTACACAGTAATAAGGGCGACTGTAATGTAAAGTGGTACCAACAATTTCAGAAACGGAATTATAATTAAAGCTTCAATACGTAACTTTTTTTGCAACTTGACCAAATTCACATAGAAATATGAGTTATAGATATGTTGTTCTCATTGAAAGTAAGTCTAAGAAGCGGTAGATCAGCTGAAAATAAAATATTTTGGCTTATGGAAAATATATTTCACAAATGGTACAATGATTCTCTACACTATACATTGCTTATTTTGTCACATAAACTGAAATTAAGCAAACTTTTAGAATTTTAGCAGCCAGGAAATGATGGAATGATTTCTGCATAGTGCACCTTGAAAGAGAATGAGCACAAGTGCATCAATACTTCTTATACGTTCCTTATGGTCACAAGGCCGCAGGGCCAGACGGATTACCAGGACGTGTACTGCGAACATGCGCTGACCAACTGGCAAGTGTCTTCACTGACATTTTCAACCTCTCCCTGTCCGAGTCTGTAATACCAACATTTTTTAAGCAGACCACCATAGTCCCTGTGCCCAAGAACACTAAGGTAACCTGCTTAAATGACTACAGACCCGTAGCACTCACATGTGTAGCTATGAAGTGCTTTAAAAGGCTGGTCACGGCTCACATCAACACCAGTATCCCAGAAACCCAAGACCCACTCCAATTTGCATACCGCCCTAACATATCCACAGATGATGCAATCTCTATTGCTCTCTACACTGCCCTTTCCCACCTGGACAAAAGGAACACCTATGTGAAAATGCTATTCATTGACTACAGCTCAGCATTCAACACCATAGTGCCCTCAAAGGTCATCAATAAGCTAAGGACCCTGGGACAAAACACCTCCCTTTGCAACTGGATCCTGGACTTCCTGACGGGCTGCCACCACGTGGTAAGGGTAGGTAACAACACATCCGCCACGCTGATCCTCAACACAGGGGCCCCTTGGGGGTGCGTGCTCAGTCCCCTCCTGTACTCCCTGTTCACTCACGACTGCACAGCCAGGCACGACTCCAACACCATCATTAAGTCGACAACGATGAGACAGCCTATAGGGAGGAGGTCAGAGACCTGGCCGTGTGGTGCCAGGACAGCAACCTCTCCCTCAACGTGATCAAGACAAAGGAGATGATTGTGGACTACAGGAAAAGGAGGACCGAGCACGCCCCCATTCTCATCGACGGGGTTGTAGTGGAGCAGGTTGAGAGCTTCAAGTTCCTTGGTGTCCACATCACCAACAAACTAACATGGTCCAAGCACACCAAGACAGTCGTGAAGAGCGCACAACAAAACCTATTCCCCGTCAGGAGACTGAAAATATTTGGCATGGGTCCTCAGATCCTCAAAAGGTTCTACAGCTGCAGCATCGAGAGCATCCTGACTGGTTGCATCACTGCCAGGTATGGCAACTGCCCCGTCTCTGACCACAAGGCACTACAGAGGGTAATGCGTACGACCCAGTACATCACTGGGGAAAAGCTTCCTGCCATCCAGGACCTCTATACCAGGCGGTGTCATGCACCCAAAAAATTTCAAAGACTCCAGACACCCTTTTTTTGTTTGTTTAAAATAAAAAATTAAAAAATGAACTGCATTGTTGGTTAGTGGCTTGTAAGTAAGCATTTCACCTGTTGTATTCGACGCATATGACTAATACAATTTGATTTGACTTGATTGATTTGAATGTAAGAAAACCTCACCTGTTCACCTGAAGAGATTGTCCTGAGCCGCAGTTGTCTTGACTGTGTTGTTCACTACTCAACAACACACCTTGCAGTGTCTCCACCATTCACTTCTCAAACCCCTCAGAGCTGACATTTTATCCCTCAAGCGAACCATGTTCAACCACAACAGATGTAGCATACTAGTGCCTCTGTTAAAGATGACAGTAAGAAGCAGAAATGCTGCAAATCAATGGTTATGTAGTGGCTTTGATAGCGGTGATGTTTGATGTTCTCCTCCAACACAATAAAAGTGATGAGCATTTCACGACATACCATGACGACGTGTTGTGTTAACAAAATGTTACGTGAAAGTCATATTCATTGAGTGAAATACAGAGCCAATAGGCATGTACAGTATGTGGATAAAAGGTTGAAATGTGTTTTCCCAAACCGTTTCAAACACAACCGTTCGAAATCTGTTATTCCAAACCGTTTCAAACACGAGGGGCCAAAACTCAATAAAGACACAATTGCAGTTGAATAATTGTATATCTCTTTATACACTGACTGTACAAAACATTAAGAACACCTTCCTAATATTGAGTTGCCCCCCCACACATGGATGCTGGCTCATGTTGTCTCCAATGCTTCCCACAGTTGTGTCAAGTTGGTTGGATGTCCTTTGGGTGGTGGACCATTCTTGATACACACAGGAAACTGTTGAGAGTGAAAAACCCAGCAGAAAAACCCAGTTCTTGACACAAACCGGTGCGCCTGGCACCTACTACCATACCCCATTCAAAGGTACTTAAATCTTTTGTCTTAACCATTCAACATCTGAATGGCACACATACACAATCCATGTCTCAATTGACTCAAGTCTTAAATATCTTTCTTTAACCTGTCTTCTCCCCTTCATCTACACTGGTTGAAGTGGATTGAACAAGTGACATCAATAAGGGATCATAGCTTTCACCTGGATTCACCTGGTCAGTCTATGTCATGGAAAGAGCAAGTGTCCTTCATGTTTTGTACACTCAGTGTACAGTCCCCAACCTAATCCAAAATGTGAATTTGTTCTTAGGCAATTAGTAGCTCAAATCCAACACTTTCTTGTACAATTCAAAACATTTGCAAATTCTTAAGTTGAACAATTGTTAGATTTATAAAAAATCTTGACTCTTATTCTTCTTCTGGGTGCTAGTGTCTTGGAGGTGGCTGTCCTCTCCCCCGTCCCCGCCCTGGTCCCCCTCCTGGTCCCTGCTGACCATTTCCAGGCAGAGGTCCAGGCCCCCGGGGACCCGGTGGGCGGGTCACTGCGCCTCGAGCGTTGGGATTTGGTGATGACAGGGACACGTCTTTCTGCAGGTTCACATCCTTGCCTGCAGTTCCTGGCCTCACTTTTGTAGACTTTCCACCTTGGTCTGCTTTATTGTCTGGTCAGGGAAGACATAAGGGGGAGTGCATTGTCTCAAAGTCTAAACAAGTACAACCATATTTTTGCTCATGCAACCTGGACGTAACATAGTAAATCCTGGACACTCCAATTAGTGTGATATTTTATGTTTTGTATGGTATGTATTAATTTGTGGATGTCCATCATCCATTTCATATGATATGTTACGAATTACAACTTGCACATTCTACAATATGTTACGAATTTGCTAAACTTATGATATGTTACGAATTCCAATTTGTTGTGGCTAACATTATCTAGGTGGTTAACGCTAACGTTGGATAGGTGGCTAGCGTTAGCTATGGTTTAGGGGTTAAGGTAAGGGTTAAGGTTAGGGGTAGGAGTTAAGTTAAAGGGTTAAGGTTAGGGAAATGGCTTGCTAACATGCTAAGTAGTTGCAAAGTAGACAACAGTTGTAAGTAGTTGCTAATTAGCTAAAATGCTAAATGTGTCCATGATGAGATTCGAACACGGAACCTTTGGGTTGCTAGATGTTTGCATTATATACCTACCCATCCACCCCAACCAACCATCCACCCTATTTTTGTTTTTGCCTTAAGTAACTTTCTGTTTTATGTAACCATACCAAACAGAACATATCATATTAATTTGAGTGTCCTCGGAGTTACGTTTACCATGTTACGTCTAGTCTATGAGACCAGGCTGGCTCATGATATCGTTGATTTCAGCTATATTTAACATCAGGTCAAACAAGATCACCTGTGTTGCGCTATTGGAGCTAAGGTTTCCTACACATTTGAACTGAAGGTATGATGCTCACCTGCACCTGTCTCTGGTGGGGGAGCTGGGGGCAAGAGAGAGCGGTTGGGGAGCAGGTCCTCCAGGTCCTTCATGACCTGGTCTGTGCTTTCAGTGTTGTTCCTCCTGTTCTTCTCCTCATCTCTTGCCTAAAGAGAGACAGAGAGAGAGAGTGTGTGTTTGTGTGAGTGATAGATGAAAGATAGATATATACATGTAAACGAGCAAGAGCAAGAGAGTATTATTTAAATACTGGTCAAAAGTTTTAGAACACCTACTCATTCAAGGGTTTTTCTTTTTTCTTTTGACTATTTTCTACATTGTAGAATAATAGTGAAGAAAACTATGAAACTGTTGGGAAAGCATTCCAGGTGAAGCTGGTTGAGAGAATGGCAAGAGTGTGCAAAGCTATCATCAAGGCAAAGGGTGGCTATTTGAAGAATCTCAAATATAAAATATATTTTGATTTGTTTAACACTTTTTGGTGACTACATGATTCCATATGTGTTATTGCATAGTTTTGATGTCTTCACTATTATTCTACAATGTAGAACATTGTAAAAAAAGAAAGAAAGAAAGACCCTTGAATGCGTAGGTGTTCTAACACTTTTGACCGATAGTGTACATATTAACCACATAACATTTTTACGTGAGACTGAATTAATTTGAAAAACCCTCAGACTCACCATCTGCATCTTCTTCTTCAGCTCCGCGTTGGCATGTTGGTACGCCTCAGATACCGAGTTCAGATAGTAGATAGCCAGTCTGTGGGGAAGTACATATCCATCTGTTTACAAATGTAGATATGCAGTATCCTAATAGATATATATATATAGATATATATGTGTGTGTGTGTATGTGTAGCTATATACTTTTCTACTCACACCATCAGTAGCACAGCTGGTATAATGAGGCCAGGGTTGGCTGCATAGCCCATCAGTGTTCCCAGAAAGGCAGGCAGGTCCAGGTCTATCGTCTCCATGATGACATCAAACATCTTGGCCTTCCCACTGTGGAGATCACAGATTGTGTGAGTCTGTATTTGTGATTATCTTTTTTCTGAGTATGTAGCTACAGGTATGTGTCCTTACATATTGTATATTGTTTGTCTGTGTTTATGTGTAGAGGTGTGAGTGCATTTGCAGGGATTCTCCTCTATGAATGTGTATGTCCTACAGAACAGTAAACATGCCTGTGTGTATGTGTGTGTTACCTGAATGGCCCACAGTCAAAGGAGGGTGGCAAAGTCATGATGGTGTAGACCACAGGCAGTAGACTGAGAAAGAGGATGAGAAGGAGAAGGCCCATGTAGAAGTTGTTGGATTTGGAGGCTTTGAAGACCCTCTCATGGGGCACGTTAGTGGCCATTACGGCCCAGCACTGGTAATACATGGAGGAGAGGAGACGCAGGACGTTTATCCCTACCAGCCCTGGAGCATAGAATGCACCCATCCTGAAAGACACACACACACACACACACACACGCACACACGCACACACACACACACACACACACACACACACACACACACACACACACACACACACACACACACACACACACACACACACACACACACACACACACACACACACACACACACACACACACACACACACACAGGGTCAGCGAAGGGAATATAGAATATACTACATGAGTTCTATAGTTCTACAACCAGAATAGAAATATCTCTTACCAGATCATTCCTTGGTTGAAGACCAGACCAAGAACGTTGCCACTGATGTCAAACTCTCCATACGATGGCTACAGAGGGAGATTACAATCCATATCACAAACAGTGGTAAACAACCTCTGCCTGGCAACAAAAATGTAGACCTCTAGAACATCCCCACCAATAGACAAAATAAGACATTTGTAACAATGTCATATACTGCAGCCCTTTGTAACAATGACCAGTGGAGCACGTACATATGTGGCTTCGAGGTCCCAGCACCAGCAGTAGTTGAGGAACCTGACAATGACAGCCCGCGCAAAGTCACCAATCAGGATGGTCAGGTAGGTCACCTGGATGTCTGACACGGTCAGCTTCACAAACTCCTGTCATATGATGAACATCACAGACAGGGCTTTACAAAGGTACATTACATACAACAGAAACAATGACCATATCACACCAGAGATGAGGATATCAGTAAGGTGTCAGTACTATGCCGACGGCGGTCTCCCAGCATGGCCCCCTGATGACATCAGAGGGGTCCATGGGGGGTGGGGTGGTGTCCGTGTCATTGTTGTAGAGGGTGAAGTTAGCGTAGTATTCCTTCAGGGCCCAGATGGACGCATTCCTAATGGACACCTCCTCCTCAAGCTGAGTGGAAGGAAGGAAGCCATCGAATCACAGGTCATCCATTACAATGCACAGGTCATCCATTACAAGGAGCATCAGTCCTAAGAGTATGAAACTAATCCCTCACTACAGGATGCACTGCGTTGTTTACAGAACATGTAACTCAACAATCCCAGTATTAAACCTTATCCTTCTCGTTGACGCTTTCTTATTATCCCAAAAAGGATCCTGTAATCCCGCTCTCAATGTAGATTTAAGATGAACAAGAAAGAGCTAATGTCTGGTAGTGGCCTGAGGTAGTGTGAGGCAGCCTTACAGTACCTTGTTGTTGACCTCATCAAACAGGGCAAACAAGAAAGTGTACAGGTTTCCCAAAAAGAGGGCAAAGATGCGCCCCAGCTGCCATTTGAGGGCGATCCGGGGGTGGTACTCCTCCAGCTCAGCGATGGTCTCAAACAGGGGAGGACACACCAGACCCAACAGGGACATGATGAGCTCCAACTACACAGTGGGACCATGGGAGGAATCATACCATCTCTCCACTACACCACCACTTTACACAACACCATGTGATCAAACATATTTCGGTGATGAAATAGAGAGGGAAGTTTGTTTAGTCATTAATGAATGAGATATGAGATACACTATTATGATATAATATCATTATAATTTATTCCAAATAGAAACTGATTCCATTGGTTTCAAAGGATGTACTTGGCATCAACACCATTCTCCAAGCATTACCTCGTTTTTCTCGTACCAGCTCAGGTCGTCTCTGTTGGCGAACTCCTGGGACCTCTTCACCACAAAGAAGATGAGGTAGCCACTTCCTCCCAGGCAGCAGATGATCATGACGTTGGCCAGCACACGCAGGAACCTCCTCAAGTGGATGTTCTCATCCTTTTGGTTCTCCTGCTCATCCACGATGGACTCCTGCACTCAGACAGACAGAAAGACAGTTAGCTTATGGGCCACTAACATGTTTAAGTGGTGCTGTGTAGTTAGTGGGAATAATATATGTAATTATATTGGATTGAATACAGTAAAGAATACTCAGAAGAACAACATTCAAAAGATCAGACATTGTGATGAAGTTGCGGAAATAGTACACAGGTCTCCATGGTTACCTTGAAGCTGGTGGTGATGGAGGCGTACTTGTTGTCAGCCGTCTCGGCGTTGCCGATGAGGTAATCCCAGCTGGTGAACATCTTCCAGGCAAAGGTGAACTCCCCGTCATCTCCGTCCCCTCCCCCCACGTCAGCATTCTTAGCCATTCTATCAAAACATATATGAATGACAGTGGGGAAAGGTCGTCATCCATTTTTAGATCAAACACCATGAACAAACTAAATGATTTATATTTATTTGTTAATTTTGATCCCCATTAGCTTTTGCCGAAGCAGCAGCTACTCTTCCTGGGGTCTATCTTGATGTGTTAGGCTGTGTTTGACATATGTGTGACATCTGATCGTATTTTATAGGTGCGGGATTGGGTGGTGACTCACGTTCGTATCACCACCATCAGGCTGTAGCCAAAAGTCCCCACTCCTACCATGAGGTAAGACAGTGGGAGTCGGAACTTCAGTAGCCCAATGGTCCTCTGGTTGTTGTAGTAACCATAGAAGAGGACTGAGTATTTGCAATACCCCTGAGAGAGAAAGAAGTGATCGCAGGTGATGAACTGTGCTCTTATAGTTTACCAATAAACTGTCTTCTGATCTTCACAGGTGTCTCCAGACCCATGCTGATCATTTAAATAGCACAATATGAAATATCATCACATCATATGAGCCTGAACTCTTTGATATGGTAATATTTTATATGCTTTCATGCAGAGTAAATAGAGGGTAGCCTATCTCGACTGCATGTTTTAACCCACGTTGAAGTCCATGAGGACAGAGTAGTCTTGAGCAGTGGGCTGCTCAGCTCTGGGCACTGTCTTCCTGGGAATGGATCCATACGGAAGCCCCATCAGAACCTGGAGCCATAACACATTTAAATAATGATTGATAGACTACTAGAGCATACATTAGAGTTGTATCTATGTGTTAAAACTCTTTGTGTGGCGGTTTTACCTCTGGGATCACAACCAGTCCGAAGGTTAAGCCAAACAGGACCATGTTCATGCCATACATCCAGCGCAGGAAGATGAAGTAGGAAGCAACTGAGGACCCAAAGTGACCTGAGGGGAGAGAAGTGACCTATAGGGTTTCTTCACTAGGTAGTAGTGCTCAGCTGTCATTCAACTGGCCTTTGTAAATCAGCTCAGTATATTACTGTATCTTGTGTTGTGACCTGTGTTCAGGAATATTTTCAGTATATTGGTGTTTCTAAAGTGTAGAGTATCAGGTAACTCACTTTCAACCTCTTTTATCTTTCGTTCCCATGGTATGCAAGTCGTTTTGAAATTTTCAAAATCTCTTTGGAATTTGATCCATTTCTGGAGAAAAAGAAAGACACTCATTATTATAACCTCGTATTTTGACAACCACAAAAAGCTAAGCGGCAGAAAAGAATATATTGTGCTCATGGCTCCCATACCTTCATCATCATGACTTTATAGGCATAAAACTTCCTGCCTTTCCCTTTTCCCAGAGCCCCTTCAAATTTATCCACAAATTCTTGACATTCTCTGAGAACAAATCATAAGGTTAGCAACAGAACATCTACAGTCAAGCTCAAATAAATTGATAAAATTAACTAAAATAGGAAAAATATTATGACAGGCGGTGCAGAAAATACGTTAAAATGGGGTAAAAAAACACAGCTATGATCAACGAATAGAGCTAATTATTATCTGAAAGTGTGTCTCAACTTCATCCTGACAGCATATGTCATTTTTCCAGTAGCTTATGCGAGTGCAATCAGTCAACTCGTTCATTACTTCAGATGTACCAGCCTCCTCTTCATTCGCCAGGGCTTGTTCCTCATAATAGCTATGACCTTCTTCTTCTCCTCCACCTCCTCCTTCAGTCGTTCCATCTCTCCCTCTGACATGGACTCTTCCTCTGAGTCTGTGTTAGAGTCTGTGTCTGAGCTGGGAGATAGATAGAAGATAGAGGAAGGGAGACCGAGTGGAACAGCGAGAGAGGAAGACAGATTGTTAGGAGAGAGCGATCAAAGGGAAAGAGAGGTGAGTGATGGAGAGAGACAGAGAGAGAGAGATTGTTGGACAACGGTTAGAAAGGATGTCCCTCTATTTCTCTTGGTGCAAATATTGTATAATACAGTTAAGTAAGGTATTTGACCCATTATTTTGATTCCTGTGCTGTTTAGTACTACGTTTAGGATCTTGGGCCCTGATTTCCACTCAAGATACCTGCTCTCTTTCTTCTTCTTCTTCTTCTTGTCCTTCTCGTCTTCCTTCTCCTTTCCTTTGCCCTTCCCTTTGGCGTCTCCTTTCTTATCTTTGGTATCCTCTTCTTTCCCCTTCTTTCCTGTGGCTCCCTTCTTGTTTCTCTTGTTCCCCTTCTCTTCCTCGCTGTCCTCATCACTGTCCTGGGCCTTTCCTCCTTTCTTTTTGTTTGCTGCTCCTTTATTTGCTGCTCTTCCTTGTCTTCTCTTGGGGGTGTCCTCCTCACTTTCATCGTCGATGTCACGTGACTTGGCAGACTTCTTCTTATTGGCTCCTCTGCGGTTTCTGGGGGCCTCCTCTTCCTCCTCGTCCTCATCATCCTCATCGGCTGGCTTTTTGCCCCTGCCGCGGGCTCCTCCTCTGCCAGCTGCCGGTCTTCTGTTCCCTCTCCTTCGACTGGTGTCATCTGTATATATATATATACACACACACACACAAAAATGTATGCGCGAGAACACACACACAACAGCTTACCACATGCAAAAAGATACACTTTTAGTACAATGTAAAAAAAACACTAGTACAGATAGAGCTGAAGCTTTTTAAATATCAGGTCAATTCTAACAACCAGTGTCAGTAGCTGTCCTCCTTCTTCACAGAGAAAGACACCACTATCAGCTCTGTTTATACGGGTCAGGTGAGAACTCATCTCCGCTTACCCTCACTGTCACTCACGTCCCCTTCGATCTCGATTCCAACTGAATGACAACGCAAACAAATAAATTTCCACCATTCATTCAAAACATCTCTAAAATGGCCCAGCATGAATCTATAAAGGAATTTTGCATTTGCATCTCATATAAAGTCTTTATATCACCTCAAAGCCAGAGCATGAAAACATTAACAACTGGGATTCTGAATCCCAACTCACCATCCTCAATCTTCGCCGCCACATCACTCTTCCTAGGCATGGTGGTTGACGTGAGGTATTCTCTGAAGGTACTGGGACTTTAACTCTCTCTTCTTTCCTGACTGTGCTCTGTAACTCTGGACTGAATGCACCAACCCCTCCCCAGGTACACAGAGCCAGAGCTCTACCGGGACCTGTACCTCGCTCCAGTAACTAACTCCCCATCACTATGACAACTACAGCATGTGACCTGCCTCCATAGGTGTTATATTGTTTCTGGAAACCAAAACATGATATCATAGCTGCAGACATCAAGGAGTGTGTAACTTAATCACAGCAACAACAACAAAAAAGTTCCAGCATGATCTGGTGTTGGTTTTCTTAAATAAAACCCAGAGAACCCCCATAGAGAACCTGAGGAACCATTTCAGTGGACAGCGTCTGTGTCAGACAGAAGGTTAAGGGAGTGGACCTTCTCTACGGTCCGTATAGCAGCAGAAGGACAAGTACATTTAAACAGTTAGAGATACTCTCACTCGTCTGGACATCAGACACCATGACCACACACAGACCAAGACGAACAGCCTTAAAGATTTAATGAAGGTTAAGGTTTCCTTTTCAAGACCCATTAGGCAAACCTCAAACACATTATACACATCTTACATATTGAATGTGCTATTGATACAATACCTACAGAATATTGGAGGACTATTGCCCACAATGACGGAGGGAGAATGTACAGCGGTATGTGTAGTAACACATACAGTACACACACAAAGATACAGAGCACACACCTCTGAGCCTGTCGGCCCCCATTAAATAATGAAGAGGAGCTCATCTTCCACAGCCAAAACTACACCATCATCCACCCTGTCAAGTAGAAAACACACACACGCACACATGCATAAAACATTGCATCTATCACCAGTATATATATTTTTTAAAAGTGCAATCATAATATTTCCAACCAATAACATTCCAGAAATGATTCCACCTTCAATGATAAAAGTAAACCCCCAAGTCATCATCATCAGCTTTCATGCAGTCATCACTCTATTCTGAAAACGTCCGTGCTTCAAAATTACTCAGATGATTTTAAATCAATATTTAATGCATTCTTGCCATGAATTGTGCATGAGTATTTAATGTTAATGCTTCTAGTCTGGAGGATGCAGTAATATCACTTTAAGGGGAGGTTTACCCATTTTTTGTTTTGTTACAGAGAAAATAGTTTTTTACATTTTGCTGAGTCATGTTTGAATTATGCTGTTTACAACATCAATAACAGCAACAACAAAAATAACAGTGGAACCTTTAAAAAAACAGAATTGTGCAGAAACATTCAGAATGGCATTCCGATGTAATAGGAGTTGGTTTGGAGTGTTTTCTAACATACTGTGGACACTGTAATCAATGGGCAAGTGATGACTAGTGGAACAAAATATTTTAAAAAAGGGTTGAAAAAAGTATATATGTAAAAATGTCAGACAGGACAGGAGGAATGTATAGTCTGCTGAAAAAAACACTACAATCATGTAAAGCCACTCAGTCAATGGACATCACAAGTTCTTGAAAAGACAAACAAATACACGGTTTGTATGCCCGTTTTGAAGGGGATACAGCTACATGTCACCTTGACTTGTGTACAAATCAGCAAGGAACATAGATCTGATAAGGTGGCGACGAAAACAAATGATCAGTCAGAGCAGTCTCCAGCCTGTCACCTACTGGACAAGAGGGATATTAGCATTGGGTTTGTGATAATCTCCAGTGGGCACTCAGTTGACCAAATGACACAAGATTTTACTTCTGGGTTAACAAAGATTAGTTTTGTGAACAAAGAGGTGTTTAGTTCGAGCATAATCCATACAGTAGCACCCAATGAGTGGTGAACATTTAGAAACAGATGGTTTAGAAATCCTAGAAAATAAAGTGTGCGGAAATTCTGTTTGTGTAAAATAAAAAGTACCTCCCTGTAGCTCATGTCTCCCTGTACGGCCTGTTATTCCTAGCCTTATCATAACTGTGTCACTTGACAAGGACAAACAGTGTTTCTCACCACTTAATGATATATTGTAATAGCGCACAAATGATTGATATTACTGATCAACTCAACAACTTACTTATGAACTATGCAGACAAGCAAGTATACTAGCAGGTAGACTAGCCAATGGACAAATAAACCTATTATGTGACTTGTAATGTAGGTACATATGTTTATGCTCTGTCAGCAGTGGTGTAAAATACTTAAGTAAACATACTTGAAAGTACTACTGAAGTAAGTTTTTGGGGTACCTGTACTTTATTTGACTATTTAAATTTTTGACAACTTTTACTTTTACCTGACTACATTCCAAAAGAAAATGCACTTTTTTCTCCATATATTTTCCCTGACACCCAAAAGTACTCGTTACATTTTGAATGCATAGCAGGACAAGAAAATTGTCTAATTAACACTTATCAAGAGAACATCCCTGATCATCCCTACTGCCTCTGATCTGGCGAACTCACTAAGCACAAGCTTGTTTGTAAATTATGTCTAAGTGTTGGAGCGTGCCCCTGGATATCCGTAAATTTTAAAAACAAGAAAATTATGCCATCTGGTTTGCTTTATAAAAGGAATTTTAGCAATTACATTTACTTTTGATACTTAAGTATTTATAAAGCAAATACTTTTAGACTTTTACTCAAGTAGCATTTTACTGGGTGACATTTTCCATTATGGTATCTTTACTTTTACTTAAATATGACAATTGGGTACTTTTTCCACAACTGTCTGTCAGAGAACTGGCAATCACAAGAGGTCCAACTCATTGCCCAGAGATTTCTTTCTCCCACATGGTGTTTGGGGGCCTTTTATAGTAATCCACAGGGTGCCTGCTGTGACTGTGACCCCTGGGTTGTTGAACAACCCATTGTTGAATGGGTTGTTGGTGGCATTGTAACACAGAGAAAGTAGTTTAATAGAGCTGAAAAGCGTTCTAGAACGTCTGCGTTCTGCAAAAAATGTGCACACAAGGACGTATCTATTTCAATGGGGGGATAGTGGTTACTCATATTTGCACTTTGTCCTTATTTGATTGAGCAGACATTGTGTATGCTATTGCTATATAGATCGGAACATTACAACTCAAGCAAAAGTTGTTTATCTTAAGTTAAGCTTGTTAAGACAAGCAAAAGTTATCTATTATTTATCATAGTATGGGAATCATGTTATATTTAAATAATATGCTGTAAATTATATAATTATGACAGTGTTTGGCAACTAACTTGAAATGTATGAAATTGTCCAAAAAAAGAATGTAGGAAATTTCTGTTTGTTTTTTTAAGTGGACATGGTTTCACATTGACTGTTGACCTAGTGAACCATCTTAGTAAACCTAAAGAGCAACTATTAAGTGTTTATTTTAAAAATAGGTTATTGGACTGGTCTAGGTGGCATTATTAAAAAGGAAAACATATTTATACAATTTTGCTGCCCACTATGGTGTGCCTGCCAGCAGTGCCCCAGTGTAGTCATGGAGGCCTCATCATGCGCCCTCATCGTGCCAGGCTCAGTGCAAGAACCCTGACAAACTTTATCTTTCTGAAATGTAAATGTAAGGTGTCCAGGGCAGTAAGTATATTTTAGGGATAAAGGTCATTACATTTGATATATAGAACACTTCGGTAGTGCAGTTATTGAACATTTGTCAGTTTTTTTGGTTTAGATTCATACTTGTCATTTAACTTCCCTCACCTACAGATTTTCTGTTTGACAGAATAAAGTGAAATATAGACAATGTCTTGCACAAAATACCATGCACTTTAAAATGTTGTTAGACTTTTTTCATATCCGGTACAATTACTTTAACGTAAACTGCCTACATTTGAAAAGGAAATGTATTTTGATTTAAATAGCGCCCAATGTGCTTTCTTTCATACAAGTATGGACTACTGAACAAGGGAGTCTCTTCAAATAATTTACAAGACACACCAGGCAGAAAGCCATTGCCAAAAGGGACTTGAGACTTGACCCTAAAAGACTAGTGAACATCTCTGATGTACACGGAGAGCTAACATCCATAACATGCATGTCAATATCTCTGGCTCAAAGTAGAGGAGGTTGACAGTATCACTACTTCTTTGTGATAGGTACTGATAAGAAGCAGCAGCAAATGGGGATCCTTAATAAATACAAATGCAGACTTAAAAAGCAGCACCTCCAGTTATAGCACGGAGGGAGAAATTGACTCATTCGGGTTTTGCCCCTCTGCATAGTGAAATACCATGGGCAGTGTAGCAAGCCAATGCAATTATGTAGATACTTGCAAAGACATTGGAGTCTTCGAGACATGGGGAAAGGCATCACCTTCACTGTTGCAACACGTTAAAAGCTTCGCTTCAACGTGAAAACAAATTATAATAGCTAATGGCATCAACAGTAAATAAAATGGCCACGGGTTACATAATTCTAGATCTCTGTACATCATTTTATTTACATGATACAATTTTGCAGTAATGTTGTGTAACAAGATTATATGCGCAGTACATAAATATAATGATGGTTTGTACAAACTTGCATAACTAAAAAGGGTTAAAAAGGTTAAAACATAGATAAAGTGAAATCTCACAGCCCTACAGAGTGAACAGCAGGACAAAATATAACAGAAAAACTAAAAGAATCTAAATCAACAAGAGTGAGTCCACTGGACCAGTTCTGACTACTGAGGAACACAAGCACCTACTTGCATACATACAAACATACACAATACTCATCCACCATCCATCCAAGTCTACTGGACAACACTTGTGTTTAATACATAGTATGTGACACACACTCCACAATATATCAAACATATCAGCACACATACATTAAAAATAAAAAAAACACAGAAGTGAAACATTGATCAAAAGATTAGTGGACCTAACCCTTCCAACCTCAGCAATCTGGTTCATTTAGGCTTTTTGTCATTGATACAACAACCCATGCAAAACACTCCATATCTTCATAAAAACATGGACACGAGAAGGGGGGGGGAAAAAGAGCACAGAATGGGCATCAACACTGTCACATGACCCAAGTGGCTGGATGAGTGAGGTCAAATGACCTGACCTTGATCTCATTGCAGGAAGTCTTCCTCCAATTTCCCATCCACCCAGTCAGAGGCAGCGCCAAGTTTCCCCTTCAAATGAACATCACAGCATCAAACCTAAATACTTCGTTAGGAAATAATCTTTAACGGATACAAGTAAACCTAAGCAATGTTTTTTAGTGCAGCACACATTGCCAGAAGAATGAACCAGTGGAGCAGGCTTGTATGACAATGATATTCGGTTTGATTCAGATGCATCTCTGATGAGAGCCAATAAGGTTGGAATAGAACACATCCATCCAGCCATCCTCCAAGTGTCAGGGGTCTGGCTGCTTTCACCATTCCTACTGGATGATAACTTCATTTCATAAGCTTCCCCAAGATGTTCTTTAGTTTACTAATAAATCAAGCTTTTCTTTTTTTACGTCACATCTTATCTCACAATAGGGAAATGTGCTTGAGGTCCTCCCCTGAACCGAGGCCCCATGCAGCACAGAAACAAACATGTCTGGTAGTACATATAAAACAGACTCCATTAGGACACCATGAGATATGTTGAGCAAAAACAGATATTTCCAACATAAGCCAGCTGTGACCTGTCACTGCGGGAGTGATCTGGTCGGGGTTGTAACAGTCTCATAGGCTAGTGCCCCCCATCCTCAGAAAAATCTCAACAATACAGAGATAGCCAGTCACAAAGTAGCTAACACATCAGATGGCCTACTTGACAACAATCAGACTCCCCCATAAACAGTGAGAATTAAGCCAGGTCCAAGTGTCTCCGGAAAAGCAAAAGTTCTAGTCTGTAGTAGTTTTTTTTAAACATTTTGATCTTTCTCATTTTTCTTTAATCATAAGCACAGACACCGACAGAAAACAAAAGAAAAAACGTGATCGTTCATGCATTGCAGGAAACTGGACCCCCTCAAACTGTAATTTAAAAAACTAGTCCTTTAGAACGCAGGTCAGCACGAGTCCTTTTTTAATCCAATCACTCAGTGTTCAAGGTCAAAGTGAGAAAAGGTCTTATATTCTCTGGATCTTGTCGGCCACCACCACAGGGTTCTCCTTGCGGATCTTGGCGGCGGCCTCTGCTTTGTAGTCGTACGGGCAGTTGTGCTTGTCTGAGTAACGGTGGAGTCCACAGAACAGGTTCCCACAGCGGCAGTCAAAACCTGGCAGATTCAAGTACAGTGAGTCACACTAATAGACATGGCTCATATCAACTCCGTACAGTGTATCAAACTCAAATCATAGAAGCATATGATAAGCCACAGCCTTCTTGAGGTGTAACTGACTGAATAAGCAGTAATGGAATGTTTGTCCTCACCTGTAAGACCAACCTTCTTGCGGCACATGAAGCACCTGTTCTTCTTCGGTTTGGGGGGTTCGGGTGATTTGGATTCGTCACTTCCGGCAGCACTGGGAGGGGAAGCGGAGGCGATGGGCTGAGTGACCACTGGAAAAATAAGAGAAAGCAAAATAAGACCACAAAAGAACAAAACTGGCCCAGAGAATATTCACAACCACCTCCCATCACAGGCCTGTAACCCCTCACAAGTGACCACCCCCACCCATATGAGTCAGACACCCACCAGGTTCTGCAAGCTCTGCTTTAGGCGATGCTCCTTCCTCCTCACAGGAAATGCTCATCTCGGTCATCTGTTGGGTAACAGGAAGAGCTGCTGCTGCCCCACTACAGTGAGAGAAAGAGAAGCTACAAAGCTTTACTCCAAATCTTCCACTTCATACTAGCCATCTCATACAGATGTAACGATATAACAAACGTGGTGCAAGAGAAGTGAAGGTCATTTGGTGTGGATTGGTCTTAAAGAATTGTTTCCATGGTCATTTATAAGTAGCAACAGACACTCACCTGGCAGCTTCGGCGTCAGCTTCAGCAGCAGCAGCCGCAGCATTATTCAATGTGGCCTCAATTCTCTGGATGGCAGAGGCCTCCATTGTGGGGCTACTGGAGACACTTCCACCTAAATAAGACAATCAATTATTGGATTTACTAGGAGAAATGGTCATGACCGCAAACCTGAGTCATAAGACATCTACAGATAAAAATGAACAAAAACAATTAACAGTTTATGGGGGAATGGCAGATCTTACCCATTGCACTCAGGGGGCTCACTCCTCCACTGTTCTGTCTGGTCAGGTGGTCCTTATAGCAGACAGAGCACATGCCACTGGTCCTGGGGTTTCCAAAGAAACCACAGCCGGTAGCACAAAGCATGGGCGCTTGACTCTGATTGGTCTCCTGTGCCATCTCTGCTGGGTAAATTGCCCTGGACAGAATCAAACAGACACGCTCATTAGAGAGCGAGACGTGTGGGCTACAAACAGCCGGGCAGAATTTCATCCGTCAAAAATTGGTCCAGTCACACATCAGACAACATTCAGTACACAGATTAACAATAGATAATGAACCCTTAACAAAGAAGCAATATTATATTCCAGCATTTTAATCTCGCTGGGCTGTCCTGGCATCGCTGCAGCCTTGAACTGCTTGCCGCCATTCTAAAAGCACTGCCACATCATTCAGATTCAGCTGTTGAACTTGCTCACCCTGTACATCAGGGTCAGAGTGGGTTTATTTTGAGCCACATTGAAAGTTCTCTAAATCAGATTTTCTCTCTGCCTTTTGATAGCCTCACTGTCCACAGTTCAGTTTTTTACAGCTTCATACGTTTAATCACCATTTGTTTCAAGTCACTCTTTCTGCACTGAGTGAATCAGTGTCTAGGCCTAGTTAAGAGTTTAAATCGAGATAACGTCGCCGGTGAGCTCAACACAGTCAATATGCGGCTGCCTGCATTGTTATCGTCAACACAAGGTCAACAGACAAGACAGGACTCTTCAAACAGCTGGTGGGATGTGCAGTCTTCAATTCAATCACTCGGCCCAACCAATCAGCTAACGATTTTCAACTGGACACAAAATTAAGCAGTCAGTTAGCATTAGCCAAGCTATAGCCCACTAGTATTTTCATGGGAAGATAAACTATAAAGCAAGAGTTGTGGGCGGGCCACAGAAATAATGAAATAAATTACTATGGCTGTGGCAGTTGTATCAGTCAGAACCAAATGGGCCCCACGCAAAAAACAAAAGCCAACAGTACACACCACGCTTTTTTGCAAAATGCGTCGGAGGGTTTCCCCGGAAATGCACTGCAATCGCCCCATCACGTGTTCCTGCTGACTAGTGTTGTTCACTGTCCCATGCTGCATTCCTAACCAAGAGGGACGTGGGAATTTACCACCAGAGTTAAATAGGACTCTAGACGGATAAAACCTGTTCTGGTATGGACATTGAGGGCTTCCACCACTTTAATGTAGAAGTAAATTGACTACTTCAAAATTGATACGTTTTCAACGGCGCTGCTGGTGCGTTCACAGACGCAATAATGGGACACACAATATCTATGTTTACCACGTACAAATGGGAAAAATCTATCTGAACGGCCCTCTAACTGGTAATTATTAGGGATGTGGCGGATTTTTTCTTGCAATACTGTTATCGTGGCAAAAATGCTAAGACGAAAACCAAACCTTTAAAAACCTGCTGTATGCATGAATGTAAGACGTGTGCTATAGCTTGGAAAATACACTGAACAAAAATATAAAACGCAACATGTAAAGTGTTGGTCCCATGTTTATGAGCTGAAATAAAAGATCTCAGAAATGTTCAATTCGTACAAAAAGCTTATTGCTCTGAAATGTTGTTCACAAGTTTGTTTAGATCCCTGTTAGTGAACAGTTCTCCTTAGTCAAGATTATCCATCCACCTGACAGGTGAGGTGCTGGGGGCTGCCTTAAACCGACATCCATGTCTTTGACGCCTGGGGAACAGGGGGTTAACTGACGGCCTACCCGGGAACAGTGGGTTAACTGCCTTGCTCAGGGGCAGAACGACAGATTTTTACAGAGTCAAGCCACGTGTGTGTGTGTGGCCATGCTGGCGGTTTTCCTGTCAAAACTCCCTCACGTGGTTATTTGGGGGGGTCCTCAATGACACTGACATTAGGCTAAATGTGGATAATTACACATTTGCCTCAAATGGCCATCAAGTAGTCTATTAATTTACACGCTGTTAAAATTACAATATCACTAGAGTCAAATCAATTTGTGCCACTTGTAAAACCTACCTGGAGCAGGCAAACCAATTTAATAAATAGTCTAGAACTTCAGTTTGTTGTTGTAGCCTGGTGTTCTTATGAACGCATTAGATTGATGGTAACAGTAATCAGACTAGGCTACAGGAAAAAATAAAAAGGAACATTGGCTATTGACAAGCATATTGAGTTAGTCTGTTCATTTGAACTAAGTAAGCTGCTAAATCGTTCAGTTTACATCTAGTCTACAACTATGGCATCTGATTAGAATCATAAACCCAGATTTTAATCGGTGTCCTACGCCTATTGAAATGACAAGTAAATCTCGCAACTGGGCCATTTATAACAGTTTATAGTCTTAACATTTGGCACTTAACAGAACAATTGCCAGAAAATAGCAGTTTGTTCATCCAAGTGTTTCTTGCTCAGAGATTGAGATCCTCTGTCCAACTTTCATCACTCAAACTCCTGACAGATGCATCTATAGTTATGCACATGCTCAAAGGGGATTTATTTACAAATAAACCTGTTTGAGCCCTGAATGCAGATTGGCTGAAAACAGTGGTATATCAGACCATATACCACAGGTATATCAAAACAGTACTTATTACTGTTCTAATTACATTGGTAACCAGTTCATAATAGCAATAAGGCACCCTGGGGGTTTGTGGTATATGGCCAATATACTACAGCTAAAGGCTGTAAACAGGCACTCTGTGTTGCGCTTAAGAACAGTCCTTAACTTCTTAGGGAGCGGCAGCAGAGGTGATGGTTTTGGAGAGTCTCGCATGCCCAAAGTAAAATGCCTGCCACTCAGGCCCAGAAAATAGGATATGCACATAATTAGTACTATTAGGAAACACTGAAGTTTCTAAAAGTGTTAAAATAATGTATGTAAGTACAACAGAACTGATATAGCAGGCGAAAACCAGAGGAAAATTCATACGGATTTGCTGTTTTTATTGTACATGACCTTCTCCAGGCTGCCTATTCATTTCTATTTTAACTAGGACTGAGACTGCAGTACCTATGGCATCCACTAGATGTCAACAGTCTTTATACAGTGTCTGGAAGCTCTAGCACTAAGCAGAACGGATAGGAAGAGGAAGTAGTGAAGGGACCACTTTTGTCAACAACGTTTGACAGGCGCGAGATTGTGATCGCGCCCCACTTTATTTTCCTTTTCTATTGTTCACATTATAGTCCGGTTTAAATATTACAGTAAATACACATAAAAGGATACATTAAAAATGACGTTTGATTTGTTTGTAGAAAGTTTATAGGTATAATTTGAACGTGTTCTCTTCACGGTTCAACGGACGACTCAACGGTGGATTTTCTGATCATAACTCGCCAACCAAACGGAGATTTATGGATAAAATAAATGACCTTTTCTAACAAAAGAACCATTGGATGTCTTCGTTGGACACTTGGGAAGCCCTCAGGAGAGGTTCTTTGAAAAGGTAAGTGATATTTTTTAGCTCTTATATGGGTTGTGTGTGACCCGCGCTGGATATGAATTTATGCTAATGTGGAAAATATGTGGGGCGCCAACCTCAAACAATCAAATGTTGTCCTTTAGCCGTAAAGCCTTTTTGAAATCTGACAACGCTGTGATATTGCCAAGATTGTTTAATAATTCAACTTTTGGATTTTGAATTTGGCGCCTTACATTTCACCGGGTAGTGTCGGGAGCAGCCCGCTAGCGCGCCGCTACTCCCTAAGTAGTTAACCGAGGTATATTGGCCATATACCATATCAAATCAAATAGATTTATAAAGCCCTTCTTACATCAGCTGATGTCACAGAGTGCTGTACAGAAACCCAGCCTAAGATTTTGATTGGTCAATTTTTTGGGCTTAACCTGGCAACCCTGGATGTGACTACGGGCGTCTCTTCGCTATCAGTTGAAGCAGACAAACTAATATCGAAAAACAATTGAGCTGTTACCCACTGGGCACACATGTCAGTTCAACATTTAGTTTTGATTTATGTGAAATTACGATAAAACTCCCTCCCTTGCAATAATTTTCCTATCATATAGGTTTTGTTGTAGAATGACGTAGAAACAAAGTTGATTCAACCAGTTATACACGTTCAACTCTTCAATGAAAATTAAGTATTACATACGCCAATTAAAATAGTGTTGCAGGGTGGGGCCCATTGAAACTACGCATCAACAAATTCCATGACATGTTTTTAAATATCTTCATTTGTATAGGTAATGCGCATAAACTGTCATTGGCATCAAACCAACACTAAGATGTTAGGTGTCTGTTAACATTACACATAGTAGCTCTTTTGAATACTTTGGGTTTAAGCAAATATTTGCGCTCGCTCTCTTACAATATGCTGTTACACAAGTTCTCTGAACATTTAAATGAGGGATATCACCTTTTTCTGTGACAGATATTTCAAAATCTCATAAATGTCTGTCTTTTCAGTCCAGCTCGCGCTCTCTCACACACACACAGATTAAACACACACATTCCTCAATGAATTGGTCATTGTGAT
The DNA here is from genome assembly GCA_030435695.1 of Brachymystax lenok tsinlingensis. Taxonomy (NCBI): domain Eukaryota; kingdom Metazoa; phylum Chordata; class Actinopteri; order Salmoniformes; family Salmonidae; genus Brachymystax; species Brachymystax lenok. Next base: position 26,980,959 of record CM059787.1, read on the forward strand.
TATTTGGGATAAGCTTCAGTTTCTTGTGTTGTACCTTTGTCCCCTGGCTCTGAGCATGTATGTTAATCAAGAACACTGGCTGTAACTTACCCCTAACCCTGATTTGTTAGTTAGCTCTCAACCTCACCAGACTACTCAAACAACTCTAAAGCGCCTGTTTGTCATCTCTGCAACCCCTTCAAAATACAGTACCAGTCAAAAGTGCCCAAACTTGTCGAACTGTACTTTGAAAACAGCCACTGCAGCATTTTTCTAATATAAATCGCAACTCGCACGTACTCATACTTTACTTTTTATTCGCACATGTAATGCTCGCATTAGAGCCTTGCAAATTGACCACCCGCCAATGTGGCTGGTGAAATATGCATTCTTACCCTCCAATACCTAGCCTCATTTGGCAGGTGTTAATTTTATGCCCTGATAGACTGCCATTTTTTAGTGTTGCAATATATTTTCAAGCAGATTTAAGTCAACACTAACTAGGCCACTCAGGAACGTTCAATGTCGTCTTGGTAAGCAACTCCTGTGTATATTTGCCTTGTGTTTTAGGTTATTGTCCTGCTGAAAATGTTATGTCCATGCTGATGACAATTGTATGTGTGGGGTACAGAGATGAGGTAGTCATTTATAAATCATATGAAACAGTTATTGCACAGAGTGAGTCCATGCAACTTGTGACTTAAGCAAACTTCTTATTCAGGTTGGAAATAAAAGGGGTTGAATACTTACTCAAAATGTCAGCTTTTCATTTAAACAGTTTTAAACATATCTATAAAAAAAAATCCACTTTGACATTATGGGGTATTGTGTGTGACATCCATTTTAAATTCAGGCTGTAACCACAAAATGTGGAAAAAGTCAAGGGGTGTGAATACACATCCCATTGTGGCGTCTGAGCACACAGGCAGCACCATTGAGGCCATCTCCAGTTTGAAGTAGTCCATTTTCTTTCTACTACTTCTTAGTTGGTAAACAAACTGAAAGGGTGCATTCAGCCAGCTAGAATGTTTGAACAGGTATAAAGCCACGGTTGGCGATTGACTGCCGCCTATAGTTATGAAATGTTTGCTCACAAGTACAATTCCTTGACTGATCACTTCTGATGACCCAGGTGGAATCATGTAATCCCTCTTCGCCCATAGGAAGGCATTCTTTAAATTGGGTGGAAGCCCTCAATGGCAATACCAAAACAGGTTTTATCCATCTAGAGTCCTCTAACTCTGGTGGCAAATTCCCACCACACTGACTCACATGGACAGAGGTATTCGCTTTCGCCTGTTACAAGCAAGGTTGACACGCTGATCTCAAACAATCTCGCTAGCTAACAGCTCGGTTGACTATTTATAGGCAACCCTGGAAGCCCCACTAAGGTTTTGTTACATCACAAAAAAGCCGGCTCACACAGCAAGACTGTGCATTGGTTGTTTATTTATACAGGAACGAATGTAGGGCGCTTAATTACAATCTTTAGCTACATTCCAGGCGATTAAACACAACAATACTATGGAGTTGCGCGGCGACTAGTGTAGGCGGACTGGAGCTCCGACATAACATAAAAAGAATAGCCCGCAATTACACACGACATTATACTGTATAATGCCGCGTTCAAAACTATGGAAAACTGTTTTGAACGGTCATCCAACTCCCGACCTGAAGCTCATGGATGTCATGAACAACACTGCATAATTGGGTGTTATTCTTTGAGTGCTGAAAATCAGTAGTTTGATAGAATGTCGCTTAACTCCATTGTAAATCGTGGAGTTGGTTAGCTACATACCTACAAGCTGCAAAGCCACATGCATATGCCCTGCATTGATAGGAAATGTGTTGTGTATGATGTTTAGCTATAAATAATATACAAAATATATATTATATGAAAATCAAAATGAAGGAATATGTGCTGCCTGCCGACTGCCACGACCACCATACCCCTACGTTAGGGTCCAGGGACAAGGTTTACTTTATGTCGAAATAACTGACGTTTTCTAGACAATAAAACCATAACGCATCTCAACATAATAAATCCACCAAACTGACTGGCGAGCAAGCTGGAACGAAAGCTCAGGCAAACGATTCAGACATTGCAGCCAGTATAGGCCTCGACTGCTCTGTAAATCCACTGAGTCATGCTAGCTAACGTTAGCTAGGGAAGATTGCCATTCCGACATCTAGCTAGGTAGCTAACGTGCTGTACTATATATAGCAATAAAGCTACGGCGTTGTTTCCTAACTATACATGACATGACCATATTGCAGTAGCTAACTAGCTAATGACCAATAATATATGATTCAACAATATATCCAACGTTAGCTAGCGAAATGTGGTCCATCCCAAATCACCATTATTATATCTTACTAGCTAGCTAGCTAACGTTAGCACTTTCTCGCGTCTTTGTTCCTGCCAGACTCTTCCTGTTTTGGCAGTTCAAGAAGAACAAATACTTTCGATACACCAATAACTAGTTACCTACATCGAACGTACATTAAATAAAATGGATGTCCATTTCGACAGACGTTGGTTGCTAGTTACGTTAACCATATAAAATATTCGAGGTTGAGGTTGCCTCGAGATGATCCGCACATCATACACTCGTCAACCATCATCGACCACGCTGATCGAACTCAGAAGGTTGCCGTTTTAGGTAGCTAGTTAACGTCAGTTAGCTGGCCAGTTCTGTGATGGTTACAGTAACTCTAACGGTTGTTTTCCGCGGTGAAACTGTTCTGACCCCCCCGAAGAAAAAAACTAGATATACGTGACGCTAACTAGCCATTTTCACTTCGTGGACAAAAACACAAAGTTATCGAGCTAACGACGTAAGGTAGCCAGCCGTTTGCACTTAATACTTCACAATACATTAATTAAACTGGATAAAAATTGCTTAGACTGACCCGTATAGTTGACATTTTACCTTAACTAGTAAAAGTAAAAAATAGCTCGTTGTAACGTTAGCTAGCTAATACATTTTCGATATCCTCTTTCACACTCACAGTAAACAACTGTTAGTCAGCTAAACTACAGTAGCTAACATTGGCTGGCAAATATTTTTAAAGGCATTTCACTTACCTTATCGGTGTAGTTTTACAGTAGCTTAATTGAATAAGAGGGTTCTTGCTCAGTGGGTCGTTCGGTGTTAGAAAAACCCTGGCAGACTCTCCGTTTCCCCTTTCTGCGATACTAAGGGCTCAGTCAGACTGTAATCCCACCAGCTGGCTAGCCTAGCTACTGTTTTCCATCGGTTGTGCGTCTGTTGCCTTAGTAAGAGGAGGAGCGGCAATACACGTCATGGAAGATAGCGACCCTATGGTTGGAGGAGAGGAAGGTAGGGGCACCCCCTTTCGGTCGTCGCTAATATTTTAAAACACACACAGGACAAGTGTTAGCTACAATGTAACCATTGTGAAGACAGTCAGTGGATGTTTTGGAAATCAGTGAATTTGATCAGTCAACGCCCCCAAACAGCGTCGGTAATCATTATTAATCGTTTTTGCATAATTCGTGCCTGGGACACGGTGTAACAACAAAACAACGGAGTAAACAATGACTGTATATTAGGTAAGTAAAGTAAATCATGTCTTGAGTAATACCTTGTTTACGTTACACAATGTCATACTAATGTTAGCACTGACTCTAGTAAAGAAAATAGTATTGGGTAGAGTATCTATGCTGACTTAATTTCAGTAATGGCATTGAACAATCATTTGAACCTACACGTTGAACAATATAAGAACACAAGAAAAGGAAAAAGCACCGAACAAGACAATATAAAATGAGGGTTCTCAGGGCCCTAGCCTTTTGGGGACCTAAGAGAGAACATTGAAGTATCACAGCTAATTTCCTGTAATTCTACCAATCTTTGCCACGGGCAGGAAATAAAAGTTAGGCAAATGATCTGCAAATCTACACATTGACTGGTAAATTAGTGTGTCAGAGGCTCTCCACACTGCCAAAACTGACTCGCTCCTCTGTTCTCATCCTGCTAGATCTATCCGCTGCCTTCAACACCGTGAACCATCAGATCCTCCTCTCCACCCTTTTAGGAGTGGGTGTCTCAGGCTCAGCAAACTCTTGGATTGCATCCTACCTGGCAGGCCGCTCCTACCTGGTGATGTGGAGAGGATCTGTGTCTGCATCAAGTACTCACACTACTGATGTCCGAGGGCTCGGTTCTAGGCCCCCTCCCTCTGTCTATACACCAAGTCACTCGGCTCTGTCATATCCTCACATCAGGGATGGGCAACTTTGACAAATCTGAACTCATGAGGGGCTACAATTGCTCACGGGTCTGCGTACCCAGATCCATACCCCCCCACATTGCAAGCAAAACATGTGGCCCAACTCTTGACAGAAGATAAATACTTATTTTTTTTGCAATCTACACATTTTGCCATGGGGTGTAGAGACAATGTTGCAGTTTTAAAGCAAGTTTGCTGCCATTCTACATATTTTGCCATAGGGTGGAGAGAAATGTTTGCAGTTTTTAATATATCTGAGTGAGACCGACTAACAGAATCAATGGGGGCCCCCCCAGCAGGCAATTTGACCATGATAAGTTTAGATAGTTTGAGCGGCCAGCTAATTTGGCAATCTAAAAAAAACGCAAAGAAACTTTGCGCGACCTTGGACAACACCCTGTCATTCTCTGCAAACATCAAAGCAGTGGTTCCTGCAGGGTCATGTTCTACAACATCCATAGAGTATGACCCTACCTCACACAGGAAGCAGCACAGGTCCTAATCCAGGCACTTGTCATCTCCCGTCTGGGCTACTGCAACTCGTTGCTGGCTAGGCTCCCTGCTTGTGCCATCAAAGCGCTACAACTTATCCAGAATGCTACAGCAGACCTGGTGTTCAACCTTAAGTTCTCCCATGTCACCCTGCTCTTCCGCCCATTCCACTGGCTTCCAGTCGAAGCTCACATTCACTACAAGACCATGGTACTTGCCTACGGAGGAGCAAGAGGAACTGCCCCTCCCTACCTTCAGGCTATGCTCAAACCCTACACCCCAACCCGAGCACTCCGTTCTGCCACCTCTGATCTCTTGGCCCTCCCACACCTACAGGATGGCAGCTCCCGCTCAGTTCAAGCACTTCTCTATCCTGGCACCCCAATGGTGAAACTAGCTTGCCCCTGAAGCTAGGACAGCAGTCCCTGCCCATCTTCGGGAAAACATCTGAAACCCTACCTCTTCAAAGAGCCCCCCCCAAAAGAAAAACTTGTGAACACTCACATGACTTACTCGCCCCCTCCCATACATAACTTAATCAAGGCTTTTCCGGCTCTTTTGCACTATTATGTGATGATCACATCAAAATGACTACATTTTCACTCTGGTTTATAGACAAAAGTTATCCAAGTTGATCAAGACACCATTGATACAATGGGAGGGGGTGAGGGAATAGCTTGGTGATTTCAGTGTCTGATATCCTAAGCACTCAGCAAAAACCATTAGCTAACATACTAACATGTATTAAAAATAATCCAGTAATTTGTCTTTTGCCATGCTGAATGTCACTGAAATGTAGAATTAATCCATTATTAATTTGTTTAACCCAACATTTAACAGCGCTTGTGCAGCAGATAGCTTAGCAGTTACAGCTTTGGGACAATAACCGAAAGGTTGCTTGTTCAAATCCCTGAGTCGGCAAAGTGGAAAAATATGCTGTTCTGTCCTTGAGCAAGGCAACAGCTGCACCCCGAGCACCGATGACGTCAATTAAAGCAGCCCTCCGCACCACTCTGATTCAGAGGTGGTCGGGTTAAAATGTTTCATGCATAGTTGTGCAACTGACTAGGGTATCCCCTTCCCCACTTGCATTTAAAACAATTGACAATTAACTTTTCTTAGTCATACAAATCTGAAAGAAAACATTTATTTGAACAGTGTTCCGAACAGTATATACAAAATATATATTAATTTGACGAGAGTATATAAAAACAAACAAATAAGTTGTGCAAATGTGTAGGGGGAGCAATGCCAAAATAAACTGATTGTACATACTTTTTTTTCTGTCAAACCCAAAATTAGGGCACCAGATGGCAGGGAGCTTAGAAAAGCGTTAACTGGTGATTTCACTATTTGACCTTGCGGCGGACACAGCGTCTGGTGAAGGCCTTCTCGTCCCACTTGTGGGGGGGCGGCATGTGAGGTCCGTTATGGACACATAGGACGGTCATCTCATCTGCATACTGGACCAGATCCATTTTGTCTAATCAGTGACCATTCGAGGATGCGAATGAAAAAGTGACATAAGACTTCTCTCTAACCATTGAATAGTACACACGTTATGTTTTCAGTTTGAGACTGTGATATGGGGGTATAGAAAGTTCCTATATTTTTTAAGAAAAACTTTTATAAACAGTATCAGCTACTGTATGTTGACATTGACCGGAGCCTTGCTATCAGAAAACCACTGCTGTGTCGTGACATTCGGCTATCTTAGATGCACCTCCCTCTAAGAAGTAGTCAAACGGATGTCAAAACTACCTTTAACCCAGAGATCTACATTTTGTATTGAAGACAACATTAATTTGCTTTGACTCTAGTGTTCCATTTGTACATGCGCATTTGCAGGGCACAGCAAAAAAGAAACCCAGCCAAGCATCACAGTTTCCTTTCATGTCTCACGCAATTGCGTTCTGACCACTCCCTCTACACATGCGTGCCGAGTGTGCACACAAGCTCCTGTTAGGCCTACAGAAATAAATGCCTATAAAAACAGATCTAACTGATGGGATACACAAGCTACATTCCTTGCCAAATGACAGTTTTATCACACATTCTAAATGGACTGGTTGATTGAAGTAGGGAAACTTGTTCAACAATAAGCTGCTGTTTTGGAATAATTGCGTCCTGCCTATTTTCCCACTTAGGCTACTTTTCTAAATGGCACTAACGGTTAGCCTAGGCTATAACCTCCCTAAACATAACACTGAAAATATGCAAAAACATTTGTTTAATAAAGACAAACAGCGTATTTATCAGAATCATTAAGCCTACTCACCAAACAGATGCCGTGGTCGTAATTCATCCCCATGCAGTGTTTAATGTGGAATTGTTACATTTAAGTACAGGCAGAATAAACTAAATCCCTTGTTGAGAATAAGTTCCAGACGCGAGATGCGCAGCACAAAAATATTCTGTTCCATTTTTATTCTGTTATATATAACATGTTTTTGTTGTACTATAAAATAGGTGTCTTGACTGTGATAAGGGCTTGGGAAATAATAGCGTCTTGTCTGCTAAATGAACAAAACAAGGCTATGCCATTGCATAGCCATAGGCTTTTACAAGCAATTGCCACTGCTGAGGTTACTGCCTTTTTGAAGATCGTTTTCTACAATATAATATAGTTGATATTAGTTTAAAAAAAATGAATCTTAAAATTCATTGTTTTTCATTGACTGGATATAGAGAGATCTCTCTCTTCCTCCCCCAATTTGGTTACGATAAATAAGGAATTGTTGCGCACTGTTGGCGTATAGATAAATGCACACATTTTTCCAGTGAGGGCCTTGTTTAAAAGTAGCTCTTTATTTTATTTGAGTATTTGAACAAAAAAAAATAATGCAAGTACTCACAGTAAAAATTACCTTCCTAAACTTCACTCAACTTTTGTCTAGTCTACAGTAAGCTTTTTTAGCCATACTAGTCGCAACACACCCACTCACTAAACAGTAAGTCACCACCTAAGCAGTGTGACACTTACCTTAGGTGTGATGAAAAAGTACTGGGAGGTAGTCTCCTTGCAGGCTGTCCGTACCACAATGTCAAAGAATCTCTCATTGACTGGGCCCATACCCTAATTGGAATAGGAAGAAAAAGCCTGTGTGAATACAGTTTGGATATTTAAGTGATTTTACCACTCTTAGCGGCAAGTTGGTGTTAGGGCTGGGAATTGCCAGGGACTGCACGATACATAGGTGCCGATACGTATTGCGATTCTATACAGTACCAGTCAGGTTTGGACACATCTACTCATTCAAGGGTTTCTTTTATTACTATTTTCTACATAATAGAAGACAAACTATGAAATAACACATATGGAAACATGTAACCAAAAAAGCGTTAAACAAATCAAAATATATTTTATATTTGAGATTCTTAAAAATAGCCACCCTTTGCACACTCTTGGCATTCTCTCAACCAGCTTCACCTGGAATGCTTTTCCAATAGTCTTGGAGTTCCCACATATGCAGAGCACTTGTTGGCTGCTTTTCCTTCACTCTGCGGTCCAACTCATTCCAAACCATCTCAATTGGGTTGAGGTCAGGTGATTGGGGAGGCCAGGTCATTTAATGCAGCACTCCAACACTCTCCTTCTTGGTCAAATTGACCTTACACAGCCTGGAGGAGTGTTGGTCATTGTCCTGTTGAAAAACAAATGATAGCCCCACTAAGCCCAAACCAGATGGGATAGCGTATCGCTGCAGAATGCGGTGGTAGCCATGCTGGTTAAGTGTGCCTTGAATTCTAAATAAATCACTGACGGTGTCACCAGCAAAGAACCCCCAAACATCACACCACCTCCTCCATGCTTCACGGTGGGAACCATACATGTGGAGAACATCTGTTCACCTACTCTGCATCTCACAAAGACACGGCGGTTGGAACCAAAATCTCAAATTTGGACTCATCAGACCAAAGGACAGATTTCCACCGGTCTAAATGTCCATTGCGCATGTTTCTTGGTCGAAGCAAGTCTCTTCTCCTTATTGGTGTCCTTTAGTAGCGGTTTCTTTGCAGCAATTCATCCAGTCTCCTCTGAACAGCTAATGTTGAGATGTGTCTGTTACTTGAACTCTGAAGCCCTTATTTGGGCTGCAATTACCGAGACTGGTAACTAATGAACCTATCCTCTGCAGCAGAGGTAACTCTGGGTCTTCCCATCCTGTGGCGGTCCTCATGAGAACCAGTTTCATCATAGCGCTTGATGATTAGCGCTTGAAATTTTCAAAGTTCTTGACATTTTCAGGATTGACTGACCTTCATGTCTTAAAGTAATGGTGGACTGTCGTTTCTCTTTGCTTATTTGAGCTGTTCTTGCCATAATATGGACTTGGTCTTTTACCAAATAGGGCTATCTTCTGTATACCACCTCTACCTTGTCACAACAACTGATTGGCTCAAACGCATTAAGGAGGAAAGAAATTCCACAAATTAACAAGGCACACCTGTTAATTGAAATGCATTCCAGGTGACTACCTCATGAAGCTGGTTGAGAGAATGCCAAGAGTGTGCAAAGCGGTCTTCAAGGCAAAGGGTGGCTACTTTGAAGAATCTCAAATATAAAAATGGTTACTACATGATTCCATGTGATATTTCATAGCTATGATGTCTTCACTATTATTGTACAATGCAGAAAATAGTCATGGTACAGTATGTATTGCAATTCGATACTGTGATTTTATTTAAATTCGATGTTCCAAACATATTGCTCACCATGTCTGCTGCAGAGGGACAAGAGAGGCATGAGAAAACCAGTTTTGATCAGTCATGGAAATAAAAGTGCTGAAAACCAATTGGCTAACTTTAAAAAGATTGAAAACAAGTTATGAAGGAAAAATACTGGAGTTTTGGTGCAGGTACAGCCAACTAGATGATATTGTCAAAACGATACATCGTCAAAAATAATATCCAGATATGCTACTATCGATTTTTTCCCCCATCACTAGTTGGTGTGTGTGTGTGTGTTACATACCTGGTTTATCTCGTCCACCACTCGGAAAGGGCAGCGGTTGAGCTCTTGCAGGGCCATGAGGTAGAGCATGGTAGAAACACTGTGCTCCCCCCCCACTCTGGTGGTGTGCTGTGAGCTCGTGGAGCTGTGTGCTGCTGCGGAACTTCACCCAGATACGGATCCCGTACTTATCATATTCCTCCTGCAGGGGACAGACACCAGTCAGACGGACCTCTACTGCTGTTACTACTAGAGCTCCCACCAGGGAAGAACGACTGCCCCCTCTCTTTGAAGCCACGGAAGTTCAAGGCCAACCGCGGCACTGAAGGCATTGTTAGCAGAAAACAGAATCCCCCATTATAATGAATGGAAAAATATCTTTGGTCAATCTTCTTGTAAAGAAAAAAGTGAAAAAAATAACTGCTTCTAACACACCCGATGTACAGTATGTCCTTGAACCGATATAAAAATAATTTGCACACAAGTCATAAGAATAATTTAGTTGCTAATGGCAGCCTGCAGTACCCCCGTTGCCCTTCAACTTGAGTTACTCATTGAGAGAGGGCAGCACTGAGCTAGCCTGCAACGTCACTTCCTGGAGTATCTCAAACTGCGCATGTGTTCATGAGACGCCATCTTAACCGACTTCATTTGGCTTCAATGCGCTATTGAGTCGTCACATACGACAATGGTGTCACGTGATCGATGGATTTGTCCATTCATATACAGTCATTGGCTGCTACAAACATGTAAGAGGAAGACACTGGCACCTTCTCTTAGTCCAGAGATATAGAGCAGGGTTCCCCAAATGGCAGCCCGCAGGATAATTATTTGAACAAAAAATAAATACAAATTTGTTGTCGAACATAAGACTAAAACCACCAGGAAAATCAGCTCAGTGATTTTAGTAAAAGTGTTCAATTATTCCCACGCATAAATAGAGAGGCATATGTGATCGTATCCCAATGTAATAAAGGTTTGAAATGATTCTGTTTTACATCAAATACTATATTTGTTTGGGCTTCTTAAGATCAATTTGCAGTGTACACATTATTTGCCCCCCCGGCAATCCGCACAAGAACAAAAATAGTCTGAATGTAGTTGGGGACCCCTGATAGAGGGTACAACAGCAGGGTTCGTACAGACAGTCAAATTCAAGGACTTTCAAGTACTTTTTCAAGCACTAATATTTATTTTCAAGGACCATCAATTTGTCAGTTCCTATTATGCAATTGTTTCTAGTCGCCACCAGATGGCAGTATCACCACAACCTCATGAAAAAAACGACTTACTATTCATCACTACCTTACAAGTTCTACTCAAGAATACATATTTTACTACATACAGGAGTGGTAAGTCAGTACTGATGTTGACTGATTTCCTTATATGAACAGTAACTCAGTAAAATCAGAAATTTTTGCATGCTCCGTTTATATTTTGGTTTCGGAGGACATAATATTAAATTGTTTTTATATTTTCACAATGTTAATGTCCCACAGATTGTCCCAACACATGACATGAAAGTGAATTCTGACAGTATAAAAGGCCCTTAGTTGGCTCTATACCCATTTGAAGAGAAACAAGTTATTGTGTTTGATAAGATTAAAAATATTCTCTCATGGAACCCTATTTAAATGTTATGGGACTCCGACCACAAGTTTGGGAACCACTGTACTACTAACCCCTCTCCCTGTTTGCTTCAATGCTTCCTCTCTCTGTGTATCTCCTTTTCAGCCTGACTCAACACTGTCTGTAAAGAAAAGGTATTTTGTTATGAGAACTTATAGTAGCCCATCTTTTGATTATAGCTAGCTTAATTTCAGTCAATTGTTCCTGCTGAAGTCAGGCTCAATTCAACGTTAACTTCATCCTTCTAGCCAGCTAGTTATAGCTAGCTACCTGGCTAACAGCCAGAGCCCTTGAGTACCTAGCTAGCTAGACATCTGACTGAAATACTAGCGACTCTTTTCCAGTTGTACACTCATTCTCCAAGAGTCAGAGGGCTTTTATTTGGGGGATGTCTTGACACGACAGGAGTCGAGGGATTTAAAAAATAAATCCCACTTTCAGCGGCGTCTCTGCTACTTGCCACTCTAGGTCTGGGCTGAAGTAGTTTGTTTCACCTCTCGGGCCTATGTCGTGAGCAGAGTTTCTCGTTGGACAGAGTGGTGAATGAAATCACTGCTAAGAAGGTGAATCTGAGGAAGCGAACATAACGAGCATACATGAATCATTCATAATCCCACTTGTTCAGAGGTAGGCGCGATTAGAACTCAGATCTAGAAGCCTTCTGAGCGTGGATCAAAGTTGGAAATGCAATAAGTGGGTAAACGATAATTAAAATGGTGAGTAAACCCTATTTCACAAATATTAAAAAGGTGAAACGAAGGCTATGCAGCCGAAACGCGTAGGTTTAAAAAAAAAAAAACGTTTCTATTGAACATGCCATACTAATAAAGGCATTTTAATTAATTATATGAAGAGTGCCTTGGTCCTTTCTTTTTTTGATGACCAATTCACCCCGTTTACCAAAGAGCACCTTCTGTCTACCAAAATGTACTATTGTATATCTTAGTAGCGCTTCCTTTCCTCCTCTTTCTACTAGGTGTGTAAAAGGTGTTTACCCTCCACTACATGCCTGGTTGGACCTGGCAAAATCCATTCATAAACATCAATATCCTGCCAGGCCGAATTTAATCTACATTTGCCCGGCATTTTAGCTATTGATGTGATGTTTGTCGCCGCGTAATCAGTCAGTTGTGTACCTGCCTGGCTGAGTGGCAGTGTGGGTGGAATGAACGAGCTCTCCTGACAACCAGAGCGCCAAACACGTGAGGAAATAAAACTGTAGTGTGCCTGGAAATTCATTTGCAAGACCAATACATTTCTAATATGTTTCATATTAACATACAGTGCATTCGGAAAGTATTCAGACCTTCACCTTTTCACCATTTTGCTACGTTATAACATTCTCAAATGGATTCAATTAATTTTTTCCCTCATCAATCTAAATACAATACCCCATAATAACAACATGAAAACAGGTTTAGAAAAACAGAAATGCCTTATTTAAAGGTGCATCCTGTTTCCATAGATCATTCTTCAGATGTTTCTACAACTTGATTGGAGTCCACCTGTGGTTAATTCAATTGGACATGATTTGGAAAGGCACACCTGTCTATATAAAGGTCCCACAGTTGACGTCAGAGCAAAAACCAAGCCATGAGGTCGAAGGAATTGTCCATAGAGCTCCGAGACAGGATTGTGTCGAAGCACAGTTCTGGGGAAGGGTACCAAAACATTACTGCAGCATTCAAGGGCCCCAAGAACACAGTGGCTTCCATCATTCTTAAATGGAAGAAGAAGTTTAGAACCACCAAGGCACTTCCTAGAGCTGGCCGCCAGGCCAAACTGAACAATTGGGGAAGAAGGCCTTGGTCAGTGTGCTGACCAAGAACCTGAGGGTCACTGACAGAGCTCCAGAGTTCCTTCGTGCAGCACTCATCAATCAGGCCTTTGTGGTAGAGTTGCCAGACGGAAGCCACTACTCAGTAAAAAAGGCACATGACAGCCCACTTGAAGTTTTCCAAAAGGAACCCAAAGACTCTCAGACCATGAGAAACAAGTTTCTATTGTCTGATAAAACCAAGATTGAACTCTTTGGCCTGAATACAAAGCGTCACGTATGGAGGAAACCAGGCACCGCTCATCACCTGGCCAATACCATCCCTACGGTGAAGCATGGTGGTGGCAGCATCATGCTGTCGGGATGTTTTTCAGCAGCAGGGACTGGGACACTAGTCAGGATCAAGGCAAAGATGAACAGAGCAAAGTACAGAGAGATTCTTGATGAAAACCTGCTCCAGAGCACTCAGGATCTCAGACTGGGGAGAAGGTTCACCTTCCAACAGGACAAGGACCCTAAGCACACAGCCAAGACAACTCAGGAGTGGCTTCGGGACAAGTCTCTGAATGTCCTTGAGTGGCCCAGCCAGAGCCCGGACTTGATCCCGATGCAGCGACGCTCCTGAAAGAGAATGACAGAATCTACAGATAAATCTGCGATTTACACCCCAAATACAGGTTTGCCAAGCTTGTAGAGTCATACCAAAGAAGACTTGAGGCTGTAAATCGCTGCCAAAGTGCTTCAAAGTACTGAGTAAAGGGTCTGAATACTTATGTAAATGTAACATTTCCATTTTCTTTTTTTTACCTGCTTTGTCATTATTGGGTATTGTGTGTAGATTGATGAGGGGAAAAAAAACAATTTAATTAATTTTAGAGTAGGGCTGTAACGTAACAAAACATGGAAAAGTGAAGGGGTTTGAATACTTTCCGATGCACTGTATTTGATCATTTTCTGTTATCCTCTCACTTTAAGAACTTTTCAAGTACCAACTTGAGAAAATGTCCGATTTTCAAGGTATTCCAGTACTTGCATTTCAGAGTGCCAAATTCAAGTACTTTAAGCTCCTTGCAAACCGTGAACAGGTTGTGTGGCGTGCTTACCTCGTTCTCTGAGTGCAAATCCACCTCCCCGGCACACTGCATGGAGCGAAACTTCTCATTGATCTGCTCTACCAGTTGCTTCAGAGGGTTCAGCCAGCACTCCTTAGCCTGTCAGAGGGCCAAGGCCTCAGGAAGGAAACATTACTCTCTATAAGACAACACACCTGAACATGCACTTTGAGGCAAGTACACTAGCAAACACAGATTTTCTAGATTGTGTATTTTCAGAGACCAATTTTGCACCTGCTTTTTTATGACGCATTGAAATAACAAAATATATGAAGGAAAAAGATAACGCAGTTTAAAATCAGGTAAGGAACTATTTAAAGGCAATTTCACATTTAAGCTTTGTTTTTGTAATCCTCTCTGAAAAAACAGGTAAATCCTGCAGAGGTGCAAAAGCTTAGTAAATCTGACCAATCCAAACACTGAAGTACCTCTGATATGTTCTGTCTGCAGGTGTCAAGGGCACTGCCCTTGTCATCCAGCTCTTTCTCCAGGTTCTTGATCTCCTGCTCTCTTCTGTTGTACTCATCCACCACCTGGGGAAGAAGGGGGGGGTTAAATAGTGAGGCAGAATCTATGCTCTCAGACACACACACACACCCCCCCAGTGGCATACTGCAAAAAAATTACTTCCTACAATTAAACACATTGCCATGGGGCAAAGAGAAAAACTGCGTTTTATAGCTAATCTCATGCTATTTTACATATTTTTCCATGAGGCAGAGGGAAAGTGTTGCTGTTTTAATTTCCTGCTATTCTACACATTTTGCCCTGAGGCTGAGAACATTTTTGCGGTTTTACCCCTCTGCGGGGGTGTGTGGTATGCCAGACACACACACACGCATTGCATGCTTTAAGGAGCCTTCCAACTTACATTCTCACGGAGGCCAGTGAAGCACTCTGCCCTGGACCTCTCCTAATTTAACATGGTGTCTATCTCATCCAGAGTGTTGGGCAGCTGGCTGAAGGCCTACACAACACAAATGAAGAAATACAAAAATTCATGAATAGATGAATGAATTAAACCTGGTAGAATGAATGGATGACTCCGTTTTGAGTTGTGCTGAAGTTACTGTACTGACCATGTGTAGGTCTGGGGGTACAACACTCTCCCCAGGATCCATGTTACAGATCTCCCTGGCCCTCCTCAGCATGCCCTTGCATTTCTCCAATAGACGGACCTTACGCTGCTCCAGCATGGCACACGCTTGCTGCGAGGGGGGGAAGAGGAAACACACACACACGGTTAGCACTCAGCAAATGATACATTAAATATTGTGTGGTGTAATAGTTTAGTGTGTGAGCGAGCGTGACCTCTAGAACCCTGAGCTCAGCCGAGCCCTCCCTGCAGTGTCTCCAGCTTGGTCTTCTCTGCTGTCATGCCCACGGTCTCTAGAGCCATGTACACCTTCTCCATACTCAACCTAGCCCTCAGCTGGAGAAGGAAAAAAGGAGAGAGTTGAATAAAGGGTTTTAGTATACACATCTCATGTAACATAGAATCTGTGTATATAGAGCCTTCAGTATCAACCCGTGACAGTACCTTCATGTGGGCCATGAACTCCGCCACAATGGCCACCTTCTGGGAGTTGACTGCAGAGATCTGGGCCTTAGTCTCTTCCTCAGCCTTTTGCAAGTCAATGTCGCCCTGCTCCATCTGCCGAAGACTACACACAAAAGAGGAAATGGTATGTGAGAGAGAATTAACAAATACGAAGCTTATTATCTAAATGTTTACACGGTGGGTGTGCGTGTGCCACCCACCTGTCCTGCTTGGTGCTGATCTTCTGTTCCAGCTGTCTCTTTTTGCCCTTCAACTCCGAGAGCGCCTTCTTCTGGGCCCGCAGCTCGTTGTCACGGCGATCCTGTTTGGCAGCACGTTCCTGCATGGCTATCATCTGTACGTCGATGGCCTGCATACTCTTCTCAGGCGCCTGGGCATGGCCAAAGGTCAAAGGTTACACTTCACATTCAAGGTGTAATGCTATGCTAAACATCTGGTTTTACTACATTACTGTAAATTATCTATGCCAAGTAGCATCATTGTGTGTCTATGATATACATTTATTACTATGGCAGGTGTCGAGTCAATCCTAGAAAGTTCCTCTCCTACGTGAAATGACAAAAGTATACTGACTGCTAATGGACAGTTTATAGCATGTGTTATTTCAAATTCATATTTTTTCCCTGGCCTCACACTGACCTGCTCCTCCAGGTGGCGTTTGTCTTCGGGGTCCACGGCCATGGTGAGGTACTGGGAGGGCCGCACAGCAGAGTTACTGGTGCTGGTCTTGCCTGAGTAGAAGGACTTCTTCAGGGAGTACTTGTCCTCAGCCATGTAGAGCACCTTCAGATAAGGCTCCTCAGTCACCTGACAAACATATATGGTCGAGGGATTATTGAGGTGAAATACTAGGGATGTGACAAACTGACCAACATTTTTTTTTCTCCACCGTTTTTTTCTTCTTCCGTTTTTCCATACAATTCCACATCAATTAACAATGCAGAATCATTTCCCTATTATGCATGCATGACTGCTAGGGCTATATTATATCTACCAGATAGAACGCAGCTACAGTAACGTGTCAATAGCAACAATTGATAACTTTTCAGACAAAAATACATTAAAAAAGCCTCATCAGAAGCGTCTAACTTTTCAGAATTCTACTCCCGCATAGAATTTTTTTTATATTTTTTTTACCAGGTAATTTACAGCAACGACCTGGGGGAATAGTTACAGGGGAGAGGGGGATGAATGAGCCAATTGGAAGCTGTATTGTTTCCCTGACAATAAACGTTGGAGATTGATGTGCTGCTGTGTTTTTTTATGGTAGGGTAGCTAGATGTGTTTTCTTTCTACTAAATGTCTTTGTATGTCACAGTATTTAAATGTCTGCGCGCAGGCAGTTTGAGATTATTTGATTGACAGTTCTGGTCGCCTAGTGATGAACGTTAGTCCCGCTTCAGAAGCGGCATTCCTTTACAGACAAGTAAAATGCCCGTTCATATGTCGAGAGGTTTCGTGTCGCCATTTAAAAAGCCGTAGTGTAGCCTACCCTAACAGACAAATAAACATGCCAGTAGCCTAATGTCCTTTCAAATTATGAGACAAAAGCACCCCCACCCACTCAGTAACGAAGAGTAGGCCATCCCGTGCTCGCAAGACTGGCCTATAGATACCTCTCTATCCCGGCGACATCTGTGTCATGAATAGGCCAGGATATTCTACATGCAACAGACCAAAGAATGAACACACACACTTACATCATTAGTTAAGAGAAAGAGCAGGCAGGCCAACATGAGGGAGAGAGAATGGAGCAGGGAGGACCATGAGCATATGTCTTGATAATCTGCGTCTCGCATGCTTTGCAGTAGCCTAAAGTTCACCTCTTCCTCTCTGGTTTTACTTACATTACACAGCTTTCCCCAGGCCTTTATAGCCTACTGTCTAATAGGCTATAACGCAAAACATAATATTTTGTTAGGGATTTCTTAACATTAGGGATCCCAATTTAACAGTCACACCCCTAGTTTGGAGCATCTTAGATCCAGTCTGTTCAGAAATCAAATAAGATATGAAAGTGACATTTGTTGAAATTCAAAAAAAAACTCTCCATCCACTCTCCAGCCACTCTGGGGTATGGAACGTACCGTCTTGATTATGGCTTTGGTTTGGTCCGTTCCCACGGGAACATTGTACACCTTGTACTGGTTGCAGAGGTAGCTCATAACCTCTTGTGGAGAATCGAAGAGCTCCCGCAGGTACGCAAATAACCCCAAACGCCTACAGACAGAAAAAATATATATATGCATCTTACACATACAAATGGAAGGGTTAGGATTAGGGTTGAGGTTAGGTAATGACTTGATACATTTACAATCCATATTGGGACAGTATGAGAGGACTACTCACTTCAGGGACTCAATGGGTCGGGAAGGGGGGCGTGTGGCACAGGACTCCTCAGGAGCAAAGACTGAATTCACCCTCAGGTTCTGGCTGTCACGTACCTAGGCCAAGGACAAATCCATTATAACTTTTTCCACTGTATATAGTTCCTTTAACTAGAGCCTATAACTAGGGCCTGGGCAGGTGGGTCACATGGCCAATTGGCCAGTCTGACATGTTATCAATTAAATAAATATCAACAAATTTAAAAACTGTGCCTAAATACACGTGAGGGAAAAAAGTATTTGATCCCCTGCTGATTTTGTTTGCCCACTGACAAAGAAATTATCAGTCTATAATTTTAATGGTAGGTTTATTTGAACAGTGAGAGACAGAATAACAACAAAAAATCCAGAAAAACACATGTGAAAAATGTTATAAATTGATTTGCATTTTAATGAGGGAAATAAGTATTTGACACCATCTCAATCAGAAAGATTTCTGGCTCCCAGGTGTCTTTTATACAGGTAACGAGCTGCGATTAGGAGCACACTCTTAAAGGGAGTGCTCCTAATCTCAGTTTGTTACCTGTATAAAAGACACCTGTCCACAGAAGCAATCAATCAATCAGATTCCAAACTCTCCACCATGGCCAAGACCAAAGAGCTCTCCAAGGATGTCAGGGACAAGATTGTAGACCTACACAAGGCTGGAATGGGCTACAAGACCATCGCCAAGCAGCTTGGTGAGAAGGTGACAACAGTTGGTGCGATTATTCGCAAATGGAAGAAACACAAAAGAACTGTCAATCTCCCTCGGGCCTGGGGCTACATACAAGATCTCACCTCGTGGAGTTGCAATGATCATGAGAACGGTGAGGAATCAGCCCAGAACTACACGGGAGGATCTTGTCAATGATTTCAAGGCAGCTGGGACCATAGTCACCAAGAAAACAATTGGCAATACACTACGCCGTGAAGGACTGAAATCCTGCAGCGCCCGCAAGGTCCCCCTGCTCAAAAAAGCACATATACATGCCCGTCTGAAGTTTGCCAATGAACATCTGAATGATTCAGAGGACAACTTGGTGAAAGTGTTGTGGTCAGATGAAACCAAAATGGAGCTCTTTGGCATCAACTCAACTCGCTGTGTTTGGAGGAGGAGGAATGCTGCCTATGACCCCAAGAACACCATCCCCACCGTCAAACATGGAGGTGGAAACATTATGCTTTGGGGGTGTTTTTCTGCTAAGGAGACAGGACAACTTCACCGCATCAAAGGGACGATGGACGGGGCCATGTACCGTCAAATCTTGGGTGAGAACCTCCTTCCCTCAGCCAGGGCATTGAAAATGGGTCGTGGATGGGTATTCCAGCATGACAATGACCCAAAACACATGGCCAAGGCAACAAAGGAGTGGCTCAAGAAGAAGCACATTAAGGTCCTGGAGTGGCCTAGCCAGTCTCCAGACCTTAATCCCATAGAAAATCTGTGGAGGGAGCTGAAGGTTCGAGTTGCCAAACGTCAGCCTCGAAACCTTAATGACTTGGAGAAGATCTGCAAAGAGGAGTGGGACAAAATACCTCCTGAGATGTGTGCAAACCTGGTGGCCAACTACAAGAAACGTCTGACCTCTGATTGGCAAAACCCTTGTTGGCACCAAGTACTAAGTCATGTTTTGCAGAGGGGTCAAATACTTATTTCCCTCATTAAAATGCAAATCAATTTATAACATTTTTCACATGCATTTTTCTGGATTTGTTGTTATTCTGTTTCTCACTGTTCAAATAAACCTACCATTGAAATTATAGACTGATCATTTCTTTGTCAGTGGGCAAACGTACAAAATCACCAGGGGATCAAATACTTTTTTCCCCTCACTGTAAATTACATTAACTGAAACTATTAAATTAATTTCCATGACTTTTCCAAACCTTTTAGAAATTGATTATTTTCCAAAACTTTTCAAGGCCTGGAAAACACCATAAAAAAAATCCATGACTTTTCCAGGATTTTCATGACCGTACAAACCCTGCATGACCGTACAAAACCCTGACGAAGGCCCGCAGGTCATTGAAAGGAATGTGGTTCTCCACGTACTTGGCATTTTTAGGGTTGCGGACACTGATCTGAAAGAACGTTTAATTCAACAAAATGCTACTACTGGCTCTTAAATTCTGTTTACATAGTTATACATACTGTTCTTTGAACCAAGTAGTCTTTATATTGAAAAAAAGGTCTCCGTGCTACAGCAAACAAAAAGTATGGGGTGCTCAACAACGACAATGATACTTCAAAGTATTAGGACAGGGCCAGGACAAATAGTATGCTCTCACCACTAGCATCATTGGTTCATAGACGTTGCCACTGAAGAGGTGTTTGTTCTGCCTCAGCCACTTAACGGCAGCGTAGGTGTCCTTGGAGCGCCCTCTCAGCTTCTCCTCCTTGATCTTCATGTCATCCAGACTTCTCAGCCTGTTCTTCAACACTACAGGAAACAGGGAGTTTAGCACCAAGTCAAATGGTATGTGTAACACTTCACCATGGTTAAAATGGTGCAGTAAGGCACTGTGCCAAGACTCCTTAGAGCCTGTGTCTCTCTTACGTCTACACTCTCCGTTCAGGTTGTCCTTCTCCCTGCGTAGGTCGGCCTTCTCTCCCTCCATCTTGGCCTTCTCCTGGATGCGCCTTAACTCTGCGTTCACCACGTCGATCTGCGGTGTCACGTCCGATTGGTCGTCCAGGTTAGCCACCTCTGCCCGCAGGTCGTCAATCATGCATCGGGTGTTGCTGATTCGCTTCTGCCGGTCCACCTCCTCAGTCTGCTTCAGGATGAAGGCCTGCTTAATGTCCTCAATCTAGAGGGATAAGGGAGGATCAAGCATTTTTACATGTATTTTTCTGTCATACTTTCTCATTGGTATCAAGAAGGTATAAAAATAAGGCAGAAATAAAGAAAACAGCGCCAGACCTCTCTGTGCTTACTGTCCAAGTGGTCCCGTTTCTGTTTACACTTGTGAGAGGCCTCCCTGATGCTGGCCGTCTTGAACACAACAAGGATACATCACCAACAGTCCATGGACTACACAACACACTGGTTCCCAAATATCTTTGTAGTATCACCCACCAAGTAAATATATCCCATGCTTCTACCCAGGGCCCTGTTTCAAAATGAATAAGCCTCGACCCTGGAAGTAAGTGGAATAAATGGACATCCCCATCCAGCCCAGGGAGCCTGTCTGACCTTGTCTTTCATTTGGTTCTCGATGGGCCTCAGCTGGCTGTCGATGTGCTGGATCTTCTTCAGCATGGGGAACTGGGCCTCCCTCACAGTTTTCAGCTGCTTCTTGGCATCCTCCCTCTCCTTCTTCACCCCCTCCAGCTCATTACGGGCAGTCTCATATTCCTGGAGAGGACAGAAAGGGTTGACAAAGATTAACATAATAAATACGACCCAGGTGTGTCAGATGATCTTGCTATTGAAACTCACCACCCAGGGCTTCTTCTTATCCAGCATCTTAATCATGTCCAGGTGTCTCTTCTTCTCATAGTAGCGCTCCACGTCATGCTTGTTCCGTTCATTCCTCTGCTTGAACTTCTCCAGGGCACTGGCCTACTCCTTGCACACATTCTACCAAAAAACAAACCAGAATACTTTTGAACTTGCTCTCTCCTGAGCAGTCCACACTGCAGCAAAAACCTCTTTATAAAAGAAGAAGAATGAGTCCCCATTCATCCATAGAGCTAGAGTTAAAACTGTGCTCACCTCCAGTTCCCTCTCTTCGGTGCGGAAGGTCTTGAGCTTGCAGTGGAACTCGTACATCTCTGGAGGCCCCACTGACTTCTCCGTGGCCTCTAGCAGCTCAATCTTGGTCATCTTGGCAAACTCACCCACCTTCTCCTGCAAGGTCACAGGGAAGGAGGCAAAGGGTGGTCAGATAATTGGAAGGAGTAGGACATTGGCGTTCAAGTAAAAATAAAATGAAAAAAAGTGTTTACACTCACCTGTGGCAGGAACTGGCAGAGGTTGCTTACTTGGATTTGTAGTGACTTCACCTCCTCCTCCACAGCCTTCTGGCTGGAGTGTCTCCCATTCAGCATCCACACTGACTGGTTATTCTCCACGTGTATCTCTCTGTTGATCACCAGGTTCCCCCCGGCTTTGTACCTGAAAACACAGGTGGGGTTCCATGTTATTATACCCACTATTGGAGACATATGGGAATCAGTGCAATGGGATTTCTGATTGAATCAATAACAGACTTACAACTTACTCTCAACTGATCCTTTGTTGCACCCACGCTTCACGTACAGCCCAACCTAGTCAGGATAAATACAAGTTATCAATAAAAATTCTGTACAATCAAATACAAAACCCAACACAAACTTGAAATTAAGTACAATATAGAGTGCCATACATGCAACAATCCAAAATAATGCTACAAAAGTTAAGCTCCTGAAGTTAAATAAAGGTAAATAAAAATTGACAACATATCCCAGTTGTAGCTTGCTAACGTTAGTAATGTTACACTTATTAATAAATGGCCAACTAACGTTACCTTGTCCCCTCTGCCCAGGATGGTAGTCTTTCCTGCCAGACCCAGACATATGGCACAGATAATACTGGACTTCCCAGTTCCATTGACTCCCACAATCATGTTCAGGTTTGGTCCAGGGTGAACTATGGAGTGGTCGTAGGTTCTGTGTGAAGGAGTAAAGTGTTTCAGCTTAACTGCAGCAACTTTATCTAATAGTTAGCACATTCAGTTAGCTAACGTTAGGTAGCCGAGGCTACAACACAACAACCGCTGTCGGACACAAGCACATTCAGCAACTTTGAAGCTTGCTAGCACATTTAGTTAGCTACAAGACTTGGTCATAGATAGAATTACCATCATCTTTGACTCAGTTGTTCATGCCAAGTGGGTGTCGCTCTGCAAAACAGCAACATCTCTCACAGCTAGCTAGGTTACCTAACTAACTAGATCAGCTTACTTCAAACATTTCACAAGGCTAACGTATGCTAGCACATAAAGACACGTAGCTAACGTTAGGGAAATCGTTGTTTGTTTTGGAACATTTCAAAGGGGAGTTGACTCAGGAAGTTTTGCATTGTGATGCAAAGTGTGGATCCTTCGACAAAACCAGCCCTTTTACCATCTCCAACGGGAAGCGGGTCAGTTTCAGTACCAGAGGACGAGCTTGCTCCATTATTTGAAGTTTGTGTGTTCGTTACGTTACTTACTCGTTTTCTTTTGCCCACAGAAGCCATGTTGTTCTTGAAAATTATAAGATGCCCTAGCAGTCTGTCACTGCGATTCGCGCGCCCAGTGTGGAAGGTTTTCTATTGATGATTGGACAATGTGGGTCACGTGTAGTTCACCAACAAAACAACATGCAACACATTCTTCTTCTGTGGGTTTTATGGCGGACTACAACCGCAAAAGGTGTATTGCCGCCACTAACTGGACAAGTTGAAACCAAAATAAGGTTAAAAGAAAATCCATACATGATAGGGAAACTAACTTATTTCACCCAAATAAAAAAGTACATTTACAAAACAAAACTCCTACTTCTCCCTTCTTTCAATACTCTATGGCCTAAGAGGGTGGTATGGCTTGCGATAATATTCCACGTTATTCCTACACCGAGAAGTCTTTCAGACCCTTTTCCTCCTCTTCCACAATGATTTCTATCTTCCTGGACTTGTTTTCCACCTTGGCAGTGCCATTTATCACCATAGCTATAAAGGCCACAAAGTCCACCTTCTTAACCTTTAAAATGTCAGGATCCTGCTGGTGAAAGGCAACCCCTGCAGTGAAGGCCTATCCACCACCATGGACTCATCATGTGCACCATTCACACCCTCAACCCTTTTAACAGCTGCTGCATATGATATGCACTGGATAGCCCTGACTTTGGCCACCTCATTCTCTTTCACCCTTGTGGGGCATTCGAAAGACATAGCTTCATGGTTCCCACCACAATTGCAACAAGTCACATTTATCACTTTTATAACACATAATTTGATATTTTACACAACTTGGACTTCTCGGCTTCTCCCTTCTCCAAACACTTGAAACATGACCAAAAGCTTTACAATGATCCCACTGTATTGGTGTTGGGATACATGCTCTGACTCTGTAGTTAATATATCCTGAATGTACTTGAGTAGGGAGAGACTCCATATCAAAAAATAAAAGAACAGAGACTTCACTTTTTCTTTATTCACCACACAATTCATCCAACATGCATCAATCACTCCGGGAATAGTTTATTTGTATTTTTAATTTTTTTTTACCAGGTAAGTTGACTGAGAACACATCCTCATTTACAGCAACAACCTGGGGAATAGTTACAGGGGGAGAGGAGGGATGAATGAGCCAATTGTAAGCTGGGGATGATTAGGTGACCATGATGGTATGATTGGGGGCCAGATTGAGAATTTCGCCAGGACACCGGGGTTAACACCCCTACTCTTACAATGAGTGCCATGGGATCTTTAGTGACCACAGAGAGTCAGGATACCTGTTTAACATCCCATCCAAAAGACAGCACCCTACACAGGGCAATGTCTCCAATCACTGGCCTGTGGCATTGGGGTATTTTTTTAGACCAGAGGAAAGGGTGCCTCCTACTGGCCCTCCAACACCACTTCCAACAGCATCTGGTCTCCCATTCAGGGACCAACCAGGACCAACCCTGTTTAGCTTCAGAAGCAAGCCAGCAGTGGGATGCAGGGTGCTTCATCTCTTCAACATCTACTTCCCACAAGATATAACCCCCTTGAGGGGTGCCCTGTTCCTAAGAGACACACAAAACACTTCAAACGTATTAAATCGGGACGAAACACAACACATATCTTCTGGAAGCACAAAAAATAAAAACCAGCCGTCTCTCGTGATCCTCACAGCCTTCACTCTACCCAGCACTCTCTCCACCAGTTTGGATATCTCAAATGGATTCCTCAACATTGGTAATTCGATCAGCTGCTCCTAATTTACAAACCGTACTCCTACAAGATACTTAGTGACATTCTCATCACTGTATTCTACTTTGATCCGTTTTCCTTCCTTTTGGACAATATTTCAATTCTCCTTGATTCTACGGCCATTAGATTAAGAATCCACTTCATCATCCGCTTCCGCCATCTTTTCTCTACTGCTCCTGTTACCACATGCAACTCATGTCCACTAAGTGGGGCAGTAACAGTTTGTTACATTAATTACAGTAATTGACGGTCTTCCGCATCTGCAGTGGAAGGTGGCCGGGCTACAGCGGTGTGGTCAGACAATGATACATCCCGAAATTCGGTATTCTCACAAAAAAGTCTTGTGTCCGAAAGGTTGGTGATAGTTTCTCAGTTTTGAAGTTAAAGGCATGCTTTGTGATTTCTGATAAAATCAAGACAAGGACACATTTGAACCATTAATCCAATTCATATTCATCTGAAGACAAAGTATCCTGACTATTGTTGACTATGACTATTACCAGTTTCTCTACAAAGAGCAAGTATAGTCAGGTGTGACGTAGTGTGCAAGTTTCAACTCAGTTTTGATCCATGCATCATATTCAGCACTATTCTCCTCTGCTGCTCCTTCACTCAATGTCACTTGAGTTTCCAGGTAATTTTGACTTCAATATTTGTGGACAAAAAAGAAAACCAACTGGAGTAAGGAGTTCCATGAAAGACACAATCTCATCCCCAGCCAGATCTCGAACTGAGCCTGGGGACAAGGTTATGCAAGACTACATGAAAGCAAAACAATTCATTTTTGGAGAGGTTGTATGACAGATATAATACCTGGGCACGGTCCACTTTCAAACACAATGTTGTCAATGGCTATATCACTTCTTATTGAGGAACCCCTGATGGCCTCAAATACAATCTAGAACAATAGGTGAAAAAGAACAAGTGATGACTCAGTAAAAAAGTATTTGACCAGAGCACATGTTGTGAATAAGACTGGGTACAGTAGTAGTGAGTGTAATTCTTCAAACCCTTGCCTGAATACCTTTTTGTAATTTGGAGGTGGTGTTATCAAAGAAAGGATGGTGAATAAATTAATATATACTGAACCAAAATATAAATGTAACATGCAATAATTTCAAAGATTTTACAGAGTTACAGTTCATATAATGAAATCAGTCAATTGAAATAAATAAATGATGCCCTAATCTATGGATTTCACATGACCGGGCATGGATGGGCCTGGGAGGGCATAGGCCCACCCACGCCTGGCTGTCCCCAGTCCACCTGGTCGTGCTGCTGCTCCAGTTTAAACTATACTGCCTAGGGAACCCTGACCTGTTCACTGGACGTGCTACTTTGTCCCAGACCTGCTGTTTTCTCTCTATTCTCTCTCAACCGCACCTGCTGTCTCGACCTCTGAATGCTTGGTTATGAAAAGCCAACTGAAATTTACTCCTGAGGTACTGACCTGTTGCACCCTCTACAACCACTGTGATTATTATTTGACCCTGCTGGTCATCTATGAGCGTTGAACATCTTGAAGAGCAATCTGGCCTTAAATGGCCATGTACTCTTATAATCTCCACCCGGCACAGCCAGAAGAGGACTGGCCACCTCTCAGAGCCTGGTTCCTCTATAGGTTTCTTCCTAGGTTCCTGCCTTTCTAGGGAGTTTTTCCTAGCCACCGTGCTTCTACATCTGTATTGCTTGCTGTTTGGGGTTTTCGGCTGGGTTTCTGTATAGCACTTTATGACATCTGCTGATGTAAAAAGGGATTTATGAATACATTTGATTGATTTATTGACTTGGGAGCCATAAGCTGTCCTGGTGGCTGGTCTCAGATGATCCTGCAGGTGAAGAAGCCGGATGTGGAGGTCCTGGGCTGGTATGGTTACACGTGGTCTGCAGTTGTGAGGCCAGTTGGACGCACTGCCAAATTCTCTAAAACGACTAAGGAGGTGGCTTATGGTAGAGAAATTAACATTAAATTATCTGGCAACAGCTCTGGTGGACATTCCCGCAGTCAGCATGCCAATTGCATGCTCCCTGAAAACTTGAGACATCTGTGAGATTGTATTGTGTGACAAAACTGCACATTTTAGAGTGGCCTATTATTGTCCCCAGCACATGATCTAATGATCATGATGTTTAATCAGCTTCTTGATATGCCATACCTGTCAGGTGGATTGATTATCTTGGCAAAGGAGAAATGCTCCCTAATAGGGATGTAAACTAATGTTGCAATTGTATAACACGTTTCATGCAATTCCACTCATTCTGCCACGGGATAGGAGAGAAGAAATGTGCCGTTTTACAGCAAATTTCATGCAATTCTACCTATTTTGCCATGGCTTGGAGAGAAATGTTTGCAGTTTTAAAGCAAGTTTCCTGCAACGCTACACATTATGTAATGACTTATGCCATGTCTATATGATATGAGTGAGAATTAATAACAAAATCAAAATGGGGGGCACATGCCCTGTGTGCCGGTCAGTATTCGGCAATGATTACTACAAGTTTAGATAGCTGGTTAGACTAACTGCCAATCTAAAAATTGTTAGCTGACATGGCTAATTGAGTGACGCACAATAAAACTTCAGAATTGCACCTGCGGTATTCTATTATTATTACTCTCAATTGTAAGTTGAGACCCCGATTGAGCGGCTGGGGTCCCTAAGTGACCGCTTATGTCACTTATGCCTACACATTTTACTATGGGGCGTTGAGAAAATGTTGCAGTTTTAAAGCAAGTTTTCTGCAATTGTACACATTTTGCCACAGAACGAAAATTATAGGTTATTTGGAGATTTTTTAATAACTTCCTTTAAACTTACACTGAATGTTTCAAGAAGACGAACAATGCTATCTTATTTTGGGTTAACTTTATTGAACTCCAAGCACTGATAAGACACATGGAAATTAAATTTCCTTAGGCATTAATCATGTAAACACATATTTTGTGCAATTCTAACCTATAATCTTCTGTTCTCTATCCATGGAATTAGTCCACTGCACCACCAGGATGGAGCTAGCATGCCATGTTTTTTTACACATGCAAAGCTGTTCATTTTTGTCAATTTAAATAGACCCAATTAAAAAGGAAACAAGCACTCATTAAGATCAGGTGTGGCCAATTAGTGACCAACACATCTGAACGCACTTAACAAGACATAGGATAGAGAGTTTTGTTGATGCTGAGAACAGAATGTATATGTGTTTAAATAACATTCTTAGAACATTACTAAAGTTTTCTTGTGGTTTTTAAGGAAAGTTTTCTTAACGTTCTCTGAACAATTTGAGAACATGACTTTGAATAGAACCAAGAGGAAACATGTAGGTAACGTTCTGCTAAAGTACTGAAATTCCCACAGAAGAACTTTGTTTCTAAATGTTCTTCGAACAATTTTAGAACTTGACTTTAAGTAGAACCATGAGGAAACCTGTAAGTAACATTATGCTGAACTACTGACATTCCCACAGAAGAACTTTGTTTCTAAATGTTCTTCGAACAATTTTAGAACTTGACTTTAAGTAGAACCATGAGGAAACCTGTAAGTAACATTATGCTGAACTACTGACATTCCCACAGAAGAACATTGTTTCTTAATTAACAGTCTCTGAACTATTTGAGAACATTCCCAATGTCAAACCAGCTGGAGAACGTTCTTAGAACGGAAAAGTTCTGTAAAAGTAATAAAATACCCATAAATAAAAATGTTTTTGTCAAGTTACTTAAATGTGCTGAGAATGTTCCAAAGAATCTATTCTGCACCATTCCCAGAAAGTTGTGGGAAGGTTGTATGCAAAATAACCATAGGACAACCACGCTCTCACCAAGCTCTAAGAAACATATGGTTCTCAGAACGTTATGTGCTAGCTGGGAGGTGTGTGTGCATGATATCATACACTTTCAAAGTCTTAGAAATCTCATGGGTATATATATATCAGTTTGCGATTCACTGACCTAAGCAGTATACAGAGCTGATACGTATCTCAAAGATGGCCACACTGCTGCCTGTGCTCTCGCCGGGTCTGCCATCAATGACAATCTGATGAGTAGCAGATGTTCAGTAATGGCCCTCAATCAGTAATGAAGGAGAAGGGGATATGGAGGTATAGTATGTCTGTGCTCCATTATCCCTGCTGAAAAAAATACAGCATAGACCAGCACACATTTCAAGCTGGTCTATTCTGGTCCATGCTGGTCTATGATGGTCCGATGCTGGTCAAGCTGTTCTGACCAACATCATCTAACAGGTTCTGCTGGCCGACCAGCATGGTCTAGCTCAGTGGTCACCAACCGGTCGATCCCGATCGAATGGTCGATCTACAAGGCATTCCTAGTCGATCACCAAACATTTGTTTGTTTGTTTTGTTTTACGCTGTTGCCGGTAGTTGCACTTGATTCAGCAGCCCTGGCACCGGGAAGGCAAAGTGTTCCCATTTTGAACCATTTCATGTGTCTGAAGGTAGAACTCCTACTCAGCAGGCCCAGAGAACAGATTAAGTGCACCTATAGGCCTACCGGTGGTCAAGGAGATAGCTTAACATGTCTGCACAGTTTCCTCAAGCTATAGACTGTAAAATGATGCCAGGAACGCACAGCAAAGTTGATACTGTGAGATTTCAAAACGTTGAAAACCATGACTACAGAGAAACACAATGAATCCAGAAAAGAGCTGCTGTTTTTATGAGTAAGTTCATGTTTAAGTTGTTATTCAGGACTGTCAACACTTTGTTCAACACTTAGAAGCCATAAAAGGCATGTTCTCCCTACTTCCACTCACACTACAACCAGCACTGCAGCTGCAATGAACGAGAAGCCTATTGCAAAGTGTACCGATAAGCTTGCATTGTTATTATTAGCGCCTTGCGTCTTTTTTAATTGCGAGGGATATTTTACTTTCTCTGGTCATAGGAGTAACAACATGAGGCAGAAATAATGCAGTGCGACTTGAGCCATCAGCTGGAACACTGTGTCCCCTTTTCTCAGCAGAGGGAGAGACGTGAGTCGGGTGAGAGGCAGCCTCACCGCTGCTCCCTCCCCTCAGACTGACCATCAGGTGCAGGCTATCAGTCCAGTAAAACAAATATGCTTGTGCCTCACAAGTAATCCAACAAATTATCTATTACCAGAGTGATCATTTACATTTTTCCATATAATTTCAAAATGGTCTGAGAAGAACAACATTAGCAGGGCAATTCAAGCAAAGCCAATATGCAGTGATAATGTATTGGGCCTATAGCCTACTGCACAATCCGAATTGCTACAGAACTGTTTTCAATTGGTTAATGTTGCATAGGCTTACGTTTTTAAGTCATGCATTTTGACTCAAAAAGTGACCTTGACTCAGAAAAAGTCAGTGACCAATGGTCTAGATGGTTAAGCTGACAGACCAGCATGGTCTAGCTGGTCTGACCAGCATGGTCTAGCTGGTTATGCTGTCAGACCAGCATGTTATAGCTGGTCTGACCAGCATGGTCTAGCTGGTTATGCTGGCATACAAGCCTTTGTTTGTGTTTTCACTGGTGACTTGCATTAGCTAAAGAAAAACCAGCATCCATTCACATTAGTGATATTTAAATCCTATTGGAATCCTGCCAACGTGGATTCTCACAATCTGCATTCAGATTGACTGCCAGGGTTAGAAAGAGACTACCTCAACGTTCTAAACTGGAACAACCATTTCAGTAACGGGTGCAATAAGTCCAACTAACAGATTGGATTAGCTTAGAAAAATGTATGTTATTTATCTTTGTGTAGCGTAAGATAAATTAATTGATTCATTAATCAATCAACACTGGCATATCACACACCCCCACGGGATCTTTTCTCTCAGCCTCATGGCAATATGTGTAGAATAGTAGGAAATGAGTTATAAAAATGCTAAATTCTCTCTGCCCCATGGCAATGTGTAGAATTGCAGGAAATGTGCTTACAATTAAAACAGCAACATTTTCTCTCAGCCTCATGGCAAAATGGGCTGAATAGTATGAAATTCGTTATACCTTGCTCAGACCTTGCGGGGGCCCCCGGGAAACTGCGGTATGTCACTGTCAATCAATGTACATGCAAAAACACAGATTCAGTGAGCTCCAAAAGAATTGGGACAGTGACACAGTTTTGGTTGTTTTGGGTCTGTACTCCAGAACTTTGTATTTGAAATGATAGAATGATTATGAAATTAATGTGCAGACTGACATATTTCATTTGAGGGTATTTTCATCCATATCGAGTGAACTGTTTAGAAACTACAGCACTTTTTGTACATTTTCCCCCTTGTTTTAGGAGACCAAAAATATTGGGACAAATTCAATTATATGTGTACTAAAGTAGTAAAAGTTTAGTAGTTGGTCCCATATTCCTAGCATGCAATTCCTAGTACGCAACTTGTTGGATGCATTTGCTGTTTGCTTTGGTTGTGTTTCAGATTATTATGTGCCCAATAGAAATTAATGGTAAATAATAATTTTTGAGTCACTTTTATTGCAAATAAGAATATAATATGTTTCTAAACACTAGGTAGGGCAGTACATTGCTATATGAATGTCAATACGCACAATAGGCTGGAAGGTTCTCCCATCTCCACAGAGGAACTCTAGAGCTCTGTCAGAGTGACCCTTCTCCCTTCTCTCCTGATTTCTCAGTTTGGCCGGGTAGCCAGCTCTGGGAAGAGTCTTGGTGGTTCCAAACGTCTTCCATTTAAGAATGATGGAGGCCACCTTTTTCTTGGGGATCTTCAATGCTGCAGAAATGTTTTGGTACCCTTCCCCAGATCTGTGCCTTGACACAAACCTGTCTCGGAGCTCTACGGACAATCCCTTCGATCCCATGGTTTGGTTTTTGCTCTGACATGCACTGTCAACTGTGGGACCTTATATAAACAGGTCTGTGCCTTTCCAAATCATGTCCAATCAATTGGATTTACCACAAGTGGACTCCAATCAAGTTGTAGAAACAGTATGATCAATGGAAACAGGATGCACCGGAGCCAATTTTGAGTCTCATAGCAAAGGGTCTGAATACATATTTTTAAATAATGTACTTATCTTTTTTGTTTTTAATAACCCTGGCAGAAATTCTGAATGCAGATTGTGGGTGAATACGAGTGAAAATGTTTTGATACACCCAGTCAGGCTGGATTCCAATAGGAATTTGACATCACTTTGCAAGCCAGCATAATGTGACTTGATGCTGGTTTTGCGGGTGAACAGCATGTGCTGGTATACTGGTGACCAGCTTATGTGTCCAAAGCCCAAACGAGGCTGGTCACCAGCGAAAACACAACGAAGGGTGGTCTCCAGCGAAAACACAACAAAGGCAGGTCACCAGCGAAAACACAGCAAAGGCTGGTCTCCAGCGAAAACATAGTGAAGGTTGGTCGCCAGTGAAAACACAATAAAGGCTGGTCTCCAGACCATGCTGGCCTATGCTTTTTTTTCAGCAGGGATGTTTGTGTGAATGTATGACATATGGACTATATAGCCTTGGGCTAATGGTACAATCTACAGCTCCCAAGTGAGTCATACAGTGGGGCAAAAAAGTATTTAGTCAGCCACCAATTGTGCAAGTTCTCTCACTTAAAAAGATGAGAGAGGCCTGTAATTTTCATCATAGGTACACTTCAACTATGACAGACAAAATGAGGAAAAAAAATCCCGAAAATCACATTGTAGGATTTTTAATTTATTTATTTGCAAATTATGGTGGAAAATAAGTATTTGGTCAATAACAAAAGTTTATCTCAATACTTTGTTATATACCCTTTGTTGGCAATGACAGAGGTCAAACGTTTTCTGTAAGTCTTCACAAGGTTTTCACACACTGTTGCTGGTATTTTGGCCCATTCCTCCATGCAGATCTCCTCTAGAGCAGTGATGTTTTGGGGCTGTCGCTGGGCAACACGGACTTTCAACTCCCTCCAAGATTTTTTATGGGGTTGAGATCTGGAGACTGGCTAGGCCACTCCAGGACCTTAAAATGCTTCTTCTGAAGCCACTCCTTCAAGTTCGGCGGTGTGTTTGGGATCATTGTCATGCTGAAAGACCCAGCCACGTTTCATCTTCAATGCCCTTGCTGATGGAAGGAGGTTTTCACTCAAAATCTCACGATACATGGCCCCATTCATTCTTTCCTTTACACGGATCAGTCGTCCTGGTCCCTTTGCAGAAAAACAGCCCCAAAGCATGATGTTTCCACCCCCATGCTTCACAGTAGAGTTTTTACAAAAAAGTTATATTTTGGTTTCATCTGACCATATGACATTCTCCCAATCCTCATCTGGATCATCCAAATGCTCTCTAGCAAACTTCAGACGGGCCTGAACATGTACTGGCTTAAGCAGGGGGACACGTCTGGCACTGCAGGATTTGAGTCCCTGGCGGCGTAGTGTGTTACTGATGGTAGGCTTTGTTACTTTGGTCCCAGCTCTCTGCAGGTCATTCACTAGGTCCCCGTGTGGTTCTGGGATTTTGCTCACCGTTCTTGTGATCATTTTGACCCCACGGGGTGAGATCTTGCGTGGAGCCCCAGATCGAGGAAGATTATCAGTGGTCTTGTATGTCTTCCATTTCCTAATAATTGCTCCCACAGTTGATTTCTTCAAACCAAGCTGCTTACCTATTGCAGATTCAGTCTTCCCAACCTGGTGCAGGTCTACAATTTTGTTTCTGGTGTCCTTTGACAGCTCTTTGGTCTTGGCCATAGTGGAGTTTGGAGTGTGACTGTTTGAGGTTGTGGACAGGTGTCTTTTATACTGATAACAAGTACAAACAGGTGCCATTAATACAGGTAACGAGTGGAGGACAGAGGAGCCTCTTAAAGAAGAAGTTACAGGTCTGTGAGAGCCAGAAATCTTGCTTGTTTGTATGTGACCAAATACTTATTTTCCACCATAATTTGCAAATAAATTCATTAAAAATCCTACAATGTGATTTTCTGGATTTTTTTTCCTCATTTTGTCTGTCATAGTTGAAGTGTACCTATGATGAAAATTACAGGCCTCTCTCATCTTTTTAAGTGAGAGAACTTGCACAATTGGTGGCTGACTAAATACTTTTTTTCCCCCACTGTAGCTAAGGCAGGCCCCTCCCGGAAGGTTCAAGGTCAAGTGCATGATTAGCTCCTGTAATGTTCATACCTGACTGCCTGTGTGCAGTGCACCGCACGTTTCTACCATGCTCCCTTATTTCTATCAATCCAGTCAGGTTGTGCAGCAGAAAGCACCTTTAAGAGGTTACATGCCCTACAACAGGGGTCGGCAACATAGGGCATGCCAAGGCTTGGCAAGCCACCCAAAAGCTTAGCACGCGTGGCGTGCTAAGCTTTGGCTGGATGTTTATTATCTCACTTATTTTTGCATTTTAATTATTTTTTTTAAACTGGAGAAAATAATTGAAATTGCATGCACTGGTTTTTCGAAAATGCATTGGTATTCACTGCAATGTTGTAGTTCCCAAGGTATGTCATCCTGATTAGCCAATGGAATTTCATGATTTTGCAAGAGTTTCATATTATTAGATCAGCGCAAGACCAGATCAGCGCAAGACGAACATTCCCAATGTTCGTCTCCCGCCAAATTCAAAACCAAGGCAGCACTGAAGATGAGAGATTTGATTTTCACATGGCTAGCAGCTAGCAAGCCTTCTTTTGTTATTTAAAAATAAGTGCAGGGTGCAAAATGTCATTAACAAAGAAAAATAAGGCTGATGTCCGCTCATGTATTGCCTCTTGGACAAAGAAATATGGATTGTTTTACTGAAGGACCGGTCTGTTTGCGCTCTCTGTTGTAAAACTGTTGTTTGCCGGACATCAAGTGTACGGCGTCATTTTGAAACGAGACATGAGACAAACTTCAAGGATGAGGCGGTTAAGGCTGAAGGAATCAAGAGGACCGTGTCCAGGTATGAAAAGCAAAGCAGTGTGTTTACAAATCTACATGCAGTCAAAAATCAAGCTATAGAGTGGAGCTACAAAGTTGCACAGTGCATTGCTAAACATAGAAAACCATTTACTAATGGGAAATATATCAAGGAGGCTTTCCTCAGTATTTTGCCGACTTTATTTGATGTATTACCTAACAAAGACACAATCATCTCAAAGATAACAGAGATGCATGTGTCTGCCAGAACGGTTGAAAGGGGCGTTGCCTCTTGATGAGAGTGTGGATATGAATGACATTCCACGTCTGGCAGTTGTTGCAAGATACTGTGACTCAGAGCAGGTACATGAGGAGCTGCTTTGTCTCAAACCCATGCATGGTACTACGAAAGGGGAAGATGTAGCAAAAGCCTTCACGGATCATTTTGAGGAGAGAGGTGTCGATATTAAAAACATATTCGCTATTCCAACTGACGGTGCCCCCGCTATGGTGGGGAAACAAAGGATTCGCAAAGCTGATTGAAGATAAGATTGGCCACCCCGCACATATGAAAATCGTAACTTGCATGCAGATAGTAGGATAAATTGTAAATGGGCACTCCACATTAAAAAGGTTGCCGACCCCTGCCCTGCATAGTAGCAGTACACAGACGTGAGAAATTGAGCAGCAGATACGAGAAATGCATGTCTTTTGATGTTTGGTCTAATCAATGTGAGGGCTCTAACATTTTCCAGGCCCCATTCCTCCACCTAAGTATGGCAGTGTTTAGATTAGCACATATGTTTTAACAGTGTGTATGTGCCTCCCATGTTCCTGAGGGTGTGTTGTTTACCCTGTACGGCTTTGTGGTGTTCTGGGGGTCAATGCTAGAGATGAGCCAGCTGTCAGAGGTGGTCTGGGTGCTCCACAGTGTCTAGTTGAAGCGCTCTCCCTCCCTGCGAAGCTGGACCTGCAGGGAGCCCGACCCGGAAAGTTGGTACACCAGCCTTAGACAGCTCCAGTCCTCTTGCTCCATGGCCGGACTCAGCAGAACCCCCCTGCCCTCACCCTCGGACCTTTCCTATCCCTCTGGCCTCTCTTCTCCTGACTATTCTGGTACTCTAGGCCTGGGTCCACTGAGATAAAAGCTCCTGAGAAGACATAGAGACAGTTTGAATAGAGGTACTATGAAAACAGAGATATAGAGAGTATAACAGAATCGACTTCATCTGTTGTCATTAGGCCTTATTTCAAAAGATGCCAAGGGTGGCAGTGGCAGGGAAGGATGGATAGAAAAAAAGATGAGAGGAATCAGATGATGAAGAGGAAGGACGGGTGAAGTTTCGCCACAACAGGACACAAGTAAATGACAAACACAGGAAGAGACATTCTGTTTGCTCAGAGAACAACTGAACAACTGTTTGCTCTCAAGGCAAAACAGGATAATTACAGAGCAATGATGATTACATGGTTGCCATAGAATTTCACCTGCTTTCTTATGTGTCATTTCATTATTCTGCTTGATGGACTTATCTGAGGTATAAATATGTATCTAGCACTCTTCAGAATAGTACCAACTCTTAGAGCTGTGAATGCCTAAATGTGCTATTTCACGGTCTCCAGATGTGCTCTGTTGGAAACAATGCATTCCAGATGTCTCTCTCTTGCTATTGTCTCTCTCCTTTCCATCAGAACAACTGCAGAAACCACATCAACAAGTACAACAACTAGTACAACAACTACTATAGGCACTAGAACATAAGATACAGTGGGGCAAAACAGTATTTAGTCAGCCACCAATTGTGCAAGTTCTCTCACTTAAAAAGATGAGAGAGGCCTGTAATTTTCATCATAGGTACACTTCAACTATGACAGACAAAATGAGGAAAAAAATCCAGAAAATCACATTGTAGGATTTTTTATGAATTTATTTGCAAATTATGGTGGAAAATAAGTATTTGGTCACATACAAACAAGCAAGATTTCTGGCTCTCACAGACCTGTAACTTCTTCTTTAAGAGGCTCCTCTGTCCTCCACTCGTTACCTGTATTAATGGCACCTGTTTGAACTTGTTATCAGTATAAAAGACACCTGTCCACAACCTCAAACAGTCACACTCCAAACTCCACTATGGCCAAGACCAAAGAGCTGTCAAAGGACACCAGAAACAAAATTGTAGACCTGCACCAGGTTGGGAAGACTGAATCTGCAATAGGTAAGCAGCTTGGTTTGAAGAAATCAACTGTGGGAGCAATTATTAGGAAATGGAAGACATACAAGACCACTGATAATCTTCCTCGATCTGGGGCTCCACGCAAGATCTCACCCGTGGGGTCAAAATGATCACAAGAACGGTGAGCAAAATCCCAGAACCACACGGGGGACCTAGTGAATGACCTGCAGAGAGCTGGGACCAAAGTAACAAAGCCTACCATCAGTAACACACTATGCCGCCAGGGACTCAAATCCTGCCAGACGTGTCCCCCTGCTTAAGCCAGTACATGTTCAGGCCCGTCTGAAGTTTGCTAGAGAGCATTTGGATGATCCAGATGAGGATTGGGAGAATGTCATATGGTCAGATGAAACCAAAATAGAACTTTTTGGTAAAAACTCAACTCGTCGTGTTTGGAGGACAAAGAATGCTGAGTTGCATCCAAAGAACACCATACCTACTGTGAAGCATGGGGTGGAAACATCATGCTTTGGGGCTGTTTTTCTGCAAAGGGACCAGGACGACTGATCCGTGTAAAGGAAAGAATGAATGGGGCCATGTATCGTGAGATTTTGAGTGAAAACCTCCTTCCATCAGCAAGGGCATTGAAGATGAAACGTGGCTGGGTCTTTCAGCATGACAATGATCCCAAACACACCGCCTGGGCAACGAAGGAGTGGCTTCAGAAGAAGCATTTCAAGGTCCTGGAGTGGCCTAGCCAGTCTCCAGATCTCAACCCCATAGAAAATCTTTGGAGGGAGTTGAAAGTCCGTGTTGCCCAGCGACAGCCCCAAAACATCACTGCTCTAGAGGAGATCTGCATGGAGGAATGGGCCAAAATACCAGCAACAGTGTGTGAAAACCTTGTGAAGACTTACAGAAAACGTTTGACCTCTGTCATTGCCAACAAAGGGTATATAACAAAGTATTGAGATAAACTTTTGTTATTGACCAAATACTTATTTTCCACCATAATTTGCAAATAAATAAATAAAAATCCTACAATGTGATTTTCTGGATTTCTTTTCTCATTTCTGTCTGTCATAGTTGAAGTGTACCTATGATGAAAATTACAGGCCTCTCTCATCTTTTTAAGTTGGAGAACTTGCACAATTGGTGGCTGACTAAATACTTTTTTGCCCCACTGTATGTGTAATAAGCCCCAATAATCTTTGCTGCATAGAAGAGGCCACTGTCTTCTTGTGTTTTCCACACACAACAACAGGTTGCCATGCATTTCAAGCACTTCAAAGGGTATAAGCTACTGTATTATAGGCACTTGTCAGTGTAATTTAAAGGATGTAGGCTTCAACCTTTTTCAGTCTCTTACCATTTTGTTGAACGTCCTGCTCGTAAAGTCTGGGTCTGACGTGCATTCACAGGTGCTGGACTCAAAGCTACAGGAGCCTGGCAAGGGTCTATTCTGGGCTTGGACTATGGCTGGGAGAAGAGAGAAGATAATGAACCATACACAGATACTAAAACAAGCATCATTTCACGTACAAAAACATGCACATATTCACTGCAAATTAGTTTTCTATACTCACCAAACAGGGTGAAGAGGTAGAATGGAAGCATTGCAGTCTCACATAAAAATTATCCAAGACCAGGAGACAAGATGAAGTACCTTCAAACTAATGCAGGAGCAAGTGTATGTGCCAACTAAAATCAATGCCACACCGAGGTCCACACCGTCAGTATCTCTCCGTCTGGTCATCTGTCAAAGTCTGTTCCTGTCAGTATCAATCTGTATCAGTGGCTCTGTCAGTGGCTCTCCAGCTCACAGACTGGCAGAACACTGTAGTCTCCGATTGGAAGACTGTCTGGAGAGCATGACGAGGAGGAGAGGATGAGAGAGGGTGGGAGTACTAATCTGTACCAGAATCAGGCTGCAGAACTTTCTCACACTTCCCTCACCTCAGATTCCTGGAGAGTTTGTCTTTATTTACACTGTGGGAGGTAGCCTTTAAGGTGCACTGCTTTTGTATTTATACATATTGGCTAGTCAGTCCCCGGTAATCTCGACTCCAGCAGTTCTAGAGAGGTTTCTCCAGAATGTCAAGCACTGGTTCTCAATTCACAAGAATAGGGTGATGACTTGAGATATGGCTTGCAGGCTTGCAGTCTACAGGAGACCGAAAATAATAATACAAGTAACATAAAAAATGTCCAGCAAGTAAGACATACTACCAATAAAAGCTGAACCTTTTGTAAGCTGCTATGCCATTGGCTTGGCTTGTCTGTTATCCCAGCTAGCACATTTGGTTCCTTGGAAGTTTTGGGATCGTATGTTTTTGGTTTCACATTGGTTGTTGGAAGAATTTGAGAACATGACTTTAAATAGAACCATGAGGAAACCTGTAGGAAATGTTATGCTGGCGTACTAAATTCCCACAGAAGAACGTTGTTTCTTAACGTTCTCTGAACTATTTGAGAACTTTCCCAATGTCAAACCAGTTGGAGAACGTTCTTAGAACATTACCAACATTGAAATTAAATGTAACCATATTTGACATTTTAGGAAATGTTCTATTTAAGTAATGAAATACCAATACCAATATTTTTTTTTTCTTCAAGTTCCTTCAATGTGCTGCGAATGTTCCAAAGCCAAGCAACTATCCTGCACCACTCCCAGAAAGTTGTTGGAAGGTTGTATGCAAAATAACCATAGGAACCAAACATATGGTTCCTAGAATGCTATGTGCTAACTGGGATGCGTGTCATATGTTTGTATTCATGTCCTTGACAACCAAAAATTTACATCGAGAGCTGGCCCTTAAATCCCTGCTCTTAATTAATAATGTTTATAAAAGGCTGACATTTCAACACACACACACACACACACCCACACCCACACAGCACACGGAGTCCTTTGGGAAGCTTCCTTTCTCAGAGAGGACTGGCAGTATTCTGTGGCATGGAAACTTTTTAGCTGAAAAAGTGACCTGATGGGAATTACGGGTAAAAATTATCAGAAGTAAATCACAAGAGGCTGAATTACAGCCATGCTTTGAGTGGCTTTTATAATAAAAAGATGGTTGTCTGTTATTTTCTGTCATCTGCTTCAGAACATAAACAAATGAACGTTAGAGGGAGGTAAAAGTAAAGAGACGGGATTGGACAGAGGGTCTGATGCTAGTTATACAACACATCTTACATTCGTCCTCCATGTGTACTTTGTCTGGTCTGTCCCTTCATGTTCGCCTTTCCCTCTTTCCTGAAGGTGCAGTGAAATGCTATACGGGAAAACAGATGGAGGTCAGTTCTGTGTGAAATATTACAGGATACACACTTGATTATGTGAAGAAGGACTTCAGCAATCAATGGATCTCCTTCACTAAGAGAGAAGAGTGGGGTCACTGTAAAATAACAGCATGTCATTTCTCAAGCACCTTGTAAACACTGGGAGAATATGACATCTGTAGCCATCTGGGTCGACACAGTGCTGTTGTGTGTTAGCTGATACCCTGACGGGTTCTGTGCAGAATGTGGCAAGGGACCAGAGGACTCTATGGGTCAGGTTCTTTTGGGCCCCACCCATCCCTGAGGCCAGCCCAGAGGGCCTCATCAGGGGCCTGGGTGGATAAAAGCTCGTCCCACCTCTCTCCCCTCCCAGAACAATCATCAACGACAGAATCCACAAATAATGTCTCTCAACTAGCTGCTGTTATCAATGTGTGGAGTATCTAGGCCAGCATTGTGTGGAGTTTCCAGGCCGTCATTGTGAATAAGAATTTGTTCTTAATGACTTGGAAAATGTATTTAAAGTCCCTGTTTTTGAATGGCACCAAAGATCCTCTGAGTAATACTATTATTATTAACATTATAATGCAAGAGGTAGGACATAACCTTTGAATATATATTCAAACAATGTCCCACACTTATTATGGGAGTGTAAAGGACTACCATACGGTTGGTGAGCTCATATCAAAAGGTTAAGAACCGTTCAGCCATTGGACAGCACCACCTGCAGCCCATCACAATGACAAGTACTGGGAAGATAGGAGAGGAAGAGACAATACTACACCATCCAACCCTTGCTTTCTTCAGTGGAGTCTAAACCTGTAATACTGGAGGTCTTGCATGTGGGCCATGGGTTTTGCGTGACAACACTGCAATGGATCTGATCAAACATTTATGAATGATCATTTCAAAGATGGGTTTTAAACATGCTCTCAAGCCTGTCATGTTCCTAAATAACTTAAGACAGAATATATACCTTCATCAATGAATGAAAAGAAAAAAGCAGAAATTATTGATGCCCAGTTTTAAAATAGAACAGCAAATGTGTGAATGGGAGCATGAAATGCTAGGTGGCACCAATAAGAAGGGAGTATATGATAGGCTACTTTATGAATCCAACATGGATGAATCCACATTTGCCAAACCAATCACTCCCTTACTGTTTATCAAGAATGAGCTGAAATGATGGATGTGCGGGAAAGAGAGGGAGATGGGACAATCAGGCCCCTCTAGGTTTAAATGCTGACACAGATTGGATACCATGGTTACTACTCACATTTATTGCAATCCGGGATCCTTGAGACGTCCCTGCCTAACGCTAAATGTAACCCCTAACCCTTAATTTAACCATAAACCTTACCCCAACATTAACCGTTTAAACTTCAACAGGTTGGCGTCAGAGTTGGGACGTCCCAATGATCTCGTTTAGACTGTAGAGAAGATAGCAATAAAGGTGTGAGTGCGTTCTAGGGAATATTTTCCTAATAGATCATGTAAACTAGTCTACATCCATAGGCTATTCTGATAAAATGCTGTGAGCAAGGGTCCTTGAATAGTTTGTTTTGTGTGCTTGACACCGTGGTGTCGATATTTTGCTTACACCGGTGTTTCTTAGCCCTAGGGGGTGCATTGTGGGCAAGGGAAGAATTTGCGGGCTCTAATATCTCACTGTGCGTGGGAAAAAGTGGTGCAGACCACAGCAGTGTAGCCTACGTGGAACGCGGTCGTTGCAGCGCCAT
This sequence comes from Brachymystax lenok tsinlingensis, assembly GCA_030435695.1. Classification (NCBI taxonomy): domain Eukaryota; kingdom Metazoa; phylum Chordata; class Actinopteri; order Salmoniformes; family Salmonidae; genus Brachymystax; species Brachymystax lenok. The sequence continues at coordinate 27,023,070 of CM059787.1, forward strand.
CATGTTGAAACACAGCAGTCTAAAGTCGCTTTGTGCATCGGTAATCCGCTCAAATGTCACGATGCAGTAGGCGCTGACCGACCGGGCCTAATCCATGCACATTGTTTGAAGGTACGGAGCAGAGGGACCAGTAGGATAAAGATGGTGAAGCGGAATGTTACGCGATCTACGAGTTCCTAGGCACAGGTAAGCGCCCATTTATGATCCAGGAGATATGGCAAAGAGCCTACATGAAGACTCGCATAACACCACCGAATCGATGATTTGACCATGAAAAGCACCTGGCGGATCATTTAATTAGAGACGTGTCACATCGTATAGGCTTTCATCGTCGTCGGACATTCAGACAGGTGTCTGTTTGTTAAATTGGATGATAGCCCGTTCGTTGAGCAGTTGTCAATAAGTAAACATGTATTAGGATATTTCATCGCAGGAGCGCCTACTCGGTTTGCTTTCCTTTTGGGTTACGTCCCACTCCGTACATGGTGACAGAATCGGAAGAGCGTTTTCTGCACAAGCTACCTGCTGTCCTACTATTTTAATTTCCTCACGTTCAGGCAGATAAAAAAAACTCCTCCCAGCGGCCATTCAACGTGGGACTTGAATAGCCTACAAGCTTTTGACAGTCGTCACACCACCTTGTTTAGCCTATGCATTAATCCTGTCCTGCTGAAACCACTAATATAGCAACAAAATATAACCAGTAGGCCTATTGATACTACGGGGGGTTAGTTGAGCAAAGAAACCATGCACAAAATGAATAGCGTGACGACATATTTAGGAAAAGGTAATCATTTCAGGTAGTCTGTGAAGGAAGAAACCAAATGGAAAAAGTGGTAAGCAAGTTAGGTCCCAAAAAGTAGATTTTCACGAAGTCAAATGAATTTGCTATACGTTTCATGGTGCTTGTATCTAAACCATCGTTTATCTAAACCAAATATTGTTTTACACATACATTGGGGTTTCTATAAACTACAAACGAGGTCCTTAATCTAGCATGAAAGTGCATCCTTGTAGCTGTGTGGTCTAATATAGTCAAGATGTTTGCTTTGGGGTAAATTGAGCCAATGTCCACCATACTCCATACAAATGATGATTACATTTTGTCATTTTTGTGCATAATATGCCTAGTATTTTTGCAATGTGTCACGCATATGAGCTCAAGTGCATTTTTTTTTGTTACAGATCAGTCATCATTGAGGTTCTTGAGAGAGCAGCCGAGGAAGGGAAGAAGTCCATTTGAGCAGCAGCAATGAAAAACATCTACTAAATGACACTGAAGAGGTATATTGACAAAAAAGAAAAGGAATATGTACCTGTGTGAAAGAGTAGCAGATGCTCATGAGGTCTCGTCTGATGACATGTAGTCTGAGCTTGCTAAACATATTAAGAATCTCGCGGACCAGTTTCATGGGCTTAGTATCTTCAAATGCAGAGAACTTGCCTATGAATTGCCACATTCAAACAACATCCTTGTCCCAGACAATTGGTCAAGAAATGGAAGGGTAAGTGAGATCTATATCTGAATGTAGGCATCCATTTATATATATAATATACCACACCCCCATTCTGTGAATTCAACTTTGACCTACCAGCACCATCACCTACTGTCACAGGACACTATCACCCACTTACCCCCAAGGCGGCTCAATTTACACTGTACATATGCTCAACTTACCCCCTTACCCCGGGGAGGTTGGGCCAAGAGACCAATTGTTTTTGGAGAAGCTATGTTTTGAAAACTGTTAAGTTTACATTTTAATTCTGGTTATTTCCAGGGACACACAATATCAATAACCATTATGATCACCTGCTCTTTCCATGGCATAGACTGACCAGGTGAATCCAGGGGCAAGCTACAGTATGATCCCTTATTGATGTCACCTTAAATCCACTTCAATCAATGTAGATGAAAGGGAGGAGACAGGTTAAAGAAGGATTTTAAGCCTTGAGACAATTGAGACATGGATTGTGTATGTGTACCATTCAGAAGGTGAATGGGCAAGCCAAAATATTTAAGTGCCTTTGAACGGGGTATGGTAGTAGGTGCCAGGCACACCGGTTTGAGTATGTCAAGAACTGCAACGCTGCTGGGTTTTTCACGCACAACTGTTTTCCGTGTGTATCAAGAATTGTCCACCACTCAAAGAACATCCAGACAACTTGACACGTGTGGGAAGCATTGGAGTTAACATAACATGGGCCAGCATCCCTGTGGAATGATTTTGACACCTTGTAGAGTCCGTGCCCTGACAAATCTTTATCTGTTCCTAATGTTTTGTACACTCAGTGTAGATATCTTTTAGACATAATACTATATTTCCCTTGATGTAGTGATGCTGAATGTAGAAAATGGCTCAATATACTCTCCCCTACATGTAAACACTGTTTTAACATTGGCCTGTGTGTGTTAGGCTAGCGTAAGATCAGTGAGTCAATGACTTGGTACTGTAAATCCCCTCCCTGTGGCTTTCACTGGAGCCCTGACAGATGGAGGAGCTGCTCACAGCTCCCTCCGCCTGCCGCCTGGCCGATGTTGCCCACAGCCTGTGACCTGGGCACTGCCCCCCAGGTGCCCACCCAGTCAGCAGCACCAATCACTGGGGAAAGGGCATATGTCTAGCATATAATCTCCACTCTGTCTTCCTTACATGTCTCCTCTTTGTCAGTTCTCGCTTGCACTCAGATTACTTTTCATTCTGAGGTACTGCATTGACCTCTGCCCCTAGTCACCAGTCAGATATCCAGCCTTTATTAAATCTGTACACCCTCTGCTTTCTGCATCCATCAAATTAGAATTTCAGCCACTAATTCATACAGTACAATGGGCTATAGCTCTTAAAGCTACAAAATACTGTACCTGCAATACCGTGCACAATTTTGAAAACTGATTCTATACGATACTGTGAAGTCAGTCTACTGATTGATGCTGAGTATACTGCACAGTCTATCTAGAGTTCAGACATCAATATTCTGTACACTGAGCGTAAAGTTTAGTATTTAGCCTGACCACCTCTCTCTCAGGTCTGTGATGTCAGGGCTTTGTCCCTCTTCCTGCTCCTCCTCCTCCCCGCGCCATCTGCCAGATGCTGTGGTGTGGCGTGGTGCCGCTGCTGGCGCAGGGGGAATATGCCTGAGATTTAACACACCCAGATGAATCCCATAGGGTTTAGGTTTTACCCTGGAGTATAGGGAGCCCCTGCGGCTCTGCCTATCTATCAGGATCTTGTGCGTGCCTGCTTTGTACTTTGTAGATGTGTGGGGGATTGGCAGATCTCTGAAATTGAGGATTGACATTAACATGGATATTGGGAGAGTGATACATAGATCTACTTCATAACCACAGAGGTACTCACTCACAATCTCCTGTTTGTAGACATGCCTTCCTGATCCTGCTGTTTCACCCATAACCCCTGAACTATGACCTATCTGTTCACATTCATTTCCTGTCTCCCTGCAGGCAGTGCCGTGAGGGGCGTCTCCTAGGAGACGGAAGGACCATGTTCTGAAGATAAACAGACCACAGCAGAGTGATGAGCTACAAGCAGCAGGGGGAGGGGCTAGGTGATGCTGGGGTGGAGGAGCATAAGGCTTCACCTGCTCCCAGAAACCGCCAGCCCAATGGCGCAGCAGGAGGAGGGGGGGGAGAAGGGGTCCCTGTCCGGAGAAGTTGGAGACCCTGCCAAATGCTCGGTCAGGACGGGCAGGATCATCACCACCACCATCATCCTCCTATTCCGCACCAAGGCTCGGGCCGCGGCCCTGCACGGCACCGTAGGCGCACTCCCTCAGGGCAGGGCCCGTCCAGACAGTGGGAGGGAGCAGACATGGAGCCTCCTCGCCACACCCAGCCGCCCCGCCCTGGCGTGGCCCGCTACCGCCGCCAGGGAGAGCCCAGGGTCAGAGTTCACAGACAGCGACCGCCGCCGAGAGACGTCCAAGACACCCACGACCCGCCGTTTCAACAGCAACGGTCATCTGGCACTCCCCTGACTGAACAGAGGAACATGACTGGTCCCGCAACAACAAAGCAGCAGCACCCCCCACACTCCTGTCCACCCCACCACACACAGAACAGTGGAGCACCTGACCTTACTGCTGGTACCTCTCCTACCCCCACACACCACACACCATGTCCTACTGCCCCTGATCCCCCTTCCCAAGACCTGCCACCACCCCTTCCCAACATAGAGTCTCCCCAACCTCAGGAGGATAAGGAGGAAGGGTACAGCTCATCCATAATGCAGTCTGTTATTACTCAAAGTGGATTTGGCAACCAGACAGTCCTAGAGAACCAGAGGGAGGGGCACCATGAAGAGGGGGAGCTAAAAGAGACCGGTCTGGGAGAAGAGGACAAACGCGAGAGAGATCTGGTAGAGGATGACCAGGAAGATGGAACAAATGAGGACTGTTCTGACACTGAGAGTGCTGCCTCTCTAAGCATGGAGGCTCCGCCCCTGAGTTCACCTCACCAATCACCATTCTTGCCCCCTCCACTTCAGTCTGAGAACTCGGACCAATGTAGTGACGAGTTTAGCCCAAGCCCCACCTATGAAAATGACATAATGCCTGTTGAGAGCTGCACTGATTCTCCACTGTCCCACCCAAAATCCTTCACCTTCAGAGACTCGTATCCTAAGACCTATGCAGAATTTTATAATGAGTCCTACCCACAGTCAGAATCTATCACAGAATCCTACACAGAGCCCTACGCAAAATCCTACCCTCAGTCTTTCCCTGAACCCTTGAAATGGATTAATTATCCAGACAGGAAATCTGATTCTGACCCTGATGAGCCATATTCAGAACCTCACCCAGGGCCCTACAGTCGTAGACAGAGGGAGCATGTTTATAAGGGAGCAACAGACACTGAGCCCCAACCCCGTGACTCCTGGCCAGGTAGGGATGTGGGGTTACCGCAGACCAGCCCCCATTGGCAGGGTCGCTCAGTCGGCTCAAGACTACACCACTACGATGACACTACGTCTGACGGGGAGGGCGACAGCCCCAAAGAAAGCCCCAGATCCCAAAGCCTGGGGCCACCTCCCAGGAACGTGCAAGGTAAAGCCCAGTCAGAGCATCCCAGCTCTGGGCAGCCTGGTTCAGATGAGTTCCAGGATGACCAGGCCGGGATGGAGCTCCGACCTCCAGCGGAAGGTCTTTCAGCGGACAGTGTCACAGGCTCAGGGGATGCTCTCTCTCTGGCCATCAGGGACATCCGAGAGGCAATAGAGGAGGTGAAGACTAAGACGGTGAGATCGCCCTACACTCCTGACCAGCGCATAGAGCCTGTGTGGGTGATGAGACCGGAGGTCAGTCCTAATGGGGACGAATCTTCCCCAGAGCAGCCACCGGGAGGCGACGTGAGTATGAGCCAGCTCTGGATCACTACAGAAATCACTGTTTTGAAATATTTACATTGTGGAGTAGAATGGATGTTAGTCCATTTATTGCATCAGTGATAAGAGTGATCTCTGTGGTAATAATGTTATCTACTCCTGTTTTAAATGTGCCACCAGAAATCAGGTTTTCTCTCATGTACAGTTGAAGTCGGAAGTTTACATACACTTAGGTTGGAGTCATTAAAACTAGTTTTTCAACCACTCCACAAATTTCTTGTTAACAAACTATAGTTTTGGCAAGTTGTTTAGGACATCTACTTTGTGCATGACACAAGTAATTTTTCCAACAATTGTTTACAGACAGATTATTTCACTTATAATTCACTATCACAATTCCAGTGGGTCAGAAGTTTACATACACTAAGTTGACTGTGCCTTTAAACTGCTTGGAACATTTTCTGGAATTATGTCATGGCTTTAGAAGCTTCTGATAGGCTAATTGACATCATTTGAGTGAATTGGAGGTGTACCTGTGGATGTATTTCAAGGCCTACCTTCAAACTCAGTGCTATCTTTTCTTGACATCATGGGAAAATCAAAAGAAATCAGCCAAGACTTCAGAAAGAAAATTGTAGATCTCCACAAGTCTGGTTCATCCTTTGGAGCAATTTCCAAACGCATGAAGGTACCACATTCATCTGTACAAACAATAGTATGCAAGTATAAACACCATGGGACCACGCAGCCGTCATACCGCTCAGGAAGGAGACGTGTTCTGTCTCCTAGAGATGAACGTACTTTGGTGCGAAAAGTGCAAATCAATCCCAGAACAACAGCAAAGGACCTTGTGAAGATGCTGGAGGAAACGGGTACAAAAGTATCTATATCCACAGTAAAACGAGTCCTATATCGACATAACCTGAAAGGCCGCTCAGCAAGGAAGAAGCCACTGCTCCAAAACAGCCATAAAAAAAGCCAGACTACGGTTTGCAACTGCACATGGGGACAAAGATCATACTTTTTGGAGAAATGTCCTCTGGTCTGATGAAACAAAAATAGAACTGTTTGGCTATAATGACCATCGTTATGTTTGGAGGAAAAAGGGGGAGGCTTGCAAGCCGAAGAACACCATCCCAACTGTGAAGCACGGGGGGTGGCAGCATCATTTTGTGGGGGTGCTTTGCTGCAGGGTGGAATGGTGCACTTCACAAAATAGATGGCATCATGAGGAAGGAAAATTATGTGGCTATATTGAAGCAACATCTCAAGATGTCAGTCAGGAAGTTAAAGCTTGGTCACAAATGGGTCTTGCAAATGGACAATGACCCCAAGCATACTTCCAAAGTTGTGGCAAAATGGCTTAAGGACAACAATGTCAAGGCATTGGAGTGGCCATCACAAAGCCCTGACCTCAATCCCATAGAAAATTTGTGGGCAGAACTGAAAAAGCGTGTGCGAGCAAGGAGGCCTACAAACCTGACTCAGTTACACCAGCTCTGTCAGGAGGAATGGAACAAATTTTCACGCAACTCATTGAGGGAAGCTTGTGGAAGGCTACCCAAAACATTTGACCCAAGTTAAACTATTTTAAATGCAATGGTACCAAATACTAATTGAGTGTATGTAAACTTCTGACCCACTGGGAATGTGATGAAAGAAATAAAAGCTGAAATAAATAATTCTCTACTATTTTTCTGGCATATTACATTCTGTGGTGAAGTGGTGATCCTAACTGACCTAAGACAGGGAATTTGTACTATGATTAAATGTCAGGAATTGTGAAAAACTGAGTTCAAATGTAGTTGGCTAATGTGTATGTAAACTTCCGACTTCAACTGTATCTCTTAATCTGTCCTACAGCCTGTCTCTCAGTCTCCTTCACACTATAACCCAGTTCCAGCCCCGGTCCGTGTTCCAGTACCAGCTCCAGCCCCATCCCGAGTTCCATCCCGAGTTCCGGTGCCAGTCCCAGAGCATGTCTGTCCTGTGAGGGCAGAGTCCTCCAGAACACACCAGGTTCAGCAGAGGGAGCATAGAGAACAGAGGGAGCTGCCTAGGCCACCATCCATTGAGGAGGTTAGTGGCTGTCTCACGCACCACTGTGGAAGAGAAGTGCTATTCTACTGTTACTGTCACCATTACTTATGTATAATAGTAATATTCTGTTTTCATTTCAGATCCAGAGGCGTATGCCGTCCTTCCCTACATACGTGGAAGGTGAGTGTCTCTGTGGTTGGGGGATCATTGGTGAGATAAGAGAAGTGTTTTTGTAGATAAAGCTTTGCTGTGGTATAAAATGCATTTAAATTACTTGATGGAAAAGGTTAGGCATCAGTGACATGTTTTCGCTCAATTTTGATTTTGTTTTCACTCAAATCAAAAGTCCTTTATGATGACCATATTAATTGTAGCCAACTTCAATGACCGTCTTGTCCACAGTCCCAGGGCCATGTGACCCAGAGGACCTGATCGATGGCATAATTTTTGCAGCCAGCTACCTGGGCTCCACCCACCTGCTGTCAGAGAGGACTCCCACTAAGAGTGCCCGCATGCAGCAGGCCCAGGAGGCTATGAGCCATGTCAGGGTGAGCCACACGGGGGTCACATCAGCTAGGACCGAATACTCTTCCTTTTCTCCTTCCCTCACTTTTCCATCTTTTAAGTGACAGGCAGTAATCATTCTCATGTCCGTAGTTTCATATAATTATGTGCATTATATTGTGCATTACATTTTTACTAAATAGCTATTGATACATCTGTCAAATAACATTTATTTCATGTCCATAGAGAAGTATTGAAGAATGCCTATGGCATCTGTCAGTTTATGTTGTTTTCACATGCAGTCTGTTTGTTTCTTGAGGGGTGCTAATGTCACATTGATAAAGGGGCAACTTTTGAGGATATTTGCTTTATAACCTCTGGGCCTGTAACTTTTTGTCAGATGTGATAGACAGCTTAAATCACCACCTGCCCACACAAGGCACATGTATACACACACACACACACACACACACAGCCCTAATAATCCATATGGGATGGCCAATCTTCTGTGAGCCAATCCAGTGTCGTCCATACCCTAGCCCCATCTTACTGTTCTTGACGGAGCACTGTCTTGAACGCTCTCTCTCTCTCTCTCTCTCTCTCTCTCTCTCTCTCTCGCGCGCGCTTTTGCTATTCTATACGGCAGACCGCACAAAAGCAAGCTAAAAACAGAAAGAAGGTACAGTGACAGTGTTACGGCTGTATCATATTTTGTTCTGTGTCTTTTTTAAAAATTATTCTAAGTCATATTTACTGTTTGTCTGTAATGGTTGTTGGAATGTCTTCTGTTGTTGAAGTGATGCTCTCCTCTCCCTAAATGTGCAGACTGGGGGGTGAGATTCCTTCTACCACCGAAGTGGATCTCTTCATGTCTACACAGAGGATCAAAGTGCTGAATGCAGACACTCAGGTAAATACTGTATAATATTGACCTTTACATGGACTCACTCAAGGATAGCGAACGCTATGTTACAGGTACCAAACATTCGCTGTAGTGTTAGTAATCCCGGCGCTAATTGGGTTGTTCCATGAAATGAGTGCCTGTTGCGTGCGACCCTTTTGATATTTTAAGTAGAAATTGTGCACCCTATATTAGATGTTAAAAGCCTGTTATATTAAATGAAGTGAGCTTTAATATAGACCACATGGAGAATTCAATAAATGTTAGTGCCAAAATTCGGCATATTAACATTTCCCTCCGTGCACCCTCTGACTTCTAGAACGATTTAGGGCTAGGCCCCTTTTTTCTCAATTTCCGCCTGAATGACGTGCCCAAAGTAAACTGCCTTTTGCTCAGGGCCTGAAGCCAGGATATGCATATAATTGGTACCATTGGAAAGAAAACACTTTGAAGCTTGTAGAAATTGTAAAATAATGTAGGGAAATATAACACAATAGATATGGTAGGAGAAAATCCAAAGACACCATCCTCTTAGAATGGCAAGCATAAGGTCATACTGACAATATGCTCCCTGGATGCAATTCCCATGGCTTCCACAGGGTGTCAGCAGTCTATGTTCAAGGTTTCAGGTTTGTAACTTAAAAAACAAATAAGAAATATCAGTTTTAGTACAGGGACACAGTCTAGGAAATTCGTGTTTGCTCGTGCCATTAAGACAGGACGCACCTGCTAAAATCGTTTTCCTATTGAACATATTTCTTTCCGTAAGAAATATTATAGTTTGATTACATTTTAGGGTATCTGAGGAGTAAATAGAAACGTATTTTGACTTGTTGAAACAAAGTTTAGGGGTAGATTTTCAGATTCTTTTCTCTGCATGTTGAACGAGTGGATTACTCAAATCGATGGCGCCAATTAAACTGACTTTTTGGGATATACGACACTACATGTTATAGCTGGGACCCTTTGGATGACAAATCAGAGGAAGATTTAAAAAAAAGTAAGTGAATATTTCATCGCTATTTGTGAATTTATGAAACCTGTGCCGGTGGAAAAATATTTTGATGTGGGGCGCTGTCCTCAAACAATCGCATGGCATGTGTTCGCTGTAATAGCTACTGTAAATCGGACAGTGCAGTTAGATTAACAAGAATTTAAGCTTTCAACCGATATAAGACACTTATATGTACCTAAATGTTTAATATCCATAATTTGTATGATTATTTATTTGAATTGCGCGCCCTCCAGTTTCACCGGAAGTTGTCCCGCTAGCGGGACGCCTAGCCCAAACAGGTTTTAACCCACTTAAACCCAAAATGTCTCCAAGTATTCACCATCATTGTAAAGCCCTAGTTATTTTGTAGCTTTGACAGTCATTTCTGAAGATTGTTTATTTCATGTGGTTATTGATTCATTTACGTCTGTCCCTCATTTTAAGGTCAACCCTGTTACGTGAACTGAACTCTCGTTTTTAATATGGTTAAACTATTCCTTTTAAAATATTTTTTTCTAAATAAAAATTGAACATCTAATAGTCAAATCATAGTGATAAAGCAGGTGAGCTGGTTCTACTCTTTTTGTCCATTTCCTGGTATTTTGTGGTGGAAAACTGAGTGGGTCAAGCATAACAAGTCAGTCAACCCTATACCAATAGATAGGCAGGCTAGAAATGTTTGAATTTCCTTTTTTTTGCATTCAATTGCCCCTCCCTGTTGTACACAACAAGCTTCCATTCCCCCTGTCACAAGGGGATTTATTGCTGATTTAAGATGAACCGTTACGGTCAACCCTGTTACGGTCAACCTTGTTACGGTCAACCCTGTTACTTTATTTGACACTTAATGGGCACTTACTATAGTCATTTTTTTAAATGTAGACTCTTGAGATGGGAAAACATGTTTTTTTGTAATGAAGTTGAACATGTGCTCTTAATAACAATGTTAAAATTAGGTGAACATTTATTTATTTTTTGCCACCGAATTGGTGGAACGGCACAGTTATCAAACTTTACCTCTCCACACACACACTTAAACTACATCCACATACAATACTGCCAAACACCTCTTTCCCTCTACAGCCACATAACCATGTCCTTATCCTGTGTTCCTATCAGGCGTCCATGATGGACCTGCCTCTGAGGACCATCTCCTACATCGCTGACATTGGCAACATGGTGGTGCTGATGGCCAGGGGGAAGATGGTCCGCTCCAGGAGCGCTCAGGACCATCTGAACCATACAACTGACCACTCTGACCGCACCAACAGCCCTGCCCGCGACGACCTCCCCCGCTACAAGATGGTCTGCCACGTGTTTGAGTCGGAGGATGTAAGTGTGTGTGTGTGTGTGTGTGTGTGTTTACAAATGATTTGTTTGACTCCGACACAAGTGTGTGTATGAAGGAACTTTATCACATACAGCGTAATATGTGCATTTCTGTATTCATCCAGTGTATTTGATGCCACTCTTACCCTCTGTCCAGGCCCAGCTCATAGCCCAGTCTATTGGCCAGGCCTTCAGTGTGGCATACCAGGAGTTCCTGCGGGCCAATGGCATCGACCCAGAGGACCTGAGTCAGAGGGAGTACAGCGACCTGCTCAACACTCAGGACATGTACAACGATGACCTCATCCATTTCTCCAAGTCAGAGAACTGCAGAGATGTGAGTCAACCACCAGGGGGCAGGCCAGTGTTGGGTGCTTAGTGTTTTGATATGGGATTTTAGACCTGACAGTGGCTATGCCTATTAGTTCTAAAACAGTGTGATCGGTAGACCTGTGATACACCTAGCATTGAATTAACAAGAAGGGATAACTGAAAGCATGAAGACATTCAAGTGAACAGTTGCCTTGACCTTATTGGTGTAAGTAGTGGTATTTGTTCTGTGTGTATCCTATTGCAGGTTTACATAGAGAAGCAGAAGGGAGAGATGCTGGGTGTGGTCATAGTGGAGTCAGGCTGGGGCTCTATTCTGCCCACCGTCATCATCGCTAGCATGATGCATTCTGGGCCTGCGGAGAAGTCTGGTCGACTCAACATTGGTGACCAGATCATGACCATCAATGGAACCAGTCTGGTTGGACTGCCCCTCTCCACCTGCCAGAGTATCATCAAGGTTAGCCTTTCTCCTGTCTCTCTGTTTGTGTTCTTTCAGCCTCTTTCCCTCGTCTCCCTGCCTTCACCTTTTCTCTCTTTCTGTGTCACTGCAGCCCAACTGCATTTCTGATGAAAATGCACTTGTTCTGTGGTCAGGCAGACCAAGTCCGTTGTTTTAAATCTAAATAGTCTACCCCTCTGCGAGCTGGCACACTGAAAACAATTGACTTTGACTGCTTGACCAGGCAGTGCTGTAGGTGCATTTTCCCCTCTTCCCTTGGCTGTCTCCTCCTGTTATAATCCAGCCCTAATCTGTCCCGCAGGGTCTGAAGGCCCAGTCCAAGATTAAGTTGAACATCGTCAGGTGTCCCCCCGTCACTATGGTGCTGATCCGCAGACCAGACCTCCGATACCAGCTGGGCTTCAGCGTACAAAATGGCATTGTGGGTATCATGACAAGGGGGGGCGGGGGAAAGAGATGACCCTTAGCTTTGAGTGCTCTGTTTCCTGTACTATGGCACATTTTTAAAGTAGATTAGATTTATTGTAGTTGAATGTAGTTTTCATTATCAGCTGTTTGTGTCCCTCTCTCCTCCTGTACAGATCTGCAGCCTGATGAGGGGGGGCATTGCTGAGAGAGGAGGGGTCCGCGTCGGTCATCGCATCATTGATATCAACGGCCAGAGTGTGGTGGCTACACCTCATGAGAAGATTGTTCATGTCCTGTCTAATGCAGTGGGAGAGGTACAAGAACACACGTAACATGTAATACAGTCCAGTGTTCGAGGTCAAGAACTTAAATACAGTCATGAGTTAAAATAATCTTAATTGAATCTGTAAATGGCATTACAATTAATTTATGGAGTTGAATTGGCAGTCAATTCAAAATGAAAACTCTATGCTCGGCTGTTATTTCTTCGTGCTGCAGATCCACATGAAGACGATGCCTGCAGCCATGTACCGTCTGCTGACTGCCCAGGAACAGCCCGTCTACATCTGAGACTGAACCTGGGACTTGCTCTCTCTCCCTCCCTGGACATAACTCTCCATTCCAGGTCGCATCAAGAGGATTTTACTTCGGTTTTTATTTAATTACATTTATCAGCCATGTATTTATTGATTTTCACATCTCACTGTTTCCTTAAAATCAAAGCATTTCCTTGCATCTCAGCACTGACTTGCCTTAATCTGAATCTGTTCAACATGAATGACCGGTGCATCTCTGAAGTAAAACGGCACAGATTAATTTACCAGGCAGATAAATGATGTTTGATCAGTAACCAAAGATAACTGAATTTAAATATGCGTATTGAGGAAGAACGTTGAGCAAGGAATACTTTAGTCTTTCAGGATCCTATGAATGTACTATAAACTGTCTCCATGGTAACCCAAATGTGAGATTTTCATTGGACCAAAGCCACTTAAATACAGCCTTGCATGTAACTGCAAAACAAAGGCAATGTCCTTAGATGTTGCAGCTGTGCTATAATTTGCACCTGGTTGAATGAACTCCCAGAAACCATCCTGCCGGAGGCTGCATTAGAAACAGTCACCACTATTTATAGAATGAACTAAGACATGACACAAATGAAAGTTTAAAATAGATTTATTTGAGAAAGGTTAACTTGAGTCACTAGTTGATTTCACCTGCATGAGGATGACCATGAATCAAATAGTAGATACATAGACACAGACGTGTGACACTAAGCATCACTCCTGATACACCCTTTGTAAAACAAGACTGTCCCCTCTTCAGTGCGTCTATACGCCATAGAAATTTGATTGTGTCTCAGGTTGTATGTAAACTGGAATGTTTTGCCCGTCACCTCAGAGCCTAGTGCTGACTGCTTCTTTCAGTGATCTGACACTGCTACACTATAAAAGGCACTTGGTATGCACTGATCTCTAGTATTAAAATACACAAAAAGGACAGTACAGTAAATCAAAGGGTAAGCAACGCATGATATAAAGGAGAGATTATCCACCACTCACTAACACCACTAGCAGGCCAGCTGGAAAGACAGAATACCCCATGTCTGTCCAGATATGTTTATTTCAATGCAACAAATAATGCTTAAGATTTATAACATGTAAAAATATCAAATATATACACAGTTATAAAAGTGTACTCGAAACCCTATTGGTTTGGATAAATATGACATGTTTATGGGTTATCAAACACTACCCATCAGGGTAGACATTGCAGGGAGGTTAAAAGGCAAACGGTCAATGTAAGGACACACCTGAATGGGATATTGTCCTGCCACTAGGTGGGGCCACAGGACAGGGATAGGGTGTTTGCGTAACCACAGTAAGGTGTAACAGGTGGATCTGTCTGTCCTACATCTCAGTGTCTTTGTATTTCTGGGGGTTGCTGTAGTAGCCTCGTCTGGTCTGGTTGGCCAGCTGTCTGCGGTACTCTTCCTCATCGTCGTCGTAGTGACCCCTGCTCTCAGGGTACGGTGGCCTGGAGGACGGGGTCTGGTGCTCTGGGTTAGAGCTGGAGCTGGACACAGGAGAGAGACATTTTCGTTCATTCAGATTGTTGGGCATTGAGTCTGTAAAAAAAAAAAAAGTATTCAACACAACCTGAACTCAACAGGCAGTGGAAAGTTAAGTGAAAATGCTAATTTGTGTGGTGACTGACAAGGTTAAATAGACTAACTTACCCTATTGGCTGTGGGCGGTTGTGGTTGGGCTTTGGTAGTTTCACTGGGACTGCATAGATATCTGGGTGCTTCTGGGCTATTTCCAGCTACAGTCAAGAGAGCAGGAGGAGTTTGACAGTTATGTTAAAGCACATACTGTACATTAAGAACAAAGCAACATATACACTTGAATATACCTTTTGGTACTTGCAATAAAACATTTAATCAGAATATATGAAATTATCACTTTTCCCTGTAGATCCATTTGGTTCTGCTTATGAAGCATTACATCTTACTGCTGGGGGTGTTACTGTCTATCAATCCAATAAGTTCTCCACCAGTAGTACTGACCCGTGCTTGCTCAGCCTCCTGGAGCTCCAGCATCCTCTGGGCTCTGGCCAGGTGGTCCATCTTTTCGAAGGCCTTCACCTTGCCAATGAATGAGCGGTTAGCCGGGTCCTCTCCCCCCTGGACACTGTGGTCCTCAGATGATTGTCCGAGGGCCCTTAGGTTGGGCTTGAGGGCCACGGTGGGCTTGAGGGCCACGGGGGGTGGGGCGGGCTTGAACCCCCCGGCCGCATCACTGCTAATGGTGCTGCTGGAGTGGGAGTCATAGCCCCCTCGAGACTGCACCCTCACCTGCTGCAATAGAAGAGGATATTATGGTCATTTAGCAAGCACTTATATAGCCTTAGAATACTAAGACTTATAAGCAAGCACAAGATGTGGTACAGGGTTTGGGGTTGAGGGGATTGAGAGGTGAGGGTGGGGTTCAAGGGGGTCTCACCTTGGGGGGCTCAGGGACAAAAGTGGGGGGTGGGCTGGGGTCTCTCAGCACCTCTCTGCTCCCTGATCTCCTCATACGAGGTATGGGGGCAGGATGGGGTCTCTACAGGTGGGAGGGGTGGGATGAACATATACAGTAGGTCAACACAAGTCAAGATTGTTGACTGGCAATGAGAGATTTACAGATTAATGGAGTACACTTGAGAGAGACAGATGCCAGTCTCCATCTCTGACACGGAATGAGTGAATGACAATGAGGGATAGTGATTGACAGTGGTAAAGCCCACCCACCTCCTCTGGCAGTACGGGCTCTGAGGAGCGGCTGATGGCCGACACCGGCTGATGGGGCTCGTCCATTGGCTCGTCCAGTTCGTTGTCAGTGTAAGCCCCACCCTCGTCGGCCGTGTCGTCGAAGTCGCTGGTCAGTCGGCTGTCCATGCTCAGGTAGTCGGCGCTCATCGCTGACAGATACGACATGTGGTCATCATGGATATCCAGTTCCTCTTCCGAGCCGTCCAACTGAAAGAAAAAAAGAGAGTGAGACGCAAGTTGGTATGAAAGACACTACATAAATTCACTGTACGTATATAAATATCTTAGAAATTGTTGCGGTTAATATTTTTGTTCTCTCTCTGTGTACACACACACACACCAAAAATATAAAACGCAACATGCAACAATTTCAAAGATTTTACTGAGTTACAGTTCATATAAGGAAATCAGTCAATTTAAACAAATTCATTAGGCTCTAATGTATGAATTTCATAAGACTGGTCACAACAACAAAAAAGTAGCGGCATTGATCAGAAAACCAGTCAGTATCACCATTTGCCTCATGCAGCGCGACACATCTCCTTCGCATTGAGTTGATCGGGCTGTTAATTGTGGCCTGTGGAATGTTGCCTCACTCCTCTTCAATGGCTGTGTTCAGTTGCTGGATTTTGGCGGGAACTTTAACATGCTGTCATACGTCGATCCAGAGCATCCCAAACATGCTCAATGAGTGACGTACTACCAAATTCTCTAAAATGACGGAGGCGGCTTATGATAGAGAAATTAACATTCAATTCTCTGGCAACAGCTTTGGTACACAGTCAGCATGCCAATTGTACGCTCCCTTAAAACTTTAGACATCGTGTTGTGTGATAAAACTGCACATTTTAGAGTAGCCTTTTGTTGTCCCCAGCACAAGGAGGTCCTGTGTAATGATCATACTGTTTAATCAGCTTGTTGATATGCCACACCTATCAGGTGTATGGATTATCTTGGCAAATCAGAAATGCTCACTAACAGGGATCTAAACAAATTGGTACACAACATTTGAGAGAAATAAGCTTTAAGTGCGTGTGGAACATTTTAGGAATCTTTTTTTTCAGCTCATGAAACATGGGACCAACACTTAAAATGTTGCATTTATATTTTTGTTCAGTGTATATGTATTAAATAAAAACAGAGCTTACCTTGCCCTCACAGATCCACACAGACCGCTCCTGCTGTGCCCGGATAGAGTCTTTCACACTCCCATACCACCCGTCATTGGCCGAGTTCAGGTCAACGGTCGCTGTGCAGGGAAACAAACCAGAATGATTGGCACAACAGAAATAGGAGTAATACAGCTTATTCACAGTTTATTACTGAAACAATGTGGCCAATGTGTGTGTGTGTGTGTGACTGACCAGTGAAGAGGTGGGAACAGGTCTTCCTCATTTTGACCGCCTGCTCGTAGAGTTTGCGGGCACTGCGACTGGAGCCGGGCACAAGGCGGTTCCTCATGGTCTTGATGCCCCCCTTGCTATCCGGGTTGAGGAACACCACAATGGGGTACCACTGGGTGTAGTTCAGGGTGTCCACTGCCTTGGGAGTCACGTCCAGCAGGGCATGGCGGTCCTGGGGAGACAGGGAAGTGAGAGGGAAGCTGGAGAAGATGAGAGTGAAGAGGAAGAGTAAGGTGGATGATGATGACTATGGTGATGAAGGTAAGGGGTGTATGAAGATGATGGTAATGATGATTAAAATGGGGAGGATGAAGATGATGGTGGCAGCGTTTACCTGTTCGATGATCTGACGAATGGTATTGAGCCTCACCACACCGGAGGACTTGTCAGCGCCTGCATCCTTGGGCTCAGTCTCTGTGTGGGCAAACAAAAACACATCAGCTTCTTACCAATACTACATAAACACACATGATCATAGAAGCAATAAGGAAATGCTCAATTTAGTGTGCCCGGTCAGCGCAGGGTGAACAAATTTGGAACTATTCCATTGAAATTAAAAATACTAAATTGACATAAATACACCTTTGTGTACAAGCAGAAGTTAGGATCACCATACTCACTAGCTATGACAAACTCCTCAGGCAGGTCGTTGGCCAGTTTCTCATTGACTGCGTCTGCAATGGGCCCGAACACAACCACTGGTCTCCTGAAGCCAGCTGAGGACCAAAACAGACACACGGCTATACAGTTGAAGTCTGAAGTTTACATACACCTTAGCCAAATACATTTAAACTCAGTTTTTCACAATTCCTGACATTTAATCCTAGTAAAAATTACCTGTCTTATGTCAGTTAGGATCACTACTTTATTTTAAGAATGTGAAATGTCAGAATAATAGCAGAGAATAATTTCTTTCAGATTTTATTTTAAGAATGTGAAATACAGTTGTGATCCTAACTAACTAAATCAGATTCCCAGTGGGTCAGAAGTTTACATACACTAAATTAGTATTTGGTAGCATTGCCTTTAAATTGTTTAACTTCGGTCAAACGTTTCGGGTAGCCTTCCACAAGCTTCTGACAATAAGTTGGGTGAATTTTGGCCCATTCCTCCTGACAGAGCTGGTGTAACTGAGTCAGGTGTGTAGGCCTCCTTGCTCGCACACGCTTTTTCAGTTCTGCCCACAAATTTCTATAGGATTGAGGTCAGGGCTTTGTGATGGCCACTCCAATACCTTGACATTGTTGTCCTTAAGCTATTTTGCCCATTTGCGACCAAGCTTTAACTTCCTGACTGATGTCTTGAGATGTTGCTTCAATATAGCCACATAATTTTCCTGCCTCATGATGCCATCTATTTTGTGAAGTGCACCAGTCCCTCCTGCAGCAAAGCACCCCCACAACATGATGCTGCCAACCCCATGCTTCACAGTTGGGATGGTGTTCTTCGGCTTGCAAGCCTCCCCCTTTTTCCTCCAAACATAACGATAGTCATTATGACCAAACAGTTATATTTTTGTTTAATCAGACCAGAGGACATTTCTCGAAAAAGTATGATCTTTGTCCCCATGTGCAGTTGCAAACCATAGTCTGGCTTTTTTATGGCAGTTTTGGAGCATTGGCTTCTTCCTTGCTGAGCGGCCTTTCAGGTTATGTCGATATAGGACTCGTTTTACTGTGGATATAGATACTGTTGTATCCGTTTCCTCCAGCATCTTCACAAGGTCCTTTGCTGTTGTTCTGGGATTGATTTGCACTTTTTGCACCAAAGTACGTTCATCTCTAGGAGACAGAACGCGTCTCCTTCCTGAGCGGTATGACGGCTGTGTGGTCCCATGGTGTTTATACTTGCGTACTATTGTTTGTACAGATGAACGTGGTACCTTTAGGCGTTTGGAAATTGCTCCCAAGGATGAACCAGACTTGTTGAGGTCAACAAGCAAAGAGGCACTGAGTTTGCAGGTACGCCTTGAAATACATCCACAGGTACACCTCCAATCGACTCAAATTATGTCAATTAGCCTATCAGAAGCTTCTAAAGCCATGACATCATTTTCTGGAATTTTCCAAGCTGTTTAAAGGCACAGTCAACTTAGTGTATGTAAACTTCTGACCCACTGGAATTGTGATACAGTGAATTATAGTTGAAAAAATGTTGTAAAAAATGACTTGTGTCATGCACAAAGTAAATGTCCAAACCAACTTGCCAAAACTAGTTTGTTAACAAGAAATTTGTGGAGTGGTTGAAAAACGAGTTGTAATGACTCCAACCTAAGTATGTAAATATCCGACTTCAACTGTACATGAGAGAAAACCTTAGTTGATTGTAGCTCTGGTTAGACATGCTATATAGTTTGTCTGTGCATTCCATTATGAGAAGGTTCCTAATAATTCAGTTGATAGTTAAGTTCAATCGAAAGTTTAGAACTTATTCTGTTCTATGCAGTCAAGTGGCTCTTATACCACAACCCAACAGGAGATAAGAGTCTTTTGCCTTGGGAGACGTACCTTCTCGTAAGACCACCCTCTCGTAGGCAGAGAAGCGAGTGGTGACAGGGGTGGCAGTCAGATCCTCTCTGCTCTTACGGAGGTCCTTCTTCTTCGCCGCCCTTTGACCCCTCAACCTCCAGAAGTCTCCTCTGTCATTGGCTGTTCCTTTCTGGGCATTCTGCACATTTGACATTTGTTCCGCCCTGAGAAGCAGAGAACACCAGGAATCATAAATTAGCACTTAGTCTCAATCATCACACACACAAATTGCCATTTTAAAACACTTGGGTGAAAACTTGGTAATTCCATCAGACATGGTTAAAACTCCTGTCAAGGTAGAGAACATCACTTCTAAAATTGAGATCATATGAATTACTACACACGGTGCCAACTGAATACAAAGCCAAATTAAACAAATATTTTTACATTTAACATTGTTATAGGCTACATACAGTATGATAATAGATAGGATTATTACACCTACATATTAACAGACATACATTTTTAACATGATCAAAATATAGTCTGCTATAGCCACAGCACATTAATAACATTATGTGTTCCTATTTCACCATTATGAGTTTTTAAATATCCTAAGTTAATTATTTATTCAGGAGCCATAGGCTGCAGATGGAATAGGAGTCTTAATGATTGTGTAATTATGTATAAGTAGCCTCAATCATTATTATAATTGTATCTATAAGTAAAAGTGCCTTAAATTAATGTGGCACGTAGCCTACCGATTGCAAGGTGCAATCAATGCCTGTTTAACTGCACACTCTAAGCGGGGACGATTGTGATTGGCCAGCATGTGCAAGCCAAGCAGAGAGTGCGAGACCCCGCTTGTGATTGGTCAGCATCCTCTGTGCATGTAGAGAGTGAATGAACAGTCTAGTGCATCTCATTGGAGGAGGTACCATAGTCTAGTTTCTGTAGTATTAATAGAGTGTAAAAAATAAATAACTGGAGAAAATCGTGGCTTCTTGTGATATGGATATTCCACATGTAAATGGCTCAATTTCAATCTGAATTTGAGTCCACGTGCAGCCCTACCTCAAATACACTACACATTTTCCTGCAACAGAGTGATCAAATTAAGATCTTACATCTGTATGCGCACACACACCTGCTCTTGTTGGGGATGATACCCTTTTCCAGCAGCTGGTTGTCTTTGTCAGTGCGGACGGCCAGCCAGTTGCCCAGCTTGCCGTCATAGAGTGTGTCAGTCACATTGAAGATCTCCCCTCGGGAGAAGGGCAGGCTCTGGGGAACCTCTTTCTCATACTCAAAGTGGGTCCTGATGAAGAATGAGTCCCCCCTGCCCGATGCCAGGATGTCCTTATAGACTGGAACAGAGGACAGACACCACAAACATCAAACCACTTCCCCTGCAACATGAGCTGAAAAGAAATTACAGATTTGTCGTGAAGGCGTGACTCACCATCAGGTTTGCTCTGAGCCAGGATGGTGACATCATCTCCCTTTGGAATCTCCAGCAGGTACAGGACAGCATCCTCACGCACCATGCCCCTGAAGTCCATGTTATTCACCTGACGGACACAAAGACATCAGAAGACCTAACATTAGAGATCATATGTAAAGCACTCATGAATAGACATGAGGAATTTCACAAACATGAACCTCTTAAGGGATTCGCCCCTTGTTTTTATTTTTTAAATTTCGCTTAAAATGACAATCCCAAATCTAACTGCCTGTAGCTCAGGCCCTGAATTAAGGATATGCATATTCCTGGTAGAATTTGAAAAGAAACACTGACATTTGTGGAAATGTGAAAGGAATGTAGGAGAATATAAAATAGAGCTGGTAAAAGATAATACAAAGAAAAAAAAAACGTTCTAGCTACTGTAATAGCTACTGTAATAGCTACTGTAATAGCTACTGTAAATTGGACAGTACAGTTAGATTAACACGAATTTAAGCTTTCTGCCAATATCAGATATGTCTATGTCCTGGGAAATGTTCTTGTTACTTACAACCTCATGCTAATCGCATTAGCCTACGTTAGCTCAACCGTCCCGTGGAAGGGACACCGATCCAGAAGAAGACAAAGACTAAGAGTTAACCCTTCCCCTACCTTCATGATCTGGTCCCCAGTGTGAAGACCCTCCTGTTCTGCAGGACTGTCCTCCTGAACGCCTGCAATGAAGATTCCCACATCGTTTCCTCCCGCCAGCCTCAGCCCCACACTCTCCCCCTTCTGGAAACGCACCATCACCGTGTTGGGCCTGGACAACACACAATCCATTTAAGACAACAGGCAAGTACATTTCTATTCATAATCTACATTAGAGTACACTACTCTGTTGAGTTAATAGTGAGTCTGTACCCTAGACCCATTCTCTGTAGATTTGTTTGTGGAACCAACACTGACCCGTATATCTCTTGATCCTCTATGCTTGGCATCAGTGGTACCTTTTGGGCAGCGTGGACTTTTGGGGCAACAGTTACTACCGGTGCTGTAAAAACAAAATGGAAATCCTCATTGGTGAGCATTGCTACGATGGATGTTAACTGATGCACTACTGCTTACAGTGGGGCAAAAAAGTATTTAGTCAGCCACCAATTGTGCAAGTTCTCTCACTTAAAAAGATGAGAGAGGCCTGTAATTTTCATCATAGGTACACTTCAACTATGACAGACAAAATGAGGAAAAAAATCCAGAAAATCACATTGTAGGATTTTTTATGAATTTATTTGCAAATTATGGTGGAAAATAAGTATTTGGTCACATACAAACAAGCAAGATTTCTGGCTCTCACAGACCTGTAACTTCTTCTTTAAGAGGCTCCTCTGTCCTCCACTCGTTACCTGTATGAATGGCACCTGGTTGAACTTGTTATCAGTATAAAAGACACCTGTCCACAACCTCAAACAGTCACACTCCAAACTCCACTATGGCCAAGACCAAAGAGCTGTCAAAGGACACCAGAAACAAAATTGTAGACCTGCACCAGGTTGGGAAGACTGAATCTGCAATAGGTAAGCAGCTTGGTTTGAAGAAATCAACTGTGGGAGCAATTATTAGAAATGGAAGACATACAAGACCACTGATAATCTTCCTCGATCTGGGGCTCCACGCAAGATCTCACCCCGTGGGGTCAAAATGATCACAAGAACGGTGAGCAAAAATCCCAGAACCACACGGGGACCTAGTGAATGACCTGCAGAGAGCTGGGACCAAAGTAACAAAGCCTACCATCAGTAACACACTACGCCGCCAGGGACTCAAATCCTGCAGTGCCAGACGTGTCCCCCTGCTTAAGCCAGTACATGTTCAGGCCCGTCTGAAGTTTGCTAGAGAGCATTTGGATGATCCAGATGAGGATTGGGAGAATGTCATATGGTCAGATGAAAACAAAATATAACTTTTTGGTAAAAACTCAACTCGTCGTGTTTGGAGGACAAAGAATGCTGAGTTGCATCCAAAGAACACCATACCTACTGTGAAGCATGGGGGTGGAAACATCATGCTTTGGGGCTGTTTTTCTGCAAAGGGACCAGGACGACTGATCCGTGTAAAGGAAAGAATGAATGGGGCCATGTATCGTGAGATTTTGAGTGAAAACCTCCTTCCATCAGCAAGGGCATTGAAGATGAAACGTGGCTGGAGTCTTTCAGCATGACAATGATCCCAAACACACCGCCGAACGCGAAGGAGTGGCCGTAAGAAGCATTTCAAGGTCCTGGAGTGGCCTAGCCAGTCTCCAGATCTCAACCCCATAGAAAATCTTTGGAGGAGTTGAAAGTCCGTGTTGCCCAGCGACAGCCCCAAAACATCACTGCTCTAGAGGAGATCTGCATGGAGGAATGGGCCAAAATACCAGCAACAGTGTGTGAAAACCTTGTGAAGACTTACAGAAAACGTTTGACCTCTGTCATTGCCAACAAAGGGTATATAACAAAGTATTGAGATAAACTTTTGTTATTGACCAAATACTTATTTTCCACCATAATTTGCAAATAAATAAATTAAAAATCCTACAATGTGATTTTCTGGATTTCTTTTTCTCATTTCGTCTGTCATAGTTGAAGTGTACCTATGATGAAAATTACAAGCCTCTCTCATCTTTTTAAGTTGGAGAACTTGCACAATTGGTGGCTGACTAAATACTTTTTTGCCCCACTGTATATAACATAAATGTGATAATGGGAAATAAAAAATGTCCCATATTCAGTTATTCAAAGTCATTGTGCTTACCTGGGGGTGTTTCTGGACGCGGCTCCACCCTCTCTGCTGGCAGAGGGGGCGTGTCCTCCACAACTCTATCCGCTTTTCGCGCCGGCATGGCAAACGGTGTCGGCATAGCGCCCATTTTAGCCAGCCTGCTGGGAGGTTCCTCTCTGATCGTAAAACACACATAATCCATTGTTCTCAAACAGTATAGCACAGCTACAGTAGGCTTTCATCTTCTCCGAAATGTCATAGTGATGGAGTAAAGATACTCAACGTAAATATCATCTCAACTTGACAATATTATATGGTACAGTACAAGTGATCCATACTGCAGGTGGGAGCAGAGGGTGACTGTTTACCTGGGTTTGTCTCTGAGCCGCTCATTGGAGGAGTGGGAGGACAGGTCTGAGTGGGGGGCCCGTCGGTCATCCTGTGGCGAGTAGGAGCGGTAAGACTCGATCTCGGAGATATCTGGAACACAAAATATGAGCAACATCTAGTTCATCTTCAGACCGATCCCCCAAGTCATGCTTCATACATGTAACACGAACTCGACTTTCCCATAAGAAACGTTACATTTGGTATTAGTGGAGTGGAGAGAAACAGACAAACACAGCAGACCTCAGACAGTTCTGGCAGATTCCTGACACACAGACAAACATCCCTGTTCTCAATACAGAAGCTGCAGTTCCAATCTTAGACAGCACATTTATTTGCTACATTTCAGACCATAACATAATGAAATTCTGTCATATTCAATAAGTGGATTATCAGGGGATTATATTCCCTTGCCAAGCGCTCACACACCACGTCCCTGAATGGACCAAAGTGGGTCAGAAGTCCCCGGGTGTGTGACAAAGCCCCCCTCAAACGCTTTGGGTTAGCGCATCGCCCCACCCTCCCATTTAATTACACAACCCAATCATAACCTGCACTTTGATCACGTGACAAATATATTGAAATAGAGCCAGTAGCCATAGAGACAGCAAGGTGACACTGAAGAGAACACGTTCTCTTTTTCATGCATTATTTCTATAGAAATGTTAAATGTAATTGATGGAACAGACTAAATGTCATCAACAAGGTGTCTGTTTGGCTGACATGCTTGGGTATACCGTTTCATATTCTATCTCTACACCAATAACAGGTCGGGTGGAGGGTGAGTAAAGTTGGGAAAAAAAACTTTATTATCCCTAAGGGGAAACCTTTTGTTGTTGTTGCCAGAATCAAAAAAAAAAACAGACAATTCAATAAAACCAGACATGGACAGGACAATACAGAACCGAAAACATACATTTTCAAATCAGTAGACAATACAGTAGGTTAAAAACACTCTCAATGAAATACTTATACAAAGCACTGGGACCGTTCTGAATCTGTCCACATAAAATATATTTTCCTTAAAAAGGAAAGGAGCTGCTGCCACAGAGACTGAGAGTGGAGGGTCTCTCACCATCGAGCTCAGAGTCGCTGTCTGCCAGGGGAGGAATCCTGACGAGGACCTGTCTCCTGTCTCTCTGCACCACCAGCTGCAGCTTTCCTCGAGACTTCTCGATCAGCTTCCCTGCATCGCTCAGAGACAGGTTCTCTGTCACTGTACCGTTGATCTGACAGAGTGAGAGAGTCAAATCACATTCACAGTGTATCGTAGCAAACAAGCATAATATCTGTAGCCCACTGTCCGAGACAGATCAATCTTAAGTAATGGGGGGCAAATCCCATTATAGTTTTTGGCCAACATAACATACAACATAACTTTTAAATACGCAGCAGTGAAACAATGCTTCCTCCAGGGCAGAGATCAAACAGTGGTCTGAATGTGATGCCCTTCCTACCTTCAGTATGATGTCTCCCTCCTGGAGGTTGCCATCCCTGCAAGCCAGACCAGTGCTGGTCATCTCCTTAATAAACAGCTGACTGCCCAGACGCAGACCATACTCTATAACACACAAAACATGGTTTAACTGATAGTAAACATTTAGCACAGGCAGTCTTAGATGAATGAGCATAGTAGAGATATATCACTGTAAATATGTGTTAGTACAGTATGTATGTATGTATGTATGTATGTATGTAGACCTTCATTGGGCTTGTTCTTCAGCAGCAGCACGCTGAGGGGTTTCTCCAGGGGCTCCTGCTCCCTAGGGGGGCGGGCCATGGGGACCGGCATGGCGGCGGGGGAGGGTGAGCGGTCCAGACGCTCCCTGCTCCCGCTCTTCTTCATCTGCTCTTTCCTGTGGTCGCGGTCACTGGGAACACGTTCACGATTGCGCTCAAAGCTGTGGTCGCGACCATGGCTGCGGGCGGGACTGTGACCGGCTCTGTACCGTAGGTCAGGGCTGTTAGTGTGGTCCAGAGTGCGTTCACTGCGGAAACGCCTGTCGGGGCTGGGGTCGCGGTCAAGGGCCCGTTCGCTGCGGTAACGCCGATCGGGGCTGTGGTCGCGGTCAAGAGTGAGGTCGCTTTTGTAGCGGCGGTCAGGGCTATGTTCACGGTCCAGAGTGCGACCCATGCTCCCGTCTCGTCTGTACTGCCTGTCTGGATTGAGGTCCCTCTCCATACTTCTGCCCCGGTCATCTCGACCGTAATCACGGTCAAAGCGCCGTCCCTGGTAGCCAGCATCTGTGTAACCACCCCTCTCCTGGCTGTGGTCGCGGTCTTGATGACTGCTGCGTCCGCTGTACACACTGCGGCGGTCCTGGTCGTAGTCATAGTCATCGTTGTAGTCGTTACTGAAGACGCGGTCATCAGGGGAAGGGGCGCGTTTCAGCAGGTTCACCGGAACCTTCCTGGGCCTCTTGACCGTCTGTCAAAAACAAAGACCACATCAGGCACCATCAGGAATCATTGACAAATGTTATTTGTATTTAAAAAAATACAGGGGAGTGCATTGAGACCAGGGTCTTATTTTCAATGGTGCCCCGAGGACAACAAATTCAAGGCCGACTCAAATTCTGTTATTTTACAATTGACTACATTTTATTCATAATGTTTCTTTAGACCTGCCCAAAATACATAATGGATTTATTGTGATAGTGTATATTAAAATAGATTTATTGACTTTTTAAAACGTAGATGTTCCCAATACCGAACCCCAGCGGTACACCTTTTGTAATATCCAGGAAACGAGACTGAACACCATCAGAAATCAGACATTGAGTCCTGTCTGACAGTTCATTCTCAAACCACTTGCAAGAAGCCTGATCCAGGCCTATTTCAGTCAACCTTTGAATGAGAATGTGACGGCCAACAGTGTCGAAGGCCTTGGAAAGGTCTATAAAAATAAGGCAGCACAATGATGATTATTAGGCCCTAGGCAATTTAGCACATCTTAAACAAGCGTAGCAGCTGAAACAGTGCTATGTCCAGGTCTACCCTCAGATCCCAAACAACTTTACTTGAGTTCTAATTGTGAATCTTTATGGTAGAGTGGCCAGACGGATGCCACTCCTCAGTAAAAGGCACGACAGCCCACTTGCAGTTTTCCAAAAGGCACCGAAAGGACTCTCAGACCATGAGAAACAAGATTCTCTGGTCTGATGAAACCAAGATTGAACTCTTTGGCCTGAATGCCAAGAGTCACATCAGGAAGAAAGCTGGCACCATCCCTATGGTGAAGCATGGCGAATGCAGCATCATTCTGTAGGGATGTTTTTCAGCGGCAGGGAGACTAGTCAGGATCGAGGCAAAGATGAACGGAGCAAAGTACACAGAGATCCTTGATGAAAACCTGCTCCAGAGCGCTCAGGACCTCAGACTGGACAACAACCCTAAGCAACAGGACAACAACCCTAAGCATACAGCAAAGACAATGCAGGAGTGGCTTTGAGACAAGTCTGTGAATGTTCTTGAGTGGCCCAGACAGAACCTGGACTTGAACCTGGTCGAAAATCTCTGGAGAGACCTGAAAATAGCTGTGCAGCGACACTCCCCATTCAACCTGACAGAGCTTGAAAGGATCTGCAGAGAAGAATGGAAGAAACTTCAAATACAGGTGTGCTAAGCTTGTAGTGTCATACCCAAGACTTGAGGCTGTGATCGTTGTCAAAGGTGCTTCAACAAAGTACTGAGTAAAGGGTCTGAATACTTATGTAAATGGCATATTTCAGTGTTTTATTGTTAATAAATGTGTTAATAAATACGTTTTTAATTTGAAAGAAAAACTGGACATTTCTAAAAACCAGTTTTTTGCTTGGTCAGTTAAAAAAAAAAAAAAAAAAAAAAAATTATATATATATATATTTTACCTTTATTTAACAAGGCAAGTCAGTTAAGAACACATTCTTATTTTCAATGATGGCCTAGGAACAGAGGGTTAACTGCCTTGTTCAGGGGCAGAACAACAGATTTGTACCTTGTCAGCTCAGGGATTCGATCTTGCAACCTTTTGGATACTAGTCCAACGCTCTAACCACTAGGCTACCTGCGTCGGGGGTAGTGTTTAGACTGATGAGGGGGTGAACAAATATTGAATCTATTTTAGAATAAGGCTGTAACGTAACAAAATGTGGGGAAAGTCAAAAGGGTCTGAATCCTTTCCGAAGGCCCTGTATGTCAAACACTCACAATTTTGGCTACTTTTCCACACTTTCTGAGGGTCTGTACAGCGAAGGAGTGTGGCACGCCGTCCATGGGAGTGGCGTTCACCTGCACCACTCGGTCATTCTCACTACAAAACACAATTAACATATGAGGATATTCAAACTGTACACACATTAGCTCCTCAAAATGACAGAACACTTGATTTCTCATAATGACTGATTGACAAGAGGTACGTACAATAGCAGGCCATCGGCGGGCCCTCCCTGAAGTACGTCAGATACCACTATGGACATCTCCCCGCTTTCCTCGTTGGGGTTGTCCCGCCCCCCCAGACACTGCAATACCAAAACCCATCTTGGGGTCCTGTAGTGGAGAGGGCATGTATTAGAGATGCGTTTGTATGGGTGTGCGAGTACCTGTGTGACCTCGTCTGTTCAGGTTAGTGTGTGAGTAAATGTATCTGTCTGTCTAGGTTTCTGATGAAGTCTTTATGTAAGATAAGCCATACATCCTACCTAGTGTTTACGTGTGTGTGTGTCTCTCTCTCCCCTCGTTGTCTGTGTGATGTACCTGCCCCCGTGCTGACCAGATGAGATTAGAGCAGAGATTTAACCACCCCGTCTCCTCTCCCGTCCGTACTAAAAACATTCCCTGCTCCGCTCCACTCGCAAGAGTTTGGCTGATAGTATCGGAATGTTAAGGTCGGTTGAAAATTCTCTAAGCTATGCCAAACAGTACCTATCCTGTAACGGCTAAAGGAGCATCACATTAGCCCGCTACTCACTCACTCTCTCTCACTCTCTCCTCGCTAGCAGATTGTATGACAGCTGGATGTGGAAGGGTCAGTGATGTGGTTGTAAAAAAAGCTGCTTTATAGCCAGAGCAGAGTGAGTGGAGGAGACAATGAGTACGAGCGCCACACGATTAACTGTCCTGGGCAGATGTGATTCCATGCATGGCATTATTGCAGTCTGTGTGCTGTAGATGGGTGAACATACATGTACTAGAGTGCGTCAGATGTTCTGAAACACATCTTAAAAAGGACCCACGGTGTATGGCATTGTAATCTGGGGGGTGTAGCTGCGCATGACAATTATAATTCAATTCTGTTTTGGTCATAAAAGTACACATTGAAATGGATACAGTTGCAGTGAAGAGTGTTGTAGTGTGTTACGGTTGCAGTACTTAAACAGGTTGTATTGTGTAGTAATCCAGTGTGGTGCTGTATGTGTGTTGTTGTAAAGCTGGACTCACCCTCTGCAGCGTCACTGTGTACTGCTCCCACACTGTTTCCTCCATGACTGGGCTCTATGGGAGAAGGACACGTTCCACAATGAACAGGAGATAACCATGTGTCTCTCCTCATTTCAACAGGACATACTGAGGTGCACACTATTAGCCCAATCATGAGGGACCATGCCAAACATCATGCTCAAAATCTCATTTAACCGAACAAAAAGGTCACATTAGATAGCACTCTGCTATACCAGGCACAAACAAATGCCATGTTCCCAACCAATACTCTCTGAGCACATGGTACACCAAATAATCAGCAGAATCACATGTACTACTGCTTCCGCACACCCTCAGCCTTACACGAGCCATCCAATACAGTACACATACCAGCTGAAGACAGAAAACTTGACCAAAGTACCCACCCACATTTTAACCAACTACTACACCCACCATGAAACACCTGTCACAACTATCCGTCTACCTGCTTATCGGTCTACCTTTCCACCCAGAGACCACCTGTCTAACTAGAGCCAAGCTGGAGTCACTCACGAGCCCCTGGAGGATACGGATGGCCTTGTAGGTGTGGATCCATTTCCTGTGCAGGTGTAGGACAGTCTTCATGGTTCCTTCTCTATCTACCTCCACTGATGCTTTGCTCTGGCTGCCTGAGCTGCTACGCCACTACCTCATCCATTTCCAGGGCAGCAGTGGTGGCAGCCACACCCTGCATTTATCTGCCTGCCTAGCTTTGACGTAAGCTGTATTCTGCTGGCCTACATTCAGCGCAAATCCCACCATCCAGAGTGTAAACACACAATCGCAAACGCGGCGATGATTAAATACTCATGCACACAAAAATAACGTGCATAGATCCACCAAGATAATCGCACACAGACATATATGAATGAGTATATGCAGATGTACGTGTGAAAGCATTTAACTCAAATAGGGTAAATCCATTTGAATTCAAACACTTTTTGACAGCATTGACACCCTTTTGATTTAAACGGAACCTAATTTTCACGAATGTAGAAGTGATCAGAAAGTGACTTTTTGGACCTGAATGCCAAAACATTCAGGAGATAAAGGTTCTCAAAGTTGACCTATTTTGCATACCCCATCATACCATGAGACATCCATGTCTTAATCACTGGAAAAGATAAACGGTTGTCAAACTATTTTATTTTAAAATATATATTTTTCACAAACATTCATTTTTTAATAATTAAAATGTAATTTCACAATGTTTCAACTTCATAATCTCAAGCACCACCCCAATATCAACATGTGAAAATGGCACGTTTCTTTGTAGTAAAAAAATATCTTTCTCTAAGTGTTTCCAATGACATAATCAACCAATTCGTAGATAATTAGTAGGCAATGCCTACTCCCAATTGGTCAAAAATCACACGATGAAAACCGACGAGGTCACTAGAAGCACATATCTTCCTTGTTTTTATACTATAAAACATAGAAACACACCATTTTCAAATATGTTGAGGTGGTGCTGGAGTTGATGAATATGAAGTTGAAAAATTGTTTAGTTCCCCTTTAACGTCAATTATCTAAAAACACAAACTCTGATTGTTTACATATTCGCATACATTGTAGCATAGACCCTATTTTACCTTAGCTAACGTGTTCTGCCTGCCATTGGTTGAGACACAACATGCTCTTGAATACAGGATGGGTGTCATGTTTTGGCTGATAAATGCACTAAAATGGGAATAAAATGTACATTTAAACTTTCAAAATGATACCAAAAAGATGGTTGGATGTCTACACATCACAGAAATTTGACTTGAATGGGAATATCTGTTGTTTTAAATTATACTGTCAATCCTTCATAGGAAATCTATTGAAGTCATAGAAATCAAGTTAATAGAATAGACATCAAGACCTATCATTTAAAAAGATTCTCTGGTACTTTTGTATACTTTTTAGTCAGTAGCTATGAAAGTAGCACTCACCGGCCAAAAGTGGTCCCCAAAAATTGCGTACTACATCACATACAGTACCAGTCAAAAGTTGACACAGCTACTCATTCAAGGGTTTTTCTTATTATTATTTTTTTACTATTTTCTACAATTGTAGAATAATTGTGAAGACATCAAAACTATAAAATAGCACATATGGAATCATGAAGTAATCAAAGTGTTAAACAAATCCAAATATTTTTTTGATTCTTCAAAGTAGCCACCCTTTGCCTTGATGACAGCTTTGCATACTCTTGGCATTCTCAACTAGCTTCACCTGGAATGCTTTTCCAAAAGTCTTGAAATAGTTCCCACATATGCTGAGCACTTCTTTGGCTGCTTTTCCTTCACTTTGCGGTCCAACTCATCCCAAACCATCTCAATTGGGATGAGGTCAGATGATTGTGGAGGCCAGGTCATCTGATGCAGCACTTGGTCTTTTACCAAATATGGTCATTTTCTGTATACCACCCCTACGTTGCCACAAGACAACGGATTGTCTCAAACGCATTAAGGATAGAAATTCCACAAATTAACAAGGCACACCTGTTAATTGAAAGCATTCCAGGGGACTACCACATGAAGCTGGTTGAGAGAATGCAAAGAGTGTGCGAAGCTGTCATCAAGGCAAAGGGTGGCTATTTGAAGAATCTCAAATATAAATCTATTTTGATTTGCTTAACACTTTTTTGGTTACTACATGATTCCATATGTGAAATTTCATAATTGTGATGTCTTCACTATTATTCTACAATGTAAAATTATACAAATGTTTGACAACACCATTTGTAAATCATTTAAATTATATGTTTTGGCATTCAGTTCCAAAAAGTAATTTCTTCCATGGGCAAACATGTATGGAAGGTTTAAAATCAAAAGAGATGTCAAAAAGTGATTGAATTTAAATGGATATACCCAATATGCACACACAAAAGCAAACACTTTACCACATGCTTTAAAAACCACATCCTTTACTCTTGTTCAGACACAACAGAACAACAATGTCATACACACACACACACACACACACACACAATAGAATAAGACAACACAAACAACCATACATATCTGCTACAAAGCCTTACACAATACACATGCCAGGTATGCCTATAACTCCAGCACTGCAATTCTATACAGTTCCCATTATGGTGTGGTTTTATCTACAGGGCAGCCAACCTAGCTATCAGACTAGTCCACTCTAGAATGTCTTCTTGTAGCAGTACGCCCTCTACTTGCAGTACAGCTAGCTACACTACACAGAGTGCCCAAATGCACTCTATCAAAGACACTAACAGATTTCAAGGGGTAACTTTTACCTACAGTACTGGATTAAAGCCACTAGTAGGCTAGGACATTAGAGTTATTTCTAACTTGTCAGAAAAGTCCAGATCAACTAACCCATGTCAGCTAACATTTTATTGTAATGTTTGAGTCAGTCAAATATCACAAAACACATGGCAAAATGTATAGAATTGCAAATGTTCTATCTGCCAACAACAGGGAGGGTGAACAGTTTGTGTCATGAACAGTGCTTGTGCCCATAGAAATAGACGTGGGGGGAGGATGTTACCCAATGCTGGAAGAAGGGTCTGAGTTAAAACATTTTATAGACTCTGTAAAACAACTCAGTATGTTGAGTGAGTCAGAGTGCCCAAAGAGACGACAGTATTAGGATGTACCAATTCAAGATGGGGGTAAGTGTCTCGATATTTTTATCTCAACAAATACGTAGACGTATAAACGCAGTCCATTATCACAACCAAATAATTTATATAAAAACACCCCCCAACTAATGTTCAAACCAATAAAATACAACATGCATTCATTATCGTTTGGAATTCTGTCCATTTGTTTTGACAAAATGGATCCTTCCAGCTTACTTGAATAGATTTTTCGCCCCTGGGTGTCCCAAGACTAACAGAGGCAAGTCAGTCAGTTCCAGAATGGACAGTATGATTGTTAGTTGTAGAGTTTCAGTGTTGTAAAAAGGACAGGTATATTAATCTAACAATCAGATTCAGAGCTGTCAAGTTATGTAGCCATCAAGTGTAGCTCCACATCATTGCATCAAAGTAAAGTAGATAACAGTGCTACTAGTAGCCTCAAGAGCAAACAGCTCTTCCGGTTACACATGCATTTAGCACAATAATCGGTTGTGATGGGGTGGTGGCCTGAATCTCTTCCTCTGAGTTCTCTTTAAACTGCTTCTATGGAAGAGTCCTAATATTCCTGGTTAAATATGCATTAGGTGAGGTGAGTGGGCCAGCAACTTCAAAATAGGGCTAAGGGACAAAGGCCTTGGATACATACACTTTGTGAATGGGTAACATGAATAACCAAAGTACGAGCCAAGGTAATAGATATTCAGCAGAGATTGTCAAACTGACTTTTAAACAATATCCTACTGCCAAAACCACTCTTGATTTCCTGTTTACAGAGTAGGTCACAAAATGGCACTGTATAAATCATATGTCCAACCACACACACTGACGGTCTTAGGGCAGAATAGGCTGGGTAAAGAATACATGTACAAGGTTTGTAGAAATGATGACGTACCTTCAGAATAGCAGAGTAGCTGGGTGAAGAGAGTCGACGGAGACACAGGTACTGGGCTTCTTTGGTCCAGTAGAACCTATCCCAGGAGCAGCTAGATTGGTACAGGTCAGTGTTGGACTGGTCAGTACTGGATGTGTCCCTGTGGGGAGAGACAAAAGGGCTTTCGATAACCATTACTCAACATTAAGATCAGAGTTCAACTTTATATAAGGGGTTTTAATTGTCAACCTATGTAAAATGTAGCTCGGAAGAAAAGAGTTGAAAGTAATTAAGACAAATATTTGTTCTTGTAATGGTGGAATAAATTAGCATACCAGGTACTGTTACTTGGTATGTCTGTGCATCTGTAAGAGTTGCTTCCATCCCTCTCCTTGCGAACAACCTGGGCTCGACCAAGGGACCCTCTGAAAATAACTGCCTCCCACGAAGCATCGTTACCGATCGCTGCACAAAAGCCGTGGCCCTTGCAGAGCAAGGGAAACAACTACTTCAAGGTCTCAGAGCGTGTGACGTCACAAAATTAAAACGCTACTAGCGCGCAACGCTAACTAGCTAGCCATTTCACACCGGTTACACATGTACTCATGTGATATGGACGTGCGGCGACAAAGCATTTGTCTAATTCTATTTATTCTGCCCCGGGGAATACAAAAATCGTTAAAAAAATAAACAAAAAAACAAACAAATTTGATTGCATTGGTAAGAGGGCAGAGGGGACAACAAGGAAAGCCAGTGTCGCTGTAATCTGTTGGCATTTGAGCCAAACATATGCTCTGCTGCCATTTGACCTTGTGTCAGAACAGGAATAAATACACTGAACAAAAATATAAAAAACATGCAACATGTAAGGTGTAGGTCCAATGTTTCATGAGCTGAATAAATGTATAAAAAAATTAATAAAAATCACAAATCCCATATGCACAAAAATATGAATTTCTGCACACTGTCAGAAGCAGTCTCAGGGAAGCTCATCTGCGTGCTCGTCGTCCTCACCAGGGTCTTGACTGACTGACTGCAGTTCAACGTCGTAACCAGCTTCAGTGGGCAAATGTTCAACTTCGATATCCACTGGCACGCCGGAGAAATGTGCTCTTCACGGATTAATCCCGGTTTCAACAGTACCGGGCAGATGGCCGACAGCGTGTATGGCATAGTGTTGGCGAGTGTTTGCTGATGTCAACGTTGTAAACAGAGTGGTGGTGCGGTTATGCGAACACAATTGCATTTTATAGGATGACAATTTGAATACACAGTGACAAGATCCTGGAGGTCCATTGTCGTGCCATTCATCCGCCGCCATCATTTCATGTTTTAGCATGATAATGCACAGCCCCATGTCTCAAGGATCTGTACACAATTCCTGCAAGCTGAAAATGTTCAAGTTCTTCCATGGCCTGCATACTAGCCAGACCTGTAACTAATTGAGCATGTTTGGGATGCTCTGGATCGACAGCGTGTTTCAGTTCCCCCGATAATATCCAGTAGCTTCCCACAGCCATTGAAGAGTGGACAACATTTCACAATCAACAGCCTGATCAACGTTCTATGTGAAGGAAATGTGTCACGCTGCACGAGGCAAATGGTGGTCACACCAGATACTGACCGGGTTTCTGATCCATGCCCCTACCTTAAAAAAAAAAAGGCATCTGTGACCAACAGATGCATATCTGTATTCCCAGTCATGTGAAATACATAGATTAGGGCCTAATGAATGTATTACAATTTACTGATATGAACTGTAACTCAGTATAATCTTTGAAATTGTTGCGTTCATATTTTTGTTTTGACCAAATGCTCAGCTCGTGTTGTTTGCCTTTTCCTTTCCAACTATCTCCCCAATAACCTGACCCCAGCAGTGTTTAGCTGTGCAGGGGAAACTACAGGCAAGCTTCTATCAGCATGATTTATTTAACTAGGCAACTCCGTTAAGAACACATTTTTATTTACAGTGACTGCCTACCCCGGCCAAACCCTAACGACGCTGGGCCAAATGTGCGCCGCCCTATGGGACTCCCAATCACGGCCGGTTGTGATACAGCCTGGAATGAGACTACACGATTAGGAAATCTCCAAACTAAGATTACTGCAATCTATGCATCTTGGGAGAATGACTAAGACCAATGTTGTGCATAGTGAATAACTGATCTACAACAACCTCAAAGGTGGGAGAGGGATCACACACACACACACACAAAACCTCAGTGGGTGAGGGGTCATATAGCACTTTGTGAAGTGCTGATGTAAAAAGGGCTTTATAAATACATTTGATTGATTGATAAATAAATATATACACACGCCACACACACATAAACTAAAGAACGGTTCCATAATGGATCCAGTGAGTGACTGGACTGGGTCAGCTAAGGAGAGCCATGCTACTCCCAGGATCTCTGCTACATTCAATCTGCTGTGCATCTATAGTCACACTCAAAGCTCCATGACCTAAGCTGGAACTAATGACAGCACACATGCTCATGCTGTAGCATGTAGACTAGAACCATCTGGCTGAAACATCTATACATTACAAATCATGGTTGTGAATCACATAGAGACATTCTGGCACACACACACACACACACACAATTTATTATTTGTAGTGCAAATGATTAAACTATGTTAGAGGTGCAGTAAATGCTTGTACTTGAATCCACCAGAGTTAAGCTACATACTATAGACACTAGACAGTAGGCCCACATTCATTTCACGCAAACACGCTCATACGCCACACCTCTGCTTCACTCACCCTGGGGGTTTCCATAGTTTCCTCCCAGGTGGTAGGAGCTCGCTTTTGTTGAGGGGGACGATCCCCATGGCCGCCTGCATGATGGTAATGAATTTCTTAAACTTCATCTTTGAGCCCTCGGCTGTTTCTTCACTCACACCCCATGCTACTCACAACGGTTCCACTAACATATCTCACTTCCCTCTGCAATATTCTAAACCCCTGACTACCAACTCTCTCTCCCACCACTGTGCTCACTGCCATCACACATACACACAACACTGGACCCTGCCCACTAGCTACTACATTTGAGATAACGAGCCCCGTGTCCCCTACCATCAGCTCTTACAGATGTATTTTCCCCCTCAGAGAAACAAAATGGACAGTCACATTACGGGCGGTGGGCAGGCCCAGAGGGGATGACAGCAAGTCACTCTTATACAATTCTGGAGATCTCTAAACATTACACTAATGAAAATGCTGCTGCCGGGATAATTCTGGTACTAAGCCCTGATAGATCATGTATGCATCCCGCCCCATTTTCTCATAATCCCCACAGAGGCTTAGTCCTCTGACCATTAACACCCAGAGCCCCCCCATCATCCTCATCATCATCCTCACACACACAAACTTCCATCCTCACACCACACTTCATCCCCCAACAGATCATTCATGTAGCATGTGACAAATACAACAGGTGTAGACCTTACAGTGAAATGCTTACTTACAAGCCCTTAACCAAAAATGCAGTTTTAAGAAAATACCTTAAAAAAATAAATTGTCAGGGTAGCCATTTGATTAGCTGTTCAGGAGTCTTATGGCTTGGGAGTAGAAGCTGTTAAGAAGCCTCTTGGACCTAGACTTGCTGCTCCGGTACCGCTTGCAGTGAGGTAGCAGAGAGAACAGTCTATGACTAGGGTGCCTGGAGTTTGAAAATTTTTAGGGCCTTCCTCTGACACCGCCTGGTATAGAGGCCCGGTGATGTACTGGGCCGTAGGCACTACCGTCTGTAGTGCCTTGCGGTCGGAGCCCGAGCAGTTGCCATACCAGGCGGTGATGCAACCCTTCAGGACGCTCTCGATGGTGCAGCTGTAGAACCTTTTGAGGATCTGAGGACCCATGCCAAATCTTTTCAGTCTCCGGACGGGGAATACGTTTTGTCGTGCCCTCTTCACGACTGTCTTGGTGTGTTTGGACTAGGGTTGCACATTTTGGAGAATATTCAGGTGGAAATTTTCCGTGGGAATTAACGGGAATATATGGGAATTAATGGAAATATATGCAAATTAATACCATTTAAATGTTTTTTTTTTAAATAATATTTTACAAATTGAACTTTAAATGAGTTGACTCTTCACATGGGATGATTTCACTGAACAACAAAACAGAATATTGAATGATCCCCAATGATCCATCGCATCTCCCAAAAATGTTTTCAACATACATCTGTAAAATGATAGTCTAGAAACTAAAGCATTGGTTGTCTTCCTCTCAGGCTTCCATGTCTTCTCCCTGGACCTCATCAATGTCCACCTCTTGAACATCAGACTCTGAAGCCTCATCTTCACTGTCACTTTCCAACCGTGTTGAGGATGGCTCGTTGTCAGGCTCAAAAAGCATCAAATTTGCCCAGATGGCCACCAATTTTTCAACCCCTGTATTGGTCAGCCTGTTGCGTGCTTTGGTGTGTGTGTTCCCAAACAAGGAGCGGTTGTGCTCTAAGGCGTCTGATGTTGGCGGGATTAGGAGGATGGAGGCAACAGGGGAAAGAGCCACAGATCCACAAAGTCCCTTCCACCAGGTGGCTGATGAGATATGTTGGCACGACTGCCATATTGCATCTCCATCCCAAAGCCCTTGCTTGGAAGTGTACTTCGCCAGACTGCCAAGAACCTTGCCCTCATCCAGGCCAAGTTGGCGGGACACAGTAGTGATGACACCATAGGCCCTGTTGATCTCTGCACCAGACAGGATGCTCTTGCCAGCATACTTGGGGTCCAACATGTATGCTGTGGTGTGTATGGGCTTCAGGCAGAAGTCTTCACGATTTTTGATGTATTTCAGAACTGCAGTTTCCTCTGCTTGAAGCAACAGTGAAGTGGGCAGGGCAATACAGATTTCTTCTCTTACATCTGCAAGCAGAGTCTGAACATCAGACAGGAGGGCATTGTCTCCCTCAATCCATGCAATGGCTACTGCTATAAGTTCCAGGAGTTTCAGGCTGCTTACCACTCTCTCCCAAAATACATCATCCATGAGGATCCTCTTGATGGGGCTGTCCATATCGGCAGACTGTGATATGGACATTTCTTGGAGACTCCTTCCCCTCCAGGAGACTGTCAAACATGATGACAACACCACCCCAACGGGTGTTGCTGGGCAGCTTCAATGTGGTGCTCTTATTCTTCTCACTTTCCTTGGTGAGGTAGATTGCTGCTATAACTTGATGACCCTTCACATACAGTGGGGGAAAAAGGTATTTAGTCAGCCACCAATTGTGGAAGTTCTCTCACTTAAAAAGATGAGAGAGGCCTGTAATTTTTATCATAGGTACACTTCAACTATGACAGACAAAATGAGGAAAAAAAAATCCAGAAAATCACATTGTAGGATTTTTTATGAATTTATTTGCAAATTATGGTGGAAAATAAGTATTTGGTCAATAACAAAAGTTTATCTCAATACTTTGTTATATACCCTTTGTTGGCAATGACAGAGGTCAAACGTTTTCTGTAAGTCTTCACAAGGTTTTCACACACTGTTGCTGGTATTTTGGCCCATTCCTCCATGCAGATCTCCTCTAGAGCAGTGATGTTTTGGGGCTGTCGCTGGGCAACACGGACTTTCAACTCCCTCCAAAGATTTTCTATGGGGTTGAGATCTGGAGACTGGCTAGGCCACTCCAGGACCTTGAAATGCTTCTTACGAAGCCACTCCTTCGTTGCCCGGGCGGTGTGTTTGGGATCATTGTCATGCTGAAAGACCAAGCCACGTTTCATCTTCAATGCCCTTGCTGATGGAAGGAGGTTTTCACTCAAAATCTCACGATACATGGCCCCATTCATTCTTTCCTTTACACGGATCAGTCGTCCTGGTCCCTTTGCAGAAAAACAGCCCCAAAGCATGATGTTTCCACCCCATGCTTCACAGTAGGTATGGTGTTCTTTGGATGCAACTCAGCATTCTTTGTCCTCCAAACACGACAAGTTGAGTTTTTACCAAAAAGTTCTATTTTGGTTTCATCTGACATTCTCCCAATCCTCATCTGGATCATCCAAATGCTCTCTAGCAAACTTTAGACGGGCCTGAACATGTACTGGCTTAAGCAGGGGGACACGTCTGGCACTGCAGGATTTGAGTCCCTGGCGGCGTAGTGTGTTACTGATGGTAGGCTTTGTTACTTTGGTCCCAGCTCTCTGCAGGTCATTCACTAGGTCCCCGTGTGGTTCTGGGATTTTTGCTCACCGTTCTTGTGATCATTTTGACCCCACGGGTGAGATCTTGTGTGGAGCCCCAGATCAAGGAAGATTATCAGTGGTCTTGTATGTCTTCCATTTCCTAATAATTGCTCCCACAGTTGATTTCTTCAAACCAAGCTGCTTACCTATTGCAGATTCAGTCTTCCCAACCTGGTGCAGGTCTACAATTTGGTTTCTGGTGTCCTTTGACAGCTCTTTGGTCTTGGCCATAGTGGAGTTTGGAGTGTGACTGTTTGAGGTTGTGGACAGGTGTCTTTTATACTGATAACAAGTTCAAACAGGTGCCATTAATACAGGTAATGAGTGGAGGACAGAGGAGCCTCTTAAAGAAGAAGTTACAGGTCTGTGAGAGCCAGAAATCTTGCTTGTTTGTATGTGACCAAATACTTATTTTCCACCATAATTTGCAAATAAATTCATAAAAAATCCTACAATGTGATTTTTTTCCCTCATTTTGTCTGTCATAGTTGAAGTGTACCTATGATGAAAATCACAGGCCTCTCTCATCTTTTTAAGTGAGAGAACTTTTGGTGGCTGACTAAATACTTTTTTTCCCCACTGTACCTAACAATTTCCTTGGCTCTCTTATAGTCTATCCATTGTTTTCAGTGCCATGATGTCCTTGAGGAGCAGATTCAATGCATGAGCAGCACAGCCAATGAGTGTGATGAGGGTATGTCTCCTCCACTTTAGACCAAGCAGCCTTCATGTTCACAGCATTGTCTGTCACCAGTGCAAATACCTTCTGGGGTCCAAGGTCATTGATGATTGCCTTCAGCTGATCTGCAATGTAGAGACCGGTGTGTCTGTTGTCCCTGGTGTCTGTGCTCCTGTAGAATACTGGTTGAGGGATGGAGATGATGTAGTTAATTATTCCTTGCCCACGAATATTCGACCACCCATCAGAGATGATTGCAATACAGTCTGCTTTCTCTATGATTTTCTTGACCTTCACTTGAACTCTGTTGAACTCTGCATCCAGCAAATGAGTAGATAAAACATGCCTGGTTGGAGGGGTGTATGCTGGGCAAAGAACATTCAGAAATCTCTTCCAATACACATTGCCTGTGCGCATCAGAGGTGAACCAGTTGCATAAACAGCTCGAGCAAGACTCATCAGCATTTCTCTGACTACGTTCCTCCATTGAGTCAAAATAACTTATGATTCCAGGAGAACCATGAGCTGTTGCTATTGATAAGGTGTCTGATTCATCATTTTCACCTTGAATAGAAGTAGAGGGACTTTTGTCAGAGGTTGCTTGTTGTGAGCGCTGAGGTAACTTTATGCACTTGGCCAGATCATATAAAATATATTCACCCCACCCAGTATTGTAATCAAAACTTACCAGAAAGCATGTTGTCCTTGGCTCAGACAGTGTAGTAGTGTGGGCTCAATAGCATCTCATTAGTGTGCAAGATCTTGACAATAAGCTGCACATGTAATGGAAATTTAATGATGGTGCAAATTTAATGATGGTGTTGGAGTCGTGCCTTGCCGTGCAGTCATGAGTGAACAGGGAGTACAGGAGGGGACTGAGCACGCACCCCTGAGGGGCCCCCGTGTTGAGGATCAGCGTGGAGGATGTTTTATTACCTACCCTTACCACGTGTTGGCAGCCCGTCAGGAAGTCCAGGATCCAGTTGCAGAGGGAGGTGTTTAGTCCCAGGTTCCTTAAGTTTAGTGATGAGCTTTGAGGGCACTATGGTGTTGAACGCTAAACTGTAGTCAATGAACAGCATTCTCACATAGGTGTTCCATTTGTTCAGGTGGGAAAGGGCAGTGTGGATTGCAATAGAGATTGCATCATCTGTGGATCTGTTGGTGTGGTATGCCAATTGAAGTGGGTCTAGCGTTTCTGGGATAATGGTGTTGACGTGAGCCATGACCAGCCTTTCAAAGCGCTTCATGGCTACAGACGTGAGTGCTACAAGTCAGTAGTCATTTAGGCAGGTTACCTTAGTGTTCTTGGACACAGGGACTATGGTGGTCTGCTTGAAACATGTTTGTATTACAGACTCAGACAGGGAGAGGTTGAAAATGTCTTTGAAGACCGCTGTGCCAGACGGATTTCCAGGATATGTACTCCCGAGCATGCGCTGACAAACTGGCAAGTATCTTCACTTTTTCATTCACATGTATGTATGCCCTGTCACCCGCTGACAGTACACAGTCATGTCCCGTGAGGGAAAATAAATAAATAAACGCATCAGGCGAGCTGCCAGCCAATGCAAACCTCCGGGCAGGAATTATATTCCAGCAGTTTGCATGTCTGGATTACAGCTATCTTTATGGCTGGTCAATGAGAGCAGAAGATTTCACTGCCAGTGAGCAGGGCATAGAAATCCCTGAGCACTCCATGGGCCCCAAACCATCAGCAAGCCTATAAATAACAGTATGTTTTTATACCCAGTTAGGTAACAAACACATAGAATGAAAGACTTTTAAATTGCTTTGCATTGTGCATCATCCAGACAGCAGGCACAGTCTAAGGGATAAAGAGCATGAATGATGCTACCACTGTGCCGACTGATGACTAGAATTCTAATCTAAAACCCTCACTTTTTCCCAGAACAGCTTAATACATAGAATCAAGTTCTTTATGGTAATCTCATGAAATATATTCCTAATATGAATCCATTTAGTCAGTGGCACATGCGCACAAGTGTAAAGACAGTCTTAATGAAGGTGTTTGCTCAATACAATATTATAACCAACTCATTGCTATTCTGACACAACATTGGAAGAGACAATTAGTCTGTCTCCCAATAAATATCATAAAATGGCTTAAAATGATTAGTATAAATCAAAATTTGTCAGTTTCACTTGAAGTCAAAAGGTTTGACAGCAATACCGTATAAAATTCTAGTCAATTAGGGACAGTTTTTTGATGTCCCAATACCCTATAAACTGACATATAACACAGAAACATAAAAATTGTATTCACAAGTTCATCTGTCTCTGGGGAAGTAGATAAAGGGCCTCTTTGCCAAAATCCCGAAGTATCCCTTTAACGGAGTTAATTCTACTGTACTAAGTGAATTCTAAATAGGTAGCCATTGAATTTGTCTAGTTGCAAGTCGTTTTATCCCAGTTGG
Source organism: Brachymystax lenok tsinlingensis (assembly GCA_030435695.1). Lineage (NCBI taxonomy): Eukaryota > Metazoa > Chordata > Actinopteri > Salmoniformes > Salmonidae > Brachymystax > Brachymystax lenok. The sequence continues at coordinate 27,066,388 of CM059787.1, forward strand.
TTTCACTGTGACCCTGTCCCTCACCACATGCAGTATTACACTTTTTGTTTGTTTTGGGTGTGTACTCCAGCACATTGGATTTGAAATGATAAAATGACTATGAGGTTAAAGTACAAAATGTCAGCATTAGAGGGTATTTTCATCCATATCGGGTGAATCGTTTAGAAATAACAGCACTTTTTGTAGACGGTCCCCTTAAAATGGGGGGGACTAAAGTATTGGGACAAATTCACTTCAAATGTGAAGTTAAGTATTTGGTCCCAAATACATAGCACGCAATGACTCAACAAATTTGTTGGATTGAATGCATTTGCTGTTTGTTTCAGATTATTTGGTGCCCAATAGAAATGGATGGTATATAATGTAATTGTGTCATTTTAGAGAGTAACTTATTTTGTAAATAAGAATGTTGTTAAACACTTCTACATTAATGTAGATTCTACCATGATTACGGATAATCCTGAATGACTCAGAACGTTACAGAGGCATTCAAACCCCACCTCCCTCCCCCACGTTATTGTAATGGTGAAAGGTCTTGGGGGTAGGATATTTGTGAGTAACTCTCACTCATCATTACTCACAATTCATTCAGGACTATACATAATCACTGAAGCATCCACATGAATGTAGAAGTGTTCAGAAACATATATTCTTATTTACAAAAAAAGTGACTCCAAAATGACACAACACATTATTTACCATCCATTTCTATTGGGCACAAAATAATCTGAAACACAACCAAAACAAACAGCAAATGTATCCAACAAGTTTGTAGAGTCACAAGCATTGGGTGCTAGGAATACGGGACCAAATGCCTAACTTTGGACCACAGGAGGCCTTTTGATAGGCCATCATTGTAAATAAGAATGTGTTCTTAACTGACTTGCCTAGTTAAAAAGGTTAAATAAAAACTTGTCCCAAAGTATTTTGGGACCCCTAAAATGGGGGACTATGTACAAAATGTGCTGTAATTTCTAAACGGTTCACCCGATATGGATGAAAATACCGTCAAATTAAAGCTAACAGTCTGCACTTTAACGTCAGTCATTGTATCATTTCAAATTCAAGTGCTGGAGTACAGAGCCAAAACAACAAAAGTGTCACTGTCCCAATATTTTTGGAGCTCACTGTATTCGGAATGCATATGCCAGATGGAGACATGTCAATCACAAATATGTCTGTGTGAGAGACTTTTTTGCCTACTGTAACGCAACCTTGTTTTATAGCATTTTGTATTATTAGTTACAGGGGAGAGGAGGGGGATGAATGAGCCAATTGTAAGCTGGGGATGATTAGGTGACCATGATGGTATGAAGGACAGCTTGGGAATTTAGCCAGGACACCGGGGTTAACACCCCTACTCTTACGATAAGTGCCATGGGATCTTTAATGACCTCAGAGAGTCAGGACACCCGTTTAACGTCCCATCCGAAAAGACGGCACCCTACACAGGGCAATGTCCTAAAATTTAATCAAGGTTATCCATCACCCATTTCGTATGACATGTTACGAAATACAATTTGTATTATATGTTACAAATTTGCAAAACATACAATATGTTATGAATTCTAGCTAGGTGGCTAACGTTAGATAGGTTAAACGGTTAAGGTTAGGTGAAGGGTTAAGGTTAGCTAAAAGGGTTAGGTGAAGGGTTAATGATAATGCACAGCCCCATGTCGCAAGGATCTGTACACAATTCCTTGAAGCTGAAAATGTCCCAGTTCTTCCGTGGCCTGAATACTCACCAGACATGTCACCCATTGAGCATGTTTGGGATGCTCTGGATCAAAGCGTGTTCCAGTTCCCAACAATATCCAGCAACTTCGCACAGCCATTAAAGAGGAGTTGGATAACATTCCAGATGCTACAATCAACAGCCTGATCAACTCTGTGAAGGAGATGTTGCATGAGGAAAATGGTGGTCACACCAAATTACTGACTGGTTCTGATCCTAGCCCTTATTATTATTTTTTAAAGGCATCTGTGACCAACAGATGGATATCGGTATTCCTAGTGATGTGAAATCCATAGATTAGGGCCTAATAAATGTATTACAATTGACTGATTCCCATATATATATATATATATATATATATATATATATATTATGTTTTACCGTTAACTAAGCAGGTCAGTTTAGAACAAATTCTTATTTTCAATGACGGCCTAGGAACAGTGGGTTAACAGTGGGTTAACAGAACGACAGATTTGTACCTTGTCAGCTCGGGGATTCGGTCTTGCAACCTTTCGTGTACTAGTCCAACGCTCTAACCACTAGGCTACCTGCCGCCCTATGAACTGTAACTCAGTAAAAACGTTGAAATTGTTGCATTTATATTTTTGTTCAGGATAAATGGAGTGACTCGGATTTACGTACAGAATAACACAAAATGCTGAGACCAGTTTACGTAATGATGTCCCTGACCCGGAATAATCACCGAGACAGTCAACATTCAACAGTTGAGGACTAAACTAAGTAAAGGGTGCAGTGACTTTAGGAAATCTATTAGTAAATGAATGCACACAGATAGTAAAGCTATCACGATGAATGGTGATGAATCTCATTCTAAAACAAATGCCTAAACCTGCAGCATTCAGAACTGGTCATGACTCCGATCAAAGAAGGCCTCACTATAAAACATACATTCAGTTCTTACAAACATAGTCTGGGCATGTAGACTGAAATAAAGACATGGAGTAAAAGGAGACGATAAAAGAGCGATGGAAGAGGAACAATATATCTCTTCTCCACATGGTGTGTAGTGAACCTTATCTCAAAGTGATGTTTTGACTGGGATTTGCTATTCTGAATAATGTCTCAGTGCTTTGGGTTAGACATACCCATAGCCCAAGAAATGGACTAAAGGAGCCTAACATTACTCCTTATAGTCCAAGGACCTTACATGTTGCTAGAATCTTGACTAGAACCTCAACATTTGATCATATTACTCCAGCGCTAGTCTCTCTACACTGGCTTCCTGTTAAGGCAAGGGCTGATTTCAAGGTTTTACTGCTAACCTACAAAGCATTACATGGGCTTGCTCCTACCTATCTTTCCGATTTGGTCCTGCCGTACATACCTAAACGTACGCTACGGTCACAAGACGCAGGCCTCCTTACTGTCCCTAGAATTTCTAAGCAAACAGCTGGAGGCAGGGCTTTCTCCTATAGAGCTCCATTTTTATGGAATGGTCTGCCTATCCATGTGAGAGACACAGACTCGGTCTCAACCTTTAAGTCTTTATTGAAGACTCATCTCTTCAGTAGGTCCTATGATTGAGTGTAGTCTGGCCCAGGAGTGTGAAGGTGAACGGAAAGGCACTGGAGCAACGAACCACCCTTGCTGTCTCTGCCTGGCCGGTTCCCCTCTCCACTGGGATTCTCTGCCTCTAACCCTATTACAGGGGCTGAGTCACTGGCTTTATGGTGCTCTTCCATGCCTTGGGTTGTGCCGTGGCGGAGATCTTGTGGGCTATACTCGGCCTTGTCTCAGGATGGTAAGTTGGTGGTTGAAGATATCCCTCTAGTGGTGTGGGGGCTGTGCTTTGGCAGAGTGGGTGGGGTTATATGCTGCCTGTTTGGCCCTGTCCGGGGGTATCGTCGGACAGGGGCCACAATGTCTCCCGACCCCTCCTGTCTCAGCCCCCAGAATTTATGCTGCAGTAGTTTATGTGTCGGGGGGCTAGGGTCAGTCTGTTATATCTGGAGTATTTCTCCTCTCTTATCCGGTGTCCTGTGTGAATTTAAGTATGCTCTCTCTCTCTCTCTGAGGACCTGAGCATTAGGACCGTTCAACAAGGCCTACCTGGCCTGATTACTCCTTGATGTCCCCAGTCCACCTGGCCGTGCTGCTTCTCCAGTTTCAACTGTTCTGCCTGTTTTATGAATATTTTTATATCTTGTCCATGTTCTGTTATAATCTGCACTCGGCACAGCCAGAAGAGGACTGGCCACCCCTCACAGCCTGGTTCCTCTCTAGGTTTCTTCCTAGGTTTTGGCCTTTCTAGGGAGTTTTTCCTAGCCACTGTGCTTTTACACCTGCATTGCTTGTTGTTTGGGGTTTTAGGCTGGGTTTCTGTACAGCACTCTGTGACATCGGCTGTAAGAAGGGCGTTATAAATAAATTTGATGTTCACGGTAAGGTCTACACTGGTTGTATTCGGCGCATGTGACGAATAGTTTGATTTGATGTTCTGTTAAAAAGGAGAATTGGCTCTGGAAGTCAAAACAGCCAAATACTCTAGGACTGGGCGGTATACCGGTATTGATGCAGGGATTTTGGGGTTTTTACTTCACCTTCTATAACACTATTTGAATGTTTGGTTTGTTAAAATGTAATACACTGTATGTAACATTCATTTGTATAGTTTACTTCGCTACTTAAGTCACCTCTCTCCATGCCGCTTTTTCCATACAGACCTAGTCCCGCCCCGTCACTCAAGTAGAGCATTTGTTGTTCCAAGACCGAGACACTTGCGTTCAGTCTAGCACATACAACAATGTTGATGACAACGATGCAGTTTTCACTTTGCTTCTTAATATAAATTCACTAGTGTTCTATAAATGGCACTATTCATTTGTGTTTCTTACATCTGCAAACAGCTAGTTGGGCCTAAGTCTTGTTAGCTATACAGCCTGATTTGTTTGCCTATATTGTGCAGCCCTACGTGGCAGTGTGGAAATGACCTCAAATGAGTGCAGGAAATTGATGAAAATGTACTTTTGTTTTATACTGTTCAATTCAACTTCAACCAATCCGAATGGAGAAAGACCCATTGAAATCACTTAGAATGTGTTGCCACCCTAGGGTCACGCACTACTTAATAAAGCAATTTATTTAGAGGCTATATTTAGAGGCCTGTGATCTAGAGCCTCTTTTTAAGGGGAGGCCTATAAAAACAGTTATAAAACACAAATAGAGTTAAAATTACTCCTCAAGACACCAGTACCCAAAATGATAGCCTAAATTGCAATGCCTACAAGTTGAAGTCCTATTTTATTTGGATAGGCCTAAATTAAACATTGCATTTTTAAAGTGATAGGCTAAAGACCTTTGCAGAATTTTGATGATTTTGAATACACACATGGATTTCCATAAACTATTGGATAAGACTGTTCTATTCTCTTTGATTTAGTTCCTATTGCAACTCAGGAAAATGACAGAATGGATGACATACTGAACTGAATGGAGGATGAAATATGTTGGAATGAGGAGTTGCATACGTCATGCATGCTCTGCACTTTATCTGGCTAGTTGGCCTACATTAGGGTATAATGACTATGGCTGCATGCCTCTTGAAGGACATCTTCTGAGGCGTGCTTTTCCAAAGGCGCGTGGTGCTGCTGCAAGCAGATCACAAGCTCTTCAACTGGGCAGCAGTGTGGCGATGGAGGGAATAGCCTATACGGAGACTACCTAAGACCAGTGCAACAGAGTTATTGTAAAGTGTGGGAATAAGTTTATGCTAGACTTAGCCTCTGTTTAACCTCTCCCTAGTTCATTTCAAAGTCTATATGTTATTGGCCCGATTCATACAAATCATGTAAAATAATTTTTAATTCATATTAACCCCTCCTACAGAATATGCTTTCGCAAGATTGAGTGATGAAATAAATGTCAAAATATTCAATAAAAAAATATATTTTGAGTAGCAAAGACTCCAGTGGTCATACATAATTCATAGATTCACCAAATGTGTATTATATTCTGTTTCATTATTCCTGGTATATACTACTGGTTATGATTGCAGACAGAGACCAGAGAATGGGATGGTGCAATATTGAATTAGTCATATTTTGATAAGATGCATGCATGGGGATTTCCACGTCTGTAGAGATACACCTAGCGGACTGAAACTTCACTGTTGTAGGCATAATACAGCTAGTGCTATCTAGACTTCGCTAACAAATCAATTACATTAGCTACCGAAATAATATATAATATATATATAGTGTTATAACATTACTTGTTCGTGTAGCACTCCTCACAGGCCGTTTGCTGTACATTTTTTGTTGTTGGTGAGATGAAACTGCCAAAACTCTGAAAGGTATTATTGTACGTCCGAATTGCAACGCAATTTGTTCAAGACTAAAATGTAAGTCCGTAATCGTAACATGGTGTTTGTATGTTCAGATTCAATTTCACATTGGCGTTTCATGTATGGCTTTTCTTACTATCCTAACGATAGTAAGCTGCCAAAAGGTTGAACGATCTGGCTATATACTTATGCTTCCAAAACGTAACGCAAGCAAAGCGCGTTAATGTGCATCGGCAAACTCCCCCATACTGAAGAAGCTTTCATCCAATGACTTGTGTGTAACATAACGGCACTGAGTCATGATCATGGGCTAGAAACACCCATAGCCACACTCAAAGACAAAAGTTAATATTTACAGAATTATAAATCAATATAAAATAGGTTTTGATTACCCCAAAAAGCAAGAGTGGATGAATAGGTCAACTATTAGACATGAACAAATGGAAACGCTTCAGTAGTAACATTGAGTTGAGGCCTCCTCAGAATGTAGGCCAAATCGTAACGTTTCTGTAACAGAATAGCCCTCGTGAATGGACTACAAAAGACAAACACTGAGGCCGCCCAAGCCTGATCAGTTATAATTGTACTATATTTTCAGAAGTTTGATGTTTTCCTTTAGAAATAAAGCGCATAATATGGCTACTGTGAACAATGGTCAATACCCAAATAAGGCAAGAGAAGCAAACAGAGATTATACGTTACGAAAGGCAGTTTCGAGGTTTGACACAAGTTTGACTTACCTAATGGAAATTCTGGATATTTGGTAGTTTGCTATGGTAAACCACAATTAAAAACCGAATATGATAGTACACCAGCAGAAGGTGAGTTTTGAAGTAACAAAAAAGAAGTTCGTTTCTCGTCAATGCTTTGCGTTTCCTGGTTTTTGCAGGTATGGGCGTGGCGTTGAAACTGCAGGTGAGTCGCGCACGGCGCTGTAGACTACCACGTGACCATACGTGGGTGAGTTCAGTTCCGGGAAGGGCATGAGTAACCCCTCAGATGTACACTTATATAGCCCACTTTCCGTTAGGATGTCCACACTCCCCAGTGAATTGTACAGAAACTCAATGTCAGCTCATTAATATGTAAGGTAAGAAAAAGCCTACTCACTCTTGCCAATCATTCACTCCTTAGAATTCAAAGTAGGGCCTAATCCACACTGAAACTGTATGAATCATACCTGGGAAGTGAAACATAAAAGGAAACTCATCATCCACTCAACCATTTTTTTCTCAACCAGGACCACTCCTACCTACATGTTATCAATAGGCTACAATTTTGATTCAGTACTTCTACTTCTGGATTGATTGCTGTTTGGGGTTTAAATTCATTTTTGACCCCTCAATCTACACACAATACCCCACAATGACAAAGAAAAAACGTTTTTTTAGAAAATTTTTCAAATGTATTAAAAATAAAAAACAGAACTATCTTATTTACATAAGTATTCAGTCCCTTTACTATGAGACTCGAAATTGAGCTTAGGTGCATCCTGTTTCCATTGATCGTCCTTGAGATGTTTCTACAACTTGATTGGATTCCACAGATGGTTAAATTCAATTGATTGGTGCTTAAATTGTCATTATGGGATATTGTGTGTAGACTGATGAGGGTTAAAAAAAACGATTTAATTAATTTTAGAATAAGACTGTAATGTAACTAAATGTGGAAAAAGTCAAGTAGTCTGAATACTTTCCGAATGCACTTTATGTTGATAGCCTGTTGTATGTTTCCTTGATGTCAGCTGTTGCTTTTCTGCATTTGAAAATCATGGATGGGTTCATTGTTTTCAAACAGGGTATATTGATAGCGTTGGCCTGCAATGTCCATAGAAAAGTATAAACTGTGATCCACCAGAAGCCTTTTGAATTTGCCTGTGCATCTCCAGATAATGAAAACAATGTTTGAAGCCACACCAGCCAATTCTTAAGCTGCCACCCAAGAGGACTTGGCTGTGGATCACCAGGGCCCAGTTTTTCTAAGATTATCTATCTGAATTTCGGTTCTTGGATAGGATAAAATATGCACAGGTATGTTGATAGCCTTGATAGAATTAATAGAATGGGAGTCCCCATTCAAGTCCATGTTTTTTAAACTCAGTTACATCAACAGATAAAATTGATATATTTTCTATGTTTAGTTTTCACTGGAAAAGCTTCTATATGGAATATTGATAGCGTTTGCATCTTAATTCTATACACATTGTGCCCCCTATTGATCATTTATGGGCATGGCAATGATAATGCGATCCTTTTAAGGGATAGAGAATTTAGAGATGGAAACATACAATGTTATTGCATAAAATCAGATTTTATTTGACAGACAATTAGTCTTCTATAAATATAATTTATTTTAAAATATAATATACATATCCCAACTGTACATTTAATGATCTTGAAATACATCATTTTAAAACAAATAAAATGTGCGATCATGACTGATCATTAATAGGCCTACACCTACGTGAAGTGGATTATAAAATGTATGATCATGAAAGGAAGACACTTAAAGTGATAAGGCATAATCACATGTCTTTAGCTACATAACATAAGTCTTCGATGGTATTCTTTCACCAAGGCATTGTTTTACAATCTTGACTAATTCCATTCATTGGAACATTGATTGACAACTAAGGGCTCATACACACCGATAGCGTTTGCTGGCCAAGAGTAGGACTATTTAGCACGTCTGAACGTAATTTGCGAAACGAGTGCGAATCAATTTGAAATGTAGAATCGCCAGAAAAATGTTGGCAGTCAGACGTGTACAGCGGGTGGTCCCTAATTGCTGAACGATTGGCAGATGAACGATGGAACCACATTCGGTGCGATGTGTGCGAGCCTTAAGTCCCCACTACCTTGTGTGTTCCCTGGTGTCCAAGGTCTACTGCACTGATTGACTTAATGGGGTGATTTCTGGGGTCTCAGAAGTATGTGATGTAAATAAAGCATTTGCTCAATACAGTATTTTCTTGTACTATTCTACATTTATTTTCATTAAATTATGTATCTTTATGCATGTATAATTTTTTTTTAATGCTTCCTATATAATCAAATAAAATGTACAGATTTAATCTTTCAGGAATCCAGCCTCAGAGATTTAAACATTATTATTACTGATATTTCAACATTAAAATCCATAATCAAATCACATGGATGTGCATACAAATATAGCTTTGCTAGAGAAGCATTGAATAGAAATGATTTGACATGTTCCACAAGGTGACTGTTTCTAGTAATCTCCATTCTAAAAAACCTGAGGATTGTCCCTGATTTTAAAGTTGCAGCAAAGTGTATGGTAGCAGGAGAAAGCTGCTTCACAGTGCAGGTCATGACTTCAAAAGGCAGGACAGTCTGTATTGGAGCACTGTGATAATAGTATTTTATGTGCAGTTGATGCTTAAAGAGATCATTGTCTATTTAGTGGTGCTGTGGGAAGGGACTCTTCATCTTCTTCCACCTGTCTTAACTAGAACATAAGAGGTTGAGAATCAGAGATGTAACAGAGAGATGTTGGAGATGTCATAGATTAGCAAACAAACAGGGATTTCACAGAGAGGATTGGTAATAGAGAAGAACAAAAACGATGCTGATGATGTCAGAGACAGACATTGAAAAGGACATATACGGGAAATGTCTAAATACATCTTAGTGATGTCATACATAGGAGTTAAGTTAGTGATGATGTTACAGAGCGACACAATCAGTGACCTTACAAAGGGCATGGAATATTTATGATATCATAGAGACAAGCAGAAGTGATGATTTCATAGACACTATTAAACAGATAATGACTCCTAACGAAATGCATAGTGTATCTTGTACACCCACCAAGTAGATATTGTGTAGAGTCTGGGCTGCCCTGTGTATGGGGAGAGGGGACAGTGTCATCCAGGGCCACATTTGCACTGGAGTCACAAAGGTTTTCACTGAGGAGACAGTGGGAAGAGTTACATTGGACAACAGAGATAAGTAACTCCATCACTGTCTAACAGAACAAACTGTTGGTTCCATCAAGGGGTGAGCCTTGAAAGGTATAAGGGTGCTAAGGTGGATAAGGAGTGGGTGAGGTCTGGTGTATATGAAGTGGTGCAGTGTACAATCAGGGTGAGGACCCACTGGGCACACCACATCATTTCAACATGAAAATATGGGTGAAATTTGGTTGAGACGTTGACTATTGAGATTTCAACCTTTATTCAGCCACTCAAAAAGACAACCAGATGTTTGTTGAATTCCCAATGTGATATCACTATGCTTTCAACCATTTAAAAGCACAAAGATCAAATGGGAATACAATGTCAGATATTTTTTATTTATACAACAACGTAATGTGTTATCACTGTGCTTAATCTAATAGTGCAACAAAATAACCTGGATTGTAGTTGAGATTACATTAAAAGTAGTGCAAGTGATCAATGATGTTCAAGATTCTGCACAGATTATTATAGCAATTGTGAAGACTTCCACAGACCTGCAACCTTTGCATGCCATCTTGAACATGCATCCTTTTTATGATTACATAGGAAGACATTTATAGTTACAGTAGGCGAACCTCAAAATGTGGCCATGGATGTGTTACTCATTTTAAAGTTGAATAAATACTGTTACATTAGTTTGTAAAATAGCCTTAACTTTAGGCTATTGACTGTATTAGAAAATCATTATTGAATTGTGTTTGGTTGACAACGCAGCCAAATAACAAAATTTAAAGGATATCTAATCCTTGGATACATTCATCTGAGCAACTGGCATAATCCTATTCTCAAACGTTTATTTTTGGTTCAGTTGGAGATGTGAATCCAACATATCATTTGTTAACTTGTCGACAAGTTAATAGGCTATTTGTGTTTGGTTGTCAACGCAACCAAATATCAACATGTATCTTTGTGCCAATGACCCAGTCTGGCGGTATTCCCAGTTTGTCTACAAATTAATGATATGTTGGATTCACGTCTCCATCTCAACCAATAATCAAAGTTAAAGAATAGGACTAAATCAAACTTTATTTAAAGTGCATTTAATGTTTAATTTGATTTAGTCCTATTCTTAAACTTAGATTTTTGGTTGAGATGGAGATGTAAATCCAACATATTAATTTGTATACAAACTAGATTTCAAGCCAGACTAAGTCAGTGGCACAGATGGAACTATCCAAGCAGAAGATTTCCTTCAAAATGTTGATATTTGGTTGTGTTGTAATTCATTTCCAGTTTGTCTACAAATTGATATGTTGGATTCACGTCTCCATCTCAACCAAAGAACTAAATTGAACCGTGGGTTGAATTGAAACAATAACTGTTTATGAATTTGCAAATGCTTATAGGCCTAAATAGTATAATTGATGATATGACTTATTGCCGTCAGAAAGTACTCACACCTCTCGACTGGGTTACAGCCTGAATTAAAAATGGATTACATTTTGTTTTTTTGTCGCTGGCCTACACACAATAACGGCAAAGTCGAATTATGTACTCAACCCCTTTGTTATGGCAAACCTAAATAAGTTCAGCAGTGCTTGGATGAACGCATTACTGTTGAACAAAACAGAGAAATACAAAAAAACGTCAAAGGATAAAGCAGAGAGTGCATGACGTGTGTACAGGCCCAATAGATTGGGTTGTGTCGTTGTTTTTATAAAGGGTGACTACATTGTCTGTCCAGGCTCTCCATGCTTTGGGCCTTTCTCTCGTCCTTCTTCTCCACCTTTTGGGGGGACAGTACCTCCTGGGAGAATGACCTCATCGCATGGATGGAGCTCCTCTTCCTCTTGGAGGATGCTCCTCTTAGAGCTGAGAGAGAGTGGGAGAGAGAGTGGGAGAGAGAAACAGAGAGCATTAGTGAAATTACGAAGAAAAGGAATAGGGAAATATATAAGGTCATATTGAGTGTGTTTAAGTGAAAGAAGTCACTTACGATGGATCTTTTTAAATACAGTGCCGCCCATGAACTTCAAAAATCTGTCTGCATAGAAACCGGGCCTGTGAACTGACACTGTATCCTGAAACACAAACATACACAGGTGTCAGGCCGCTATGAGAGCAAAATGGAATATGAATACAATCACACACACACTGTAGCCTACCCCATCGTGTACGAGGGCTTTCCAGGAGTGCTCCACCTTCTTGATGAACCTTAAAAAGAAGCACAGGTGTTACAAAGATAATTTATGTTATGTGTAACGTTTATACGTTTATCTTGATAGAAATGATGACAGTGGTTCCACAAAAAGCTCTCACCTGTAGGACTGGAGGATGTCAATAATCCCTAAGAAGATCAGCAGCTTCTCATCTTTGTGTTTAGCTGGAATTCCACCCATTCTAATGGACAAAAAATAAATGTACATCTCACACAGCTGCTATGCAGTGTATGACTGAACTATGGTGTGAATAATACAATGTACTAATGTTTACAATGACTCATTGTGTAGTCAGTAATATGTCATTGGTGAAAAGGCCTTATGAAGGTGAATGTTCTCTCACGTGTCATCGTCTGCCACTGGCTCTTTAACCTTGCCGTCCCCTTCCCCTTGGATGGACTCCAGGGCAGTGGAGTAGAGGACCCTCTGGCCATTGAGGCGCTTACTGTCCGCCCTGGCCCCCCTGTCCAGACACTTCTTGTCCAGCACATGCACCCCCAGCAGGAGACTGTAGTCCATGATCTTAAAGCTCTCCAGGACCTGACCGAGACATGAACATAAAAGTTCACATGACCAAAGCAAACATGACCACATTTTGTTCCCACTTAAATTCTCAAGAATCCTCTTAACTGGCCACTCCACGTGACCTTCAACAACCACCCATGCTGAAAGTCCTGTCAAACTAGCCACCAAAGATGGATTAGCAAACCAAACACACTTAAACCTCTAGCCTTCTGACCAATGTTCCCTCAATTCTTTCTCGCCACTGAGCACATTTCTTGTCTGCTGAGCGCAAACTTGAACATTGTGAAAATTCTGAGCAACTTCTGGCACGCGTTTACTGTGAACTCTGAGGCTGTACCCACTATTAAAGTTACAGTTTCAACAGTTGCCAAGTAGGTTACTGTGGCTATTTGATAATTACGTAGGCCTATCAGTGGCCTACCATCAAAAACAATGGAGAAAAACGCATCCCATAACATTTTAACATGGACATACCTGTTCTATCGTTCAGCCTACAGTAGCAGCCGAAGTGTGTGGTGTTCAATGCCTACATTCCATGAGACTTTTGAAAAAAAACATGCAGGGCTTGACATTAACCTGTTAATCCACTTGTCCTTCAGACAAGGAGGAGACTGAAAATGTTGTGTGATGCAAGAAACCACTTTACAAAATAAAATAAATTATTATTCCCATGCCATTATTACAGAGAATCAGACAAATTATGCTACGCTCTGCCTATTGGTTACTTAGCTTATTCAAGACCGTCTTAAAATACAACACTTCCCCTTTAAGACATAAAAAAACCTCTTTAATTAACTGGCTTTTCAAATATGGATAGAAATGCACACATTTTGTGCTCGTTGGAAGCAACCACTCCCCTATTGTTGACTAGAAATGAGCTATAACTGGGCTAATAACTCACTAACTAGCAAAGAATATGAACAAATGTACACACCTGGCTACATGCAGCTTTCACTTTGTTATCAAAACAAGCAAATCTACTCGCAACCGCTCATACTGTAGCCTAAACAAAGTCCAGTTCAAAGCGAATGGTACAGATCCATACATGGCAATGCTATTTGCATATAGGCCTACTGCAGCTCTGATTGGTTATGGTGGGAAGGCCCTAGGTGGGGAAATGGAGACTTGGCTTGAATCTGAAAGTGCGGGAAATTTAATGGAAAATAGTGAAATCCAAGAATGGAACAAAACGAGGAAAAGTTGTAGTAGAAGACCGGTCCAATAATTAATTTCTAATTGGACAAGGAGTTTCATTTCTGAAATCCATTTGTAATATCAAGGACTGTGAAGAAAGCAGTGGGAAAGGTGGATTCAATCAAGGTGACTAGAAGCAGCCTTGTTTTGGTTAAAATGTGTCGAAGAACAGAAGCGTGCACTGCATCTGGCAAAATTGCCCACGTCAGAAGTAACATGTATTGATCTTCGGAGCAGGGCGCCTGCCAGTTATAGCTGGACTCCAGCCAGTTATAGCTGGAGTCTTGTTGGATATAGAAGACGAGTACCTTAGTCAGAAAATCCCAGGAGTGGTCAGTGCACGTCGCCTGACCCGTATGGTAAATGGAAGTAAGGAGAAAAGCCTATTATTGTTGCTTGTGGAGACTACCTGAACATATGAAGCTTGGATATGTACGGTATGCGGTGAGCGCATTTGTGTCCAAACTTTTACAGTGTGGGAATTGTAAAGGATATGGGCACGTGTGAAATGTTTGCAGACGGGAGAAGAATGCTATTGAAGAATCTGTGAATGGAAAATGTTGCAACTGTGATGGGGATCATACTTCGGACTTTCTTGAGTGCCATGTTAGGGTGAAGGAGGTTCGAGGTGTCAAGGATCAGGCTGTGTAGCGGTTCTCCTATGTGGAGGTGGTGAAGAGAGTCAAAGGCCATGAGGAAACAGTGTTGAAGATATGGCGGTGGACGCATCGCAACCAGTTGTTAGTGTTAAGTAAATTGAGTGATCTGGATACACTCATTGTAAAGAATATGGATGTCATTTAATCTGTAGCCGATACGATTTTGGAGCTGCAAAAGCACTGCACGGCAGAAGCACTGCAAGGACTATTGTCTCTAGGAAATGTCCCGCCCTCACAGGAGTCTTCTGAACCTGTGTAGGGACCTGACTAGAATTCGTTTTTTACAGAAAAGCAGGTTGATTTTGTTCATTTCTTTTTGATAGTTTGTACAATATTTGATTTATTTTTACCCACATTATTTCCTTTTTTGGGATCCTTATTATGCACCTGCACAGTAGGTGGCGGAATGCACATCTAATTGTTGCAAATGCAATTATACCATACAAGAAGATTGGTTATGGCGCACCGGTCTGTGTACGGGTCTGTGTACGTGGCTAATATTGCATTGATTCAATCACAATTCCCACCGTAGAGCGAAACGTTGATAGTGCTAACGAAAGGGGAAAACTGTAGAAAGTTGAGTGAAGTTCAATCTCGTGCGCAGCTTAGAGGGAACATTGCTTCTGACCATCACTGATGTGACACTATAACTCCTCTAAACAAAGGCCTTAACAATGACTGAGTTACCTTACTGTGCTACTGCCTACCTACCACATTGTGTTGGGTGATTGTTATTCTGCCTCTGTCCAGTTCCTCTGTTGAGTAATAATGCGGACATTCAGAAGGGCTCAAGGTGATGGAGAAGAGGCCGGTCATCCTTATGTAACATTATTGCCAATGAGGGTTCAAAGTTCAATAAGAAATATCCAACCAAATGCTACTGAAGGAACTAAAATGTCCCTCTAACAACACCAATTTGACTAGCCTTCATGTTTTGAATATGCAATACCAATATGTAAGTACTGCGAGTGGCCTCACCCTGCAGTCCCTCTGCAGTGTCTTCATTAAGGCACTGTACGTGTCACCATCAAAGTGCAGGCCCTCAAGCATCTCCTGGAAGTCCAGGTCTTTGAAGGTGGGCGAGAACTTGGCGCGTTCCTTGCACGAGGCGTGGCGTTTGTAGGTGGAGCCCTTTAGGTCGTATTTGTAGTGCATCTGGAGGGCCCTGGGCAACACGTTGTTCATCACCACCAGGCGGATGTTGACCCCGGCACACTGGATGCAGTAAAGGCCGTAGAACTTTGGTAGCAGTGTCCTCGGGTTCTGATTCAGATTCTGAAATAAAACAAGATGGAAAAATAGATACATTTGAGAATAGTTCACACGTTACCAACATTGAAACAAAACTTTACAATCTTTGTATAAGAATATCCTGAAGGCACTAGAACTGATCATTAGAAAGCAAATTACGGACTCCTCTTTAAATCTGCGTATTCCTCCAAAGCTCAGTTGTCCTGAGTCCACACAACTTTGCCAGGACATAGAATCAAAAGAGACAGCCAAGTTTTTTAGTACCATATCTCTTGACACATTGATGAAAATAATCATGGCCTCTAAACCTTCAAGCTGCATACTGGACCCTATTCCAACTAAACTACTGAAAGAGCTGCTTCCTGTGCTTGGCCCTCCTATGTTGAACATAATAAACAGCTCTCTATCCACCGGATGTGTACCAAACTCACTAAAAGTGGCAGTAATAAAGCCTCTCTTGAAAAAGCCAAACCTTGACCCAGAAAAAACTCTTTCATTCCTCTCAAATTGTTTTGAAAAAGCTGTTGCGCAGCAACTCACTGCCTTCCTGAAGACAAACAATGTATACGAAACGCTTCAGTCTGGTTTTAGACCCCATCATAGCACTGAGACTGCATATGTGAAGGTGGTAAATGACCTTTTAATGGCGTCAGACCGAGGCTCTGCAACTGTCCTCGTGCTCCTAGACCTTAGTGCTGCTTTTGATACCATCGATCACCACATTCTTTTGGAGATATTGGAAACCCAAATTGGTCTACATGGACAAGTTCTGGCCTGGTTTAGATCTTATCTGTCGGAAAGATATAAGTTTGTCTCTGTGGATGGTTTGTCCTATGACAAATCAACTGTAAACTTTAGTGTTCCTCAAGGCTCTGTTTTGGGACCACTATTGTTTTCACTATATATTTTACCACTTGGTGATGTCATTCGGAAACATAATGTTAACTTTCACTGCTATGCGGATGACACACAGCTGTACATTTAGATGAAACATGGTGAAGCCCCAAATTTGCCCTCCCTGGAAGCCTGTGTTTCAGACATAAGTAAGTGGATGGCGGAAAATGTTCTACTTTTAAACTCTGACAAAACAGAGCTGCTAGTTTTAGGTCCCAAGAAACAAAGAGATCTTCTGTTGAATCTGACAATTAATCTTGATGGTTGTACAGTCGTCTCAAATAAAACTGTGAAGGACCTCTGCGTTACTCTGGACCCTGATCTCTCTTTTGTCGAACATATCAAGACTGTTTCAAGGACAGCTTTTTTCCATCTACGTAACATTGTAAAGATCCAAAACTTTCTGTCCAAAAATTATGCAGAAAAGTTAATCCATGCGTTTGTAACTTCTAGGTTACACTACTGCAATGCTTTACTTTCCAGCTACCCGGATAAAGCACTAAATAAACTTCAGTTAGTGCTAAACACGGCTGCTAGAATCTTGACCAGAACCCCAAAATTTGATCATATCACTCCAGTACTAGCCTCTCTACACTGGCTTCCTGTTAAGGCAAGGGCTGATTTCAAGGTTTTACTGCTAACCTTCAATAGGTTCTATGATTGAGTGTAGTCTGGCCCAGTAGTGTGAAGGTGAACGGAAAGGCACTGGAACAACGAACCACCCTTGCTGTCTTTGCCTGGCCGGTTCCCCTCCACTGGGATTCTCTGCCTCTAACCCTATTACAGGGGCTGAGTCACTGGCTTACTGGTGCCGTGGCGGAGATCTTGTGGGCTATACTCGGCCTTGTCTCAGGATGGTAAGTTGGTGGTTGAAGATATCCCTCTAGTGGTGTGGGGGCTGTGCTTTGGCAGAGTGGGTGGGGTTATATGCTGCCTGTTTGGCCCTGTCCGGGGGTATCGTCGGACAGGGGCCACAGTGTCTCCCGACCCCTCCTGTCTCAGCCCCCAGTATTTATGTGTCGGGGGGCTATGGTCAGTCTGTTATATCTGGAGTATTTCTCCTCTCTTATCCGGTGTCCTGTGTGAATTTAATCTCTCTCTCTCTCTCTCTCTCTCTCTCTCTCTCTCTCTCTCTCTCTCTCTCTCTCTCTCTCTCTCTCTCTCTCTCTCTCTCTCTCTCTCTCTCTCTCTCTCTCTCTCTCTCTCTCTCTCTCTCTCTCTCTCTCTCTCTCTCTCTCTCTCTCTCTCTCTCTCTCTCTCTCTCTCTCTCTCTCTCTCTCTCTCTCTCTCTCTCTCTCTCTCTCTCTCTCTCTCTCTCTCTCTCTCTCTCTCTCTCTCTCTCTCTCTCTCTCTCTCTCTCTCTCTCTCTCTCTCTGAGGACCTGAGCATTAGGACCATTCCTCAAGGCCTACCTGGCCTGATCTGATAATCTGCACCCGGCACAGCCTGGTTCCTCTCTAGGTTTCTTCCTAGCTACCGTGCTTTTACACCTGCATTGCTTGCTGTTTGGGGTTTTAGGCTGGGTTTCTGTACAGCACTCTGTGACATCAGCTGATGTAAATAAATTTGATTTGATGATAGGAGTTGCCCTATTTATTATGCCAGGAATGGTGTTTGTGTTAAGGCAGGGTCTCACCATGTAGTAACCAGGAAGGAGTTTCTGCAGGAACTCAGCCTCTTTATGCTGCACTGTCTTAATGATGAACTCATCGTCGCTGGTCAGGTAGAACCAGGAACTGCTGGCCCCGGGGTTGGACAGCTCGATCAGAGGCTCATTACAGATGGAGTACTGGAATTCATAAAGGAAGAGCCAATAGCATGCATTCATATAGACAGGACAGCAACAAGGACGTTTTCAAATAACAAAACAAACCCAATGGGCAAAAAATGGTTGAATCAACATTGTTTCAAAGTAATTTCAACCCAAAAATGTAAATGTGATGACGTTGAATTAACGTAGAAAAAAGGCATCAACGTAAGGGAATTATCTTTTTTTCACCCAACTTTTAAACTAAATCCAATGACATGGTGAAATGTTTTGTTGATTTCACATTGAATTCACATTAGTAATCCAAACAAGACATTGAAATGACATCTGTGTCCAGTGGGAACACTGTGCTCTTACTTATAGATCAGACAACTCTAATGGGGTGTATTACTACATGATTGTATGCTGTATTATTAGAGAAGCACATGGTGTGTAGGAGTGTTTTCTGTATAGGGCTTTCCACACAAACCAAGTAGTCATCTGCTTTGATGCCAAAGAGCTCCCTAAAGTAGCGGAAGGCGAGAGGGGCGTAGGTTTTGAGGCGGAAGTCTGGGAAATGGTGCGCTGGGGTCATGTTGCTCCCCTCACTGACAACACAAGAGTTATCACACAAACAGATCAGTGTTATCAGTGTACAACAGTAGCCCTATACATCCATATACAAACACTAATTTATCACTGAAAATATGTACATTTGCATCCCAATAGAAAAGGGTACAGTACACAAATGTATCAGTTAGAGCAGCAATTCCCAAACGTCTCCACTCTGAGCCCCCTTTCCATCATTTGGCAACAAAAAAAATGGGCTAAAAAACCTAGATAAAAAATATTAGCTGACATGGGCTAGTAGGTTGGTTCTGGTCATTTCTAAAACATTATAAGGGATACCTAGTCAGTTGCACAACGGAGTGCATTCAACCTAAACGTGTATTCTAACCCAACCCCTCTGAATCAGAGCGATGCGGGGGGCTGCCTTTATCGAAGTCCACGGCACAGTTTAACTGCCTTGCTCAAGGGCAGAACAGCAGATTTTTCCACCTTGCCGGCTCGGGCATTCAAACCAATAACGGTAACTGGCCCAACGCTCTTAACCACTAGGATACCTAAATAGCTCTCTGAGGGAGCAATGACAAGAGGAAAACTGCTGATGCACTACCTAATTTTGAAGTATTCTACTATTCAGCGCATGCTCTGAGTACGCGTCCTGGTAATCCGTCTGGCCCTGCGGCCTTGAGAATGTTAACCTATTTTAAAAGGTCTTACGTTGGCTACGGAGAGCATGATCACACAGTTGTCCGGAACAGCTGATGCTCTCACGCAAGGTTCAGAGTTGCTTGCCTCAAAGCGAGCATAGAAGGCATTTAGCTCGTCACTGGGTAGCTCTCGGCTGGGTTTCTCTTTGTAATTCGTAATAGTTTGCAAGCCCTGCCAAGCCCTCGTTGAGTGCGGTCTTAGTTTGTCAGCATCGGTTTGTGGTGGTAAATAAACAGCTACGAAAAATATAGATGAAAACTCTCTTGGTAAGTAGTACGGTCTACAGCTTATCATGAGGTATTCTAACTCAGGCGAGCAGAACCTTTAGAACGCGCACCCGTCTTTGTTGACAAAGAGAGACACCCCACCCCCACAGATTTTACCGGATGCTGCTGTTCTGCCGATGCATGGAAAACCCAGCTAACTGTATATTATCCATGTCCTTTTTCAGCCATGACCCTGAAAAGCATAGTGTATTACAGTTCTTAATGTCCCGTTGATAGTCTTGAACGGAGCTCGTCCAGTTTGTTCTCCAGCGATTGCACATTCACCAATAGAACAGAGGGTAGGAGCGGTTTATTCACTCGTCGCTGTAGTCTCATCAATGTGCCCGTACTGCGACCTCTATAGCTATGTTTTTTCCTCTTCTGGGGATTAGGGCCTGGTTCGAGATGAGCAGTATGTCCTGTGGCGTAGACTCATTGAAGTTGATGTCTTCGTCCAGATCGAGGTGTGTGATTGCTGTTCTGATGTCCAGAAGTTTTTTTCAGTCATAAGAAACGATGGAGGAAACATTATGTTCAGAAAAAGTTACGATCAGTGACAACAACAACAAAAAAGCGGGAAAGATAGCTTACCTTTTCATGGTTGTTTGATCAATAGGACTGTAAAGTCTGCAAATGTAAGAGGACTCCCGTGGTATTTAATTTGTTTGCAGAAATCCATTCAGGTGTATTTTGTGGCTTTTGACGAATGCGTTCTAATGATCTAAAGTCGTGCTGTTGCTACTGCCTGTAAATACACAGTCCAGTTCAAAATGAGTGATGACAGGCCGGTGTGGCAAATGGCTTATAGGCCTAATGTAGCTCTGATTGGCTATGTAGTACCGGTCTGTGTAGAGTCCGGTCCTGGACAAGACAGATTTTTTTATTCAGTATATTTACTGCAGTGTTTATTCATTATCAAAACGCACCGCCACTTTCCCACTCCATATTGCTATCGAAGTTTCACATATGCCTTACTCTACGTCATTCCCAAACATTCTACGAATGTTTGAAAATGTGGAAATGAGCAGGTGTTAAATGAGGTGAAAAGGAGACTGGAGTAGGACTTTTGTAGTGAAAGGGACTTCTGTGTCAATGGGAAAATTCAGATATCTTCTTTAACAGGGTTTGTGCTGTTGTCACGACTTCCGCCAAAGTCGGCCCCCCTTTCCACGAATTTAAACTCTCCTGCGCCTGACTCTTTTTGTCATCAGCACACAGTTTTTACTGAATCACTCACCCGTATTATGGAGCCAGCAGGATCAGCTACCCCAGTCGGAGGAGTCGAGGAGCGCCTCCGAGAACACTCGCTCATGTTACAACATCTCGGTACCATCATGGATCGCATGGTCCAGACCCTGGATCACTGGGAGACACAGGAAGTCTCTCCAGCTCCTCAACCAGCTCCACAGGGATTACATCTACCAGTTCCTCCTGAACCATGTCCCAGTGGGATTAGTCTCTCCCTTCCTAGGGAGTATGATGGGACGGCAGTACGGTGCCAGGGTTTCCTATTACAACTGGACTTATACCTGGCCACCGTTCATCCAGCTCCCTCAGGAAGGGAGAAAGTATCCGCCATTGTTTCCTGTCTCTCGGGGAATGCTCTGGAGTGGGCCAACACCGTGTGGGCTGAAGGAGACGCGGCGCTGGACAACTTTGAGGAGTTTTTGATCATCCTCCCCAGGATAGAGCGGCGGGAGAACGACTCTTCCACTTGAGACAGGGGACAAGGAGCGCACAGGACTTTGCCCTGGAGTTTCGGACTTTGGCAGCCGGAGCAGGATGGAATGACAGGGCCCTTATAGACCACTACAGGTGCAGCCTGCGCGAGGACGTCCAACGGGAATTTTGCAGGGTGCCACCATTACCTTCGACCAGCTGGTGGATCTGGCTACCCGCGGACGTCCAGAGAGAGCTCTGTCGGCCCCACCTTTCAGTATCCTCGCTCCGGAGCCCTGTGGCCGCAGAGGGCACACTGCTGGTCAGTGCCGGGTTGGTCCCTCTGGGAGTAGAGACGGCAGGCAGAACACTCTGGCGTCACCCCAGGTGAGTATGCACCACCCTCATCCAGAGTCCTCTGTCGAACAAATGTTTGTATCTGTTTGTTTACCTGATGTTTCCCCTCATTCCCAGTTTAAGGCGCTAGTCGATTCAGGCGCAGCTGGGAATTTTATTGACAGAGCGCTCGCTTTGCGTTTACGGATTCTCATAAATCCTGTGGTTAGACCTTTTCCTGTTCACGCTCTAGATGGTCGACCATTAGGGTCCGGGACAATCCGTGATTCTACCACCTCCCTGGTTATGGTAACGCAGGGGAAACACGAGGAGAGAATCAGTCTTTTCCTCATTGACTCCCCTTCGTTTCCAGTGGTCCTAGGTCTTCCC
Source organism: Brachymystax lenok tsinlingensis (assembly GCA_030435695.1). Classification (NCBI taxonomy): domain Eukaryota; kingdom Metazoa; phylum Chordata; class Actinopteri; order Salmoniformes; family Salmonidae; genus Brachymystax; species Brachymystax lenok. Next base: position 27,088,760 of record CM059787.1, read on the forward strand.
TGGCTAGCTCGTCATGACCCCATCATTTCCTGGCAACAGAGGGCTCTTACCGGGTGGTCGCGAGAGTGTTCGGGGAGGTGTGTAGGAGTTTCCGTTGGTGCTACCACGGTGGAAAGTCCAGAACAGGTCTCCACCGTGCACATCCCTCCAGAATATGCAGATTTGGCTCTCGCCTTCTGTGAAAAGAAGGTGACTCATCGACGGGGTGATTGTGCTATAGATTTCCTGGTAGACGCTGCGCTTCCCAGGAGTCACGTGTATCCCCTGTCGCAAGCGGAGACGGAGTCTATGGAAACATATGTCACCGAATCTTTGAGTCAGGGGTACATTTGGTCCTCCACCTCCCCCGGTTCCTCAAGTTTCTTCTTTGTGAAGAAGAAGGATGGAGGTTTACGCCTGTGTATTGATTATAGAGGTCTAAATAAAATCACAGTGGAGGTACAGTTACCCACTACCTCTTATCGCAACGGAGATTGAGTCAATGCACAGGGCGCGCTTATTCACTAAACTGGATCTCAGGAGCGCGTACAATCTGGTGCGTATTAGGGAGGGAGACGAGTGGAAGACAGCGTTTAGTACTACATCAGGCCATTATGAGTACCTCGTCATGCCGTACGGGTTGATGAATGCTCCAGTCTTCCAATCCTTTGTAGACAAGATTTCCAGGGACCTGCACGGGCAGGGTGTAGCGGTGTATATCGATGACATTCTGATATACTCCGCTACACGCGCCGTGCATGTGTCTTTGGTGTGCAAGGTACTTGGATGATTGCTGGAGCATGACCTGTATGTCAAGGCTGAGAAATGCTTGTTCTTCCAGCAGACCGTCTCCTTCCGTGGTTATCGCATTTCCACATCAGGGGTGGAGATGGAGAGTGACCGCATTGCAGCCGTGCGTAATTGGCCGACTCCCACCACGGTAAAGGCGGTGCAGCAATTTTTAGGGTTTGCCAATTACTACCGGAGATTTATCCGGGGTTTTGGCCAGGCCGCTGCTTCCATTACCTCACTGCTGAAGGGGGGTCAGGTGCGTCTGAAATGGTCGGCAGAGGCAGACAGGTCTTTTGGACACTTGAACACTCGCTCTGTTTACCTCGGCTCCCGTGCTGGCTCACCCGGATCCTTCTTTGGCGTTCATAGTGGAGGTGGATGCATCCGAGGCTGGGATAGGAGCCGTGCTCTCTCAGCTCTCGGCTACGCCACCGAAGCTCCACCCCTGTTTGTTTTTCTCGAAGAAGCTCAGCCCGGCAGAGCGGAACTATGATGTGGGGGACCGGGAGTTGTTGGCTGTGGTTAAGGCTCTGAAGGCGTGGAGACACTGGCTTGAGGGGGCTAAACACCCTTTCCTCATCTGGACTGACCACCGCAACCTGGAGTACATCCGGGGAGCGAGGAGATTGAATCCTCGCCAGGCAAGGTGGGCCATGTTCTTTACCCGCTTTGTGTTTACCATGTCCTACAGACCAGGTTCCCAGAACGGGAAGGCTGACGCACTGTCACGGCTGTATGATACAGAGTAGAGGTCCATGGATCAGACTCTCATACTCCTGGCCTCCTGCCTGGTGGCGCTGGTCGTGTGGGAACTGGATGCGGACATTCAGCAGGCGTTACGTACAGAGCCCGCTCCACCTTAGTGTCCTGTCGGGCGTCTGTACGTTCCGTCTGTTGTTCGTGACCGGTTGATTTATTGGGCCCACACGTCACCCTCCTCTGGTCACCCTCCTCTGGTCATCGGCCGTACGGTGCGCTGCCTGACTGGGAAGTACTGGTGGCCCACCTTGGCTAAGGACGTGAGGGTCTATGTTTCTTCCTGCTCGGTGTGCGCCCAGTGTAAGGCTCCTAGACACCTACCCAGAGGTAAGCTACATCCCTTACCCATTCCACAACGACCTTGGTCACACCTGTCAGTGGACTTTCTAACAGATCTTCCTCCTTCACAGGGGAACACCACGATCCTGGTCATTGTGGATCGTTTCTCTAAGTCCTGTAGTCTCCTCCCTCTGCCCGGTCTTCCTACGGCCCTACAAACTGTGGAGGCCCTGTTTACATACGTCTTCCAGCACTACGGGGTGCCTGAGAATATAGTGTCTGATCGGGGTCCCCAATTCACTTCGAGAGTCTGGAAGGCGTTCATGGAGCGTCTGGGGGTCTCGATCAGTCTTACCTCAGGTTATCACCCCGAGAGTAATGGGCAGGTGGAGAGAGTTAATAACCAGGATGTGGGCAGGTTTCTGCGGTCCTATTGCCAGGACCGGCCGGGGGAGTGGGCGGAGTTCGTGCCCTGGGCAGAGATGGCGCAGAACTCGCTTCGCCACTCTTCCACTTCCACTTTCAGGTGGTATTGGGGTACCAGCCGGTTCTGGCACCATGCCATCGGAGTCAGACCGAGGCTCCTGCGGTAGACGATTGGTTCAGGTGCGCAGAGGAGAACTGGGAGGCCGCCCATGGTCACCTTCAACAAGACGCGCTACGCCAAAAGAAAAGCGCGGACCGTCACCGCAGTGAGACCCCGGTGTTCGCACCGGGGGACCGGGTCTGGCTCTGGCTCTCGACCCGAAACCTGCCCCTCCGCCTGCCCTGCAGGAAGCTGGGCCCGCGGTTTGTGGGGCCATTTCAAGTCCTGAGGAGAGTGAACGAGGTATCTTATAGGTTACAGCTTCCCCCCGATTATAACATTAACCCCTCGTTCCATGTATCTCTCCTCAGGCCGGTGGTGGCTGGTCTGCTCCAGGAATCTGAGGACATCGAGGGGGGGGGTCTGGCGTACTCCGTCCAGCCTGGATTCAAGACGTCGGGCAGGGGGCCTTCAGTATCTCGTGGAGTGGGAGGGGTACGGTCTTGAGGAGAGGTGCTGGGTTCCGGCAGCGGATGTGATGGACCCTGAACTGCTGCGGGAGTTCCATCTTCGTCGACCGGATCGCCCTGCGCCTCACCCTCCGGGTCGTCCCCGAGGCCGGTGTCTGCACGCCACTGGAGCCGTGCGTCGGGGGGGGGGTACTGTCACGACTTCCGCCGAAGTCGGCCACCCTCTCCTTGTTCGGGCGGTGTTCGACGGTCGACGTCACCGGTTTACTAGTCATCACCTCTCCGTTTTCGTTATATATTGGTTTTGCCTTGTTTTCAGTTACACCTGTTGCTTATTCCCCCCTCATTAGTCTGTGTGTATTTATTCCTCTGTTTTCCTTCTTGTCCTTGTCAGTGATTGATTTTCGTATGTTAAGTGTGTGTCATTTATTGTTTTATGCGCCTGAAGCTATATTTGTTTGTGGAAGTATTTTTGCCTACTCTTTGTACTTGTTTATGTACATGGCTATTAAAATACGTTGGTTTCCACGAATTTCAACTCTCCTGCGCCTGACTCTTTTTGTCATCAGCACACAGTTTGTACAGCTGTATTCATGTCACTAACTAATGATTTGTATAAGCCTGCTGAGTGATGCCAGTGCGGTGTACTGTACCTGGGTAGAAAGACACTCTCTACCATGTAGAAATCCTGCATGAGTACATCTCTGTCAGGCTTGGATGTCAGGTTCCCCACAGCATACCCAATGCCCAGCTGGATGGCTCCTTTCAGTGCTGCAGGTGTTGGCTGGGACCACACAAACATAATATTCTCAATCAATACAGCACTGATTATAATGTGTAGGATTTCAGATCAAACCATACCATTTTTGGACATCTGAAAGGTACATCTGATGTATGTCAGTCAGCACGTTCATGGATACCAGGACCACCTGTAGCTTTGTAACTGATTTCGGCATTTCCGTTCTGAACCGATGGAAAGGCAGAAAATCTGCAGGGCAGTTGGCGTGTCTCTCGTGTGGCTAAACACAGTGGCTGATCTACCTAATCACGTTATCCGCCGCCCCGGCCCCTCCATCAGCAAACACAAACAGACAGACTGAGCACCGTTATGTAACGCTCAACCACAACACTCCAGTCCAGGGAGGGCAAAGCACTGCCCAATATTAAGAGGAATGGCAGTAATCCTTCTTGAAGCTCAGTTCACCAATGGGACCTCGTTCACACTCAGAAGGACATTATACAGGATTTGTAGATGTGTGCCATACATTATAAATCAATTGCCGGGGCCCAAAGACTCCATACCTTTTTGTAATCTTTTGACCCACTGGTTCCTCCACCTCCATTCTCAGTGGTTGTTGTTTCCATCTTTTGGACAGAAAGAATATAGATTAATCTAAGAGCAAGATTAAGTATATACTCTTTCACCCTGTTTAACGTGACATAATAATAGATTTATTCAAATCTAAATCATGGTTGTGGTATTTCATTATTAGCCAATCAATCACATTTATTTCATAAAGCCCTCTTTACATCAGCAATTATTAGAGTGCTTTAGGTATGTCCAGCCTAAAACCCCAAAGAGTAAGCAATGCAGAGACTAAGAATAACTCCCTAAAAGGCCATCCTTCTGGTTCTTTTGTTAAGCATAAACAGGGAACAGGTGAGTTCCTATTCCACGACAACACAATAAATTATGCAATCAGCTTGCTGAAAATACATTATACTGTAGCAAATATGACAATTTAAGTCAAGAGAGCACGCAGGGGACCAACATCAACAGTCTTCCATTCCCAGCCGCGCAGTAAAGTCATCTTCGTCTGTTCGATCGTTTCTGCCAGAGCCCATACCTAGGGCATCTTGTAGTCTAGAATGGGAGAGACATACATACCTCTCTGGCCAGGACAGTGCTGTGAGAAATCTTTGGTCAAAAAACAAAAACTCTCCTCTGCTGATTGAAACCCCCCGACACAACTCTTAGTCCAAATAAAGGGAGGACTGAGAAACCTGTTCAGGCTAAATCTCCCTCAGGGACAGTCCAAGAGGAAGTCTGAAATTCAAACCGCTTTTAATTAGGCTACATCTTATCCCCCCCAAAAAACGAATCAACAAGTAGCACTGAGGTAAAGCTGCTGGGTGAAGTGGACACGAGGCCCATTGTTATAAGGGCTTATTCATGATTCATTAATTCATTCATGATTTAGAGTCTCTGCCAAGATGTTGACCACAATAACACACCACTCAAAATCTTGGAAATCAAAGCAATTATTCGACACATTCTCACATTGTGTTGGGAAAAACAATGACAAAAAAAAGTATTTACTTGTGCTACTTTATCAACAGACTCAATGTAAATGCAACTCATCTGCTAGCCTCACACCAACCACTCACATTCTCAAGCAACTTATGTGAGCATCTAAGCCTTCATACAGTTAAAGTGTCTGAAGGCACCATCATAGATGCATCAAATAGATTATGTACCCTGCTTCAAAGTGCCAAATAATGTGCAAGTGTTCAATTTGATGTTTAGGATTATCATAGCTCACATTCCCTCACTTTTTCAGCTTTTTTGGTACTGTACTGGACTCTACTGTACATTTTGTGTGGTAGCCTTTCATTGTGGGGGTTTCAGTTCATACTGGTTAACTTGGGTGGGAAATGAACGTGTATTTCTATGGGAACAAGCACTGTTCATGACACAAACTGTTCACACCCCTCTTGTTGGCGGAGAGAAAATGATCTTGCAATTCTATACATTTTGCAATGTCTAATGTGTATTCATGTGATATTTCAGTGACTCATTACTACAAAATCTATGGGCTAAAAAAGCTAGCTAAAAAACGTTAGCTGATCTAGACATTTATGACAAGTTTCTGACAAGTTACATACATCAGCATCCCCCCACCAAATATTTGTGCAACAACTTTCAAGAGTAAGTTGAAAGCCAGACTGAGTTCGTTCCTTAATTCTTTTTTTAAAGTAGACAACAAATAAAATCATTCCAATCCCGATTAAAATGCAACGGCAGTTTTGCATTTCAAATGGCTGGCTTTAGGTCCATGCGCCGAATACAACAGGTGTAGACCTGTTGTTTTCGGGGGTAGGGGTGGCGGGACACAATGCATAGTCTGGGTAGCCATTTGATTAGCTGTTCAGCAGTCTTATGGCTTGGGGGTAAAATCTGTCGAGAAGCCTTTTGGTCCTAGACTTGGCGCTCCGGTACCAATTGCCATGTGGTAGCAGAGAGAACAGTCTATGACTGGGGTGGCTGGAGTCTTAACAATTTTTGAGGGCCTTCCTCTGACACCACCTGGTATAGAGGTCCTGGATGTCAGGCAGCTTAGCCCCAGTGATTACTGGGCCGTACGCACTACCCCTGTAGTGCATTGCAGTCGGAGGCTGAGCAGTTGCTGTACCAGGCAGTGATGCAACCAGTTAGGATGCTCTCGATGGTACAACTGTAGAACCTTTCAAGGATCTGAGGACCCATGACAAATCTTATTAGTTTCCTGAGGGGGAATAGGCTTTGTCGTGCCCTCTTCACGACTGTCTTGGTGTGTTTGGACCATTCCAGTCTGTTGGTGATGTGGACACCAAGGAACTTGAAGCTCTCAACCTGCTCCACTACAGCCCCGTTGATGAGAATGGTGGCTCGCTCGGTCCTCCTTTTCCTGTAGTCCACAATCATCTCTTTTGTCTTGATTACGTTGAGGGATAGGTTGTTATTCTGGCACCACTCGGCCAGGTCTCTGACCTCCTCCCTATAGGCTGTCTCGTTGTTGTCAGTGATCAGGCCTACCACTGTTGTGTCGTCTGCAAACTTAATAATGGTGTTGGAGTTGTGCCTGGCCATGCAGTTGTGGGTGAACAGGGAGTACAGGAGGGGACTGAGCACACACCCCTGAGGGGCCCCCGTGTTGAGGATCAGCGAGGCAGATGTGTTGTTACCTACCCTTACCACCTGGGGGCGGCCCGTCAGGAAGTCCAGGATCCAGTTGCAGAGGGAGGTGTTTAGTCCCAGGGTCCTTAGCTTAGTGATGAGCTTTGTGGGCACTATGGTGTTGAACGCTGAGCTGTAGTCAATGAATAGCATTCTCACATAGGTGTTCCTTTTGTCCAGGTGGGAAAGGGCAGTGTGGAGTGCAATAGAGATTGCATCATCTGTGGATCTGTTGGTGCGGTATGCAAATTGGAGTGGGTCTAGGGTTTCTGGGACAATGGTGTTGATGTGAGCCATGGCCAGCCTTTCAAAGCATTTAATGGCTACAGACGTAGGTGCTACGGGTCGGTAGTCATTTAGGCAGATTACCTTAGTGTTCTTGGGCACAGGGACTATGGTGGTCTGCTTGAAACATGTTGGTATTACAGACTCAATCAGGGACATGTTGTAAATATCAGTGAAGACACCTGCCAGTTGGTCAGCACATGCCCGGAGCACCCGTCCTGGTAATCCGTCTGGCCCAGCGACCTTGTGAATGTTGACCTGTTTAAAGGTTTTACTGACGTCGGCTACGGAGAGTGTAATCACACAGTCGTCCAGAACAGCTGATGCTCTCATGCACGCCTCAGTGTTGCTTGTCTCGAAGCGAGCATAGAAGGGATTTAGCTCGTCTGGTATGCTCGTGTCACTGGGCAACTCGCGGCTGTGCTTCCCTTTGCAGCCTGTAATAGTTTGCAGGCCCTGCCACATCCGACGAGCGTCGGAGCCGGTATAGTACAATTCTTAGTCCTGTATTGGCGCTTTAATTGTTTGATGGTTCATCTGAGGGCGTAGCGGGCGGCAGCTCTACTCTTTAGCTCGGTGCGGATGTTACCTGTAATCCGTTTCTGGTTGGGGTATGTATGTACAGTCACTGTGGGGACGACGTCATCAATGCACTTATTGATGAAGCCAGTGACTGATGTGGTGTACAATGCCATTGGAGGAATCCCGGAACATGTTCCAGTCTGTGATAGCAAAACAGTCCTGTAGCTTAGCATCTGCATCATCTGACCACTTCTTTATTGACCAAGTCACTGGTGCTTCCTGCTTTAGTTTTTGCTTATAAGCAGGAATCAGGAGGGTGGAATTATGGTCAGATTTGCTAAATGGAGTGCGAGGGAGAGCTTTGTATGCATCTCTGTGTGTGGAGCAAAGGTGGTCTAGAGTTTTTTCTTTCTTCCTCTGGTTGCACATTTAACATGCTGGTAGAAATTAGATAAGACTGATTTCAGTTTTCCTGCATTAAAGTCCCCGGCCACTAGGAGTGGATGGGCGTTTTCCTTTTTGCTTATTTCCTTATACAGTTGACTGAGTGCGGTCTTAGTGCCAGCATCCTTCTGTGGTGGTAAATAAACAGCCGCAAAAAATATAGATGAAAACTCTCTTGGCAAATAGTGTGGTCTACAGCTTATCATGAGATCTAGAGACTTCCTTAGATTTTGTGCACCAGCTGTTGTTTACTAATATACTCAGACCCTCCCCCCTCGTCTTACCGGAGTGTGCTGTTCTATCTAGCCGGTGCAGCGTATATCTCGCCAGCTGTATGTTATCCATGTCGTCATTCAGCCACGATTCGGTGAAACATAAGATATTACAGTTTTTGGTGTCCCATTGGTAGGATATTCATGATCGTACATCGTCTAATTTACTGTCCAATGATTGTACGTTGGCAAGCAATATTAATGGTAATACTCGCTGTCGGCGTATCCTTACAAGGCACCCGCCCTGTGTCCTCTATAGCTGCATCTCTTTCTCCTGACAATGACGGGGATATTGGCCTTGTCGGGTGTCTGAAGTACATCCTGTGCGTCCTGCTTGTTGAAGAAAAAATCTTTGTCTAATCCAAAGTGAGTGATCGCTGTCTTGATATCCAGAAGCTATTTTTTGCCGTAAATACGGTGGCAGAAACACATAATAGCACAATTGGTTAGGCGCCCGTAAAACGCCTGCCATTTCTTCCGGCGCCATTATAGCCGATTGTTGAATTGCTGCGGTCAGTGAAAAGCAGTTAAATAGGCAATATTTATAAAATACAAATCGTAGGAAAAACATAGTTTAGAAAGCAAATTACTATTGCTGAAAAGAGAAGACAAGAATATACTCATCTGTCTCTAATTATCAAAATTCTCAACTCCCAATTGAGCGAACAGTAGCATTGTGCATATTCACTGTCTTTATCATTGGATCAGTACCACTGGAAACATTTTAGGGGATAACAATATCCTTCTCCAGGCTAGATGTACATCATATTGTAGAATTTGTGTCTCCCCTTTTCGTAGGTCTAGATTAGACGGTTTCATTCAAAACAAGGTCATTTTTACTGATCTGTTTGTCAGTAGAATAGGCTACTAATGTGTCATATTAAAAAATATGTTGCTTATGTCTCCAGTCTTATAAGGTGTAGTAGAATTGCATGAAATGTGTTTATAAAAGGCTACATTTTTCCAGTGCAGAGAAAGGAGAAGAAATGTCTCTGATTAGGCCTACTGTCACTACACGGTGATAATTAATGGCTGGAGTCATTTTTGTTTGTTTTTGCGGTTCTCCAAATAGCATTTTTTAAGAGTTTTTAAATGTTTTCTGTAGAAATGCCACACTTTTCCATACCCTAGGTTTAGCTGAACTGAAGCCACTAAGGGAAACCTTTAATGTCAATCACTGATGACCCAATCACTGGTTTACATAATATTACTTACAGCCCAACCTGAGTAAAAACATGGAACTTCTGAGCAGTCACTGCTATTCCACTTAGAATAATTGAAGCGTGTTAAGAGATTACCAGCCGTGAAAGGCTCTCCCCATCAAAAACAATGATGCAAAGAAAAGTTGTGCTTGGTCAGACTTTAGATTGAATACCATTCACTTAACCTTAACATCAACAAGGGTTGATGTGTGATGCTATCATACTGGGGCACTGTGAAATCTGAGCTGAAGATTTGTTGACCAGCCATAGTCAAATATGGTCCACACACACTACACATACTGTTTAATAAGATAGGGGATGCAATAAAAAGGAGAGAGGTTAATGTTTACATTTGGTGTGGAGAGGGCTAAAGGAGAGAAAAAAGTACACAAATAAGGCCAGAGATCACCTAAGCAAACAATGGACTAACTGAATTGTGGGATAGGTGGTAGAAGAGCAGACTAACCTGGAATATCCAAATGTGAACAAAGAAATCCCTGAATGCAATCCTATTACGGTCTGTCCATAGGGACTATTCTAATAAAAGTTCGTATAAATATCTGGTTTATATCTGATGCCTGAATACAGTTACAGAGCCAAAATAGTGTAAGCATAACGTCCTGTTCGTACATAATTTCATATGCAGGTCAACAACTCCAGTTACTAGTTTACTGAATTGTGTATACTTTTATCACAGACCAATCATGTTCATAGATTCCATAATGATGCATGTAAACAATAATTATTCTACAAAGTGAAGTTCTTACTCTGTCAGGTTATAGGGACGTGACAACCCACTGGGCACAAACTGGTTGAATCAACGTTTCAACATAATTTGTCTCTGTATTGTGACGTGGAATCTACATGGAAAATACATTGGATTTGAAAAAAGTAATCAACTGTTGTTTTGAGGGTGAAATTTCAATGTCAACATTGTCATCATGGTAACCAAATTTCAACATAACCTAACCTTGTTTAAATATGTTGAATTTGTAGCTTTAAAACAACGTTAAATCAACTGTACTTTTTTTACTATAGGCTTGGCAGCACCTCCTACTGGTGATCTATTTACAGCTACCCTTTGGTCTCCCATCCAGGGTTTTAACTAAGGCCTGCTTAGTTATTTGTAACTGACTGTTACTAATGTGCTATCCTGAGAATGATTGTTGAGAGATCTCCATTAAAAAACAAAATAGATTCACTGCTGCTATCTAAATCATTTCAAAGGGTTTAACAGAGCAAATTAAATGTGACCATACTGTATCACTCATATCTTTAATGATGCTATTTAAGCCTATATAGCATTTGCAAAGTAATCAACAGCTATTGTTTCAATGCAACACAGAATTCAACTAAAATAGACAATACAATAGGCCTAGGGTTTCAAGATCGTGGATTTCAAATGTAATGATATTGATTTATGTTTAGTTGTCAACGCAACCAAATATCAACATTTGGATAGTTCCATCTGTGCCACTGACTTAGTCTGGCTTTAATCCCAGTTTGTCTACAAATTAATATGTTGGATTCACCTCTCCATCTCAACCAAAAATATTTTAATTAAAGAATATAACTAAATCTAATCAAACTTTATTTAAATGTTGATTTAATTTGATGTAATCCTTATTATAGTTGGATGCCAGTACTTCCTCCTGTGGTTAAAGCAAATCAACGTCGTATCATCATCAATAGCCTTCATTGCAATGATCAAATACAATCGTACCAAATTGCTTGAATTTAATGTTAAGAACAGTAAAGAAGTGATTTGCAGTGAGAGTTTAGACTACGTCAATAACATAAGCTATTTATGTTATGAAACAAAAAAAGTGGTAACCAAAACGTCGACAGGTGGCATCAACAATGACGGACATATTCAGGCGGTGTCAAGTTTGCAAACAATTGGTGACAAGAAGACAACATATTATTTTTCGTATGTAAAATATATGTGCGTCCTTACCTTAAATATTATCGTCGTTGTAAAATGAAAAAAACAAAGATGAGTAACTTTTGCAACCAGGTTTCATCGCTTCTGACTCCCCTGAAAGCTTTTGGTAATGATGTCAGTGACGCACAAGCATCCTCGGTACTTCGAGCCATCCTTCGCCTTCTGTCATGTCACGCACCTTTGTGTAAAACCCTGACGTATGGTCTCCGCATTTTCGCACAAAGCTGTTGTGGGCTACTATGGGCTGGCTACTTAAATGATAAGATACATTGAAAAAACGTATCTATAGTTGAATGCATTCCAGTACGCCTATTGGATTGAAGTCAAATAGGCTGCAAACCCATACACCTATTATAAGGCGTCACATTTGAGTAAATGCAGTGGTTTAGCGCAGTTTCGCTGGAGCCACTGCATTGTATTTTTTGCCATGGGGCAGAGAAAAATTTGCAGTTTTATAGATAATCCATGGCATTTTACCATGAGGCTGAGAGAAAATGTTGCTGTTTTAGAGCTAATTTCCTGCTATTCTACACATTTTGCCACAAGGCTGAGTATTTTTTTTGTTTGTTTTATAGCTAATTTCCTATAATTTTACAGAGTTACAGGTCATATAAGGATGTCACACGACTGGGAATACAAATATGCATCTGTTGGTCACAGATACCTTTGAAAAAAAAGTAGGGATGTAGATCAGAAAACCAGTCAGTATCTGGTGTGACTGTTTCAGCAGCGGAGGTGGAGGCCCTGGGCTGGCGTGGTTACACATGGCCTGCAGTTGTGAGGCCAGTTGGACGTTCTGCCAAATTCTCTATAACGATGTTGAAGGCAGCTTATGGTAGAGAAATGCACATTAAATTACCTGGCAACAGCTCTGGTGGACATTCCTGCAGTCAGCATGCCAATTGCACGCTCCCTCAAAACTTGAGACGTGTGGCATTGTGTTGTGTTACAAGACTGCATATTTTAGAGTAGACTTTTGTCCCCAGCACAAGGTGTACCTGTGTAATGATCATGCTGTTTAATCAGTTTCTTGATATGCCACACCTGTCAGGTTAATGGATTCTCTTGGTAAAGGAGATATGCTCACTAACAGGGATGTAAACAACCTTGTGCACAACATTTGAGAGAAATAAGCTATTTGTGAATCCAGAAAAATTTGGGGATCTTTAATTTCAGTTCATGAAACATAGGACCAACACTTTACATGTTGCATTTATATTTTGTTCAGTGTAGTTCAGAATCATGATAGCCTAGACCTACTATACTCTGAAGCTCAACGACAAAGATCATACCTGAAACTGAACATATTGTGTGTGACAATGAAATTGTACACTCAATGTGCTTTGGTCTTCCATCTTCAATAGGCATGTCTGGTAACATAGGCTGACTGAAATAAAATGTAAATGAATTAAAGAGTAAAGACCTGTTGGAGTATGTCAGTGGGGCTGCTGGTAGCTAGCGGGTAAGAGTGTTGGGCCGAAAAGTAGCTGGTTCGAATCCCCGAGCCAACTAGATGAAAGAAATCAGTCAATGTGGCCTTGAGCAAAGTACCTAACCCTAATTGCTCCTGTAGGTCGCTCTGGATAAGAGTGTCTGCTAAATGACTAAAATGTCCATGTAAAATGAATAATTGCAGGCACATATCAATTGGATTTACAGGAACATTACTGTATATTCTCTTTGCCATGTTGGGTCAGAGTTTGTTGCTCTGGCTGGGTTTGTTTGGGAACACCAGTCGGACAGCATTCCTGCATTTAGATCTCACAGACTTGAGGCCATCAGATAGGACCTCAGTCCTCAAAGCTTTCACACACAACCTTTGCCACATTTGGTTGCCGGACAGCTGAGAAGATGAAGATCTCCTGATTTGGGTGGTAGGAGGACTCCTGTACCTCTAGAATACAGCCACAGAGCCTTTTGTTTTTCAGACAGTCTGATCCAGTCCATTACCTTGAGTCTGTTTATTTGGTTGTGGTTGCATTTATTTAAAAAGGTTTGCCTTTATTTAAAGATGCACTACACAGACATCTACTGGTTGCTAAAATTCTAATAGTTTGCCTCATTTCAGTTTATGTGGCAAAACAAGCAATATAGTGTAGATAATCATTGTACCATCTAAACCACTGTAAAATATATTTTCCATAACCCAAAATATTGTATTTTCAGCTGTTTGAAGCTGGTGTACAAAAGCAAGATGCAAAATCAAAACTTAAGCACGGGTAGCATAGAAATAGTTCATATAGGACAGATCTACCACTTCTTAGACTTGCTTTCAATGAGAATGACATATCTATAACACAAATGTCTATGTCAATTTGGTGGGGTTTCCCAAAAAGTTACACATTGCAGTTTTAAGCATTGAGTCATGCTGAGACCAAGGTCTCTTTTGTAGATGAGCCCAGCATGAACACATCAATAAACAACCATTACACTATGGATGTCTATACACATCAATTGCACAATGCATGAAAAGAAAACACAAAACAACAAAATCAAAACAATAATATGAAACAAACACATTCTTCAGTAAAAAGGGCCTCTAACATCTGCCTGATTTTCCCTAGAGGCACCAACTGACAAGGGATTGCAATACAAGGCTTCCAAATATCAACCTTAAACATTAACACAGCGCCACAACACTTTGGAGATTACCCAACAAGGATGTCTACCTTTTAAAATCCCAATCAGATTATCTCATAGTATCAGAATGAAGAAATTAAGCTTGAATATTGTATGAATAATGCTATGTGTCTTTCTTCCTCAGATTTCCACAAGAACTATGTTGTTTTCTTGTAGTTTTGAATGGAGTGTTTATATTGATGCAGCTGTGGTTGTTGCCCAGACAAGGGCCAGAGCCATCCTTAGAATCTGCCCTCAGCGCTGCTGGGAGGCCTCTCCCCTCTGATACGAGACGTCTGGAACACACACAAACACAGAGAAGGAACAGCAATGTTCCATTCCTTTACACTCCTAAAACAAATGGTGATTCACACAGAAGAACACACTACATCAGTAGCACACAGAGCAGGGAAAAAACATGGATATCACCCCAAATAGTTGTTCTCTAAAGACGTAATCAAAACGTGTAGCCTATAGTTTCCATACCCATTGCTGTCTGACTGTTTTATGTGCAGTTTGTGCTGGTCTTTATATGTTCTTTGGTCATGTACAGTCGTGGCCAAAAGTTTTGAGAATGACACAAATATTAATTTTCACAAAGTCTGCTGCCTCAGTTTGAATGATGGCAATTTGCATATACTCCAGAATGTCATGAAGAGTGATCAGATGAATTGCAAAGTCCCCCTTTGCCATGCAAATGAACTGAATCCCCCAAAAACATGTCCACTGCATTTCAGCCCTGCCACAAAAGGACCAGCTGACATCATGTCAGTGATTCTCTCGTTAACAAAGGTGTGAGTGTTGACAAGGACAAGGCTGGAGAACACTCTGTCATGCTGATTGAGTTAAAATAACAGACTGGAAGCTTCAAAAGGTTTGGAATCATTGTTCTTCCTCTGTCAACCATGGTTTCCTGCAAGGAAACACGTGCTGTCACCATTACTTTGCACAAAAAGGGCTTCACAGGCAAGGATATTGCTGCCAGTAAGATTGCACCTAAATCAACCATTTATCAGATCATCAAGAACTTCAAGGAAAGCGGTTAAATTGTTGTGAAGAAGGCTTCAGGGCGCCCAAGAAAGTCCAGCAAGCGCCAGGACCGTCTCCTAAAGTTGATTCAGCTGCGGGATCGGGGCACCACCAGTACAGAGCTTGCACAGGAATGGCAGCAGGCAGGTGTGAGTGCATCTGCACGCACAGTGAGGCGAAGACTTTTGGAGCATGGCCTGGTGTCAAGAAGGGCAGCAAAGAAGCCACTTCTCTCCAGGAAAAACATCAGGGACAGACTGATATTCTGCAAAAGGTACAGGGATTGGACTGCTGAGGACTGGGGAAACGTTATTTTCTCTGATGAATCCCCTTTCTGATTGTTTGGGGCATCCGGAAAAAATCTTGTCCGGAGAAGACAAGGTGAGCGCTACCATCAGTCCTGTGTCATGCCAACAGTAAAGCATCCTGAGAACATTTATGTGTGGGGTTGCTTCTCAGCCAAGGGAGTGGGCTCACTCGCAATTTTGTCTAAGATCACAGCCATGAATAAAGAATGGTACCAACACATCCAACGAGAGCAACTTCTCCCAACCATCCAGGAACAACTTTGGTGACGAACAATGCCTTTTCCAGCATGATGGAGCACCTTGCCATAAGGCAAAAGTGATAACTAATTGGCTTGGGGAACAAAACATCAATATTTTGGGTCCATGGCCAGGAAACTCCCCAGACCTTAATCACATTGAGAATTTGTGGTCAATCCTCAAGAGGCGGGTGGACGAACAAAATCCCACAAATTCTGACCAACTCAGCATTGATTATGCAAGAATGGGCTGCCATCAGTCAGGATGTGGCCCAGAAGTTAATTGACAGCATGCCAGGGCGGATTGCAGTGGTCTTGAAAAAGAAGGGTCAACACTGCAAATATTGACTCTTTGCATCAACTTAATGTAATTGTGAATAAAAACTCTTGACACTTATGAAAACCATGTAATTATACTTCAGTATCCCATAGTAAAATCTGACAAAAAATATCTAAAGACACTGCAGCAGAAAACTTTGTGGAAATTAATATTTGTATCATTCTCAAAACATTTGGCCACGACTGTACATTAGTTTTATGAGAACAAGGGTTTCTATCTAGTTATGTCTCTATTTGTATTTTGTAGGTGTACAACAGTGGTGCCATTGCACTATACCTGTTCCTCCAAGTCGACAATGTGCTGCAGATGCTTATCAATCAATCTGTCCCGGGTCATAACTTCCAAGGCTATGTCAGCCAGACGTCTGGACTGAGTGTCCACTATCACCTAAAGCACACACGTATTGATAGACAGATGCAGGTTCGGACCAAGTACAGAACAGTGGAAATACAGGCATGATACATCTGGAGGTGATTATCAATTGAAAGGCATAATATTAAAATTTTCTTATTTTAGACTCATTAGCTGAAAAAACAGAGATAAGGTGACTAGGGAGGAGAGAGAAGGTGCAGGTTATATAGTTAGAAATGTGTATATTAGCTCACCTTCATCAGGTTCATATTAAGCTGTTTTTCCATCCTTAGAACTGGCTTGGTTATGCTCTGCACCCTTTCCAGGACACGGCACATCCTGAGCTCCAAGGCACCTTGTTCGGCCAATAAAGTCTCCAGTCCCAGCTGCACATCCTGGGCTGCATTCTCCAGCCTGTCGCTCTGTGCGGTCATCATCTGGAGATTCTTCGTCACTTGCCTGTGGGTCCTTCCTACCTGGACACCTTGCTCTCGTAGCCTCTCCACAGCCTGGGTGTCTCCCACCAGCCCCTCTGACACCTGGTCGCCATGCCTCTCCATCCTCCAGGCACTCTCCTGCACCCCCTGGAGCAGTTGGAGCAGCCCCACAGAGAGCACCTGTATCTGGGCCACAGGAACCTGGCCACCCCCCTCTATGGAGGGTTTGTCTGGTGGTGGGGAGCGCCATGCCAGGCTGAGGCCCACCAGGCAGACGGACAGCTGTAACACCCGGCTCACCCTCATGGCCTGGTATGGAGAGATCCCCTTCAACTCAGTTTAGAATGAGAAAGTATCTTATTGTAGATAGATGTGGTTGTGGATCCAGTAAGCTGATGTGATGAGCCTTATACCCAGAACCTGTTGGATCTTGATCAGATGGAAATGAGGAAAATCCAAGAATTCTGGGTGTACTGTAGGTCTGTCCTGAGGAGGTGTGGTGCTCAGACTGATGTTGGATAGAGAGATGAGGAGAGGGAGGGGAGCTGGACAGAGACAGTGGGTGTTCCCAGACTGATGCCAGCCTTGCAGCCAAACAGCCCCATTGATTCAAATAGTTTATAATTCACTGGAATGATCAGTTCCATTAATAACCTTTGTCGCTACTAAAGATAAGTCATATAGTCCCTCCCTTCAGAGGAGTGACAAACTGTTAAAATCTGCTTTGAATTTACATGAAAAAATTGTCTACTTATTCAATTTGAATCTGACATTTACAGACTCTAATAATCAAAACCTGAGGTGCAATTTGGGAAACATTTGAGAAATTAAAAATTATTTATTGGCCTTAGTTATATTGATGGAAGTGAAGCAAGGGTTATATCTGCTGGTCGTCTGTGGTGGTGCAGACACATACAGAATGCTGAAGGTGTTACCATTATTCGTGTGTGTGGTGTGGACTTGTGGCAAAGCCTGTGTAATCGAAGAAGTGTGTCAATAGCTAGGTTTCCATCCAAATCTGCATACAAACAATATGCGCAATTTCCCCACCAGAGATGTTCGCATCACATTTACTTTTTGCGGATAAAAACAACTGTCCGCGATGACGTAATGCACAGACAAAATTATTATGCGGTTAAATTTCCATGTACCGAATAAAAAATACAATGAAATTATTTCCATCGCATTTTCAAATCTACTGGTCGTTTTGTGACAAAACATGTAGGGTTATAGCGAATGTGCCCACTCGCGTATTTGCACGTGCGCTCTAGCTAACAGCTCGCAGTTACAGTAGATACAGGTAGGCTACATTCATAATTATATTCCTATTATGGACAAAAGAGCGAAAGTATGACGTTTATTAGGCTACAGATTAAATAAGTAAATTAATTTCACATGGTGGTGAAAGTGCACGTGATATTGATGCTGCTTTCCGGTAAATATCGATGGTCTGATTCTAGTGATATGATGATCGATGCTTGACTGCCGTTTGACAATATTCTCACTTTTATTCACAATAATCGCATCGTGTAGTTTAGTCTACCCTCGCAGCCTAGTTTCTGTGAGCTGTTGGCTAGAACGCGCGTGCAAACACATGAGTAGGCACATTCGCGATTGAACGCAACAAATGTGTGTGACATAAATATAGAAACACATTGAAAAATACATTTTGTGTGCACTACGTTTCTACACTGATTTGTATCCACAACAAGTCCGTTTGGTGGAAACACCACTGGTGTGTGAAAATGTTCATATTTTCTTTATGCGAAATTTTGAATTTCCTAGCTACTAAGACAAAAATATCCCACCTTGTCTAGCGTATTTTGTTTGGTCGACATTTGGAAAGTTTACCGACAAATTAGCTGTTCCCATCAGGCCTGTAGTAAAAATGTTATCCAACATACTTTACTTGCATAAAATGGTTGGATGGAACCTGGTTAATGAAAACTTCCTAATAATTTCTTCCCGAGACCAGTGTAATAAAAAAACTCATAATAATCATCTCCCATTCAGTCAGCTGATAAAACCTCTTTGCCAGGCCACACTCCTTTTATGACACATTAATATATTTCCGCCTATTGATACCTGGGCTTCCTACTTTACTCCTAACAAATATCCTCAAACATTATTTCGCTTATCAGAATGTCCTTGATTTGATGGTAGGGAAAAATGAGGGAAATTATTTTAAAGTTGTGTTCTCACTATCAGTAAGGGGAAACCGGGAGAAGTTGTAACATATTTTGTATTTTTATCTATTATAGACCTGTTTGAATTAGTGATAATATGTAGCGGCTGTTTATTTGTCCTCCACATGCATATTTTCACCATTCTGAATGTCTACATCAGGGATCATCAATTAGATTCAGCCGCAGGCAATTTTTTCTTGAGCAGATAGTCGGGGGCCGGAACACAAAACACATATTTTTAGATTGCAAATTGACCGCAAGAAGCCTAAACAGATATAATATTTGACTAAAACATAATAATTTCCAACCTTGATTAAATTTTAGGACATATCCCAGTGTAGGGTGCCGTCTTTCGGAAGGGACGTTAAAATGGATGTCAGGACTCTCTGTGGTCATTCAAAATCCCATGGCACTTATTGTAAGAGTAGGGGTGTTCACCCCAGTCATGGATAAATTCCCAACCTGGCCACATTCCATCATGGCCACCTAATCATCCCCCTCATTCCTAATTGGCATATATCACTCCTCACCTCTCCACCTGATAGCTGATGTGTGGTGAGCGTTCTGGCACAAAAATGGTTGCCGTGTATCCTTGAGGTGGGTGCTACACATTGATGGTGAATGAGGTGAGTTTCCCCCAACTATGTAAAGCTCTTTGAGTACCTCAGTTGGTAGAAAAGCGCTATATAAATCTAAACAATTATTAGGGGAGGAACCCAGGTGTAAAGAATCCATGTGTTCTTCTGAAATGTGAACACAGAAATACTGGACATTTTGAACTTGCTATGGTAGCGATTTGACAATTACAATCATGGTCTTCAAATAAATCAAATCAAATTTTATTTGTCACATACACATGGTTAGCAGATGTTAATGCGAGTGTAGCGAAATGCTTGTGCTTCTAGTTCCGACCATGCAGTAGTATCTAACAAGTAATCTAACAAATTCACAACAACTACCTTATACACACAAGAGTAAAGGAATGAATACGAGTATGTACATATAAATATATGGATGAGCGATGGCTGACCGGCATAGGCAAGATGCAGTAGATGGTATGGAGTACAGTATATACACATATATATGAGATGAGTAATGTAGGATATGTAAACATTATATAAATGGCATTGTTTAAAGTGGCTAGTGATACATTATTTCATCCAATTATAATTATTAAAGTGGCTAGAGATTTGGGTCGATGACCGAACGGCATAGGCAAGATACAGTAGATGGTTTAGAGTACAGTGTATACATTTGATATGAGTATGTCGGATACGTAAACATTATATACAAAATTGTTTAAAGTGGCTAGTGATACATTTGTTACATCCAATTCCTATGTATAAAGTGGCTAGAGATTTAAGTCAGTATGTTGGCAGCAGCCACTCAATGTTAGTGATGGCTGTTTAACAGTCTGATGGCCTTGAGGTAGAAGCTGTTTTTCAGTCTCTCGGTCCCAGCTTTGATGCACCTGTACTGACCTCGCCTTCTGGATGATCTTGAATTGAACTCCATTTTTATGGTCTCGGTCTTGACTCGGTCTCGGACCCCTCACCCCCCTCTGGTCTTGGTCTTGACTCGGACTTGATTTCCTCCGGTTTTGATCTTGAATCGGTCTCGCTTTAAGTGGTCTCGAACACAACACTGGTGTTTGTTTACAATTGCTTTGTTTACATTGGAGTAAAACAATCTTATATTTTCAGTTATTTGGGGTATGGTGTACGACAGTTGAACTAAGCTCATGAGGTATTTATAACTTTAATTCTTCAAGAACCAATGGGTACTTACCAATGGGTACATACCAAAAATGGATGGAGCAGCTGTAGATTGACACTTGGTATTTCTGTTCCACCTGAGAGAGAGAGAAAGAGAGAGAGAGAGAGAGAGAGAGAGAGAGAGAGAGAACATGGCTTCCCACAAACAGAGCAATGCTGAAAGAGCTGCTTGTGTAACTGGGGGACAGACCAACAAACCTCTCATTGAATTGTTGTGGAGTAACAACAAATGGCACAATGTCAACTCATAAAGCCTGATTTATAGAGGAGTGAAAGGCGTCAGTCTCTGCCCACCCCTTCCTCCTGTCGCATTCAGCTCCAAAGAGGGAAATTGTGTACATGCAATCCAGAACTTTCATTTACAAGAGAATCATTCTATCACCAGAAGACAACCTGCTAATAGGCAAATCAATGTGAGTCTAGAATTCTTGTTCTTATACCTATACATTTTCCAGAATATAACAATGCACCAATGTCTTTTGTCCACTGCCACAGGTGGCGACATAGATCAGGAACGACACCAATGGTTTTGATAAGTTAATGTGATTGTGTTTATTGGAGGACCTCTAGAATCCCAGGAGTCAGAAAGCAGGGATCAGTGTGTGAATGGAGCTGCTGGGAGAAAGTTCTCAGATGTTTAACATGCTCGTATTACATGTGTGATCAGACTTAAGAGCTCCTTGGGCTATATGTCCTCACACCACTGCTCTCGCTTAGACAGGGCAGACCCGTGTGAGAGAGGAATACTAGGACCACCCTCCACATGGAGAGAGATCAAATCAGGTCTCTCTCTCTGTGATTCTGCAGGTGACTAGTTTGATTATATATATTTTTAAAAGCCCCCCCAAAACGTAAGCACTTGTTCCTTGTTATTAACTTTTAGAGTAAATCATCATCAACTTCAGTGACGTCTTTTGCTGCTGTTAAAAACTTCTCCATCCTGACTCTCTTTAGGTGAGGGTAGGGAATGTCAGATTCCATGAAGTCAGTGAAAAACTAAAAAACTAAAAACGACTATTACTGTAATCTCTCTGATCACACTCCCCCTCACGTTGCCTTGGTCACTCAATCTCCCCCCATTCATGGGCAGTCACTGACTCCCGCCCCCAGGGCTGCCCTGACCGGACCCTCTAGCTGGGAAGGGGGACGTGAGGGGCAGGGAAGGGGGCAGGTCGGCATTTATTGTCATCAATCTTGCCCTGGAGGCAGCTCCACAGTGGTCACTAGCTGGCACAGCCACAAAGTATTAAAATCGGATTTGAAACCTAACCTTAACCACACTGCTAACCCTAATGCCTAACCTTAAATTAAGGCCAAAAAGTTTACTTTTGTTTTCATACATTTTTACAATAAGCCTATAGCCAATTTTGACTTTGCAGCTGTCCCATCTAGCAAACATCACTTAGTTCTGCCTCCAGTGCAAGATTCATGACAATAAACGTCAATCTGCGGGAATGGGGCTCTGAGCAGCTGGAGGAGTAAAAAAGGGCGTGAAACAAAAAGTTCTGAACAGGAGTCCCAACAAGTTACCGTAAAGCTTGTACAAACCCGCTATAGTTCTCAATTAGACTGAGGGAGTGAGAACTGTGAATTCATTAGCCATATTATTTACGTGCCATGAGCAGCTGGGATGAGTGACCGGTTTGCTAGACAGCTGTAGAGTGTGCTGTCACAGAACATAAATCATCACAGATTGGCTGGCAAGTTTATTTATTCACTGTTGGCACCAGTGATTGTTGTTGTTCATAAACTCCGCAAAAAAAGAAATGTCCTCTTACTGTCTACTGCATTAAGTACTGCAGTGCATCTCCTCCTCATGGACTGCACCAGATTTGCCAGTTCTTGCTGTGAGATGTTACCCCACTCTTCCACCAAGGCACCTGCAAGTTCCCGGACATTTCTGGGGGGAATGGTCCTAGCCCTCACCCTCCGATCCAACAGGTCCCAGACATGCTCAATGGGATTGAGATCCGGGCTCTTCGCTGGCCATGGCAGAACACTGACATTCCTGTCTTGCAGGAAATCACGCATAGAATGAGCAGTATGACTGATGGCATTGTCATGCTGGAGGGTCATGTCAGGATGAGCCTGCAGGAAGGGTACCACATGAGGGAGGAGGATGTCTTCCCTATCACGCACAACATTGAAATTGCAGGCAATGACCACAAGGTCAGTCCGATGATGCTGTGACACACCGCCCCAGACCATGACGGACCCTCCATCTCCAAATCGATCCCACACCAGAGTACAGGCCTCGGTGTAACGCTCATTCCTTCAACGATAAACGCAAATCCGACCATCACCCCTGGTGAGACAAAACCGCAACTCGTCAGTGATAACTTTTTGCCAGTACTGTCTGGTCCAGCGACGGTGGGTTTGTGCCCGTTGTTGCCGGTGATGTCTGGTGAGGACCTGCCTTATAACAGGCCTACAATCCCTCAGTTCAGCCTCTCTCAGCCTATTGTGGACAGTCTGAGAACTGATGGAGGGATTGTGCATTCCTGGTGTAACCCGAGCAGTTGTTGTTGCCATCCTGTACATGTCCCGCAGGTGTGATGTTCGGATTTACCGATCCTGTGCAGGTGTTGTTACACGTGGTCTGCCACTGCGAGGACGATCAGCTATCCGTCCTGTCTCCCTGTAGTGCTGTCTTAGGCGTCTCACAGTACGGACATTGCAATTTATTGCCCTGGCCACATCTGCAGTCCTCATGCCTCCTTGCAGCATGCCTAAGGCACGTAGGTTCACGCAGATGAGCAGGGACCCTAGGCATCTTTCTTTTGGTGTTTTTCAGAGTCAGTAGAAAGGCCTCTTTAGTGTCCTAAGTTGTCATAACTGTGACCTTAATTACCTACCGTCTGTAAGCTGTCAATGTCTTAACGACTGTTCCACAGGTGCATGTTCATTAATTGTTTATGGTTAATTGAACAAGCATGGGAAACAGTGTTTAAACCCTTTACAATGAAGATCTGTGAAGTTATTTGGATTTTTACGAATTATCTTTGAAAGACAGGGTCCTGAAAAAGGGACATTTCTTTTTTTGCTGAGTTTAGATGAACAACAACAATTACGTTTATCCAACTCTGAATATGAATAATTTTCAGATGTATTATAGAAGTGAGAGAGCTTTTTATTTATTTATTTTATTTAACCCTTATTTTACCAGGTAAGTTGACTGAGAACACATTCTCATTTACAGCAACGACCTGGGGAATAGTTTCAGGGGAGAGGATGGGGGATGAATGAGCCAATTGGAAGCTGGGGTCGATGAGATGGTCATGATGGTATGAGGGCCAGATTGGGAATTTAGGCAGGACACCGGGGTTAACACCCCTACTCTTACGATAAGTGCGGTGTGATCTGTAGTGACCACAGAGAGTCAGGACACCCGTTTAACGTCCCATCCGAAAGACGAGACAGTTCAATATCCAAATGTAACATGCAAGCATTATGCAGACAGTGAGCGACTTGCAACTGGTCTTGTGAGTAAAGTGTTGACATGACTACAACCTTCCTTACAGAGACATAACTGTGTTTCCAGCGTATAATTATCCAGACACTAGTCCCCACATACCGTATGTAGTGTTCTCACCAGAAGACCCATTCTATGAAAGTGTGTGTGCATGTGCTCATGTGTGACCTTTTGATTTTACCGGTATTTGCGCTTGAGAGTGTACTATTCTATCACCCATGTCATCAGTGTCAGCATACAGTAGATAGTCTAAGGAAACAGAAGTCTATTTATTCCCTTCTCACGGTCAACCCTGCCTTTATTGCTCTTACCTTCCTCTTCCCGTCTCCCTCTAACGAGCAGCCCTATGACCTGCTGCTGGGAACATGTGTTCCCACGAGGGGTTTGTGCTTCTCATTAAATTCTGGAGGTGGCGCTCACATGCACAGTCCTCTGTCAGGACCAATAGAAATACAAGGGGAGAGCCAAGGTCTCTGCCTGGGGCTTCTCTGACAGGTCACACAGCCTCTCTGCTCACATGGGAATGCCAGAGAGATCGAGACAGGCACAAGGCGTTTGGCTGGATACGACACTTGAGATATTGCTGGTACGTTGGGATGTTTTGAGCAACGGTGTACCTGGACTGGTATGTGTGGGACTGTGTGTGTTCTGAACCTTTTCTTTGACTATTCAACACTTTAATAACTTTCAGCTGATTTCCCTCACACCTGCTGTGAGGTGATGGGGTCTTGGACATCAAATCCCAGGCTAATCATTAACAACAGCAATCAGTAACATGGCATCTTTTTATGTCTGACCAAAACTTCCACCGAGCTCTTGAGAGTTCCTGATGTCGGCGTAGCAGTTAATGAGGGAAATACCCAAAGTTAAACCAAGCATGGGAGAGTGGAGGGAGGGAGGGAGGGAGGGAGGGAGGGAGGGGGAAAGGAACGTAAGAGAGGAAGGAGATAGCGAAGGAGAGGGAGGACAGAAGCAAAAGAGGAGGGTCGCAGGTTTTTCTGATACTAAAGCCGTGTGGAGTTCTCCTTTGTTGTGGCTGTGTGTGTCTCTGGCATGCTGATTTGTGACTAATTTGTGAAAATCACATTGCCAGGGATACCACACTGCCATGGCCTTGGCATCTGTGACAGTAGCTGGAGGAGGCTCATCTGACGCAAGAAACATCCAAGCTGTGTGTGTGTGTTTGGGGGTGCAGATGCAGAGCTTATTTGACTAGTAAAACAGCAAATTGTTTTCAAATTGTTCAAGGTGGCCAAGTTCTTCACCTGAACAGAGTCTGGGTAAAACAACGGAGCTGGCCTAACCTATCTGACTGACGGATCACGTAGAAAGTCAGAGTGCTGGAGAACAAAATAGCGTGTCTTCTTTGTAGGATTGTGCTAAATATGATAACTGACACAGAGTAAAAATGGGAGGAATATTACAAACTGTCATTGTAAAAAATATATCTCTTATCATGGAGCAAATAAGTCATGCTCTTTCCATGACAGACTGACCAGGTGAAAGCTATGATTCCTTATAGATGCCACTTGTTACATCTATTTCAATGAATGTAGATGAAGGGGAGGAGACAGGTTAAAGGATTTTTAAGCCTTGAGACAATTGAGACATGTATTGTGTATTCTGCACCTGCATTGCTTGCTGTTTGGGGTTTTAGGCTGGGTTTCTGTACAGCACTTTGTGACATCAGCTGATGTAAGAAGGCCTTTATAAATAAATGTGATTGATTGTATGTGTGCCATTCAGAGGATGAATGGGCAAAACAAAATATTTAAGTGCCTTTGAACAGGGTATGATAGTAGGTGCCAGGTGTACTGGTTTGAGTATGTCAATAACTACAATGCTGCTTGATTTTTAACGCTCAACAGTTTCCTGTGTGTATCAAGAATGGTCCACCACTCAAAGGACATCCAGACAACTTGACACAACTGTCAAACGCTTTCGACACCCAGTTAACTCCCCAACGAATTGAGGCTGTTCTGAGGGAACTCAATATTAGGAAGGTGTTCCTAATGTTTCTGAAACTCAGTGTATTGTTTTTATTTAACTAGGCAAGTCAGTTAAGAACAAATTCTTTTTTACAATGACGGCCTACCAAAAGGCACAAGGCCTCCTGCGGGGACGGGGGCTGAGATTAAAAAAAAAAAAAGATGTCTTTTTATTTTTTATATATATATATACACAGTTGAAGTCAGAAGTTTACATACACTTAGGTTGGAGTCATTAAAACTTGTTTTTCAACCACTCCACAAACTCCTTGTTAACAAACTATAGTTTTGGCAAGTTGGTTAGGACATCTACTTTGTGCATGACACAAGTAATTTTTCCAACAATTGTTTACAGACAGATTATTTCACGATATCACAATTCCAGTGGGTCAGAAGTTTAAATACACTAAGTTGACTGTGCCTTTAAACAGCTTGGACAATTCCAGAAAATGATGTCATGGCTTTAGAAGCTTCTGATAGGCTAATTGACATCATTTGAGTCAATTGACGGTGTACCTGTGGATGTATTTCAAGGCCTACCTGCAAACTCAGTGCCTCTTTGCTTGACATCATTGGAAAATCAAAAGAAATCAGCCAAGACCTCAGAAAATAAAATTGAGACCTCCACAAGTCTGGTTCATCCTTGGGAATAATTTCCAAACGCCTGAAGGTACCACATTCATCTGTACAAACAATAGTACGCAAGTATAAACACCATGGGACCACGCAGCCGTCATACCGCTCAGGAAGGAGACCCATTCTGTCTCCTAGAGATGAATGTACTTTGGTGTGAAATGTGCAAATCAATCCCAGAACAACAGTAAAGGACCTTGTGAAGATGCTGGAGAAAGAAAACCGGTACAAAAGTATCTATTTCCACAGTAAGACCAGTCCTATATTGACATAACCCGAAAGGCCGCTCAGCAAGGAAGAAGCCACTGCTCCAAAACCGCCATAAAAAAGCCAGACTACAGTTTGCAACTGCACATGGGGACAAAGATCGTACTTTTTGGAGAAATGTCCTCTGGTCTGATGAAACAAAAATAGAACTGTTTGGCCATAATGACCATCGTTATGTTTGGAGGAAAAGGGGAGGCTTGCAAGCCGAAGAACACCATCCCAACTGTGAAGCACGGGGGTGGCAGCATCATGTTGTGGGGGTGCTTTGCTGCAGGAGGGACTGGTGCACTTCACAAAATAGATTGCATCATGAGGAAGGAAAAATTATGTTGATATATTGAAACAACATCTCAAGACATCAGTCAGGAAGTTAAAGCTTGGTCGCAAATGGGTCTCCCAAATGGACAATGACCCCAAGCATACTTCCAAAGTTGTGGCAAAATGACTTAAGGACAACAAAGTCAAGGTATTGGAGTGGCCATCACAAAGCCCTGACTTCAATCCTATAGAAAATTTGTGGGCAGAACTGAAAAAGCGTGTGTAAGCAAGGAGGCCTACACACCTGACTCAGTTACACCAGCTCTATCAGGAGGAATGGGCCAAAATTCACCCAACTTATTGTGGGAAGCTTGTGGAAGGCTACCCGACACGTTTGACCCAAGTTAAACAATTTAAAGGCAATGCTACCAAATACTAATTGAGTGTATGTAAACTTCTGACCCACTGGGAATGTGATTAAAGAAATAAAAGCTGAAATAAATAATTCTCTCTACTATGACATTTCACATTCTTAAAATAAAGTGGTGATCCTAACTGACCTAAGACAGGGGATTTTTACTAGGATTAAATGTCAGGAATTGTGAAACTGAGTTTAAATGTATTTGGCTAAGGTGCATGTAAACTTCAACTGATATATATATATATATGACAAAACACACATCACGACAAGAGACACCACAACACTACATAAAGAGAGACCTAAGACAACATAGCAGCAACACATGATAACACATTATGGTAGCAACACAACATGACAATAACATGGTAGCAACAACATGGCAGCAGCACAACATGGTAGCATGCAGTTTAACAGAGTATTGCATTGATGCTTTGTCCTTAATTTACCCTGTGCATGGCTGGCTGTTTTTGACGTCTCTTTAGTGTGATGTCTAGATGTCCAGGACCTCCCGTGCCTTCTGAATTGATGTAACAGTTCTACTTAAAAACTGTCTCAGTTCAGCAGGAACAGGATTCTGTCCCACTGATCATAGGTTCCTTCCAAGGTCTACATTTGGCCTACCACACAGTACTTACTTGCCTTATTTAATGTGTCTGAGTGTTTTGTATGTCTTCTGCGGGCTACTTACAGTGCATTCAGAAAGTATTCAGACCCCTTGACTTTTTCCACATTTTGTTACATTACAGCCTTATCATAAAATGGATCAAATATTTTTTCCCCCTCATCAATCTACACACAGTACGCCATAATGACAAAGTGAAAACAGGCTTTTAGAAATATTGGCAAAAATATATAAATAAATAAACAGAAATATCTTATTTACATAAGTATTCATACCCTTTACTCAGTACTTTGTTGAAGCATCTTCGGTAGCGATTACATCCTTGAGTCTCGAGTCTCGGGGGCTCCCGAGTGGCACAGCGGTCTAAGTCACTGCTTCTCAGTGCTAGAGGCATCACTACAGACCCTGGTTCGATTCCAGGCTGTATCACAACCAGCCATGAATTGGAGTCCCATAAACTGCATGCTACCATGTTGTGCTGCTGCCATGTTGTGTTGGACATACTGCCAAATTCTCTAAAATGACTTTGGAGGTGGCTTATGGTAGAGAAATTAACATTCAATTATCTGGCAAGAGCTCTCTGGTGGACATTCCTGCATGCCAATTGGACGCTCCCTCAAAACATCTGTGGCATTGTGTTGTGTGGAAAAACTGCACATTTTAGAGTGGTCTTTTATTATCCCCAGCACAAGGTGCACCTGTGTAATGATCATGCTGTTTAATCAGCTTCTTCATATGCCACACATGTGGTGGATCGATTATCTTGGCAAAGGATAAATGCTCACCAATAGGGATGTAAACACATTTGAGAGAAATAAGCTTTTTGTGCATATGGAACAATTTCTGGAATCTTTTATTTCAGCTCATGAAACATGGGAATAACACTTTACATGTTGCATTTATATTTTTGTTCAGTGCAAATCCATGTGCTGGATGTAAAAGGGATTTTACAGTTCCCTCTACAATGGAAATATTACACCAAGACAGTGGCGATTTTAGCATGTAAATCTTGGTGGGGCAAAAAATAAACATGTTGCAGATGCATGCCAGTGAAGCCACAACACTAAACAATACATTAATTTCACTATAACGGTGAGAAACAGTGCCCACAAACTGTTAGGGCCTACATAAAGCTGTCCCAAAAGCAGAGCTTTCTTTTCAGCACCATGGAGTGAATCCTTACCACTTCTACACCTGGCTATCAGCGGAGCTTTTTCTGGCAGCAAAACAGTTCATTCAGCCTCATTTACTGCCTTTTAAAAAAACATAGCTGATATGGCTGACTTGCTTAAACAAATGTGGTTTCTACTGAGAATTGAGAGGTACAAACTATGGCGTGAGGGAACGATGAGCGGAGAAGAGGCAATCCGTAAATTCTATTTAAGACATTAATGAGCAAGCTAGAACGGACGTAGTCAATATAACTATTTGTTCAGCACTTTTGAAATGTACCGCGACAGAATTCAGAACATGGGCCATTCTTACAGTATTCTCCCTGTACACCAAGTTAGAACCGTAGGATAAATAATGGGGACATATAAAAAGACAAGGAAAGCTCTTACAATATACAATGATTACATTTATCTAAAACAGGCAATAGGCTACATGTGCACCACTAAGTCAGAACAGTAGGTGAAATTATGAAGGGAAAAGGGACCAAATGATTAGGGTGAGGCACATGGGATACTACACAGCATACTTAGTATTGCTTTCTTAACTACAGTGTACATATATCCCTGGCATATTACATTATTTATGCAGCAGCGTACAATACATTTTTTGGACTCACTTTGTTATGCTGTGCTCACTTGAACAGGAAGGTGGCGCTGCGGTCCTTCGTGGGCAAATTTTGTCATCAAACTTTATCGTAAAAATCTGTCATTCTTTGGATTTACGGTGCTTTCAAGACAAGGTTGAATCATGACGACGTCAGTGATCTTCAGGTCAGAGCTCTAGAAAGAGACCTGAGTTCCCAACTTGCAATTCTGAGTTGGATGAATTCAAAACGTATTTTCCCAGTCGGAGCTCACTGAAGTCTGAGATTTCCCAATTCCGAGTTTCCAGTTGTTTTGAAAGTGGCAGAAGTGATGCTGGATTGACAGCATGGCCAATGTTTAATATTTATCCTTTTAAGCTTGGAAAAGAGACCCTTAAACCCAGACTTGGGACCACACGCCCACTCCACTGAATAGCAGGCTAGTGATTGCTTTGCCTTGCTTGCAGTTAGCCACTGATTCCTTCCAAACCACTCATTGTTGAATTTGCGATTTCCAACTTGTTGTGTAATGTTCAGTGGTGAAAGTACTTAGGTAAAAATACTTTAAAGTACTACTTAAGTAGTTTGAGGTATCTGTACTTTACTTTACTATAAATTTTTTGGGACAACTTTAACTTTTACTTTCACTAAATTCCTAAAGAAAATAATATACTTTTTACTCCATACGTTTTACCTGACACCCAAAAGTATGTGTTTTGAATTCTTAGCAGGACAGGAACATGGTCAACTTCACCCACTTATCAAGACAACACATGGTCATCCCTTTTGCCACTGATCTGGCGGACTCACTAAACACAATAGCATTTTTTGTAAATTATGTCTGAGTGATAAAAACAAGAAAATGGTGGCGCCTGCTTTGCTTAATAGAAGGAATTTTAAATGATTTATTCTTTTACTTTTGATACTTAGGTATATTTAGAACAAAATACTTTAACTTTTAATTAAGTAGGATTTAACTGTCTGACTTTCCATTAAGGTATCTATATTTAAGTATGACAATTGGGTACTTTTTCCACCACTGGTAATCTTTATGTCCAATGGCCGATGAGCACCGTAACATTTTATCTATAATTTCACTTCATTGATTTTGAAAGTATGATGTTGACGTGATCATTCCAATCAAAGCTACTGTAGATATAACATGATATAATATCATTTTATCTATTGATATATTTTTTTGATTTTGCGGTGACATAGTGTCCCCATGAGTGACAGAACACTGAGCCAATCACGGCGCAACTAGATTACATTACCAACCCCTACGCTCCAAATCAAAAACGAATCCTGAAAAAACTATTTAGTAAACTGAAATAAAATAATTTACAAACCAATTTTAAAAACTAAAACTATACTGAAACTATTATCTTTGACTCCAAAACAAACTAAAATAAAAACAATTATGTTTAGTTTTAGTTTTTTTCTCATCTAAATTTTGGGCAAAAAACAAATGGAGGTTTTCATGCTTTTTTCTAATGGGGTTTTCAAGCTTCTGTATGTGGAGGGTCATATTGAGATTTACTTTAATTTAAAAGTAGACTCCGTAGGATGACGTTGCCACAAGCAACACCACAGATATTGGTCCCCCTTACCCTGCTCAAATGTTGCATGTGTCAACCAATGGTTGCATGCCATGGGATTGATTGTGCAGTCGGGCACCAGATTGCTATAACATGTCAGTTTTGTTCCTCTACTCGGACGTTGCTGACACTTGCCAGATCTTACAATGTCTGGATAGGTATTTTACGTATCAGCTAACCGTATCATATGCTCACAGTGTGCTGAATTGATAAAAATTCAGAATTACAAAGGTTGCCTTTGGAAGGCAACACTGTATGTTTGTTCAGCTATCTACCCAAATGTTGAGCAAACTCCCAATCCTATTGCAGCTGGTTGCCATACAATTGTACATTAAATCAATAAACTGCTTGAAGTAAGCTGAATTTGAACACGCTAGTTGAATAAAATTACAAATGTATGTCTGCTCAAAACCACATCGATCATTATCATATTTCCCAGCATGCTCTATTGCAGGTTGATTTTCAGAATTATTTGTTTCAATACCTGTGTTTTTGCATGTACATTGCTTGGTCGATTAATCTTATGCTACACAAAAGTAAATAACATCAGTTGTTGTGCTTTAGGTAGTCTCAATAATCAATATTGCCTACCCTGGCAATTATTCTCAATGCAGGTTGCGGGTGATTAACTCACTCTGGCTGGATTACAATAGGAATAACACATCACTTTGCAAGCCAGAATAATGTGACTTGCAGGTGTAACTTGGCCCTCAAAGAAGGCTTTATGATATATGTAATGTATTGTCATAAGGAGTTACATTCTACACTGGAAAAAATGCAAATAAGGTTAAAAAATTTTTTATTGAATTATATGTTCACTCAACCTAAAATTGTAAGTTGAGTAAACATACAGTTCAACAAATAGTTATGAGGTCCATGAGTGGTGCAGCAGTGTAAGGCACTGCATCTCAGTGCTAGAAGCGTCACTACAGACCCTGGTTCGATCCCGGGCTGTATCACAACCGGCCGTGATCGGGAGTCCCATAGGGCAGTGCACAATTGGCCCAGCGTCGTCCGGGTTAGGGGAGGGGTAGGTCGTCATTGTAAAATAAGAATTAGTTCTTAATTGACTTGCCTAGTTAAATAAAGATTAAATAAAAACTTCAACATATGTTGGTTTAGCTATATGACCAAAGGTTGAGCAAACTCAATCTTATTGTAGCTGGTTGCCTTACAATTGTACATTTGAATCAACATTGTCATTTTTTTTACAGTGCAGAGTATGTGCACGGGTGTGCTTCACAACTGTGGTAGCAACTGGGACCAAAATAGCTGAGAAGTTTAGCCTCATGCTTCAACGCTCCTGGTTGTTGCGGGAATTGACCCTACTACTATTTACTTTTTGCATCTACGTCATCTCTCTGAGCATACCTTTAAACCTAACCTAACCTATGACCCTAACCCATCAGTTTATGTATTACTGCCTCACTGTGGCAAGAATTGACATCCCAAAAAACTATACAACAGTAATAGTAATAAACAGCAATAAATAGTAATAAACAGATTAGAAATATTGTTTGTGATACTACAATTCCCTCAGCAAGATTATTTTGGTCAAATATCTATGGTGATGTTCAATGGGGGAAAGCATGGAAAAATTCTAACACATATTGTATCAGTAACAAGGTAAAGGAAGTTTCATTTAAAATGTTACATAGAATTTATCCTGTGAAACATGTTTTGGAAAAATTCAAGATACATTCGTTTTTTGCCTGTATTTATAGTAGAATGTCTTTGATTGACATACAGAATTTTGTTACAAAAAAAATAGGACCGGTTGTACTATTTAAGGGTTTTGATATAAAGATTTATTTCAGAAATTCTGACATAGATAAAGATGTAGTATATTTAATTAAACTGCTAATAATACTAGGTAAATTTCATATTCACAAATGCAAATGGTCTAATTCAAAACCTAACTTTTTTCACTTTATAAATGAAGTTAAACAATATGGCACTACTTTAACTAAAATGAAAAACAAAAAGGCAATTACAACTTGTTGTATTATTAATGAATATGATTTGTTTGTTTAGGATTCGTGGCAATGTAAATAGTTTATATGTATGCTTGTTTGCATGTGACGATTCCTCTTTTGTTTGTTGATATTAGTTAATATAAAATTAAAATGAATAAACACATAAATAGACGCATAGGTCACTTTCTGTCCCTAACACTAAAACTACGACTGAAACGAAATAATATGAAAAGGAAAGATTCATGTTTTTTTTTTTTTTTATAAAACTTAAAATAAAAACGAGTAAATCAGATCTGATTCCATAAATCATGAATATACATGTTTTCGCTTGCAGCAATGTTGAGTAACGAGACTTTGACACAATTGTCCACCATTGTCTAGGTATTAGTTGCAGTGGCAGTTACGCAGATGAGAGGACTCCGCTGCTGTTATGAGTCTGAAGTTGGTTCAGCAGAATAAGGAAAGTCGTTTGCTGAAGAGTAAACTTCGTGTGAACAAAACCAAGACAGTGAGTACACATTTGGTCGGTTGCTATTACGGGAGAAACGAGTTTGCTGGTGAAAACGTGGTTAGCTAGCTGGCTGACAAACAGTAGATAGCTACAAACTTTTACCAGCTAACGTTAGTTACCTTGCTAAACCGTTAACTGTTACTGAACCAGATACTCCCCCTCATCTGTGACTACTGTCGTTGGCCCACCTACCTAGTTAGCTACCTGAACATCAATTGGAACCTGCTAGGTCGCTCTAACTTCATATTTTAATCTTTCAGATACAATATTCATGAAGATGTAAAAAGGGCGATGTTAATTAACGTGATCATGGTCAAAAGGGAGAAGACCGAAGAGGAAGGCGCACCAAAAGGTACACACCCATAGGCTATGTCAGAGAATAAAAGCGTCCACCTAGATTGATTGTTGATCATTAAAGGTGTGTGTAAGCTGAAGTATGCTAATTGTGTGTAAATGTATAACTAGTTGTCAGCCAAAATCAGCAAGTGTTCTAGACAAGTTCAATTTGTACTCCATACTTAATAACCCACTTAGCTAGCTACCTGACCAGATAATGATATCAACATGAACAGTGCACATGTGTATTGTATGATGTCAATACTAGGCTGATTTCTAGCCATATCTATGTCTAAAAAGAAAATACATTTTACAAGTATCAAACGCTGGAGTTAAATTCTTAGCTAGCTGATTTATAATGTGGAATGTTTGTGGTGTTTTTCATGTCTTATTTTATACACACTGATTTTTTTTTATGAGACAGTATTCACTACTGCTCTGACCCTCTCTCTCTGAGGAGGCTCATCAAGAGGAAGATGAATTTTACTCCCAGACCTCCCTTAGGGCTGACTCAGAGACACAAGATGACCAGAGAAACACTGAGACAAACTCAGGCAGGAATGGAGAAGATGCCCAGTGTGGAAGGGAAGCTACTGGAGACGTCAGCAAGACTACACTGAATACAGGTGGACACGGTCAAGTCTATTAGCCGTATTGTATGGTGCAATTTTATGAAACATATTACTTGAATCAGTCAGCTAATGGCATTGTGGTACCACTACCATTTAGACAACTTTTGAGTGACTTTATGATTAAGGATACTCCGGACAATCAGTCAAAACACCATTTAAAATGAGTGTTCCTATGCATTTATTGGGGTAAATGCCACCATTAGACTATTAAGGAATACTTTTTTAGGGTGGGTACATTGTTGCTGTTAGTTAGGAGAAATGGTCATTCATATCCACAATCTCATTCATATATGTAATGCAGTAGTTTGTTTTACATTTATGCCTCAGCAACCACAATGTCCCTCTCTGTTGCAGATGTGGTATTGCTCTCTGAATTTGATCAAGAGGAAGTTCACCTTAATCCCCAGATCTCACCTGCATCAGACCCAGAGAAACAAGATGGCCATCCCTCAAACACAGAGCCAAACCCAGGCAGGATTGGAGATAATGTCCAGAATGGTGATTCTTTAAATACAGCCCAAAGTTCTAAGATTTTACTGAATTAGAGTTCATATAAGGAAAGCAGTCAATTGACTGAAATTAATTGGGCCTTAATCTGTGGATTTCACATGACTGGGAATACAGATATGCATCTGTTGGTCACAAATACCTTTAAAAAAAAGAAAATGGGCCTCGGGATCTCGTCACGGCAATGTCCATTCAAAGTGCCATTAATAAAATGCAAT
The DNA here is from genome assembly GCA_030435695.1 of Brachymystax lenok tsinlingensis. Classification (NCBI taxonomy): domain Eukaryota; kingdom Metazoa; phylum Chordata; class Actinopteri; order Salmoniformes; family Salmonidae; genus Brachymystax; species Brachymystax lenok. Next base: position 27,124,648 of record CM059787.1, read on the forward strand.
TGTGTTCGTGGTCCGTAGCTTATGCCTGCCCATACCATAACCCCACCATGGGGTATTCTGTTCACAACGTTGACATCAGCAACCTGCTCGCATACACAACACCATACACATGGTCTGCGGTTGTGAGGCCAAAAAGGACCTTTAAAGCAGCATATGGTGGAAAAATTAACCTGAGCTTATCTGGCAACAGCTTCGGTGGACATTCCTGCAGTCAGCATGCCAATTGCACACTCCCTCAACATCTGTGGCATTGTGTTGTGTGACAAAACTGCACATTTGAGTGGCCTTTTATTGTCCCCAGCACAAGGTGCACCTGTGTAATGACCATGCTGTTTTATCAGCTTCTTGATATGCCACAGCTGTCAGGTGGATGGATTATCTTGGCAAAGAAATGCTCACTAACGGATGAAAACAGATTTGTGCACAACATTTAAGAGAATTACGCTTTTGAAACATGAGACCAACCCATCTTTTGTTCAGTGTAGATGTGGTTGTTTTGTCTTCAATATATAGATATTTGGTGAAATATTTATTGAATCAACGGGAAAAGTCAATACTTTCCTAACAAGTTTTAGTTGGAATTTTGCCTTGAGTGAGCAATAGTTTTGTTGCATGGGGTTCTGATTGCATTCAATTCATTAATATTACACTCAATAGATGAGGGAGACTTTTTGAGTTTTGCCTGGCTGACCTCTGGTGGTTATAATTCAACACTGCCAGCAATATCCCATCCAATCTACCTACCTCATCCCCATATTGTTTTTATCTACTTTTCTGCTCTTTTGCACACCAGTATTTCTACTTGCACATCTATCACTCCAGTGTTAATTTGCTAAATTGTAATTACTTTGCTACTATAGCCTATTAATTGCCTTACCTCCTCACGCCATTTGCACACACTGTATACAGACTTTCTTTTTTTTCTATTGTGTTATTGACTGTGTAACTCTGTTGTTTGTGTCGCACTGTTTTGCTTTATCTTGGCCAGGTCGCAGTTGTAAATGAGAACTTGTTCTCAACTAGCCTACATGGTTAAATAAAGGTGAAATAAATGAAGAAAAAAAAGGTCTAGCCTCGTATCTACTTGCATAGCCAACACAGTGCTGTGGTTATGGAATAAATAAATAATGTAAAAAATGTAATCCCCTTTACATTACTACAGAGATAATCTCTTCACACATCAACACTTGCTTTAGGGCCCTACTGTCACAAAACACTTCTTATTCGTATCCCTTAAAGCATGTGTCAAACTCATTCCACGGAGGGCCGAGTGTCTGCGGGTTTTCGCTCCTCGTACTTGATTGTTGAATTAAGGTCACTAATTAGTAAGGAACTCACATGGTTTTATAGGTCTTAATTGAAAGGAAAAGCCAAAAACCAGCAGACACTAGGCCCTCCATGGAATTACTTTTACCCCTCTGCCTTGAAGTTTCTGCATGGTCAATCCGACTTCTGCGGTGGCTGTACAGCATTTACTTGTGATACGGCCTCTGAGAAGTCAAGGCATTCATACTTCTTTGCAGAGCTGTTGTGATGGAAGATGTCATGGAAGTGAGTTTGTTTATACAGGACCTCACACCCCAGCCTACCGTCAACAAATCATGTCAATGCGGAGCTATATGGAGCCCTCCACATTGTGACAAAATTTGCGATACAGTACGGAGCTCGATTTGTCCTCTGCAAACCTCCATAGACACCTCAATTGTGCCACACCCTCCTTACAGAGCCTCTGGACCATATTGCTAGATCAAGCATAAATTTACTTAATAGGCAAGTAATTTCAGAACTGGCCATGACCGGACTAAAGACTGAAATGGAATGGAATATGAAGATCACGAGTGATTTTCCCGGGGACCAGATGCGTGGATTTCTTGAACCTACTCTACCAGTTACCTGCGTGGTTGGTCCTTATGTGGGCAGAAATTTTAGACAATATATCCACCGGAAAGTATTATTAAACCAACTTTTCAAAGTGCTGGTTGTGTGTTCAGATATATATTAGCTGAAGCATGCTCAAAACCATGTAAAGGTGAGCATGCGTGCTGCATCTCGTGAATGTATTCACATTGTGTGCGCATGCTTCATGTGATAGAAATCTGAACACACTACCAGTGCTTTTCCAATGAGACTTACCCTCACACTAGTGGGCTGCCAGTGTTTTATGTTAATGTAGGCTCTGGGTGACACTAAAGACTTGTGGCGAGCAGAATCAACAACCTCCATCATTCAAGACAGTTGCTTTGTGAGGCGTTTTTAAAGTTTACAGATAGCCATATGTAAATGCAGGCTGAAAAGTAACCAGGGCCTTGCCTTGGCTCCAAGTAATGCCGCATTTCAAGGATTTACCCCAGTGTTTAACCCAAAAGGCTCAGATTTGTCTGTTTCCATCTACACGGGCCGGCATCCGTGTCTCACTGGGGCATGGCTCCGGCGGATCTGCTCTAAGTTGGAGCCAAGGAAATGCCCTGGGTACTTTTCAACTGGCAATTACAAGACAATGGAAACACCAATTATACTATAGCGGCCCAAAATACTCAAATAGTCTGATTTCACAGAGCAATTTTGTTATTATTATTAAAGGTGCAATATGCAGAAATCGCTACGTCATTTCTTGGTTGCTAAAATTCTAATAGTTCGCCTAATTTCTGTTTGTGACAAAACAAGCAATGTATAGTGTACAGAATCATTGGACCATCTAAACCACTGTGAACTATCTTTGCAATAACCAAAAATATTGTATTTTCAGCTATGCCTAAGAACGGGAAGCATAGACATAGCGCACATAGAACATATCTACCGCTTCTTAGGCTTGCTTTTGATAAGAATGACAGATCTACAACTCACATTTCTATGTGAATTTGGTCAGTATGCCCTTAAAGTTACATATTGAAGCTTTAAATAATAGAGCATTTTTTTAATTCAAACGTTTCACCTGCAACTAGCGATGGAAGTTTAGAAGTCACCATTTTCTTCTAAGTTGAGAACGAAGAAAGTATCGCCAAGAAAAGTTTGGTCGAAGAATATCCAGCTACAGGTGTACAGCTGCCTGAGATCAACGGTTATCACAACTAATGATGAGAACCATTTGATTGCATTAGCTATGAGCACTGGTGTGTTATTTTCTGATGCTTGGCATGATGAAAACAGGTATCTATTTTGCAGCCACACTGTGCAAAAGATCAGATCTCTTCACCTGGTTAAATCAAGGGATGTATTTCATTATTTTAATTTACTTTTGAAATTACTAAATAAATATTTTAAATGAATAGTAGACCAAAAATTGACATTTTCACACACTGGCACTGTATGCAAGGTGCTGGATGTGGATGTACAGAATATATGATGTAAAAAAGTGGTCAACAGCTCATGAATAATACCTCAACACTGGTGAAAAGATCTGATGTGATTGGTCAAAATACCTGTTAGTGGAAAAAATATCAGAATTGGGCTGTCTGTGTTAAATCAGCCTTTTTGACTACAGAAACAGATATGGTGTGGAGATAATGTGCTTGTTTAAGTGGGTAAGGCTGAAGCAATTGACTGCAGACGAAAATTGAGGTGCATCTGCAACAGCAGAAAAGTCTGATTGGTTTTCCAACTGCAAGGCACAGTGAAACATGGCAGTATTGCCATTGTTTATAGAAGTTTTTCTTTGTAATGTCGAACTAAGCATGTCACAAACTGTAAATATGTTTGTACATTGTACTATCAATTGGGGAGATAGAGCCTCAAATTTCACATTAATTTGTGTATCCACTGTATACATATGAATCGTGGCAAAGTTGTTTCCTCTTTCGGTCACGTCTTTGGTCCCATTCGCGTGGGTCAAACAAAAACACTTAATGATTGGTTAACAGTTAGTGCCTTCCACAATGCAGGTGATGGCTGTAAATTGCAGCTGGTGAGGAGCAACTGCAAAAAAAATGCAGTCCACTGCAGTTGAAACTGATGACATTGGTTGTTGTAAAGTTCATGCAGTTGTCATGTAGGCGCAAGTCGGACCATTTTTTTCCACATAATGCAACAGACTTTGAAAGGTGGTGACGAGTGATTAGTCACCAACTTGACAAAAGTGATCCGCTCGAACGCGCCCAATATCTATTGTATGGCGGTGATGATGTTAAAAAGGGGTGTGTCCTTAACCTCATGAATAATATTGTAATATTTTGGGGGTTGAATATAAATTATCCGCCATTTTGGACGAACCGCATGCTCAAATATGCAAGTGAGTTTGTTAGAATTGTAGCCAGGAGGAATAGTCGTGATTTAATCACAGGTCAATATGTTTGTTCTTGAGTTCTTCGGCTCGTAAAAAAAGGTCAATACATTTAGAGGTGTAATACAGATTGTATTCCATTTGAATCTTTTTTTTGTGTGTTAAATTACATTCTCAACATGAAGGGTATTGTTGAAGAGCCCATCGACACCGAAAGTGCTGGTTTTGGGTGCGCGGTGACAAACCGCTTTGGTCAGCTTTTAGACGACGAGGCCGACCCTTTTGACATCATTCGCGAGGCTCAGGTGGAGAAGCAGAAGAAAAAGAAGAAAGATGAGCCTAAAAAAACTGCCACTACAGATAAACCTGTGAAGAAGGACTCTCAAAAGGACAGGAGAACTCCCTTGAGTGCTGGGGAATGCGACAATGCACAAGTTAGAAGTTTACAGGGTAAGTCGATGCGATGGGTGAAGGCCTAGCTAGTTAACTAGAAGTTCGACACTTTCTTGAAGTAAAGATTGACAGCACGTGTCGGGTGTATTGCATGTGTAGTTAACTAATTCAAGTTACACAATTGCGGCGTGACGAACTTTGCTTGCTAGCGAAGTTACACTGTAATAATAGAGGCTCTGCTGCCTGTCCTTCGCGTGTTCTATGTAACGTTGTGTTATGGAACTCTGTGCAATTGTGGACTTTGTGGGTTTTAAATGCTTTGGGTAGTTAACTACTGTAGCTAGCTAACAATGTAACGGTAACTACTAGCTAGTCAGCAGCCAAGTCCGGTGCAACATGGGTTTGTTCTAGCTAGTTACTTTTACTTGAATCAGTGCTACTTTCGTGAAATTTAGTTAGCAATCATGTAGGCTGCCGCTAAATCGATCACATGCAAGCTAGTTCTCGCTAACGTTAGTTGTCGTTACAGAACAGGCCTTTTGAAGGTAGCTAGCAGGCTTGCCACGGTAATTAGTCAGCTAGCTAACGATGGCTAAAACCTGGATTTGGGTCACAACACAGCTGTACACGTTAGCGAATTGCTGAACTTGTACACTGAACAAAAATGTACGCAACGTGTAAAATGTTGAATTAACATGGCCTGAATTAAAAATGTACATTTTCCATACGCACAAAAAGCTTTTCTCATTTTGTGCTCAACTTTGTTTATCCCTTTTAGTCAGAATTTCTCTTTTGCCAAAATAATCCATTCACCTGACAGGTGTGGCATGTCAAAAAGCTGATTAAACAGCATGATCATTACACAGGTGCATCTTGTGCTGGGGACAATAAAAGACGGCTTTAAAATGAAGTTTTGTCACAACACAATGCCACAGATGTCTCCAAGTTGAGGAAGAGTACAATTGGCATGCTTACTGCTGTAATGTCCACCAGAGCTGTTTCCAGATAGAGAAATTAACTTTACATTATCATAAGCTGCTTCCAACATAATTTTTGAGCATTTGGCAGTAGGTCCAACTGGCCTCACAACCGCAGACTGTAACCACGCTTACCCAAGAACTCCACATCTGACTTCTTCACCTGCAGGATAAGGGGGGTGTAATAAAGCCCTTTTTTAGGAGAAACTCATTCTGGTTGTCTGGGCTGCCAAGTGGTTTGGCCTCTGCCCACCCATGGCTGCACCCCTGTCTAGTCATGTGACATCATAGAAAAGGCTGTAAAGAATTTGTTTCAATTGACTGTTTTTTAAATTCTCAGTATAGCTACTCATTAAACGGTAGAAACAAGCAAGCTGTGGCCTCGCGATAATACCTAAGAGGTATAGTTATCAGCCTACTCTTGGTTACTTTGTAGGTAATTGGATCCTCTCTGGATCAGTTAGCTGTTCTACTGTTTTTTTGTGTGTGTGGGGTACTGACTGCATAATTTGTCATCTACATTAAGCTTTAATTTATGTGCACGTCTGAAATGTCCTCTAGGTGCACCTGGCCATGTAGAGGAGCGACGAGTTGTCTTCCGGGATCGAAGGCAGGACGACAGTGAAGCACCCTTGGGATACTCTATCGAAAGGTAGTTATACACTGGAGGTGGGCATTTTTCTGGTGTCACATATTAAACGGGACACTGGCTATTCAAGGATTCCCATGTGTAATTTCCTTCAGTTTATTTTCTGTGCTGGCACTGCTTTGCAGATTTGAGAACTGGGTACTTGTATGCAAGTTCAAACTCCACCTGGCCTAACAGCACCCTTGGTGGAGCGTCATGCCCCTTACCCCATTCTAGTCTTCTCAGATCAGCTAGGATAGAACAAACGCTTATCGTTTGGGTCTAGAGTATGTATTTTGACTCTGGCCGCAAGGACTGTAATAACTACTCACTCTACCCCAACAGACCTGTGGATCAGGGTGAGCGTCCTGGAAGGGGCCGAGGTGGAGGCCGTGGAAGAGGTATGCGTGGCGGCGGCAACATAAGATCCACAGATGGCTTTGACCAGAGAGGCAAGAGGGAGTTTGAGCGCCACAGTGGCAGTGATAGAACGTAAGAACAATACTCCTCACATAACCCTTAAATCAATTTTGCCGTGAAGTAGAGGTTGGTGACATTTGAGCATTTGCCTGTTGCAGTGGTGTGCGGTCAGAGGAGAAGCGAGGGGGCAGTGGTCCACGTAACTGGGGATCTATGAGGGACCACATAAGGTGAGTATGCACACTAGGATTATTGGTGCTTCGTAAACTACAGGTGTAGACTAACAGTAGGGTTAAAGTGTCTAGGCAACAGGATAGATGATAAACCGGAGTCGTGAGAAAAGGGTCAATGCAGATAACCAAGCTAGTTGGACTAAGTATTTAGCAGTCTTATGGTTTGGGGGTAGAAGCTATTCAGTGTCCTGTTGGTTCCAGACTTAGTGCATCGATACTGCATGTCGTGCGGTAACAGAACAATCTGACTTGGGAGGCTGGAGTCTGACAATTTTTAGGGCCTTCCTCTGACATAGCCTGGTGTAGGCCGTATGCACTACTCTCTGTAGCGCCTTGCTTTTGCTCAGTGCAGTGTTTAACTAGCTATAGGAGAGCTCTGCTATAATTGGGGGAGTAGCCTCTGAAGCCCAGGCATTTCACATTTTGTTCGAAAGCCTGGGCCAGTTCTCCTCAGGAAGACAAAAAAAGGGGTAGATTACAGTAGTCTAGGGATGCACGATATATCGGTGAACATATCGGAGTCGGCCGATATTAGCTGAAAATGCCGATATTGGTATCGCCTGACGTCTAGTTTAATGCCAATGTTAAAAACCGATGTCAAAGCTACTGTGCATGCCTATATAACGTAGGTACATGACGTAATAACGCCATGCAAAATTGTGCGCTACACGTGCAACACAGCATTCCTAACCTAGCCCACACAATGTTTGCTGTGTGGATCGAGCAGTCATTTGAGAGTAAGAAAATTTCAGCGAGACAACTCCAAGGTGAAATCCAATAAGAACTGTCTTGTAAATTAGGGTTATTTTAGATGACACCTAACTACATAGTTAGCTAGCTACTTAAACAGATTATGTAGTGTTATTTGATATATAGTTTTTGACACGCAAAGACCCAAATGGCGTTCCATAGAAATCCTGGTTGAGAATGAAACAAATGAACGAAACAGCACAGCAAGTAAGTGAAAGAAATGGGTTTGGATTGTTTTACTGGTAATGGGGACATGTGTAAATGCCAACAAAATAAATATAGGTCACACACACAAGTTAACTAGGCAAGTCAGTTTAGAACAAATTCTTATTTACAATGACGCTGGGCCACTTGTGCGCTGCCCTATGGGACTCCCAATCACGGCTGGATGTGATACAAACTGGATTCTAACCGGGAACTGTAGTGACGCCTCTTGCATTGAGATGCAGTGCCTTAGACCGCTGCGTCTGTGTTTTAACTGTACTAGAATGCTTAAGGCCGCTAAAATTTAAAATATTGTTATCGGCCAAAAATGTCATATTGGTGCATCACTAATCTAGGGCAGTGGTTCCCAGACTGGGGTACACCCCCGTAGGGGTCAGCGGGGGGTTGTGGGGTCCCCCCAGAAAAAGATAGTCAGTCCAGCTTTCAACTTACTCTTGAAAGTTGTAATAGTAGAATGCACAAGGTTGGAAGGGGGGCCTGAGTGAGCAAGTTTGCGAACTCCTGGTCTAGGAGGATGCTAGTGACTTGTTGCCACTTATAAAACCATAAAATATTTCCTGTTGCTGGTGGTCCTGAGGTTTTCAGAAAAACATTTCTGACTTGGAACAAGCTAGCTAGCATAAGTTGACAAATTAACGCCACAGGCTACTTAATCAACTTCCAATTTGGTTGAAAAAAAGAGACATGGACAAATCAAGGAAAAATGATAAAATAAGATAATGCCCCTCCTGAGAGAGAACATGATTTTGACTCTGACCCAATCAAATCCAAGCGTTAACATCCGCTGCTCCCATTCGAACACATAATCAGGTACTGAAGTTTCCCACACTTCCAATAGTCAACACGATGAGATTTGGCGGGATGACGCAATGTTGTGACTTGTATCCAGAATTAATATAAATGAAAGCCAATGCACTCCTTTTTGATCTGAATTAAAAAGCCCTCATTGAGTGGTTCAAAAACCAACGCGTCTCAAGTGTTCCTCATCTGACAATTGTCTTGCATGATTGTTACCATAGTTATATACTGATGCTTTTTTTTAGTGCGGCGGCTGATGGGGCTGCGACTGAGGGAGGTGACGGAGATGAGTTGGCAGATTCTGCAGAGACTGGTGCAAATCTGTGAGTGACACATGGTTCACCAGCACAGCACCACTATTTAATCAGACAGTGAGACCATGCGAACAGTATACATGTATAGCAGTTTGAGTGTTCAATTTTCCAATGCCATAGTAACCTGTTTATTCTCTACAGCGTCCCTGAGAATGAAGGCGAGGGGGAAGCAGTGGTGGAGGTTGCTGTGGAGATGTCTCTGGATGAGTGGAAAGCCCTGCAAGAACAGAACCGGCCCAAGAAGGAGTTCAACCTGCGCAAGGCTGATACCATTGTGCCCTCTGACTCTGTGGTCATCCACAAGTCCAAGAAACAGGTTGAGGTGAGGAATCCTGGTAAAATGCTGCAAATACAGGCTGCTTAATCACACTTTCCTGTTTGGTACCTCATTTGATCACAGCTATGGTTGCAAAAGGGAGAGTAAATACTATCAGTATTTTGGGAACTTGAATATATTTTTTGAATAGAATGACAATGCTGTATAACATTATCCTAAATATAAGCAGTTAAGTGAATACTGTTTGTATAATATGAGTGTCTTGGCATGCAATATTCATATTTTTACACTTATCTTTCAATGTCCTTGTTGTAAATGTTTTGGTGCCAAACTGGTGCCAGTTGTAATGGAAGTAAATACTTAGACTTAATTTAAATTGAATCCACTAGCAACTTATGGACACTGATATATTTTTTTGATTGTGAATACAAATAAGTATGAGTTACCATAGATTACCTATTTAATTACCTAAATTACTGGTAGCTTTACAACCATAATCACAGCGTACTGATTTCGGTAAGTGTTTTTGTCTGCATTGCCTGCTGATGTTGCGTATGTCTTGGTTCTGTGAATCAGCAGGAGCAGGTTGAGGAGGTTGATGAGGAGGATGACGCTGCAGCTCTCCGTCGCCCCGCCAATGACATCACAGCCAAGCTGAAGATTGACTTTGGCAGCCTGGGACGACCCTCACGGGGGACCAGAGGAAGGGGCCGTGGACGAGGTGGCCCAGCCACACGGCCAGAGTCCGTTTCTCCTCAGAAGCCTCCGGAAAAGGTATGTCTGGTTGAATGGGTCCTGTTGGCTATATATGAAGGGTAGAGCGTAGCACAGTAGAGGGCAGCAAAGTGTTCTTTAATCCCAGGTGCCTTTTTCGGCTGGTGCCTCATGCATTTGTGAATTGCACTACAATTGCCTGTTGGGCTTTGTTCTTTACCCACGTCTTGATGCAGGCATCCCACTAAGTTGACTCTGATTCTCCCCAGGCTCGGGTCCAGCAGGGACAGGCACCAAACCCTGATGACCCAGAGGACTTCCCTGCCCTGGCCTAAAGAAAGGGACCAGCATTGGACCAGAGCCCAGTCCATTGGTGGCCCTTCACCTGTACTGTGCCTTAGTGGAATGAGCTGCACTTCCCAAGAGAAGCAAAAAAGAAAACCGGTTTGCTCATATACATCCCAAAGAACTGTATATAAATCAGAGTTCAGATGAATGGCCTTTCATTGTAATGGGAAATATGAATACTTGACCTGTTTATAAAAAAAATAAATGCACTGTTGACATTGACAAGTCTGGCATAGGATACAATTTGTACAACCTTGTGTATGTTGATGGACCCTGTATTGTTTGCTCCAGTGGAAATGTATCAATTTTTTGAGCACAATTACTGTAGGTGATGGCCATTTGTGCCTGTGCCTACACCTGCAGTGTGCCTTTGTCAGCCACAAGGGGGAGTTGTGGCCATATGAGTCCTCACAAGCCATCTCAATTTTGCCTCACGCCATCGAACTGCTCATCCAAATAAGAAACACAAATGTTAAATTTGTTACAGTAAATTATTTGTTTGGTGTATTCATCTTTGTTGTAGAATGTGTTATAGGCTATAGAAATGCCTTGTCTGTAGGACAAACATTATCTGCATACGTTTCCATTCTGTAAAAGTAGTGTCAGTAACTGAGCTCTCCCCCTGCTGTTCACTAGTAATGAACTTCAATCCATGAAGCTTCCTGTCGTTTAAAGGCCTTTCATAGCGCCAGTGCCCCAGCCTGCTCAACCGTTTTCTACTGTGAAACTAAGCTGGTCGCTCACGTTTAATGCCACTTTAATGAATTTTGTTTAACCGTTTTAGTGTTGATGCTAATTTGGTGTTTTCACACTTTGTCCCCTAGTGAGGATGGTCAGTTCTAAAGTCCGACTTTCCTTTGGCCTTATTGGGCTTCTTAAACAATTAGAATCAGTTGTTTGGGGAGCAACACTCATTGGTCTGCTCATCAGTTAAGCTAGTCACTGAAAGTAGTCTTTAACCTGTCTTATAAGGAAATGTTTTTTATGAAAGAGACCGCTAGGCTACTTCTTGATGGGACTAAGGCCTCTGGATGGGAGAGGGAGAACCAATCCCCATGCAAGAGATATAGGCTAATAGGTAGACTGATGACCAGAGCTTCTGGTAGAGGAGCTGAGATCTAAATCGATCTGATCAGCATGTTGGGCATGTGACGTGATCAATCAGCCATCCACTGACCTTGGCTATACACACCATTAATTACACTCTGTATAATCTAATAGTTCTACATGTGGACTCGTCAATCAACTCAGAGGTGTGTGAGAAATTTTAACCGCAAGTTGACTTAAGTAAAATCTAGCAGCACAGCTGAAGGTGATTTGTATGTAGGCCTACTGGAACAGTGAATCAATTGAGAAAATATAATAGACTGAAGTTGACAATGGGTTTTGAACCAATGTGCAGATGTCTTTCTTGGGTTCTCTGAAAGGAGTTATATTGATTGGCAAGTAAAGGTCATTTGGAGGGTTGAGCTTCTACCCCCAATGAGATATACAAAGTATATTGAAAGCATATGCTTCCATAAAGGTGTGCTTCCTAAGTTAAGCAATTACTGTCCCATCATGCTTAGGGCAATGTATAAAAATGCTGGGCAGACAATTATTTTGGCTACCTTAGCTATGCCCCCATAGGATGACAATGCCCCCATCCACAGGGCACGAGTGATCACTGACTGGTTTGATAAGCAAGGAAACAATGTAAGCCATATGTCATGGCCATCTCAGTCACCAGATCTCAACCCAGTTGAACACTTATGGGAGATTCTGGAGCGACAACAACCGAGTGTTTTCCACCACCAACAAAACACCAAATTATGGTATTGCATCCCTCAAAATAGTTCCAGACTCTTGTAGAATCTATGTCAAGGTGCACTGAAGTTGTTCTGGCTCGTGGTGGCCCGACACCTTATGTTGATGTTTCCTTTATTTTGGCAGTTACCTGTATTTAATCTGAGGAAATCAAAACAAGGCTCTTAGTGGAGCCCCATAAGGCCCTGTTGTTGAAAATGATGTGAGGGAAGTGATTTATTTTCTCACAGAAGAGGAGAGAGATTGGTTGAGTCTGCTGTTCATCTGTCAATGCCTCAGTCTGGCTATTTACAAGGAATTTGTAAATGCCCAAGTAAATATCACATAAGCCAAAATAATAGATAGCGCTGAGAAAATGTATAATGTACATGTATTTAAAAAAATAAAGTAGGGGTGGGGAATGAACATTAAGAAACATTACTTAATCATGTCTGTAGCATCTTCTTATGCTTTAATGACACCCTCTAGGCTGGTTAAAGTGCACAAAGACCACCAGACAGTATTGTGTTTTTTCTTGGCTCTGTCCTAGTACTTTGATAATATATCATTTGCATAGGCTTACCACCGTGTGCACATTGCTGCGCCTATGATGTGAAGAAAGAATAGTTTAACATTTGAATCTAAACATTCTGATCTGTTCCATCAGCCTTATTAATTGATATGGCATGTACCTCCCCTACACTACTTTGATATACATTGTGGGGATTAATAAGTGAGTATATGCAATGCCCACTGAAAAATAAGTGGGTATATGGTGTACACCGCTGCTTCTACTCCAATGGTGCCATTAAGACTCAGTCAGTCTGGATAAAAGTGTCTGCTAAATGGCATATATTATTTGTATTGGGCCCAAATAGGCTGAACCGCCCATTATTAGCCTGAAAACACCATCCTGGTGCGTTTTTCTGCTAAAAACTAAAATGTCACAGCAGCTGATTTTCTGAATACATTGCAGTCAATGGGAAAAGATGAGTGTCACAGGGTTGACGTTTTTCTCAATACATTGCAGTCAATGGGAAAAGACAAGCTTCAACCAATTTAATCTTATGTCAATAAATGCAGTCAATAGGAAAAGATGAGTGTCACAGGGTTGAAGCGTATGTCAATAAATTGCAGTCAATGGGGGAAGAATAGCATCACAATATGGACACAGAGAAAGGCATCACAGACATGACACCCTACTCTCTCTTCTATCTCTTTCCCCCCTCGCTCGCTCTCTCTCCCTCCTCCTCCCCTCCATTCTGTCTCCCTCCTTCATTCCCCCCTCTATACTATTTCTCTCTCTCTCCCTCTATCTCCCACCTCCACAGACAGGATATTGATGCATAGATATGCATCAAGGATATTGGCATTTAAGTCAATACATTGCATTCAAGGCAAAAAGGTTGGTGATAGAGCTGCAATGGGTAAATTGGTTAAAGACACAGGCAGACAGACATAAACACGCAGGCAGACAGACCATCTCTAAACTCACCCCTAAACCTAATCCCTACCCTAGCTTCATATCCAGATCCCGGCTCAACCCTAACCATAGCCCTCCACATCTTGTCTCTTGGAGTTGGGGTTGAGCCGGGATGTAGACATGGGGCTAGAGTTAGAGTTAGGGTTGGAGTTACAGTTAGGGTTGAGCGGGGAGTGGACATGAAGCTGGGGTTAGGCCGTCCAATTAACAATTAATTAATTTGCCCCTCCCCCCACTACATGGCAGAAAGGTAGGCCTCCCTTGAAACTTGACCTAGACTTAATGGGCTTTTGAGTGACATTGGCAGAACGTTTGAGGCTAGAAACAAAATTCACATATGGCAGCCAAACTTAACTGGCGGACCGCGTTCCGGGTACGGACCCAGAGAAGGGTCAATCCAGACCGGAGAACATTGCATTTTGTTATATAAAAGTCAATACATTATTTTTAGACAGCTTTAAGAAATCAACCGGGCACAGCGGCCTCTTGGGCACAGCGGCCTCTTTAACTCAGCAGCCTCTCTTTCTCGCTCTCTTCTCTCGAAGCAATGGCCACCTCTACTAGTGCCCCGTTTTATCCAATCGCGTGATTATATGCAAATACAAGAGGCCGCTTTTTACCCAATCAAATGAATCCAAATATCCTCTGCGGAACCTTGGGATAAGCAGGCAGAAAGAAACAGAAATATTTGACCGAGGTTCAACTGTAAATATCACAGATAGAAGGAGCTTAGTCACCAGTATCTTTGTTAATATGGCTTGTAAAAAATAAATTTAAAAAAGCACTCTGAAAACCGTATTTTCAAAGACGAGTGGACGGAACAGTATTTATTATTTCTCCCCGCAACTAGCATAAAATCAATGTACCTGATATGCATTGAGTCCGTAGCGCTCGTGAAAAATCCCAATATGAGAGGTCCACCAAAGTCCTTGTCATTTCCCTGACAGCCCAACAACATGCAATGGAGTGTTCACTGAGGCTAGCTTAGGTTTTGGGAAAACAAAAAAAACATTTTTCAGACACTGAGATGGTACAAGAATGCATGTGTGAAGTTGCTGACATCTTGCTTGAAGGTCAACAAAAATATGAGCTCAGGGAAAAGATCAACCAGATCCAACTGTCAGATTCACAGCAATGAGGAGAACTGAAATATTAGCTGAAGATTTAACTTCACAACTTGATGAGGCCATTCAGAATGCACCATGCATTTCATTAGCTGTGGATGAATCAACAGATAACACTGATAATGCCCATCTTCTGGTGTCTGTTAGATTTTATAATGAAACAAAGAAGGAATTCTTAAGCTGTCGGGCTTAACAAATCTAGGATCGTGGAGAGGATATCCATGAGGCCATCAAAGGGATGCTGACAAAAAGGGGAGAGATCTGAAGTCAGTGGTCTCCATCAGCACAGATGGAGCTCTAGCCATGATAGGAAGAGGGAGGGGACTGGTTGCACGTTTGAAAGAGGACCACCCTGAACCTGACATCATATCACTGCATCATACATCAATCTGTCCTGTGTGCCAGTCTGGGAAAAGAGTATTCGGAGGTCATGAAAACGATGATGAAAGTTATCAACTTTTTGAGAGCAACATCATCCCTACAACACCGCCTGCTACGAGGCATTCTGACAGAGGTCAATGCCAGTTTTGATGACTTACCACTGCACAACAATGTCAGACGGCTCAGAAAAGGCAGGGTTTTGGAACACTTTTGGGCCATTCAGAAGGAAATTAAAGCTTTCTTATCAGAGCAAAAGAGTGACAAGGCAACTCAGTTTTTGGAAGATGAGGAGGAAACAGTTGCATTTTTGCCAAATATTACATCTTAATCAACTGAATGTTAAGCTGCAGGGATGGGACATCACAGTGTGTGATATGATAACAGCAGTCCGGGCTTTCCAGAAGAAATCTGAGCTTTTTGAGAATGATCTCCAGGGAGAACTTGTCCACATCCAATCTTCTGGTGCAAACTCAGGGAGACAAAAATGTTCCCAACCATGTTGATTTCATCCAGAAACTGATGGATAACTTCAAGGCTCTCTTTGATGACTTCACTGTTGGAAGAGAATTGCTGCTGCTCATCCAGAACCCTTTCATGGTCACAAATGTGACAAAGTTGTCAGACGAAGCAAAACAGATCTTCAGATGGGTAGATGTTGCATCACTGCAGATGGAGTTGATTGAGCTGCAAGAAAAGGTGGCTTTGAAAGAGCAGGCTGGTGATTGTGACCCTGTTACTTTCTGGGGAAAGATGGTGCCTGCAGCTGATGTCCCTCTTCTCAAGAAACTGACACTATACATCCTGACCATGTTTGGCTCCACACACAGCTGTGAATCAGCGTTCTCCACAATTAACTTTATTTAAAAACCAAAAAATACTGCACCAGGATCACCAATGAACACCTGCACCAGTGTCTCAGAGTTGCTCTCACACCATTTTTGGCCAAAGTTCAAAGCATTGGTAGGAGACAGAAAGTGTAATTTCTCTCATTAAGGCCCAGAGTGACTTATACATGAATATTGCACAGCCCACAGTGACTTTCTGTGCATTCAGATTGTTATTTTTGTTCAGCTCTCCTTTGTTCTCCAGAAAACATGCATTCGATTTTTGTATTATTGTTATTTTTTATTCAAGGCCCATGCACAACGGTGTACAGTGCACTTTTTGCATAGACAATTATGCAACCACTTTTTTTCTTCAGCGATGTTGATGCAATGTTGCACGTTTACATTTGAAAGAAGTTGTAATTAATTAAAATTTGTAGTCTCATTTAATGTATTTAATGTACATTTTATATAACATGTTTCCTAAGTCATAGACAACTGTTTGTTACTACGCTGTACCACAGCGCCGATAAAGGACGATATCCATCCGGACTTTTGTCACCTAGGAAATTTGTGTCACTGGACCTTCTCAAATAGTAGTTGAGTACCCCTGACATATGGGATCATTCAACAGACGCTCAAGATGAAGGCAAGCCTATATCTAACCATGTAAAATTAACTCTTCACAGTGAAAACTTGGTCCCATAGAAAACTGCGATTAAGCTAGCTAACCGTCCTTGCACACAACCAGTTGTGACCTTATAGGAATGCCCTGTGTTGAGGTTCTGCTTCGTGTGGCAACAGGAAGTGTCTTAATTAATCCTAAACCTGGTCCTTCATTCTCTCCCTGCAGTTACACACAACACTGTCGTCCATCCTCTGTAGAACAGGCAATTCTTAACATAAAGAATGAAAGGGCATCGTTAAAGAGTGTCCCCCGGAGGCAGTACATTGAATTTGAGCTTCCTGCGATTACAGGAAGTGACTTAATTGGGGTCATAGGAGCGGTGTCTGCCTGCCGGGCCTCTATCTGCCTAACTGCTTGTCTGTCTGCCTGTCTGCCTGTCTGTCTATCTGCCACTGGAATTAAACAAAGCCTGTGTGTCCATGTATGCTGATGATTCAACCCTATACGTGTCAGCAACCACAGCTAGTGAAATCACTGCAACCCTTAACAATGAGTTGCAGTCAGTTTTGCAACGGGTGGCCAGTACCAAACTCATTATTTTTTTTTATTTATATTTTTTCACCTTTATTTAACCAGGTAAGCTAGCTGAGAACAAGTTCTCATTTACAACTGCGACCTGGCCAAGATAAAGCAAAGCAGTGCGACTCAAACAGCAACACAGAGTTACACATGGAATAAACAAACGTACAGTCAATAACACAATAGAACAAAAAAAAGAAAGTCTATATACAGTGTGTGCAAATGGCGTGAGGAGGTAGGCAATAAATAGGCCATAGTAGCAAAGTAATTACAGTTTAGCAGATGATGACGTGCAAGTAGAGATACTGGTGGCGTAGAGTTTTAGTAAGAGAGGGTCCAGATTGTCAAGCCCAGCTGATTTGTACGGGTCCGGGTTTTGCAGCTCTTTCAGAACATCTGCTATCTGGATTTGGGTGAAGGTGAAGCTTGGGAGGCTCGGGCAAGTAGTTGCGGGGAGGGGGGGCAGAGCTGTTGGCCGGGGTTGGGGTAGCCAGGAGGAAAGCTTGGCCAGCCGTAGAGAAATGCTTATTGAAATGTTTGATTATCATGGATTTATCGGTGGTGGCCATGTTACCAAGCCTCAGTGCAGTGGGCAGCTGGGAGGAGGTGCTCTTGTTGTCCATGGACTTTACAGTGTCCCAAAACCTTTTGGAGTTAGAGCTACAGGATGCACATTTCTGTTTGAAAAAGCTTGCCTTTGCTTTCCTAACTGACTGCGTGTATTGGTTTCTGACTTCCCTGAACAGTTGCATATCACGGGGACTATTCGATGCTATTGCAGTCCGCCACAGGATGTTTTTGTGCTGGTCAAGGGCAGTTAGGTCTGGAGTGAACCAATGGCTATATCTGTTCTTAGTTCTACATTTTTTGAAAGGAGCATCCTTTTTAAGGTGGTAAGGAAATTACTTTTAAAGAATGACCAGGCATCCTCTACTGACGGGATGAGATCAATATCCTTCCTGGATACCCAGGCCAGGTCGATTAGAAAGGCCTGCTCGCAAAAGGGCTTTAGGGAGCGTTTGACATTGATGAGGGGTGGGCGTCCGCGGACCCATAGCGAATGCAGGCAATGATACAGTGATCGCTGAGATCCTGATTGAAAACAGCAGAGGTGTATTTGGAGGGCAAGTTGGTCAGGATAACATCTATGAGGGTGCCCATGTTTACGGATTTAGGGTTGTACCTGGTGGGTTCCTTGATGATTTGTGTGAGATTGAGGGCATCTAGCTTAGATTGTAGGACTGCCGGGGTGTTAAGCATATCCCAGTTTAGGTCACCTAACAGAACAAACTCTGAAGATAGATGGGGGGAAATCAATTCACATATGGTGTCCAGGGCACAGCTAGGAGCTGAGGGGGGTCTATAACAGGCGGCAACAATGACAGACTTATTTCTGGAGAGGTTAATTTAAAAAATAAATTAAAAAGTAATTTCGTTTGCTAGCCGGGATATGCGCCTGGCTCACGGCTAACTTGTGCTAGCTTCGGGGCAGGGGCGTTAGCCACTATAGCCACTCGCGTTAGCCACTATAGCCTTTGCAGCGATGATCCGCTGCAAAGGTCCAGAGCTTACGGCAAGTATCCGGTGGAGTAGTGGATTCTAGCCGTGTCCGGGAGGCATTGGCTGGGTAGCCGGGTGATCACAGAGTAGGCCGGGAGGTGGGCCTGGCTCAGGGCTAGCTTCAGGGCTGGGTCACTCGTGGCAGCTAGCTAGCTGTGATGATCAGGAGTGATGGTCCAGGGTTTACTGCAGGAAAATTGGCGTTGTAGTTGAGAAAAACAGTCTGAGGCTGGTAGGTATTATCCAGGCTAGAAAAAAATGGTTGGTGCCTGTGCAGAAGGTAAAGGCCGCTGGCAATGGCTAACAATGACTTAATAGCTAGTAGCTAATTAGCTTTTGATGGCTAGCCCCTGATGGAGATTCTGGTTAGAAGGTCAAAAAAATGTGCGGATCCGTGTCACATTGAGTGAGGCGGGTTACCGGAAGGTATATTTAATTTAAAAATGTAAAAGAGATTGAAAATAAATTGAAATATATACAAAAAAGATGAAAAATACAAAAAGTAAACGTAAAGCATTGTATTTGGTACAAATCATTCCCTAAGTTCTAGACCTGAATCAGGCAATGAATGGTGGCTTTTGAGCAAGTTGAGGAGACTAAATTACTTGGTGTTACCTTAGATTGTAAACTGCCATGGTCAAAACATATTGATTTAATGGTTGTAAAATGTGGAGAGGTCGTTCTGTGATAAAGAGATGCTCTGCTTTTTTGACAGCACACTCCACAAAGCAAGCCCTGCAGGCTCTAGTTGTATCTTATCTTGATTATTGTCCAGTCATATGGTCAAGTGCTGCAAAGAAGGACCTAGTTAAGTTGTAGCTGGCCCAGAACAAACTGGCACATTTTGAGGGATAATATCAATACTATGAATGCCAGGAAAGACTGACTGCATCGCTTCTTGTTTTTGTAAGAAACATTAATGTGTTGGAAATTCCAAATTGTTTGCATAGTCAACTTACACAAAGCACTGATACACACACTTACCCCACCTTTTCACAGTCCCCAGGCCCAGAACAAATTCAAGGAAATGTACAGTATTATACAGAGCCATGATTGCACGGAACTCCCTTCCATCTCATATATCGCAAGTGAACAGCAAACCTGGTTTCAAAAAACAAGTAAAGCAACACCTCACGGCACAACGCCTCTCCCCCATGTGACCTACTTTTTGTATGTACTGACATGTATGTGTAACTGATAAACACACGCACACACACGCACACGCACGACGCACGACGCACTACGCACACACACACACACACACACACACACACACACACACACACACACACACACACACACACACACACACACACACACACACACACACACACACACACACACACACACACACACACACACACACACACACACAGACAGACAGACAGAGGTGGGAGAGAGAAGGGAGATAGAGAGATGAGAGGAGGGGGAGGGAGGGAAATAAGGAGGGAAAGATAAGGGAGGAGGGAGAAAGAGAAGGAGAATGGGGAGAGTGAGGGAGAGAGAGAGGGAGAGGGTGAAGGAGGGGGGGAGAGAAAGGAGGGAGGGGAGAGAGAGTCAACAGACAGACAGAGGTGATAGAGAGAGAGGGAGAGGGTGAAGGAGGGAGGGGAAGAGAAAGGAGGGAGGGGAGAGAGAGAGTCAGCAGACAAAGGTGGGAGAGAGGAGGGAGAGAGGAGAGGGAGAGAGAGATGAGAGGAAGGGGAGGCAGGAAATAAAGAGGGAAAGAGAATGGAGGGGGGAGGAGGGAGAAAGAGAAGGGGGAGAGTGAGGGAGAAGGAGAGAAAGAGGGAGAGGGTGAAAGAGGGACAGGGAGAGAGAGGAGGGAGATAGAGGAGGGGAAGGGGGAGGGAGGCAAAGTAGGAGGGAGATAGAGATGAGGTGGGGAGGAGGAGGGAGAGAGTGAGAAGGGGAGAGTGAGGGAGGGAGAGAGAGATGGAGAGGGGGAGAGTGTGAAAGAAGGGGGAGGGAGATAAGAGAATGAGGGGGGATAAAGAGGAGGTAGGTAGAGAGTAAGAGAGAGACACACAGGATATAAATGAGACAAAACGTCAACCCTGTGACATTCATCTTTTCCCATTGACTCCAATATATTCAGAGAAGTGTCAACTCTGTGACACTCATCTTTTCCCATTGACTGCAATGTATTGTTATAAACATCAATCCTGCGACATTCATATTTTCCCATTGACTGCAATGTATTGAGATAAACGTCAACCCTGTGACATTCATCGTTTCCCATTGACTGCAATGTATTGAGATAAACGTCAACCCTGTGACATTCATCTTTTCCCATTGACTGCAATGTATTGAGATAAACGTCAGCTACTGTGACATTTGCCCTTTTTGCAAAAACGTGCCAGGCTGACACCTACTCATAATGGAGAGCATGTTACTACCCTACCAAGCTAGGACTTTGGGACAGAGGATGACGAGCAACATTTTGCTCTGTGAAGAATACGATTTCTAATGGTAAAATCAATAGGCCCACTAAATTGAAGTAGCTGGTATTCAGAGCACAAGAGGTTAGTGGCATCTTAATTAAAGAGGACGGGCTCGTGGTAATGGCTGGAGTGGAATAGGTGGAATGGTATCAAATCAATCAATCAATCAATCACATTTTTTTAAAGCCCTTTTTACATCAGCAGATGCCACAAAGTGCTATACAGAAACCCAGCCTAAAATCCAGAACGTCAAGAAATGCAGATGTAGAAGCACGGTGGCTAGGAAAAACTCCCTAGAAAGGCAGGAACCTAGGAAGAAACCTAGAGAGGAGCCAGGCTCTGAGGGGTGGCCAGTCCTCTTCTGGCTGTGCCGGGTGGAGATTATAAGAGTACAGGGCGTTCATAGATGACCAGCAGGGTCAAGTAATAATCAGTGGTTGTAGAGGGTGCAACAGATCAGTACCTCAGGAATAAATGTCAGTTGGCTTTTCATAGCCGAGCAATTCAGAGATCGAGACAGCAGGTGCGTTAGAGAGAAAGAGAGAGTCGAAAACAGCAGGTCCGGGACAAGGTAGCACGTCCGGAGAACAGATCAGGGTTCCCTAGCCGCAGGCAGAATAGTTGAAACTGGAGCAGCAGCACGACCAGGGGGACAGCCAGGAGTCATCAGGCCAGGAGTCATCAGGCCAGGTAGTCCTGAGGCATGATCCTAGGGCTGAGGTCCTCCGGGATGGGAGGGAGAGAGAATTAGAGGGAGCATACTTAAATTCACACAGGACAACCGATAAGACAGGAGAATTACTCCAGATATAACAGACTGATCCGAGCCCCCCCTGCACATAGACTATTGCATCATAGATACTGGAGACTGAGTCAGGGGTGGGTCGGGGGACACTGTGGGCCCATCCGACAATACCCCGGGACAAGGCCAACCAGGCAGGATGTAACCCCACCAACTTTGCCAAAGCACAGCCCCCACACCACTAGAGGGATATCTTCAACCACCAACTTACTATCCTGAGACAAGGCTGAGTATAGTCCACGAAGACTTCCTCCACCGGAATAAAAACATGGTTTCCATGTGATTGATGCCATTCCATTGGCACAGTTCCGGATATTATTATGAGCCGTCCTCCCCTCAGTAGCCTCCTGTGATACAGAGTATAGGAAGAGCGGACCCAGGCCTCTCAGGAATATCAAGATTGAGCTCACGTGGGATGTTTATTTTCATTAACAAAGATGGAGCAATGATTAAGTCTACAAACTGTAACGTTCCTAATGGTTTTCCCCAATAAAAGATAACCAGTACTGATGATTTTGAAGTCAGTTTGACTTGGCAAGCGGCAGGGCCTCAGTTAAAATTGAAGCTCACTGCTGCTTGTTTTATTGTTCCCTGCTAAATCTAAAAGCCTTCTGCTTGATAGTGACTTGATACCCCCTGTGAGAGTCTTTGAAGGGGGAATATTATTTTTCTCTTGCTTTAATAGCGTCAGCTTAATAATCCCCATGACTGTTTGGCACAGTGCAGGTTTAATTTAAGAGCCCTCTCTCTCATCTCACTGGCTAGTTTTATATTTACAGGCAGAACTACAACTAAAAACTACCCACAGAATTAAACCAGACTTGTGGAGGTGTGGGTAAACAGTTTTGAGTAGTTGTACGTAAAAAGACAGTAAAGAGCTGTAGACACAATTCAACACAGTTCTGCTTTATCAGATAAGCCAGTACCAACAGAGTATCCCAGCCTAGAGGGTTATTTCCTGGCAGTCAGGTGTTTTATTAGTGAGTTAAACATGGAGTATGGAGCTGTGACACGTGAGCACTCTGCCTGTCTCAAAGAAAACAATTAGGACTCTCTCTTCATGGAGTGGCACCACCACCCTTACATTCAGCAGAGAACAAATGTTCTCACACACTCTCACAATGTCAGGAAAAATTTAGCCTGCTTAGCCTTGTGTAAGTGTGCTTGTGAGCGTTTGTTTTGGTTTCAGTTTTTCACACGCAGAGGCTACCAGTTGTGTGTGTTTTCCTGCGCCCCTGGGTTAGACAATACTTTCCTCTGGTTTATCAGTTTCTGTAGGCTTCTCCACGGCCAGAATTTACCAGCTGTTTTTAAAAGAGGCCTTTGTTGTCTGGAGAGAAGTCACACTGGTTAGCTCTCTGGCTTTGTCTCTCTCTCTCTCTCATTTTCTCCATTTCTCTCTCTCCCTCCTCAGAGCATTTTGTATTATTCTGTATGTTAATCCGAGACACTCCATTCAGTATGATATGTTACGTTTCGTATGGTATGTATTAATTTGTAATGTCCCATCACCCATTTCGTATGATATGCTACGAATTACAATTCGTATTATGTGTTACGATTTTGCAAAACGTACAATATGTTACGAATTTGCAAAACGTATAATATGTTACGAATTTGTAAAACTATCTGGCTAATGTTATCTAGGCTAGAGGTTAGGGTTAAGTTTAGGAGTTAAAGGATTAAGGTTAGGGTTAGGGAAGGGTTTGCTGAAATGCTTAAGGTTAGGGGGAAGGGTTAGCTAAAAGGGTTAAGGTTAGGGTTAGCTAGCATGCTAAGTAGTTGCAAAGTAGCTAAAAAGATAAAGTTGTCTGGGATGAGATTTGATCTCGCAACCTTTGGGTTGCTAGACATTCACATTATACCCCTACCCATTTACCTTGACCAACCATCCTACTTTCGTTTTTGCTTTAAGTAACCGTCTGTCTTATGTAAACATACCAAACGTAACATATCATACTAATTTGAGAGTTCCGGATTTACATGTACTATGTTACGTCTAGTCTATGAGACCAGGCTGTTCTTCCTCTCTCCATTGTGGGATGTGTCTTGAGGTTATCCTTCACTGCAGGTGTATGTGAACCTCAAATAACCTGTTGTATTGATTTAGACTGATGGGCTGATGATGTCAGCAGCCTTGAAACCTGAGAAGCAGACAATGGAGACGAGAGACCCACAGGCAAAGAACATGGATTCTTGAATTTACACCATATTGCTAATGTGGGTTATTTTAAACTGGCATTATATAGTTTGGTTTGAGGGAATTGAGTCATAGATTCATGGACGCGGCTGTACTGTAGTGGTGAAGTCGGAAGTTTACATACACCTTAGCCAAATACATTTAAACATTTTTCGCAATTGACCCAAGTTAAATTGTTTAACTTGGGTCAAACGTTTTGGGTAGCCTTCCACAAGCTTCCCACAATAAGTTGGGGGAATTTTGGCCCATTCCTCCTGACAGAGCTGGTGTAACTGAATCAGGTTTGTAGGCCTCCTTGCTCACGCACTCTTTTTCAGTTCTGCCCACCAAATTTCTATGGGACTGAGGTCATGGCTTTGTCATGGACACTCCAATACCTTTACTTTGTTGTCCTTAAGCCATTTTGCCACAACTTTGGAAGTATGCTTGGGGTCGTTGTCCATTTGGAAGACCCATTTGTGACCAAGCTTTAACTTCCTGACTGATGTCTTGAGATGTTGCTACAATATATCCACATCATTTTCCTTCCTCATGATGCCATTTATTTTGTGAAGTGCACCAGTCCCTCCTGCAGCAAAGCACCCCCACAACTTGATGCTGCCACCCTCGTGCTTCACAGTTGGAATGGTGTTCTTCGGCTGGCAAACCTCCCCCTTTTTCCTCCAAACATAACGATGGTCTTTATGGCCAAACAGTTCTATTTTTGTTTTATCAGACCAGAGGACATTTCTCCAAAAGGTATGATCTTTGTCCCCATGTGCAGTTGCAAACCGTAGTCTGGCTTTTTTATGGCGGTTTTGGAGCAGTGGCTTCTTCTTTGCTGAGCGGCCTTTCAGGTTATGTCAACATAGGGCTCGTTTTACTGTGGATATAGATACTTTTGTACCTGTTTCCTCCAGCATCTTCACAAGGTCCTTTGCTGTTGTTCTGGGATTGATTTGCACTTTTCGCACCAAAGTACGTTCATCTCTAGGAGACAGAACGCGTCTCCTTCCTGAGCGGTATGACGGCTGCGTGGACCCATGGTGTTTATACTTGCGTACTATTGTTTGTACAGATGAACGTGGTACCTTCAGGCGGAAATTGCTCCCAAGGATGAACCAGACTTGTAGAAGTCTACAGTTTTTTTTCTGAAGGTCTTGGCTGATTTCTTTTGATTTTCCCATGATGTCAAGCAAAGAGGCACTGAGTTTGAAGGTAGGCCTTGAAATACATCCACAGGTACACCTAGAATTGACTCAAATTATGCCAATTAGCCTATCAGAAGCTTCTAAAGCCATGACATCATTTTCTGGAATTTTCCAAGCTGTTTAAAGGCACAGTCAACTTAGTGTATTTAAACTTGAGACCCACTGGAATTGTGATACAGTGAATTATAAGTGATGAAATAATCTGTCTGTAAACAATTTTTGGAAAAATTACTTGTGTCATGCACAAAGTAGATGTCCTAACTGACTTGCCAAAACTATAGTTTTTTTAACAAGAAATTTGTGGAGTGGTTGAAAAATGAGTTTTTATGACTCCAACCTAAGTGTATGTAAACTTCCGACTTCAACTGTATCTATGTTTAAACCATAACTCATATACAGTAACTGTTGTTTGTATACACCTGTGCATTAGAGTGTGTAATTGCCGTAATGAGGAGATGCCTTCAAGATATTAACACCACTAACAAATATCAGAGATGTAGAGATCTTCATTCGGGCTGATTGGAACCTGGCATAACACCACACACACTGTAAACGTAAGCTAATTTATTTGCTTCAATGGCACAGTGACACATTTGACATAACTTAATTACCCGAGGAGCAGATATAGCACTACTGAAAACCCCCCAAACTTTCCAGCCTTGGTAATTGTAAGCCTTTACCGAACACATACAGTCAAGTCTTTTATTAGCAAAACTCAACAGGACAGTGGGGCATTGGCAAGCATTTATTATTTGATCTTAGAGGCTGCTCTGTGCAGAGAGAGACCCAGATAGTACTGTAGATTTAGCCAGGTTTTACCATTGGTTATGCAGTCCATCAGGGTGGTTTGTGCTGATCTATAGATCACAGTGGGACACGATGGCTCTCAGCACCAGCAGGAGTGGGAAAGGCTGCCTCCTGGTGTTCCTGAAATGAGAGATGCAAAGTGCCCTCGTTTCGAAAGGAAAGCCAAATCTGAGGCCCCTTGTCAGGAGCTAGATAACCCTATTGACCCAGCGAGACTGGGATGAAAATCCCAAATAGGACAGCAATGTCAAAACAATAGCGGCTCTATGTATTCCAGATGGAAATAATCTGTGTAACAAAAGAGGGAAGGCCTAATGTTGATTTACCTAAGTGTCCTGACTGAAAGAGGTTTCAGGGCATGGTTAAGACACGTGTGATTGGACAATGTGTGTGTGTGTTCAGAGAAAAGGCCGGCCTGTGCATAATAATCAGTAATTCATTTTAATTATGAAGCAGACAGCAGACTGCAGATAGCAGATGGAAAAGTCTGGCTGCAGGGGCACGATTCAGTCCAGTGACTCGTCTGACTCCTTCAGCTCTCCTCCTCCTCCCACTGGTTAACTTGGGAGGTCACGAGGTCAGGCGAGGTGCCATTCCTCAGCCTGAGCCTCGACACAGTGACAGGATGAAACACAAGACGCTGCAGCTCAACTCATCTCAGCTCAGCTCTCATACTGATTTTAATATGTAATCAACCCCTGACAACCCTCTGCTAAAAGACAAACAGGAGGTTCTTAAATCTTCATTAGTCAGTGGCAAATGAGGTTTGTTTGCACTTGCACGAGAACGCACACGCGCACACACACACACCAGGCATATCCATGACATCTTAACTGAAAACCATGTTAATGGTGTCTATTGATTTTTTTCTTCCCTGGACCAGTCAAGCATGTAGAGTTTGGGTGCAGGTAATGAATTTACCTTCACTTTCGAGGTTGTCAGGAAAATGGCCATCTCTCTCTCTCTCTCTCTGTGTATGTGGCAAATACATTCATTTACATTTCATAACAACGTTCTTGCCTAGCTTTCATCGGGTCAGCACTTTATTAGTGACATTTTTCTTTCAATAACACAACTTGATAATAGGCCTATTCGACCTCTTCACAACTGTAACAGACTCCATGTGGACACTTTTGGACATTACCAGTCAGTCTCAGCCCTATAGCTACAGTGGGTCAGCTGGGCTCTCCTTTCCTCTCAGACAATGACGCGGCTGTACTGTAGTGGTGAATAGAATCCGACACATGGCAGGTTGTGTTGGGCCCTGCCGGCTGCCTGTTGCGTGCGGCTGCATTCCCCCCTCTGCTCTTCTCCTAGCCGGTGGCTCTGATTCAGTAAACACAATGCCGCCTTTAATTAGCCATCCATTTCTAATTGATTAAAAATCCCTGCGCCTCAATTATGCTGCCATCGCATAGATATGCTCCTCTCTCTCTCTCTCTCTCTCTCTCTCTCTCTCTCTCTCTCTCTCTCTCTCTCTCTCTCTCTCTCTCTCTCTCTCTCTCTCCTCTCTCTCTCTCTCTCTCTCTCTCTCTCTTTTAATGGAACAGGGTGGTGTGTCAGAGTAGAGAGGGGGCATAGGATCATGAATTATTGGTCCATTTAAAAGAAACCAATTGATTTCACTGTATTTATTGGTTTCAAATCATATAATTAACCTTGAGAATACCCTTTGGATTTAATCCTCTAAATTAGCATAAATGTCACTGTTGATTTCACCAGAACTACAGCTGAAACAAGCACACAGGCACAAGATACTTTACCACATGAGTTAGCGGGGTGGAAGGAAACAGGCATAGTTTGGCTAATCTGCCCACCTTCTGCTGTGCTGCGCTTGCCTGAGCACTGTGAATTTATGGGTGTTAAATGGCCACCTCATCATAATTCTGCGTGGGATGTGTCTCGCCACAGTGGTACAGCATCATATTGGGAGAGAACAGGCTATTCCATCCCATTGAAATAACACTCAGGCAAATTACTCCAGGAACATGACTACAGGCTACACACCCTCATCACAGAGTGATTTCACCCCGAGTGGCAATAAAGCATTCTCATGCACACAGACACCTCATGAATTTCAATGAGTGCACAATCACATCCGACTTTTAAACAATGGATGAGAAGGACTTTTGATGAATGACAGTCTGTTTTTCCGTGTGCTGCTTTTACTGTTTGGTTTATGATGACATTTTCAGACGACGGTTGGACCGTGGAGGTTAGAACCCAGAGATGCACTTGAACTAAATCAGCATCACGTACAGGTGTAGGATATTAATTTGGTCACCCTGTTGCAGAATAACTTTCTTGCAATTCAGCAAATGTAAAACTTGTAGTGTATTTGAAGTTTAAAAAGGCTTCTGAAGTTTATGATTTCTACTTTGAAAAATGTATCACCCCCTACAACAATGTATTCTAATCCACATAATAATTCACATTTCCTTTTGCTGCAGGATTATTTTCCTGCTGTAGCAAACTGGCTCAAATTAAGATCCTTCATCTGTATACAATCTAACAGCTAAAAACAGCCAGTTCACTTTCTTATTCATTGACCTGTTAGGTTGAAACATGCTTGTCAGCTCGTCTGGCTCATCTAGCTGCTTTCCAGCTCCTGTGTACTGAGGTTCCAAGGTCATATGTAGATGCATGCATTGTGAGGCAATATGCCCACTGTATTAGCATGCTGCAGCACTGAAGACCTCACTTTGATTACTGGTAATACCCTGTATTATCAAGCTGCAGCACTGAAGACCTCACTTTGATTACTGGTAATAGTCAAAGTCAAAGTCAAAGTCACCATTATTAGTCAGTTGTACAACCAAATGCCTTCAACCGAAATGTTTCTTCCGCATTTAACCCAACCCCTTCTGAATCAGAGAGGTGCGGGGGGCTGCCTTAATCGACATCCACGTCCACGTCTTCGGCGCCCGGGGAACAGTGGGTTAACTGCCTTGTTCAGGGGCAGAACGACAGATTTTTTCCTTGTCAGCTGGGATTCAACTTGCAACCCTCCGGTTACAAGTCCAACGCTCTAACCACTAGGCTACCTGCCGCCCCTCCATAATGGTTCAGAAGTCACCTCACTTTGATTACTGGTAGTACACTGTATTATCATGCTGCAGCACTGAAGACCTCACTAATACACTGTATTATCATGCTGCAGCACTGAAGACCTCACTTTGATTACTGGTAATACACTGTATTAGCATGCTGCAGCACTGAAGACCTCACTTTGATTACTGGTAATACACTGTATTACCATGCTGCAGCACTGAAGACCTCACTTTGATTACTGGTAGTACACTGTATTATCATGCTGCAGCACTGAAGACCTCACTTTGATTACTGGTAGTACACTGTATTATCATGCTGCAGCACTGAAGACCTCACTTTGATTACTGGTAGTACACTGTATTATCATGCTGCAGCACTGAAGACCTCACTTTGATTACTGGTAGTACACTGTATTATCATGCTGCAGCACTGAAGACCTCACTTTGATTACTGGTAATACACTGTATTAGCATGCTGCAGCACTGAAGACCTCACTTTGATTACTGGTAATACACTGTATTAGCATGCTGCAGCACTGAAGACCTCACTTTGATTACTGGTAATACACTGAATTAGCATGCTGCAGCACTGAAGACCTCACTTTGATTACTGGTAATACACTGTATTACCATGCTGCAGCACTGAAGACCTCACTTTGATTACTGGTAGTACACTGTATTATCATGCTGCAGCACTGAAGACCTCACTTTGATTACTGGTAGTACACTGTATTATCATGCTGCAGCACTGAAGACCTCACTTTGATTACTGGTAGTACACTGTATTATCATGCTGCAGCACTGAAGACCTCACTTTGATTACTGGTAGTACACTGTATTATCATGCTGCAGCACTGAAGACCTCACTTTGATTACTGGTAATACACTGTATTAGCATGCTGCAGCACTGAAGACCTCACTTTGATTACTGGTAGTACACTGTATTATCATGCTGCAGCACTGAAGACCTCACTTTGATTACTGGTAATACACTGTATTAGCATGCTGCAGCACTGAAGACCTCACTTTGATTACTGGTAATACACTGTATTATCATGCTGCAGCACTGAAGACCTCACTTTGATTACTGGTAATACACTGTATTAGCATGCTGCAGCACTGAAGACCTCACTTTGATTACTGGTAGTACACTGTCATTGAGGGACGGCTCGAAGAGTAGTGGAACATAATGGTTCAGAAGTCAAAGTAAATCAAACATGCTTCAGGGGGCCGATTCTGATTTAGGAACGCCTTTCTTACGCACTTCTCTGTATTTGGTATTCAGAATTAGCTTATTCAGTCACGTGACGCGCTCTGCAGGTGTGGCTAACTTGCTCGCTCCGAATACATTTAATTAAACTGCTAAAAACCCTCCCACTTGCTGGCCAACAGATTCTCCTGTGGAGTTTTCATTCAATATGGTTTTTAGTGCATTTATCTTAAGCCATCACTTTTTAAAAAATAGTTAACATTTTGTCAACAGACTCGAGAGAACGGATTTAGAATATTAGGGATCGATGAAAGAAATGTATCTAAATATATGCATATTCGTCTCTGTTTTAGCACCAATTGGTAGATTTAAAAATACTCTGATCTTGTAGATTACTTAGGTTTAGGAAAGTATTTATGAATCATAATAAACTGGTTTGGAGAGCCTTTAAACATGAACACAACAAAAAGGTGGTTCGATTCATTCAGTAAATGACCACATTCAGTTCTTTAACCCATGGTAATGTTGGAAGATTAGTGTACATAGAATTATAATAGGGAGAATAGTGTACAATAGTAGGCTATACCCTCATCTATTTCCTTCACTAACCATGGAGCTGTGTGATGACGCAGCCAAGTATTGTGCCATGCGTCAGGTTCAAACTGGTACAGCTTGGTCTGCGCTCCGCTCCATAATGATTTAATTAGCCTGGATGTATGTTTTTATATTATCAAGTGTTACTAATAATCCTCAGCAACAACCACACGGCAGTTACAGCGTTTACAGAGGAAGCAAATAAAGGTCAACTAAACAATGTAATTACATGGAATAATAATGTAGGCTATACCAACTGGAGGAAACTAACAGTAAATTGGCAGTTCAATATGTGTTGTTATTAGGCCTGCTGACGGTCCATACTGATAGTGGCTAATATATAACATGATAGAAATCAGAGACAGAGAAAGTCGGGGTAACCTATAATTTCGACATTTGAGAGTACCCATCCCTGCAAGTTAAAAGTAAGTACAATTTAAATTCTGCATAATGGCACAACATTTCATAAACTTTACTCTGGGAAAGTTGATATGTTGATATGCTTCAGTTTACTGCCATATAACAGGTTTCACATTTGTCTCCAGCGATTGTAAGGTAAAATAAATCTAAAACAAGTCATTTATATTCACAATCCCCTCATCCAAACAGATTACTCATTTACCTAGCTCTTACCAATAGCTCGTATCAATCTGTGAATTACAGTGCATGTAGAATGGTGTTATTTCTATCTGAAATAAACCTTATTAATGGTTTCCTCGCGCATAAAGGTGGTGGAATTATTAGGGAATTAAGTCAAGGTCAGAATACGGAGTATCTGTAGACACCTTCGCCACACCTTCATTTATTTGATCACCCCAAGCAAATAGCAGGTGAATAGCATGCTATTCTCATACTAAAGTTCTAGCTCAGAATACACAGAGAGAAAAGTGCATAATTACATTCCATTTATGCACGCTTCAAATGGGTTTATAAGTTGTCCTTGGCCACTATTCAATCAAACCATGGTAACCAGCTTTCCAGGAGCATTCAGCAATAACATTCTTTTTACAGAGAGAGAGAGAGAGAGAGAGAGAGAGAGAGAGAGAGAGAGAGAGAGAGAGAGAGAGAGAGAGAGAGAGAGAGAGAGAATGTTTGAATTAGTCTCTTTTTGTCATACTGTGGATATTATTTTGATAACTACATGAATCCAAATATGTATTCTTGATGTGCAAGAATGATTCGACAATACTTGTTGTAGGCTACAGTGACTGTATGTCATATAAAGGTAGAGAATATGTATTTGACCTGCATGACCTTTGTTGGAGTTCAGGACCAGGAGGTCTATAATCTCTTTATCAATCTCCAGTCAGAGACGCAGCTGTGGAGCATCTATCCCAGCATCTATCCCAGCATGCTTCACTCTGGATATCCGGCCAAAACCAACTGATTCTGCACGTACTCAGGAATAACTCAGAAACAGCTTGACATTTGGCATATGGAGAAAATATATTGAATTTATAATTGAATTAGTGTGTAGAGAAATCTCTTTCAGGGACCTGTTTCAGTAAAACAGAACAACTTAGCGTGGTTCTCTCCCTTCACTACTGTGCCTAAGCCTTGGCTGTGGCAAGCGCCACACTTGGATTCCATTCACTATGATTGAAAGTGGGATTTATCGAAGTTAACGGTCATGCATTTGATTACGGCTAGCCAGAGATTTAACATAGCCAAGAACAAAAAGGCTGAGGCATATTTTCTTCTGCACATACAGTACCTTTTCACTTCAATGAGGTTAAATACACAGAAAAGTGTTAAAAATGTTAATCTTTTGTCGAATGATATAATGATAATTACTGTGTTTCCTTGACTATTATTTCATACCTCAGAATTCAGCTGAGTCCTGAGGGAAAACAACACAGGATACTGAATGACCTGGAGCATTTCTAAACGGCTCCATTTATTTCCACGCATGACGACTGGCTGGTTTTCTTAACTTGGCTCACTTCTATGGGCTGGGAAGCACTGGCGCTAGCCTTATTATTCCCCTCTTGCTTTCAATGTGTAATTTGATAAAGTTATTCATAACATTTCAGCGGACGCCTCTCCCCAGAGTTAGCGTGACATTGCTATTTGCAGAGGATAAATGCATTAGAGGATGGCCCACTGCTAGGAAATTGAGCATTCATATTTGCACTTGATGTGATGTATATAAACAGACAGATTTACAGGCTCTTGGCTTCTCTATTGATAACCAATGGGAAGAAGGCAGTTGGATGTCAGGGCAAAGCAGAGAGAGAGGGAGATATAATAATAATAACAATTCATTTGTGTTTTTTATCTGTTGGGAAGGAAGACTGCTGTTCGCTGTCTCTGGCTTTACAGCGGTGAGGCGGTAGGCGGCTATCAGCAGGAGCCCAGTGGCACAGCATCCGCACGGCCAGCTAATTTCACTCACAAGGCACGCAGATTTAGTCAGAGAGGAAACGCGGAAGAAAATGGAACAGAGGAACAACAGCGGGACAGTCCACAGACTTTAGCTGGCTAGATAGATCGATATGCTGCCTAGTTCTCCACACCAAAAAGGGTGAAGGCATTATGCTTGTAAGGCCCAATTGCTCTGAGAATCTGTTCACATACAGAATGGTAGAAAGGTAGAAATCCCCTTACCTGCACATACTAGCTTACCTGGAGGCATCAAAAGAATAGAGACAGTTCAAAACCAACGTATAACACACTAATAATGCATGCTGGAATCGTCATTTCACATAGCCTCCCACCATCTCTTTAAAGATATCTCAGCCCTGTCTCTTGGTCCGTTAGAATGAATGAACCATTTGACCAAGGTCTGTGGTGGTGGTGGGATAATCAACATAAAAGGCAAAGCCTAGGCCCTACATGTGCTAGGCTAGCTACATTCCAATTGATATGAGATGATGCAGGTTCACGTTTATTGGGATGAATCTTGTCCTGGAGGCCGAGCTGAGTGATTTCCACTAGATGGGCCAGCTGCAAACTTAAAATTGGCTATATATCGTAAAAATGTATACATTTTTTAACGCTTTTTAGTTTTAAATTAAGATAAGGATTAGGAATAAGGTTAGCAGTGTGGTTAGGGTTAGGTTTAAAATCTGATTTTATGACTTGGTGGCTGTGCCAGCTAGTGACAACATTGCAGAGCTGCCTCCAGTACATGAGTCATCCCAATAAATGCCAACTTGCTTCATTAACACCCGCTCACATTCAATACTGCCTGAGTGAGGTGCTATTTCAGTAACTCCGAACAGTGTGAGGTGTTGAGAGACGGGGAAGCCCCATAGGCACAGAGACAGCACTCTAACCCATGCTCTGCCCCCTATCTCCCTGTACCCCACTGACTGACTGGTTGGCAGAGAAGGTATCATATCCTGCCCAGTGTTTCCCCCGCTGACTGTGCTGACATTCTTCCCAGGTTCAAATGTCTTCCCGGTTGGCAGTCATCTCAGGTACACCCTCCAGTGTTTCTGTATTGAGGAGTTCTCCCCATTCTGCCTCAATACACACCAGTGTCTCACCATTTGCTAATGATTGTAATGTGTGTTCTTCCCCGTAAAATATGTTTTAACACCCCCATGCATCTATTATCTTATGCTAGCACACTCTGTTTACCTGATGGGGTAAATGGTGACAGGGTGTCCAAGGAGGGACAGAGCGTGGGGCGAAGGAACAAAATGTAACAAAATATAGCGGAGGCAGAGAGATGGAGGGGTGGATGGAGGGAAGAGCAGGCAGAGGAAGAAGTAATTAGACAGTGATTCATCCCCCTCTCTCTCCCTGTGGACTGGGTTTATTAATCAGGCTTTGATAAGAAGACAGTATTCATGCCCGTAGATGGTTGATGGCGGACACTGCTGCGTCCTCTCTACTTCTCCTTTTCCTCTACCCATCTTGGAGACACAGGCGTGACACGCAGCAGCAACGAAGCGGACGCTGCCTGGTGAAAGACACCCTGGCACTGCTGGAGACTTATTACCTGTGATGATCACACTCTGTTCCCTGCGTAGTCAGGCCCGCTGAGAGCCCTGCTCTAATGAACACCCATCAGTAGGAGAAACACGTCACTACAGGGGGTACACAGGCTGGCACGCAGGGAGGGAGAGATGGAGGGAATTGGGACGGAGGAAGGGAGGGATTGAATAAGCAGGCATCATTTGGAGGAGAGCATGGAAGAAAGTGGACAAGTGGGCATCATTCGCCCTTTTCACGTCATTGAGTGAACCCACTGCCCCTGCTCAATGCCCACTCTCGTCTTGGTCAATAAATAATCAAGGCAGGGAAATTGGAATACAAAGACGTCAGGACAAATGAATGACATAGAAATGGCTTGTTGTATAATAACAAGTTGCTTGTTTTACTGTGCAGACGGGCTAATCTGCAGTCAAAAAGTCGTCGCAATAGAAATCCTGCACGTCCTGATTGCCTTCGTAGTGTGTTGGATTACCTGCTCCAATCACAGAACCCTTTCCGCAGTCCCTTGAGTAATTGGCATGTAACTGCTTTCAACAAGCCTGTCTCCTATAGAATGAAGTGCTAATGTTGCATTACATTGCTCGGACCATTAGACCAGTGATCCTGTATTGCTGTTCCCCATCAACTTTATTGCTATTGTTCCTCATCACATTGAGTGATCTGCTCATAAATGCTTTCTGAGGTCTGAGCTAGGGGGCTGCTGGTTGCGCTGCTTGCTCTCATTACACCTTGGGCTTTGGACTGTTTAAGGCCTAATGAGGTGGATGGGAGCGCTGTTATGCCCCATCAGGGTCAGGGCGCATCTCAAATGCGAGACCCTTTACAGTCCCGCTCGGCTCCTCACTGTACGTTGTTGTTCTGTTCAATTACAGCAAACAGGCAGCATACGTTTGAGAGACAAAAGTCATTTCAGGGGTGGTTGGAGGGAGTTGTGGTGGTGCTGTGGCTCCTCTACCCGGGTTTATATAGGGTCAAACAAGCCTTGAGGTTGGTACACTACATGACCAAAAGTATGTGGACACCTGCTCATCAAACGTCTCATTCCAAAATCATGGGCATTAATATAGAGATTGTCCCCCCATTTGCTGCTATACCAGCCTCCATTCTTCTGGGAAGGCTTTCCACTAGATGTTGGAACATCGGGCACTGATGTCGGGCACTGATGTTGGGCGACTAGGCCTGGCTTGCAGTCAGCACTTCAATTCATCCAAAAGGTGTTCAGTGGGGTTGAGGTCAGGGCTCTGTGCAGGCCAGTCAAGTTCTTCCACTCCGATTTCGACAAACCATT
The DNA here is from genome assembly GCA_030435695.1 of Brachymystax lenok tsinlingensis. Taxonomy (NCBI): domain Eukaryota; kingdom Metazoa; phylum Chordata; class Actinopteri; order Salmoniformes; family Salmonidae; genus Brachymystax; species Brachymystax lenok. The sequence goes on from CM059787.1 coordinate 27,160,835, forward strand.
TCTGTATGGACCTTGCTTTGTGCACGGGGGGGGATTGCTGAAACAGGAAAGGGCTTTCCTAAACTGTTGCCACAAAGTTGGAAGCACAGAATCGTCTAGAATGTCATTGTATGCTGTAGCGTTAAAATGTTTCTTCACTAGAACTAAGGGGCCTAGCACAAACCATGAAATACAGCCCCAGACCATTATTCCTCTTCCACCAAACTTTAAAGTTGGCACTATGCATTGGGGCAGGTGGCGTTCTCTTTTCTGTCGGACTGGCAGATGGTGAAGCGTGATTCATCACTCCAGAGAACGTGTTTCCACTGCTCCAGAGTCCAATGGCAGCGAGCTTTACACCCCTCCAGCCGATGCTTGGCATTGCACATGGTGATCTTAGGCTTGTATGCGGCTGCTCGGCCGTGGAAACCCATTTCATGAAGCTTCCGACGAAAAGTTATTCTGCTGACGTTGCTTCCAGAGGCAGTTTGAAACTCGGTAGTGAGTGTTGCAAACGATTCCACTAAATGAAAGGGGTGTCCACATACTTTTGTATATATAGTGTATTTCAATGAACTTCAGTATATTGATTATCGTATTGCAGTTCATATATTGCCTAATGATTGCCATTGTGTATATAAGAGTGGCAGAAGAAGAAGACTGCAGACAACATTATGTGCTAGTGTGTCAAGTGAGAAATAGAATATCAGCAACATATGTAAACGAGACTATTGTTTCTTCTGCTTTTCATTGACTTATGCCTGAGAGCTCTCCTCTTCCATCTCCAGTACCTGATAACAATCCCATCATGCTCAGATTATAGACCATCTGATCTCAGTCCAGCCTCTGAAGGTGCAATATACAGTATCACTAGCCAACACAGCACACAGACTGATCCTAGGCCAGGACCATAAAGAAAACCATATGTCATAGTCAACAGACTTACACCGGGCACAGACTGGTCTGAGAGAAGAACTTAAAGAGATCCATCTGTCCAGTGGACTGGAATATAACAAGGCAATTTGGAAGCGGAGAGTTTTGATTGATAGAGTTCCTTCGAGTCCCCATCTTCCAAATGGCACATTATCAATCTTAACTAATTAAATTGCCCTCCACTGGGCCACCTGTGTATTACTAAAGAACTGTCTCAACCACATGTTGCCTTGGTATTGATCTGGGGTTGGCATTACAGCATTATGCTCCTGCTCCGATGGAGAAAGAAGCTATGTTTGAATACAAAGAGAAACCTGATGGTTAGAGGAGAAGAGAAGTAATTAAACAAACAGAGAGTCAGCATGCTGTCCTGTCCTCAGATGAACTGGCTGAAACCGGATAGTGGCCCTCTATCCTTCTACAGACTGTTATGACAATCTCCATAAGGAATTGCCGGGGCTGAGCAATGTTTTGGACACATCTTTATGGTATAGTGAATGTGAGTAATGTTATGTTTGGCCTGCTCTCTGGCTGACTCCCGCTCTCCCGTAGTAATGGGCTGCTTGAGATTTGTTGACTGCGGGAGGCTAAGACACTAAAGTGCTGTGGAATACCGGACTCCGTAGCCCCTCTCTGTAGTTCTCCCTCCACAGGTTCCAGGGAATAGATTGCCCTGCTCCGTGTTTACATAGCAAAAGGAAATGATTGGATTTGTCATATATGTCCTGCTGAGTGAATCAACCCAATGTTTCTCCATTTCATATTGATTCATACTTCTGGTAATGAGAAGAAAATGGTTGAAAAAGAAAGTTTGGAATTTCTGACTTAATGTTTTTATCTACTTACCCCTCTAAGGTTATATAAAGATTTCCAAAACGCTTGGTTGTGATTATTCAGATGCTTTGCTCAAGTTATTCCTCTGAACGTAAATTGACTCAATTCACTATTGTCCAAATTGAATCACCAAATGACCAAGTTGCTAGTCCAAATGACCCATAGCAGGGATGCTTAGAGAGTGGGACAGAGAGGCACACACAGGTGTCTGTACTCCTAATGTAAGAGTGACAGCATTAGAGCATTAGCTATAATGGACGGAATGACTCTGTTCTGTCACAGCAGTATTCTTTTCCCTAATATAAACTTTTCCCTTCCAATTTTGGCATCAGATTTGAAAATAGCTTTTTGTCTTCTGCCTCCCAAAAGAAAGAGCTTGCTGTAAAGGCTATATGGTAAATGTTTCAATGTTTTGTCACCTGTTTAATTCTAATGATTTACAATTATACATTATTTGGATCGAATGTGAACAATTAATTGATTGATAAGTGTATTAAAGATACAAATTAACTTCTCTAACCAAGCAGCATATTATATTCATTAGAAGTGTGATTCTCACCTTTCATGTGCTTTCCCATTTTGGTTGGGCTTATTCTGCATGTATTATCAATGTGCCACACTGCATTTGTGCCTTGCTTTGTCGTTGACTAATTGGATGCCCTTGGGGATCTTTGAATGTACACCAGAGCTTGAACTGCTTGATTTGACTGGAATAGCCTACTTGTGAAACAGTAGTGTCAAAATAATATGTGTAAAATAGTTTTTCTTGTGCAGAGTTAGACAGGTGAATTTGATTCAAAATACGACAATTGACTTTCGTACTGTACATCTGACATCCTTTTGTTTATAGCTGCCCTCATTAGGACTATGTAGGGAATAATATTCCATTGACATAGTTATGATATCATAAATGTCATGGTCTGGGTAGAAATAGGATTTATGCCAGTCCTTCTTGAGTTGTGTCCAAGTTCTTTACAGTAGAATGACAGTCTTCTTTGTCCTAAAATGTCATTATAGAGCAGGACAATTCCACAATATTTATTAGCCGTGAAATGTCCACACATCTGTGCCATCACACACCACCAAAACACATTAGACACCTGTTTACTTATGAAAACTCTTTGTCCTAAGTCGGAAAGAGGGCATACAGGAAAATTACATAACTGCATTATTCTTATTTTGTGTAGAATGTGGATTCCAAAAGGCTTTAGATATAAGGCCAAGTGTCCTTTACCCTAAAAACACAAAAATATGGATCTTGAATTTTATGTATTTTGAACACTTTTTTCCAGTTGATGTGGGCGTTTCTGTCACCGGATGTTATTCATCAACTTCCATGAGAGATATATGCCATAAAATAATAAAATTTAAAACATATTTGGTCATTATTTTATAGTCCTAATTAAATTCTCTGTCATTAATAACGTTGTTTTCCTGATTATTGTATGTATTATTCTTTTATTTAAGATTTTCTGTGTGTCCCTGATACTGTATCACTTTCCACACTGTTTTTTGTAATTCTCCATTTAAGAAAACAACTCCATCATACAAGAACACCACATTCAGGAAGTGTCATAGTTTCTTTGGTGGGAAAACAATTATGCAAAGCTGAATATAAACACTCGGTTCAGGTTGTCAGTCTGTCCCACTTACAAATATCCACCCTGCTAGGCTACATACTTATTTCTAAATGTTCAAATCTGTTTGATAAAGAAATCCTGTTCAAGTGTTCAACATTATGCTAGCAAAATTTTGTTCACTCACAGAGCTGTGGCTAATTTAGGCTCCAAATTACCACCCTGTTAGATTCCATCCTGTTAGGATTATGCACGTAACAGGTTGGAAAATGCACCAGAAAAAATTAAGTGCCAGAGCTTGACCAATATGTTTTTCTGAAAGTCAAACGTCCTTTTTCTGATAGAATATACAGTACCAGTCAAAAGTTTGGACACACCTACTCATTCAAGGGTTTTCTTTATTTTTATTATTTTCTACATTGCAGAATAATAGTTACGGCATCAAAACTATGAAATAACACATATGGAATCACGTAGTAACCAAATACATTTTATATTTGAGATTCTTCAAAGTTGCCACCCTGCCTTGATGAGAGATTTGCACACTCTTGGCATTCCCTCAACCAGCTTCATGAGGTAGTCACCTGGAATGCATTTAAATTAACAGGTGTGCCTTGTTAAAAGTTAATTTGTGGAATTTCTTCCCTTCTTAATGCGTTTGAGCCAATCAGTTGTGTTGTGACAAGGTAGGGGTAGTATACAGACGATAGCCCTATTTGGTAAAATACCAAGTCCATTTTATGGCAAGAACAGCTCAAATAAGCAAAGAGAAACGACAGTCCATCATTACTTTAAGACATGAAGGTCAGTCGCAAAAAACATCAAGCGCTATGATGAAACTGGCTCTGATGAGGACAGCGACAGGAAAAGAAGACCCAGAGTTACCTCTGCTGCAGAGGACAAGTTCATTAGAGTTACCAGCCTCTGACATTTGCAGCCCAAATAAATGCTTCACAGAGTTCAAGAAACAGACGCATCTCAACATCAACTGTTCAGAGGAGACTGCGTGAATCAGGGCTTCATGGTCGAATTGCTGCAAAGAAACCACTACTAAAGGACACCAATAAGAATAAGAGACTTACTTGGGCCAAGAAACACGAGCAATGAAAATGAGACCGGTGGAAATCTGTCCTTTGGCTGATGAGTCCAAATTTGAGATTTTTGGTTCCAACCGCCGTGTCTTTCTGAGACACAGAGTAGGTGAACGGATGATCTCCACATGTGTGGTTCCCACCGTGAAGCATTGAGGAGGTGTGATGGTGTGGGGGTGCTTTGCTGGTGACACTGTCAGTGATTTATTTAGAATTCAAGGCACACTTAACCAACATGGCTACCACAGCATTCTGCAGCGATAGACTATCCCATCTGGTTTGCGTTTAGTGGGACTATCATTTGTTTTTGAACAGGACAATAACCCAACACACCTCCAGGCTGTGTAAGGGCTATTTGACCAAGAAGGAGAGTGATGGAGTGCTGCATCAAATGACCTGGTCTCCACAATCACCCGACCTCAACCCAATTGAGATGGTTTGGGATGAGTTGGACCGCAGAGTGAAGGAAAAGCAGCCAGCAAGTGCTCAGCATATGTGGGAAGTCCTTCAAGACTGTTGGAAAAGCATTCCAGATGAAGCTGGTTGAGAGAATGCCAAGAGTGTGCAAAGCTGTCATCAAGGCAAAGGGTGGCTACTTTGAAGAATCTCAAATACAAAATATATTTTGATTTGTTTAACCCTTTTTTGCTTACCACATGATTCCATAAGTGTTATTTCATAGTTTTGATGTTCACTATTATTCTACAATGTAGAAAATAGTAAAATTAAGAAAAACCCTTGAATGAGTAGGTGTGTCCAAACTTTTGACTGGTACTTTATCTATTTTTCAAGGTATACTTTTTCTCTCCAAACGTTATGAGGTCCAAAAGGCACCGTATGGTAGGAATGGTGTTTTAGGAAAAACCCTGTTAGCTGTCGTTACGGGGTCATTTCAGACTGGTTAGTGGTCATGTGATGGCAGAAAGGGGAAAAACTCAGCGTCCTTTCTGCCCCCATTACCCGACCAGTGGTGTTCAGAACCACAACGAGTCCCCGACAGGCTGATGATATCCACTTAGGTTTCACAGCCATGTCGGGGGAATGAAAAATGGATGACCTCATGAGCGAAAGCCTGTTGTCCCCGTCCAGCAACACCTCATGAAGCAGGTTTCCACATCCAAGGTCCTGGCTGAGCCGTGTGTTTACTGGGTCTCTCTACCCTGGCTGTGCTAACCCAGAATCTGCACAGTTTCCGTCTGCCTGCCATCTTCAACCCATTACATGAGTCATCATCAAGACATTGGGTTAATTCTGCTGTATTCCAAGTGTGTATTAAGACATAAAGGCGGGGTCGGTAATGACAAGAATCTCTCATTACGCTTGTAAAAGTTGAGGAAATAGAGTCGCAATTACCTCCTTGAAGTTCATGAGAGAACAGATATCCTGTGTGTTCTAAGGGTTGTGATTGAGTGAGGGGTGGAGTAAGTTTCCAGACGTTGATGAGGTAATATGTTTGTAAGAAAGGAACCTAAGGTAAATGCAACCTTCCTACTGGGCACACACCGGTTGAATCAACGTTGTTTCCATGTCATTTCAATGAAATTACGTTGAACCAATGTTGAATTGACGTCTGTGCCTAGTGGGCTTTCTCTCCTGAGTCTTCAGATTCATACTCTTTCTCAAACACAGGTTTTCATTTTATAGAAGCTGCAGGGTATATGATAGGAATATAAAGACAGAATAGGTTTTCTAGTGTACATTATTGTAGGTGTAACAGGAAATCAATGTGATGTATTACAACGCGCACATTTCACATGTAATTCATCAGCATGACACATGTATGTGCTTTCATGAGGAAATTAATGTTTGCCTCTTGTTCATATTCGGAGCGTATGCTGCATATGTCTGTGTACACATGCCTCAGTCATCGCTCTTCGGCTTTGACAGAATAATGAAAATGAAACCGTGTTGTCAAACAGAGAGGACTGGTGCCAGGTCTCTGGACTGGAGGAGTGATGCTCCCATAAATCATCAGCAGTGAGAGAAGAAACGTGTGATTATCTCCCGGCGTTTGCCATGTTCTTCTCCACGGATGTTATTGTGCAATTCCAGCTGCTCAGGCATGGTCAATTAATTCCTCCATGTTCGTATGTGCTCCTAGGCCTGGGCAACCCTGCCTGGGTTTCTCTCCATCCAAAGATAAATCTGGGACCTCTGGGTCCAAAGCCTCTTCTTACTGAAGCACGCTGGCTTGTTGTCATTCACACAATGGGACTTGAGGCCAGGTAAGATGGATAATGAGAAATGGATCTTAGATGTGTTACAGGAAATGTAATTTCATTCCACGAATGTGTGTTTGTGAGAGAGAGGGACATTTATATGGGACTGTAGGAGTGTGCGTCTCTGTGTGTGTCTACAATTTTTACAAAGTGGCTCTCACTGAATGTGTTTTCCTTCCATTCTTCATAAAATTCAACCTGTCATGTTGTCAACCCATAGAATCCTAGAGCATAGTTTCACATTCCTGCACTGACCAATATATTCCATACTCCTGTATGATAAAGCTGCAATGTTACATTTTTGGGCGACCTGACTAAATTCACATAGAAATGTAAGTTATAGATCTGTCATTCTCATTGAAAGCAAGTCTAAGAAGCGGTAGATCTGTTCTATGTGCGCTATTTAGTTTTTACGTCTTTTACTTTTGTTTTTGCACACCATCTTCAAACAGCTGAAAATACAATATTTTTGGTTAAGGAAAATATATTTCACAGCGGTTAGATGGTACAATTATTCTCTACACTCAACTTGCTTGTCTTGTCACATAAACTGAAATTAGGCAAGCTATTCGAAATGTAGCAACCAGGAAAAGCAGAGCGATTTCTGCATTGTAACATATTTCATTGCTTATGCTAGACACATGATTTACTAATGTGAACATACGTCCTATATTCTCAAAGCAAATCAATAGTTGAAAGAGTATGTACTGTGGTGGTGGTGGCTCTGTGTGTGTGACAGCAGCGTTGCCTCCGTGTCCTTCCCTTGGGAGAGACCTGTGGCCTGGGGTCAGGTTATAATAAGGTGAGGCTACGCTTCTCTCTGCCTCTTACCCTTGTTTAATTCCCTCTGATGTCACCCTGCGCCTCCAGAGCGTTCCTCAATCTCGCCGGAAGAGCCGGGGCTCAGACCCTCGTCTCGGAATGTCAACGAGGAATGTCGTGTCATGACCACCTGGAGGGGAGGTCTGTGAATGAATAATGAATAGGAGAGGAATGTGTTTTCTTATGACAATGCGATCCGCACAGAACCCCGCTCTGAGTGAAAAAGTGCTCTTGAATTAAATTTGGGTTTTAGAGAATCGTTTAGAGTTGGAATACTTAGACAGAGACTGGCCTCGCATACCAGGGTGCACATGGCCATTGAAAAAGACCAAACAGAAATATGTCTGAGAATGGGTCTTATTGTGCCGTAGTCTGGCACAGCGGTAACACTCCTGACTCCGGACCACGCATAGCCCCATGGCGACGGAGGTTGAGCCCTGTCTCGCGCACTCAGTCTTTGCCCCTCCCACTGTCTATCCCCTCTCTGTATTTCCAGAAGAAAAAAAGAAAAAAGCATCTTATTTGAATACCTGGCGTTGATTTCGGATATTCATGTTTGCATAGAGTAAGGATACAGTCAGAGACTTGACTTTTGTCTCCTATTGAAGAATCTACATTTGGAAATCTTGAAAGGTGACTAAACACTCTACTGAAATGTGTCGTCACATTTTTCAGTCTAATTAATGTTCCAGTCTAAATCCTTAGTCTGTTGTAAAACAGATTAATATTCACAACAAACAGGAGGCTTTTATAATGACAATCAAATGACAAATAGAAGCAACAAATGGCTCCATTACCAGCTCAAGACACATGACCCTCTCTGTTTATATTAAAAACATGGCCTCTTCCCAAACTCAATTACCCAGGCTCCCCCACACACAGACACAGACACTTGGAGAGAGTTTATCTCAGCTCCACACAAGACATTCATTAGTGTCCAAACACTCAGCTAAGCCCCACTCTCTATCTTAGAATCATTTGGCGGCCAAAATGGTTCAGATTGGGTCTAATGAACGCGGAGGAAATTACAGACAGTCCCTGTAAGTAGGACACAAAACACAATAGTAATAACCACAGAATATGCAGGATCACAATTGTGAGTAGTGAGTTCATCTGAGTCTGTGTTACTTAATGAATCCTCCCCCTCTATGCTCCCTCTGATGCTTCACTGGAGTCCCATTTGGTGATGATTATTTTTGTTTTTCCGTTCCTATGAAGCATAGAGAGAGCAGAGGGGATCACAGTGTTGAGTTTTTTACTCTTTTATCAGTCAAATATCAGATATGGTCTGGTCCTCTCCCTGGCAGTGAGTGGGTTGGCCATCCCTCACCTCCAGGGCCCGTCTCTGATGGAGAGACAAAGACAGAGACACAGACAGCTCACCTCATCTCCTGCTCGCTTTGAAGACTGCCTGCCTCTGTAAAGATACAGCTCCGAAAATCAATTCCACATTGACCTCTTCTTTGCTCCTCTGTTCTTCTGAGACACACGATTGGTCATGCTCGCTGAACGCTGAGTAGATTGTTTTAGAAACGTAAACACATTTGGGCTGTGTTTACAAAGACAGCCCAATACTGCCATTTCCCCACAAATTGGTCTTTTGACCAATCAGATCAGCTCTTTTGCCAATAATTGGGAAAAATATCAGAATCGGGCTGTCTGTGTAAACGCATTTACCTACGCATCTTGTGACCAATTTATAGAACCTGCAGTTGCTTGTTGATGTTCATGCCCAGGTTAAATGTATGTATGCCTCGCACAATGCCAGATCACAATGCTGTCAAGACTCAGCTACTGGCCACCCATCTCAACCGAGCTCTGAAGCCTTTGCCCCCTCTCCCCTTCTCCCTCTGTAATTGTTTTGGCAGCCTAGGATCATAATTGACACTCAGGACATGAATGTTATCAGGCATGGCAGGTTGACCTTTGCGGAGTAACAGCCAATAGATTTTCCACGTAAGGCGTGTGGCAGGCATTGACAATAATGTCTACGCGTCGGGCCAGGCTCTCTCCTGGATTACCTGATAATGTCCCATCCCCATGCATAATTAGATTGACATTTCTCACTAATAGCCCTAGCCTCCGTAATTGCTAGATCTGGTTAATTCTAATATCCGGGGTGATAATTTAAATGATCACATTGCCGGCCCGCATATGGCAGGGTATTTATCTGCCCCGAGGAACATTACAACATAATGTCCTCCTGATGTCTATTGAATGTTTATTGACTGCCTCCGCGGCAGAATTTTTATGTTCTTCACACAATCAAATTAGTCCTCATAAGCGCCGAAACATGAGCATAACATTTTTGACACCGTAACTCACATGTAAGCATAGAAATACGCTGCAACCAGAATCATCCCACCATGTCTAACCAAGAAACATTGGGCCATTAGAAACAGGCATAATCTCCTTCGCTTAAAGTCCTACTCCAGTCTCCTTTTTAACTCATTTAGGCACATCTCAATAGGTGGTCCAGGTATGACATCACATGACACAAGTGTGGGGGGGCTTTCCTCTTGTGTCCTTTATTGTTACCGCAAGCAAGGGGCGAGGCCAATGACATCACACCAGACCATCAGACTAACTCCCTGAACGTAAAAAAACAACACTATTTTGCTCAAAATATAATAGTACATTACTGTATTTATATGTGGGATATTGTTTTTCAACAGGAAAAGTAAAAGAATTGCTGGAGTGTGTACAGTATTTAATGAAATTCAGTGGATGAACTCCTTTTCTCCTTTTTATCTCTCCTTCTCTCTCGGCTTCTCTCTCTCTCCTCCCAGTATCTGCACTGTCTTCCCCAAGTGACTGAACTCATCAGGTCTGCTTCAGGAGGGGTGGGGTGGTGGAGCGGGAGAGAGGTGCTCTCCCAGTCTCAGTGTCGGCGGGAGCAGTCTCTTATTCATATGTATACACTCGTGCTGCTTGCCCTGGTGTGAAATGATGGGTCATTCCAGCGCAACATGGAGTCAGAGGCAGAATCGCAGATCATCTACTCCGCATGACTGGGCTCAATGAATGAGAAAGTGAGAGGGAGAGAGAGAGAGAGCAATGGAGATAGGGGAAGGGAGAGAATGTGAGAGGAAAGGCAAGAGAAATGCTAAGAAAGTGAGAAAGAGGGGAATGGAGAACTGAGAACGGAGAACGGAGGAGGGAGAGAGACTGGGGAGTGCAAGTCAGGGTGGGAAGAAGAAAGGGAAAGAACATGTGACCAGTATTGTTGATCAAGCTGAGAGTGGCCATGCAAACACTCTCACTACCTCAGTGTACTTCAATAGAGCTACACAGACCCTCACATAATGCACACCAGGGGCTCTTACCCACTCCAGGGAATGACATCACACTCTCTTACTGACTCACCCATGCACACATCATGCCTCACACACTGTGTCCTGGCCAAGGCAGACAGACAGACACCTTCGCACACACACACAGAACACCCACCCAACCCCTCGAAACACTCCCCATCCTTCACGCTCGGTGCCCTGCTGAGGCCTCTGTCAGCCGTGACTGACTGTATGACAGGGTTGGGGGGACTTGGTTATGAGTCATGCCTGGGCATGTGGCCTCTCAGCTGGGTACCTCAATGCTACACCTGGGTACCCTGGCTGGCAACCAGAGATGGACAAGATGCTTGGCAAAGAGTGGCATCAGAGAAGTGCTTGAATGATATTCAAAACTGAACAGAGAGGTGAAAAGATTATTCAAGGAGGAAAATTATAAATATGTATTGCAGTCGGAGTGGCTGACTTTTAATATGAACTCTGTATAACACAGATGTGTTTGGTAGGCAGCGTTGCATGCACTTCCTGAAAACAATCAAGAAAAAATATGAAAGTTAAGATTGAGTTGAGATTGTTCTATGGAGATGTTTCGTCAGAGTGATGTTGGTGGCAGAGCTGATCGCAGGTTTAGAGTTCTGTAAAGCTAGTCTGTATTGAGGACAGGACCCATGTGGCTGGTCAATGCAGCTCCTCTTTAGCTTTTTAGCTTTGTATCTATCAAATGACAGCCAAGCAATAGGCAAGGTTTCCCATTTACATGTACACGCTGTTTACTACTTAACCAGCTGTTGAACTCTGCAGGAACAAAACCTGAGACCTTCTACCACCACTGATGGTGAGATGAATCAACAGTGAATAATGATAGTTTAGTTAGGTTAACACCAGTTGCAGTGCAAGACATGCACACACACACACACACACACACACACACACACACACACACACACACACACACACACACACACACACACACACACACACACACACACACACACACACACACACACACACACACACACACACACACACACACACACACACACACACACACACACAGGAGAATAGCCAAGTGTGGAGATTTGAAAGTAGATATGGGACCATATTGACACTAATGCTGTGTTATGGCCATGGACCCCGGGTCATTGTCAGTGAAACAAACAGAGACAGCGAGGCCTCAGATGCTGCTAATCTAATCACCGTCAGCACACTCACTGTGTCACAGCTGGGAGAAGACAGGAAGAAGACAGGACAGGGACATAGGCCTTTGGAACAGGGGCCAGGCCAACACCTGAGCCCCTGCCTGGCACAGAACCCTCAGTCCCTCCACAGAGACAACCTGAGACACAACCTCTAACTCATGTCTCGTTAAGTCTTCGCCATGTACTGCAGTCACTGCTGTCTTGTGATTAACGTGTTACTGATCGATAGCGTCCAAAAAATATTTTCTATGTATCTCTCTGGCAACAATGCTAACAGTAAGACCAATACCAGTAGTAACTAGTAGCAGCAGAGGTATAGGGATCTTAATAAATAAGAATACACCTTTTCCCCTTATATCCCAGCACACAGATCAAGAAAGACGTTTTCTAATGTTGAATTGTGCATTACATGGTGACAAATACACATTGATTTCATTTTTAAAGATAGATTGCAAGCTATATTAGATCAAATCCAGATAGGAACTATTATCTTAGCAGTAGACCTAAATCACACATTCGATACGTTTGACAGACGTAGCAATAAAAAAGGCAAATTCAAGGAGGCTGAAAAAGGTCATCTCTACAAATTATTTCCAGGACACCTACAAAATACAATACATTTTTTCTCAAAGTAAGAAAAGCTATTCAAGAATTGACTACATTTTTATTTCCAAAAATGCACTCAACAATTTGCTGGGTTAAAAAATTCCATGACATAGTGATATCGGATCATCCACCTGTATCATGATTAATTACACAAACAGAAAATACACTTAACGACAGAATATGGAGAATGAACAGAGTGCATCTTCAAGTCCCGTAATAAATGAAATATGTAAATGAAAAATGTAAACCTTTACCATTACAAATATAAACATAGAGGACAGAGAAAAGCCGATCCCCGAAATACTTTGGGATGCTTTTAAGGCGTACATTAGGGAAATGATCATCTCATACTCGGAAAAATTTAAACCTGAGTTAGAAATAAAAATGTAAGTAAAAGAAAAATAAATCTTAAAAAAATACCATAAAAAATCTTCACAAGGTAAAGAAGAACATACAATTGTTTTTAATTTAAGCACGAATATGATCTTTTACTTTTGAAGAGAGCCAACAACTACAGGTTAAACTCAAATAAAGCATACTACTTAATTGCAAATAAACCTGGTAAACATCAAATCAAATCAAAGTTTATTTGTCATGTGCGCACAATACAACAGGTAGCGAGGCTATATACAGTAGCGAGGCGACATACAGACACTGGTTAGTCAGGCTGATTGAAGTAGTATGTACATGTAGCTATGGTTAAAGTGACTATGCATATATGATGAACAGAGAGCAGTAGCAGTAGTGTAAAAAAGGGGTTGGTCGGGTGGTGGGTGGCGGGACACAATGCAGATAGGCAGCCCTCACAAAACGAATACACACCTAACCAGTTAGAATTTTAAAAGATAAAGATACAAATGCGTTAATTAGAAACAACAACAACGCAATATATAGGTTCTATGAAAGTTCTTGCAGTTTGGGGTTTTAGGCTGGGTTTCTGTATAGCGCTTTGTGACATTGTCTGATGTAAAAAGGGCTTTATAAATAAATGTGATTGATTGATATATAAATCAGAATTAAACAACTGATCCTACATCCTTCTTAGACTCAACAACCCTGAAGCAAATATCAGCAGACAAAAAATTATCACTAAAAACAGAGACCACCCAAAGATAAACATTAGACACCGCTAAAACATTCACGCAGAGAAAAGCACCAGGAATGGCCGGTCAATTTAACATTTTGGGACAAAGTAGCGCCCCTATTTACACAAATGTCAACACACGTCACTCAATTCAGTACTTCCTAGTTCATGTATCAAAGAGTTATTTCCGTTATTTTAAAATCAGCTGATTACAGATCCCTAAATTGAATAATTCGCGACAACAAAATAATAACAAAGCTCAGTTTTTCCCATTGAGACCGTGTCTGTGCATTGATCTAGGTCTTGCAAAACTAAACATGGCGGTGTTCTCCTTACCAATCTCACTAGAATAAAGACCATCATTCCTGTCATTATTGAAAGAGATTGTGATTATACCTCACATCTCAAAATAGGACTTCTTAATGTTAGATCCCTCACTTCCAAGGCAGTAATAGTCAAAAAACTACTCACTGATCATAAACTTGATGTGATTGGCCTGACTGAAACATAGCTCAAGCCTGATGAATTTACTATGTTAAATGAGGCCTCTCCTCCTGGTTACACTAGTGACCATGCACGTCCCGCAAAAGTGGAGGTGTTGCAAAAATCTATGACAGCTAATTTCAATAAATCATTTAAAAAAATGACTGTGTTCTCATCTTTTGAGTTTCTAGTCATTTTAGTCATTTAGCAGACGCTCTTATCCAGAGCTACTTACAGTTAGAGCATATCTTAAGATAGCTATGTGGAACAACCACATATCACAGGCATAGTAAGTAGACTTTTACTTATTTTAATGTGATGACTGTTATTTATCAAATCAACTAACTATGTTTAATTGTTACCCAATTAAATTAATCATGTAACAACTAACTCATTAGGAATTTGGTGCACCACGTAAGAAGTTGTTTATAGAGTTACCATCTTCCAAATTACTCTAAAAGATATGTTATATATCGGTAACAGTCCCTTATTAATCATTACCTCATATCAGTCTCATTCTGAACGTTGCAGACTTCTTGAAACTGCACAAACCCGAGTCTTACTGATCATTCCGTACCACACAAATTGATTAGATTATTTATTTACTAACTAACTAAATGATAACACAGGATACACACACACACACACACACACACACTGTATAGGTTATTGATTAGAAACTTAATACCATGAAAACAGGTCCCTAGCGGACTAACACAATATGATACTTGTTACAAAAGATGGAAAGTTAAAGAGAGAGAGAGAAAGTGAGAGAGAAAGAGAGACAACACTTGGATACATTTGGGAACTACACTCACAGTAATCCTAATACCTTACCCGGAACTGCCGACCGTTTGGGTAAGAAGTAATGCATGTATTTACATGTTTTTGTAGTTTTTTGTTTTGTATGTTGAAGGTCTTTCTTCGTCGTGTATCTAGGTTGGACCCAGGCCTTCGTGAAAAGGGTTCCTTTGGGCCTTCTCCTTCGTTCGTAAGTGTAAGACTCTGATTGTCCACAAGAGGTCACAATGTCCTTCTTCTTAGTTGTCTGTGTTTACTTTCACTTGTTCTGAGGACAGCTAATCCACCGTGTCAATGATCCCCAGAGTTGTGATGAGAGCAGTATAGTTGACAATGATTTGAAGAGAATAGCCGGATGGTCCTACTTAAATTCCCTTACTTAGATACAGTACTTAGAACAGCTACTCAGCCGTAACATTGGTTGTTAGAGGCTGCTTTGTCGTCTTCCCCTCATGTTGATTTTCAGGGTCCTGACCAATGGAGACCTAGCTGCAGCTTGAGTCCTCTAGTCTTAAGTTCTAGGACCACTTGTACATGCCCAGCTGCAGACTGGCAAGGTCTAGTCGTCTTTATCTTCTTCAACTTGTGTGGAGATTCAAAGTTCTAACCATTTTCAGCCGTGTAGCAACAGCTACACGTTTTCTGGTCTTAGCGTTTCAACCATTTGTAATGTTTAGCTCATGTTTCACGTCTGCTGGTCTGTGTGCGTATGTTTGTGTGCGTCTGTATGTTGTCTTTTGTATGTGTATGTTTTGTATTGTTAGAATTGTTTAAATAAATAAAAAAAATACAAAAAAAGTAAGCCCGATACTAGAGCCATGGAGTGTGGATGAGCCACAGCTGGTGTTTCCTCTGCTTTCATATGCAGCTCATTACAAGGGCAGAAGATTCCCAGCCACTGTGTTGGTCACAGTCTGTGATCCACGAGGCTGATGGAACCCTGCTGAGGCCAGAAACACACACACACACACACACACCCACACACACACACCCACACACTCACACACCCACACACACACACACTAAGCTTCATGCACTGCTAGTTACTCAAAATGGAAACAAGATCATGGGCAATCTTAGTAAAGGAAACCCCTTGACCCCTCACTGTTGTGTAGATAACACAGCCGTGTCGGTCAGGTGTGTGTTTGTGTGCTTGTTCTCAGCTTACAATCCTCATGGTTTTTGCTCATACTGTTAGTGAAAGGCGTGGGTTTTTCTTTGTTGTGTCATTGTCACTGTTGTGCTTTGGCGCTGTTTGTTGTGTTGTTATGTTCAGTCAGAAACCAGTCTGTTTTCATTGACTCTCACTGAGATGTGGTTGCCACGAATGCACCCCTTCGGAGCTCCCGTAACCAAGGAGCCGGCCATACCGCAGTGGCACGCAAACCCTCCACTCGCTGGGGAGCGTGGTCGTCGTCATGGCAACAACATGAAAGTGCCATTGTGGTATGTGGAGGGCTATCGGTCATGACTGGCGGATGCTCCTCAGAGCGGGGTTCGCCTCAGCTTCCATTAGCCCAGGGAGAGAAATCATCCCAGTATTACAGGAGCCAGCAAGGCTGCAGTCAACACTAACTACACTAACAACACTGCTGCTGGGTTAACTAATAGAGCAGCACTCAGACATCACTAAGAGCTGCTCTTAAAGGCAGGTACCTATGTCACCAAATGGATCAGGGGTCACACTAATAGGCTATGAGTCATTTTAGATGGACCACTAAAAGGCCATTTGTTGGTCTGGTGGAGATGGAGACTTGTGATATGGGGTCTGGTTCTATAGAGATCCTGCTAGAGTACTCTTAGCACCATATCCACAAATACAGTCAAGAGAACACCAGTGTTTCACACAATAGAGCTTTAGTTAGCCTAAAAGGCTGGTATTGATATGAGCTGTCACTTAGGTTGACATGAATCAATAATTTTGCCCTGGATTAAAATAGGTTACACGTGTCAATGCTTATAATGGATATTTTACCAGCACAGTACTGTGCCACTCACACCTTTGAGAGCGTGAGCTCCGCACCTCTCCCAACCAAACATCTCAATTTATGCCACAGCATGGTGAATGCATGCTTGGTGCTTCTATTAATATACCTTGTATTCAGGGGAGAGAGCACTTTTCTGTGAAAGGCAGACTCCTTTTTGGTGAGAAAGCAAGCTTCTCTCTGCATGGTGAAATGAGGCTGATTATATATCTGAAGGCTGCTCTCCAAGCACAAGGCGAGAGAGAGATAAGGAGAAAGAGCGAGCGAAATAGAAAGACAGAGAGAGAGAGCAAAATGAAAAGCTAGGCTGAGAAAGACAAAGAGAGTAAGAGAGAAGGGCAGAGAGAGGGGAAGAAAAAGGTGGAGAGAGGTTTCTCGTCTCGGTACATCTCCGAGCTTGGCGTGCTGTAATGGACATGAAGTGTTTATATCACATGGCTAAACCTGTTAGGTCCAGATTTAAGGAGATTAACATCTCCGGGGGAAACCTCGCCAACACCAACTGTCAGATATGGGCTCCCAGGCACTGTCTGTCTCTTTCTCTCTCTTCCTCACGCATGCAGGCAGGCACGCATATATACACACACCTACGAACACTGCACATTTGATACTGCATGTACCTATTTAAGAGTTTGATCATGGGCACTTTCTATATTATTTCTACCCAGGGCTGCTACTTTTCTCTGCTCCCAATAAGCTCCCTGCCCCACATGCAAACAGTCATGGAGGACTGGATATGGCCCGAGTCTGGTCCAGTGTTTGCTCTAGAACCTTAGTTGAAGCTGAAAGCCATATACATCTCTCCATAAACATCTGGGCTTTATATAAAAGGGTCTGGCTGACCGTGTGCAGGATACCTGATACTCCCTCTGACACACAGGCTTAAGGACACCTAGGAGCACTCCCTGTACCTCTGATTGGTTCAGCAGCCCCAGTGTTACTCTGGCTAACTTTTTATGGGGGAAATGTGCACCGTGTTGCTGTACACCTTTGCCCCTTCCATATACGATGTATATACGACTGAAAATATACCGTCTGCCTTCTTTATCAATTACTTACTCTATGTAACACAATATTATACACTTCTGGAGATTCTCTGATACACTGGCCCCTCACCGACCTAGAGAGAAGTGGAAGTTCCTGAAAAACAAAACGTTTCTTCAGCTTGGGTCTGTTGAGGGCTAATGCTTAGAGCCTCTACCCTTCAGTTAAGTGTAGGATTTAAAGGCAGTGAAGGACATATTACCTGGTGACAGCGTCCATGTTGAGGCTCCATTTTATACATTCAAGGCTCCTGATCCCGGCCCCGGCTGACACTGAGGATAGGATCCAGGGACTCGTTAACTGACATATGACATGCTAATGGCTTTATGTGTTTAACCTACAGACACTGTACCATTTCATTATGAGTCCGATCCTCAGAGGACAGGTGTGAGTGAAATTCTTGGCCGACTGAGATCCTATTCCTACCCTGGCTGGCTCTGCCTCACAGAAAGTCTCCACATTGAGGATGATGGAAAAACGAAGTGAATCAGCCAGTCCATTACGTGCGGTGTGGAATTAAAGTCTTGATTCACCCAGAGCTACTCTACCATTATCTTGCCCCGGTGGATTTTGGTGTCACCTGAATGTCCTGGGTCCACACGTGGTCTGAGTCTGTATCAAGATGCATGGAGAATCTCTCAATCACTCTAGCACTAAATGTTTTTTCCCCCCTTCCCTTTACTTCGATTTACCAACCAGATTAGTATCTTGGCAGCCACTCCCTCCACTCTGCCAATCCGTTCAAATATTTACCTTCCCTACTTGTCCAAGGACATTCATTTTGTGGTCTGTGTAATGGTGTGATTGAGCTGGTATTGCCCTGCCGCGCTGCTGATTTATGTGGTACAAGGGGTTTGGTGAATAAATATTAAAACACTGTCGCGGAATTGGTTGCCAGGAATAACAGGCGGACTAGTTTCCTGTGCTGAGAGAGAGAGAGAGAGCGAGAGAGAGAGAGATAGACAGAAAGCAAAGAAAAAGAGGGAGGGAGAGGAGTTAGACCTGAAGAGGTACTGGGCTGCAAGAGGACTAGAGAGAGCCAGGCCAGGTGAAGAGACAAAGAAATAGTCGAAGTAGGGCACCAGAGAGAAGATATCAAGGCACAAGGCGAGACCCAAATGCACAGGAGGCAGATGGTTGGAGTCTTACAATATTTATTAATCCAAAGGGGTAGGCAAGAGAATGGTCGTGGACAGGAAAAAAGGTAAAAACCAGATCGGAGTCCAGGAAGTACAGAGTGGCAGACAGGCTCGTGGTCAAGGCAGGCAGAATGGTCAGGCAGGCGGGTACAAAGTCCAGAAACAGGCAAGGGTGAAAACTGGGAGGACTAGAAAAATGAAAATGCAAAAAGAAGGAGAATGGGAAAACCGCTGGTTGACTTGGAAAAATACAAGACAAACTGGCACAGAGAGACAGGAAACACAGGGAAAAATACACTGGGGAAAATAAGCAACACCTGGAGGAGGTGGAGACAATCACAAGGACAGGTGAAACAGATCAGGGCGTGACAGAAGAGGGCTAGAAGTCAGTGTTGAACAAAGACTAAACCGTTGAGAAGACTATAGTGGACTAGAGGACTCACACAGAGCGTAACAAGGACAGCACTACAGGGGCTGGACTGCATAACAAAGACAGTAGACTAGATAGAAGAGAAATATCTTGTTGAATAGTCATTACATTGTAGGTCAAGTTACTGATGGATAAGGAATTAGACTTCATGTTTGTCAATTAAACATAGAATTGTACAAATGATAGCGAAAGAAGACTTCCGGATTAACACAAAATGTAAATTTTTGAGAGCATGCCATTTTTATCACAGGCCAAAACGTATGCTAGCCTGAGGGTGTTATTGTAAGTAATGTGTAGTAGAGTACTGGACTGGACATGAGACCTTGAAAACATGTGATTCCAATCCCCTACTGGTTCATGTGTAGTGTATGCATGTGGTGTACATACGAGTAATGATCATTGTTATTCTCACACAGTGGTGCCATTTTGTCAGGGGCAGGCAGGGAGGGGAGAAGCTCTGGTCATTAACACTGAGGAGGCAGACACACATAAGTAAGCGGTGCTGGAGAGACTATTATGTTCCATTATAATGATGGTTTATGCTCGTTACTTAAAAAAATGAGCCCACTTACACACACTTTCTGTAAATGGACCATGCACATGCACGCTTATATGCATGCACGAGGCACACACACATTCATGCCCACACGCAAGTAAACCACTAGTTGAGAGCTTGTTATGCTGCAGTACAATGTAAATGACCTTCAGGTCCACATGGAAAACAGTGAGCAGACTGTTGCTGGGATTTATTATACATGAAGTTGGAAAATATGTTTCACTGAAGACATGCTAGATTTCTATGAAGGCCCTGTCATGTCCGTGCGTGGTTTTACATTATATAGAACCCAACCACATATACAGCACCACGCTGCTCTATGCTTCCAATGGAATGCCTGCTCAGTCTTCTCAGCATTACACGGCAGGCTAAAGTAAACCCACCTAAAGCCTTGAATCCTGCTTAGGGCTGAGAGTGTGAGATCCAAGGCCTGGGAAGAGCAGTGCTGGCCTGCAAACACAGGCACACATCCCAAGCTACTACTTTCTAACTACTGCTTACAGTAGGGCTGGCTGCTTCTACAGGGCCTCATTAGACTGCTGACCGCCCCAGCACGGAGGAGATTTTTGGATTTGGCTCTCAGAGCAACGGATGAGACTTACTGTAAGGCCTACAGTAAGAGGCTGTGTGTGTGTGCACTGTGAGGCATGTGTGTATAAGTGTGTACACCAGGCTTTTATAAGGATGGTGGACTCCCCTCCATTTCACGCTGGATTCTTTTCTGCTATGATGCGCTGATGTGTTCCTAAAATGGCTTCCTGCCCCTGTTCTTAAATCCAGCCGGGCGCCTAATGGTTTGTTATGTGCCAACAGTCCCAAAGCTTTTTTTCCTTCAAAAAATCCAATACTTTGTTTTTGTTTGCTTTTCTGCACAGATTTCCCCCTTAGCATCGTAGTAATCTGCCATATCATCTTCCACTTTTTATAAGATTACATAATTCTTTTTATTTTTATTTATTTCACCTTTATTTAACCAGATAGGCAAGTTGAGAACAAGTTCTCATTTACAACTGTGATCTGGCCAAGAATAAAGCAAAGCAGTTCGACACATACAACACAGAATTACACATTGGAGAAAACAAACATACAGTCAATAATACAGTAGAAAAAAACTAATCTATATACAATGTGTGCAAATGAGGTAAGATAAGGAACATAAGGCAATAAATAGGCCATTGTGGCGAAGTAATTACAATATAGCAATTTAACACTGGAATGGTGTATGTGCAGTAGATGAATGTGCCAAGTAAAAATACTGGGGTGCAAAGGAGCAAGATAAATAAATGAATACGGTAGGGGATGAGGTAGTTGGTTGGGCTATTAACAGATGGGCTATGTACAGGTGCAGTGATCTATGAGCTGCTCTGACAGCTGGTGCTTAAAGCTAGTGAGGGAGATAATTGTCTCCAGTTTCAGTGATTTTTGTAGTTTGTTCCAGTCATTGGCAGCAGAGAACTGGAAGGAAAGGCGGCCAAAGGAGGAATTGGCTTTGGGGGTGACCAGTGAGATATACCTGCTGGAGTGCGTGCTACGGGTGGGTGCTGCTATGGTTACCAGCAAGCTGAGATAAGGCGGGGCTTTACCTAGCAGGGACTTGTAGATTAGCCTTAGTTTGCATATAAGGTATTGTAAAACTCCTTGAGAAATACATTTTGACATTGAGTACAGCTGGATGTTGTGATCAACATTATATTGAAGTGGGTCAATGTAAATGCATTACCCTTGCCCACAGTGCTGGCCCCTCCAGAGTTCAAGCCAAAAGCCCCAGCCCCAGTGGTCCTGCTATTGATGTTCTATGGGATTTCTCTCAATGCAGTCAACAGGATTTCTGCCTTTGATTTTTGTCTGGTATTTCTAGGGATATGTATTTTAGTAATTTGAACAAATCTCATCTATGTGTTATGGTAGAGTAGAGCTGTATGAATAAGGCATATCAGAACCAATAATTTAGTGCAGGGGTATTCAACCTGTGGTCAGTGGACCCCTAGGCTACTGCAGGGGGGCCGCAAAAATATCCAGTGCGTTCAGAGAATATTCACACCACTTGACCTTTTCCACATTTTGTTGTGTTACAAAGTGGGATTAAATTGGATTTGTCATTCTTTGTCAACAATCTAGACAAAATACTCTGCAATGTCAAGGTAGAATACTTTTTTTTTATGTTTGTAAAAAATAAAGTCATGAAAAATGAATAAATAAATAAATACTAATATATCTTGATTAGATAAGTATTCAACCCCCTGAGTGTCATGGTTCCACCTGTCACCAGAGTGCGACAGAGACCGCCCTAGAGACATTAATGACACTCAGGTGTGTCCTATTACTCAGGTGTGTCCTAAACTCACCAAATACAGGTGTGCAAAGCTTGTAGCGTCATACCCAAGAAGACATTAGGCTGTAATCGCTACCAAAGGTGCTTCAACAAAGTACTGAGGAAAGTGTCTGAATACTTATGTAAATGTGATTTCAGTTTTTTATTTGTAATGAATTTGCAAAAATGTCTATTTTAGAAGGTTGTAACAAAATGTGGAAAAAGTCAAGGGGTCTGAAAGCAATGTAGATAACGTTTTTATGAATAACACTAGCAACAACAGAAAGAATGTGTTACTGTATAAAATATTGAGCTAATTACACTCACTGGAGTATATGACATAGGCTTTGAAAAAGCAACCGCAAGTACCAATTGGGCATGCAATCCAACATGACCCCACTGTGGTTAGGGGAGATTCTCACTATGTTGTTTTGCTCTATGACCCCCACAAGTGTCAGGGGACTCATTTGAAGGTAATTGGATTAAAAGTATGGAGGTAGTTCTGTGGCTAGTTAAAGGTGTTAAATGTGTTTAACTATATATACAGTTGAAGTTGGAAGTTTACACTTAGGATGGTGTCATTAAAACTCGTTTTTCAACCACTCCACACATTTCTTGTTAACAAACTATAGTTTTGGCAAGTTGGTTAAGACATCTACTTTGTGCATAACAAGTAATTTTTCCAACAATTGTTTAGACAGATTATTTCACTAATAATTCACTCTCACAACTCCAGTGGGTCAGAAGTTCACATACATTAAGTTGACTGTGCTTTTAAACAGCTTGGAAAATTCCATAAAATTATGTCATTGCTTTGACTCATTTGAGTCAATTGTAGGTGTACTTGTGGATGTATTTCAAGGCCTAGCTTCAAACTCAGTGCCTCTTTGATTGACATCATGGGGAAATCAAAATAAATCAGCCTAGACTTCACAAACAAAGTGTAGACTACAAGTATGGTTCATCCTTGGGAGCAATTTCCAAATGCCTGAAGGTACCACGTTCATCTGTACAAACAATAGTAAGTATAAACACCATGGGATCACGCAGCAGTCATACCACAAATCAATCCCAGAACAAATCAATCCCAGTACAACAGCAAAGGACCTTGTGAAGATGCTGGAGGAAACAGGTACAAAATTATCTATATCCACAGTAAAACGAGTCCTATATCGACATAACCTGAAAGGTTTCTCTGCAAGGAAGAAGCCACTGCTCCAAAACCGCCATAAGAAAGCAAGACTACGGTTTGAAACTGCACATGGGGACAAAGGTTGTACTTTTTGGAGAAATGTCCTCTGGTCTGATAAAACAAAAATAGAACTGTTTGGCCATAATGACCATCGTTATGTTTGGGGGGAAAAGGGGGAGGCTTGCAGGCCGAAGAACACCATCCCAATCGTGAAGCACGAGGGTAGCAGCCACATGTTGTGGGGGTGCTTTGCTGCAGGAGAAACTGCTGCACTTCACAAAATAGATGGCTTCAAGAGGAAGGAAAATTATGTGGATATATTGAAGCAACATCTCAAGTCATCAGTCAGGAAGTTAATGCTTGGTCGCAAATGGGTCTTCCAAATGGACAATGACCCCAAGCATACTTTGCACCCCAGTTTTTCTACATTGCACATTCATCTACTGCACATCTACCATTCCAGTGTAATTACTTTGCCACCATGGCCTATTTATTGCCTTACATTCCTTATCCTACCTCATTTGCACTCTTTGTATACTGTATTATTGACTGTATGTTTGTTTTACTCCATGTGTAACTCTGTGTTGTTGTACTGCTTTGCTTTATCTTGGCCAGGTCGCAGTTGTAAATGAGAACTTGTTCTCAACTTGCCTACCTGGTTAAATAAAGGTGAAATAAAAAATAAATAAAAAAATACTTCCAAAGTTGTGGCAAAATGGCTTAAGGACAACAAAGTCAAGGTATTGGAGTGGCCACCACAAAGCCCTGACCTCAATCCCATAGAAGATTTGTGGGCAGAACTGAAAAAGCAAGTGTGAGCAAGGAGGCCTACACACCTGACTCAGTTACATCAGCTCTGTCAGGAAGAATGGGCCAAAATTCACCCAACTTATTGTGGGAAGCTTGTGGAAGGCTACCTGAAACATTTGACCCAAGTTAAACAATTCAAAGGCAATGCTACTAAATACTAATTGAGTGTATGTGAACTTCTGACCCACTGGGAATGTGATGAAAGAAATAAAAGCTGAAATAAATCATTCTCTCTACTATTATTCTGACATTTCACATTCTTAAAATAAAGTGGTGATCCTAACTGACCTATGACAGGGAATTTTTACTAGGATTAAATGTCAGGAATTGTGTAAAACTGAGTTGAAATGTATTTTGCTAAGATGTATGTAAACTTCCGACTTCAACTGTAGATACAGTACCAGTCAAAGGTTTGGACACCTACTCATTCAAGTGTTTCTTTATTTCTATTTTCTACATTGTTAAATAATAGTGAAGACGTCAGAACTATGAAATAACACATGGAATTGTTAAACAAATGAAAATATTTGAGATTCTTCAAAGTAGCCACCCTTTGCCTTGATGACAGCTTTGCACATTCTTGGCATTCTCTCAACCAGCTTCATGAGGTAGTCACCTGGAATGATTTTACAACAGTCTTGAAGGAGTTCCCACATATGCTGAGCACTTGTTGGCTGCTTTTATTTCACTATGAGGTCCAACTCATCCCAAACCACCTCAATTGGGTTGAGATCGGTTGATTGTGGAGGCCAGGTCATCTGTGATTTTAATATCTCCTAGATATAGGACAGACACTTCAAACCCTTATTCCTTATTTTATTCAATCCGTTTCTATGGGCGATAAAGAACAAATTCTTAAAAATAAATAAAATAGCTAAATGATCCATGGTATGACCATCTTAAAACTATTCTATATGTCAGCTTAGAACCCCCCCACCAACGGCTTAGACTCTAACAGTTATTAGTGAAACATTTATTTGGAGTTAGCCTATTAGCTAGAAAGGTATGTTAGAGTTTACACTTCCTCCTCCAATTATGTGGGGAGGTCAAAATAATGAAAAACTATCCACCAAATCTATTCATTTGTTGCTCTTTGCCATTATCATTCACCTGTTAAGAAGTCTTGCACAAAATTGTTGGTAACATACCCTACATGACCAAAAGTATTTGGACACCTCATTCCAAAATTATGGGCATTAATATGGAGTTGGTCCCCCTTTTGCTGCTATAAGAGCCTTCACTCTTCTGGGAAGGCTTTCCACTAGATGTTGGAACATTGCTACGGGGACTTGCTTCCATTCAGCCACAAGAGCAATATTGAGGTTGGGCACTGATGTTGTGTGATTAGGCCTGGCTCGCAGTCAGCGTACCAATTAATCTCAAAGGTGTTTGATGGGGTTGAGGTCCGGGCTCTGTGTAGGCCAGTCAAGTTCTTCCACACCGACCTAGACAAACCACTTCTGTATGGACCTCACTTTGTGCACGGGGCATTGTCATGCTGAAACAGGAAAGGGCCTTCCCCAAACTGTTGCCACAAAGTTGGAAGCACAGAATCATCTAGAATGTCATTGTATGCTGTAGCGTTAAGATTTCCTTTCACTGGAACTAAGGGGCCTATCCCGAACCATGAAAAATAGCCCAAGACCTATGTTCCTCCTCCACCAAACTTTACAGTTGGCATTATGCATTGGGGCAGGTAGCGTTCTCCTGGTATCTGCCAAATCCAGATTTGTCAACCGGACTGCAAGATGGTGAAGTGTGATTCATCACTACAGAGAACGCATTTTCACTCTGTGCGCCAGATCCACAAAGACCAGTAATCATCAGAAGGATAATGGAATAATAAAACAATGACTGGTCAGGGCAGAGTGATAATGCAATCTTACTTTTGTAATGGAGACAAAGGGAGTCAGGAAGCAAGTGCAGTTGGTGAGTTTAATATAAACAACCATGGCGCAATACAAAACAATAAAAAAATCCACCTATCTGATGTGTACACATTAAATAGAACAAACAGTGTTCGTCACAATGTTTAATAATTTTGTGGCTTGCATTTGCACACATCATTAGTGTTTTATACTCCTGCTGTGC
Organism: Brachymystax lenok tsinlingensis; assembly: GCA_030435695.1. Taxonomy (NCBI): domain Eukaryota; kingdom Metazoa; phylum Chordata; class Actinopteri; order Salmoniformes; family Salmonidae; genus Brachymystax; species Brachymystax lenok. The sequence goes on from CM059787.1 coordinate 27,187,311, forward strand.
GGAGGCGCAGGCAAGCGCTCACTAATATCACCATTGTGTATGCAAAAGCATGTCCTCTATCAGCCCTAGAAAAATATGGGTTCTTCCTAAGCCACATCAACTGAGATTCACGTCTACTGCCAACCTCAACTCTCTCCATCATTTATGTCTACACTGATGACGCAGTTTCTGCTCAGACCAGTCTGTCAGTAACATGTGGATGTGGATGATGCATGATGGCTATAAATGGGCAGGTTGCGACAACTCTCTCTGTTCATATAGTAGCATATCTCTCAATATCTCTCTCTCCACCTCTATTCCTCTTTTTATCTTTATCCATTTCTCTTGTTTTCTCTCTCTCTCTCTCTTGCGGTGTAGGGATACTGTAACAAATCAAACAAACTTGTTTGATTAAAAGAGGGCAGGAACATTCACACAAAATCCCAAATTCTCCTCCACCTGCTTGTTCTCTGCAACCAAAACTCTACATTTACATTCTTAGAACTATTTTGGCTCTTGAGTTATTTGAGCTATCTGGGCTCTATTTGAAATCCAGTTCTTTCCATAATGCACCAGGTTATGCTGTTACGCCCAAGATCATGTCTTGTTCTGACATCATACCTGTAAAAACGTTAACCATTTCCAACCAGTCATGAACCCTATCGATATGCACTCTTGACTAGTATCCAACCCCCAAATAATACTTAAAATGCTCTTTGACCGTGTTATGTTGTCTTTTCATATCACTCTCCCTCAGACTAAGGATAAGAATTAGAAAAATACCGTTATCCATATATGAAAGCATTAGCTTTTGAGACAATACAATTATTGTAAGTGGGCGTCTGTATAAGGGCTGTGTGGGTCTTTGACATTTAAATGTTCATTAGGTTTGAAGGCATATCCATCTGTGTGAGAAAGTGTTCGCGTTAGGGGTTGTATCCCTCTCTGACAGTAAGTGTTACGGGGTACGGTTAAGGTCAGAGATGCGTCTGTCTTTCCATGCGCTGGGGTTAGGCTTTGAGGTCACATCTCCCTCTGAAGGCTCTGAGGGCCTAAACAGAGCTGAGTGTTAGGGTTGGGTAAACTCACAGAGAGCACCTGATTGCCAGAAAGAGCCTTTTGAAATGGCAACAGCCGAGGCTTTGTTTTAATCGCTGGTATATAAAACGTAGCCAATGTCCCTTTAGAGAGCTAACGAGAGGCAGGTCGTGACCCCTGACTCGGTGGTGCTAAAGGTCGCTGCACTCATGTGAAATTAAGAGCTATTAGCAAGAGGGTCACCGCTAATGAGGACCCCTCTCTGCATTGACAGAGAGAGCCCTGGCTGTGGAATGTGGACTTTTCATACAAACAGGTGAAAAGTTATGAGGACCAACTTTTATGAGTTAATGAAATTACTAGATGAATGATTGGTCTATGTATTAGATTTGTGTGTGTTTCTGCCATAGGGGTTTAGGGTTTTTTGTTTGGTTATGTGTGATTCTTGTTTTGCGTTTTGCATTAGTGTGGATACTTACACACAGGGTTGGGGAGTAAAGGATTACATGTAATCCGGTACGTGTAAGGGATTACAAAATAAATGGTAACTATAATCCGTTACGTTACCAGCTAAAATATTGTATTGTACAGATACTTTTGAAAAACTAGATGATTACTTTGAGAATTACTTTTAAATTCAGAAAGGATGTTTGCGAGGGAAGAAAAATGGACCCTTCTCTATTTTCTCAATAACATTCAAATCAGCATTGAAAAAAGGGGCAAGTTTAAGTTTGTTCCACCTGAGCGAGTCTGACCACAAGTCAGAGACCACTACAATGACACACACATTTTTTTGATGGATCGCGGGAAAAGAGCAGGAATGGGCTTTTGTAGGATACAGTCCAAGCTACAGTTGAAGTCGGAAGTTTACATACACCTTAGCCAAATACATTTAAACTCAGTTTTTCACAATTCCTGACATTTATTCCTAGTAAAAGTTTCCTGTCTTAGGTCAGTTAGGATCACCACTTTATTTTAAGAATGTAAAATGTCTGAATAATAGTAGAGAGAATTATTTATTTCGGAACTAGAAGCACAAGCTTTTATTTCTTTCATCACATTCCTGGTGGATCAGAAGTTTACATACACTCAATTAGTATTTGGTAGCATTGCCTTTAAATTGTTTAACTTCCTTAAAAAATTATTGGTTACATACACATGGTTAGCAGATGTTAATGCGAGTGTAGCGAAATGCTTGTGCTTCTAGTTTCCGACCGTGCAGTAATATCTAACAAGTAATCTAACTTGGGTCAAATGTTTTGGGTCGCCTTCCACATGCTTCCCACAATAAGTTGGGGGTATTTACACCATTCCTCTTGACAGAGCTGGTGTAACTGAGTCAGGTTTGTAGGCCTCCTTGCTCGCACATGCTTTTTCAATTCTGCCCACAAATTTTCTTTGGAAGTATGCTTGGGGTCATTGTCGATTTGGAAGACCAAGCGACCAAGCCTTAACTTCCTGACTGACGTCTTGAGATGTTGCTTCAATATATCCACATAATTTTCCTTCCTCATGACGCCATCTATTTTGTGAAGTGCAGCAGTTCCTCCTGCAGCAAAGCTCCCCCACAACATGATGCTGCCATGATGCTGTTGATATAGGACTTTCCAAGCTGTTTAGAGGCACAGTCAACTTAGTGTATGTAAACTTCTGACCCACTGGAATTGTGATACAGTGAATTATAAGTGAAATAATCTGTCTCTAAACAATTGTTGGAAAAATTACTTGTGTCATGCACAAAGTAGATGTCCTAACCAACTTGCCAAAACTATAGTTTGTTAATAAGAAATTTGTGGAGTGGTTGAAAAACTTGTTTTAATGACTCCAACCTAAGTGTATGTAAACTTCCGACTTCAACTGTATATATATATACAGTACCAGTCAAAAGTTTGAACACACCTACTCATTCCATTTTACTATTTTCTACACTGTAGAATAATAATGAAGACATCAAAACTATAAAAAACGCATATGGAATCATGTAGTAAACAAAAAAGTATTAAACAAATCTAAATATATTTTTATTTGAGATTCTTCTAAGTAGCCACCCTTTGCCTTGATGACAGCTTTGCACACTCTTGGCATTCTTTCAACCAGCTTCCGACTTCAGTTGTGTTTTGACAAGGTAGGGATGGTATACAGATAGCCCTATTTGGTAAAATGCCAAGTCCATATTATGGCAAGAACAGCTCAAATAAGCAAAGAGAAATGACAGTCCATCATTACTTTAAGACATGAAGGTCTCTAATGAGGATCACCACAGGAAAGGAAGACCCAGAGTTACCAGCCTCAGAAATTGCAGCTCAAATAAATGCTTCACTGAGTTCAAGTAACAGACACATCTCAACACCAACTGTTCAGAGGAGACTGCATGGCCTTCATGGTCGAATTTCTGCAAAGAAACCACTACTAAAGGACACCAATAATAAGAAGAGTCTTGCTTGGGCCATGAAACATGAGCAATGGACATTAGACCGGTGGAAATCTGTCCTTTGGTCTGATGAGTCCAAATTTGAGATTTTTGGTTCCAACCGCCGTGTCTTTGTGAGACACAGAGTAGGTGAACGGATGCTCTCCGCGCATATGTGGTTCCCATCGTGAAGCATGGAGGAGGTGTGATGGTGTGGGGGTGCTTTGCTGGTGACACTGTCAGTGATTTATTTAGAATTGAAGGCACACTTAACCAGCATGGCTACCGCAGCATTCTGCAGCGATACGCCATCCCATCAGGTTTGCGCTTAGTGGGACTATCATTTGTTTTCAACAGGACAATGACCCAACACACCTCCAGACTGTGTAAGGGCTATTTGACCAAGAAGGAGAGTGATGGAGTGCTGTATCAGATGACCTGGCCTCCACAATCACCCGACCTCAACCCAATTGAGATGGTTTGGGATGAGTTGGACTGCAGAGTGAAGGAAAAGCAGCCAACAAGTGCTCAGCACATATGGGAACTCCTTCAAGACTGTTGGAAAAGCATTCCTCATGAAGCTGGTTGAGAGAATGCCAAGAGTGTGCAAAGCTGTCATCAAGGCAAAGGGTGGCTACTTTGAAGAAATATATTTATATTTGTTTAACACTTTCTTGGTTACTAAAAGATTCCATATGTGTTATTTCATAGTTTTGATGTATTTTACATTGGAAATGTAAACAAACACTGTATAGCCTCATAACATGGTTAAAACAATAATTGTTATATTATGGATGATCAGTCCTTGCATCCATAGCTCTGCCTATTAATCTGAGAGTGGTTACATTTCTCCAGGCCCATCCCTCAGCTGGCTAATAAGTCCTTAGTTTTGGGGTTATGCTCAAGTAAAACAATATGGCTAATATATACTTCCATATTTCCAAGTCCTATTCTTGAAGATCAAGAGGTATAACATTTATTGGAATGACTGGAATTCTGATAGACTTTGGTTTTTAAAGTAAACATATAATTTATTAGTATTATTATATGTCGTAGAAAGCGATGGGTTAGAAGAAGCCTATATAACCAACACACAAAGTAAAATTTTACGTCCATATATGACCAGCTATGTAAACTTTAACATTGGTTTATCGTGCAGTAGATGTTGTTCAATTGGTAACATACATTTTTTATCTTCTTGTAATGCCTCTTAAGGGGAAAGTAATCTAAAAGTAACTGAATGTAATCAGATTACGTTACTGAGCTTGGGTAATCCAGAAGTTACGTTACTGATTACAATTTTGGACAGGTAACAAGTAACTCTAACAGATTACATTTAGAAAATAACCTACCCAACCCTGCTTGTACACTAATAAGATCCTGTGAACTCTGTCCTGCACTGTCTTGCAGTGAGCTGTTCTCTCCACCAGGAGGTGCTGCCTGCACTGTGAGTCTATGGGGACTACTACCAGAATGAAGACAATGATTATCTTTCTCATGAGCTCAGAGCACACATGTCCTGGCTCAGTAGCAGAGGCTGAATACGAATGGAAAGAATCCTGTATGTGTACAGTATACTGTATTATTGAGGAGCTCCAGCTGAAAAAGAGTGGAAGAGCCATGTAATCACTCCATGCACATACCATGCGTTCCCATGGGAAAAGTTACAAAGAGCTACTAAAAAGGAGTGTGGCACATTCTCACATTCATGGGAAGTCACAGTCACTGGACACATAAGCTACAATAGTTAAGCGCTTGCTGAGGAAGTATTCAGACTTAAAGGGGTTGCTCACCCAAATTACAAAATAACAAATTGGTTTCCTTACCCTGTAAGCAGTCTATGGAAAAGGTATGACAGCAATCCATGCTTTGGTTTAGTTTCCCTGGCACTGTTTCCACATCAAATCAAATCAAATTTTATTGGTCATATACGTTAATGCGAGTGTAGCGAAATGCTTGTGCTTCTAGTTCCGACAGTACAGTAAGATCTAACAAGTAATCTAACAAATTCACAATGACTACCTTATACACACAAACCTAAAGGGATGAATAAGAACATGTACATATAAATATATGGATGAGCGATGGTCGTGCAGCACAGGCAAGATGCAGTAGATGGTATAGAATACAGTATATACATATGAGATGATGTAGGATATGTAGACATTATTAAAGTTCCGTTACTTAAAGTGACCAGTGATACCTTTATTAAATCCATTTATTAAATTTGGCTGTGATGGCTGTTTAACAGTCTGATGGCCTTGAGATAGAAGTTGTTTTTCAGACTCTCAGTCCCAGCTTTGATGCACCTGTACTGACCTTGCCTTCTGGATGATAGCGGGGTGAACAGGCAGTGGCTCGGGTGGTTGTTGTCCTTGATCTTTTTGGCCTTCCTGTGACATTGGGTGCTGTAGGTGTCCTGGAGGTCAGGTAGTTTGCACCCGGTGATGTGTTGTGCTGACCACTCTACCCTCTCGAAAGCCTTGCGGTTGTGGGCAGAGCAGTTGCCATACCAAGCGGTGATGCAGCCTGACAGGATGCTCTCGATTGTACATTTGTAAAAGTTTGTCTGAGTTTTTGGTGATAAGCCAAATTTCTTCAGCCTCCTGAGGTTGAAGAGGCGCTGTTGCTCTTTCTTCACCACGCTGTCTGTGTGGGTGGATCATTTCAGTTTGTCCGCGATGTGTTTCCCCTGAGGAACTTAAAACTTTCCACTTTCTCCACTACTGTCCCGTCAATGTGGTTGGGGGGATGCTCCCTCTGCTGTTTCCTGAAGTCCATGATCATCTCCTTTGTTTTGTTGACATTGAGTGAGAGGTTATTTTCCTGAGACCACACTCCGAGGCCCCTCCACACCTCCTCCCTGTAGGCCGTCTCGTCGTTGTTGGTAATCAATCCGGAATATATCCCAGTCCATGTGATCGAAGCAATCTTGAAGTGTGGAATCCGATTGGTCAGACCAGCACGGGCGTTTCCTGTTTTAGTTTCTGTCTATACGCTGGGAGCAACAAAATTGAGTCCCGGTCAGATTTGCCAAAGGGAGGCCGGGGGAGGGCTTTGTATGCATCGCGGAAGTTGGAGTAGCAATAGTCCAGAACGCTACCAGCTCTTGCCGCATATTCGATATGCTGATAAAATTTAGGAAGCCTTGTTCTCAGATTAGCTTTGTTAAAATCCCCAGCTACAATAAATGCAGCCTCAGGATATAATGGTTTCCAGTGAAGTTCTTTCAGGGCCGTCGAGGTCTCTGCTTGGGGGGTATACATGGCTGTGACTATAATAGAAGAGAATTATCTTGGTAGATAATGCGGTTGGCATTTGATTGTAAGGAATTCTAGGTCAGGTGAACAAAAGGACTTGAGTTCCTGTATGTTGTTATGATTACACCATGAGTTGTTAATCATAAGGCATACATCCCATGTCCAGGGTGGAGGTCCGAACAAAGGATCCGCTTAAGGAAAGTCGTATTCCTGGTCGTAATGTTGGTAAGTTGACATCGCTTTTATATCCAATAGTTCTTCCCGGCTGTATGTAATAACACTTGAGATTTTCTGGGCTAACAATGTCAGAAATAATACATAAAAAAACAAATTACTGCATAGTTTCCTAAGGACCTGAAGCGACCATCTCTGTCGGCGCCATTGCGTAGGACACATGCTAACGTTAGCATTTGTGGCACAAATCCAATTCAAGTCATGGGACCGATATTAGCATTTTTCACACATCATATTCAAAACATCTATAAGTGACTTTGTTGTACTTCACAATCAATTTTAGATAATTTGGGTGAACTATCAGTGAACTAACAGTCACTCTCTTTTTAATTTTCTCCTCCTATTTTCTTTCTTTTATTTCACCTGATTCAAATTCAGCAGAGCCTACTGTGCCAATGAGGATTTTATTGATGGAGTAAATATTTTAATTCTCTCCACAGCCTCAGGTGAACGCTCTGATAGAGTTGATTAGGAGACAAAAAAAGTATATAAACTGTGCCTTTATTAGTTTGTTGTTGGAAGGTTTCAGTGTGTTTACTTGAAGTCCCTGATGACAATGAGGACAAAGGTAGCAGACAGTCACTAGCGGAGGCATTCTCTGTGAGAACACAAACTAACCCCTTTGGCCAAGAGATAAGTGTTTGTTTACTTCCTCCGTTTCTTAGGCAATAAATGTTGACTAGCTCAAGTGTGTTCGCTTATAGTTGATCTGAATTAGCACTTTGAGCGCACAGACGGTCCAAACAAGCCTTATGCTTGCGAGAAGATTCCTCCCACACGTGTGCACACCCACACAAACACACGGACACACACAGACACACAGAGTCACCAATGCCTACGTGCACGTACACACATACACACACACATGATCTCACACGCAGTGACTCACATCTTAGTCCGGCTGGTCCATGTATTTCAGCCGTGGTCCTTCTGACAGTTGCGGTATAATGGATAGTTGGGGCGGTAAAATAAACAGGTTGCGGGTATGAGGTGTGAGGGGGGTCAGCCTGCCTGATTTATAGCCTGTATGATGAATCACCTCTTCTTTCAGGGAGGTGGTCACCATCCCCATCAAATCCCTCCGTCTCACTGAGCAGTAGAGTAATCTGTGGATTCAGCTGTGACCTCACTGACCTAGTGTCTGAAGCCTCCGACGGAGCCTGAAATGGGCTTAATCTGTCCTCCTCCTCCTTCTCCTCCTCTTTATTTTGTCCAGCACAATCAGACTGCTGTATGTCAACACCACTCACACATGCACAGCTACATCAGCCACATGGTGTGCAGTGTAACATCCAGTTGACAGTAATGTACTATCCACCAGTCAGAGTGTGTGGGTACCAGGGTTTGAGTTCAATTCCATTGTGTCAACTCAAAATGACACATATACACTGAGTGTAAAAAACATTAGGAACACCTGCTCTTTCCATGACATAGCCTGACCAGGTCAATCCAGATGAAAGCTATGATCCATTATTGATCCACTTCAATCAATGTAGACTGAACAAAAATATAAACGCAACATGCAGCAATTTCAAAGTCTGCCCATACCATAACCCCATGGCCAGCATGGGGCACTCTGTTCACAACGTTGACATCAGTAAACCACTTGTCAACACAATGCCATACATGCTGTCTGCCTTCTGCCCAGTACAGTTGAAACCGGGATTCATCCGTGAAGAGCACACTTCTCCAGCGTGCCAATAGCCATCAAAGGTGAGCATTTGCGCACTGAAGTTGGTTACAACTCCGAACTGCAGTCAGGTTAAGACTGGTGAGGATGGCGAGCACGCAGATGAGCTTCCCCCGAGACGGTTTATGACAGTTTGTGCAGAAATTCTTTGGTAATGTAAACTCACAGTTTCATCAGTTGTCCGGTGGCTGGTCTCAGATGATCCTGCAGGTGAAGAAGCTGGATGTGGAGGTCCTGGGCCGGCGTGGTTACACGTGGTCTGCGGTTGTGAGGCTGGTTGGACGTACTGCCAAATTCTCTAAAACGACATTTGAGGCGGCTTATGGTAGAGATAGGAAGATTAAATACTCTGGCAACAGCTCTGGTGGAAATTCCTGCAGTCAGCATGCCAATTCCACGCTCCCTCAAAACTTGAGACATCTGTTGCATTATCTTGTGTGACAAAACTTGAGTGTCTTTTTTGTTGTCCCCAGCACAAGGTGCAACTATGTAATGATCATGCTGTTTAATCAGCTTATTGATATGCCACACATGTCAGGTGGATGGATTATCTTGGAAAATCAGAAATGCTCACTAACAGGGATGTAAACAAATTTGTGCACAATATTTGAGAGAAATAAGCTTTTTCTGCATGTGGAAAATGACTGTGATCTTTTATTCCAGCTCATGAAACATGGGTCCAACACTTTACATGTTGCATTTATATTTTTATTCAGTATAGATGAAGGGGAGGAAACATTGTTACTTTTTTTAACTGTAGTTTATTTAGTAAATCTTTTCTTAACTCTCATTTTTTTTAAACTGCATGGTTGGTTAAGGGCTTGTAAGTAAGCATTTCACGGGTCTACCCCTGTTGTATTCGGCACACATGACAAATAACATTTGATTGGATTTGAAGTTACAGAAGGATTTTTAAGCCTTGAGACAATTGAGACATGGATTGTGTATGTGTGCCATTCAGAGGGTGAATGGGCAAGAAAAAACATTTAAGTGTCTTGTGTCAAGAACTGCAACGCTGTTGGGTTTTTCACGCTCAACAGTTTCCCGTGTGTATCAAGAATAGTCTACCACCCAAAGGACATCCAGCCAACTTGAAACAACTGTGGGAAGCATTGGAGTCAACATGGGCCAGAATCCCAGAGTAACGCTTTCAACACCTTGTAGAGTCCATGCCCTGACAAACTGAGGCTGTTCTGTTCTGACGGCAAAAGGTGGGGTTGAAACTCAATATTAGGTGTTCTTAATGTTTTATGCACTCAGTGTATGTCAATGAATGAGGACATTTCAATTAGTTAATTGAACTTTAATTAATCTACCGAGTTGACTGAATTGGACTGGAATTGAGCCCACATGGGTATTCCATCTCCACACCATGCAAACTCCATAAGTTACTTCTGCTGGTCAGACACTGAACTGTGGCCTATGTATGACACTGTGAACCACATACTTCATCAGTATGGAACAGGTAATGTCTCCATCATACACTCCTTTACAGACTGACATTCATAGACTGACAGAGACATTACTTTCTCACTCATTCACTCATTCACCGGACCAGGGATGTGTGCAAGTCTTGCTGCTGGTCACCAGACTCTGTCATTTGATTACAGGTCCACAAATGTAATTGGCAGCCAGTGAACTTGGAGAACAGACACACAGCCCAGCCACAGCCATATGACAGTCAGGAGTGAGGTCTGGAGAGAACAGAGACTTGCCTGTCACCGACTCACCGCATTACCTTCCTCAATGACAAGCTCTGTTTGAGCTGATTCACATAGCCTTGTCTGCTTCCCATAGAGATTACAGTGGGAGGAACACAGTTCCAGTCAACATAGAACCAGATCTCACCAGCGAGGTATGCAGGGGGAAACAAGGGGTCACGTCTGGGCAAAGCCACTATCTCAGCCACCATGGATGTCCAGGTGTGACGTGAGAAGCCTTGGTAATCCCCAGATAAGTCTGTCCATGGTATAGGACAGGAGCAGACAGGGCTCAACCCAAATCATATGGACAGGAAATGTGTTGCTTGAAATTAACTGTGAGATGGTTGTCGACCTGGCCCGTTTATCATTCTGGGGCCTGGTTGTGAGTGTTGGCAGCTGATGCAGGTTTTCTCAGGCTCAATCAGCCAAGCTGCTTGAGGTAAAAGGGATCAATACTTTTCATTTTTAACACAGAGGTGATATCGAGCGGAGAGAGACTGATTCCTCACTAGAAGCTGTGTTTCTCTCTCCCCCACAATAAGAGGCCTATTATTTTAATCATTGTGATGTTTCATCTGCTTGTCTCTCTAATCTCCTGGCTTTAGAAACAGAGATGGCTTCGTAAAAAAACGCACCAGAAAAACTTCTGAGAATACTTATTCTCAGAACTGAGTGCAAACTGATACTTGATTCTGTCTGAGCTACTATTTTTCATGCAATTTGGAGACAGTGATACATGCATAGGTAAAGGACATCACGCTGCTTGCTTAGCTAGTATTACTTCCTGATTTGGCCCATAACTGGAGCAAACTCAGGACCTCTACCTTGCTAGCACACAGGACCACCCTCCTGAAGCATTTTACCAGTCAGCGCCACGTGAAAAGCTAGCTATTCGCTGGCACAAGTGGGACACTTCAGGCTGAGGAGTAAGTTTCACACATCCCCATGTGCTAAATATACATCATATGCAAATGCGCACTCTGTTTTCTGACCCAAGTATACACATACATACATAAACATGCCCTTCTGCTATTTCAAACGTGTAACCTAGACATGTACTGATGAAACCAAAAAGTGTATCATAACCATGCTCAGATCTAATTTGACCATGTATATGAGGGAGATTGAAATTGTGAGCGTTGATCTTCCATCACAGCTGGCAGGGGGGAAAACAACAATAGCCTGCTCAATGTATTGTAATTGTATTAATTGACCAAATTGGCAAATGAAATAACAGCCATATTCATAAACTGCCAATAGGCGAGGGAGGAAATTCAGTCATAATAGTTATACTGCTGCCCCACTGATTGTTCCACGGTGTGTCTGAGATGGTCTCATTACAGTACAGACATATAGCAACAGACACTAAAGGTCAAACAAACACAAAGAAATTAAGAGTTTATTTAAAAATGCTATATATCCATTCATTTTTCACATTTGTGTTTTTTTCACCAGAAATGATTGCTTATTGTACCTTCATGTATCTGTAAAATATTACTGTTCTCAGATTGTTTATCCATAGATTTTAGATGTATATTACATTGTATTTTTATTGCTAAATGCTATGTATCCATTGTTTAGCTTGAATGGAATGTTCGTATACTGTATATTTGACTGTAATATGTCGTTGTCTCACCCATAGAATTAGGAATTACAATATAGAATGGACATGAACCTAATTATGGTGGGAGAAGTGTCAACCATTTTGGTCAGGGAGTTGGCCAACCATGGTTTGCCAGTGCTGTGATAAGATAATGTAAAATAATGAATTTGAAGAATTCTTCTGCACTGTATGTTTGTTAGCTAGCTATCCAGACAGTTTTAGAGGAATGATTCCATAAAATGTTCTAATTAACTGCCAATATGCCAACATTCCATTGAAACAATGCAGTCAATCCACAGCCTTGTGCAATAATGGACTAATGGATCCTAATATTGGTTATAGACTTTTTCAACTGTCAAAACAATAACGTGTTCTATACGCATGCACATCCAAGATTTCCACAGTAAACATCTGGCGCTGCAGCACGCCATAATTGCTAGCTAGCTAGCGCAAAATTACAAGTTTGTATTTCTTGATCCAACCAAAAAACAGAACAGACAACTTATATACACTACCATTCAAAAGTTTGGGGTCACTTAGAAATGTCCTTGTTTTAAAAAAAATCTAATTTTCTGTCCTTTAAAATAACATCAAATTGATCAGAAATACAGTGTAGACATTGTTAATGTTGTAAATGACTATTGTAGCTGGAAACGGCAGATTATTTATGGAATATCTACAGAGGCCCATTATCAGCAACCATCACTCCTGTGTTCCAATGGCACGTTGTGTTAGCTAATCCAAGTTTATCATTTTAAAAGGCTAATTGATCATTAGAAAACCCTTTTGCAATTATGTTAGCACAGCTGAAAACTGTTGTTCTGATTAAAGAAGCAATCAAATTGGCATTCTTTAGACTAGTTGAGTATCTGGAGTATCAGCATTTGTGAGTTCGATTACAGGCTCAAAATGTCCAGAAACAAATAACTTTCTTCTGAAACTCGTCAGTCTATTCTTGTTCTGAGAAATGAAGGCTATTCCATGCGAGAAATTGCCAAGAAACTGAAGATCTGGTACAACATTGTGTACTACTCCATTCACAAAACAGCGCAAACGGGCTCTAACCAGAATAGAAAGAGGAGTGGGAGGCCCCCGGTGCACAACTGAGAAAGAGGACAAGTACATTAGAGTGTCTAGTTTGAGAAACAGACGCTTCACAAGTCCTCAACTGGCAGCTTCATTAAATAGTCTCAATGGCAGTCACGTCAACAGTGAAGAGGCGACTCCGGGATGCTGGCCTTCTAGGTAGAGTTCCTCTGTTCAGTGTCTGTGTTATTTTGCCCATCTTAATCTTTTCTTTGTATTGGCCAGTCTGAGATATGGCTTTTTCTTTGCAACTCTGCCTAGAAGGCCAGCATCCCGGAGTCACCTCTTCACAGACAGCCTTTTCTTTATTTTCAAATGATTCCCACTCACACATAAATTATCTCAGATTTGTAAGTGCTTTTACTATTTCTAATAGTTTCATTTCAAATGGAGAAAACATCTCAACTAAAAGTAAACAATGTGTGAGAATTTGATAATCCTGTTTCAGTATATAAATGACAAGCCACATGTTATGCACATGACCACGAGGCTAATACCCACCATATGTCTGCATTGGGCATGCATGCCATAAATAATCTCACATCTACTGTAAACTACAGAAGCAAAATGGTAGAGCACGGATAGTGGAGGCAAGAGAAAAATACCCTGGAGAGTGACAAAAGTGAAGGGTCACTTTACATTGGCTGCAAAGTAGTCATGTAATGTATGAGTTTCATCCATGTATGGCTGACCGAGCCAGGACACAAACCCTGATCAAATTACACTTGAAGCTAGCATGCCAACCACTGGAGGAGAACAGTGAGTGTAGCAGAATTTAGCAAATTGGTGCAAAATTTGAGAAGTTACAGTATTAAAATATAGATCAATTTATGATAGACAGAAGGAGACACTATTTAAAGTCTCAGAAGGGGTGACATCACATCACAGTGGCTACTAGAACTCACCTCAGCTCACCTCTGCTCCAGTCACACCTCTTTCACCTCCTCCTATGTCGCCGACAGTATAACTCAGCGGCCGACTGTGTGGTCTGAGTCAATGTAGCAGAATTAAATACCTACAAAATGAATAATGTGGGTGCTAGATTGACTCAGTTCACACAGTCTGCTCCGCTGGCCGCTGAGGTTGATGCGGAGAAGGAGTATGTCAGTGAGTGTAGCAGAGGGGTGAGTGTTTAGCCCATGTGAGCTAGTTGACAGGTGAGCGCTAGGCTCTTTCTCAATTCACCCCTCCTCGAATCTTCTCCTCGCCTCCTTCTCAAACCCATTGGAGAAGACGGTCAGAGGGGAGGGACCTTGTACCTTCTCCAATACAGTTGCGATACAATATAGGTGAGGAGATGGGATGCGAAGAATCATGGAAAGAAACAGTGAGACAAAGCCCTAGTAGCCATCGTGTGGTGATGTCACCTGCACTAAGACCTAAAGTACTGTTATCCTAGCCAAACCAAGATCATTGGTTTTTGTAGGATAATGGACGCTGCTCTGTGGGTATGAAGTGATGTTGTGGACAGGAGTTGCATCCCAGGTCCGCCATACAGGGATTGTTACACCCACACCTTTGATCAAGGACACCAGCTGCAGCTACAAATCGGTGCAATATCATCAGACAAAATGAGAGTGTGTGACAACCAAATAAAACAGACAGACAGAGAATGACCATACAATACACAATACTTAATTGAATTTATCAACACTTCATTTCATATCATACAAAGAACGCCTATGTAACTGGTCATCCATACTCCAAAACAAGATTTGAAGAGTTGACTGAATGGTGTCTAATACAAATAATAAGCAGAATGTCAGGTGTTGTGGCTGGGCTGGAACAGAAACCTGCACACCCAGCAGCTAGATCTCTAGGAGCAAAGTCGGCAATGCATGTTCTATGCCTATGCATTGTTACTTTAACAGTATTTTTGTAGTCCTAAAACCAATTCTAACAGTAAACCCAGAGCATATAACCCATTGGAGATACAGTGCCTTCGGAAAGTATTCAGTCCCCTTGACTTTTTCCACATTTTGTTACGTTACATCCTTATTCTCAAATTGATTAAATAAATAAAAAATCCTGAGCAATCTACACATAATACCCCATAATGACAAAGTGAAAAAACAGGTTTTTAGACATTTTTGCAAATGCATTAAAACAAAACAAACTGAAATATGAATTCAGACCCTTTGCTATGAGAATCGAAATTGAGCTCAGGTGCATCTTGTTTCCATTGATCATCCTTGAGAAGTTTCTACAACTTAATTGGAGTCCATCTGTGGGAAATTTAATTGATTGGACATGATTTGGAAAGGCACACACCTGTCTATATAAGGTCCCACTGTTGACAGTGCATGTCAAAGAAAAAACCAAGCCATGAGGTAGAAGGAATTGTCTGTAGAGCTTAGAGACAGGATTGTGTCAAGGCACAGATCTGGAGAAGGGTACCAAAAAATGTATGAAGCCTGAATGCCAAATGTCACGTCTGGAGAAAACCTGGCACCATCCCTATGGTGAAGCATGGTGGTGGCAGCTTGAACCCGATCGAACATCTCAGGAGAAACCTGAAAATAGCTGTGCAGCAACCCTCCCCATCCAACCTGACAGAGCTTGAGAGGATATGCAGAGAAGAATGGGAGAAACTCCCCAAATACGGGTGTGCTAAGCTTGTAGCGTCATATGCAAGATTCGAAGTTGTAATCTCTGCCAAATGTGCTTCAACATAGTACTGAGTAAAGGGTCTGAATACTTACACTACCGTTCAAAAGTTTGGGATCACTTAGAAATGTCCTTGTTTTTGAAAGAAAAGCACACTAATGTACTTGTCCTCTTGCTCAGTTGTGCACCGGGGCCTCCCACTCTTCTTTCTATTCTGGTTAGAGCCTGTTTGAGCTGTTCTGTGAAGGGAGTAGTACACAGTGTTGTACAAGATCTCCAGTTTCTTGGCAATTTCTCACATGGAATAGCCTTCATTTCTCAGAACAAGAATAGACTGACGTCTGGCCATTTTGAGCCTGTAATCGAACCCACAAATGCTGATGCTCCAGATACTCAACTAGTCTAAAGAAGGCCAGCTGTATTGCTTCTTTAATCAGAACAGTTTTCAGCTGTGCTAACATAATTGCAAAAGGGTTTTCTATTTGAACAATTAGCCTTTTAAAATGATAAACTTGGATTAGCTAACAGAACGTGCCATTGGAACACAGGAGTGATGGTTGCTGATAATGGGCCTCTGTAGATATTCCATTACGTAGTGTAAAATGCACTCATAAGCAAATGTACATAGTGGCTTTTTTGCTGGTGTTCTATAAAAACTCCCCCTTGCTCTGCCACCAACTTGCACGCGTCGACCTCCTGTGGCAATGTTTGCTAAAACAGAAAGGGGTCAATACGACGGTTCTGGCAGCCAAAACAGCCAAATACTGCATCTAAACTTTTAAATCAGTTCTCAATTCAGTACGGCTCTAGAAACATAATGTCACGATCTTCGGAAATGACAGACCAAGGTGCAGCGAGGTATCCAGTATACATGTTTATTTAACGTAACTGGGACAAAAGTAACAAAACGAACGTGACGAAGATCGTGAAGCTGAACATAACATGTGAACTAACCAAGCTATGTACAAACAATAACCCACAAACCCCAAGTGAAAACTACAAACATATATATGGTTCCCAATTAAAGACAACGACACACAGCTGCCTCTAATTGGAAACCATTACTCCAACATAGAAATATAACACCTAGAACATAAAAAACCTACACCAAAACCAAAACTAAACACACCAGCCTGTCTTCTCAGGCCTGGACGTGACACATAAATAGTTTCACATAGCCTTATAGCTTCATATCACATCAAAATAATTTCACAAATGCAAAATATACATGTATACTGTTTTAACTGGTTTTAACACAGTTGCAGCCTACAGTATTTTCCAGTGACAACACGTTTGTGGCGTCCATTTTCCGTTTAAACACAGGTGTTCGGAGACGCATACAGCTAATTAGCACTTGCTCGCCTCTGTCTCCCGTCTGTTTTTCATAAACAAGCGTTTTAACATGCAAATATGGCTGTGTGGAAACCCTAACCCTTACCCTATAAAGGTGTGTAGTAATTTAGCTGATATGAAAGATACACATAATACACATAGTACATTCCTTATGTTTCCAAATCCAATACCGCAAGCGATGCGTCTTAACATTCAGACCGAGCATCGGGGCTCTTAACAAAACTCCCTGGGCCAGAAGATACAATTGTCAATAGGCGCTAAAGGTAGTTAGCGTCTATGAATGGGTTATCCACAGACATACACTTGATGAAATCAGTTGATGATAAGACTTAGACAAGTTGTAAATGTAACAAGTACTGATATTGTATCATATAATAGTGTTTACAGCTTTCCAAGAAAACAAAAATGTAAACATTTCTGGTCTGTGTACATATATTTTAGAGGCTATTTATTTAGAACATTTGTGTAAAATCTGTATAAATTGTATTTATAATTATATGACAATATTTAGACTGACAAAATTACACAATTTCTGATATATCACATGGCTTACTTTTATTTTCCTACATAAGTAAAATCAGGATTATGCCTCAACCGCCATTCATTCCAATTAGACTGGTTTTGAATTCTCCCTGACCAATATGGCTGCCATTTTCACCCCATTCTGGAACTCTGAGGGTTTATGACATAAAAAAAATCGAAATAATTTACTAAATGTTAGCTTATTCCACAAAGAAATCCTAAAATGGTCTGGTCAATATTATTGCCACCTTCTAGTGTAAGGAACACATGCTGGGAGACGAGAAGCAGTTACAGGGAGTGAACATTTAATAAATCACGGACATGAAACAAACCAGGACAGGGTCTGGACAGGGGAAAACAAAATACAACAATAATACTGACACCGGGAACAAACTAAGGAACAGACAGATATAGAGGGGGCAATCAACATAGTGAAGGAGTACAGGTGAGTCCAATGAGCGCTGATGCGCGTAATGAAGGTGATAGGTGTCCGTAATGATCGGCAGCCTGGCACCCTCGAGCGCCAGAGAGGGGGAGTGGGAGCAGGCATGACATCTAGAAGTAGTTATAAATAATGTGATTTCAAGCAGGTGATTCTGCTTTACTTTGGAATTGAACTCACCTGTGGTGAGTTGCAGGTGCCTGTAATATAAAAATCACTAATTCAACCAGTTTGAATAGAGAAAAGAAATCATGCTTCTGTTTTGTGTCAATGTGTGTACCGCAATGAGCATGGAGAAAATAAAGAAAACAAGAGAATTATCTGAGGAGGTCAGACAAAAGATTGTAGCCAAGCATGAACAATCTCAATGCTACAAGTCCATCTCCAGAGAGAAGTAATGTTATCAAGAAGTTGCCACTGTAGCCAACCTCCCTGGACGTGGCTGCAAGAGAAAACTTGATGGAAGATTGCAGTGAAGGATTGTTCGAATGGTGGAGAAAGGACCTTGATCAACTGCCACACAGATTCAAGCTGACCTTCATACACAAGGTAAGATAGTTTCAACTCGCACCATCCGTCGCCAACTCAATGAAAGGGGGTTACATGTAGGAGACCCAGGAGGACTTCACTGCTGAGAGAGAGACATAAGAAAGCCTGACTGCAATTTGCCAAAACACACCTGAACATGCAAAAAAATCCTTCTGGGAGAATGTCCTGTGGACAGATGAGACCAAATTACAGCTTTTTGGTAAAGCACACCACCTCTATGTTTACAAAATAAACTCTTCAAAGAAAAAAAACACCTTCCCTAAAGTCAAACATGGAGGAGGTTCAGTGATGTTTTGCGGTTGCTTTGCTGCCTCTGGAACTGGGTGCCTTGAATGTGTGCATGGCATCATGAAATCAGGAGAATACCAAAGCATTTTGGAGCGCTATGTCGGACCCAGTGTCAGAAAGCTGGGTCTCTGTCGAAGGTCATGGGTTTTCCAGCAGGACAATGACCCCAAAAACAGTTCAAAAAGCACACAGGAAGGGTTCAAGACAAAACAGTGGACTGTTCTGAAGTGGCCAGCAATGAGTCCAGATATAAATCCCATTGAAAACTCTGTGGAGAGATCTGAAAACAGCAGTGGGGAGAAGGCACCCTTCAAATCTAGTAGAACTGGAGCAATTTGCACCAGAGGATTGGGACAAACTGCCAGTACAGAGGTGCAGGAAGCTCATTGATGGCTATATGAAGTGCTTGATTGCAGTTATTTTGGCCAAAGGCTATGCTTCAAAATATTAAGTCTAGGGTGTCCCTAATTTTGGCAATGCCATTTCTGTTTATTTTCTGATTTAAATGTATTTATTACAAAACAAAGGTTTTGTAATAATAACAGTGAAATAAAGAATTGTGGAGATCAAATACTTTGGTCAATTTCAACTTATTTTTAGGGAAAATTGCAAGAGTGCCAATATTTTTGACCACGACTAATTTAATAATCATTAGCATATCTATATTTCTATTTACAGATGTACAAATGATGAACTGTGACCTCCAGGGTTAGAGCATTGCCAAATTTAGAACAGAAAATAACACTGTATGATTTCAGAGATGTTATATTTATTTAATGGTGATGAAGGCTGCCGCTGAAACGCAACAGTTTGTTCAGACCTCTGCTGCTAAAAAAATACATTAAAACGTATATTTCTAGCAAGTGCAGGTTTTTCCTTTCTTCAAGTATATGCCTTTTGAACCCAGCACCCAAAGACTTTTTGTTACTACAAACATTAGGCTGAGCACTCCAATTTTCTATGATTATTCTCAGTTCTCCCACCACAGAACTGAGATGGTTGTTGAGGAGGGACCGGGCCGGGCCAGAGTGACTAGTCACTGTGACCTGGCTCTCACCCTACCTTCATTAAAGTCTCTCTCTAACCCAGGGGAGCAGGTTTCACAGTATCCTGTATAAAGAAAACACAGCCCTGTAAAAGCACCTTCTCCTGTGTGTGTGTGTGTGTGTGTGGAGGCCAGTGGGGAGTACAGCTGGAGGAGGAGAGGTGAACCACAGCTCTACTCAGACTGTTGCTGACCCACAGGTTATAAAATGTGTTTACAGTGACGGTCATGTGTGTGGTGTGTCACTCTCTCACAATGTGTGTGTGTGTGTGTGTTTATGTGAATACACAAAAATTACTGTATGCATCTACTGGAAAAGTTCAAAGGATGGATGTGTGCTCCATTGCCACAGTTGAAACCTTCCATTATTTCTCATCACAATGCCCATTGAACTCTCCATGCAACACCGCTATGCCAATTTATCGCAACCTAGTCCGACCCATTTACTTCACACACAGGCATGCCTTTTTCTCCGAGATATGGGGGTGTAGGAGAGAAACCTGCTCTATGTAACTAGCTAATGAAGGCCACTATCGGAATTCCTTCATAGCATGTTACACTATCCAGGCCCTCCCTTTCCCCATGACTGGGGTCCTATTGCTGCCTCCTCCTATTCACCTCTCACTGCATCATACAGTCATGTGGTGAGTTTCCCCCTACTAAGTAAAGCGCTTTGAGTACCTCAGTTGGTAGAAAAGCGCTATACAAATCAATTATTATTATTATCATTATAAATTCTGTGAGACACAAACCAGGGGTGAAATGGAATTTGTTCACTGTGTGTACGTTAAGTATGAGTTCTCCCCTCCCAAAATCTCCCCTCATGTGTATACTTTAAGCAGCTCCTCTCGGATTGCCCCTTAATCCCCATCGACTGTTCACCATAGTGAGCGGCTTTAGGATTCCCTGGAAGATTAACTAAACAAATACACCACCTTTGGGGGACTAAAGCTGTGTTTAAAGAGTTAAAGACGTATAAAGGATTTGCCTTTAAAGACATCCAAACAACCAATCCCAATTATTGGATGTGCAAAACCAACTAAAACAAGCATGGGGTTGTACCTCGTTAGTGAATGGAAAAGTATGTCAGTTTTGTACCTTAAAAAACATTGTTCTTTTATGAACAAGTCTTATAAATTATTCATTCTTATGAACAAATCTTTCTTTTATGAACATGTCTTTTAAATTGATATATTCTTTCTACAGCTTATTAGCATACACCTCATATGTTCGCCCTGTTGATGATGCTCATTATACGTTAAGGTTGAACCAAAATATTACATGTAACAAATATGAAATTAAATACGAAACAATTATGTGAAATTGAATTAAACAATAATGTATGTTGATTATAATATCATGTATAATATTCAATTATGTTTCTATATGATAACAATAGCGTAATATATTTAATATGCCATAAACTATAGCATTTTTTTTAACAGTTTCACTAATTCATTTTAATTAACTTAATTATTATAACACACCTCACTATTGTCATTAATTTCACTGTTTGTCTACGTAACCTGGTTCAAGTATTCATGACATTCCCCTGAGGAAGGCACAGTGATGCCGAAACCCTGGTAAATACCCATTAAATTGCTGGGAGTTTATACATGGAGTGTGAGACTTTCTATATTTTGATAGTTTTGTACCTTACAACATCAAATAAGCTCATGAATAAAATAAATAAGATAAGTATTGACTTCCAAAGGGCTAGTCTGACCTTTCCATATGGATTATTCAGTGTTTCACTTGGCAGGCTGCTCCATCTCAAGGCTTTAATGAAACTATCGTAAGGCCATACCAGAAGACTCGATCCACAGCCCTATGAGGTCTTCCTCAGTACTGCTGGACTGCCTAGCCATAGACTAAAGCACAGGATCCTACACTACCCAGTGCAGTTGCATCAACCATATGCCTCTACAAGCAGTTTGTGTAGTTATAAGAACTTTGTAGCATACTTGTACAACTCTTACACCAAACCATGTAACACATGTGCAGCAATGCTGTATCATATCCTTACATCAACATGTCTTGTGCTTTGCAGTGTACCCTTATATAGGCATTATTTTAGATATTTCAATACCAATTTCAGGCCCCTTATACATGTTTGACAAGGCGTTTGTTTTCCCGAGCGTGTTTTAAAGGCCACCTTTTGGCTTTATTGAAAAGTGCCTGTTTCATTCACACACAACTGATAGCCCATCCACACAGGGTGTCTGTTGGAAGTGAAGCCAGACATTAATTTTCCTCCATGTATTCCCTCCTGTTCTCCCCTAGACCCTGTCAGGCCTGGATCATGACCCCACGCCGCCCACTCCTTTCATTGGATGGGAGACGTGAACTGATGTCCCTTCAACACTACTGGCTTCAGATCTGTTTTACACCCCTTTGAGCTTTCTCATTTAAAACATCCAATTCATGACAACTCCCTTTAGTCGTGTTATGAACACATACCTACTTCAACGTGAAACTCTTCAGATCAAAGGCCAATGAATAAAAGCAGGCAAAACTCATTTCCAGACCTTTTCATTAAAGGGGTTTAGATGTGTGTTTGAGTATATGATGCATAATTAATCTGTTATTAAAAAGATTAACAAACACAAAAGCTGCTTCTAAGGCTGGACCATTTTGTGCTTTGTTTGGTTATTGGATCAATCTCTATTCAGTCGTAAGAAGCAGACACAAAAACAACCAAAAGGCCAGACATACTGTACTGAACCAGACGGCTATGGGTGTGGACCAGCAGAGCCTCCTAGTGCTTAAGGTGGCCATGTAATACTGATTGGAAATGTTCACATTTTAAGCATTTGGCAGACACTCTTATCCAAACAACTTATAGGAGCAATTAGACCTAAGTGCCGTGCTCAAGGGCACATCCAGAGATTTTTCACCTAGTCGGCTCTGGGATTTGAACCAGCAACCTTTTGGTTACTTGCCCAACACTCTTAACCGCTAGGATACCTGTCACCCCATTGATTTTGCTATGTGACTGCCTGAGGCTGATTGGCTCTGACCCACTCTGATTCTCCAACAGCGGACACCCACAATTGTGACTCTTTTCTCCCCGTGTCACGACGCATCAAAAGGTTATACAGCTGCACCATCGAAAGCATCCTGACTGGTTGCATCACAGCCTGGTATGGCAACTCCTCGGCATCCGACCGCAAGGCGCTACAGAGTGTAGTGCGTATGGCCCAGTATATCACTGGGGCCAAGCTTCCCGCCATCCGGTACCGGAGCGCCAAGTCTAGGTCTAAAAGGCTCCTTAACAGCTTCTACCCCCAAGCCATAAGACTGCTGAACCTGTTAATCAAATGGCCAGCCGGACTATTTACACTTGGTTTTTACACTGCTGCTTCTCGCTGTTTATTATCTACGCATAGTCACTTTACCCCTACCTACAGGTACAAATTACCTTGACTAACCTGTACCCCCGCACCTTGACTCGGTACCGGTACCGCCTGTATATAGCCTCGTTATTGTTATTTGATTGTGTTACTTTTTATTTCATTTTTTACTTTAGTTTATTTAGTAAATATTTCTTAACTCTATTTCTTGAACTGCATTGTTGGTTAAGGGCTTGTAAGTCAGCATTTCACAGTAAGGTCTACACCTGTTGTATTCGGCGCATGTGACAAATACAATTTGATTTGATTTGATCGCTCTATCCATCTCTTTTCTCTCTTGTTCTGAAATTATGTTACTCTACAACTTTTCGGCATCTCTCTTTTATTAGGAGCTATCCTTCACCTTAGCTCTGTTATAGTCTTGTATTAGCAAGGTGGCCAGCTGGAATGGGTCACAGTGGACTTTTAGACAGAGGAGCGATGGGGAGAGACAGAGAAATAAACCGCTCCCCCGGGGGAGAGATAAACATTTACTTTTCTATGAGGAGTTAGCATTAGCATGACATGCAGTCAAAGAGGAGAGAGGGGGGTGAGAAAAAAAGGAAGAGAAAGACATTTCCATTCATCATTCAGTTTCTAGCATAGATCATAACAGCGTCCTTTCTAATGACTCTCCAGGTGTTAGCCAGGCACGAACAACCAGCAGTAAACCAAACTCAGGATAAACCCCCCCCCTATGCTGTGTCTTACACTTTCCATTCCCACCAAATGGTGAACAGGTAGTTGACCCTCATTGAATCCATAACCATTACAGTGGAGATTATCAGATGTGTAGGGGGAATCTGGTTTCACACACAGCTACAATGTGATTACTGCCGTATTATCCCTTGCTAACGGAATAGGACTCTAGGGGCATTATGAGTGTGTTATAACACAAACACAGTGACGGTTTGATGCCAATGGGTTATGAGAAATATGAATAACCCATAGAAAAAAAGTTAAAAACAAGCCATTTTCCATTCACTGCTTTTTGTGTGCAATCTCTTGTTCATTTGTGCACAGCAGATCCAATCTCCTCCTTCTCCATGTGTGTGTGATATGTAGCTCATATGTGGAGGCAGATAGAGATGATATTTCTTTATGTGTGTGACAGAGGCAGCCGCGCAAGGCCATGAGAAAGAGAGCACATTAGAATGCGGCGCTGTGTATCGCGCAGGCACACACTGCGGCTCTACTGACCCTAATTCATAATGACTCCATTGTCTCTCGTGACATGGATGTATATGGTGCATGAATGAAGTAGGACAGGCGCTTTAGCTGGGGAGATGGTGAGGTGATTAAGGCTCATGGATTAGTCTGCCTGGGTGAGAGACTGGGCCTGTTGGTGACCAGCTCACACACATCACACAGAGCCAGACTGTACACCCAAACAAACACAGTGTGAGACTGAGTTAAACACAACCAAAGGAACATATTACACTAATTGTCCTGTGTGATTATGCTAATGGTTTCTTTTCTACATACAAAACTAGGTTCTCAGATTTCATCAATGTAATTGCCTTTTCTATGTGTATTTGTATGCAACGCAGGCTATTTGTTCTGCAAAAATATAGTGTTTACTGTATTACTGAGCAACAGATGTCTTAGGGATCTCAGCCTTGGAAAGTGTGTCGCTATGCGAAGAGCCAAGTTCAATTCCAAACCACTGGATGGTTGAACTTAATAAGGCACTCAGGAGTTAGCGACTGTTTTGAGAAAATGTTAGGGTTAGGAATGTTGAGATGTTCTGGATCTTGAATGATTCATGTTCTGGTTGAATATCCAGGGTTTAAGGTGAGGTTGCTCCGTGGTACTGTTATACTAGGGATTATCTTTGACAGACCAGACCCTCCTGTGTCTAGTACTGCCATTCGGTCTGCTGGATGGTATGTTAGCCTATACTTAGGTAATAATGCCCAAAAAGCCAATAATGAGGATATATCCTCCAAAAATCCTCTTCGAGGGCATTATCACTTTTATACAACGGGTTAATGATTGACATATTTTCATTAAAAACGTTATTTGGATTAATTTATTAATACTATTTAATCCTTACACAACATATAGTCCCGACACAAATCTAGGGTTGCTACCCAAGCCGGCTGGTTGTTCGTTCTATCGGTTTGGTTGCCAGAGACGCGACCCAGTTTGTTCAGTCTTTTTGTTCTGTATCTGTGGAAGCGACCCAGTCGTTCATTCTAAATGTACCATTAACATACTGGCTGGCAACGTTCTCACCCCTTGCTTGCTAGCGAGCCAACTACGGCTAATTTACAGTCAAGTCAAACCGTGCAGCCAGCATAACAACAGTAGCTGCATTTGCTTAAGCTGTTTTCTAGTGATATTTATTTGGATACATCCATAACAATGAGCTAATAAGGCGCGATTTTGCCTGGCATAGAGAATGTGCTCTCTCGTCAGGACAGTGTTGTTCAGAGGAGCTAGCCAACAACACAGCTAACACAATCGCTTCAAACTGAATCTGGAAAGACTACAAACTAGCTGCACTTCATTTCGTTTTACCTTTTTTAAATTTACATTTATTTGTATATATTCATAAAAATTATGCCAGCTGATTCATGATTTCGACTGGCTGAGAAACGCTGCCTGTCTGTCTCGTCCCGATTCCCGGCCTGCTCATTACTATGGGACAGCAGGAGATCTAATTTGAATATTGAAACAATGTTGCAAATGTCGAAGAGACAGACAGCAAGGTTTATACAAATCTCTGCTGTTGAAAACTAAATGATAGACTAAAAGAAATGTGAGATAATGTCTAGATGCTTTTTATAGCGGAGATCAAGTTTATAACTTACTGGGCTGTGCTGATGAGACAGTGGATTGCGCAGTCAGATGGAACAGAGTAAATAGGCATTTTAAGGTCATAGATTTAGCTGGTGGTAATTTGTGGATTGTAAACTGGGTGGGTCGAGCCCTGAATGCTGATTGGCTGACAGCAGTGGTATATCAGACCGTATACCACGGGTATGACAAAACATTCATTTTTACTGCTCTAATTACATTGGTAACCAGATTATAATAGCAATAAGGCATCTCAGGGGTTTGTGGTATATGGCCAATATACCATGGCTAAGGGCTGTGTTCAGGCACTCTGAGATGTGTCATACCTAAGAACAGACCTTAGCCGTGCTATATTGGCCATATACCACACCCCCTTGGGCCTTATTGCTTAAATAGACACGGCTGGAATGTGGTTTTACCCAATCAGCATTCAGAATTAGATCCACCCATTGTAAAATACACAATAAATACCTTAACAATTGGCCCTACTACAGGCCTATGATGTTATTCTTAAAATAATAATATTGACTACAAATATAGAAAACATAACACATTACCTGATATTTAATCGAATTACTTTATTTTATAGCCTACCTTCTTGCCTTCTAATAAGCGATTCTCCTTACCGCCACTGTGGGGCGCCAAGAAACATTGGAAGGCTACTGCGTAAAACATGGTAAGGGCACAAACCGATACGGCGCATCAGTCTGTAGCCAAGCCTACAAGTCAGCAAACCCTACAAGACAGGGTAGAACAGTAAGCAATTGCCTTTGCCCAATGTTTGAATGTTGAACAGTATGTATACATTGACAAAAACTAGAAAGTAATGCAGAGTGCCGCATACATATGTCACTTTATTCACATGTTTAACTGAACTGTTAATTCCACACACTGTGGTACATAGAAATGGAATTGAACACAGGAGCTAAAGGTGTAGTAAATTAACTCTGAGCTCAATGGATGATAGAAAATAAAGTAGCGGGCAATACGATTCAGTGGTTAGTCGCAGCATAAGTTGCCACAATGCTGTATAATGAAAAACATGGTTAATTTCAAAATACTTTATGTGTGCGTCGACCTGGGTAAACCTGTAACCGACCTGCTGAGCTGATATCAGATCTTTATAATCTCGTATAGGGGCCATGGCCCTCATGGCCAGTAGGTCTACCTTGTGAAATAAATTATCTGTCGCTTGAGGAAGCACTGAAGCAGATACACCTCCTCAGGAGGAGGGATGTTGTTTTTGTAAGCGAAACGCCCATCATTCAAAATCCAAACCAATGAGACTGTGCGTGAGCCTGAAACTGTACCAGCGCTGGCACAGTGGGGAATCATGCATGGCTGAGCGAGCGCTGCTCTGACATTGGTTGATTTCTTCATGCTGAACTACACGACTTTCCACCGCTCCTGCTTATATTTGCCTCGTTTCAAGCGACACTTTTATACACAGTATTTGTGTCCATGCTAAGGATTTTATGAACTCGTTTTTTGCCACGGCACATTTGAACGACTCCGGTTCAAGGAAAGAGCTGCTCCTAGTTCTTCAGCGGTTCTTCAGCCGTGACAATACAGCGACAGCGACAGCGACAGCGCGGAAGACACGGACACAGTTCCGAGCGAGTACAGCGTCAAGGAAGATACGGCACTGTCTGTAGCCCGCTGGTTCTGTGGAGTTAAATATTATTCAAATGTTATAGAAACATTTCATAACATATTTATACATGGACCACGCTGTTATTAACTTGAAAATCAACAATTCAACGCTGCGTAGGCCTATAGTTACAGAAACTATTGGTGCCCAAAGAAGAGTTGATCCGAGAGAATAATTATTCATTTGTGTAGGCTGTGGTAGACTTACCACTGGAGAAAACTATTATAAAGCTACAAATTCATGGTTTTAATATCTGTGACATTCCACATCTTCTGTGGTTGAAGAGGATGCGCTTGTTGCTATGAAAACATGATAAGAACATTGACTGAAATAGTATTTATTTTAAACGGACCCTCAACTAATTAATAATCAAGACATTTCCCCACCAATTGCAATAATTTTTATTCCACAAACTGCGAGTGCTTTTTTTTCCTAAATGAAAAAACAACTTTTTCCAAATATCAATTCAAGTCTCAGCACAATAACTGCCTCGTGTAATAATCCAATCAATGCGTTATACTCAGCGAGCAGTCAACTAAGACATAAGGCAATTATAATTTAAAAGCCCTCAGATGTGAATCTAATTTCACTCTGTTCATTTGAAGAATTCTACCGCGCCAGACGCTGCATCGGAAGGGACCTTGGCGTGTCCAAGTTCGGGAGCCATGCCGCAGGTGGAAATGATCCTATGCGTTTCGCTGGTGTTATGGACGTGTGTCTACGGCCAAGAGCCGGCCTCCAAGGTGGTGTCCGACCGCTATGCGGTCTACTGGAACCGGACCAACCCCAGGTGAGTCTCGTGCGTAACCGCAATGTGTGTCAGGGATGGGCCACGGTCACAAACTTCATGTGGGATCAACTTCATTGATGACATTGGTTGGAGGTAGATGGCCCGGAGACCATATGATATTTGTTACAATGTTAATTTTGATTATTCTGCCCTACTATGCTGACCATGATTCAGTGACCAATGGCCACTTGTTTATAGCCTAAATATACATTTTATTGATGCACATCGGCAATCATTTACAAAGACGAACGTGTATGTTGCATGACATATATCTTATCTACGTCTCATCAATAAGTGTGTTATATCCTATACTGTAAATACACCCGAATGATTATTCATATTATCCAGGTTCTGCTGAATGCGTCCACTGATCTGTTGCCGCGAAAGGCTTTCATTGTAGGCAGGCTTATAATTTAACTAATGGAAAATGATGTGGCTTATCTCTCAAATGAGGGAAATCGAGTGTTAGTTTGATCCTTTAAAATATTCTGTGTGTGAGTCGGATTCTTAACGCGTTCACTTTTACTGATTCGGCAGTAGAAAATTATTCTGTAGCAGCAGTAGCTATTGATTTCTGTTAGAATTGGCTACGATT
This sequence comes from Brachymystax lenok tsinlingensis, assembly GCA_030435695.1. NCBI lineage: Eukaryota > Metazoa > Chordata > Actinopteri > Salmoniformes > Salmonidae > Brachymystax > Brachymystax lenok. The sequence continues at coordinate 27,216,350 of CM059787.1, forward strand.
GTATCCAAGTGTCTGTTCAACACATCTAAAATGTTGCCTTGAATAAGATGAAATATTATCTGCCAGTTTTATTTTGAAAAATGATAAGGCGTTTGCATGTGACGCACAACAAAAACCGCAACACTTGTGCCTGCTTATAACATGTTAAAGCCTTTCCTTATGGTTGTACAATAAAATACAATAAATATTCAGTTAGGTTTCCACCTGCCGTTTGTATTTTATTGTCATTGGTCAAAGTTGCCAATTAGTGTGGTCACAGGGTTAAAGCAATGGCTGTAATTGCGCACTGTAATGGAATGGTCAGATGTGACTGCTATTTGACAGAGATGCTAATTGTGCAATACTATTCTCAAGTAGCCTACAGCTTTGAGTTGACTCCCCAGGTGACTCACTGTTATTCACACTGGATGGCTTGATTCTCAGAAAATAGTTTGTAGTATGAGTGTACCACTTTGTGTCATGCATAACATATCACCTTTGTACCTTATCAGGTTTTTCCTGACATTTACAGTTTTGGGATGACTCCTCACCATTTATGCTTAGGGAGAAGAAACTGGTCCGTTGGGGTGATTTGCTTTGCACAGAATCAACAGATGATGCTGTACTTGTTTGTATTTTTGTGGTAACCCTGAGGCAAAGTGTGTGCAATGAGCTAGTTAGGAGAAGAAAGAGAACGGGTGAGATATTAACGCAAATATGGTGGCATCAAAGGCAGGGCTCTCTGCCTCTTTTCCTGGAACAGATAACATCTCTGATCCAATCCCATAGTGTCATCAGCTCATTCCAACAGCTCCTGCCTAAAAAAACCAAAAAAGCTTTCCATCTTCCCAAGTCCTGCTCCTCCAAAGCCATGCCCCCCATCCCAGACAATGAGGGGAACACAGAGGGGCATTTCAGCAGTGGCCCAGGCCCAGCGTGGTGCATGCTCCTGTGAGAGACACACACATGCTGAGGTCACACACTCTGTGGTAACCAAGCAGGCCCTGGGTTAACCATCACAGAGCAGCACAGAGGGGACTGTAGTCAGGGTTAAGCCCGGGGCAGAGCCTGCCTCTCCTCTGAGACTCTGCGACGGCCATGCAACGGCACCCTGCCTGGGTTTTGTCTGAGGAGAATAGGGCTCCTCGAGTAAATAAATGACTAACTCTAAATTGACTGTCCTTTTCTCATTCAGGGGCCTAATCCAAACCCAACCCACTGTATAATGTAACCATGCACCATGCTAAGACTCATGGGCCCCTGGCCCTGCCGTATAATATAACCATGCACTGTGTTAGACCTTGGGCCCATGGCCCCTGCTGGGTAATGTATCTATACTCAGCCATCACAGCCCGCAGCCTGCTGGGGTATAGTCACAACTTCCAGATTAGTCTTTTTTTCTGACCACAGTAGAAAAACGGCACCCAACGCGGCAGCCCTGCAGTCCTGCTGTCCATACTCAGCCATTCATGAAATCCCCTACAGGGACTCTGAAATTGAAATAGGAAGTGACTCGTGAAAAATGTAAATGGTGAAGACATTTTCTATTGTTTAAAACACATGTAGGTTTATGGTGTCATGTTTGTTGTGCGCTTAATAAATGTTGCTCTTATTTCCCTCCCAATATCTCTCAAGAAAAACCTCTCAACATTCTGACGCACTTTGTTGATACACTCCAACAGTGGGATTCAAAAACAGTGGAACAGTAGTGTAACTAGGATAAGGATTCAGTCATGCTCGAGGGTACAAATGCCTCAATCAGTGACAGTGAGGCGCTCAAGTCATTATAATCTCCTTAATTCAAAGAAAATTAAGTGCTTGTTGAGGAGACATAAAACTACTGAGCCACAATGGATATCGGGTTGTTCCATTTGGCTTCAATCCACTTTTGACCGCACCCCTTTTTGATCTGAATGAAACTTTCAATACTTGCACATGGTAAAAGTGGTAAGAAAGTGACTTTTTGGAGATACAGGTTTTCAAAGTTGACAGATTTTGCATACCCCACCATGCCATAAGACACCACTGGAAAAGATTGAAGGTTCAAGTTTAATATAATTTAACAGTTTACAAACAGGGTTGTCAAACAATGCAATAATTTCTTGAATTAAAAATAAATCAATAATAATAATGTACTTTTTTTTACATTTAACGTCAATGATCTAAAAACGTGTCAACTCCGATTATTTACATTTTCACATATGTTGTACCTTAAAACCTAATTTGCATACTCTGAAGTGCATGCATGCACCCACCATTAGTTGAGACTCAGCATACTCTTGAATACAGGGCAGGTGTCATTTCAATCATAGAAATATAATTAATAGAATGGACCTATCCCTTCAGACCACTGATGGCGGGCACAAATACAGAAATACCTCAGATTATGTAAAATAGGGTCTAAACTACATGTGCGAAAATGAAAGAAATTGTCGGTGGCCCGTTTTCAGATAATTGATGTTAAAGGATAAAAAAGTAAAAAAAAATATATAATCACAAAATTAAACTCAACCGTTTATCTTTTCCAGTGATTAAGACATGGATGTCTCATGGTATGATGGGGTATGCAAAATAGGTCAACTTTGGGTACCTATATCTCCTGAATGTTTTGGCATTCAGGTCCAAAAAGTCACTTTCTGGCCACTTCTACCATGGGTAAATATGTATGGAAAGTTTCCTTCAAATCAAAAGGGGTGCAGTCAAAAAGTGATTGAAATAAAATGGAATGACCCTATATTATAATAAGTCAGTGTTTTGCTTGACTTGTTACTGACAAATTCTGCAATTTTAAGAGAGCATAATTTTTTAATGCCCATCTTATAAGAATGTGCTATATTGGTAGTAATTAGCTATAGAAATTGCTCGGCCACAAAATAAAATGTATTTTAAAGTTTGGAGGAGAAAGGCTGTGGTATCTTTCGATGGCTGTTGGTTAACATACATGCGTGAATGCTGTGTAAACACGGTGGAGGGGCTAGTCATGCATTTGCTTCAGTAATACTGTGTTAATACATGTGTAATTATTAACACAATTTGTAAATAAGGTTAACGATTGGATTATTGCCCGTTGATGAGTTAGCATTAGAGAAATCCCCACCGGTCTGTGATTAGTTTGATAGTTGCTTAATTAAAACAGTCAGGCTCCATATGGGACACATGCAACCATTGCTGTGGTAAGGTGTTTATTTGTTGCTAATAGGTGGGATCAGTGGAGAATCAGGGCTGAGTTCCATCCCTAATCTTCCTGCTGTTTGTGTCTCCGATGCCATGGAAACTGATACTCTTCCTCATCAAAGAGGCTCATTGGGTGGGACTAACGACCTGACAGCTGGGGAAAGGGATTTCAGCATTCTACAAGAGCACTGTCACCCCAGGGACTGCAGTTTAAGCTTCGTTAATGCCCCTCAAATCTTTCTACAACAGATGTGACATATTTATCGAAGACAATAAAACAACTTTTTCGTCTGTCTTGCGGCCTACTACTTTGGTATACTATGATTTGATTCTGCAGTCCTTGTGAGGACACCTAAGACGTATGAAAAGTGGCTTCTCTTTCCACCTCATAACATCCTTGCCCTTACAGACACAGATAGTTCTCCTCTGATCGAAATGACCTTGGCTGTTTGCTTTCTCTATTCTGGCAACATTTTTAATCTCCAATACACCACTTTCCAGTTTATGACAAGTTGATGTTGTGATAGTTTCCCAGTGGCATTGTGAGTTGCTCCGTTTGCATTTTTCAGAGTGTTTACCTTTGTTTTCACCCTCAGCCTTTTCCCGGCTCCCTGCTGCTGGGTTCCGCTTGGATACAAAACGGAAACAAAAAGCAGCCACGTCCAAATATTGACTGGGTCTCAGGACCGCAGCCCTCTCCCAGCCCCAGCCCAGACCGCGTGAAAGGACACTATTGTTCCAATCATACTCAGCGGCCCCATAGCCGTCTTTTAACTATGCATGCTCTTAAAGAGAGACAGGCATATAAGGGAGAGTTGGAAGAGAGGGGAGTGGGAGAGAGAAAGGTAATTGTGGCAGGCTCTTACGAGGGTGAGTACATAAGGAGGGGAAGGGGCACACAACGGGAGCGAGACACAGTCACAGAGGTAACAGAAGCTTCCGGAGATGGGGCACAGGGTTACCCGGGGAAATAGTGGCCATGCCATGGGCCCAATGCATGAGGTCAAAACCTGTAATTCCACACCCGCCCTTACTTAGCCTGTGGATGGAGCCACATGTTGCAGCCATCTTCTCAGGGAGCTCTTGGAGTCAGAGAGTGAGGTGATCTGTCCTGGCCCTTTCTGAAGGGGAAAATAGTCCTGTGGAGAAAGCAGCCTGTCCCACTGCTCTGTGACCCTGCACACAGAGAAAGGTGCCTTGGCCCTGTCATTCTCTACAAACTAACAAGGCTGCCACTGCTTGACTAACGGCGACTAAAGAGAGGAGGGTGTTTTAAGTGGGTGTCTTGTTGGTGAACGTTTGTGTTAACTGTGTGTAAGTAGGGATTTCTCTGTTACCTTACAGCAATACTCAATATTCAGAGCACCACACAATGAATCCCTTTTTGGATAGAAAGTCTTTGCCATGCTGTTTCTGTTAAACTTTGTGCAGATCATTCTCAGCAACTTCCGTAAACTTGTTTTCAGTCAATTTTCCGATCGGTGGTATAGCTCGGCAAGTCGGCATTCGCTATTTAATATGCGCGGGCCAGTCAGTGGATTAGAGCCAAACCTCCAGCCCCTAATCTCCAAGTCTCACTTCAGCGCTCCCAAGGTTCATTTTTCTGCTGTTTCTTAAGGTTTAAGTCTCGTCGGGGCTTTATGTGTGCTGTTTAAATGTGAGTGGTGAAATGGCGTCCACTGTGTCTTTGTAGGCACCAGTGAGGGTATTAGCAGAGAGGCTCTAAGGGGCTTAAGAGGTCAGCCTCCCTTTGTGTGGAGACACAAAACACTTCCTGTGGGACCCTTCACCCCGCTCTGTTCTTCCCCCAGAAAGCCAGGGCCTGCCTGACCATTCACATTAATCAGGCACAGCCCCTAATGACTGCAGTAAAGCCTCTGGAACTGCCGCTTGAAGGCCCTAAAGAGTCCCTAAAGCCTCCTGACAGACAGTATAGTGGTGTGCTGGGAAGGCTTCTGTATTGACGGCCTCTATGCAGTAGTGTGGTGAGTGGCTATCTGAGCTTCCTTTTACAGTACGCTTTAGCAGAACAAGCACACAATGAAAAATGACTATGTACAGTAGGCCAAGGCCAAGGTAATGAAAATGGACTCCACAAACAGAATCCACAAAGAAAGTGTAGGGTCTGAACACTTTCTACTGCGGTGAGCTGCAGCAACGTTGTATTATCTACTGCATGCCCTCCTATTGCAGAACGTTCTCTGAGGAAAGGAAATGAAGGATGCATTTTGCACTGCAGACTTTAAATGGATAGAACAGATTGCCTCAGTGCAAATCAGGGGAAAGATGGGGAGAGAAAAAGGCAGAAAGAGAATTGGAATGATCTCCTTTCCCTCTGTCGACCATAGCAGAGCTCTCTGCAGCTGGAGTGCTAAAGCAAGGGTGTCAAGCTCATTTTGCCCAGGGCTGCGTTCTGTCTTCAATGTGTTATATTTCCTCACCATCAAAAATATATATAAAAAAATTGTCCTCTATCGTTTTTGGAACTTTAGATGCTCCCTGGCTGTCTTTCATTCTGGTGATTATTAGCTAGCTGACAATAACTGTATGAAACTGTATGTATGTAGGTCCATTTTCATTTCTAATGGACCTACATTTTCTACTACCTCGTGGGCTCGATCTGGCCCGCGGCCGTATGTTTGACACCCCTATCCTAAAGCCTGGTTATTTAGAGATGACTGGCTCGTCCTCTGTCTTTAGTAATTAGTCATGATTGCTGTTAGTAGTGCTCAGTCTGAGATAGCTCCAGAAGGGTGTGGTCATGACAGTTTGGCTGTTTTAGTGTTGCTAACTGGAATTCCACCAGTGCTATTCTCTGGTCTATGGCACACAGACCTGGCATGCTTGTGGCTCCCACCAGGCACATTGGCACAGGGAGCTGTGTTTTACAGACCTTAGTATATTATTATTCCAAATGAATCCAAATTGGCCGGAAAGTATGCACGATATAAAACAAATGTGATTACAGCCAAGCATCCGTGTAATGCTTCTGGAACTTTATTTGGGTCAATGTGGCTTTTGAAATGAAAGAAAAAGCAAATATCCCTCTCCAAGAGGCCAAGTTTCCTCGTTTCATTGGTGGTGGAGGGGGGGGATAAGACATTTTGCTTCTACAGAATTTCTTCAGTGATTGCATCAGACTTATAAACAAACAGGGTAGATGAAGTGTGTAGTATTATTTTTTCACCCCATTGTATTTGCTGATTAGATCAGATTGAATTACTGATACACTCTGAAGACGAAATTGGCCTACAGTTTTTAATGGTTGAATGTACTGTGCTCCTCCTCTCTAATTAATTTGGTTCAAGTGAAGTAAATATTACTTTTGTCTGATGAAACTTTGTTTTATCTGATGAAAGCTCATTATTTTTCATAGCATGTTAAGAGAAGTCTTATATATTGGGTTAGCTTAGTGTATGCAATGATCTTTGGCATAGTTGTGGCATTTCAGGCACCCGTGGACAGATTAGGTAAAGGGCATTGATAATATGATTTCTGAGTCAATAAAATAAAGTGACATTTAGATATCTGTGAAGAACAGTGTTCTTTTCATGAACTTGATGTGACTTTGCAGGACCTTTAGTGTGGCTTACTGGCCCATGGAGACAGAGAGTATTTCCTCCTGTTGGCTTTGAGCATGCTCAGTGCTTTGGAACCCATGAAATATTAAAAAGCTGTTTGCGATCTCACAGTAGAGCCTGGACAGCAAACCTTCACACGCAACCAGAAGAAATACAGGTCAGGACCATCATGACTTTAATGCAGGGGTCGACATTTTGTCTCACTCGATAATACATACATGTTTTCTCACCCACCCCATGTTTCTTTGATGTTAAGAGACTTAAATCATATGCGTTTATCATCACCCCAAGTTTAGCACTGTTGATTGAAATCTCAGACTGCTAGAATTTGTTCTGTCTTCATAGGTATCTCTCTCTCCTCTTTGCCTGACTCCCAGCTGTGTCTTGTGACAGGGAGGGAAGCAGAGACCGCCATTTCCCTCCAAATTCGACTCCATTTTGTTTTCAAGAAATAAAGTCGGTTGAGAATCTTGGGACCCTTACTGAACAGGCTCCGCCCCTTGTTTAATTCAACATGAAGATACTTAGGAGACAACGAACAGCTTTAGATATGATTAACCCCCCAAAATGTATTGCGATTTTAATGCATTTCTTCCAAAACATGTACAACGTTAGTTTAGAGTGAAAACAATGGTAGAAGCAACATAGTCATGGCTTGGCTGTGTTTGTGTCATAGCCATGTTGCGTTTGTGCCCTAGCCTAGCTTAGCATAGCTGTATCTGTGCCGTGGTTGCCGGTGCCCTAGCTGAGATGGCGGCCTGGCACCCGTATCACTCTTCACGGCAACACAGTGGGAACAAGCAGGCAGATGCTCGCAGGGCCCGGGCTGATGATCTCCCTTTATGTCTTGGCTCCTCCAGGTCCCTCAGTTATTCTAGTGCATAATTGATGGCGGAGTTAGAATAGCAGAAGTAATGCGATGAGAGGGTGCAGCCAGGCGGAGCGAGGGATCGCGTGCGTGGGGCTGCAAACATTGGAGGGGACGACGAGAGGACATCTGGAGTAACAGGTCCCCGTCCTCTGGGGCGCGGAGTTCGACACAGAATGTCACCCTCCAGCCAATCACAGCTCAACATCTTCCCACCAATAAGATGTCTTCGCTGAAGCAGAATACTACGTTCCCCGTGAATCAGACAGCCGACCGCAGTTAACAGTCCGCAGATGATGTGCTAAGCTTTTGATAGGTTTTATTAGCCCTTTCTCATATTAAATTAAACTGAAATAGAGAATGAGTAGCATTACGTTTTTACATTACATTTATTATAATTGAAGTAATTTGGCATTTTACTGGTCATGTGAATGAGCCTGGATTGTGGTGTTTATGGGTACATTGTGTCACAAGGTATTGTCTCCAACATCTTTGTTCCTTTATCATGTATTAGCAGAGATTGGCTGTGCTGGATCTCTAGTGACAGGGTGTGTATCACACCTGGACAAGTCACTACAAAGAGACGCTAATGGCCAAATAACCCTCCATTGTCTATTAAACAAGAGGCCAGGTCACAGATAACCTGTCCTGTCCCACTTCGAAGCAGTCGACTGACTACCTTTCTCAACAAACAACTGCAATAAAAGCTGCAGTACTTCCCCTGAAACCCATCTGGAATACCTGTGTTCCTGGTTACAATGCTGCGATCAGAGCTTGTGTATGCAACCCTAACCCTAACCCTATGTATCGGAGTACTATGGGACAGACAATGGGGACCAGATGTACCGGATAGATGTGAGACAATTACAACTATATTAAAATTTTTTTAAGTTAAATAAAAAATTATGTTGTATTTTTTCAATGTAAGTCAGCCTAGTCTGCAATAAAATATATAAACGAAAATGCCTTAATTTTCAATTGATAAATTAACATTTTAAAAATGTTTAAGAAATCCTTTAGTTGTTAGAAATAGATAGCAATTTCTTTTCCATCGTTATATTATTTGAATACGACCAATCTAATAAAGTGATGATATTTTAGTTGTATTAATTAAAACCTAACATCTATTTTATGGAATCAATCTATCAGACCAAGCAATGTACTGTATATTTATTACTATATATTTTAAGAATCAAGATTCTGAAGGGATTGTATATTATAGCAGCTTATTAGAGGAGAAAATACTTTTTATATTTCAGTTATAAACTCTGAGTCATGCTATGATTTGGCCAGTTACAGTATTCCATAATAACTCAATGGGCAGGTCTGTCTGGAGAAAGAAATATTACCGCTCTGCTATAAAGACTTCCTAAGCAGTGAGCACACTCAGGAAACAAATAAAACATATTTATGAGCAGGACTTTATGATCTTAATGACCAAAGCCCAGGGCCTTTAAGTGCACTTCTGGGCAGAGATGTTTTAGGGCCAGACATGGAACAACCCAGGTAGTGCTCATATAGAGGCACTTCTAGTAATATTTACCAATTTATTGTTTTCATATGTTGGTTTTCATATGTTGATCCTCACATGTTGTCGAAACAGTCGTAAATTCTCACATATAATATGCTACTGCAATATCGGTGCACTAGCTAGGGCATTTGTTTGTAGCCTATGTTGAAGAGCAAAAACTAAATCAAGGCATTCACTAAAATGAAGCAAAAAAAAAGAAACAAAAAAATATTGGACTGTGCTAGTTATATTTCAACAATTACATTACTCCAAAATTGAAGTACAATATTTTATTATAAAACAACGGATTTATAAAAATATAAAGACAACTTTTAAGCAAATAAATTAAATATCGGCAACTATTTTTTAGATAGATAGATAGATGATAAAGATAGATGTGTAACTTTATAAACACCCTTATAAAAAAAAACTACAAAAACGAAGCATTTTCATAAGAGTCTTGTGGTGGGTATAAATCAAATTAAATGTACAGTGAACTTCTGACAAAATTGATCAAAAAGTGGAAAATACAAAATAATTACATTTGAATTGTTTGAAATACAATTAATTTTGATCCTCGTGCTGAGTTAGTTATTAAGTTAATAAGTTATGTAAAGGAGGCCCTGACCATATTTTGTGGAATGAGTAAATAACACAGTCATGCGAATGGTGCTTTCTCTCAGTCTAAGAGAAAAATTCAGTTTTATTTAGGAAGCTGGCATTTCAGTGCTTGGATGGACCTTTGATCCAACCATGGGTGTTTTGTGACGGCTTCCAAATCTGTCACTACTCCTTTATTTCGCCTATTGGAGCATATCGAATGATTGAAGACGGGGGAGAAAAAAGAGAATTGATTGAAAAAAAACTGGTCTGTTAGGTGCTGAAGTCCTGTGACTGCTACTTTGGGCAATGCAGAAGTTCTGTTAGTGAGGTCAGACACACGACACACAGGGGGCCAAAGAAGTGCACCGGCTAACACGTCACACATTTAACAACCACCAACCAAGCTACCAAAGTATGACGGAGGCAGGCTTGTTTGAAATTTTGCCCAGCAACATAATAGGAAATATGGTGGGCTGAGCTAATATTGCTGGTTACAATTCTCCTTTGCTATTGGTTAAGTATTGACCGTGTGCAACTGGATTTTGTCCCAATTGTTTCTGGAAAGCATTGAAATAACTGATAATTCTGATAAAACTTTTAGGTCAACTCAAGGCTTCATATAATAGATTTATATCATTGTGTTAATCATTTTGGTGTTCAGTTTCAGCTGGCAGTGCTTGCCTGTGCTGGTCTAATGATCTCCTCCATTTGGTAGCTTTGTTCCTGTTATTTAAATCCCAGAGTATTTAGAATTACAAATCCTCTAGGCTAGTGTAAGGGACAGGAATTATGCAAATCGAAGCCCAAAGACAATGGAAGCGAGAGGTGTGATCAGTCAGAAACTCACCAATAAGGATTAAGCCAGAACCTGCGGCAACCAATGAGGCGTAGAGTAGCTGTGTTTTCATTGGGAGATCAGCACTGATAACCAAAAGTGTGGCAGATACACCGGGTGGAAATCGTATTCCATCTGTACCCATGCCTAAAGGGAGGCCATTAATGCGCTGTTGGATTTATGCTGCGTGGCAGTGCTAGTTTATTTTGGGGCAAATAACCACTGAAAAGCACAAAGCAATAATTTTAAAACAGTATCCACAACATAGTGTCCATGCCACATAGTAACCACACACACACACACACTTTTAAAATTTTAGCAGATCCAGAGCAACTTATAGGAGCAATTAGGGTTAAGTGCCTTGCTCAAGGGCACATCAACAGATTTTTCACCTAGTCATCTCAGGGATTCAAACCAACTGGTACGACACTCCGCTAGTCTACACACACACACACACACACACACACACACACACACACACACACACACACACACACACACACACACACACACACACACACACACACACACACACACACACACACACACACACACACACACACACACACACACACACACACACACACACACACACACACACAGGTGCCTTCCCTTAGCCCAAGACATCTGGAGTGAGTGTGAGAAGGTTATAACCACCCTGCTCTCTCTCTCTTTTCCTCACTTTCTTTCTCTCTTACCCTTTTTCTTGATAATCTATCTGTATCCCTGTCTCTCCACATCTCTCTCTCTCTCTCTCCGCTTTCTTTTTTCTGTCTCTCCCTCTCTAAGCCCTCACCCTCCTCTCCCTCCCTCCCTCCCTCCCCTGGTGTCCAGACGTCTGTCACATATGCTGACTCCCAGTCCTGGGCTGATATCAGATATGAGGAGAGGGATAAAGCGTCTCAGACTTCACAGCCGTTAACTCCCCTCAACCATCCACCCCCGACCCAGCTGACTCCCCCATACTGGAACGGCTAGAGTTTACTTCTGATGTCATTTCCTCCCCCTTGGTGTGAACCCACAGGACTGATACAATGCATCGTATCGTATGGATCTCTAGTAGGCGTTTTCCCAACTTGTATACCCGTACTCTTTCCTCTGCGTCTTTTAATGGATGTGAATGTGTGATTGGATATGTCTGGATACAGCAGATGCTTGTTTTTTTTTATCAGTATCCTGGCTGTGTGTACAGCTTGATGTGCGGTACCACAGTAAGCAGCAGGGTGTGATATTCACTGTTTGTGGGCCTCGTATTGTGCTCAGTGCTCATGGCTGTTACAGATGCTCTTCAGATGATTGTGTGGCACTGCATGATTTTAATTTGAAACCACACTCTGGCCCAGACAGACACTCTCGTCTAATCTGGTGTGGAAATGAGTCTGCAGGCTGTGTGGAGACAGCGGTCTTAAAACACACACGCACAGAACCGCCAAACACATCATGCCATACATTACTTTAAAAAGTGCTTTGACCAGAGTTTGTGATTAATGAACGTTGATAGCCGTGAATAAAGTGCAGTTTAAACAGTGGCCTCATCTGTTCGTATTGCCCCACATGTAAAACAATTCTCAGATCTGCAGTAGCCACATTATCTCCCCACATCCCTCACATCTGAGATGGAGAAATGCGCTTTAGCGTACCCCGACTCCCGGTCCCTCCCTACCAATGTTTTCCTGCAGCCTTTTGTTACGGTTCAGAATGGAGTTGACGCGTGTGAAAGCGAACGTGATATCCCCAGCCCAAAGGTCCATTATCCGCTGCTGTTCTCACGGGGAGATTGAAAAATCACTTCTTTGTGAAGAGGAAGAACGAGCTTCCCTCTGACCTCATGGCTGTGGTGTAATGTCAGGGGGTTGAGGTTGGCTGCTGGGGTGTAGCCACACCCACTGGTCTGATGAAATGTGGAACCCTCCCTGAGCCTGTCTTTCCCACTAGGGGAGAATCTCAGTTGCATACTCCTCAAGTCCTCTCTCCTCACCTCCTTCTCAAAACCAATTGGCTGAGAAAGACAGAGGTCCCGCCCTCTAACCTCTTCCATTGGGTTTTGAGAAGGAGGTGAGGAGAGAGGAGAGAGGACGCGAGAAGTATGCAATTGAGATTCTCCCCAGGACTACAGACGATAGCCAGGGCCCCTGCTGGAGAGACTTGGCTATGGAAACTTAGAGAACTGACAATGTGCAAGTGCTGCTTTTCACACTGTATCATTTATCATCCCTCTGCGACTTATGTGTCACAGACTGAGGCTCTGAATACATCCCTTTCCTCTACAAACTGATCTCAGATCAACCCAGCTCATTATGAGAACTGCTCGTACCCCCAGTACAGCAGAGGACTGTACTGCAGCAGCATGGCTAGCAGAACAGGCATCAGCGAGGCCGTCCGTGCTGAACAGAGGGGGCCTTCCTTCCACAGCTCTCCAATTAGAGAGCTTACAAAACAGATGACAAAATGGCCCAGAAGAGCCTGCTGTCTTTCAGGTGCAAATTGAAACAGTTTGTGTTTGCCAAAGAGCTCATCCCAGATAGCGAACGCTAACACTCTCTCTCTGGCCACATTCCTTCCTCCTGCCAAGCCCAGGGGCGTCACTCACATCCCAACGCACCGTGATGGTGTTTTAAGAGTAAATATGCAAACTGTGTGATATCCAATAGGCTATCAGATGTAATTATGACACCAGTCTGCTGTAGCAGCACTCCCCTGGGGCTGGTCAGAGCACTGAGCAGTAGTCCCCCCTTCCCCCACCACAGCTATGTCTCGTTAGCAAGAAATGTGGAAATAGCAGCACTTTACAAAACTAAACCTCCATGGGAAAAGCTGGTTCTGTGGGGAGAGAACTGTTAATGGATTAAGTGGCTGCTCCTTTTCCCAGTGAGGGGCTGTTTTCCCAGTGTAGGCCCTTACTGTTCATTCACATATGGCCCTCCGTACTGGGGACGCTAATAGGCATGGCTAGCGTAGCCACTCAGCTTTTGACCCAGTTCCCTGGCCCTAACTTCCAGCTTTCCCCCTCGCTCTATTCATCTCCGCGGCCTGGCATTCCTGAAAAAAAAAAGTGTGTTCACTTTGGCGGCCGATGAAAGGAACCTGGAACACGGGACTTAAATCACTTAATGAGGGGAGACAAGCAGCGCTTTTGTCCAAGTTGTACTTGAGCTGCGTCCAGCCTAAGGCCTCTAACGGGGTCTGACACCTTTTCTCAGTGGCACGGCCTGTATGTTTCAGTACATCACCAAGGGGCTACATCCCCACTCCAATGTATGTACTTTTACACTGTAAAACATCACAGCATTTATTTGGATTTCTAAGTCATATCACTCTGTTTATTTAGCTGGGACATTCCTTCGTTTTAGGAGCAGCAGCAGGAGTGCATTTTTCAGCAGGAAGGAACCCACAGGAAGTCTGAACCACTGTAAGGGCAGGGCTTGTGGCCTTGCTGGGGAGTATGAATGATTGGGATCGGAGGCCAGAAAGGGACGTAGCAGAGCCACAACTGCTCAGCCCTGATTCCCAGCCACTCCCAACTGATTCACACACTGAAGAAACCCACTCTCACCCTCCTTTTTCCTCACTTCCTCCTTTCATCACTACTGTCCTATCTCTCTCTCTCTCTCTCTCTCTCTCTCTCTCTCTCTCTCTCTCTCTCTCTCTCTCTCTCTCTCTCTCTCTCTCTCTCTCTCTCTCTCTCTCAGTCCTGCTTTCACTCTCTCTTAATCCTCCTTATTCCTCCTTTCATCTTTCTAGTTCAATATTTCACTTCTTCTCTCCATCTCAACGCAATCCCCATCACTCACTCCTTTCTTCTCTCTGAAATCCCCTTAACCTGCTCTGCTAGTTTGTCCGTCTCAGAACTAGGACCGATGCTCACAGATGCCATTTGTGCAGAGCTTCAGAAACACACACACACACATACACACACGCAGGCAGATGAGGTGTAAATATCTTCAGCGGGGGGTGTGTAATTGGAAGGGTTCACTTTAATTATGGAATGTCATTCAAGTTTTCAGCTGCTTGCCAAATCTGGGCCCAACGTGTAAATTAGTTTCCTGATGAGCAAGGGTTTTTAAAAGGCCAGTTCTGGCACTGGGGGATGGAAGAGCCGGAATGGCATTACACAACTCATTAACATATCAGCTGTAAACAGTCGTCACTGTAAAGCCGCTGTGTGTGTTTGTGTGTGTCTGTGTGTGTCCTGTGTGAACTGTTGACTTTGGCCCCTAAAAAGCCTTCACAAACAGGACACTCAACATAAACTCATCCTAGTCATGGTGCTCAGTAAATACCACATGATGCTGTTTTTACCAGCCCAGATTCTTTTGCTTCCCTTTGAAATAACACAAACAGCCGCCACCCATTGACAACCAAAACAGGTAAAAAACCCTATTAGGATGCAGAACACCTCCTTAGGTAAATATGGATTTGTCTTTGTGCAAATGTAGAATGAATGAACAGTGTGTAGTTTGCTTTGCGACCCTGCTTTGTATGGGTTTGAATGGCCTGCGACATGGCCCAGCAAACCCTGAGAAACCCACAACATGAAAGGCTTCGTCTTTACACCAAGGAAATTATCGTGACACCTAATCACAAAAAGAGAGAGGGAAAGAAATCCCCCCAGAAGCCC
Organism: Brachymystax lenok tsinlingensis; assembly: GCA_030435695.1. Classification (NCBI taxonomy): domain Eukaryota; kingdom Metazoa; phylum Chordata; class Actinopteri; order Salmoniformes; family Salmonidae; genus Brachymystax; species Brachymystax lenok. The sequence goes on from CM059787.1 coordinate 27,231,518, forward strand.
ACAGCAATCTCCCCGGGTTATCTTGAGGGAGCGTGACCTTTGTGACATTGATAGGATTTCACTCACACACACACACACACACACACACACACACACACACACACACACACACACACACACACACACACACACACACACACACGCACACACGCACACACGCACACACGCACACTTTCATTAGCCCTCTCTGTGGTGTGTATCTCTTGTGCTAGGCGTTGAAGAGGTGGGGGAGATGGATGCCTTCTCTCAGCCTTCTCTCTCTGTTGTCCTCAGTCTTCCTTAATGGTCCTTTAAGAGAGTGAAACTGATGGGAAACTGACCTTAGATCAGTAGCTAACATAAAGCCATCTCCTTGAGCCAAACCTCTCTTTATTATCACTCAGTATTTTATACACCCAATAAAAAACGTATAAAATGTGTTTTGCGTTTACCTTTAAATATTTGCGGACTGGTCAAATTCAGCGAAGCAGCCATTTGAAAAGAGGCATGCCTGTCGGCAGCAGGCTGGATTGGGACCAGTGAAACCAGTCTGCACTCCTCCACTCTCTCGCTCTTTCTCTGTCTCTTTCTCTCCCCCATACAGACTCTCCATTCCTCTTGACAGGCCTTTCTCATGTCAGGCCAAACATGTGCTTTTCCTTAATGCTGGTGTACTGATAACCCAGGGTACCTAGCGCTAGAGGCTCACAGACAGCTATTTTCCATGAGCAGTAAATAAAATAAACAGTTGGCTATTTTGGGTGGGGTGTAAGGCCAGATGGATGAGGTGTTGTTTTAAATCAGCGGAGCTCCGAAGCTGAGCAGGGCCCCGCTGGATGTTCTCTGCACCCCTAGTGGACTGACGTTACCTCAAGAGGGAGATGAGGAGAGGAGAGGCGAGGACAGGACAGGAGAGGAGAGGAGAGGACAGGACAGGACAGGACAGGAGAGGAGAGGAGAGGCGAGGACAGGAGAGGAGAGGAGAGGAGAGGGGGATAGGAACTCACCCAATATTTCTATCTACGTGTATATGTCTCTTTCTTTCTTGTTCCCAAGATCTTTTCATCTCGATTTTGTTTGCGGAAACAAACACATTCATTATTAGCTGCCCGAATCATCCACAGTGGAAAGAGTCTGAGCTTTCCAAATCCAGACCTCATCCTTTATCAACGTGTCTCTCCATCCAAGCTGTTCACTGTGTGAGTTTCTGATCTAAGATTATCTAAGTCTGATGTGTAATCCCAGCCACCTGGGTGTGTGATGGAACAGTATGAGCTTATCACAACCATCAGCCTCGTCTGGTTAACAGATACAGAAATCCAGCTGGGAGGGTGTCACTCAACACACACAGTCTTGTATACACAGATGAGCATGAGTATCTCTGTGTGTGTGTATATGTGTGTGTGTGTGTGTGTGTTGGGGTATGTATGTTTGCCATACTAGTAGAGCATAATTTGGAAATGTTTGTCAGAGTGTATCAGTGTCATGATCTGCTGACCACTCCCCTTTGGCAGTGGGCCAGGTCCTGAACGTCATTCATGTCATTGGACATGGACAACAAAGGTTCTCTGGCCCCTCTCTTTGAGAGAATGTCACTCGCCGAACAAAACCAGCAACGCTTGTTCATAACACGCCTGTCAACCCCCAAACAAAACCCAGCATCAGCCTTTCACACTGTGACAGTCAACTCCTCAAACAAGTCCAGCCACCTCTCTCTTCCCCCTCTCTCTGTAGTGTAGTATTTAGGGGGCAGAGTACCACTCACATTAGATCAAAGGGGGTATCAGATACATGGCAGAGGTCCCGACCCTGATACCAGCGTCTCTTGTGTAGTGTATGAGGTGGCTATGAAAAGCCCATTGTGCCCCTGCAAGCGTGGTGTGGAGATAATTAGTGTGTACACCACCATGTCAATCCTGGTGTGATCTCCCTGCTTGTCTCTTTGCGCCCGACCTTTTGTGAGTCGTGCGAGAACTGGAAGAGTCGGTGGCTCTGTGTAGTTGTGCTATCAGAGACCGAGATCAGCGTTCCTGTCTGTCTCGTCTTCTTCTCACGGCCAGATCAGCGTCTCATAGCCCTCCTGATTTACTGTCTGGTGGGCCGGCCGGCTCCAGGATCGGGTGGCACTGCCCCTGTGTGTGCCAGGGACTCCTTAGGTGTTAGGTTCACTAATGTTGTTGCTTCATGCCCTTAATAACTGGCCTGGTGCCAGGTTTATTGTTGAATCTCAGAATGAAGGTGGTTGGGGCTGGTAGAGGCAAAGCTGATGTGAGATCAGTTGTGAAGGGCAGGATGTGAGTATGTGGAGTTTGTCCAACCTTATCTCCTAGAGACAACCATATATCCTGTCTGTAACAGGATCGGAATGGCTTGGGTGCATTACCGCCACTGACCTTGTTCATCTTTCAGTCACTCATGTGGGTATAACCAATGAGGAGATGGCACGTGGGTACCTGCTTCTATAAACCAATGAGGAGATGGGAGAGGCAGGACTTGCAGCGCGATCTGCGTCACAAATAGAACTTACTTTTATTTTAGCCCTTGGCAACACAGACGCTCTTTGGCGCGCGCGAACAGTGTGGGTGCAATAATTGAATCATGTACATTTCTACATTTATTTTGCAATGCTCGCGCACGCAATGCAAGCGGTGTAGTCAGCCTGTTAGTTAGTACAAGCCCAGACCAGGGTCCCTTTCCTGCAGTCAAATGACCAAATCACCCTCTAGTAGCCTTATGGGTGGAATGTTATTCATTTTCATAATTTCATAAACAATAATCTTTTTATTTTAAACGCTGAAAAATCTGGTGTTTCTATGTCAAACGGTTTTGTTATATTTCCGTCTTCTGTGATGTATATAAAGTGTCATATTGGGATGCTAACTCAAAATGTAATACATTTCAGCTCTATATCTGACATGGTGCAGGTATCTTCTTTTTAAGCCCATAACCATGTGTGTGAGGTGTATACTTTTGTTTCAAAGTAGATTTGTTTAAGACTACCTAACACTCTGTGTGACCCTGATTTAGCCCACTGCAGTAAAAGGTTAACAGATCAACTTTGACAGATACCGTGCTTTGTTCCTTCAGAATTGTGTTTACCTCAGTTTGGGCTGGATAACACCAGATTGTCTCCTCATGTAATGAGCTGATTTGAAATGCCTTTCCCGTTTCAAGACACAATTTATTTTGTATTGTATTGTGGTCTTGGACAAAACAACAGGGAGATATATGAGGTGTCTTATCATTGCTTTGATGCCTGGTATGGCTGTGTAGACAGTGTGTGTGGGGGTGTGTATTCCCTTTATCAGCACACAGAGATGAGAGGGCCTGACCTTATCATAGGGAGTAACTTTGCCTCCTCCACACACACACACACACACACACACACACACACACACACACACACACACACACACACACACACACACACACACACACACACACACACACACACACACACACACACTGAGCGGCTCATGTGCGTCTTTTGTTACCTTAGATCAGAGGCAACACTCCCAAACAGCTCAATACATCATAGAGTGACGCTCTTTGAGAACACACGATACCTGGCAGTGTGTGGGAAGCCAGCCAGACAGCTGATATTGATAACAGCTGGGCTTCAATACAATGTGGCCAGAGCAGTGGCTTGATTGGTCCCGGCATTGACCTGTGGGTTCTAAGATAGTGCTGGTGGTGGGTCGTGTTGTGAGGCAGTTAGACCACTGAATATTAGACTTCTGTCTTTGGCATTCTAGTGCTCTGACCGAGAGTTCTATGGCCCTTAGTTTTTCTCATTCAGTTCTTGTGGTCAGGAAAAACTTAGGACCATATTCTTGGTCAGGGCACTGGCTTATCAAACAGAGGTGTGTGCTATTCTGTGCATGTACGTTCCCCACCTGTCTCTAACATGTGAGGGCATGTTTTAACATGTGACCTGTTTAGCAACATTTTCTCCACTGTCAAGCCTAACTACCTTATATGAATGAGACAGTGCCCAGCAGTCCACTGTCTCAATCGAGACTGAGAACAATGGCCCACGTGAGTCATTGACCACTCTACTCTACTAATCACATTTGGTCACCAGAAGTCCTTGGAATGCCTCACACTGTGTGACATCATGTCATTGCTAGGACATTCCTGGGTGTCACCTCAGTTTAATCACCCTGAGATTTACTGTGGCCTGACCTGCTGGGGTTATTATGGGATGTGTGGAATTAGGCTGGGTCGATTCTTCAGAGTGCTGTGGGGTCAGAGTCAGGGTCAGGGCTACTGGTCATTTAGGGCTACTGCTATGTGCATATTCTCCATTTAGCTAATGGACCTCCTGCCATAACTACACTCAAACAGTCAGAGAAGAGTTATAACTCCCATTGTCTTAGTGTCTTTTTAAGTGGTGCTATTCCAGTCCTTAAGAGCTGCAGTGTATGCAGGCTTTTGTTTTATCCCAGCACCAAATCACCTGATTGAGCTAATTGTGATTAGACATGGTCTTCAATCTTGAAAACAATGAGTGTTACTGTAAATCTGGGCTAGTGTAAAAGCTTGCACACAGTGTGGCCCTTCACAACTGAAATTGCATTTCTTTTCAGCATGCATATTACTCTTCTATCAGTTTACCCGTCTAATACAGGCCAACTGTACATGGCCAGTCTCACAGGTTTAGGCCTTCATGGCTAAGTACAGTAGGATATGCATAAGGCTAACATCTGTGCTGCATTCCGCTTCCATTCACACATGTGGAGGATCCTGTTGTTAGTACAGCAGCAGCTCCATAGCCGCTAGCTGACCCTTAACGGTATGGATTAGCAACGCCACGCCGGCTCATACATGAATACGATGTGTTGAGAGGAGCTAACAGGCTGGGCACTGGTGTGTGTGTGTGGCAGGTGTGGTGTGAAGCTGCCTGACACACACTCCCATTCACACACATGGTTTATATACTCAGAAATACACACTGCACACACACATGCGCGCGTGCACCCACGCGCACGCAAACACATGATGGTTTCGATCTGACAGATGGTTGGTTATGGATGGGCCGGGGTCCGTGTGACGGCAAGCGGCCCAGTTATTAGAGGAATGGACAAATGAGAGGGAGTGAGAGAGAAAGATAGAGAGAGAAAGAGAGACAGCGAAGGGAAAGTAGCCCTCTCGGGAGCCATTCGTCACAACAGGACCTGTTTACTCAATTGGAACAGAATCCTTAAGGAGAAATACGGCCCAGCCTGTACAATAGCACACAGTCCTGCTGCTTTCTAAGCTATGAGAGATAGGATCTTTAGGATTGCTTTGAGCACACCTGTGTGTGTGTATGGGAATAAGTTTCCATGTATGCGGGTAAATGTGTGAGTGCGTGAGTGTTTGCAAACTGCAAGTGTGTGTGTGTGTGTGTGCGTGCGGGAAGTGTGTGTCGGGCTAGTCCGTCCCTTCTATCTCTGGGCCATTGTTTAGGAAGTGAATCCCCGGCAGACAGGGCAGAGACAGACGATGTGGCTGTGTGTCAATACTTACACTTCACTGTTTGGATAACGGATTACGAGGGATGAGAGGCAGAGATCGACTGAAATGGAATGAGAGCGGATAGAGAGGGAGAGAGGGAGAGAGGGAAGGGAGTGCTCACTGCTCACTCACACGTAAACCAGTGTAGAGGCTCGCTCCCTCTCTTTCTCGCTCTTTCTTTCTCTCGCTCTCTAGCTTTCCTCTCTTTCCCCCTCCGCTCTCTCTGTTAATAGTTGGTTTTCCAAGCTGAGGGTTATGATAGCATTTGGTCTTCTTGAAACAGCTGCCCTCTGTCTCGGGCACATGAAAATGGGGAGGTAGGGCTGTGTGTAGGGAGAGTGGGGGGTGAGGGCTCTGGCCTGGCTCTTAACCAGGCCTCTAATCCACCCGGGCATTCCCGCTCAGGGGAAGGTGTCCATTTGGAGAAGGGGACTGTCAACATATAGAGGTCTTCCATCCACCCCTGATCCCTCTCTCCCAGTAAGCCCTGTCGCTCTCTCCTATCCCTCTATTCCAAGCCTCCACAGACCACATTCCCACATTCCTCAGATAAAGCGGTTGGGAGCTGCTCTTCCTCCGGGCTCGGGGCTGATGGAACGGGGCTAAGGGCTGGGAAAGCGTGTGAGTGGAGGTGCGTTCCTAAAGCCCCCACTAAAGCTAAGATAAGGCATATTTCCCTTCCTCATGAGTCGAGACAAAACCCATTTGTTTCTGATCTGTTCCCTGGACTTGGCCCTGACAGCTCAGGGTATGCTACCGGAACCACTAAGAGACAGAGAAGAGACAGGAAAGAGAGAGAGAGAGAGAACACTTTCTTTTGTGGGATATGATGACATGGGTGACAGAATGGCTGTAACATATGGACTAGCATAGCTCACTTTAATATACACTGAACAAAAATATAATCGCAACATGTAAAGTGTTTCATGAGCTGATATAAATTATCCCAGAAATGTTCCCTATACACAAAAAGCTTATTTCATAAAAATGTTGGCCACACATTTGTTTACATCCCTGTTAGTGAGCATATCAAGAAGCTGATTAAACAGCATGATTGTTACACAGGTGCACCTTGTGCGGGGGACAATAAAAGACCACTCACACAACACAATGCTAAAGATGTCTCAAGTTTTGAAGTAGTGTGAAATTGGCTTGCGTACTGCAGGAATGTTTAACAGAGCTGTTGCCAAAGAATTGAATGTTCATTTCTCTATCAAATGCCGCCTCCAATGTTGCTTTGGAGAATTTTGCAGTACGTCCAACCGGCCTCACAACCGCAGACTACGTGTAACCATGTCCTCACCAGGGTCTTGACCTGACTGCAGTTTGGCGTCGTAACCAACTTCAGTGGGTAAATGCTCACCTTCGATGGCCACTGACACACTGGAGAAGTGTGCGCTTTACGGATTAATCCCGGTTTCAACCGTACCGGGCAGATGGCAGACAGCGTGCATGCCGTTGTGCGGGCAAGCGGTTAGCTGATGTCAAAGTTGTGAACAGAGGCATGGTGGCGGTGGGGTTATGGTATGGGTAGGCATAATCTACGGAAAACAAACACAATTGCATTTAACTAGTTAGGGAGCGGCAGCAGAGGTGACGAGGAAAATCCATACGGATTTGCTGTTTTTTTTTTAGATGACCTTTTTCTCCTGGCTGCCTATGGGATTTAATGTTATCTAGGACTCAGACTGCAGTACCTATGGCTTCCACTGGATGTCAACAGTCTTTAGACAGGGTTTCAAGACGTTAGGTTGAATTAGAAGCGAATAGAAGAAGAATTTAGAAGTGGACCCAGGAAGTCAATAGAATGACTTGCGCGTTCACAGTCTCGCGCGCTCTTTGTTTTTTTCCTTTCCTATCGTTCAGGTTATCATCTGGTTGAAATATTATAGTAAATATACATAAAAGTGTACCTAAGGATACATTATAAATGATGTTTGATTTGTTTGGACAAAGTTAATAGGTAGAATTTGAACGCTTTCTCTTCACGGTTCAATGGGTGACTCGACGGTGGATTTTCTGAACATAACGCGCCAATCAAACAGAGATTTATGGATATAATAAATTACTTTTTCTAACAAAAGAACCATTGGATGTCTTCCTTGGACACTTGGGATGCCCTCAGCAGAAGTTCTTTGAAAGGTAAGTGATTTATTTGAGCTCTTATATGGGTTTTGTGTGACCCGCAATGGTTATTAATTTATGCTAATGCATAAATATGTGAGTTGCTATCCTCAAACAATCAAATGTGCTTTCACCGTAAAGCCTTTTTGAAATCTGACAACGCTGTGATATTGCCAAGAATCCGAGCTTTTGATTACTATGCAACACTTGTATATTGATGAATGTTTAATAATTCAACTTTTGGATTTTGAATTTGGCGCCTTACATTTCACCGGGTAGTGTCGGGAACGGCCGGTTATCCCTATTAATCAATGGCAATTTCAATGTGCAGAGATACTGTGGCGAGATCTTGAGGTCCATTGTTGTGCCATTCATCCGCCGCCATCACCCCAAGTCGCAAGGATCTGTATACAATTCCTGGAAGCTGAAAATGTACCAGTTCTTTCATGGCCTGCATACTCACCACACCCATTTAAAATGTTTGGGATGCTCTGGATCGACATGTATGACAGCGTGTTCTCGCCAATATCCAGCAACTTCACACAGCCATTGAAGAGGAGTGGAACAACATTCCACAGGCCACAATCAACAGCCTGATCAACTCAATGCAAAGGAGATGTGTTGCGCTGCACAAGGCAAGATGTGGTCACACCAGATACTGAATGGTTTCCACGCCCCTACTTTAAAAAAAAAAGGTATCTGTGACCAACAGATGCATATCTGTATTCCCAGTCATGTGAAGTCCATAGATTAGTACCTATTTCAATTAGGGCCCAATATAATTTATTCAGACTGATTTCCGTATATGAACTGTAACTCAGTAAAATCTTTGAAATTGTTGCATGTTGCGTTTATATTTTTGTTCAGTGTATCTACTGCTGTACATCTCATTCTTAGTATATATTTTAGGTGTATATATGCAAGTTTGACTATTTTTACAGGGACAGTGCACATTAATCAACGTTTCAGTAAAAGTGCCCGGTTTTAGCAAGTCGGCAAACTTGAATTTAGGTTTTGATTATTTCTGTACTTGTTTCACATTTTACTCTTAGGAACTAGTAAAACCCGCTTTATAACATCTGTTAAACTGTGTACGCAACCAATAAACTTTGATTTGATTTGGAAGCAATCAATTCCATTGCTCTCACTCGTTTATCCATCTCTCCATTCTTTTATACCTTTGTTCCTCTGTCTTCTGACCACACCATGTGTGCCCTTAACAGTGTCCATCCGCAGTGTCATGGCAACCTGAGCCTAAACAGTGACGCCCTGTGTGTTTCAGAAACCACTCGGGGGCGTTTAAGATCTCATTGAATGTAATATCATCCCATATACTGTAAACTGTCAACACCATCCACTCACCACAGTTATCTCACCACAGTTATCTTACCACAGCCCGACACCTCCCCATAATGTAGCCCCGGCACCGCGGGCGGGAGGCCACGAGTTTGTTTGGGAAATATCAAATCAAATCAAATCAAATTTTATTTGTCACATACACATGGTTGCAGATGTTAATGCAGTGTAGCGAAATGCTTGTGCTTCTAGTTCCGACCATGCAGTAGTATCTAACAAGTAATCTAACAATTTCACAACAACTACCTTATACACACAAGAGTAAAAGGAATGAATCAGTATGTACATATAAATATATGGATGGCGATGGCTGACCGGCATAGAGCAAGATGCAGTAGATGGTATGGAGTACAGTATATACACATATATATGAGATGAGTAATGTAGGATATGTAAACATTATATAAATGGCATTGTTTAAAGTGGCTAGTGATACATTATTTCATCCAATTATAATTATTAAAGTGGCTAGAGATTTGGGTCGATGACGAGCGGCATAGGCAAGATACAGTAGATGGTTTTAGAGTACAGTGTATACATTTGATATGAGTATATCGGATCGTAAACATTATATACAAAATTGTTTAAAGTGGCTAGTGATACATTTATTTACATCCAATTCCTATGTATAAAGTGGCTAGAGATTTAAGTCAGTATGTTGGCAGCAGCCACTCAGTATGTAGTGATGGCTGTTTAACAGTCTGATGGCCTTGAGGTGAAAGCTGTTTTCAGTCTCTCGGTCCCAGCTTTGATGCACCTGTACTGACCTCGCCTTCTGGATGATAGGCGGGGTGAACAGGCAGTGGCTTTCGGGTGGTTGTTGTCCTTGATGATCTTTTGGCCTTTCTGTGACATCGGGTGGTGTAGGTGTCCTGGAGGGCAGGTAGTTTAACCCGGTGATGCGTTGTGCAGTCCTCACTACCCTCTGGAGAGCCTTCACGGTTGTGGTAGCGGAGCAGTTGCCGTACCAGGCGGTGATACAGCCCGACAGGATGCTCGATTGTGCATCTGTAAAGTTTGTCAGTGATTTTGGTGACAAGCCAAATTTCTTCAGCCTCCTGAGGTTGAAGAGGCGCTGTGCGCCTTCTTTACCACGCTGTCTGTGTGGGTGGACCAATTCAGTTTGTCCGTGATGTATGCCCGAGGAACTTAAAACTTTCCACCTTCTCCACTACTGTCCCTCGATGTGGATGAGGGTGCTCCCTCTCCTGTTTCCTGAAGTCCCACGATCATCTCCTTTGTTTTGTTGACATTGGTGAGAGGTTATTTTCCTGACACCACACTCCGAGGGCCCTCACCTCCTCTCTGTAGACCGTCCGTCGTTGTTGGTAATCAAGCCTACCACTGTAGTGTCGTCCAGCAAACTTGATGATTGAGTTGGATGCGTGTAGCCCGCGCAGTCATAGGTAAACAGGAGTACAGGAGAGGGCTGAAGCACCCTTGTGGGGCCCCAGTGTTGAGGATCAGCGGGGTGGAGATGTTGTTTCCTACCCTCACCACCTGGGACCGGCCCGTCAGGAAGTCAGGACCCAGTTGCACAGAGCTGGAGTCGAGACCCAGGGTCTCGAGCTTAATAGCGAGCTTGGAGGAACTATGGTGTTAAATGCTGAGCTGTAGTCGATGAACAGCATTCTTACATAAGTATTCCTCTTGTCCAGATGAGTTGGGCAGTATGCAGTGTGATTGCGATGCGTCGTCTGTGGACCTATTGGGGACGGTAAGCAAATTGGAGTGGGTCCAGGGTGTCTGGCAGGATGGAGGTGATATGATCCTTGACTAATCTCTCAAAAGCACTTCATGATGGCGGAAGTGAGTGCTCTGGCGATAGTCATTTAGCTCAGTCACCTTAGCTTTCTTGGGAACAGGAACAATGGTGGCCCTCTTGAAGCATGTGGGAACAGCAGACTGGGATAGGGACTGATTGAATATGTCCGTAAACACACCAGCCAGCTGGTCTGCGCATGCTCTGAGGACACGGCCAGGGATGCCATCTGGGCGGCAGCCTTGAGGTTAACACATTTAAATGTTTTCTCACATTGGCTGCGGTGAAGGTGACACACGCGGGTTTAGTAGCGGGCGTGTCGGTGGCACTGTATTGTCCTCAAAGCGAGCAAAGAAGTTGTTTAGTTTGTCTGGGAGCAGGGCGTCATGTAGTCCTTGTGAGGCTGGTTTTCTTTGTAGTCCGTGATTGACTGTAGACCCTGCCACATTCCTCTTGTGTCTGAGCCATTGAATTGTGACTCTACTTTGTCTCTATATTGGCGCTTAGCTTGTTTGATTGCCTTGCGGGAGGAGTAGCTGCACTGTTTGTATTCAGTCATGTTTCGGTAGCCTTTACCTGGTTAAAAGCAGTGGTTCGGCGCTTTCAGTTTTCTTGCGAATGCCGCCATCAATCCATAGTTTCTGGTTGGGAAAGGTTTTGATATTTGCTATGGGTACAACATCACCAATGCATTTGCTAATAAACTCTAAGCTCACGAATCAGCGTATACATCAATGTTGTTGTCAGATGCTATCCGGAACATATCCCAGTCCACGTGCTCAAAGCAATCTTGAAGCATGGAATCAGATTGGTCGGACCAGCGTTGAACAGACCTGAGAACGGGCGTTTCCTGTTTTAGTTTCTGTTTGTAGGCTGGGAGCAACAAAATGGAGTCATGGTCAGACTTGCGAAAGGAGGCGGAGGAAATAGCCTTGTATGCATCACGGAGTTGGAATAACAGTGGTCAGGATTTTACCAGCCGGGTGGCACATTTGATATGCTGGTAAAATTTCGGGAGCCTTGTTCTTAAATTAGCCTTATTAAAATCCCCAGCCACAATAAATGCAGCCTCAGGATATGTGGTTTCCAGTTTACATAGAGTCCGATGAATTTCTTTCAGTGCCGTCGATGTATTGTAGCTTGAGGGGGATGTACACGGCTGTGATTATAATCGAAGAATTCTCTTGGTAGATAATCACGGTCTGCATTTGATTGTAAGAAATTCTATGTCAGGTGAACAAAGGACTTGAGTTCCTGTATGTTGTTATGATCACACTGCGTCTCGTTAATCATAAGACACACCCCGCCCTTCTTCTTACCAGAGAGTTGTTTGTTTCTGTCGGTAGCGATGCGTGGAGAAACCAGGTGGCTGTACCGACTCTGATAACGTGTCTGGAGTGAGCCATGTTTCCGTGAAGCAAAGAAGCGTTGCAGTCTCGAATGTCTCTCTGAAGGCAACCCTCGATCGGATTTCGTCTACTTTGTTGTCAAGAGACTGTACATTGGCGATTAAAATACTCGGGAGAGGTGCGCGATCGATCGCCCGTCGGCGTAGGCTTGACCAAAGACCGGCGCGTTTCCCTCTTCTCGGCGCCGCCGTTGTTTTGAGTAACCACGTGCTATCAGTCTGTTGTTGTGTTTGGGTTAACGAAAGGAGAATCCTCTTTGGGAAAATCGTATTCCTGAGTAAGTAATGTTGGTAAGTTAGCGTTGCTCTTATATCCAATAGTTCCTCCCGGTTGTATGTAATAAAACTTAATATTTTTCCGGGGTAACAATGTAAGTAATACATAAAAAAACAAAATACTGCATGGTTTCCTGAGAACGTGAAGCGAGGCTGCCATCTCTGTCGGCGCCGGATCTGTTACAGTGAAGCTTTGTTCTTTCTCTGTCCTCTGTCTTCCATCCCTCGGGGGGTTGGTGATAAAGCAAGAGCCGTGGATAGACCCAGGGTAGAGCAGGCTGGCTTAAACCTGGGCAGAGTATCCACAGCCTCCAGGTCTAATCTACTCTGTGTTATGACAACACGCACATATCTAATCCTCATTCCTACAGTAACACTGACCAGCAGCCCCGCCCTCACTTTGTTCAGGTAAACTGTCCGTCAGTTACAGAATAGTCACGGTATCTCTGATCTCTGCTTGGGTTTACAGTCACACTTGGATTGCAGTGGCTGTGGGTGTGGCAGTGCGCGTGTACGCACCTTTCGCGCATGTGTGTGTGTATGTGGTAGCGTTTTACCCGTGTGTTAATGAGATGTGGTGCCAGCCTAACGGTGTCTCTGCTTTTCATCTCTGGTGTCAGATCCTGCAGAAGAGAGAGAGAGAGAAATAGGAGAGGAAGATGATGGTGGTAAAAAAAAGCATTTTGTTACTTTTTCCCAGCTAGCTCTGACTTTGCTGATAGCTACTGTACTTACTTGAGGAAAAATGTACTGACTATGAATGTGATATGTGGTTCTCCCACAAGATGAATGCTCTAACTGTAAGACACTCTGTCTGGATAAGAGTGTAAAAATGTAAACAGACAGCTGCATGTTTACTCCAAACAAGGCTCTCATTTACAGGGACATCCCCTTCATAAAGAGGAATCTGGGATGAAACACCACTCAACGTCTAAATTACAGACGCAACTTGGACACAAATATTAATCAGCATAGCTCAGGATACAGTAGATATACTGTACAGTTGGGGCTCCCCAACTGGTGGCCCGCGGAAAGAATTTGGCCTACGGTGGTTTTATTTGGCCCCCCAATTTTTGGGGGCCAAAAAAACATTTCTGTTGGACATAAAAGACTGCAAAAACACCAGGGAATCCGCTCCAAGTGATTTTAATTTATTATTCCCTAGCATAGTGGCGGTGGCAGGTAGCCTTGTGGTTAGAGCGTTGGGCTAGTACCTGAAAGGTTGCAAGATCGAATCCCCGAGCTAACAAGGTAAAAATCTGTCATTCTTCCCCTGAACAAGGCAGTTAACCCACTGTTCCTAGGCTGTCATTGAAAATAAGAATTTGTTCTTAACTGATTTGCCTAGTAAAATAAAGAAAAAAAGAAAATAATAGTATTCCCACGCATAATAGAGAGATGTGATTGTGTAAAGGCTTATATCGGATCAGTCTCGTTTTCTTTATTGTTTTCTATCTCTTTGCCTCCGCAATCGCATATGTAATATTTCAAACTTGCTTGAATCAAGTCCCTTGCCACTTTTTTGGGATGATTAGTTGTTTTTGGTAAGATCTCTTCATTTCGCAACGTCAGTCAACGTTTCTTCCCCAACCTCTACCTCCCTATCTGTCTCTCTCTTTCTCCACTCCCTCGTGGTCTCCCTCTCTTCCAGAGTGATATTGGGCAGAGTGGACACAGCTGTTTTGTAACCCTTCACCAGGGCCTCTCTTTGCTCCTGGAATCCCCTAAACCCCTCTCCATTCCGCCTCTATTTGTACCAGCTCTGTTGAGAAAACAAGCCCATCCATAGAATCCTACACGCACACACACACACGCACACGCGCACGCACGCACACACACACACACACACACACACACACACACACACACACACACACACACACACACACACACACACACACACACACACACACACACACACACACACACACACACACACACACACACACAGGATTCAATAAGGACTGCCTCAATCAATGAGACACATAATGGCTTCAGAGACTGGCAGAGAGACAAAGAGAGCAAAAAGAAGGAAGGAGGAAAAAAGATTGGAGAGGAATGTAAATGTAAGGAACAGACTGAGTGAGACAGGAAATGGATGTAGGTAGGAGAAAGGGATAATAAAAAGAGAAGGAAGAACAGTTGAGGGAATGTTACAAGAGAGAAGAGACAGAGAAGAGACACAGAGGCAGATGTTCATGTGCTTTAGAAGGTGAGAAAGGGGTGAGGAGGGATAAGGTAAAATCCCACTACTGTGGTCATTTGCACTCTCTTCACGTTCTGCCTGCCTGCCTGAGTGGAGAGCCTTACTCCACATCTGTTAGGAGTTGAAAAGGGCACTGTTATTCTTCCAATTAAGCCCCAAACCAAACATGCCGTCTCAGTTTCAGCGCCTGCGTCCGTCTCTGTCCCCCCATCCAACCGCCTGTCTTAACTCTGACAGCTCCGGCCCTGGACAGGAAGACACAGGTATGTAGGAAGATGCACCAGAGGCCTGTATGCTGTATACACACTGCCAGATGGGCCCAAATCGGGATTCATTTGGTGTAGGATTCACAGAACTGTGTATATAGCTAAAGAGTCTGACTGTCTTTGGCTGCAGGGTGTGTGTCCGACCAGTGTTTATAGGTAACTACCAAAATAAACGAAACATAAAATATTTTCATAGGGCGTTGGGCCACCACGAGCTGCCAAAACAGCTTCGATGCGCCTTGGCATAGATTATACAAGTGTTTGGAACTCTGTTAGAGGGATATGAAACGATTTTTCCACGAGAAATTGTTGTGTTTTGTTGATAGTGGTAGAAAACGTTGTCTCAGGCGCCGCTCCAGAATCAATTGGGTTGAGATCTGGTGACTGAGACACACATACACACACACACACACACACACACACACACACACACACACACACACACACACACACACACACACACACACACACACACACACACACACACACACACACACACACACACGCAACTTGGCAGTTGTATACATGACTCTAAGCATGATGGGATGTTAATTGCTTAATTAACTTAGAAAACCACACCTGTGTGGAAGCACCTGCCATCAATATATTGGTATCCTTTATTTACTCAAGTGTTTCCTTCATTTTGGCAGTTACCTGTATATGTGTGTGAGTGTACTGGGAGGGGCTGAGGCAACCATAGGGTCCCCTCCTGTGTGTCCTCAAGGCAAGAGTTCTCAGCCGACGCCCCCCGCATGCTAACAGGCCTGTGAGAGGCTCTTCAGACAACTCCAACACGCTCGAGGGCCAGAACTGCCCGGTGACAAGTGTGGAGGGACAAGAGCCAGCAGGCACAGAGGAATGCAGCGCAGACTCCACTTTGTGTGTGGTTGTGTGTGTGTTCGTCTCTTTCTGAGTGTGGTGTTTAAATGGAATTGTACTGACTGATTGTTTGGTTTGCAGTACTGCTTGTTTGCGTTCAGCAGACTGGTCCCTCATCATTTACTCTGAATGACAAATTCTCTGTTCCTCATTGTTGTGTGTGTGTGTGTGGTATCACTCCTGACCTGGGTGGGATCACTGAGGGAATTATGGGGATTAGTGTCTTTAACTGTGGTGAGAAAAGGCAACATCATCAGTCTACCTGTGACAGCCCTGACACAGTCCCAGGGTATGGTCTTCTGGCGTTGTGAAGCTATAACCATACCTCAGGGTTCCCCAATTGGCCTGCTGGTGATTTTATTTAGCCCCTGAGAAAAATAACAAATAAAATAAAAGACTGGAAAAACATTTTAATTTTGGAAATCTGTTCCGTGCATAATATAGCTTTATGTGTGATTGTACACACTACACACTAAGCAAGGGTTTAAATTATTATGTTTTATTCAAATGTTATATCTGTTTGGGCTTCTTGCAGTCAATTTGCAGTCTACAAATAATCAGCAATTTCTTCCGGGCCCCCTGACCATCCGCTCAAGAAGAAATCGGCCTGCGGCTGAATCCAGTTGATCATACACAATCCATTAAAATAACACACACAACACAGCCACCTTCCAACCCCTTACACATGCACACCATAACTCATCAACACACAGATCATGTTGAACCCCATTATACACACATTAGACTTCCTCCTCCTACTTGCCTCCATCGTGTTTTCTCCCAGTAACACACCTTGGTCAGTAATCCCTCCTGTGTATAGAGTGGACCAGCAGAGTGTATTCTACCTGGCAGATCATCACTCGCTGCTATCTGAGAGACAGGAGCTTTGCGAGGGAGGATTATGCTGGGTTAGGGTTACTAACAGGGTTAGGCTGGATTAGACATTAATGATGACCTCTTGACCTGTGGCTGTAGAGTCCGTTCTTCTTCTGGGGTATCAAATGCATAAAACTGTAATAGCTCTGAGCTAGAGCCAGAGATCTTCATGGTCAGGTCACATGATCAGGAAAAACTCATAGGCCTTCAAATGAGATATTGGGGTCTATTGATTTGATCTTCCTCTTTTGAAACGATCATTATAGATGACACAGTAGCCACCCTTTGACACACCCTATGCATCAGTATAACATGGATACAGTACAGATAGATGCCAGCAGTGTTGCTGAAAAGCCTCCAAGTCTATGTAATTGGGTGTTGTTATAAGGATAAACACACTATCTACGACGTGTTGAGCACGTCAAGTGTGCACTGTGTGTTCCTGTGTGTGCAATGAGTGCCGTGTGTGTTCAGCCATGTGTTTTTAATGTGTATGTTGACTGACGTGGGCTCACAGTGTTTTTAAACTCTGCCCACTCCCCCTTCCACACACACACGCATGTGGACACACACACTCTATTTCATTGGTGGTCATGGATATTGTATGTTGGTCTTTGAGACTCTTGTTCTGAAGCTTTCTGCTACAGTTTTTAACGCATGTGACTGCCTACCTTGTGCCCCTGAAAGGAAGGACAGATGTGTATGCTAATCAAGTGACAGCTTTACACGGAAACACGCAAACCTAAAATAAGCCCTACCGCCCTCTCTGACTTACAGAACAATCCAAGGGACACTCAACACAAGGCCCTTCTCTCCTAGATGAAACAGCTCTTTTCACACGACAAATCGATGCTAGAGTTTAAGGGCTTGTTTTATTTTCAGTCAAATTTACCTCAACCAAAATAGGATTATCCAACTTTTTTGTCCAGTGGGAACCATGATTTTACCTGTGTTAGTCTATATTCCATTATGTGAAGAACATATAGAACATATAGAACAAATATAACTTATAGAACATGCAGAACATATAGAACATGAAGAACATATAGAACATGTAGAACATGTAGAACATATGGACTATATAGAACATATAGAACATATAGAACATGCAGAACATATAGAACATGAAGAACATGCAGATCATATAGAACATGCAGAACATATATTATTGAACAAATAAAACTTATGGAACATGCAGAACATATAGAACAAATAGAACTTATAGAACATGCAGAACATATAGAACATGCAGAACATATAGAACATGCAGAACATATAGAACATGCAGAACATATAGAACATGCAGAACATCCAGAACATATAGAACATGAAGAACATAGAGCATATAGAAGGCACGAATGGTTTATGCACTTACTGTTTCAGGATCACTATGGTTACTTGGCAGTTAGGATTTTAAGATGAGGGTAGAGGTTAGCCAATAGCCATAACAGTGAGTGCCTTCAGCAGAGTGTTCTGTTCTGTAGGACTGTAAAGTGAGCTGACAGTAAGGGTTAAGATGGCTGCAGCCTCCCTGCTCCTCTCTCCACATGGGGTAGATGAGGGACTAGCATGCCTGTCATTCACAAGGGGGGTGTATTTATGTACACACCACGATGCTCCAGGCCTGCTGGAACTGCACAGCTCTCTTTCCTCTGCTGTCACTCTCTCGCATGCCCCTCTCTTTCTCTCTCTTACCCTGTCTCCCTCTCCCTCTATTTCTTTCTCTCTCTTGTCTCTCTCCCTCTCGCTCACTTGTTCCCCTCTCCTTTCTCCTTCCTCTATCTCTCTCTGCCTCACGCTTTATCGCTAACTCGCCTATCTTTCTCCCTCTCTCGTTCGACTCTCTCTCTCTCGTTCGACTCTCTCTCTCTCGTTTTCCCTCCCTCTCTCTCTGAGGCAAGGACACTTAGTGACTGTGCAGAAGTGAGAGGAGAGGAGAGGTGGTGTTTGCACAGCAGGGTAGTATCTCCACTCCAATAACAATCACATCAAGTGGTGTGGTAAATGAGGGGGCCCATGGTTCAGTGTCTGGGGCTAATCACTACAGTCGGCTCACTAAAACACAGTGATAATAATTCAGCACACAGCCTTCCTTCTGCACTGGCAGCAGCACATAGACAAAAAGCCTGCCCCCCACACACACACAAATAAATGCACTCACACATGCACATTCACATGTACACATAGCCTACACATATTCACACAGCTTTTTGTGTGGATGGAATTGGTATAGATGGAACCATGCCCAGATGAAATGAAGGCTCTTTAACCTGAACATGTGCTCAGCTCGGCCGTCCATGACGATACTGAGATGAGATCCAAACTGCTGGGCCAGGCTTAATAACACACATACACTGATCCAACACTGAGTGGATGGATGGTCTGAGGGAGACAGAGCATCTGTCTTACTGTACGTCTCTATTCCTCTGGCGTCGTACCTCAGACAGAGAAGTGTCTGACTCAATGTTCTTTGGGATGGAAACTGGCCTGTCATGAGGTGATCTATCAAAAGAAGCTATCTTGCTCTGTTATTACCTACTCTATCACCAGAAAGACACTGTACATCCCTGGACAAATATATAAACAGCCAGTGACATGTGGCTTGTATTAGCCCTTAGACAACTGGCCCAGGATCAGATTTGTTTCTCTTCTTTTAATGGTTAGTGTTTGGGCTGGGATTGGGAGAGCTGATCTGAAATCAGTTTTGAAGGACAGAGTGGAGGAGGATGAGTCAGTGTTGGCTTCAGCGAGGCCTGAGCAGGTGCTGTAGGGGCATGGGAATCTCTGGGCTGGTCCATCCATGACATCGGGGGTGGGCTGCTTTTGTTCCTGCTGTCCTATGGCCTTGATCTCAGAACAATATGAGATGCATCGCTAAACTCTCTGTGTGTGAGCGTTTGGCTATGAAACTCTTTAATGGGCCCACTGTGTGAATATTAGCTGCGTGTTGCCGTTTTAAATAAACGTTAGATGTGGATATAAAACTTGCCCTTTGAAAAGTCACAATGGCTGTGTTTGAGAGGATGTCCTCCTGGAGTGGTATAGTATTGGGAATATGGTCTACTAAGGTAGCTAGCGTGTATTTGATTACACCTGAAATGCTGCAAAGGTGGAACTGCCTCTTAAGGTGGTGTGTGTGGATGTGGATGGATGTGTGGAGCTCTGGTTGTGAACTGATGGAGGAGGCTTTGACAGACAGGGGGGGTGGGGTGGGGGTGGGGCGGGGTGAGGAAAAGTGGGTTATGGGGCCTAGAGGGGTGAGATTGAGGGGGGCAGGTGTTGTGGCTTGGCACTGGCATGCCTGGCACTCAGAGGGGCGCTCTATGTTTAGCTCTTACATGATTTTACATGTGCTGTTTTTTTCTGGGCCTGTTGCTGTTGACAGAACAGAATGGTTCCCCCTCAGTGGCGGCCCGACCACCCCTGACCCCTCTCTGGTTCTACATTACCCATGTTACATCTGACCTGAGCACATCACTCTTTCCTTCCCTCTCCTATTCCCACTTTGCTCCTTCTTCCCCCTTTTCTCATCCCTCCTTTTCTCCCTCTTTCTCGCCTTGCTTCTCTCTTTTCTGTTCTCCTTGTCTTTCGTCTTTCTGACTTTTCCCAACCTTGAACACAACAAATGTCCAACAGCGTCATTTTGTTTTTTACCATCTTCCCACAGAACACTGTTACTCAACCTAGTCAATGTTACCCCACTGTGACATGGGTAAGACCTCACTAGTGGATGACTGGTGGTGTGTGTGAACGCTGTGGAGCCTTGTCATGGGTGGGTGATTGAGTCCAGACGTTGTGTTTTTTTTTCTCTCACCGCTATACAGGGTTTGGCCCAGGGCAGGGCGGGTTGGAGTTCCCTGGGGTGCAGGAAAGTGATAGGGCGGCACGGGGGTTCAAATCGCCCCCGGAGTGACGGGTCAAATGTCAAAACTCCAGCCCGGTGAGGGGGATCAGGGTCATGTTAGTCAAACAGGGACTGAGGTAGACCCTTCCTGTAGAACTCACGGATGCTTATACCATTACTTTGTGTCTGTGTATGCATGTTTTCATTGGTGTGTGTGTGAGTTTGTGTTTAATGAGAGGGCTGGGCCAATCTGTTTGCTCTAAGCCTCATTGATCCACCATTTTAAACTTCCCCTTCCGTCCCTTAGCAGCCCCGCCACCTACACAGCAGCTCCTAAGATGGACGACTCTGGAGTCATCCCCGTCACCTGGCTCAGACATTGGCCAAATACTGAGGCCCTAGATGAATAATGGTCTGTCAGTGACCTCTCACCCCTGGCCAGGCTCTTATGTGTCAGATTGATATCCTCCTGAGTGGAATGTCTGATAGTGATAGGGAGCATCTAGCCATCTAGACAGGCAATCTATTTGGGATCCAAGCTCATGCTCCATCATTGATGTTTCTGTTTTCTGTAGATCTAGGCTTCTGTTTCTATGATCTAGGGCTATATGTTACACCTGTTCTGTCCAAGGTGTTGAGTGTGCCATATATAGTAGGGTTATTTTAACAAGGCTTGGGGATCACCAGTTATGTGACTTCTGAGATAGACGGAGAACACCCTGAGATCTGTGTGTGTATCCTTGAATTTTAGCACCCTGTGCATGTAAAAAGGGGTAGAGCACAGCTCTGTTATAAGTCAGTGTGATGGCAACCTGTGTGAGGGTCTGCCTTGAGACCAGGGGTTTATGGTATGAGCTGTCAGCCCCTGGGGTTAAGCACTGAGTGAGTGACGGAGCCCTGCTTTGTCTTTGTGTGTGTGTGTGTGTGTGTGTGTGTGTGTCTGTTGTGTGTGTGTGTGTGTGTGTGAGTGCCTGTTGTGTGTGTGTGTTGAGTGTGTGTGAGTGCCTGTTGTGTGTGTGTGTTGAGTGACACTCACTCCATGCTGCCTATTTGACCCTTTGACCACCAGAATAGCATCATCATTCATTAACATGTCCTGTACTGTGACTTAACTTCTTATGTCATTCAGGGAAAACAGCTGAGAATTTCTGTAAACTTCTCTTTCTGTCTTTGTTTCTCTCCTTAGTGCTCTGGTTCTCACTCTCCTACTCTATATTCTGTCTATATTCTCTCTCTGTTGCTCTCATTGTAATATTCCTGCCATGTAGGACCTACCTCCCACGAACAGCAATGGGTTTACAATCTAAAACTCACTTACTCTCGCCCTTGTCTGACAAGCTCAGACAAAACCTTTTGTTCCCAGGGAAATTTACCACAAAGAAAAGAGAAGTGCATTTCTTTTAATAGTTTCTCTTTTCTCATCCATTTTTGCTGTCAACACCCAGTCTGACTCTGAACCCTGGCAGACAGCTCTCTGTGTGTGTGTGTGTGTGTGTTTGTCTGCACAGATGTGTGTGATCACTGATCAGTGGAGGTAATGATGTCTGAACCATCGCTGATGGTGCTGGTGGTGTTGGTGGGTGTTGGTGGCACAGGTTCCCAGTGCTATGAATGATGGGCCGGGTGGATGGGGGTCAGGAACCTCCTGCCCTGAGGGAGAGGGGGAACACCAGTCAGAGGGAAAGATAGACTCCATATGGTGACATCAGAGCCCAGGGTCAAATGACCAGATGTATTAGCCTCTACCCTGTGGGGCCACAGTAGTGAAATTACCTACCTAAAGAGCTCCCCCTAGAGGTCAAGGATATGAACTACATACCGTGTTGAGTGTGTGCTATTCTCCTGACACAACAAATGTCAGGAGAATAGATATCAAGGAAATATTTTAAAACCCAAGCACAGAGACTGTGGTCTGTAATACACATTGCTTTAAGCTATGATTGTTGACTCATAGGTTTTCAATGGAAAACAATGTAATTATGTGAGAGACAGTGCAGTTGAACGTTAAAATGTTTGCTCCCATGACCATTTAGTTCGTATTTAGACATTTGTTATAGTCCCATTATGTGGTTCGGGACAGGTCAGCAGTTTAATGTGGTCTGGGCAGGGAAAGTGTCTCCTCTTTTCTCCCATTGTTATAAAACCATTGGAATCTGACCTTGCTCTGACCCCACTGTAATCATGTGTTATAGAAAACACTAAGAAGGCTTTCTCTATCTCTCTCTCTCTCTCTCTCTCTCTCTCTCTCTCTCTCTCTCTCTCTCTCTCTCTCTCTCTCTCTCTCTCTCCTCCTCTCCTCCTCTGAACCAACGTGCAAACCATTCATTACCCGTGCTTGGTCACCTGAGAGAAAGAGAGCCGGGAGAAAGAGGAGCAAAGATAGGATTAGAGGAGTAAAAAGAAGGATTATTGTTATGAGAGTGCTTTGTTAAGAGTGCTTGCCCCTGAATCAGACATGAGCCTGTCTAAGTGGCTGTGAGTAATTCAGCCAATCAAGCGCAATTAATCCCAAACACGATATAGCTAGGATTTGGGTGTCTTCCATTTTTTAACTCTATTGGCTCATCGCGTCACATGAACAACTGAATTAACAAATGAAGGTGTTGATTTCTTAGTAATGTTGTCGTCAGTTTTAAAGCCTGAGTTATTATTTCCTACATTTATGTTCCTTGTAAGAGACTTTGAACGTATCCTCATTCCTCATTGTTTTTGTGCAAACTCCCAAAAGAACTCGGAGAAAAATCTGATTTCCCAGTTGAGCTCTGTCTGTGAGTTGTGAAGCGTTTCTCTAGCCTGAAGACATTCACAAAAAGATTGAAAACTCACACTTGAGGTGCTAATGAGTTTCAGATTGAGACATATGTCTAGGCATTATGGTTCAAGATTATGGCTCAGTGTGGATCGATATTAGGTACTATCACTCACAAGGAAGGCTCTCTCAGTGTATCTGTGGTGAACATACTCTCTAGGAGGGCCAGAGTAATCCTCTCTGCTGTCCCTGTTAGCTCCTCTGACATAAATCCTCTGCTCGTCATGTTCAGAAAGGTGACCACTCCTCACCTCTCGGTCAGACGAAAATCTAGTCGAACTCTCTTCTCTAATTCGTGTTAATCTTTATGGCAGGTCCCAGGACAGATTTGAGTGACAGTTAGGTGAGAGCATCTACATGTACACACAGGTTGACTTGAAAGGTAGCATTAAAAGCTTAAAGAGATGGACAGACCAAGCTGGCTATCCCACAGTGCCTCTGGCTGAGGAAGTGATACTTACTAGTGGCTTTCTGTGGTTTGGTTGCCCTCTGTCAGTTATGGTATCAGTGAAAGCCTCTGAAACTGAGGCTGATGGAAGCCCTGCTGTGTCTGCCTGGAGCCACAGCACTCAGCTGGAGGAAGAGAAAAGTGGGCCTTTGAGAGAGAAAACAAGGCTTTGGTTTCATGTTTGACCAGGCTATAACTAGAGAGAAAAATGATGAGAATATAGCTGACGAATCACACACATTGACACACTCTCACACATAATATAGGACACACATGGAATGCACACACACACGCATGCACACACACACAGACACACACACGCACGCACACACGCACACAGTCCTCTGTGGCCCACCAAACCCAGTAGTACATTCACTAATCCTGCAGCACATTTGCAATCTGTATAATGACAACCTGATACCCCCAGCAGGTCCCAGCCAACACACACCACCCTTTATACGCCTCTTAAAGCCTGGAAATGTACGTGTCAGTGAGAACAGCTGCACTGCCGTCCAACGCAGGCTCCTCGCTCACCTGACCCTGAATCAGTTCTGAGTGCTCCTTTCCCCGCTGGAAAGGTTGTTAGGTGGGTGTAACATCTGCTCCTTGGCCTGTGAGTCTCAGTCCTTACTTGAGAAACCTCCCACAGAGCCAGAGTGAGTTCACCCGTATGGGATCATCAGTGCTCAGCATGCACAGACGCGGTCCCCAGCCTGTTCCCCCCGGCCCAAGTGTGTCAATGAACAGCGGTGGAGTATTGAAGACATCCGCAGTATGTCAGTGATACCGAGCTCGGGCCATTAGCGACTCTTGAGACGTGCCGGCCATCCTAACCCAATCTGTCTCCACTAAAAGCATCAGAAATGCAACCGTATATGGCGCCTATGGGAATGTGTGTTTCCCATCACTCCCCAGGAATTAATACCTGGCATACCTGGCAGTCTGAAGTGTCTCTGTCTTTCACAACACATCTGGTTGCATTTTCTCTAGTTTAGGGCTGTAGTTCACATACTTTTAGTGTATCTAATGTTATTCCCCTTTTCGAAGTCATCACTGACCTGACATGACACAGTAGGTGAGAGCTACACAATGAAGCTCTTGCGTAATACTTTACCTATCCAACAGTGTTAGATCAGTGATGACATCAAGACCGGTAGAGTCATGGAAATGCATGATAGTATCAATACTATTAGACCTTGTAGTCTTGAAGAATCCTACTCCATAACCTTTCTGCTTTCCTTCCCAGGTTCTACCGGGGTGACTACCACATCGACGTGTGTATAAACGACTACCTGGACGTCTTCTGTCCCCACTACCTGGACTCTGTCCCAGAGGAGCGGACGGAGCACTACGTCCTCTACATGGTCAACTATGACGGCTACAGCTCCTGTGACCACACCGCCAAGGGCTTCAAACGCTGGGAGTGTAACAGGCCCCACTCCCCCAACGGACCCTTGAAGTTCTCCGAGAAGTTCCAGCTCTTCACCCCCTTCTCTCTGGGCTTCGAGTTCCGCCCCGGCAGAGAGTACTACTACATCTGTGAGTAATAGTAATCTTGATGGTAATTTAGCACATGCTTATATCAACAACAACAAAAAAGTTAAAGTTAACAAAAGCATTCAGTATAATGTGCGGGAATCAAACACACAACTCTGCTGGTGCAAGCACCATGCCCCAACACATTGAGTTATCAGGGCCATGTATGTCTGAGTACCACTCATTTACATATCATACAAAAACACTGTTGGTACCACAGTACATGTGATACAGGAACGCTTTGCTTGAAGGCAGAGAGAGAGCTACCACAGTTTTCCTGCATGGCATGGACATTTATGATATCAGTGAAGAGTTATTGTGTTGTGGGCCCAGGCTACTATGGAAAAACACAACATACTTAGACGATTCAAGGGTGTGATGTGAGGCCAAACATTTGAGTTCAAGCATGGAAATGACTGCGGGGGAAAAAACAATAGCAAAGTAGAACTTTGTTTTGCAAGTCCTGGCAAAGAGGTTTAAAACCCAACATTTGCCCGAGGGAAAACATCTCCATTCTCGTGGTCTCCATATGAAGAGACTTTGTTACAAACTCGCCAGGCTTAACTTTCTACTGCTCGTGAGAAGGCCTCTGGAACACAAGCATCTGAAGCCATGTTTTTGCAAGTCGAGTTGGAGCCTTACAGGGCAGAGATCAGAGACTAAATAAGAGATTGCACCGGGCAGCCTGCTAGGCTACAGTATGTCTGATTCCCCTTACAGAGATGGCTTCACTTAGGCCTACTCCTCAGTAGCCTCGGCCTCAGCTGCACTCCTCAGACCCCCGTCATGTGATTTAGGAGAAAGCTGCCTGACGAATCGGCAGTCCTTAAAGGCACATGATATGCTGACCTTCCCAATCTCCTAGGATGTTATTCTACTGGATTGGATGGATTGGATAAAGGATGGTGTGGGGAAGGTAATGGACTTTACCTTAGGACGTCTCTCAGGCTCTGTTTAACGTGCAAATAGCAGAGCCAAGATGGAGTCAAAATAGCCATCAAGTATATATTGCCATACTTGCTTCTACGGTGAAACTGGGGGAGAGAGAAAGAGAGAGACTGGCCACATGGCCTAAAGGCATTTCCTTCTTTGACTCAGAATTATTATTCAACAGTTAGAGATTCACTCAGAAAAGAGGCTGTTTTTTCCCCCAAGAACACGTCCCCTGCGAGGAGGATGAAATAACAAAAAGGTGTATACGTAATCACACCCCGGGGAACATACCGAGGTGTACACTATCTGCTCCAACATCTTGTCCCTCTATCCAGAAAAGCTGAATATCTCACAATAAACCATATCAGTTTCAGTATCACATTGCATGTGTCTGATCTGTCAAGTATGACTAAAGAGTTAGTTACATTGTTAGATGATACTAGCACACCACTGGACAATAGAGCTCGGAACTCACAGCAAGTAAGTCAAGTGTTTGGGGGTTGACATGTGCCGGTGACAACGACTCAGCGCAGAGAACAGACAGACACCCCTTTATCTCCCCCGTGGATAGTTAACCCCCCAGGCGACGAGAGGAAAGGAACGGGTGTGGTGGGGCATGGGGTGGGTTAAATCAAATGGCTGACACCTGCGGTTGGCCCTGGGTCTGTCCATCCGTCTGGCAGACAGACGTCTGCAGGAAGCCATCAGTGGGATCAGAGGGGGTGTCCCGGGGGGGTCAAAGTTCAGCATGTCCTGATGGCTGGATGTGAACCCGGGCTTCTCCCAGGCTACAGCTGCATGTTTTTCTAAAAGAGCCAGTGGGGAGGTGTGATCCAAATCTCAGGGGATAGAAATCCAATTATCTGGGGAGACAGTGGAGAGTATGTCTCTCTCTGTCTGACTGGGGCTGACTGTATGCTGTAAAGCTTCAAAAGCCCAGGTCCTGCTCCGTACACAGTCTGAAGATCTACATAGATAATGAGATAAACCCTGTTCAACAGTGTGTTTGTTCCACTGTCTAGGGTTTTGCTTTGTTCCGACAGATAAGAACTGATCACAAGGGAATCATCTGATCCCATCGTATTTATATCAGATCTCCAATTCATCTCGGGTCTATACTCCAGACTTAAGTTACACAGCATCTGAGACCCTAGCTTGTGTCTGGTCATGTGTGTGTGTGTGTGTGTGTGTGTGTGTGTGTGTCTGGTGGTGTGTGTGTCTGCGTGTGTCTGGTGGTGTGTGTGTGTGTCTGGTGGTGTGTGTGTGTGTTCGGGAGTGTCTGCATGTGTATATTGTGCGTGCTCGTGTGAGACGTTTATGGGATGGTGTGTGTTCATGAGAGTATGCTACTCTCCTCCACTGGGCTGCATGGCATGACTAACCTGGGATCTAGTGTCACAGCGCGTGAGACAGGGTCGTAGATAAGCAGCTCACGGCTGTGTGGTGTTTTGTGGAGTCCAGGCTCTGTCTCTGTCTGTCTGATTGACTGACTGGGAATTGAAAGGGAGCTAGTACAGTCTGGCCTGAGTGCCTGCCACTGTAGCGGTGTGAGGTAAGTTACACGATACTCGCTGACACAGACAGAGGAGCCTTGATTGACACCACACTGCCAATATAACTCTCTACATCAAGTTCTAAAGACAATTTTTATCATATTTCATAGCCACGCTAAGTGCTTTAAAATCGGAACCCCAGTCTTCAGTCATGGAAATACTGACATGGCTCGTTTTTATCGGGAATTGACTGCCAGTATCATTCACGGGGAAGAAGAGTATATCAAGATATATGATATAGGACACTCTATAGACAAACTGTATCGCTCTCTCTCTCTCTCTATCTCAAACACACACACACACACACACACACACACACACACACACACACACACACACACACACACACACACACACACACACACACACACACACACACACACACACACACACACACACACACACACACACACACAGCATGATGGTGCCCTGAGGGTTGGGGGTTTATGTCTAGATTAAGAGCAGCTTGAGACCCCAGGCAGGCCAGGAAATGACGGGGTCAGAACATAGGGGCCCACAGAGTTGGGGGTTGCTGGGTGGGGTGGGAGAATAAGAGAGGCATTCTATAGAGGGGATGAATACAAGCACGGTCAGGGTCTGTCAAACTAGCAACAAGAACAAGATCTCAGTCACAACCTACTTTCAGAATAGAAGTGTGATAGGAACTTCAGAACTATTGCTTCTCAAGACATCACACAATGTGAAACACCCGCAGTCTAGTTTGTCACTTCGGTGACTACGTCCTAGGTGACATTGTCTAGTTGTTGACAGGTCAGAAGATGAAGCAGCCTGAGTTGAAGTGACCTGCCACCATAGGGATTTAGTGAAGCAGCTGTCATATTCCAGTTATCCGGAGTAGACGTCTGTGTAGCAGGGTTGTGCTACTTTACTGCTAATAGAACACAGTGGCAGGTGTTGACTGTTCTTTCAGCCAATGGATGTTTGAGTAGCAGATGCGGATGTTTCTTGAAAGCCAATCAAAATTTAAGGGGGCAGGTGTTTGTGTTGTTTAAAGCTAATGGAAGTCTAAGTCGCAGATGTTGCCCTCACTCAGTAGCCAATTGAAATGTGTTTCAGGTGTTGATCGACATTGCTAATTCGTACATGTGGGCAACAGTATGCTACACTCATCACAAGTTGCATCCTTTGAGAACCTAGAATAATAGTGAAGACATCAAAACTATGAAATAACACAAAGGAATCATGTAGTAACCAAAAAAGTTTTAAACAAATCAAAATATATTTTAGATTTGAGATTCTTCAAATAACCACCCTTTGCCTTGATGACATCTTTGCACACTCTTGGCATTCTCTCAACCAGCTTCACCTGGAATGCTTTTCCAACTGTCTTGAAGGAGTTCCCACATATTCTGAGCACTTGTTGGCTAATTTTCCTTCACTCAGCGGTCCGACTCATCCCAACCATCTCAATTTGGTTGAGGTCGGGGGATTGTGGAGGCCAGGTCATCTGATGCAGCACTCCATCACTCTCCTTCTTGGTAAAATAGCCCTTACACAGCCTGGAGGTGTGTTGGGTCAATGTCCTGTTGAAAAACAAATGATAGTCCCACTAAGCGCAAACCAGATGGGATGGAGTATCGCTGCAGAATGCTGTGGTGGCCATGCTGTTTAAGTGTGCCTTGAATTTTAAATAAATCATTGACAGTGTCACCAGCAAAGCACCCCCACACCATAACACCTCCCCCATGCCTTATGGTGGGAACCACACATGCGGAGATCATCCGTTCACCCACACCGCGTCTCACAAAGATGTCCATTGCTCATGTTTCTTGGCCCAAACAAGTTTCTTCTTCTTATTGGTGTCCTTTAGTAGTGGTTTCTTTGCAGCAATTTGACCATGAAGGCCTGATTTACACAGTCTCCTCTGAACAGTTGATGTTGAGATGTGTCTGTTACTTGAACTCTGAAGCATTTATTTCTGAGGCTGGTGACTCTAATGAACTTATCCTCTGCAGCAGAGGTAACTCTGGGTCTTCCATTCCTGTGGCGGTCCTCATGAGAGCCAGTTTCATCATAGCGCTTGATGTATTTTGCTACTGCGCTTGAAGAAACTTTCAAAGTTCTTGAAATGTTCCATACTGACTGACCTTCATGTCTTAAAGTAATGATGGACTGTCGTTTCTCTTTGCTTATTTGAGATGTTCTTGCCATAATATGGACTTGGTCTTTTACCAAATAGGGCTATCTTCTGTATACCCCCCCACAACACAACTGATTGGCTAAAACGCAATAAGAAGGAAATAAATTCCATTTTAACTTTTAACAAGGTACACCTGTTAATTCAAATGCATTCCAGGTGACTACCTCATGAAGCTGATTGAGAGAATGCCAAGTGTGCAAAGCCGTCATCAAGGCAAAGGGTGGCTATTTGAAGAATCTCAAATATAAAATATATTTTGATTTGTTTAACACTTTCTTGGTTACTACATGATTCCATATGTGTTATTTCATTGTTTTGATGTCTTCACTATTATTCTACAATGTAGAAAATAGTAAAAATAAAGATACACTTTAATGAGTAGGTGTTCTAAGACTTTTGACCTGTAGTATATGTCTATAAAGAATCGCTCTCAGTTCTTTGCTGTTAGCATTGAAGTACGTAAGCATTGTTCTTAACATATCTGAAATGTTTTCACAGCTTCCACCATTGCTGACAATGGAAGGAGAAGTTGCCTACGACTGAAGGTGTTCGTCAGACCAGCAAGTAAATGTATTTCTGAAAGAACATGCCATTCTCTATTATTTCAGTCTGTGGACAAACTTTTATTGTATTATGCGAAAGTCTGATATCAATCTTGGCCTCACTGTGAATGTTCACGTCCCAACTCCTTTTGTTGCAGACAATTGTGTGAAAACTGTCAGTGTTCACGATCGGGTCTTTGACGTCAATGAGAGAGTGGACAATTCCCTAGAACCAAGAGGTTGGTTTGACTTTATAAGTGTGTGTGTGTGAGTGTGTGTGTGTGTGTGTCTTTGGGTGTGTGCCTGCCTGCCTGTGTGTGTGTGTACCCAGGAATGACAAATTATATTTCTTGATACAGAATTCCAAAGAGGCTCTTATTTTCCCATTCTTCCAACGGAATCCCTAAGTCAGTCATATAGACAATTTATGGAATGACAAAGCCCTTACTTAATTTCACACATTCATGTTTCAGTCTTGCACGTGAATGATGTCTCTTCTCCAATTATTCTTATTTCCTTCTCTTTCCTCTCTCCTCCATCTTTTCCTCCCTCCATCTAGATGACACCAGCCACGAGTCAGCTGAGCCATCCCGTGGTGACGTCAACTCCGCGGGCCGGGTTCAGACTGCCGGCCTGCTGGTGACCTCCTCCCTGCTTCTCCTGGCGGCCATCTTGTCTTCATAGCGCCCAGCCTGAGGGTTTTAGACAGAGCGGAGTGGACCGCCCTGACTGGACCACAGGCCCCCCACAACCCCCAAGGAGCACTTTTTAACAGACAGTCTCTCTCAGTGCAATGGAGAGGAGAGACTTCTAAGTGGAAGTCCTTTTTATAAATGTTGCTTTGGGGAGTTAAGATGCCAAAAGCCTTTTTGACTCTCATTTTGTCATTTTACTTTCCTGTGAATTTTGATATTTGAAGGCCATGGTAATGCCGTTGAATTTTCCCTCCCCACACCCTCTCACACACTAACACACATTCATGCTCTCTCTCTCTCCCTCCTCTGTAGCCACACCAAACATTGTGCAAGATTAAACAACGGAACAAAAACATTTCCCAAGCCCCCAAATTACTTTGATTGAGAATATGATAAAGTCTTACAGCAAATGACAATTGATCATTTGGAAGGCTTGTGACTGGCCAAGGCATACTGGCCAATCAAATGAGGCCAAGGCATACTGGCCAATAAAATGAGGACAAGGCATGCTGGCCAATCAACGGTGAAATAAGGATCCAAAGCCATGGTTGTTGCTTGGAGAAATCCTGTTGCCAAGCGGAGGGGGCTCTGTTATTTTCTTTCCTTTGAAGAGTCCATTAGAAGTTCCTCTCAGGTGATGGGGGTTGGATTCAATGACTCAGAGACTGGGGGAGGATGTCTGAGATTAACCGAAAAAAATAAGCCCTCATGTTTAGTACTTTCTGTGCTTTTAGGGGAATTAGTGATCGATTAATGTATTTTTGAAATAAATCACATAATTCAAGTTTAGCAGCCAACAAGGGTGTATATTTGCGAGGAGTGTGGGAGTTGATATGGTATTTTGTCAGGCAAATGTATTTTCCTATTTATTGTTGAGTCCTTGTGCTTTCTGATGACTATCCTGGTTCAGTCACTGTAACTACAGCAGAGAGAAGCCCAAAACATCCCACCTCTAAAAAACACCAGTCTCTCTTTTTGTTTAGGACAGGTATGCTTATATTTCATTACTCATACACATTAAATATCTGGGCTTGGACTCAAAATATAATTTAATTTGATTGTTTTCATCAAGCAGAGTTCAGGGAAGAGGACAGAGAGTCGCATGTTGTATCAGGGTGTAGGAATGTGAGTTGTAACTGGGATCTTCTCTGTAGCACTAAACACAAACTATATGCGTGCTAACAAGTCAGCCCATATTACAATCCACTACTTCTTTTGGAAACATTGTCATAACCTTTACCAAACTACATTTATGTTTATAAACACAAAGTACAGGGACGACACCATTCCGTAACTAACACGATTAGTTTCAATTATGGTTTTAGTAATATTCTTGGTTTCTCCCAGGCAAACAGCACACTCTTTCATTGATATTGATAGGTTAGCGACCATGTAGTGATGATCAACCCACACGTCCCCGCAGTTGTCCTAACTTTGCAGGAAGGTTGTGGTAACGTTGTGGACATAAGGTTCCTCTATAGCAGCTGCAGCTCTGGTATGATTTAGCCGTGTCTTTGATGTGGTGTGGAGCAGCGTCCATGCAGACCACATGCTGGGGGGCCATGCGTCGGTTATTTCTGGAATGAAAAAAAAAAATACCACCAGGAGGGAGAGGGAGAGAGAGAGAGAGAGAGAGAGAGAGAGGGAGGTGTCCTATTCAGCCCAGAGGTAACTTTACCACCAGAGGACCGGAGTGAGTGATGAGGTGAGAGAGAGGCCCAGCTGAGATCAATAGAAATCGGCTTCTCAAACCCAGGAACACTCAGTAAATATTTCCCTCAGTCCCTTCACTTACTTATACATAGTCTATTTAGTGTACTGACACTCACTCACCTCCTTTGTAAAGGGTCGAATGGACTATCAGTGAGAAAGACATTTAGCCTCTGCCTCTGTAGGCTGTCATTGTGGGATAAAGTTTGACCAAATCTGTAGATAGGAAAAGTAAAAATTCATTTTCACAGACATTCACTTCAGTCAACATTGGGAAATAAGGATCAGCTTGTGTCATGGATACTGTGTATCCAGCCGTAGTCTAATAGAACGTACAGTGTTAGAGCAGTGGTTCTCACACTTCTTTGAAGGGCAACCAGAGTTAAGGGAGACATTGTTAATGTTGTTAGTGAGAAAAATGTAAATGTTTGATATAAAAAACGTTTGATTTCATTTTTAAATGTCTTTTTTGTATGAGAAACATGATCAGTGTTACAGTCTATATCTGTAAATTCTGAATCCACCGTGCTGTTAGCATTATGTGTAAGCTTCTCAAATATCAACTTTGCAGTGTGTGTGTGTGTGTGTGTGTGTGTGTGTGTGTGTGTGTGTGTGTGTGTGTGTGTGTGTGTGTGTGTGTGTGTGTGTGTGTGTATGTGGAGGTTGAAGTTAAGGGCTCTGCTACTGGAAGTGCACTACATCCATCCATGCCCATTCCAGGAACCAGACCACGCTCCTATCGCCCTCCTTTTTTGACCAGACCTTTACTTAGTAGTATTTTCATCTGGAATGTGGTTTAGATGCCTAATGTTTTGAGTTCTTGTACATGCTTAGTTTGTCTGTGGTCTCTCCAATGGTTTCAGAGGAAGCTTCAGTAGTCAGTAGCACCATGTTGTTGTACCTGAATTCAGGAGATGGAATGTCAATTCTTTTGTAAAGCTTGTTGAGTGCTGGTTTTCTGTGCATATCACAATGTCCGAAATCAGTTAACTGTAATTTTCTATTCAAACGTTGATGTAGAGTATTAGATGCAGTTTTGTTACAGGGTGAACAGTGAGTCTGATTGGAGGAGCTCTTCACCTGAATTTGGTACCTGTTACTGTAGCCATTTAGCCTAAACCTAATGTCACTGTGCACTCCTATGTACCCTAAACCTAATGTCACTGTGCCCTCCTATGTACCCTGTCCTACTGTATGTATCTGTCCCCTGTCCCTGTCTTTTGTCCTCTGTCCTCTGGACTCTGTCTCTTGGCCTCTGTCCCTGTCCTCTGTGCCTGTCCTTTTGTCCCAGACCTATTGTCCTTGACCTACTGTTGTAACTCCTCCCTCTCTTCCTGGTCCAACCCGCTTCACCAGATTTTTCTGCAAATGTATTTCATACGAAGGCCATTATTTGTAAATACACGTGTTGGAGCAGCTATGACTAACTACAAAAAAATGATTTAATAAAAGTTGTTTGTCATTGTCTCTCAAAGTAATGTCATGTCTTTTCTTTTTTATGTAAATGTTATCACAACTGCTTTGTCTAATGGGGCGGCAGGTAGCCTAGTGGTTAGAGCGTTGGGCCAGTAACCGAAAGGTTTCTAGATTGAATCCCTGAGCTGACCAGGTAATAATCTGTCGTTATGCCCCTGAACAAGGCAGTTAACCCACTGTTCCTAGGCTGTCATTGTAAATAAGAAGCTGTTCTTAACTGACTTGCCTAGTTAAAAAATTAAATAGAGACAAGCTTTTGTTGATTGCTCTTTGACAAAAATGGAAGATAACTGTCAATAAGCAGTACGTGTTAGGCATCCAAAGTTGTTTAATTACACTCCCTATTACTGAACAGCTGCCATTCTATTATCTGAAGTTAATTCACAAATAGAAAAACGACACAACTTCAAACAATCATACTTGAACCTGCAATGTGTTGAGTGATCTCTCTCTCTCTCTCTCTCTCTCTCTCTCTCTCTCTCTCTCTCTCTCTCTCTCTCTCTCTCTCTCTCTCTCTCTCTCTCTCTCTCTCTCTCTCTCTCTCTCTAGCAGACAGTGATTTTGACACCAAAGCCCTTTGCCAAACAGCAGTGTAATTACAATGTAAGGGAGCGCTTTAGAGGCATTATCAGACATTTAGGTTACAACCTCACAGAGACCCTGGGAACCAAACAACAACTAAAGGTCAAGAACAGAGTTCTCAATCAAGAGAGAATCATTATAACAATCATGTGTTCTATCTTTAACATGACACAGTTGAGCCACGCTATACAGGATTGGTGGAGAAAAAGATCTGGGTAAAATTCAAGGCAGACGACCTGTGAATCTGCTTGCATTCTTTGACCTTCCTTCCTCTTATTCAGTGACACCTAAACCCACCGCCACTCTACGTCATAGTCCTGAGGGGACCACACACACTGCTATTCTCAACCAGCACTGTGGTCTGGTATGCTAACTGAAAGACAGACAGCATATAATTTACTTTTAGTAAACCATGAATGAGGGTTATCCTCTCTCAGGAATTCAGGAATGTCTGTACAGTGGGTACCGTAACCCGGACTCGGAATAGCCCAGTATTGCGTCGCGGGGGGTTTACCTTGAAAGAGAATCAGGTGAAGTATAATCACCTTCCATTTCCATACACTCTCATGTTGAGATGACTAAAATGGTTAAATCCACATCCTTGTTCTCTTTAATGGGATTAGGCAGAGAGATTTATGTCTGGCTGTTCTGTGGATCAACTTCTGACAATGAAGCACCAGTGATTAATATGAGGGATATGTTTCCACCCCTGGGAGTGTGTGGTACATGCCTCATTTTACATGATCTGTGTTAGATTGGATTACTATGAATGTGTTATTAAATATGAACCACCTCACACGGACAGACAGGGAGAGAGAAATAGAGGCGGAGGGTGGGGGTTGGGGGTTAAATAGATGAGAGGAGGTATAGCTGGATCATCTTCCTTTTAAATGTAAGCCTAGAATCTGTTTTCTGTCTGTTTCTCCATCTGTGGTTGAGTCTCACCCAGCAGATGCATTAGCGGGAGGTATGAGCACATCACGTTCATTAACTCAGTCGCAAGGAAAACCTGCCACCTTGAGAAATGTCAACAATAGGAAGCATACTGTGTGTTTAGTCTGGCAGATAACTGTGGGACACCATGATATTATAGCCTTGTTGGGTCTACACAACCAGCAATGGAAGGTCAGCTGCTTAAGACTAGAGATCTGCATCCTGCATAGATGAAGGAGAGAATTATGGAAAGTAGTCAATAAGCATGCACATAGGAGCATGTTCTCAATGGTTAGGAGCTGGATGTTCTGATTGAAGTATGGCGCCTGAGGGATCCACACACAGTGTATCCTGAGGGCAAAATGGGATTTGATGATCAAATTCAAACTTTGTTTGTGAAACATAATTAACAGAGTGGTATGATTTACATTTGACGTCTTCTAATTCCTGATCCTGTTTTTCTCCTTCATATCACTGTCACACCTCACGCAGCGACTTAATTTGATCTCACCGGGGGAAGCTTTTAATATCTACTTTAATTCAAACTTTCTGTCCTCTTCATTTGGCTGATGGTTTGAGCAGATGGGATTCTCACTGACTGACACAGGAAAAAGAATGGTCCAGGAACGAGATGGAATATTAGCACCCAAAAGACAGTATCATCTCGTTTGAAGACGCGGCCTTTGCCGAGTGATAGGAAATTCTTATGATGAGAAAGCCTCTTTTAAAATCATCATGAGAAATCCTACCACCGTACTGTACTGAACTTGGCTAGGGACAGCTTACTGGACGTCAGATAATAGACCTCACAGTGGCTCAGTGGCCAATTTTAGGCCCTATTACTGAAATGAAGCCCTATTCAGTTTTATATAGGCCATCTGTAACTCTACTCAAAACTCTATAAATAAGATGGAGTGGAGTTGAGTGTTCATCCCTCTCTCGTCTCTCTATGGCAGAGATGGCCTCGAGCTGAAAGGGGTTTCTGAGGAGAGAGATGGAGCCAGAGAAAACTGAGAATATGGCTCTCAGATTGACAAGTTCTAAATCTATAATCCAGACAGACACATGTAGGTCTGGACAAGAAAAATGATTGACCAAGCGAAGACTGGCCTCTATGTCTGATCAATGAGCATTGCTGTCAGTTTCTCACTTTGAAGAAAAATGGTTGATTCTCCTATACCCGTTTTAGACAGAATATGTGGTATATTACCTGTAAAAAATACAAGACAATGTTCATATGATCCCCTTTCAAACAGCCCCTTACAGCCCCACTTTCTTGCAGGTATACCCCTTTTATACATATCAGTGGGTAACTGGCAAATTGGGAGGGGTGGTGGCAGGGGGGTGTTATTAAACCACGGGGGCTGTTTGCATTTCAAATTAGGGAGGTGTTGAACAATGATAGTGTCAATTAATTTACCTGCAAACAAGCAGAGAACCATTCACACAGACCTGATACCTGTATTTTGGTTACAGGGTCTGTGAAAATGCAGGAATCATGACTAGGTCTTTAGGTGGGGATTCCCATATTTTGCTTACCACATACACCTTTCAGATATACAACAGAGCAGGCAAATTGAGGCAGCCATGGTAAATTAGTGGGATTTCGGTCTGTGTGTAAAATGGATACTAGTATGGTGTATACCTGTGATAAGGCATTACTTCAGGTGTGCAAAGGTTTTTATTCCAGGAAGTTCTCACTTGAACAGGAGAGATATCTGTAATAACATCACATGTATTACATTGTCAAAGTCATCCTACAATGCGATGGGTCATGAGTAGTTGCTGTTCTGGTTCTACTTTTGCATTGAATTGTGAGATAATAACATAACAAGAACAACAAACAATATGCTTTACACAAGCCGGGGCATGTGGGATAGTAGAGTCCTCCAGGCTACAGCAGCAGGTGTTCCCAGCAGCCTCGGGCTCCGAGGAGCCACCTGACCCACTACACAGTCACACACACACGTCCCAGGAGCCAGCTCTCAGAGAGGACAGGACAGCTCAACAACACACTCCTTCACTGAAGTAACAGCCACAGTCTCTGCTCTTATTCCAATGTAAGAATTGTACAGAATTAGTACAAAGGTAAATGGGACAGTCAGTGGCATATGTCAGACAGAGTTTGACTACGGGAGCCTGTCTGCAGTGTTTGTATCTGTGTGAGAAAAGAGTACAAGATACAAATCAACAAAGGCTCTTATCTAGAGCAGCTTACAGTAGAGAGCACGTACATGTTTGGTACTGTTTCATACTGGTCCCCCGTGGGAATCAAACCCACAACCCTGACGTTGCAAGCACCATGCTCTACCAACTGAGGCACACAGGAGGACTAGATTGTAAGTGTAATTATAGCACAGATTATACTGTCTTGTTACAGAGTAAATATTATGTCTATATTACTCGCAATGATAATATGCAGGGGTGGCACACGCACAGATACACACACAGATTTTGCATTCCTTCATTTATGTGCAAGAATTCGAGTGACCTCCCAGTGTTTGACATTCCTTCCTTTTATCGGCCTGTTCTTTGTTAATTATGGTAAATTATTTTATTGTTTGGTTAGCTTGGCTTTACCGTTTGGTGACACTTGCCTAGAAGTGGCAGAAGAGTTTCCATGTGAGCTGGGGTTCAGACTGGGGATCAGTAGGGTTTCGTGGCTAGCAGACAGATGCTATAGGATTTGATGGATGACTTGCCATTACTCACACACCGCCACTCACTGGCACAACTCCCAGTGCTTGTCAGGAGCAGGTAGGGAGTGATGGACACAGCCAACGAGATGTGAGAATAAGGGAGGGTTGCTACTGAGGGAACTACTGTGCCAAAGTGAGATTATTTAATTTAATTTGGATCCCCATCAGCTGACGCCATGATGACAGCTAGTCTTCTTGAGGTCCAACAAGAGATAGTAACGGTTCTTCACACAGACCACTACTCTGTCTGACACATGCCACTGACAGTGTCTCCCAACCCCTCCTGTCTCAGCCTCCAGTATTTATGCTGCAGTAGTTTATGTGTCGGGGGGCTAGGGTCCGTCTGTTATATCTAGAGTATTTCTCCTCTCTTATCCTATGTCCTGTGTGAATTTAAGTATGCTCTCTCTAATTCTCTTTCTCTCTTTCTCTCGGAGGACCTGAGCATTAGGACCATTCTTCAAGGCCTACCTGGCCTGATGACTCCTTGATGTCCCCAGTCCACCTGGCCGTGCTGCTTCTCCAGTTTCAACTGTTCTGCCTGTTTTATGAATATTTTAAAATCTTGTCCATGTTCTGTTATAATCTACACCCGGCACAGTCAGAAGAGGACTGGCCACCCCTCACAGCCTGGTTCCTCTCTAGGTTTCTTCTTAGGTTTTGGCCTTTCTAGGGAGTTTTCCTAGCCACCGTGCTTTTACACCTGCATTGCTTGCTGTTTGGGGTTTTAGGCTGGGTTTCTGTACAGCACTCTGTGACATCAGCTGATGTAAGAAGGGCTTTATAAATAAATTTGATTTGATTTTGATTTGACCACTAACATTACCGGTAATGAAAACAGTTTCTTAAAAGGAGGAGAGGAGGAAAGGAGAAAATGAAGAAACCAAGGTGTTCAATAACACTGAGTAGACACACAATGATAGTTTCTGCCTGGAACATAGGCCATGTCCAGTTCTACAAGATCCCTCAGCTGGGTTTAAGCAATGTACACACAGCATACGCTTTCTGTCTGCCATTGCTTTTTCTATACGCTGTCAAAACCGCCTCAATAATCTAAGCTCACAGAGGCGAGTAAAGCGAATATGTCTTTGCTTCAAATGTGTCAGAGAGAACTAGGCATGTGTAAGAATAACAAGGCATATCAAAGTTCTGCGGTAATATTGGAAATGTCCCATTGTCCCAGTCTGATGCAGAGAAACTCCATTCATTTTGTCTCCTCAAGGCTGGACTACTGCAACACACTCTTCATCGAGATCCTTGGCAGGATTCTCCAGAAGTTCCAGTACATTCAGATCAGCGCTGCCAGGATCCTGATGAAAGTGAGTAAACACTTTCATCATCTCTCCACTAGCTTCCCGAATCGAATTCAAAACCCTCCTGCTGACATTCCAGTGCATCCATGGCAATGCCCCTCCATACCTCAAAGACCTGCTCAAATCTCATATCCCAACCCGCAACCTCTTATCAAGCGATAGCCTGTTCCTCCACATCCCCAGGACCAAGCTTTGCTCCATGGGTGATCAGGCTTTCTGATCAACACGCCCCCCGCCTCTGGAATGCACTCCCGGACAACCTGAAGGCAACCGGACAACCTGAAGGCACGACAGACTCTAGGCTCCTTTAAAAATGGCCTAAAAACCCTCCTGTTTAGGAAGGCCTTCCGTTAGATATAGCTGTGTTTTCTGCTGTCCTTGCCTCTTTTGTAGCATCAGCTGTGCCCTTTGTGTCAGTTGCCCTGTCTAGTTACTTCCTTTTTTTTGTCTACCTCTTGTTATTTTAATGCACTTGCTGTAGCACATTGAGATTGTTTTTCAATGAAAAGCATGTTATAAATTCAATGTATTATTCTTATTATTTGTGAAAGGACTGTATAGAGGAGGTGTGTGAGGACCAATTGGAGGCATAATGTACGCTGTCGGTGAAAACATTCCCCACATTGTTACTACACCGCCACCAGCCTGTACTGTTGACACCAGGCAGGATGGGGCAATGGACTCATGTTGCTTATCCTGACTCTGCCATCAGCAGGACGCTACATGAACCGGGATTTGTCGGACCAGGCAATGTTTTTCTACTCCTCAATTGTTTCTTCTTGTTTTTAGCTGATAGAAGTGGTCGTCTGCTGCAGTAGCCCCTCCGTGACAAGGACCGACGAGTTGTGCGTTCCGAGATGCCGTTCTGCACACCGCTGTTGTAATGTGCCGTTATTTGCCTGTTTGTGGCCCGCCTGTTAGCTTGCATGGTTCTTGCCATTCTCATTTGACCTCTCATCAACAAGTAAACCCTAGACCAGGGGTCTCCGACCTTTTCAAGCATGACATTTACTTTAAAAAAATGACATCTTCATCCTGGTGATCGTGTCTGGCTCTCCACCTCCCATTCCACCTGCCCTGTAAGAAGCTGAGTCCCCCGGTTCAATGTCCTCATGAGGGTCAACGAGGTATTTTACAGATTGCAACTCTCTACTAACTACCGGATCTCACTATCTTTTCATGTTTCCCTCCTCAGGCCGGTGGTGCCTGGTCCTCTGGCTGAAGTTGTCCCCCATGACACCCCTCCGCCTCCCTTGGACATTGAGGGGAGCCCCGCCTATGCCGTCAGATCACTCTTGGACTCCCAACGTTGTGGTAGTCGGTTCCAGTACCTGGTGAACTGTGAGGGGTACGGTCCAGAGGAGCGGTGCTGGGTTCTGGTGGATGACATTCTAGATCCCAACATCATCCGAGAATTCCACCTTCGCCATCTGGAGCTGCCCGCTCTTCACGCTCGGGACTGTCCTCCTGGCTGGCATCGGGGGAGGGGGGTACTGTCACATCTACTCCCTCTCCCCCTTTCCGGCGCGCCTGATGTCGCCAGTCTACAAACCACAGGTCCTGGCAACCCTCATTACGCACACATGCGCCCCATCATGAGGCACACCTGGACTCCATCACTACCCTGACCTTTTCCCCTTTATCTAGCTCTCCTTTGTTATCACCCACCAGGAAATATTGTTTGTTTCAATGTTAGACTCTTCCCTTGTTTTGTATCATTTCATGTTCTTCATCATTAAACTCTTCCTGACTCTGCGTCTACGTTACACAATGCCTGCTATATATAACAAGCCACGTGACTCCCTGTCTGTAGGAGCGAACCATTTTCGTGAACAGCATGGTGTACCTAATAAACTAAAATAAATATTTAGGATAGATAGTAGGCTAGATAAAGGCTCCCCTCTTTCCCTAAAAGCTGTCTATTGTACAACATCTATTGTACAGAAAGTGAATAGCTTAATCAATGGATAGTGACAGAATTAGATGACTTTCCAAGCAAAGTCAATTGTCCTATAGAAGGTTGTAGCTCAGGTTCTGAATGTCAAAGAAAAAAAGAAAAAAAGATATCCCCAATTGTATCGGAGTCACGTCTTTCCCGGGTATTTTAGCTTGTTTCTAGTATAATGCATCACGGACCAAAGCGCTGTTATAAATCACTTTTTATTTTCTTCAAAATCCTAAGCTAACAAGGGGTAGGCCTGTTTTTTTTTTTTTACCATTTTCTTTAATAAAAACTAGGCCTATGGCATACTCTCTCATACCCCCTCAATTCGAATCTTGGTTTTAATTTAACAACCCTTCACTTTCACTCAGGTAGGCTGTTTAAAGAGTGCATGGTGGGTGGAGGAATTGACCAACAAATCTTTGGATATAACAGTTTATAGCCTAATTATGTCTGTTTAACAGGTAGGTCTACCTCTTATTTCTTAAAAGGAAGAAATAGGCTCCAACACAAAGCCCTCTTGTTGTTAGTAAAGCCTAATTAAAACGAAGACGGTTGAAATGAATTACACCTACTGGAATTTGCCTAGACTTTCAGCACCATGAGCTGCCCATTTCTGATTGTGCCACAGCTGCTGCTTCAAGTTTCATCAGCACAATGTAAATGACTCAAATCTGGCTTATTGTGAGGTCAATGACTCTGATAACTAGGCTTACATCATGGGTAAGAAACATTGTCACGACTTCAGCCGAAGTTGGTTCCTCTCCTTGTTCGGGTGGCATTCGGCGGTCGACGTCATCGGGTTTCTAGCTGCCGCCGATCTACTTTTTATTTTCTATGTTTTTGTCTTCATTATACACACCTGGTTTCCAATCACTTAATTATATGTTCCTTATTTAAACCCTCTGTTTCCCTCATGGTTTTGTGCGTGTTTGTTTATTGCTAGATGTCTTTCATGTTTGTGAGCATGTAACTTTTACTACCAATTTTGGTAGTTTGTTTATGAGTAAATATTATTGAATACTCATCGCCGTTGCTACACTGAGAATCTTGACAAACATTTTGTTTTTAATTAAATCAATTATAGTAGTAGCAAGATATCAAAGTTGACCTCCGGCCCTCCTTCTCATCTTCACACTCTCCTTCTCAAACTGAACAGAACATAGTCTATAGGCTAGTCCGTACACGCAATATTTTTTGGAATAGGCCTAATCAAAAAATATTTTCGGAAGAAGCCTTCCTGAACTGCCATCATAGGCCTACACAGCACAGCCATTGGTTAGGCAGCACACACAATAGTTTTTGATCAGCAAGAGCAGAGCAGGCCGGGGCTCAGGGTTAGAATGTCCATTGCAGTGTGTAATGCAGTCTAGATTTATTTACACTTTCCCAGCAGCTATCTTAGAAATATAACTTTGCTCTGTGCTTCTCCAAGCATGCACTTCGTAGCCTATAGCCTACAGGCTATGGATAATTTGATTGAGACCACACTAAATAGCCAATAGGCACAAATGATATTGTGAGCCCCAGCAGAGAATCAGAGATGAGGGGCGGCATTGGGCACACATGATATATAGCCTAATAAGCAACTCATTCTAAAACACTGAGAAATATAGAAATGTCATCAATTACATGACCCTCCCCTGGTCTAGGTAAAAAAAATACTAAACCTTCCCCCTTGAAAAAACATGACCCTCCCCCCATTTTCCTCCAGGTATCCATTATGTAAATTTTGATCCTTCCCTTAGGTTTTCCACAGGAAGGATGACTAAGACAGAGGCTTGTTAACATCTAGTTTTCTGCTACATTTTTTCTTGCTGTCTTACAGTACATGTGGGGAAAAGTCTATGTTGGATGCCCATTCACAATTCACAGCACTGTAATAAAATACATTTCAATCGTAAATAAAAACCAGTAACAGAAGTCAAACGGATCTATTTGTATCTGTTCAGGAAATAGT
Organism: Brachymystax lenok tsinlingensis; assembly: GCA_030435695.1. Lineage (NCBI taxonomy): Eukaryota > Metazoa > Chordata > Actinopteri > Salmoniformes > Salmonidae > Brachymystax > Brachymystax lenok. The sequence goes on from CM059787.1 coordinate 27,275,285, forward strand.
AAAATATATAACTCAATGAGACAAATCTGATGTTGCATTTTAAGTGCGTTCTGCTTCCTCTCCCAACATGTGCTCTAAACGAACCTTTAAATATCTTTCTTGGGTTTATACCAGTTCTGCTACTGCCAAAGAAGCGCAGCCTTCAGATGGGCAACGGCTCATGTGCAAAACTCAGGAGAAAGCAAATAAAGCCAATGTTTCATATCTAGTAAAATACTCCATTCATCATTGTGTTCTCTATTCTCAACCCACTGTTTTTTCATATATGAGAGTACTCAATGGTCTACAGTACGTGCTCTATGCCATTGAGAGGAACATGTCAGTGGAAAGTTACAAACAGAGGTTAAACTGCAGGGGAACTGGGAGGGAACTCAAACCACCATCCTTAGTTTTTATGATCAAGGAAAGCCTAGACCTAGTTTATTGTCTATAACTTCCATTTATCTGACAGGAACATTTGGCCGGTATGTTTGCACTGATCGTTTTCCGACTCCTACACAGGCCTATATTGTAGGCTTACATGTCAATGAGGAACATATCCACCCACCACTATCAGGAGATTCTTAAGATTCGGCATCATCACATTCTCAGCTTCCTTTTATCCAAACATAACAGAGCTGGTATGTAAAGCTGGAATCCCTAACAGAATCAAAGATGTGGTTGGAACTCTGTCAAGAAAACAACGTAATGAGATGTGAGGCATTCCGAGTCAGCCCCGGTGAGAGTTCCCTCCTGTTCCCCCTGCCAAGCCTCTGAGGCCGGCCTCAGGTCAGCCCCGCTATGTGATTTATGTGCTTCTTTATCAGATATAATGAGCCTTTTCACAATTAGCTTATAGCCACTATCAGAAGCCAGCCAGCACTCTGTCAGTCCTGACCCACGCAAAAACAGCTGCTTTTTAACGACACAAACCTGGGGTTTCTGTTTAACCTCTTCCAGCTAGGGTCCCATTTTCCAAATTTTCGCCTGTCTGACGTGCCCAAAGTTAAATGCCTACCACTCATGGCCAGAAACTAGGATATTTACATATTTAGTACTATTGGATAGGAAACACTCTGAAGTTTATAAAACCATTAAGATATAGTCTGTGGCTATTCCAGAACAGATTTAGCAGGCAAAAACCAGAGAGATTTCTGTCCGGAATTTATTTTTCTGTTGCTCTCCTCTCATTTTGAAGCCCATGTAATATTTTTTCTATGGGGAATAGGACCGAGGTTGCAGTACTTATAGCTTCCACTAGATGTCAACAGTCTCTGGAAAGGGTATGGAGGAAAAAGCTCTGACCAGATCCTTAGAGAGAGAGAATTACTACGGGTAGGGAAAAAGGTAAACAGACGTGCACGTTCACGAGAACGTGAACGCGCAGCGCGACCAACTTTCTTTTAGTCTTTTAACGCTTTCACTTACCGTTCTTGTAAAATATGATCGCTATTATTCATAAAAGAATACATAAGGATGCATTATTAATGATATTTGATTTGTTTGTGAAAAGATGAGAGGTATAATTTGAACGCGATCCCTTCACTGTAAAACGGGCGAGTAGACTGACAATGCTTGGTGGAGTAGCTGAACGTAACGTGCCAAAAACAACGGACATTTATGGATATAATTATTTACTTTTTCTAACAAAAGAACCATGGATTATCTTGTTTGGACACTTGGGAAGACCTCAGAAGAAGTTATTTGAAAGGTAAGCGATTTATATTAGCTGTGATATGGATATTTTGAGAACCGAGCTGGATATGAATTTATGCTAATGTGGAAAATATGTGAGGTACTAGCCTCAAACAATCAAATGTAGTGCTTTCGCCGTAAAGCCTTTTTAAAATCTGACAACGCAGTGATATTGCCAAGAAGCAGAGCTTTTGATGGCTATGCAACACTATGCAACACTTGTATATCGAAGTTAAATATTACGAATATGTATTACGAATATGTATTTTGAATTTGGCGTTATGTTTGCTCTGAAAACGATCCCGCTAAAGGGATCGGCGCGCTAAGAGGTTAATGGGCGGATATCGCCGCTACGGTCGCAGGAGCAGCCGCAGCTCATTATGCCATCTCATGAGAACTGCTCTCACCTCAGCACAGAAATGCACCGGCTCCATTCTCTCCCTGCTTCCACAGCCCTTTGAGTTTTTAGAAGGATGGTAAATCACCTTTCTAAATAGCCAGCCGCTGACTGCAGGTGTCAACATTGTTTATAGAAATGTAGACTTATCACTGAGCCTACTGAGCACTGTGTCGCTGTCTAAACTCCAGCTATCAGCATCTTAATCACCACAAAGTAACCCACCAGGGGAACTGAGGCTTTAAGAATCCCATTATGCTAAATGTTCATTCTTCCTTGCCATTTAGACCCTCTGAACCTACTGAAGTGCTCTGCTTCAGAATTGAAGCCTGCGTTACTGACTGCATTATTGACAGGATGTGGCTGAACCCTTCAATCTAAAGATCCATGAATGTGGCATTTAGTCAGCAGCGGACACAGCATATCACTTTGACTGTTCACCCGGACAGTTTATAAGGCAGGGTTATACTGTAATCCAAAGCCACTCTCTATTCAGCCTGCCCGTTTATTAGCGTGTCATAGAGCAGAGGTCTGGTGCTTGAATCATTGGTTCCACAAGCTCAAAAGGAGCAGGCAAGAACAAAACACTAACAACGAGGTGTGAAGTAGAGGAATGACTCATAGATTAGATTAGATACATTTTTGCTATATGAACTAAAGCATGAATAATTTCTAAATTAATAGGCCTATGCCAGAAAAAACATAAACAGAATGATGGTGCCTCAACTCTTCAGAGCACAATGAAGCTTTGATTTCTGAGAAAGCCTTGTGCTTGCAATTGGAGTTCACAAATAATATATGAACACTCCAGTCTTCAAGAAATAATGTGCTTATAAAGCACATGTGGATGTGTGAAATTTACTCTCTAGCCTGAAGTGTTGCCACTTGCGCCACTTGTTAACTTTTCGCTGTAGCCTACTGGTAACACACTTCGGGAGAGGGGTCACATGTGCTAGCAAGGCAGAGGTCCTGCCTCGGTGTGAGCCAAATCAGGAGGAAGTGATACTCGCTAAGCAAGCGGCGTGACAGCCTTTATACTTGGTAGGCATTTTATGATACAGCCTTTATACTTGGTAGGCATTTTATGATACCGCCTTTATACTTGGTAGGCATTTTATGATACAGCCTTTATACTTGGTAGGCATTTTATGATACAGCCTTGGCAGTGAATCATTCAGAAAATATTCAGTGTCGTGGAGAATGCACTGCAAACAAAAGCCCTCTAATAAATGGCCATCCATATAAAATACAAATGGTCTCTCTGAAAAGCATTTCCATAAATAGCCTAACTCTGAGTCAGTCTTCCGTGTTGATTTGCCTTGCATTTCCCTAAATTGATGAGAAATTAGTGACAATGGGAGAAATGTGCTGTAACACAAAATGCTGAGAGGACTATATTGTGGGGCTTCAGTTCGATTATCTTGCAAAACAATTTCAGAACAATCTCTGGACCACATGCGTGCCTTTTCCGTGCTCTGCAAATACGGCAGTTTATTTTCTCAAGGACTATGTATCAACTTCCAATTCAGAGCTTCTTGCTTCATTAGACAAATACTAATCTTAAATCTTAAAGAGATTCTCTGGTACTTTTGTATACTTTTTAGCATGGGATTTCGTGGCTAATTGAGGTAAGACTGTAATTATGCTCATTGATTATGTATGTATGAACTACACATTGACACATCCTGCCCAAAGCGGGAGGTTTAAAAATTCTTGCCAATGTTCTGGAGCATCTTTAATTACAAAATTATGCAGATGTCAACTTCCCTTATCATCATCAAAATTAAAAAGTTGAAATCAACCACTCAATCAGTCTCAGTAAGTTGGTTGAAGCAAAATATTGTTTCCCATGATCTAAGCAATATCTCCATGCCTCAGGCTCCCAGCATGAATCACTGCATGGTGCCTATAGAGTCAGACTTTCTGGCACACTTAGGACTACTTGGGGACCCGGAAGACAGACTGGGACTTCCTCAGAGTCTCCTTCAGAATCACACAGATGTAGTAAGTACATAACATGAGACATTGAAAAAGATGGTACCAAGACATGCATTTCTTCTCTTGTAATTTCAATAAAACAAAAGTAGGCTTAACCCATAACAGTTTGGTGTGTGTGTGTGTGTGTGTGTGTGTGTGTGTGTGTGTGTGTGTGTGTGTGTGTGTGTGTGTGTGTGTGTGTGTGTGTGTGTGTATGTGCGTGCGTGCGTGCGTGTGTGTGTGTGAATCTGTTATTCATACAAACACATTGAATAACAGATTCACTACATGGAACAATAGATAGTCCCCACCAAAAATGTAAAGGAAGTTTGTTCTGAAATGTCTGTTCTATATCTGAGCGATATAAGAAAGTTCAGGAAACATATATATTTTTTACATGTATTTATCCCCTTATTTTAGGCACTTAACATCTTCATATACAGTACCAGTCAAAAGACTGCACACACCTACTGTACTAATTCTAGGGTGTTTCTCTATTTTGACTATTTTCTACACTGTAGAATAATAGTGAAGACATCAAAACTATGAAATAACACAAATGAAATCATGTAGTAACCAAAAAAGTGTTAAACAAATATATTTTATATTTGAGATTCTTCAAAGTAGACACCCTTTGCTTTGATGACAGCTTTGCAGACTCTTGGCATTCTCTCAACAAGCTTCATGAGGTAGTCGCCTGGAATGCATTTCAATTAACAGGTGTGCCTTAAAGTTAATTTGTGGAATTTATTTCCATCTTAACGCGTTTGAGCTAATCAGTTGTGTTGTGACAAGGTAGGGGTGGTATATGAAGAGCCCTATTTGTTAAAAGACCAAGTCCATCATTACTTTAAGACATGAAGGTCAGTCAATCCGGAGAATTTCAAGAACTTTGAATATTTCTTCAAGTGCAGTCGCAAAAGACGGTCAAGCGCTATGATGAAACTGGCTCTCATAAGGACCACCACAGGAAAGGAAGACCCAGAGTTACCTCTGCTGCAGGGGATAAGTTCACTAGAGTTACCAGCCTCAGAAATTGCAGCCCAAATAAATGCTTCACAGAGTTCAAGTAACAGACACATCTCAACATCAACTGTTCAGAGGATACTGCGTGAGTCAGGCCTTCATGGTCAAATTGCTGCAAAGAAACCAATACTAAAGGACACCAATATGAAGAACAGACTTGCTTGTGCCAAGAAAAATGAGCAATGGACATTAGACTGGTGGAAATCTGTCCTTTGGTCTGATGAGTCCAAATTGGAGATTTTTGGTTCCAACCACCGTGTCTTTGTGAGACGCAGAGTAGGTGAACGGATGAGAATCATAGAAACGCCCATGGAAGACACTAATCATGCTATTTAAGTGTATTAAATTCAAAAGCATGTGGTTGTGAGATAAATGTTAATGCACTCATTCAGCCTATCATCCACTTAAGAGTGAGCTATTATTATATATATCTTTTTTTGGGAGATGACTTCTCATAAGATTTCTGATTACACCGTTATCACCTTTAGGTAAGTCATCTGTTCCAACTTTCTATCCTGTTGCTGTGGTGAAAATGGTCTGATTCCAGTCAGACATTACTACACAAACAAATTACTGAAATGTCAGGCTAATCATCCCCTTCCCCCACCCTGTTCCATTACAGGCATACTTAAGGCCATCTCTATAAGGGCTGGTATTAGACAAATTAAATTGACAGTGCTGGGTGACGCAGACTGAGATTCATATCAAAGGAGAAGTTAATTTATTTTCTGAGGGGAGAAGAAGCCAGGAAGTTCTTGTCATAGAACCCAGCTCCCTCTCCATTTCCTGCTGAAACCTCTTGGGAGGACCTTTCACATGGAAAGATGTTACATTGTTGTCCCAGACTCTCCCATAGTATCCTCCTAAATTGTCCCACAGTGCTCTGCCAGAGGATGTTAAATCACTATGGGTGGGTGAACATCAAGCAGGGCTCCCTAGATTTCAGTGACGTGGCTGACCTCAATTCTGTGGTTTGCTCCACCATATTCTCTGGTCTATAATGTTTTTGACATACCACCCATACTGAGGTAATTTCCTGAAGTAGCTAGCTGCCCCTATCTCCAATCAATCTAACAGCCTGGGGCATACACATTGTGTCAAGCCTCAATGAAATTAAGGCCAGTTAGTGGTCTCCTGTTTTCTAGAACAAACATACCTTAACTTTGCTCTTAAGTACATTCAATGTATTAAATGGCCTGAATGTAACATACTACATACCAATGGAATCAACAAGTTGAGTAATTGCTCATTTTACAAGAGACAAAATAATGAATATGAGTAGAGGACATAAAACTCCAATTTGGTCCTAACTCCACCTGCATTCCAGCCTAATCCCGTCATGTCGCTGTGTTTTCCCAGCTAACACGATTTACCCTGTGCACTGGGCCAGTCACTGCAGAGCTCCAGCTGCATATTAAGTTATAACCGCCCAATACATGGAATTTGGCAGTTTCCATTTTTCTGCCCCTATGCTTTTCTGGAAGTCATCCCAGGAAGTTATGTCTTTCAGCAGGATTACAGGGGACTAAAACGCCCTCAGCCAGACCAAAAAACAATGAGGCCAGCCAGGTCAGACATACTGTATTAGATAGGCGCAAGGGCATTTCTATCAGCTTTCATACAGCTGGCTTACAAAAACAAGACACTGTGATGTAGGGCTAAAACACTGAAATACTACTGTAAGTGAAATACATTTTTTGGGGCTGTGAGTGCCAGGACATCCCAGGTGTTACTGTGAAAATTCCATCTGGTTCATTAATTGGAAGTTATTCCAGACGATTACTGATCCCCCAGGACCGGCGCAAGCACATCTCTGCATGCATACTGAACCTCATAAATAAGACACATCACCAAATGGATCTGTATACATCTTGTTGTCTGTCTGTAACTGTGTAATGACTTGGTGCTGACTATCTTGACCAGGACGCTCTTGAAAAAGAGAATACAACTCTCAATGAGCCCTTCCTGGTTAAAAATAAAGGTTAAATAAAATATCTGCTGTTGTGATGGGATGAATAGTTAAATATAGTTTATGCTCATGCAGCTATCTTACTGGTACGGGATGGATGAAGTCTCATGTGAAAACATTCAGCATCAAAACGTTGATTATTACAACAAAATGAATAGTCTGGAGACTATCTTTAGAGCAACAAGAGCTGATCAAAATAGCACATTGTGTTTGATCAACAACAAGGATAAAACATTTTATCCAGCATGGTTAGATCACTGATTACAGTTTGACCCAGGCCTACAAAAAGAATGTAGCAGATTTCTGGGTTCACACCTTCTCACCCATCCCACCTCAGTATGGGACTGGTTGGGCGTGACATGGGATCCTGTCCAAGACCCTGCCCCTGCCCCAGACCCTGCCCCCTGTAACCTTGAGAGGGAGCCATTGCTCCCAACCCCTTACGTCTTTACCCCATCATTTACCTCTTTCCCCAAGGGGAGGTCAACAGGGCTCTGGAGAGGGACTCAGCATGTATCACCAAAAATTGAGTTTCATCTTTTTTTATTATTGGACCTCTGTGTCTTACACAAAGGGTTGTTTCTCCTGCTGCTAAGGTCGTAGTATCCCACCCTGCAAACTCCTGTCCTGGCCCGACCCTCAACCTTAGAATTACGGTAGTAAATTGCCTGAGGTGCAATCTGGTCAGTGATGAAGCCCCATTTCCCCTGTAGTGTACCTTTAAGGCTTTAAGTGTAGGATATGGGAATGGGGGGCCTCATTTGGGGAGTGATTGATGGATACTGTTGGTCTGGCTGTCTTATGGATAATAGTGATGGGGGGAATCCATACAGTTACATATCGCCATATTATTTTTGAGGATATAATATCGGTACTTTGACTCCAAGTATCGATTTGCTAGGTAGCGTTAGCTAGCGCTAGTCGGCTATGGATGCGCCAAAACTGGTATTTTTCATCCGATAGCTTGTTCTCCATCTTCTTTCTAAAAAGTGAGCCAACATGTTTTCAGCACTCCAATTTCTGTGACTTATCAAAACTCATTTTCTCATGGTCTCTCGTCTCCCTGTAGCAGACAAATAGTGAGAAATATGTTTGGAACATCAAATCGCTAGGCTATTACCACCTACGTATCGTGATAATATCGTATCATGAGGTCCTTGGCAATTCCCAGCCCGAATCAATGTGATCTCACTGCAAACAACTAATCAATCCCCCAGATCCCTACATCATCTGGCCTGTCTGGGGCCCTGACTGATGGTGACACCTGTCATTGGATTCAGTCTGTGAAACAACAGGCTAGAAACTATCCAGAAAGAATGAGACAATTATATACAATGGTAATGCACTCTGCAGCAGATTTAGGCCAACTATCTATTCTGGGAAGGAGATGAGGACTGTGTTCCTCTGAGGTGTTTTATTGAATTTATCGGGTTGTTTTCTTTTACCAACCACCCCCATCCCTCACTCTATCTGCTCTATCCATCACACACACACACACACACACACACACACACACACACACACACACACACACACACACACACACACACACACACACACACACACACACACACACACACACACACACACACCAAGGTGCCTAAAAAATGATGGGTTTTTCCACACCCCGGGGCTCAGTCGACCCTGTGCCAGATTAAATCTTGCCCTCATGACCGTGCCTGTCAAGGGGAAAACTAAGCAGGAAAAAGAAACGGTGAGCAGAGAGTGACAGACTAATTAGGGCCTTCCTGTGAGAAGCTTTATTTTCATATTTACTCTAGAGCGACAAAGGCTAAAAACCAAGCTAACCTTAACAGCTCGCATTACTTAGGCTGCACACACACACACACACACACACACACACACACACACACACACACACACACACACACACACACACACACACACACACACACACACACACACACACACACACACACACACACACACACACACACACACACACACACACACACACACACACACACACACACACACACACACACACACAGAGAGAGAGATCAACAGATATGCTGAGAAAATACCCCTTATGGCCTTTGGAAATAACAATTACAGGCCACAGGCTTTATATTACCACTTAATAAAACGTGCACTACTTCCCCTTCTCAGACTGTAGATCAGTGTTTCCCAACTCCAGTCCTTGAGTACCCCCATTAACACACATGTTTATTGTAGTCCCTGACATACTCACCTTATTCAACTCATTGGGGGTTTGAATCAGGTGTGCTTGTCTGGGGCTACAACAAAAATGTGTGCTGTTGGGGGTACTCGAGGACTGGAGTTGGGAAACACTGACCTACAGTCTGAGAAGGGGAAGTAGTGCAGTTGAGAAACAAGGATATTTGGGATAATTCTAATTTGCAAAGAATGGCGCCCTCTCCTGGCTGAGTGATACATTACGTCCTCCTGTGTAGGTCATACTGTAAAACAGTGCCGGTTGGTGCCGTTTAAGATGAGGGAGTACAATTATTTTTTTAATGAGCATGGCCTTATTTCTATTACAGCATATTGGATGACTGTCATTCATATTCCATTCACCCAGTTCAATGTAACATCGCTAGGTTTAGGCTACTACATGATGCTCAAAATTTCCCTGTACCTATCATGAGGTTGCTACAACCAAGCCTATGAATGAAAGTTTACAACGTAGGTACACACAGGTCGAGAATAAGATTTGACGTGACAGACATGTCAGGGTTGACAACATGTCAGTTCATGCTGCAAGAGCTTTGATAGGTTGGAGGACGTCCTCCGGAAGTTCTCATAGTTACTGTGTAAGTCCATGGAAGGGGGTGAGAACCATGAGCCTCCTAGCTTTTCTATTGAAGTAAATGTACCCAGAGGAGAATGGAAACTATCTGTCCTCCGGCCACACCATGGTGCTACCCTAGAGAGTGCTGTTGAGGCTACTGTAGACCTTCATTGCAAAACAGTGTGTTTTAATACATTATTTGGTGAGGTGAATATATTTTGTATAGTTTTATCTGAAAAGGATAACTTTTCAAATGTTTCACTACTTTTCTTTTTATGAAATTGACTCTGAGGAGGATGGTCCTCCCCTTCCTCCTCGAGGAGTCTCCACTGCTGTAAAATCATAATCTCAGTCTGCAGCTGATATCAGACCAAAGATGGCTACATGACGACAATACAACTAAAATATAGCTTACGTAGCATTGTATGAGGATAAATCACAAACATCAGAGCAAATATTCTAAACCCAACGTCTGTCCAGGGAGGCATTGAAGAGCAGGCATAAGCACATTAGAGTTGTAACTATGTGAAATATAGACTTTATAATTCAACATGTTGCTTTTCCATGAATCATGTGCCGTCCATTTCCTGTCCTGTAGTTCTTGAGAGATCTATCCCCAAGGATAATTACAGTCTCCATGGTTTAGCTTTTTTTCCTGTGATTTCCTGCCTCATGAAATTAGTCCTCGCTACCACCATTTATCACTCCATTACCACATTGCTGTTCCTCTAAATATAGGCTGCTCAGGTCTGCTAAAGTGGAGAGCTCTGCCTGCCAACAACAATAACAGCAATTCCAGATACAGTCATAGTCGCTTGATTATAGCATTTCAAATGACCTTATGAATGTAAAAAAACAAACTCCATCAGCACGTGGGCTCCTAAACACAGTGTTAGGTTTGATTGATGCTGCTGAGGTGAATATGGGTCTTGTAATGGCCTACAAAACCCAATAACACATTTTAATAAAGCCCAACCTGTGCCTATTAATATTGCAGAACAAATCGTGTTGTGAATCAATAGCTGTCATGTAGTTTGAACATGTACACTGAAACAGTTGAATACAAGTAAAAGCACACCATTTAAATGACCTACAGTACTTGTGAGCCTGTTTGTACATACATCTCCTGAGTCTCCTTCTCTTTGGTGGACGGTCAGAGATGTGATTTGTCAGACACCTAAAGCACACAATGCCTTGTTATATGAGGGTTCTTACACAGCATTCCTTTCAGGAACTATTCATCATGCGTAGTTATTAAAATGTAGTTGCGCAAGTATGCATGTCTATACGAAACTCACAAAGGAAGTGCATACTGGAAGCAGAAAATATGTCTAGTGCATGTTTGACTTTGGTGGTCAATGAGGAAATTAGGGTAAAATGGTCACACTTAACTTGATGCTTATTTGATAAGGTGTCACTGTGCACGCCACGACATGACCTGTAAACACACACTTCACCTATAATCAGAACAATTAACACTCAATCCTTATCTGCAAATGACCATTTTCACAAGATGTGTGTTCCATTTCCATTTAATCATTTGTATATCGTCTTCTGCTGTCACGAGGACGGCAGGGAAAGTGTTTATATTCAAAATACCAAAAAGAGGAAATCATGAAAATGTCTTTGACCTTTGAACTAAGATTAGGTTTTGATAAAGTGAGGTGCAAAATGGCCACAGAGGCCATCCTGGCAGGGTGAGCTGGTCATGTGTGGTGGGAAAATATCTGATAGGAAGTGGAAAGCAATGAGGGTCACGGTAAAGGGTCGTGACAAGGGAACCCTCACAAGTCTGGGGTAAAGGACCCTGGGGGGGCCTTGTTCACATAGGAATAGTAAAGAAAATAACTCCATCTGAATCGCTGACAGAGTTTACTCTATGTATGATGTATATGCATTTCCCTGTAGATCCATAACTATTCATTAGTTATAGTACTTTAGTTAATAAGCTCATATGATATTACTGTCATGTTTATAGTACTACAAAGAATCATTCTTCATTCAGTTCAAATACACATCGTTTATCTGTCTTGATTTAAGCAGGGTTTTGACTATGCACAATATGGTTAGCTTTTCCTCATAAATGTTTTTACTACTCTTATCATATTTCCCCGGGAGTATCTGTCTTTTTTTCCTGCGGAGAACTAACTCAAAACATGTTTCCTGTGATCCCGCAGAGCGAGCCTGGCCTTTATTTATCCATAAAACAAGAGCTTAATTTTGGCTGGGAAGATCATGAAGCGCCTGGAATGGGATCGTGTATCACTGGTCATTCTCAGAATTCGGAAAAGACAGTCTCCAGGTAGTCCGAGACGGCAATTCCAAAAGGCAAAATAAGGTCCCAACGTGAATGCCACTCAACTGTGTCAGCTGATGAAGAAACATGTTTTGAGTTAGACCCAGACATAATAAACTATGATAAAATGCTTATTAACAGTCCAGCATGGGCTGGTTAAAATTAAAAAAGGGAAAGTTGATATACCCATACATACATATCGTCTGGTACGCTCCGGGGTGCAGAGTCCTTAGGCTAACATTAACACACAGTATGGGAGAAAAATTTAAACTTTTCTCAGTATTGTATGAAATCAACCCCTGAAATGAAACTATTGTTGGATCTTATGGCTGTCGAAGGTCGAAGGTCGTTTAATAGCAACTGGTGTGAAGAAATATGAGGTCATGTGACCTTCACAGCCAGTGTTAGGGGCTGTGGTGGTAACGACAGGGGGAAGGGTTACCCACAGTTTATAACATTCTCATGACAAGGCGCTGAAACATGATGAAGCAGAAAGTAGAGGCCCATATCTTAAACAAGCACAGAGAGCAAACAAGAACCAGATAAATAAATCTCTCAAACAAATCAAATCACACATTGGGCACAAACATTTATGTATCCTTAGCGTCGCTCATAGGCCCCTTGTTTGATGTTTAAACATGTTCTCCTGGGAAGAACTGCTCTCGACAAACACTACCGTTCAAAAGTTTGGGGTCACTTAGGAATGTCCTTGTTTTTTAAAGAAAAGCACATTTTCTGTCCATTAAACTAACATCTAGTTGATCAGGAATACAGTGTAGACATTGTTGATGTTGTAAATGACTATTGTTGCTGGAAATGGCTGATTTTTAATGGAACATCTACATAGGCGTACAGAGGCCCATTATCAGCAACCATCACTCCTGTGTTCCAAGGGCACGTTGTGATCATTAGAAAACTATTTTGCAATTATGTTAGCACAGCTGAAAACTGCTGAACTGATTAAAGAAGCAATAAAACTGGCCTTCTTTAGACTAGTTGAGTATCTGGAGCATCAGTATTTGTGGGTTCGATTACAGGCTCAAAATGGCCAGAAACAAAGGACTTTCTTCTGAAACTTGTCAGTCTATTCTTGTTCTGAGAAATTAAGGCTATTCCATGTGAGAAATTGCCAAGAAACTGAAGATTTCGCACAACACTGTATACTACTCCCTTCACAGAACTGTGCAGACTGCCTCTAACCAGAATAGAAAGAGGAGTGGGATGCCCCAGTGCACAACTGAGAAAAAGGACAAGTACATTGGAGTGTCTAGTTTGAGAAACAGACGCCTCACAAGTCCTCAACTGGCAGCTTCATTAAATAGTACCCGCAAAACACCAGTCTCAACGTCAACGGTGAAGAGGCGACTCCGGGATGCTGGCCTTCTAGGCGGAGTTCCTCTGTCCAGTGTCTGTATTATTTTGCCCATCTTCATCTTTTCTTTTTATTGGCCAGTCTGAGATATGGCTTTTTCTTTGCAACTTTGCCTAGAAGGCCAGCATCCCGGAGTCACAACGTGCCCTTGGATCACAGGAGTGATGGTTGCTGATAATGGACCTCTGTACGCCTATGTAGATATTCCATAAAAATAAGCCGTTTCCAGCTACAATAGTCATTTACAACATTAACAATGTCTACACTGTATTTCTGATAAATTTGATGTTATTTTAATGGACAAAAAAATTGCTTTTCTTTCAAAAACAAGGACATTCCTAAGTGACCCAAAACCTTTGAACAGTGGTGTACATCATAATGTACTGCAACACTCAAACTTAATATGTGTCCAACACAGAGACTTTGAAGGAGGAAAATTATGGTGACGATCACAAAGATGATAATACTGACAGTAATGGGCATGATGATGGTAATCATGACAAAATACATTGCTGAGGTTAAAGATTATGATGAGGAGTAGGAAGAAGACAATTGGAGGACAAGATACTTCTCTTAAATAATAATTCCTGTTGGAGAGTATTTCAAGTCTCTTCACCTCTTGCACATCCCCTCCTACTTTGTATGTGTACTGTGTATGAGTCATGGCTGACCTCGCATCAGCAGCATCTGACTGATCCCGTCACAAATGAGTTTGAGCATTTTCATTATCTATTCTCAGACAAATGGATCCAATGAGTTTAAATGAAACCTGAACATATGATTCTAAAATGACGCCCGATAAACATCAAGTTTTGTGCTATGTCGTCGTATGTCACCCAGACGCCATGCAGTCAATGTACGTAGACTAATGAATCACCCAGTGCATATGGGTAAAATAAATCCATGCCATATCTCTAGCTCATCCATTACCTTATTCAATATCCAACTCGTATGAATGGATTTCAGTCATTGTCTTAATGATTCACAGTCTTAGCCAATACTGTGGTATCCTGGATTCAGAAAGTAAACACATGATCCATTTGATTTTACTCCGAAGTAAGCACTAATGATGATCTATCTATTTTGTCTACCTGGATGTTTGAGTGACATAGGTCAGAGATCATCTTGCAGGATTCAGGGGGCTTTGACTCTGTCTCTCTCCTGTACACTCTTAACTTCTGTGAGTCATAGACATCTGTTATACCATTAGTCCATGTTATACAGCAGGCCCTGAGGTAGCCTCTGCAGCCGCTAGTGGGCGCTATGGATCTCCACTATTGTCTGGACGTAATGTCCCCAGCCGGTAATACACTCGTGTTCCCCGGCGACCAGTTCATACTTAAAACATTGTCCATTCAGGCTTCAATTTCCTCCTTAACTAGATTTAACGGCAATAAAGCTGGTGTAAAGGAAGTCACGCTGCTTGCTTAGCGAGTACCATTTCCTCCTGATTCGGCTCACACCGAGGCTTAAACCCAGGACCTCTGCCTTGCTAGCACACATAACCTCCTTCCTTAAGCGTCTTACCAGTCAGTGCCATGCAAAAATCTAGCTATTCACTGGCACAAGTGTGGACACTTCACGCTGTGAAGTAGGTTTGACACATCCCCATGTGCTACATTCGGCCCTCAAACTTACTCAACAGCGACCCTAGCACAATTGTAGATACGGGTAACAGCACAACTGTAAAGGACATCGCTGCTTGCTTAGCAAGTACGGCTTCCTCCTGAGTCAGCCCATACCTGGCGCAAACTCCAGACCTCTGCCTTGCTAGCACACAGGACCACCCTCCTTAAGCATCCTACCAGTCGGTGCCACGTGAAAAGCTAGCTATTCACTGCCGCAAGTGGGGACACTTCAGGCTGAGGAGTAAGGTTCACACATCCGATGTGCTACACTAAATGCTAAATGCTAGTCCCTGATGTTGCGTATCACATTCAGCCATTCAGGTCGTAGTAGTCTGTTTTTCCACCGATAACCTAGCATAGCAGATGATGAGAAAAGAGAGACTGGGGAAAAGCAGGAGCTGACACAAAAATGCTGGTTGGCTTGACAAATAAGACAAACTGTTAACAGACAAACAGAGAACACAGGTATAAATACACAGGGGATAATGGGGAAGATGGGTGACACCTGGAGGGGGTAGAGACAATCACAAAGACAGGTGAAACCGATCAGGGTGTGACACGTATTGGATTTGTTGGTGTGAACTCTTAAAAAACATTACTCACAGTTTAAATAAAACAGATTAAACATTTATGAAGTGAAATTATAAAGTTAAAACGAGACTTGGAGTAGAATACATGTATTTTTCACCCCCACACTATCTACAGCAGACAAATAGAGCAAATATTCACTCAACTGACATATTCTAACTTGAGCTTCACTCCTTTCTTGTAGTTGTACCAGTCATTGAAGTCAGCTAGGCCTACAAACCCCACCCAGTTTTCCCATTCTCAGGCTGCTGTGTGTGGGGAAAGCATTACGGCCCATATAGACTATACAGTGGTAACTTGCCGCATGTCGCTTCAGTTGCCCAGATTGGCTTGCTTGTGGGCGTGCTGGCAGCATATAGCAGCACGTTCGATGATTGTGCAATTAAGAATTGTGCATAGAAAGTTTGTATGAAGGTCGGGTTATTAAATGAGTAAATAGTTTCATCCATTCTTTGTAAAAAAAAAAATACAGGTAAATTGTAATTAAACGTTTTTTTGTGTGTTTAAAATCAGAACAACAGAACAACAATGTGCCCGTAATGTACCACCCTCTGGCTGTGGTTCAATGTGGAGTAGTACTGAAGCAGGACTTTCATTCCATAATAGCAGTCTGACATGTAATAGTCACATCTCCTTCACTCAGTCGTTTTCTGCAATTTGTTGGTGATTAATAATTAACCAGTGGAAGCAATTATAACCACTGTTCTGAACTCATATTTACAGTGTACCAAACGTTCGGCTACATAGCTACACATCCATAGGCATACAGGTCTTTTTATCCTCCACTACACAATAAGCAAGAAAATTGTTTGCTATGTTACTTCAGCTGCATTGCATGGCAAATATCTTCAATCCCAAATGTTAACATACCATTACTACCATAAAGAACAGAGACACTTTTTTTATGAATAGCAAGGCAAGCTTACAAAATTGTACATTCAATTTGCAGTAAATCCTTTAGCTAGATTCTTTACATCCACTGTGTTTCACAAGATGACAGCCTGGTTTGCTGGTCTTCTCAGGAGTCCCTAAAACATTTAACAACACGAATTACAATTTCATACATGTCAAAACACCCATATAGCTAGCTAACCCCGGACACCGATAACACAGTGCCACCGACACGGTCCGCTACCAAGGACTGTGGGCTCTCCTTCTCCGTGGCTGATGTGAGCAAGACATTTAAACGTGTTAACCCTCACAAGGATCCCGGCCCAGATGGCATCCCTAGCCGCATCCTCAGAGCATGCACAGACCAGCTGGCTGGAGTGTTTACGGACATATTCAATCTCTTCCTATCCCAGTCTGTTGTCCCCACATGCTTCAAGATGTCCACCATTGTTCCTGTACCTAAGAAAGGAAAAGTAACTGAACAAAATGACTATCGTCCCGTGGCACTCACTTCTGTCATCATGAAGTGCTTTGAGAGACATATCACCTCTACCTTTCCTGACACCCTAGCCCCACTTCCCACTTTGCTTACCACCCCAATAGATCCACAGACGATGCAATCGCTGTCGCACCGCACACTGCCTTATCCCATCTTGACAAGAGGAATACCTATTTAAGAATGCTGCTCATTGACTATAGCTCAGCATGCAACACCATATTACCCTCCAAGCTCATCGTTAAGCTTGGGGCCCTGGGTCTGAAACTCACCCTGTGCAATTTGGTCCTGGTATTCCTGACCCGGCCCCCCCCTACATGAAGGTAGGAAACAACATCTCCACTTCGCTGATCCTCAACACTGGGGCCCCACAAGGATCCGTGCTCAACCCCCTCCTGTACTCCCAGTTCAACTATGACTGCATGGCCACGCACGCCTCCAACTCAATCATCAAGTTTGCAGGCGACACAAAAGTAGTAGACCTGATTACCAACAATGACGAGACAGCCTACAGGGAGGAGGTGAGGGCCCTGTGAGTGTGGTGCCAGGAAAATAACCTCTCACCCAATGTTAATAAAACAAAGGAGCTATTCGTGGACTTCAGGAAACAGCAGAGGAAGCACCCCCCTATCCACATCGACGGGACAGTAGTGGAGAAGGTGGAAAGCTTCAAGTTCCTCGGCGTACACATCACTGACAAACTGAAATGGTCCACCCACACAGAGAGTGTGTTGAAGAAGGCGCAATGCGCCTCTTCAACCTCAGGAGGCTGAAAAGATTTAGCTTGGCACATAAAACCCTCACAAACTTTTACAGTTGCACAGTTGAGAGCATCTTGTCGGGCTGTATCACCGCCTGGTACGGCAACTGCACTGCCCGCAACCGCAGGGCTCTCCAGAGGGTGGTGCGGTCTGCCCAACGCATCACTGTGGGCAATTTACCCGCCCTCCAGGACACCTACAGCACCTGATGTCACAGGAAGGCCAAAAAGCTCATCAAGGACAACAACCACCCGAGCCAAATCCTGTTCACCCTGCTATCATCCAGAAGGCGAGGTCAGAACAGGTGCATCAAAGCTGGGACCGAGAGACTGAAAAACAGCTTCTATCTGTTAAATAGCCATCACTAGCACATTAGAGGCTGCTGCCCTATATACATAGACTTGAAATCACTGGCCACTTTAATAATTGGAACACTAGTCACTTTAATAATGTTTACATATTTTGCGTTACTCATCTCATATGTATATACTGTATTGTATCCTATTCTACTGTATCTTAGTCAATGTCGCTCTGACATTGCTCGTCCAAATATTTATACATTCTTTATTCCATTCTTTTACTTTAGATTGTGTGTATTGTTAGATATTACTTGTTAGATATTACTGCACTGTTGGAGCTACAAACACAAACATTTCGCTACACCCACAATAACATCAGCTAAACATGTGTATGTGACAAATAAGATTTGATTTGATATAGCTAGCTGGCTAATGTTAGCTAGTCTTTATTTCAAACAAATATGAATACTTGTTTGTCTCTACATTGAGAAACATATTCCTCTTAACTGTAAATGTTTTGCATGATTCGTTATGAAGTTATAATTACTTAAATTTGCTTCCATCCTAGTATTTTTCAGTCATCTTTGGTGACGCTGTGGTGGCCAGAAGGAAACACAGTCCCTCACCACACAGCACAGTCACCTGCAGCACCATGGAGAGCACCATCAGAGGTCGACACAAGGTCTGGGCTAAACAGAGATGTTCAGGACCAAGGACAGCCCTAACCCAGGTGTGCACAATTTCCCCTCTGACAGGGAGCCTCGGCTGCAGGCTGTTGGGCCCAATTAGTAGCCACATTAAAGAGGACAAAGAAGCCACAGTGAGGGGAAGGAGAGGCAGGAGAAGAGAGCAGACATGGAGTGTTGGAGGCAGCCCAGCCCAGCCCAGCCCAGCCCAGCCCAGCCCAGCCCAGCCCAGCCCAGCCCAGCCCAGCCCAGCCCAGCCCAGCCCAGCCCAGCCCAGCCCAGCCCAGCCCAGCCTTTGGACCAGTCAGAACCCAACCACCCTCTTGGAGATAGAGGCCTAGTGGAGGACGTGAGTAGAATAACCCACCTTGTCTAATCCTACACCTCTTCTGCCTCCCTTCCAGAAGTAGACGGACGCCACAAGGAGCAGCCGGCAGAAAGAAGAGTGACCCGAGTTAGTTTCCTCCCTTTTCCCTCCTTTTTGAGAAATAAAGAAACCTAAGTTTGCCCCACTGAAACTCTGCCCAGTGAATGATTTTCTGCAACCTCCGGAGTTAAACCCTCCCAGTCCTGAGAGGGGAGGTTACAACCCGCAAGCCCAAACTGATTTTTCATTTCAGAGTTTATAAACATTAGGTTACAGTTAGGTTTAAGGTCAGGGTTAAGGGTTTGGTTGAGGTTAGGTTTAAGCATCAGCTGTGTCCTTATAGTCTCTCCCTTCGCAGAGCTTGGGAGCTTTGAGAAGCACTTGTTTTGATTGGTCATTACTCAATGTTCACTGCTGGTGATTTGAATAAAGTTGGGTAATCCGATATGCATTACGTTACGTTGGTCAAAACTTGGCCACGCCTAGCTACCATTCGTAATTTCCTTCCTCTTTTTGGGTGCATAATTCCTTCTTCCTAATGCAGTACTCATGATGGGTTGAACTGATTTTGTTGCTTGCAGTTCCTGTGGGTCAGAGCATAATTTCAATCTTAAATTGCAGCAGTGGCATTATTTTATTTATATAGACATTCCTATTGACAGGTGTAGTTTGAGACGTCTGGAAGAGGTGGAAAGCATTTCAGTATGAGTACATACAGCAGCTGCGAGTGGCCAAATGTAACTATTTCAAAGAGGGAGTAGGTTTTATGTTTTCTCCATGAAAATGTTTTAGAAGTACCACTCTCCAATCAACTTTTTTATACATTTGATACGTTTTCCGATTTAAATGTGACCCTGGCATTAAACTTGTAAATCTAGCTTTATTTTAATCTGGAAACATATTGAATTGAAGATAAAATACAAATGTAACCAACCTGCTTATCTTTCTGAATGTTAATGCTACAACCCTTTTTTCATTATACAGTAAACTTTGTATATCACATTTTTGTTTGTGCTGGATCCTTCAAATGGCCTATTCACTCTTATCAGTATGCACTATTGAGATTGCTTTGAGGCACTGTACACAGTACATCCTGTTCAAATCTAACCCAAACACAACTACTGACTTATTTTATAAAAAGATTTTAGGGGGTGTATCAGCTTTAATATTGCAAATACATTGTGGCTTCTATCAATGTAATTGTCTGCATCATTATAAATATATATTATTTTCCCCTAACCTTAGAAGTAAACTAATTGACAACGGCACTTAGTTTTCTACTTCAAGCTTATACATACTATATACATTTTGTGGACACAGTATATTTTACATGAGTTATCTTTTGTTTGTTTTTAGTCCCATCCTTCATCTAGCCTCAACCCCTCACATCTATCTCTGAAGACCATCCAGTTTTGATTTCTTTCTATTTGCCATATATTTTTCAACTGTGCTGTGATGCTCCACAAAAGTTCTGACTTATTAAGTCAGAGCCACAGTATGTCATTTGTGTAGCTAGTTGTATCATACCATGGATTCTGTCCTCTCACTGTAGGCAGAAATTGCTCTGGATTGTCGAGTAACAAGTGTGCACATGCATTGCTTTACTGAATTCGTTCTAAGCATTTGTATGGGTGAAATCTAGACGTAGGATACTGTACGTCCTACAATTTGTATTATATTGGATGACCGCTATTACATCGGTAGCCTAATGTAGTGTAACCTAACGTAACATATCATACTAAAGCAGTCACGTAATTTAGTGACAGGTGGCTCGGCTCCGGAGCCGCAGCTGGATACTATAGGGGAATCCGGAACTCTTTTCAATGGAAAATGAATAGGAAGCATTGTTTCACCCCATGGTGCCGATTCCTACTGTATACCATGTGTTACACCTCGAACACACAGGTTATTGCCGTATGGTAAATTTTATGTAGTCTTCACAATTAATGCGCCACATCACAATAAAATGAATCATGCTACACATTAGCAACCTCTTCGGTGGTTTACTACTGCTACCACATGACAAAGCACAAACTGAAAAAATCTAACGCATGCGACACTCTGCACTCAGTGCCACCCAGCACAACCTAATCCAGCAAATTAGTTGCAGCAGTGCCTCCCAATGAAATGAATGGACTTCTCCCAATGAAATTAATGGACTCCTGCCGAACGCATGCAGTTTGAGGCAACCGGTGTGCACGAGGCATTAGCCACCAGTTCCAGAGAGAAAAGACGCATGTTTAGAGTTTGGTCAGGATGTGGCAATTGGTTTAAACAGGCACAACTAAAGCCTAAAATCAAATCACATTTTATTTGTCAAATGCGCCAAATACAACAGGTGTAGACCTTACAGTGAAATGCTTACTTACAAGCCCTTAACCAACAATGCATACCCCCCCCAAAAAAAGTAAGAGATAAGAATAACAAATAATTAAAGAGCATTAGTAAATAACAATAGCGGGGCTATATACAGGGGGTAACGGTAAAGAGTCAATGTGCGGGCTACTGGTGTCGAGGTAATTGAGGTAACACGTACATGTAGGTAGAGTTATTAAAGTGACTATGCATAGATAAAAGAGAGGAGCAGCAGCGTGGGGGGGGGGGCAATGCAAATAGTCTTGGTAGCCATTTGATTAGCTGTTCAGGAGTCTTATGTCCTGGGGATAGAAGCTGTTTAGAAGCCTCTTGAACCTAGACTTGGCGCTCCAGTACCGCTTGCCGTGCGGTAGCAGAGATAGCAGTCTATGACTAGGGTGGCTGGAGTCTTTGACAATTTTTCGGGCCTTCCCCTGACACCGCCTGGTATAGAGGTCCTGGATGGCAGGAAGCTTGGACCCAGTGATGTAGTGGGCCGTACACACTACCCTCTGTAGTGCCTTGCGGTCGGAGGCCGAGCAGTTGCCATACCAGGCAGTGATGAAAACCTTTTGAGGATCTGAGGACCCATGCCAAATCTTTTCAGTGTCTTGGTGTGCTTGGACCGTGTTAGTTTGTTGGTAATGTGGACGCCAAGGAACTTGAAGCTCTCAACCTGCTCCACTACAGCCTCGTCGATGAGAATGGGGGCATGCTCGGTCCTCCTTTTCCTGTAGTCCACCACAATAATCTCCTTTGTCTTGATCACATTGATAGTACTAGCTAGTACTCCGGTAACGTTACGAGTACTAGCTAGCTAGTACACATTGTCATTTCCCCGTGCCTGCCGAGGACCTGCCCTCATCGTAATGTTAACAGAACTGTGGGAAAACAGTGCTCAGCACTCATGTCTACCAGTGTCCTAGCTAGCGGTGTTTCCCCACCTCCCGCCTGTGTACTGGAGTCCTAACTAGCTAGTGCACAGTGTCCTTCGCCAGGGGTGGACTTGGACCAGAAATCGGCCTGGCATTTTCAACATATTGGCCCATTTCTTTCCTTGAGGTACACACAACAGCCCATTTTTTCCTTGAGGCCCCCATATAGACTTGTCAATTATGATGTTCCATGTTCATCGTCTAGTTTGATTTTATGTAAAAATTGTAGGCGTCTATTTATCCACTTGCAAATAAAAGGCCAGAAAACCGTTTGCCTCCTCACCGTCTGCTTTCAGGTAAGATGCAGTGAGTCAGATTTTTTAAAATAAGATAGATGAATAGATAGAATTGCCAAACCGACACATCCTGTTCACCAAGCATGGTAGAGGCATGTCTGTGTGTAGCTGCTTTTAGCAACGTGGGTGTATTAACATACACTAGGGTTGCTCCTTATTGTATTGCGTTGCACAAAAACAGTCTGTGTGAAGCCATAAGTAAATAGAATTATATTTCAACTTTATTTGCCAGTGGGCAGGACGGTTGGTCATTATGAGACAAAAATATCTAAAGGAATGTATTATTCAATAGACTTTCCAAACATGGGTCTGTTGTAGACCCACTTCCTTCCTATGTCAAAAAAAAAGTAATGCACGTGCGCCATATGTGCACTAACTTGTGGTGGACTTTTATTTTGATATTAGGTAAGCAGAGAGGGAATGGGTCTACAACAGACCCATGTTTGTAGCCTAAAAGCGTTTGCATATATAGGTTTGGTTTGCCGAACTTGGTTAGGTACAGACCATCACTTGAAAAACAAGATAATAAGAGTCAATATTACTGGTTGTCCCTCTTGAGATGCTGTACCAACAACATCGGCAGTGTACACTTCCTCAAAATAGTCCGAATGAATCTAAGATAAATAAAGAAATCTGCAATACATTTTGACGTGTTTGCTGAGGAGGTCTTAGTTGCGCAATTTTAACTAGGACGTTTGGTGCAGTATTTCTCAGTAATGTGCATGAAAACTAGTCTCTCATTGAATGTGACAACAAACACTTAATTGAAGAATCCTGTCCATAGTTCCCACTCCTACTAGGTGTACCCAAGCAGCAACTTCAGCACAATAACTGTTTGTTGGGAGCTTCATGAAATGGGTTTCTATGGCCGAGCAGCCGCACACAAGCCTAAGATCACCATGAGCAATGCCAAGCGTCGGCTGGAGTGGTGTAAAGCTCGCCGCCATTGGACTCTGGAGCAGTTAAAACGCGTTCTCTGGAGTGATGAATCACACTTTACCATTGGCAGTCCAATGGATGAATCTGGGTTTGGTGGATGCCAGGAGAATGCCACTTGCCCCAATGCATAGTGCCATCTGTAAAGTTTTGTTTTGTGCACAAGTTATACTTTAAAAAAAAAAACATCTTGAGATATGAAAAAGTATACTCTCAGGAAGCATATTCCTCAGCTGTTAATGTTTTTTCTTATGTGGAATAAACAATTGGCAGGTAGCCTAGTGGTTACAGTGTTGGACTTGGTAAAAATCTGTCGTTCTGCCCCTGAACAAGGCAGTTAACCCACTGTTCCTAGGCTGTCATTGAAAATAAGAATTCCTTCTTAATAGGGAGCAGTGGGGTGATAGCGCCCCACCTGTGTCAACATCTGGAAAAATGCAGAGTGCCAAATTCAAATGACAAAAGTAGTAATATAAAACATTAATGAAAATACAAGTGTTGCACACTCTTCAAAAGTTTAGAATCTTGGTAATCTCACAATGTTGTCAGATTTCAAAAAGGCTTTACGGCGAAAGCATAACATTTGATTTGATTGTCTGAGTAATTCCTGTATTAGCATAATTTCATAGCCAGCAGTGGTGTCACAAAACTCAAAAATAGCGATAAAATAAATTGCTTACCTTTGAAGATCTTCCTCTGATGGCAACACAATAAATGTTCCTTTTGTTCGAAAAAGCCCCCTCTTTATGTCCTGAAAGCTCCGTTTGGTTGGCGCGTTTTGTACAGAAAATACACCGTCCACTCGTCCATTATACAAGACATACAAAGCGTTAAAAACGTACCTATAAACTTTGTCCAAACAACTCAAACAACGTTTCTAATCGATCCTTAGGTATACCAATGTGTATATAAATTATAATATTTCACACGGATAATATCCTGGGCGATAGAAAAGGAAAAAACTGAGGCACGCACTCATGGTCCCGCGCGTCAAAGAGAAAAGTGACTTCCTTAGTCCACTTGCCAAAACTTGTCTTACTCCTTGATTTTTCTAGATAAACGCATGAAACCTTGTCTAAAGACTGTTGACATCTAGTGGAAGCCATAGGTACTGCAACATGGGAGCTGGATTCCCCTCCTTTCAATACCAAGTCAATGGGAAAAGAGTCACTTGACAGAATCACATTTTTCCGGATGGATTTGTCTCGGGGTTTTCGCCTGCCAAATCAGTTCTGTTATACTCACAGACATTATTTTAACAGTTTTAGAAACTTCAGAGTGCTTTCTATCCAATACTACTATTTATGTGCATATCCTAGTTTCTGGGCCTGAATACCAGGAATTTTACTTTGGGCATGCCAGACTCTCCAAAACTCCGAACACACTCCCTGACTTGCCTAGTTAAATAAATAAATAAAATTGTAAACTTTATCTGCACTCTTCTGAACAGGAATTCAGAAAGTACTTCAAAACGTATCATTGGCACTGAAACTACAGTGCCTTGCAAACGTATTCACACTAATTTGGACTTTTTCACATTTTATCTGTACAAAGTGGGATAAAAAAATAATCTACAATCTACACAAAATACTCTGTAATGTCAAAGTGGAAGATTTAAAAAATGTATTTATTTTTTAATATTGATATAATGAAATAACTAAAATATAGTTGTTGTATAATTATTCAGCTCCCTGAGAACATATGTTTGAAACATCTTTGGCAGCGATTACAGCGGTGATTATTCTTCGGTAAGTCTCAAAGAGCTTTACACACCTCTACAATATTAGCCCATTATTCTTTTCATAATTCTTCAAGCTCAAGATGTTGGGGAGCATGGCTAGACAGAAATTTGCAAGTCTTGCCATAGATTCTCAAGAGACTTAAGTCAAAACTGTAACTTGGCCACTCAGAAACATTCATTGTCTTCTTGGTAAGCAACTCCAGTGTAGATTTGGCCTTGAGTTGTAGGTTATTGTCCTGCTGAAAGGTGAATTCCTCTCCCAGTGTCTGGTGGAAAGAAGACTGAAGCATGTTTTCCCCTACAATGTTGCCGGTGGTTAGGTCCATCCTGTTTCTTTTTATCCTGAAAAACTCCCCAGTGTTTGCTGATGTCAAGCACACCCATATCATGATGCAGCCACCACCATGCTTGAAAATAAGGAGGCAATTACTCAGTGATGTGTTGTATTGGATTTGCCCCAAACATAAGGCTTTGCACTAAGGCCAAAAAGTGTACTCCTTTGTCGTGTTTTGTCTTCTTCTCAGTATTACCTTAGTGCCTTGTTGCATACAAGATGCATGTTTTAAAATATGTTTATTCTTATATTAGTATTCTTCTTTTCACAAAGTAGGCCTAGTGAACAAAATATCAGATCAATAAAGGCATGACACAATGTATAATAGGCTAGTTACATTAACAGTAAACATAGTAAACAAAAGGTGAATGGTGATCCAAAACAGCCTACAGCCTACTACAGTGAGATGCAGCCCTGCACAGCAGTCTTGCCAAATACACTGAGTCTACAAAACATTAGGAACACCTGCTCTTTCCATGACATAGACGGACCAGGTGATTCCAGGTTAAAGCTATGATCCCTTATTCATGTCACCTGTTAAATACACTTAAATCATGAATGGGAAGAGACAGGTTAAAGAATGATTTTTAAGCCTTTAGACATTTGAGACATGGATTGTGTATGTATGCCATTCAGAGGGTGAATTGTGCAAGACAAAATATTTAAGTGCCTTTGAACGGGGTATGGCAGTGGGTGGCAGGCGCACTGGTTTGTGTCAAGAACTGCAACACAGCTGGGTTTTTCATGCTCAACAGTTTCCTATATGTATCAACAATGGTCCACTAACCAAAGGACATTCAGCCAACTTGACACAACTGTGGGAAGCATTGGAGTTAACATGGGCCAGCATCCCTGTGGAACGCTTTCGACACCTTGTAGAGTCCATGCCCCAACGAATTGAGGCTGTTTTGAGGGCAAAAGGGAGTGCAACTCAATATTAGGAAGGTGTTCCTAATGTTTTGTACAATCAGTGTAAATAGGCCTATACAGGCCCGCTTCAAACATGGAAAATATTGCCGCTCGCTTATGAGTTCAGCAACAAGTTGTGATATGGCACAGTACACTTCTTTTTTTTGTGACCAATTTTTTGTTTACTTTTGTAATTTTTATTTTTCGGAGGGGGCATATACAGGTATTTTTTTATTGTTCTAAATGCATATAAAGATAATCCCGTCCCATTTCCCCCCTCAGTCCTCATTCACCCGCCCGCATTCTCCTTCCCCACCCGGATACCATGCTTCCCACCCCGCCATTCTAACCCTGCCTCCCGCCCCCCCACCCCGAAGAAAGCATGCCTCCCACTCCTTCCCACCCCCTCCCGTACCACCCCTTCCCCGTGGGCCTGAAAGCAAAGAAAGTTACAAAAGTCAAAATAAATATATATATATAACTAAACACAGCAAAAAAAGAAATGTCCTCTTACTGTCAACTGCGTTTATTTTCAGCAAACTTAACATGTGTAAATATTTGTATGAACATACCAAGATTCAACAACTGAGACATAAACTGAACAAGTTCCACAGACATGTGTCTAACAGAAATTGAATAATGTGTCCCTGAACAAAGAGGGGGGGGGTCAAAATCAAAAGTAACAGTCTGGTGTAGCCACCAGCTGCATTAAGTACTGCAGTGCATCTCCTCCTCATGGACTGCACCAGATTTGCCAGTTCTTGCTGTGAGATGTTACCCCACTCTTCCACCAAGGCACCTGTAAGTTCCCAGACATTTCTAGGGCCCTAGCCCTCACCCTCCGATCCAACAGGTCCCAGACGTGCACAACGGGATTGAGATCCGGGCTCTTTGCTGGCCATGGAAGAACATTCCTGTCTTGCAGGAAATCACGCACAAAATGAGCAGTATGGCTGGTGGTATTGTCATGCTGGAGGGTCATGTCAGGATGAGCCTGCAGGAAGGGTACCACATGAGGGAGGAGGATGTCTTCCTTGTAACGCACAGCGTTGAGATTGCCTGCCAGGAAAACAAGCTCAGTCCGATGATGCTGTGACACACCGCCCCTAGACCATGACGGACCCTCCACCTCCAAGTCGATCCTGCTCCAGAGTCCAGGCCTCGGTGTAACGCTCATTCCTTCGACGATAAACGCAAATCCGACCATCACCCCTGGTGAGACAAAACCACGACTCGTCAGTGAAGAGCACTTTTTGCCAGTCCTGTCTGGTCCAGCGACAGTGGGTTTGTGCCCATAGGCGACGTCGTTG
This sequence comes from Brachymystax lenok tsinlingensis, assembly GCA_030435695.1. NCBI lineage: Eukaryota > Metazoa > Chordata > Actinopteri > Salmoniformes > Salmonidae > Brachymystax > Brachymystax lenok. Next base: position 27,303,301 of record CM059787.1, read on the forward strand.
CCGGTGATGTCTGGTGAAGACCTGCCTTACAACAGGCCTACAAGCCCTCAGTCCAGCCTCTCTCAGCCTATTGCGGACAGTCTGAGCACTGATGGAGGGATTGTGCGTTCCTGGTGTAACTCAGGCAGTTGTTGTTGCCATCCTGTACCTGTCCCGCAGGTGTGATGTTCGGATGTACCGATCCTGTGCAGGTGTTGTTACAAGTGGTCTGCCACTGCGAGGACGATCAGCTGTCCAACCTGTCTCCCTGTAGCGCTGTCTTAGGTGTCTCACAGTAGGGGCATTGCAATGTATTGCCCTGGCCACATCTGCAGTCCTCATGCCTCCTTGCAGCATGCCTAAGGCACGTTCACGCAGATGAGCAGGGACCCTGGGCATCTTTCTTTTGGTGTTTTTCAGAGTCAGTAGAAAGGCCTCTTTAGTGTCCTAAGTTTTCATAACTGTGACCTTAATTGCCTACCGTCTAAGTTTCTTAACGACCGTTCCACAGGTGCATGTTCATTAATTGTTTATGGTTCATTGAACAAGCATGGGAAACAGTATTTAAACCCTTTACAATGAAGATCTGTAAAGTTATTTGCATTTTTTCGAATTATCTTTGAAAGACAGGGTCCTGAGAAAGGGACGTGGGGCTTTAGCTGAGATTGTTCTTTACAGAGTCAAGTATATTTGTCCAGGCCTCAATTGTTTCTTGATTAGCACCATTCATTCTAGCTGTCGATAATTATAATGTTTGAACTTCTAAAAATAACTGTATCCACTGGTTAAATGGGAGGGTGTGAAATGGTTTCCATCTTAGAGGGAACATTCATGCTGCATGTCAGAAGTAATGTTCTCTGATTGATTGAGAGATTCAACGGGTTATCTCCATTAAGTAACATAATAGATGGAAAGCATTGAATATTTTAATTAATGTACTTCTAAATTAATTTTGTTACTTTGCCCCAGAAGCATTTAACTGCAGGCACTCCCGCATCATATGAAGGAATGTGCCTACCTGATTGAGGGGACACAGTGAACAGTTGGGAGTTGGGGCCAATTTCATCGTAAATCACTTCCATTGATGTTAAATACAGTCTGTTAACAAACTTAAAATGTATAAATACATTTTCCATATTCTTTTCCAGTTAACACGTGGCTAAGATTCAATTAGATCTGTGGACCATACTTTTTTAATAGCTAGCTCAGACAATGAGCTTTCCAAAAGTTGTTTATATATTATACAGGTCAGTCCTTTTGGGAGACCAGATAGTTTATTTAAATAATCCCCACATTGGATGTTTCGGTAGTTGGGTTTCCCCAAGAGACTCCATAGGCCAGCATAGCTTGACCTAAGTTGTAAATATAGAAAAAATGAGTTGTCTGGTATGTATGTGTCTTATAAATCTTGGAATGTTCTCTAACCATTACTGTCCAAGATATCGGTATGGGTACGGATTCCACATTTGGACCATTTGGGGGGGATACAAAAGGCCACCCTCCAGATCACAAGGCATTATTGTGAAATATTGGAGTACAATTTTGCGCCAAATAGAAATTGTGTGAGCAATAATAGGACTAAAGCATACTTTACATTGTTTAAGGGATATACAGTTGAAGTCGGAAGTATACATACACCTTAGCCAAATACATTTAAACTCAGTTTTTCACAATTCCTGACATTTAATCCTAGTAATAATTCCCTGTTTTCGGTCAGTTAGGATCACCACTTTATTTTAAGAATGTGAAATGTCTGAATAATAGTAGAGAGAATTATTTATTTCATATTTTCTTTCTTTCATCACATTCCCAGTGGGTCAGAAGTTTACGTACACTCAATTAGTATTTGGTAGCATTGCCTTTAAATAGTTTAACTTGGGTCAAACGTTTCGGGTAGCCTTCCACATGCTTCCCACAATAAGTTGGATGAATGTTGGCCCATTCGTCCTGACAGAGCTGGTGTAACTGAGTCAGATTTGTAGGCCTCCTTGCTCGCACACGCTTTTTCAGTTCTGCCCACAAATGTTCTATAGGATTGAGGTCAGGGCTTTGTGATGGCCACTCCAATACCTTGACTTTGTTGTCCTTAAGCCATTTTGCCACAACTTTGGAAGTATGCTTGGGGTCATTGTCCATTTGGAAGACCCATTTGCGACCAAGCTTTAACTTCCTGACTGATGGCTTGAGATGTTGCTTCAATATATCCACATCATTTTCCTCCTCATGATGCCATCTATTTTGTGAAGTGCACCAGTCCCTCCTGCAGCAAAGCACCCCCACGACATGATGCTGCCACCCCCGTGCTTCACGGTTGGGATGGTGTTCTTTGGCTTGCAAGCCTCCCCCTTTTTCCAATTAACTCAAATGATGTCAATTAGCCTATCAGAAGCTTCTAAAGCCATGACATAATTTTCTGGAATTTTACAAGCTGTTTAAAAGCCCAGTCAACTTAGTGTATGTAAACTTCTGACCCACTGGAATTGTGATACAGTGAATTATAAGTGAAATAATCTGTCTGTAAACAATTGTTGGAAAAATTACTTGTGTCATGCACAACAACCGACTTAGTTTGTTAACAAGAAATATGTGGAGGGGTTGAAAAACAAGTTTTAATGACTCCAACCTAAGTGTATGTAAACTTCCGACTTCAACTGTATCAGTGAAGACCACCTCTTCCAGGGCAATAGGAGACACCATATTTCTCTCTATACTCAGCCAGGGGGCAGAAGAGTCATGTCTAAACCAATTTAGGATGGGGTGAAATGCTAGAGCGTGGACATACATTTTAAAGTTATGTACAGATAGTCCTCCTACATTTTTCCCACTAGTAAATGTGCTAATTTTATCCAGGGTTGTTTACTTTACCATATACATTCTGAAACTGTACTAGGAATTTTATCCCAGTAGCCAGAAGGAGGAGCCATGGGAAGCGTTGAACTACAGAAATTCAGCCGTGGCAATATATTCATTTTGACAATAGATATTCTTCCGCTTAAAGCAACTGGGATATTATTCCATCTACTGAGGATGGATTGAATTGATTTGAGCATTCTGTTAAAGTTTCTGTCAATGGCTTTATCTAAAGAAGGAAATATATCTACTTCCAAATATAAAAAATGGGAAACTATTGGGATTCCTTAAATAGAGGTGGAGTCCTCCATCGAGGTCTTGAGGGGCAGTAAGTGTAACGATGTGTGCTGAGAATCCGGAAGCAAGCTCAGGGAGTGAGTGTTTTAATAAATAAACGTAACATAATACAAAACAAGAAACCACGAACAACGCACAGACATGACACAGAAACAGAAACAATGACACCTGGGGAAGGAACCAAAGGGAGTGACATATATAGGGCAGGTAATCAAGGAGGTAATGGAATCCAGGTGAGTGTCATAACACGCTGATGCGCGTAACGATGGTGACAGGTGTGCGCCATAACGAGCAGCCTGGTGACCTAGAGGCCGGAGAGGGAGCATACAGTGAGGGGAAAAAAGTATTTGATCCCCTGCTGATTTTGTACGTTTGCCCACTGACAAAGAAATTATCAGTCTATAATTTAATGGTAAGTTTATTTGAACAGTGAGAGACAGAATAACAACAAAAAAATCAAGAAAAACGCATGTGAAAAATGTTATAAATGGAATTGCATTTTAATGAGGGAAATAAGTATTTGACCCCTCTGCAAAACATGACTTAGTACTTGGTGGCAAAACCCTTGTTGGCAATCACAGAGGTCAGACGTTTCTTGCAGTTGGCCACCAGGTTAGCACACATCTCAGGAGGGATTTTGTCCCACTCCTCTTTGCAGATCTTCTCCAAGTCATTAAGGTTTCGAGGCTGACGTTTGGCAACTCGAACCTTCAGGTCCCTCCACAGATTTTCTATGGGATTAAGGTCTGGAGACTGGCTAGGCCACTCCAGGACCTTAATGTGCTTCTTCTTGAGCCACTCCTTTGTTGCCTTGGCCGTGTGTTTTGGGTCATTGTCATGCTGGAATACCCATCCACAACCCATTTTCAATGCCCTGGCTGAGGGAAGGAGGTTCTCACCCAAGATTTGACGGTACATGGCCCCGTCCATCTTCCCTTTTATGCGGTGAAGTTGTCCTGTCCCCTTAGCAGAAAATAACCCCCAAAGCATAATGTTTCCACCTCCATGTTTGACAGTGGGCATGGTGTTCTTGGGGTCATAGGCAACATTCCTCCTCCTCTAAACACGGCGAGTTGAGTTGATGCCAAAGAGCTCCATTTTGGTCTCATCTGACCACAACACTTTCACCCAGATGTCCTCTGAATCACTCAGATGTTCATTGGAAAACTTCAGATGGGCATGTATATGTGCTTTCTTGAGCAGGGGGATCTTGCGGGTGCTGCAGGATTTCAGTCCACACGGCGTAGTGTGTTACCAATTGTTTTCTTGGAGTGGCCTAGCCATACAAAATCAGCAGGGGATCAAATACTAACACAGTTAACATTTCCAATTCTGATATCTTCTTTAACTGTGATTTATTCAACCCAGATGCAAATGGAGTTGCATTATTTTTAACAAAACCTTTGGTGGCATCTCATAGAATCTGGGGGGTCATCGACTGAATTTTTATTGATCATTATAAATTAATTTAGTTTAATTTCAAATTGATGGTCAGACAAGCTCAGATGTCAAATGTCTATTTTATTGATTAAAGAAAATAGAGGTGTAGATAATAGTATGAAATCAATTCATGAAAATGTATTATTCTTGATGAATATGTGCTCACCAAGCATCATTGAGGTTGTAATCAGAGAGTATATGCTGGAGAGCCTTGGTTGCGTGTGAATTGTAGGTGGTCTTACTAGATTTGGCTGGCATGTCCAAATTGGCATTCATGTCTGTCCCAATGACCAGATGGAATTCAGTTAATTCAAACAAAAAAAAATGTCTTTCAGAGAATCAAAAAACTTAGGATCATATGAAATTGGAGCTAACACATTAATAAAGGTAATTTTGTTTCAATTATGAATATATTCTTGGTCTCTGCAATTACCCAAGATGGTACGTTTTTTCATTATGATTACACCTTTAGTTTGTTTGGGGCTGATGAAAAAGCAGACAGTTTGTACAACTGGTTCTCCTTTGGAGTATTGCTATATCAATGGTTTCTTGCTAGGATATCAAGACAGCTGGAATGTGTAATAGGTGAGTTTAGGCCTTTCAAATTCTAAAAGAGAATAGCTAGCTCTGCCATAAAAAAAAGTTATATTAGTGTTAATAAGCCCATGGATGTAAAATAAAAAGCAGGGCCCACAGGGAAACCCACCCATTTGTCGTTCCCCACCCAGAAACCCTTTTATCCCATTGAGAGGGGTTTCTCATCATTGTCTTATGCTGAGGGCGACATCACAGACATCGACTAGGCTGCGTGATTGTGTGTGCTTAGCATACCTGAATATTATGCCAGCCAAATTGGGGTTAACCTTGATCTGTCAGCTCGTCTCCTTGTTTGTTGGACTTGAAGTGCTTATGGAAAAAGTATTGAGCCTCCTTGGCAGTGGAAAACATGTGTTTTATTTTGGAAGGTCAAGATTAGTTTTGCTGTGTGGATAAAGCCGCATCTCAGGTTTAGCTCGCGTAGCTGGGATCTCACCTCGTTGTAAGTTTCCCTCTGTTTCAGCAGTTCGCCACTCAGAACTGGGTAGATCTCTGCATAGAGTCCCCAATTCCGCTACAAGGTGAACTATTTGCTGTTTGACTTCACAACTGTGGATTCATACAATCATACACAGAGATCAATTCCGGAGAGGACCACAATGTTTCTCAGTGGCATGGGACCCAGCTTCTCCCACCCAAACACTTCATAGAAAACATTGCTCATGAAGGAAGTTGGTTGGGGAATAATTTTCGAGTGATGATTTTTTTTAGGAAATAGATTTCACCTTCTAGCTTAGTTTGCGCTGTTTCTAGGTCATCAATCAATCAAATGTATTTTTAAAGCCCTCATCAGATGCCACAAAGTGCTTATACAGAAACCCAGCCTAATACCCCAGACAGCAAGCAATGCAGATGTAGAAGCACGGTGGCTAGGAAAAACTCCCTAGAAAGGCTGGAATCTAGGAAGAAACCTAGAGAGGAACCAGACTCTGAGAGGTAGCCAGTCTTCTTCTGGCTTTGCCGGGTGGAGATTAAGACCAGATCGTTCTTTAAGAGGTTCAAATGTTCATAGATGACCAGCAGGCTCAAATAATAATCACAGCAGTTATAGAGGGCGTAACAGGTCAGGAGTAAATGGAGTAAATGTCAGTTGGCTTTTCATAGCCGAGCATTCAGAGATCAAGACAACGAGGGAAACTGGATCAACAGCACGACAAGGTGGACTGGGGACGGGGACAGCCAGTCGTCAGGCCAGGTATTCTTGAGGCATGGTCCTAGGGCTCAGGCCCTCCGGGAGAGGAGAGAGAGAGAGAGATAATATGGTCAAGATTCTAGCAGCCGTATTTAGCACTAACTTAAGTTTATTTAGTGCTTTATCTGGGTAGCTGGAGAGTAGCGCGTTGCAGTAGTCTAATCTTGAAGTGACAAAAGCATGGATTCGATTTGTGCATAATTTCTGGACCAAACATTTGTGATTTTTTTGCAATGTTACGAAGATGGAAAAAGGCTGCTCTTGAAATATTTTTTATAAGTTAGTCAAAAGAGAGATCAGGTTCCAGATTAACGCCGAGGTCCTTCACAGTTTTATTTGGAGACGACTGTACAACCAGCAAGATTCATTGTCATATCCAACAACAGATCTCTTTGTTTCTTGGGACCTAGAACTAGCATCTCTGTTTTGTCCGAGCGTAAAAGTAAAAAAATGGCAGTCACCCACTTCCTTATGTCTGAAACACAGGCTTCCAATGTAGGCAATTTTGGGGCTTTACCATGTTTCATCAAAATGTACAGCTATGTGATCACAAAGAGTTGGCATATATAGTGAAAATAATAGTGGTCCTAGAACGGAACCTTGAGGAACATCATGAATTTATCAGAGGACAAACCATCCACAGAGACAAACTGATATCTTTCTGACAGATAAGATATAAACCAGACAAGAACTTGAACCAATTCCTGTTTCCAATCTCTCCAAAAGAATGTGGTGATTGATGGTGTCAAAAGTGGCATTAAGGTCTAGGAGCATGAGGACAGACGCAGAGCCGTGGTTTGACGCCATTAAAAGGTAATTTACCACCTTCACGAGTGCGGTCTCAGTACTATAATGGGGTCTAAAACAAGACTGGAGCATTTCATATGCATTATTTATCTTCAGGAAAGCAGTGAGTTGCTTAGCAACTGCTTTTTCTAAAATGTTTGAGAGGAATGGGGGATTCGATATAGGTGGAAAGTTCTTTACATTTTCCGGGTCAAGGTTTGGCTTTTTCAGGAGAGGCTTTATTACTGCCGCTTTTAATCCCGTTTCCACTGGCACTTAAAATGATATCCCTATATCCCCAGCACCATCTTCAGACTAGCTTTTCTGTCGGTAGCCCTGCCCTCTGGTAAACAATTGTCACGACTTCCGCCAAAGTCGGTCCCTCTCCTTGTTCGGGCGGTATTCAGCGGTCGATGTCACCAGTCTTCTAGCCATCGCCGATCCATTTTTCATTTTCCATTTGTTTTGTCTTTGTCTTACACACCTGGTTTCAATCCCCCAATTACTTGTTCATTATTTAACCCTCTGTTCCCCAATGTTTTTTTGTGAGTGATTGTTTGTAGGTAATAGGTCCGTTATTTGTGGGCTCTGTATTTTGAGATGTATTTTGTGAACATTTGAGTAAATACGTGTATTACTCATATCTGCTGTCCTGCGCCTGACTCCTCTACACCAGCTACACACAGGATCTTTTTACAACAATGTATGATCGCTGGATGATTTTAAGTCTAATATTACGGGTAATGAAGTTGCCAATGACTAGGGTTTTCAATTTGTCAGAGGTAATGGTTGGAGGCTTCGGCGGCTCAGACCCTGTAACAGGTGGAGGAGAGACCCGAGAATGCTCAGGCTCTGACCCATTGCTTAGTTGGGAAAACTGGTTGAAAGTTTCTATCGGCTGAATGAGTGACACTGGTTGAGCATTCCGACAGCATTTCTTTCCAGAAGCCGTGAGAAAATTGTCCGGCTGCGGGGACTGTGCGGGGAGATTAACACTACTACCTGTACTTACTGGTGGCACGGATGCTGTTTCATCCTTTCCTACACTTAAATGACCCTTACCTAACGATTGCGTCTGAAGCTGGGCTTGCAACTCGGCTATCCTCACCATAAGGCGATAGTTCTCCTGCATATTAAGAGTACAGCGACTGCAATTAGATGGATTAATGTTACTTAGCTTTTTGGCTGGTGGAGATCCTGCAGATTCATGTCCAGATCAGTGGAGGACCATCCTCCTAAGTGAATTTCATTAAAAATGTTTTTTTAAACATTTGAAAAGTTATAGATAAAACTATACTAAATATATTCACATCACCAAATAATTGATTAAAACACCGTTTTTCAATTAAGGTCTACAGTAGCCTCAACGGCACTCTGTAGGGTAGCACCATGGTGTAGCCAGAGGACAGCTAGCTTCTGTCCTCCTCTGGGTACAGTGACCTCAATACAAACCTAGAAGGCTCATGGTTCTCACCCCCTTCCATAGACTTACACAATAATCATGACAACTTCCAGAGGACGTCCTCCAACCTATCAGAGCTCCTGCAGCATGAACTGACATGTTGTCCACCCAATCAAATGATCAGATCATGAATCTAGCACTGAAAGCATAAGCTACAGCTAGCTAGCACTGCAGTGCATACAATGTTGTGAGTATAAAGACAATAGTTGAACAGTTTTGAACAAATGTATTTTTTCAAAAATGAAGGAGGAGCAAGAGAGAGAGAGAGAGAAATTTCTAAAGAAAAAGTAACGTACTTAGCTAACAAATGCAGCTAGCTAGTTAGTCTACTCAAACACCCTTCTTCAAACAGAGGGATGCTATGTTAGCTAGCTGGCTATCCAACACAACACTGGAACTCTTCCAAGCCAAGGTAAGCTTTTGGTTTTACAAATGTATTGCCACCGTGCAGTAAACACAGTCGGCATAGTGGAGATAGGCCCAGAGAATCATACACACTGAAGTTAGACGGGACCAAGGATCCTTCTGGATGTAGAAATAGAGAGAGCCATGACTTTCTAGATGTGAAAAAGGTGAAACCACTACCGATTTGGTGGTGAGTCGGGACGAGACAGTCAGGCAGGCAGCGTTTCTCAGCCAGTCGAAATCATGATTCAGCTGTCATAATCTTTATGGATATATACAAAAAAAATGTAATTGAAAATGAGCCAGAGTGGGAAATTTCAGTCTGCAAAAACTAGCGAGCGACATTAATCTCAGCTTCCACCAAATCTGTTTCTCTTAGATCCAGAAGTGGTTTCACCTTTTTCACATCTAGGAAGTCATGGCTCTCTCTCTTTCTACATCCAGAAGGATCCTTGGTCCTGTCTACCTTCAGTGTGTACTAAGATTCTCCGATTTCATTACCTATTTCCTCAGTAACAATCTCACTCATGAGCCCTATGATTTCATTTTTAATACGTGTGACGTGTATGTGGCATTGTGGGGCATGGTGCTAAACCCCTTGGAAAGTAAATTTATTTTCAGAGAGTATATTCCATCATAGACAGAAAAAGTCCACTGCCCCCTCCCCTCTTGACTCTATCGTGTCCAATGTCCCCCTCAGTGGTTTCTGGTTTGAAACAAGGAACTCAATAACGTCCACAATCGCTGACAAATACATGCGATTTCTTGCCAGCTGCCCATCATTAACAAGTGTTGACACTAATGGTCCCATTGCACTTCGAAATAGTTTTTCTTTCCATAGTGCAGTGCATTTCAAACGCTCTTTGCTTGATGGGTGCCAAGCAAATCTTTTGGTAGTATCAATAGCATTCTTCCAGTTAAAATACCCAGCTTTGGTGTAAGCCTTGTCTGCGTTAGCATTGGACCCAACACAGAACTTTCTACATGGGAAACAAAATGCAGCAATCTGCAGCAACCGAGTATGAACCAGTTGCTATTAAATTAACCTTTTTTTGGACAGAAACCCTGTGGCTAGGGAAGGTTTCTAGAAAGTGCTTGAATTGGGCAGGAGCTCAAATCAAATCAAATTTTATTTGTCACATACACATGGTTAGCAGATGTTAATGCGAGTGTAGCGAAATGCTTGTGCTTCTAGTTCCGACCATGCAGTAGTATCTAACAAGTAATCTAACAAATTCACAACAACTACCTTATACACACAAGAGTAAAGGAATGAATACGAGTATGTACATATAAATACAGTGGGGGAAAAAAGTATTTAGTCAGCCACCAATTGTGCAAGTTCTCTCACTTAAAAAGATGAGAGAGGCCTGTAATTTATCATAGGTACACTTCAACTATGACAGACAAAATGAGGAAAAAAAATCCCGAAAATCACATTGTAGGATTTTTTATGAATTTATTTGCAAATTATGGTGGAAAATAAGTATTTGGTCACATACAAACAAGCAAGATTTCTGGCTCTCACAGACCTGTAACTTCTTCTTTAAGAGGCTCCTCTGTCCTCCACTCGTTACCTGTATTAATGGCACCTGTTTGAACTTGTTATCAGTATAAAAGACACCTGTCCACAACCTCAAACAGTCACACTCCAAACTCCACTATGGCCAAGACCAAAGAGCTGTCAAAGGACACCAGAAACCAAATTGTAGACCTGCACCAGGTTGGTAAGACTGAATCTGCAATAGGTAAGCAGCTTGGTTTGAAGAAATCAACTGTGGGAGCAATTATTAGGAAATGGAAGACATACAAGACCACTGATAATCTTCCTCGATCTGGGGCTCCACGCAAGATCTCACCCTGTGGGGTCAAAATGATCACAAGAACGGTGAGCAAAAATCCCAGAACCACACTGGGGGACCTAGTGAATGACCTGCAGAGAGCTGGGACCAAAGTAACAAAGCCTACCATCAGTAACACACTACGCCGCCAGGGACTCAAATCCTGCAGTGCCAGACGTGTCCCCCTGCTTAAGCCAGTACATGTTCAGGCCCGTCTGAAGTTTGCTAGAGAGCATTTGGATGATCCAGATGAGGATTGGGAGAATGTCATATGGTCAGATGAAACCAAAATAGAACTTTTTGGTAAAAACTCAACTCGTCGTGTTTGGAGGACAAAGAATGCTGAGTTGCATCCAAAGAACACCATACCTACTGTGAAGCATGGGGTGGAAACATCATGCTTTGGGGCTGTTTTTCTGCAAAGGGACCAGGACGACTGATCCGTGTAAAGGAAAGAATGAATGGGGCCATGTATCGTGAGATTTTGAATGAAAACCTCCTTCCATCAGCAAGGGCATTGAAGATGAAACGTGGCTGGGTCTTTCAGCATGACAATGATCCCAAACACACCGCCTGGGCAACGAAGGAGTGGCTTCATAAGAAGCATTTCAAGGTCCTGGAGTGGCCTAGCCAGTCTCCAGATCTCAACCACATAGAAAATCTTTGGAGGGAGTTGAAAGTCCGTGTTGCCCAGCGACAGCCCCAAAACATCACTGCTCTAGAGGAGATCTGCATGGAGGAATGGGCCAAAATACCAGCAACAGTGTGTGAAAACCTTGTGAAGACTTACAGAAAACATTTGACCTCTGTCATTGCAACAAAGGGTATATAACAAAGTATTGAGATAAACTTTTGTTATTGACCGAATACTTATTTTCCACCATAATTTGCAAATAAATTCATAATAAATCCTACAATGAGATTTTCTGGATTTTTTTTCCTCATTTTGTCTGTCATAGTTGAAGTGTACCTATGATAAATTACAGGCCTCTCTCATCTTTTTAAGTGAGAGAACTTGCTGTCACGATCTTCAAAGACGGACCAAGGCGCAGCGTGCCGGGTGGAGTTAAACATATCTATTTCGTTAACTCACTCAATCAAAACAACAAAACGAAGACCAAATAGGTGTAGCACCAACAGCATACACACAAATAACAGAGTCAACCTCCCACAAAGCTGGAGGGAAAAATAGCTGCTTAAGTGTGGTTCCCAATCAGAGACAACGATAGACAGCTGTCCCTGATTGAGAGCCACACTCAGCCAAAACAAAGAAATACAAAACTATAACATAGAATGCCCACCCCAAATCACACCCTGACCAAACCAAAATGAGACATTAAAAGGCTCCAACAGGTCAGGGCGTGACAGTACCCCCCCCCCCAAAGGTGCGGACTCCGGCCGCAAAACCTGACCCTATTGGGGAGGGTCTGGGTGGGCATCTATCCGTGGTGGCGGCTCTGGTGCGGGGCGTAGACCCGCACCACCTCTGGCTCCCGTTGCGGGCCCCGGACTGGGCACCCCCGTTGCGGGCCCCGGGCTGGGCAACCTCGTTGCGGGCCCCGGACTGGGCAACCTCGCTGCGGGCCCCGGACTGGGCACCCTCGTTGCGGGCAACCTCGTTGCGGGCCCCGGACTGGGCACCCTCGCTGCGGGCCCCGGACTGGGCACCCTCGCTGCGGGCCCCGGACTGGGCACCCTCGGCGCGCTCTGGAGGCGCACAGGGGACCTGGTGCGCGGAGCAGGGACAGGACGTGCCGGGCTCTCGATGCGCTCAGGGGACCTGGTGCGTGGAGCAGGGACAGGCCTCGCCGGGCTCTGGAGGCACACAGGGGGCCTGGTGCGTGGAGCAGGGACAGGCCTCGCCGGGCTCTGGATGCGCACAGGGGGCCTGGTGCGTGGAGCGGGCACAGGCCGTGCCGGGCTCTGAAGGCGCACAGGGGGCCTGATGCGTGGAGCAGGGACAGGCCTCACCGGGCTCTGAAGGCGCACAGGAATCCTGGAGCGTGGGACAGTGACAGTGCATGCTGGGCTCACAACACGCACAGGGATCCTGGAGCGTGGGACAGTGCATGCTGGGCTCACCACACGCACAGGGATCCGGGAGCGTGGGACAGGGGCAGGATACACTGGGCCGTGAAGACGCACTGGAGGTCTCCGGCGTACAGCCTGCACAACCCGTCCTGGCTGAATGGATAACTCCGCTCTGCACCTGCGGGGCGCTGGCACAGGGCGTGCCGGGCTGTGGAGACGCACCGGAGACACAGTACGCAGAGCCGGCGCAGGATATCCTGGTCCGAGGAGGCGTACTGGAGGCCAAGAGCGCTGAGCCGGCACACTCCTCCCAGGCTGAACACTCCTACTCACAAAAACTATGCGGGAAGCTGGCATGTCGCGCGGGGGCTGTGAACACGCACTGGCAACACCGTGCGTTTCACCGCCTCACACGGTGCCCTACCAGTGCGCTGCTCCCTCTGGTAAGCACGGGAGCTGGCCCAGGTCTCCAACCTGGTCCAGCCAAACTCCCGTGTGCCCCCAAACATTTTTTTGGGCTGCCTCTCGGGCTTAAAGGCCAGCCGTGTTCCCGCATATTTTTGTTCATAGAAGCGCCGCTCCTTCTTAGCTGCCTCCAGCTCCTCCTTCGACGGCGGTATTCCCCGCCTGCCTCCCGGTCCCTTCCCGTCCAGGATCTCCTCCCATGTCCAGGACTCCAGGTAGGCACGCTGCTTGGTCTCTTGGTGGTGGGAGGTTCTGTCAACGATCTTCAAAGACGGACCAAGGCGCAGCGTGCCGGGTGGAGTTAAACATATTTATTTCGTTAACTCACAAAACTATAACATAGAATGCCCACCCCAAATCACACCCTGACCAAACCAAAATGAGACATAAAAAGGCTCCAACAGGTCAGGGCGTGACACTTGCACAATTGGTGGCTGACTAAATACTTTTTTCCCCACTGTATATGGATGAGCGATGGCTGACCGGCATAGGCAAGATGCAGTAGATGGTATGGAGTACAGTATATACACATATATATATATATATATATATATATATATATATGAGATGAGTAATGTAGGATATGTAAACATTATATAAATGGCATTGTTTAAAGTGGCTAGTGATACCTTATTTCATCCAATTATAATTATTAAAGTGGCTAGAGATTTGGGTCGATGGCCGAACGGCATAGGCAAGATACAGTAGATGGTTTAGAGTACAGTGTATACATTTGATATGAGTATGTCGGATACGTAAACATTATATACAAAATTGTTAAAGTGGCTAGTGATACATTGTTACATCCAATTCCTATGTTTCAAGTGGCTAGAGATTTAAGTCAGTATGTTGGCAGCAGCCACTCAATGTTAGTGATGGCTGTTTAACAGTCTGATGGCCTTGAGGTAGAAGCTGTTTTTCAGTCTCTCGGTCCCAGCTTTGATGCACCTGTACTGACCTCGCCTTCTGGATGATAGCGGGGTGAACAGGCAGTGGCTCGGGTGGTTGTTGTCCTTGATGATCTTTTTGGCCTTCCTGTGACATCGGGTGGTGTAGGTGTCCTGAAGGTCAGGTAGTTTACCCCTGGTGATGCGCTGTGCAGTCCTCACTACCCTCTGGAGAGCCTTACGGTTGTGGGCGGAGCAGTTGCCGTACCAGGCGGTGATACAGCCCGACAGGATGCTCTCGATTGTGCATCTGTAAAAGTTTGTGAGTGATTTTGGTGACAAGCCGAATTTCTTCAGCCTCCTGAGGTTGAAGAGGCGCTGTTGCGCCTTCTTCACCACGCTGTCTGTGTGGGTGGACCAATTCAGTTTGTCCGTGATGTGTACGCCGAGGAACTTAAAACTTTCCACCTTCTCCACTACTGTCCCCTCGATGTGGATAGGGGCGTGCTCCCTCTCCTGTTTCCTGAAGTCCACGATCATCTCCTTTGTTTTGCTGACATTGAGTGAGAGGTTATTTTCCTGACACCACACTCCGAGGGCCCTCACCTCCTCTCTGTAGGCCGTCTCGTCGTTGTTGGTAATCAAGCCTACCACTGTAGTGTCGTCAGCAAACTTGATGATTGAGTTGGATGCGTGCTTGGCCACGCAGTCATGGGTTAACAGGGAGTACAGGAGAGGGCTGAGAACGCACCCTTGTGGGGCCCCAGTGTTGAGGATCAGCGGGGTGGAGATGTTGTTTCCTACCCTCACCACCTGGGACCGGCCCGTCAGGAAGTCCAGGACCCAGTTGCACAGGGCTGGGTCGAGACCCAGGGTCTCGAGCTTAATGACGTGCTTGGAGGGAACTATGGTGTTAAATGCTGAGCTGTAGTCGATGAACAGCATTCTTACATAAGTATTCCTCTTGTCCAGATGGGTTAGGGCAGTATGCAGTGTGATTGCGATTGCGTCGTCTGTGGACCTATTGGGATGGTAAGCAAATTGGAGTGGGTCCAGGGTGTCTGGCAGGATGGAGGTGATATGATCCTTGACTAATCTCTCAAAGCACTTCATGATGACGGAAGTGAGTGCTACGGGGCGATAGTCATTTAGCTCAGTCACCTTAGCTTTCTTGGGAACAGGAACAATGGTGGCCCTCTTGAAGCATGTGGGAACAGCAGACTGGGAAAGGGACTGATTGAATATGTCCGTAAACACACCAGCCAAAAACATTTAACACATTTAAATGTTTTTCTCACATTGGCTGCGGTGAAGGTGAGCCCGCAGGTTTTGGTAGCGGGCCGTGTCGGTGGCACTGTATTATCCTCAAAGCGAGCAAAGAAGTTGTTTAGTTTGTCTGGGAGCAGGACGTCATGGTCCGCAACAGGGCTAGTTTTCTTTTTGTAGTCCGTGATTGACTGTAGATCCTGCCACATTCCTCGTGTCTGAGCCGTTGAATTGTGACTCTACTTTGTCTCTATATTGACGCTTAGCTTGTTTGATTGCCTTGCGCAGGGAATAGCTACACTGTTTGTATTCAGTCATGTTTCCGGTAGCCTTACCCTGGTTAAAAGCAGTGGTTCGCGCTTTCAGTTTTGCCGAATGCTGCCATCAATCCACGGTTTCTGGTTGGGGAAGGTTTTAATATTTGCTATGGGTACAACATCACCAATGCACTTGCTAATAAACTCGCTCACCGAATCAGCATATACATCAATGTTGTTGTCCGATGCTATCCGGAACATATCCCAGTCCACGTGCTCGAAGCAATCTTGCAGCATGGAATCAGATTGGTCGGACCAGCGTTGAACAGACCTGAGAACGGGCGTTTCCTGTTTTAGTTTCTGTTTGTAGGCTGGGAGCAACAAAATGGAGTCATGGTCAGACTTGCCGAAAGGAGGGCGGAGAATAGCCTTGTATGCATCACGGAAGTTGGGATAACAGTGATCCAGGATTTTACCAGCCCGGGTGGCACATTCGATATGCTGGTAAAATTCCGGGAGCCTTGTTCTTAAATTGGCCTTATTAAAATCCCCAGCCACAATAAATGCAGCCTCAGGATATGTGGTTTCCAGTTTACATAGAGTCCGATGAATTTCTTTCAGTGCCGTCGATGTGTCAGCTTGAGGGGGGATGTACACGGCTGTGATTATAATCGAGGAGAATTCTCTTGGTAGATAATGCGGTCTGCATTTGATTGTAAGGAATTCTATGTCAGGTGAACAAAAGGACTTGAGTTCCTCTATGTTGTTATGATCACACCACGTCTCGTTAATCATAAGACACACACCCCACCCTTCTTCTTACCAGATAGAAGTTTTTTTTCTGTCGGGCGCGATGCGTGGAGAAACCAGGTGGCTGTACCGACTCAGATAACGTGTCCTGAGTGAGCCATGTTTCCGTGAAGCAAAGAACGTTGCAGTCTCGGATGTCTCTCTGAAAGGCAACCCTTGATCGGATTTCGTCTACTTTGTTGTCAAGAGACTGAACATTGGCGATTAAAATACTCGGGAGAGGTGCACGGTGCGCCCGTCGACGTAGCTTGACCAAAAGACCGCACGCTTCCCTCTTCTCGGCGCCGCCGTTGTTTTGAGTCGCCGGGTGCTATCCATTCTATTGTCCTGGCTGGGGTAACAAACAGAGAATCCTCTTCGGGAAAGTCGTATTCCTGGTCGTAATGTTGGTTGACGTTGCTCTTATATCCAATAGTTCCTCCCGGTTGTATGTAATAAAACTTAATATTTCCCGGGGTAACAATGTAAGAAGTAATACATAAAAAAACAAAATACTGCATGGTTTCCTGAGAAGGTGAAGCGAGGCTGCCATCTCTGTCGGCGCCGGAAGTATGAGCTAATAACGGAGCTGAGTACCGGCACCTTAAATTTTCTACTGCTTGAGCTCCCCTTCCTCTTATAAAATATTAGCTCAACAGTATTATGGAGCTCCTGCACCTAAATATAAACAGTACCGGCACCCAAAATGAGTACCGGCACCTATTTCAGTCCAAGTGCCGATTCTAGGCTAACCTGAGCTAGCTCCTCAGTTCCAAGATCATCAGCAACAGTCGGAGGTGGAGATGGAGGTGGATTTGGCTGTGGAGCCATTATCCTGGCGGTGCTTGTGAAAGGGTGGGCAGGCTCTGTACACGAACCTAGCTGGAGCTCGGCAGCATCATCACTGCCGGGCTTGGCAGCTGCCTCATGGTTTGATGCTGCACCTCATCGCTCTCCTTCTCCTTCTCCTTTGTTTGGATACTTTGGCGAAGCCAATTTTGAATATCCATCGTGGAAGATTATCTGGTTCGAGCTAGCTAAATAGGCTAAGGCTAATAACACTAACACTTTTTACAGCTAGCTAAGAAGCTAACTAAACTCAGTAGTGGTGGGGCGTGAGGCAGAGATTTCTTTTTATTTTCGTCAACATTCAATCATTTAAAATGTTTTGCTATTTATATACAGTTGAAGTCGGAAGTTTACATACACTTAGGTTGGAGCCAATAAAACTTGTTTTTCAACCACTCCACAAATGTCTTGTTAACAAACTATAGTTTTGGCAAGTCGGTTAAAACATCTACTTTGTGCATGACACAAGTAATTTTTCCAACAATTGTTTACAGACAGATTATTTCACTTATAATTCACTGTATCACAATTCCAGTGGGTCAGAAGTTTACATACACTAAGTTGACTGTGCTTTTAAACAGCTTAAAAAAATCCAGAAAATTATGTCATGGCTTTAGAAGCTTCTGATAGGCTAATTGACATTGTTTGAGTCAATTGGAGGTGTACCTGTGGATGTATTTCAAGGCCTACCTTCAAACTCAGTGCCTCTTTGCTTGACATCATGGGAAAATCAAAAGAAATCAGCCAAGACCTCAGAAAACAATTGTAGACATTCACAAGTCTGGTTCATCCTTGGGAGCAATTTCCAAATGCCTGAAAGTACCACGTTCATCTGTACAAACAATAGTACGCAAGTGCAAACACCATGGGACCACGCAGCCGCCATACGCTCAGGAATGAGACGCGGTCTGTCCCCTAGAGATAAACATACTTCGGTGCAAAAAGTGCAAGTCAATCCCAGAACAACAGCAAAGGACCTTGTGAAGATGCTGGAGGAAACAGGTACAAAAGTATCTATATCCACAGTAAAACGAGTCCTAATATCAACATAACCTGAAAGGAAGCTCAGTAAGGATGAAGCCACTGCTCCAAAACTGCCATGAAAAAGACAGTTTGCAACTGCACATGGGGACAAAGATCGTACTTTTTGGAGAAATGTCCTCTGGTCTGATGAAACAAAAATAGAACTGTTTGGCCATATTGACCATCGGTATGTTTGGAGGAAAAAGGGGGAGGCTTGCAAGCTGAAGAACACCATCCCAACCGTGAAGCACGGGGGTGGCAGCATCATGTCGTGGGGGTGCTTTGTTGCAGGAGGGACTGGTGCACTTCACAAAATAGATGGCATCATGAGAAAGGAAAATTATGTGGATATATTGAAGCAACATCTCAAGACATCAGTCAGGAAGTTAAAGCTTGGTCGCAAAAAGGTCTTCCAAATGGACAATGACCCCAAGCATACTTCCAAAGTTGTGGCAAAATGGCTTAAGGACAACGAAGTCAAGGTATTGGGGTGGCCATCACAAAGCCCTGACCTCAATCCTATAGAAAATGTGTGGGCAGAACTTAAAAAGCGTGTGCGAGCAAGGAGGCCTGCAATCCTGACTCAGTTACACCAGCTCTGTCAGGAGGAATGGGCCAAATGTTACCAAAATTCACCAAACTTATTGTGGGAAGCTTGTGAAAGGCTACCCGAAACATTTGACCCAAGTTAAACAATTCAAAGGCAATGCTACCAAATATTAATTGAGTGTACGTAAACTTCTGACCCACTGGGAATGTGATGAAAGAAATAAAAGCTGAAATAAATAATTCTCTCTACTATTATTCTGACATTTCACATTCTTAAAATAAAGTGGCGATCCTAACTGACCTAAAACAGGGAATTGTTACTAGGATTAAATGTCAGGAATTGTGAAAAACAGAGTTTAAATGTATTTGGCTAAGGTGTATGCAAACCTCCGACTTCAAGGGACATAAAACAAAAAAAGAGGAGGCTAAAGTTTGAGCTGAGAGGGCTAAGCCCCCTTTAGCCCCTTCATGGTGCCGGGTACACCCCCTTCTCTGCTAGTGTTCTAATCTAGGCCAACAAAAAACGTCACACAATGTCTTCATAATATATGCGCACACTGTTCCAACTGGGAAGCATGGGACAGGCTTCAGAGTTCAGAGAATACAATAAGCCCCCCTTCTCTGCCAGTGTTCTAATCTAGGCCAATAAAAGTGTTTGTTCTGGATTCTCTAATCCCAGTTAACAGAGGGGAAACAAGGAGAGTCAAAGTCCACAAAAACATTATAATAGTTTTAGCGCTGTGGACACAGGGAAGACCACATAGTGTGTGTTATTCTGTCTCACAGCTCATTGAGAAGCATGCAGATCTTACAAACGAGAACCTATATGCTGGGGCTTCTGTGTCTCTAGTGTATTTTCAGTTCTGTGTGGTCCTTATGATTTATGGAACTTTATACAACAGTGGGTCTAATCATGAATCGTGCTGGTGTCTGTTCCACAAGTTGCCACCGGCTCAATCTATGACGTTAAAACGCCCATTTACACTGTTCCATCTGACTGCGCAATCCATTGTCTCATCAGCCCAGCCAAGCAATTTATAACTCGATCTGCACTATAAAAAGCATCCAGACATTATCTCACATTTCTTATAGACTAACATTTAGTTTTCAACAGAGATTTGTATAAACCTTGCTGTCTGTCTCTCCGACATTTGCAACATTGTTTCAATATTCAAATCCGATCTCCTGCTGTCCCATAGTAATGAACATGAGTCGGGACGAGACAGACAGGCAGCGTTTCTCAGCCAGTTGAAATCATGATTCAGCTGGCATAATTCTTTGGGATATATAAAAAAAATGTCAATAGAAAAAAGGTAAATTGAAACATAGCTAATTTGCAGTCTTTCCAGCTTCACTTTGAAGTGATTGTGTTGCTGTAGCTGTGTTATTGGCTAGCTCCTCTGAACAATAGTGTCCTGACGAGTGAGCACATTTTCTATGCCAGATGAAATCGCACCTCATCAGCTTATTGTTATGGATGTATCCAAATAAATGTTTAAACAGCTTAAACAAATGCAAATCTCTCTATCTCTCTCTCTCTTTCTTTCTCTCTACCTACACCTCATGTACTCACCCACACATATCCACACATACCAAGTTTAATTGTCTATGGATGGTTTTCAGACACCACACATGGACTCCACATGTGCAACTCCATGCCCCACCCTCATTGGAGGAATGCAGTACACATTCTTACAAGAAGAGAGAGAGAGAGAGTAACACACTTGAAATGTATATGAAATCATTCTAAACGACTAGCGTCATAACCTATTTCCAGTGAAGGGAAATCTTAACGTTGCATCACACAATGACATTCTAAATGATTCTGTGCTTCCAACTTTGTGGCAACAGTTTGGGGAAGGCCCTTTCTTGTTACAGCACGACAATACCGCCGTGCACAAAGCGAGGTTCATACAAAAATGGTTTGTCAAGATCGGTGTGGAAGAACTTGACTGGCCTGCACAGAGCCCTGACCTCAACCCCATAGAACACTTTTGGGATGAATTGCAACGCCGCCTGCAAGCCAGGCCTAATCGCCCAACATCAGTGCCCAACCTCACTAATGCTCTTGTGGCTGAATGGAAGCAAGTCCCCGCAGCAATGTTCCAACATCTAGTGGTAAACCTTCCCAGAACAGTGGAGGCTGTTATGGCAGCGAAGGGGGGAACAGCTCCATATTAATGCCCATGATTTTGGAATGAAATGTTTGATCATGTAGAGTACCTTAAAAAAAGGGAGGGGCAGGGATCTGAAAACCAGTCAGTATCTGGCATGATCACCATTTGCCTCATGCAGCGTGACACATCTCCTTCGCATAGAATTGATTAGGCTGTTGATTGTGGCCTGTGGAATGTTGTCCCACTCCTCTTCATTTACTCTAAGAAGTTGCTGGGTATTGGTGTACACGTCGATCAAGAGCATCCCAAACATGCTCAATGGGTGACATGTCTGGTGAGTATGCAGGCCATGGAAGAACTGGGACATTTTCAGCTTCCAGGAATTGTGTACAGATCCTTGCGACATGGGGCCGTGTATTATCATGCTGAAACATGAGTGAATTGCAGCTGATGAATGGCACGACATTGGGCCTCAGGATCTCATCGCCGTTTCTCTGTACATTGAAATCGCCATCGATAAAATGCAATTGTGTTCGTTGTCCGTAGCTTATGTCTGCCCATACCATAACCCCACCGCCACCATGGGACACTCTGTTCACAATGTTGACATCAGCAAATCGCTCGCCCACACGACGTCATACACACTGTCTGCTATCTGCCCGGTACAGTTGAAACCGTGATTAATCCTTGAAGAGCACACTTCTCAAGCGTGCCAGTGGCCATCGAAGGTGAGCATTTGCCCACTGAAGTTTGTTACAACGTCGAACTGCAGTCAGTCAGTCAAGACCCTGGTGAGGACGACAAACATGCAGATGAGCTTCCCCGAGATGGTTTCTGAGAGTTTGCACAGAAATCCTTTGGTTGTGCAAACCCACAGTTTCATCAGCAAAGGGGGTACCAGCTCCATACTAATGCACATGATTTTGGAATGAGATGTTCGACGAGCACGTGTCCACATACTTAGATAATGTAGTACATCACACATTAAAATACAAAATCAGTCAAAAACACACCAAGCCCAACACGGGGTAGCCCACACCAAGCCCACCACGGGCTAGCCCACACCAAGCCCTGCACAAGAAAACATTTTGTGTGCACGAACAGCCTTTCAAAAAACCTGCCGAACACCAAAACAAACAAAAACGTCACACAATGTCTTCATTATATATGCACAAACTGTTCTGACTGGGAAGCATGGGACAGGCTTTAGAGTTCAGAGAGTACAACAAGCTCCCCTTCTCTGCCAGTGTTCTAATCTAGGCCAAAAAATGTGTATGTCATGGATTCCCCAATCCCAGTTAAAGAAAGGAAACAAGGAGAGTAGAAGTCCACAAAAAACACTAGAATAGTTTTAGCACTGCGGACGCAGGGAGGACCACATAGTGTGTGTTATTCTGTCTCATGGCTCAATGACAAGCATGCAGATCTTACAAATGAGAACATATACGCTGGGGCTTCTGTGTCTCTTGTGTGTTTTCAGTTCTGTGTGGTCCTTATGATTCATGGAACTACATCATTTCATACCTTTTATGTTTTGAGGATTCTGTTTTCTCTGTACTGTTGTTTTATGTTCCACATTCACTTGTGTGTTAAGGAATCTGGCAGGGAGAATGGCCTCACACTGAGTCCACTGATTATCTTACTAGCTGCTGTACAACTAACTACAGTAACTGAACACCCTATGTATCGTTTGGCTGACATCTCTCTTTCTCTGTCTACGCCTCATGTAGTCACCCACACATATCCACACATACCAGGGCTTGAGGTTTAATTGTCTATGGATGGTTTTCAGACACCACACATGGACTCCACAAGTGCAACTCCATGACCACCCTCATTGGAGAAAGGCAGTACACATTCTTATAAGGAGAGAGAGAGATCATTTTAAACAGCTAGCATCATAACCCCCCGCACCTATGAGAGCCATAAGCAAATAATAAAGGCAACTAACATCTGCATTTATCTTGTATATTCCAAGGTAATTCTCCTATAAAACAGTCATATAGTTATATATACAGTACCAGTCAAAGGTTTAGACACACCTACTCATTCCAGAGTTTTTCTTTATTTTACTATTTTCAACATTGTAGAATAATAGTGTAGACATCAAAACTATCACATATGGAATCACGTAGTAACCGAAAAAGTGTTAAACAATTTTTTTAAATATTTGAGATGCTTTGAAGTAGCCACCCTTTGCTTGATGACAGCTTTGCACACTCTTGGCATTTTCCCAACAAGCTTCATGAGGTAGTCACCTGGAATGCATTTCAATAAAAAGGTGTTCCTTGTTAAAAGTTAATTTGTGGAATTTCTTTCCTTCTTAATGCGTTTGAGCCAATCAGTTGTGTTGTGACAAGGTAGGAGTGGTATACACCTATTTGGTAAAATACCAAGTCCATATTATGGCAAGAACAGCTCAAATAAGCAAAGAGAAATGACAGTCCATCATTACATTAAGATACGATGGTCAGTCAATCTGGAAATTCAAGAACTTTGAACGTTTCTTCAAGTGCAGTCGCAAAAACCACCCAATCGCTATGATGAAACTGTCTCTCATGAGGACTGCCACAGGAAAGGAAGATCCAGAGTTACCTCTGCTGCAGAGAATAAGTTTATTAGAGTTACCAGCCTCAGAAATTGCAGCCCAAATAAATGCTTTAACGAGTTCAAGTAACAGACACATCTCACGATCAACTGTTCAGAGGAGACTGCGTGAATCATGGTTGAATTTCTGCAAAGAAACCACTACTAAACGACATCAATAATAAGAAGAGACTTGCTTGGGCCAAGACACATGAGCAATGGACATTAGACCAGTGGAAATCTGTCCAAATGTGAGATTTTTGGTTCCAACCGCCGTGTCTTTGTGAGATGCAGAGTAGGTGAACTGATGATCTTCGCATGTGTGGCTCCCACCGTGAAGCATGGAGGAGGAGGTGTGATGGTGTGGGGGTGCTTTGCTGGTGACACTGTCTGTGATTTATTTAGAATTCAAGGCACACCAGCATGGCTACCACATTCTGCAGCGATACACCATCACATCTGGTTTGTGGTTAGAGGTGTTATCGTTTGTTTTTCAACAGGACAATGACCCAAAACACACCTCTAGGCTGTGTAAGGGCTATTTGACCAAGAAGGAGAGTGATAGAGTGCTGCATCAGATGACCTGGCCTCCACAATCACCCGACCTCATTCCAATGGAGATGGTTTGGGATGAGTTTGACCGCAGAGTGAAGGAAAAGCAGAAAACAAATGCTCAGCACATGTGGGAACTCCTTCAAGACTGTTGGAAAAGCATTCCAGGTGACTACCAATGGAAGCTGGTTGAGAGAATGCCAAGAGTGTGCAAAGTTGTCATCAAGGCAAAGGGTGGCTACTTTGAAGAAGCTAAAATATATTTTGATTTGTTTAACACTTTTTTGGTTACTACATGATTCCATATGTGTTATTTCATAGTTTTGATGTCTTCACTATTATTCAAAATAAAGAAAAAACCTTGAATGAGTTGGTGTGTCCAAACTTTTGACTGGTAGCTTTATTAAATAATACCCGCAAAACACCAGTCTCAATGTCAACAGTGAAGAGGCATCACCGGGATGCTGGTCTTCTGGGCAGAGTTGCAAAGAAAAAGCCATATCTCAGACTGGCCAATAAAAATGTAAGATTAAGATGAGCAAAAGAACACAGACGCTGGACAGAGAAACTCTGCATCCTGGAGTCGCCTCTTCACTGTTGACGTTGAGACTGGTGTTTTGTGGGTACTATTTAATGAAGCTGCCAGTTGAGGACTTGTGAGGCGTCTGTTTCTCAAACTAGACATTCAGTTGTGCACCGGGGCCTCCCACTCCTCTTTCTATTCTGGTTAGAGCCAGTTTGCTCTGTTCTATGAAGGGATTACTTTAAAAGACAACAAAATGTGCTTTTCTTTCAAAAATAAGCACATTTCTAAGTGACCCCAAACTTTTCAACAGTGGTGTATACAATTAGTGTAAAAACATTAGGAACATCTGTGCTTTCCATGACATAGAATGACCATTTGAATCCAGGTGAAAGCTATGATCCCTTATTGATGTCACTTGTTAAATCCACTTCAATCAGTGTAGATGAAGGGTAGGAGACAGTTTAAAGAAGGATTTTTAAGCCTTGCCCCCAGAACAGCCTCAATTCGTCGGGGAATGGACTCTACAAAGTGTTGAAAGCATTCCACTAGGATGCTGGCCCATGTTGATTCCAATTCATCCCACAGATGTGTCAAGTTGTCTGGATGTCCATTGGGTGGTGTAGTATTCTTGATACACAAGGGAAACTGTTGAGTGTGAAAAACCCAGCAGTGTTGCATTTTTGACACAAACCGGTGCGCCTGGCACCTACTACCATACCCCGTTCAAAGGCACTTAAATCATTTGTTTTGCCCATTCAACCTCTGAATGACACATACACAATCCATGTCTCAATTGTCTCAAAGCTTAAAAATCCTGTCTCCTCCCCTTTTTCTACACTGATTTGAAGTGGATTTAACAAGTGACATCAACAAGGGATCATAGCTTTCACCTGGATTCACCTGGTCAGTCTGTAATGGAAAGAGCACGTGTCCTTAATGTTTTGTATACTCAGTGTATACAAATATATATTAGCGACTCAGTCGGGGGTCTCAACGTACTGTAGAGAATTACAATAGTAGAATTCACAAGTTGCAATTGTGAAATTTGGTTGTGCAACAACAGTTTCTCTTTAAATGTCAGCCACTGACAGTCACTCAATTAGCCATATCAGCTGACAATTTTTAGATTGGTAAATTCATCTAGCCAGCTATCTAAACCTGTAGTAATCATTGCTGAATACTGACCAGCCACTTAAGGCATGTGCCCAGGGGACCTGACCTCTGTGGGGCCCCCATTGATTTTTTTGTAGTAGTCACTCTCACTCAGATATCACATTAACATGACATAAGTCATAGCAAAATGTGTAACTTTAAAACTAAACATTTTCTCTCTGCTGTCAAGAGGGTACCACTAAAACAATTTTCCTGCGAGGTGGGGGGCCCCTCAACCAAATCTTCCTTAGGACCCCCAAAAGGCTAGGGCCGGCCCTGGTTATCAGGAGCAAGGCAGCAGCAGCATAGTAGCAACTGTTTATTCATGTCTGCACATGTATACACACACACACGAGATAGGCTGAGACAGGTATCTCCCATTAGAGAGAGAGAGAGAGAGAGAGAGAGAGAGAGAGAGAGAGAGAGAGAGAGAGAGAGAGAGAGAGAGAGAGAGAGAGAGAGAGAGAGAGAGAGAGAGAGAGAGAGAGAGAGAGAGAGAGAGAGAGAGAGAGAGAGAGAGAGAGAGAGAGAGAGAGAGAGAGAGAGAGAGAGAGAGAGAGAGAGAGAGAGAGAGAGAGAGAGAGAGAGAGAGAGAGAGAGAGAGAGAGAGAGAGAGAGAGAGAGAGAGAGAGAGAGAGAGAGAGAGAGAGAGAGAGAGAGAGATATTCTCATCCACTACGGGAGAGGAGGATATCACGCTACCTTGTTTGAGTATGTGATGAAATGAGTTGAACTAATGTGTTTGTGTTTCTGGATTAATTTATGACCCCTGCAGCTGTGCAAATAGCAGTGTTGAGCAACATTCCTCACTGCAAATGACAGGCTGTGTTTCACTATCATAGTAATAGACCACCACTGTATAATTAATCTGAGGAGCATAAAATATGCAACGACTTTACATTTATTTTGAATACATTCATCATAGGTCTCAATGCACTGCTCAGAACACCACAGCATATCGACAGAACAATGCTAGATATTATAATGGAGAAGGGAGAAGGAACTTAGCTGCAACAGACTCTGAAGGCCCTCAACCAGAAAGACTTTATAAATAGGTGTTGTAACATTGGTCTTATTCTACATGGTAACATCAGTTTGATCTTTGATGTGGAATTATATCTAAGAGAAACATTTATACATTTTTATTTTATTTATTTCATCTTTATTTAACCAGGTAGGCTAGTTGAGAACAAGTTCTCATTTACAACTGCGACCTGGCCAAGATAAAGCAAAGCAGTGCAACACAAACAACAACACAGAGTTACACATGGAATAAACAAACATACAGTCAATAATACAATAGAAAAAAGTCTATATACAGTGTGTGCAAATGAGGGGCAATAAATAGGCCATAGTGGCAAAATAATTACAATATAGCAATTAAACACTGGAGTGATAGATGTGCAAAGGAGCAAAAATAAATAAATAAATAAGAGTATGGGGATGAGGTAGTTGGATGGGCTATTTACAGATGGGCTATGTACAGGTGCAATGATCTGTGAGCTGCTCTGACAGCTGGTGCTTAAAGCTAGTGAGGGAGATATGAGCCTCCAGCTTCAGTGATTTTTGCAGTTGTCATCTGCGTGAATGGACTGACACTAGTAGTAACAGTAAGTACTGATAATTTTGACCTTTTACATGTGTAGAATTATATGTAAACAAATAAATGATATATGTTGATATGGACACAATTATTATGATGACTCAGTATTACCTAAAACAGGAAAACAGTTCCCTGACTTTTAGGGTAAATGATCTTCCTTGTCTTTCTGTACACATCAAATCAAATCCTTAGTTTGAACTATTTCAGCTAATTCATTTAGCACGGACCTCTCTGGTGTCCTAACACTGCTTTGGGGCACATGCAGCTCATCACTGCAAACACATGGACGTATATTTACTCTTCCCAGCCTGCCTTCATCTAGCGGGAACCAGGCTTTGATATTCATTACGGAGTAATTTGCTGGTAATATCTCAGCCAACATTATGACTGTAATTATGTCTGTCAGTCAAACCAGGCTTTTAACATAATTGAGTCATAAGGAATTAGCATAAAGTCTAATTTGTTAGATTATGCGTGAATTTTGAGAATGATAGAAGTGAATGACAATGACTGGGAGGATATTTGACAAATTACTTGACAGAGGATCATTTACGGACTTAAACAGACACGCACTGATGTACAGTTAGCGTGTGCATACACACACGTACACACGCGCACACACACACACACACACACACACACACACACACACATACAGTGTTATGAGGGCCAGAGGCTTCTGTTCCCACTAAATAAAAACAGAATGCCAATACTGTATACTGGGACTGCTGATTTGCTGACAATGCTGGTTTGGCCAGTCTACACATACATCTTGTAAACCGTATGTACAGCCTGAGGCCATCAGTACAGTAGGTGTCAAATTGTGGTGAAATGCCATGCTCCAGTCCCATGTGTGCCATTCACATCGTTTTCAGACCTGGAGGGGAGAGACTTTGGTCCGGTGTAATACAGTAATACTCTGGAGGCAGCCGAGCGCAGAAATCCAATTTGCTCTGTGGAAGTATTAGCCTCCTGTGTTAATTCTCTCTGAAATTACTTCCATTGGATCTATCTGCTGAGCGGAGGGACTGTGAGGGAGGAGGGGGCTGCTACTGAGCCTTGTGTTGGCATGGGAACTGGGGTGGACATAAGCCCAGCATTAAATAAAGGCATCCAGCGGTCACAAGTTCAGACACAGCAACACCCCTAAGAGCAACCTTGGGTTGTCTTCTCTTCCTACTGCAGTGATGATGAATTACTGATGTTCTCTCTTTTCTGTAGCATCATAGTCAGAGCATTGGAATGCCTTGAGCATGATTGTGATGACACGCATATTGATGTAACATGCTTTTATTTGTGTCTTAGCTGCACACATACACGCACATTTACAAAGAGATACGCTCTTGGACTGACTTCAGAAGAATTGTTGACAGATAAATAATAGGAAAGTTAGTCAACCACATTTGAGTCTTTCATGCTAGGCAGAGTCTGTCCGTTCATATGTGGCACAGGTGAAGAGTTAAACTTGACTTCTAGTCTTTTGTGGGATTAAGGCATCAAACACATCAATCACATATATCCTCTGCCTTGAATTAATCTGTATAAATATATTTGCCCACATATATCTCTCATCGATATTCAAATTCGTCCATCTTCTCCTAAACTCATCGCCAGTTTTCATCCAAGCAAGCGACTCTGCTGCGAAGTCACCCTCTGTCTTCATCAGACTGTAATATAGATGGCAACCTCATCCTGTCTCAGCAGATCTCTCAGAGCTACAACCACAGGCCTGTAGTATTGTCTCTGTAAACAGCAGTTTGGAAAACCCATCCATTCCTCTTCCTCACTGTTGGTGGTTCATTTGACACGGGAAGTGTCCGGGTCTGCCATTTCCTGTTCAATGTATCTTCAGCCAGTCTGATATTACTGACGACTTATTGAAATGAGACTCTTCTTCTCCTTACCATCTCTGAGCTCATGAGCTCATGGTCACATTAAAATGACCCCCCACTCAAGAACGTCTGGTATACACAATATGCATGGATAACTGGTGCTAAAATAAATCATAGCTAATGGAATGGCTTAAAATGCTTAGCTTTTATTTGGGGGGGCAATGTTCCGTAAAACAAACCAAAGCTGTGTAAATACAATAAAATTATAGGGGTTTAGCTGAGCAGTAATGTAATTATAGTGTCTGTGTTATTTTTGTCCAATAGGTGGCACTGTTGCCCCATAGTCAGTTGTAGCAGACAGTTCTCTGATTCAACACCAGAGGGAAGCAGCAAAGTGGACTTGGAAATATCTGCAGCACTTGATGTTGACTACTAGAAAGTAGCTCTCACACATCTCAGATCTGGTCAGCAAGGGAGGTGAGCAATCATCTGAATTGTGGTGTGTTTTCTGAGTCGGAACTCGGCGGCAGGTATCCTAGTGGTTAGAGTGTTGGGCCAGTAACCGAAAGGTTGCTAGATCGAATCCCCGAGCTGTCATTCTTCCCCTGAACAAGGCAGTTAACCCACTGTTCCGAGGCTGTCATTGTAAATAAGTATTTGTTCTTAACTGACTCGTCTAGTTAAATAAAGGTTAAATAAATAAAAATGTGGCCAGTTTATTGTGCAAATAGAACAGTGTCTTCAACATTCACCTGTATAATTATTGAGTTTGTTCGAACAGTACTGAGAAAAAAATTTGTATATACTCAGATAACAGATAAGCCATTCCTCAATGTATTCCTAATAGTGTAATGGAGACACTACAATCTAAATATTCAAATCAATGTCACAAACTCAGGTACAGCTAACATGATCTATTGTATCACAATAGAGCTAATATGATCTGCTGGATAGATCTGCATGGGGTATGCAACTTTAAAATGGCAAAATAGGAAAAACTACAACTGACTTCCATTACTTTTTAAGAAGACTACAAGCTCACTTCAACTAATTAAGAGGGAGGACCATTAAAACATTAAATGCCCTACCATAGCTACACTCAACGTATTGAAGAGAAGCTTCACTAAGAGCATAGAAACACTCCATCCATATCCAATCAGAGCCAGTGATCTTTGTTATGGTTGGGGAGTGCAATGAGCACAGAGCCAGGACTGAGCTGCTGTTGCTTAGTAAAGGCCTGCCTCTACTAGACTGGTGATAGTGATCCCTGAACAGATGAGATTCCTTCGCCCATATGGCTGCCCTCTGGGACCCCTTTGTGCTGTGACTGATGGGCTCGCGTTAATGCCTGTGAACTTTAAAGGCTCTTTCTCTTCCAACCCAACCCATAGTAGCAGCCCCACCCATCCCTCTGCTCTCTCCTTTCAAAGGAGAGCCCACGTTGTCCTGTCAAAGTGTGCCTTTCGTTTTGTACACAAATGCCCCACCCGCCCTCTACTCTATCCCCCCCTCCTCCTCCCCTGCACCCCTCCACCCTGCACACTCTCTGGTCCAGACTTTGTGTTTGTGAAAAGGACCGTCTCAAATTTCCTCTGCAGCCACGGCAGCTGCTCCTGGACCTCCATTCTTTCAGGGCCGAAACAAAAGGGGAGTCTCAGTGAACCTTTGTGTTGTGCCCCTCCTACACACCCCACCCTTTTGACAAGGGTGTAAGAGTTGTGGCTGCATCTTTTGTGTGAGCTTTCTTTTTGGGGGGGCTCCACATGACCACACAACCACATTAGCCATCTGATCAGTGCCTAGACCAGTCCCTCCCCCTCCATGGGGCCCTCGTTGGCCCCTCAGGGCCCTGGCTCGGCCTGCTAACACAGGCAGCACTCAGAGCACAGCTAGAGAGCACAGCCTCCATAGCCTCCTCAGCACACCCCTAAAGACCCCCCCCCCCCACACACACACACACACACCAATGATATAGAGCTGAGGAGAGGTACAAGAGTGTATGTGGGGGAGATCTGCCTCAGCATCGTGTGTCAGCACTATGGTTGCAAAGGGAGGGTGTTTTACTGGAAACTTTTTAGGTTTACCAGTTTTTATTTTACCTTGATTTAACTAGGCAAGTCAATTTAGTGAATACCATTGGTGTTTTATATGAGGGGTTCAGCGTAAAAAATTTTTTACACACTTTTATTTATTTTACTATGTCAATATGGATTTGTTGTCAATGTTTTTTTTATTAATTAGGGTGCTTTCACATATTCTCTTATGATCCGGATCCTGGAGCGTTTGGTACCCTGATCCGTGCTATAAAGCATGTGTGAAACGCAAACGAACCCTGGCTGGAAGGAATCCTGGACCTGCATGAGTAGTTACCAGTAGCTTTGCAACCCTAGTCAGCACTGAGTCCCATGGTTACAGCACCAGACATGACAAAGCTAGAAACATTACCACGCCTGTTTGGCTGCTCTGTGTGGGAGATAGTGGTAGAGTAAACTAGGAAGAATTTCAAGTACAGGCAAGCAAGATACGGATGGAACTGAAAAGCAAATTGTAACGATTTGACAAAATGATAGTGCTGCAGTCATGGAGCTGAGGAAAGACGAAATACCCTTACGTTGATTTCTTTTTGCAAATCCAAGGATTATTTTGATTGAAATTACGTGGAAACAATGTTGATTCAACCACTTTTGGCCCCGTGGTTAGTTTCATCCCAACCACCACCATAGCAGCAATAACACATTGATTCCTAAGGTAACACTTCAGAAATAGTATTATTCCTTTGATACTTCCCCAGCACAACTTTGGATTCTATGAAAAGCTTTACCCACATAGTTCAATCCAGATGAACAACTTGACAAGAGGATGTAATGTTTACACTTTGTTGGGATGCTAATGAACATGGCAAGCAGAAGCAATGCACAATGACGCAGTGGTGGAAAAAGTACCCAATTGTCATACTTGAGTAAAAGTAAAGATACCTTAAAAGTAAATGACTCCAGTAAAATAATACTTGAGTAAAAGTCTAAAAGTATTTGGTTTTAAATATACAAAAGTAAATATAATCGCTAAAATATACTTAAGTATCAAAAGTAAAAGTATAAATCATTTAAAATTCCATATATTAAGCAAACCAGACGGCACAATTAAAAAATATATGTTTTTACGATAACCATGGGCACACTTCAACAGTCAGACATAATTTACAAACAAAGCATTTGTGTTTAGTGAGTCTGCCAGATCAGAGGCAGTAGGGATCGCCAGGGATGTTCTCTCGATAAGTGTGTGAATTAGACAATTTTCCTGTTCTGCTAAGCATTCAAAATGTAACGAGTACTTTTGAGTGTATGGGAAAATGTAAGAAGTAAAAAGTACATTATTTTCTTTAGGAATGTAGGGGAGTAAAAGTTTACACCACTGCAATCACGTGCAATGGGATAGCTGCTGTCTATGGGATTAAGATTATCAAGTAAAAAGGTGGTAATTCATTGACCATTTAATCATACCAATCGAATCACTTGATTGACTGTCCCATAAAAATAGAACCAAACAGAAACACAGTCTTCCTGCAGACTAGTGGAAATTGAGAATTCCGATGGCTGTAGCCTGGGCAACAGGGCAGCCTAGAACAGAAGCCCAATCTGACCCCCCATCACATCCCCTTCCCTCAGCACCATCTGCTGCTGCTGCTGCTCTTGGGGCGTCGGCAGCTCATTGTGCAGAGGGAGGGGGGCATTAGTGTTGAAAAGACACTTGAGAAGAGCCATGTGGCTGGAACAGAGCCCTTATAAAATGGGTTGAGACGTGGGGCAACCGGGGTTGTTTTAGGAGGTACAGATAATGAAATATTGTGACACAGGCCAATTAAAGTAGCCTCTGCTGCCCACCTCTGCACATTAGACACTGCACATATCAGAGCAGCTGTGAAGTGCAGAGATAGAGAGATAGAGAGAGCACCAGCCCTGTTGGGATGCACAGCTGCAGAGCACATGCTTTCATATCAGTGGATGAACCTCATGGGGGGTATTACTACTAACATTGCATTGGCTTCAATCTCTCTCTTCGTGCAGATATGTGAATAAAGCGTCCTACTACTCCTATTACTGCTCTGTTCTGGAGGGGAGGGGGTGAATGAGAGCTGGCTTGTGCCAGGCACAGTGCTCCCCTCCTCTTTCTTCTCCTCCTCCCTCCTCCTCTCCTCTGTCTCATTATGCATGGCAGCAGATGGAATCAGTGTTTGTGGGCCGGTTGCAGGGTAGATTTAGGGGGGTTGGTTGTAGGTTTTGGGGGGTTCGGTTGGGTCTGCAGGCGCTTGCTGTCTGACGGGGAACAATAGCCCCGGCTGCACACTGCCACACATGCTGCACTGGGCCACTAATTAAACAAACCATTCTTGGGGGCTGATTTGATGGCAGCGTTTGGCAGCTCAGTGCAGGGCCACAGATCTGGAGGTCAGATAGGAGTGCTACTGAGGGGGGGATGAGATGGAGAGGGTATTCAGAGATAGAGTGTCAGAGTTGGGGCATGAGGGCTGGGGCAGCTGTTGAATAGTACATACAGGCACAAGGCTTAAGAATGACATGAAGCATGCTGGACCAGAATGACATTGGAGTTTGTTTCCAAAAGCACAAAGGTCCGGAAAGTTCTGAATTTCCAATGAATGGCGGCTATTCACAAATGGCATGTTCCAAGAGCAAAAGAGCACAGTGAAAAGCTGGACACATTTCTTCTTTGTTTTGTTCGGCTGTGACATATAAACGTGTGTATGGAATAATTACTTATACAGTTGTTTTTATGTTATTCTCTGTCATCTTTAGGTGACATAATTGCCACAAAATCAATGGTCCACATAACAACCGAAGGTAGTTCCTCTATCACACACCACCACTCTAGTAAAAAAGTAGAACCCTTGATCTGAGTGAATCTTAAAAAGCCATAAGAGACATTAGCGACACCACTATCCCCCAACCACTGCCTATAATTCTACCACATGCAGTCTGCACCCACATGTCTGGTTAGAGGCAGTCCTCAGTGCACAACACCTATAAATACACACCTTGAACATAGAAGTTAGAATCAGGTGCTAACTCAAAGTAACCAAAGTAAACTCTCTCCTAATCCTGCTGCAATATGCAACTTGAAGTCGGTATGCATGATGTGCACCATGGTCATGAACACTATAGGGATGTTTGATCAATGTGTATAGGTGTGCCTAATTACCATACAAGGGAATAATTACGTCATTCAGCCACATCTCAACTCTTAAGTGGCTGAGGACATCAAGTGCCAATAAATCATCAATGTATTATTGATCAATCAATCTGGTTACTTGCCATCTGATTAGTGACAGACACTACAATTGTTCTCCTGTACTACTGTGTGTTAAGGCACAGGCTTATTCTCTGTATGTTGTGGGTATGTGTGGAGGAGAGGTCTGTTAGGGCTAGCAGATATGGGAGTCAATTCAGTTGAACCTTCATAATATCACAGAATGATTTGGGGTGCTGGAAAAACATACTACAATCCACTGTCTTGTAGTCGTAGTATATTTTTTTAATTTATGTAGTTCTGTTCTTGCCTATTAATGTTCTGTATTATGTCATGTTTCATGTTTTGTGTGGACCCCAGGAAGAGTAGCTGCTGCTTTAGTAACAGCTAATGGAGATCCTAATAAAATACCAATAAAAAAACAAATACCAAGATAGACCTCTCACAGGTAAATGCTTCCAGTGGTCAGAATAGATGTGGGCCTGCAAGGGCAGTAGTTTGTAAACCATGACACTGCATAAACATGGATATAACAGGCCATGATGAAAGGTCAATTAGGATAGAACACAGTACATCAGGCCTATGGGATGTACAAGTGCTGGGTAGTGGTAAGAGCACCAAACCCTGTGCAAGTGCCAACAGTTATTTACAAATGATTGTTGGGAGACTGATTTGATTTAGTTTTTAGTATGGAGAGAAGATTCTAGATCTAAAATTTACGCTCCACATTTTTTTTATCATTTTGTCATACATGACATTTCTAAAGTGAAACCTTTAGAAAATAACAAATGTATTCATTCATTCATCTTCCTTCTTAGTTTTTGACAATCAGGAATTCAACAGTCAAACATTATATGGAACAACAAATGTAATATGTCTTTATTTGCAGTTTTTTTACATAATCAGGAGTTCAACATTGTAACATTTTCGATAATAAATTCTCATATTGAATGTCTAAAGTAAAACCTTCAGAGCATTACACTACATTTCTTGTTTTCTTTCTTTTTTGAGTTTTTGTCATATTCAAATAATCTAAAGTGAAACCTTCAGAGAATTAAGACAATTCTGGAAAGTGGGAAGTATATCGCTGAATGCAACGGTGTAATGCTGCTCAGCAAGAAGACATTTTAAAAAGTCCGTTTTTAAGAATGCTTCTCCTTGGCACCGCTTCTTCTCCTACTGCGCGTGCTTCAACGTGCGACGTTCGCTCTGTGGAACACAGGATGCAGAACCCGCTCCTCCTTTCTCTCCAAACCTCATCCGCACAAAGAATGAGGGCCGTTTTGTCGCTCTCGTGGCATACCTGACCTCATTCACATAAAGAATGGAAGTCCTCTTGGCATGGACTGGACAAGAGACGACGAAATCATGGGGGCCCATTCGGGCCGGCCACCCGCTGCCTGGATCGAAATCCTCCTCAGGAGTATCCAGGGATGAGAAACAGTGTCATCCTGTAAAAGGATGAGTATTTCCTTATAGGATGAAGGTTTACAGCATCTCAAGATAGAAGATCAGCGCTTAGAGATAGTGATCTCTGGAACCCAGTTGTTCAGACTGCGGCTCTCCTCACAGAACAAGTGCAGCTTCTCTAGAGCAGGGTCCTCCCAAGAACCATCAGCTGGGTTCTGTTGATAAACAAGAAGAGATAGAAACATTAGTCACATGGACACAATTAATGGTTTATTAAATGGTTCAATAAAGTAGGTTTGAGTTGAAATAGTACATACTGTGATAAGACAACAATGGGCATCTTCAAGCTGGCCAGCCTTGTCACCTACAATCTCGGCCAGGCGCTGCATGTCGTTCACTCTGACAATGCTGATGTCGTTGTCAAAGCAGTAAGACTGGATGAGGGTGAAGTGGATCTGGAGAGCAATGTCACACTCCCACTCCGCATCGGTTGCCAGGACGCAGAAAGACACACTGTCTGGGTCACTGTTGAAATGTAAAAAAAACGTTCATTAGTCAATGTTATCATAGAATAACACAGTGACTTCAGTAATGAGTAAATGAACAATTTAATTTTGTTTAAATAAAGCACACATTCAGTACATAAAATACTTACTCATTCATTATTTTGGCACTTTCATAGACACCAACAGTGAGGCAATCCTCACACTGGGCAGACGTGAGAGCTTCCTTCAGAGATTTGCCAATAGCTTCCATTTTGAAGTTTGTAGAGCCTAGTTCGAGGAAATGCTGATAAGGTTTCAACAGAAGTGTGTTTGTGCTATTTGTAAGAAACAGCTAGTATTTATAGGGGGTACGTGGCACACGCGCGTTTTGTGATTGGCTGTTGAGAAACAATGCACATGCGACCCCTAGCAGGCTCGTGCCTATAGAGAAATATTCGGAAGAAAGGACAGGGCAATTTCCGTTTGATTGAATGGATCAAATACAGAACTCCCTGACGTTTATCCGATGTACTGGATTAATTAATTCAGATGTGTGCAGGGTCGGTTTGGATGTTGAGATTATTAGCATACAATAATATCCATAATAACCATCCATATTCAAGTGGCACATTTAGGGCTTCCAAACTACATAAAGATATCGCTATACTTTCTAAATCTGGTCAACTTTTCTGGTGAATACTTCATGTTTTAAATAGAGTAAATGCATGATATATCAAGTAGATTTAGCATACACCTTTATGTATTAAGAAAGATTTCTGGAAAAACTCAATATTATTGTGTTACTTACTTCAATATCCAGATAACTCACAACTTGTAGGCCTATACAATTTTGCTGATTAGGCAAGCATTGGAGAACAGAATTGGCCCAAAGTTCCTATTTGCATCCGATAATGGCACGCGCCGCTGTTTTGCATTTGTAAAACCATGGCTGACTTCAGGCGCGTGGCATCTGGAGATGCCTGTAACTCTCTCCATAGCAACAAGATCCCATCTGTCCGTGGGGGTGGGGGAAGGTGAAGGGGTCAACAAAGAAAACTTCTGCTGCACGATACAAGCAGAGATAAGTCGTCACATGCAGTGCAGAATGGCCAATGACTGCCGCAGATATTACGCATAGCCAACACAAAACGTTTATCTATAAATAAGACATTGTAATAGAGTGCATTAGTAGCCTTTACTGGTAAAACTAACAGAGGACAGCGCAATAGTTTGGAAATTGCAATATTGTAGAAGTCTCGCAGCTTTCCCTATATTATTTTATTGCATAATATGCCCAAAGTATCGTACACTGTGACCACAGTGTTTCAACTTGCAAGTTGCAAAGCCAACTTAATCTTGCATACCCCATTTTATTATTACGCTATGAACCAACATGATTGCTACTACTAAATGAATAGCACGTTGCTAATGGAAAGTAGTCTAGTTGAAGTTATCTGGTTGATTGGCTAATTTGCATCTGCACAAAGAACTTTTCAGCCATGGCTCAATGTGCAGTAAGCTATGTCATTCGCCAGAGCGAGCCATGGCTTGAGCCAGGAACACCTGTCACGCGCTGCTGGGGAGGGGGCCCCGTCTGGCAGATGTGCTTCTTCATGAACAATGCGTCCTATATCGACTTGCACGCGCCTGTCCTGCGAAGCTAGGTTAGGTTGAGCCTTCCAAAAATAGTCTAGTCTTTGAGCTGCTATCAGATGAATCAAACTTTGATCCAAGGATCCCTATCTGTTAAGTTTGTAAACTGTTGTGCATTAGGCTAACCTACTGTATCCAAAGCTATGGGTTGTTGTTGCCTGCAACACTGGCCATTTAAACCTCTCAACTAATGATTGCCTAATAATAAACCAATGATAATAAACTATTCCAATTGCTCTAATCAATTCGTTTGTTATGCTGTGTAGCAAAATAACATGATTTAATCAAAACAGCATATTTATTTATGCCCCAAACATTTCTGAATTATTCATTCTTGGGCTGCAACTCATGCGCGTGGCCTATATTAAAGATAAGACTACGCCTATCAAAGATTCATATTCGTGAGTTTTGACCATACGCTCACTTTATTTACATTTAAATTGGATCAAAACTCAGACAACATACTTTTTCTTCCAGCGAATGTAAAGACTCGCGGACAATAGGAGCGGCGCGCCACGGCTTGAGGGGAGGCTCTGCCGGGACGAGGGGGTGTCCTCCTAGCAATGGTCCTCCATCTGCCGCGCTGCTATCCACCAAACAATGGAGCTGAAACAATCACCGCGAACCTGTTATCTCGACCCTCTAATTACGCATGCAGCAGTCCTATTCTAGATTATTTTATGCATCTTAAATGCCACCAAAGTGGATATAATTTGGCCAAACTGCGTAATATTCGGATTTGTGTGTAGGCTATTAGGCTTTACCCTGCAAATATAACTTGGCCTTAATGGTTAACGTGCCAGTTGCTCAACTTTTATACTTTTATACTACATTTTATTGTAAAGCATGGCTATAATCTTCATTGGTCCATGTGGCAAAAGTAAATATATAAAAGTTGGACAGCTGATAGCGTTCAAGTGGTCAGTATATTGTGCGGCACGCACGGCCTCCTGGCACGCGCTGTTAATTTACATTTGTATTGAGAGCGTGATAATAGGAGTTTTGCGAGCACAATAGGGGCCGTTTTTGGTCAGGCTCTACAGATGGCCATCCTCCACCTGCCCTCTCCTAACGGGGAGATGGTTGCCCTTCTGCACACTTTACTTTCATTATGTTATTGTTTGTGTTTGGACATACTTTCACCTAAAACTGAAACATACAGAATCTTAATCAGAGACAATTTGGGCACTTTTAAGCACATTACAAAGTTTGATTATCCAATTGTCAATCTTTGGATTTTTTGTTTCAGTAGGCTTATAGACTGATTTAATAAATTATCAAATGCATCTCCGAAAGCATATTTTGAGGCTATTGACAGTAGTTAGTGTGTCATGTGAAACAATCAAAACTCAAGGAAATTTGCAATGCCAAATATGACTGCCAAAATCTAAATGTATTTATTTTAAACTTGGAGAGAATATTATCTAAATCCATCTGAAATAAATACAAACATTTTTGTTTTCGGTTGGAGCATTCCCAGCACAGAAAAAGACCTGCCATGATGGCTGCTATCAATCTGCCACGAGCCGTGGGACAATAAAATTAGCATACTACTGCGCCATTCGGGTCAACCAATCAGGGCGCTGCGTATTCACCAGCGCCACTAGCCCAAAGGTATAAAACCGCAGCACAGTCTCTTCAGAATCACTCATCTTTTCGGATTTACTCTCCGGCTACACTAACTCCCTCTCAGGAAGTTTTGGAATATTCTGCATCATCATGACTCTTGAGGAAATTCTGATCCAGAAGCCCGCTGAGCGTGCCCAGTGCACCGGCAAAGCCCTGGAGGAAGTTCTGCTCTCCGCTAAAGACAACAACTGCCTTACTGTCGGTGTCTATGAGTCTGCTAAAGTTATGAATGTGTAAGTATGAGTTTCTTTAAATGCATATGTAAACTTAATTTCTATCTATGTTTGCTAATTTTGAAGTCATTTTGCATATACTTATGGTGCTTCTATTTTTTCTTTGCAGTGACCCAGACAATGTGTCTTTCTGTATCCTGGCCACCGATGAGGAGTGGGAGTGTGACATTGCTCTCCAGATCCACTTCACCCTCATCCAGTCTTACTGTTTTGATAACGACATCAGCATCGTCAGAGTGAACAACATGCAGCGACTTGCCGAGATTGTTCGTGACAAGACTGGCCAGCTTGAAGATGCCCACTGCTGTCTTATCATGGTATGTACTATTTCAACCCAAACGTACTTTATTAAAGCATGCAATAATATATCATGTTTTTAACTGTTCATTGTGTCCATGTGACTAATGTTTCTTTCCCCTCTTGTTTGTCAACAGAACCCAGCTGATGGTTCTTGGGAGGACCCTGCTCTGGAGAAGCTGCACCTGTTCTGTGAGGAGAGCCGCAGTCTGAATGACTGGGTTCCAGAGATCACCCTCCCTAAACGCTGATTTGGGACTTTACTCTCCTCTCTTGAGATGCTGTAAACCTTCAACCTATAAGGAAATACTCATCCTTTTACAGGATGACACTGTTTCTCATCCCTGGATACTCCTGAGGAGGATTCCGATCCAGGCAGCGCGTGGCCAGCCC
Organism: Brachymystax lenok tsinlingensis; assembly: GCA_030435695.1. Classification (NCBI taxonomy): domain Eukaryota; kingdom Metazoa; phylum Chordata; class Actinopteri; order Salmoniformes; family Salmonidae; genus Brachymystax; species Brachymystax lenok. The sequence continues at coordinate 27,343,996 of CM059787.1, forward strand.
GAATGGGCACCCGTGCTTTCGTCGTCTCTTGTCCCGTCCATGCCAAGTTGACTTCCATTCTTTATGTGAATGAGGTCAGGTATGCCACAAGAGCGACAAAACGGCCCTCATTCTTTGTGCGGATGAGGTTTGGAGAGAAAGGAGGAGCGAGTTCTGCATCCTGTGTTCCACAGAGCGAACGTCGCACGTTGAAGCACGCGCAGTAGGAGAAGAAGCGGTGCCAAGCAGAAGCATTCTTAAAAACGGACTTTTTAAAATGTCTTCTTGCTGAGCAGCAATACCAACCGTTACATTCAGCGAAATGTTTCCCACTTTCCAGAATTGTCTTAATTCTATAAAGGTTTAACTTTAGAAATGTAATAATGACAAAAATGAATATAAAAAGATAAGAAATATTAAACTTATAATGCTCTAAAGGTTTCACTTTAGAATGTTTTGCCTAACTTTGTCAAAAATATATATTATTATACTTATGTTATCTATTTTTTGTTCATATATGTTTATGCTTGATAACATTTCATTATGTTGAAAATGAAAAAAATAATTATAATTATTTCAATGTTTTAAGAAATGTTAATAAAAAAAACGAATACCCTAATAAATTGAATGAATACTGTATTTGTTGTCATGTGTTTTCACTCTCGTTATTAAGTTTGGAGGGTAGCCTATGCCTACTTATTTAAATTGGGGAGGTTATTGGGTTGACAAAAATGTGCTCAGCAGGTGCTTAAGGGTGTAAACTGCTCGCTGTTGTCCCACCAGTAAAAGTCTGTTCTGTCCCTTCCTCCCTTCTTGGCTGATCTGCATGTGTATGGGGGGGCGCACAATAGCAGAATGCGCTCTGTTGTCACATCCAGCAGTCCACACAGAGGGCTTATTGTCTGACTGGCAGATGTCTGTGTAGCCACGCCGTGCCATCTGCCACTTTCTGCAGGTGAGGCTGTTTTCAGGGGAGGAGTCGAGGGTAGTTTGGGTGTTTAAGGGTCCGGAGTAGATTGGTTTGGGGAGAAGAGAAGGGTGCAACTGCAGCCCACAATTCGGGGCATTCCTGTCTCTGCAGCAACCCCGCTTTGTACTTATATCACTTTTTTAGGCAGGATGCGGGGGGCGACACCATGTGTTAGCTAGCTAACTAGCAAGATAGCACACGGTGTCACTAATTAGCTATCTAGTTAGCACACGGTGTTGCCCCGCCTCCTGCCTGATGTGCTTGCGGGAGCCCCCGCCTGCCGGCACGGTTTCCTCAGGTACACAGCAGGCGGGAGGTGGGGGTGACACTGTGTGCTAGCACACAGTGTCACTAACTAGCAAGCTAGCTAGCTAGTTATCACACAGTGTGGCTCCAGCCTCCCAGCTGCTGTACTAGCGGTAGGTGGGGCGACCGGTAAACAGTGTACTTTGCCCCGCCTTTCGGGCACCGCTTTCCCGCAGTTCTGTTAACAATGGTGAGGGCAGGTGTTTGGGCAGGCGGGAGCGAAGGACAGTGTCTACAGGCGAAAAAACCCAGATAATACTTAGATTTTTCTTTTGACCCACATTCAAAAGTGTGTGTCTGTGTGGGGGGCTGCAGTTGCACACTGTTGGGTTTGGGGGTTTAAGTAGGGGGCTGGCTATCATCTGGTGCTCTGTCAGCTGCTGTAGGCTATTGTTTACATGGTGTCTAGCAGGACACTGGTGAACACTTAATACAAACAATAGCAGCCCTAAATTTGCTATCATGAGGTTTACATTTGACCTCCATTTGCTTCAAATTAACAAAACCTGCATGAATGTCATTTAAGTCTTTATTGCGCTTTATTTAGAGCATCAATAAGTCACAATATTAAAAGTTCAATTTGGTGGTCGAATATAATACAGAGACAAGCACCTGTGCAAAATCAGTCTTCTCTAAGGGCAAGAAAAATCACAAAGACGACAAACAAGCATACTGAATTCAGAGACTATCAATGTTTCATCAAACAACCAAGAAGTTGTCTAAAAGCAGCACATTCTTTATATTTCATGTGGTCTATTGTGCTATGAATAAAAGTATATACAGTTGAAGTCGGAAGTTTACATACACTTAGGTTGGAATCATTAAAACTCGTTTTTCAACCACTCCACAAATTTCTTGTTAACAAACTATAGTTTTGGCAAGTCAGTTAGGATATCTTCTGTGTGCATGACACAAGTAATTTTCCAACAATTGTTTACAGACAGATTATTTCACGGTATCACAATTCCAGTGGTTCAGAAGTTTACATACACTAAGTTGACTGTGCCTTTAAACAGCTTGGAAAATTACAGAAAATGATGTCATGGCTTTAGAAGCTTCTGATAGGCTAATTGACATAATTTGAGTCAATTGGAGGTATACCTGTGGATGTATTTCAAGGCCTACCTTCAAACTCAGTGCCTCTTTGCTTGACATCATGGGAAAATCAAAAGAAATCAGCCAAGACCTCAGGAAAAAAATGGTAGACCTCCACAAGTCTAGTTCATCCTTGGGAGCAATTTCCAAGCGCCTGAAGGTACCACGTTCATCTGTACAAACAATAGTACGCAAGTATATACGCCATGGGACCATGCAGCCGTCATACCGCTCAGGAAGGAGACGCGTTCTGTCTCCTAGAGATGAACGTACTTTGGTGCGAAAAGTGCAAATCAATTCCAGAACAACAGCAAAGGACCTTGTGAAGATGCTGGAGGAAACAGGTACAAAAGTATCTATATCCACAGTCAAACGAGTCCTATATCGACATAACCTGAAAGGCCGCTCAGCAAGGAAGAAGCCACTGCTCCAAAACCCCCATAAAAAAGACAGACTACGGTTTGCAACTGCACATCATACTTTTCTGAGAAATGTCCTCTGGTCTGATGAAACAAAAATAGAACTGTTTGGCCTTAATGACCATCGTTATGTTTGGAGGAAAAAGGGGGAGGCTTGCAAGCCCGAAGAACACCATCCCAACCGTGAAGCACGGGGGTGGCAGCATCGTGTTGTGGGGTTGCTTTGCTGCAGGTGGGGCAGATGCACTTCACAAAATAGATGGAATCATGAGGGAGGAAAATTATGTGGCTGTATTGAATCAACATCAACGTCTTCCAAATGGACAATGACTCCAAGCATACCTCCAAAGTTGTGGAAAATGGCTTAAGGACAACAAAATCAAGGTATTGGAGTGGCCATCACAAAGCCCTGACCTCAATCCTATAGAGAATTTGTGGGCAGAACTGAAAAAGCGTGTGCGAGCAAGGAGGTCTACAAATCTGACTCAGTTACACCAGCTCTGTCAGGAGGAATGAGCCAAAATTCACCCAACTTATTGTGGGAAGCTTGTGGAAGGCTACCTGAAACGTTTGACCCAAGTTAAACAATTTAAAGGCAATGCTACCAAATACTAATTGAGTGTATGTAAACTTCTGACCCACTGGGAATGTGATGAAATAAATAAAATATGAAATAAATCATTCTCTCTACTATTATTCTGACATTTCACATTCTTAAAATAAAGTGGTGATCCTAACTAACCTAAAACACTGAATTTGTACTAGGATTAAATGTCAGGAATTGTGAAAAACTGAGTTTAAATGTATTTGGCTAAGGTGTATGTAAACTTCACTTATATCACTTATATACTAAAAAGGGTGCTTTTTAAATTAATTTTGATGGGACTCATTATTTCATCAGGCACTTTTACACCTCCATTTTAGCTTCACAAAAGATTACAAATAACAATCTTACTTTCTTAGAGACGTCAATCCTTCATGACCAGCAGTCCAGTGTTTCGGTATCTGTGCGTTACCACAACTGTCCATCTACAGAGGTTCTTGTGTTACGTTCACACAAAACACATTTTCACTTTCATACCAAAGCGCAATAAAACATTTGTAGCTGTATGACCCTGAGTGAATTTTCTATGGATTAAAGCAGGCTTACAAGGACCCATGTCCAGGCTGGTCACTTACTGAAGGACACATAACCTGGAGGAGTGCATCAGACTTCTGTAAGCACGGAGGCCCTCTCTCTTAGGGTCCCGGACCAACCCTCCGACCACAGGCACAGTCTCAGCGCCACGCCTTTTCTGGGCGCGGTGTAAGAGGATGCGGTAAAGTCCGGTGATGGGGCTACGGCTGTCCTTGCCCTCGTTGTTGCGTATGTGTTCCATGTTGACACCCAGCTCCTCCAGGGAGGCCCTGATCTCCTCCTCCTCATCATCCAGCTCCCCAGGCTCTGCATCCGCCAGGCGCAGAGGGTTGAGGGGGACCGGTGGCACCACTGTCCATGGGTACTCCACAGGAAGCAGCCAGTCACAGCCCAGCATCTGGTCCACCGCATAGCGTTCTGCTGGCACAGGCTTCAGGATGCCCCGAATCAGCCGCTGGCATGGGCCTGGCACCCAGGGCGGGAGGGTGTAGACCCCCTCTATAACAGCGAGCCTCAGCTTGCCCATGGTGTCGGCTCGGAAGGGCATGGTGCCAGTCACCATGAAGAAGAGCAGGACGCCCATGGCCCATACGTCCACTGGCGGTCCCACGTAGCACTCGTCCCTGAAGAGTTCAGGCGCGGCGAAGGGGGGAGAGCCACAGAAGGTGTCCAGGGTGTCACTGCAGTTGGTGACCATGGTGCTGAAGCCAAAGTCAGCCACCTTCACACAGCCATTACAGGCGTACAGTACATTCTCACCCTTCAGGTCCCGGTGGATTATGTTTTTGTCATGCTGCAAACAAAACAATAGACATACTGTATGAAATAATTTGATGATTGAAATTGACTAAAATAATATCTTCATATCAAGAATCTCTGTATTGGACTGTAATTGGACTGTAATATGACCTGGGATCACATTGCTGATTCTACAGTATATGTGTATTCAATTGAATGTTACGGACCATGTGTTTGATGGCAGATAGGATTTGTGCGAAGGTGATCTTGGCCTCGGCTTCTGACAGCTTGCCCTCGGAGCAGATGTGTGTGTGGAGGTCCCTTCCCCCGGCGTACTCCAGAACCAGGTAGAGTCGGCTGTGTGACTCCACCACCTCGTACAGACGCACCACATTGGCATGCTGCAGGGCCTCCATGCTGGAGATCTCCCTGGAGAGCAGCCTCTGGGCCTGAACATCCAGCCGCATCTTATCCAGCACCTTGATGGCCACCTTATCTGGGGGAGAGAAGGTGAGAGGTGTTGGATCACTTGAGACAGGTGTTTTTCTCAGTTAATTTTCAACATGCTTTACTGTGGTGGTTTCACAGTCACACTAATGAATTGCTATGCTGTTAGCATCATTACATGGATGATGATACCAGCTGCACTGATTAATTATTGATTCCATTTTGCACGGTCAGCAATGTGGCCCTTGCCTTTGGTGAGGGAGTGGAAGGCCATTTTGACGTGGGAGAAGGTTCCAGAGCCGATCTCACCACGGACCTTGTAGAAGCCAATCCTACGGCCCACGATCAGCTCCTTGATGGTCTGCTCATCCTGACACATTTTGGTGGTGAGCTTCTCCAGAGGGCTGAGGCACGGTGGGGGGGTATCCTCTTCCTCATTCTGCTGACCTAACGAGCTGACTGACAGGCTATAGCGGCTGTGGAGAGTCTTCCTCCTGGTGGACACCTGGTACTGGCCCCCTGGCATCCTTACTACTGCTCAGGTCATGATAGGTTATGGACTGTGGACAGGAAATACATTTAATACAGTCATCTTGAGAACCAAATAGTCAACAGTATGATGGATGTCCTAGGCAGTAACTATGAATTTAATTATATAGAGGAGAGAGTGGGGTAAGTTGAGGTTTTTTTTTTCAACATTCACTCAAGGGAAATAAAGTATTCTTTCTAACAAAGATACAGTATCTACATATATTTCAGGATGTTGTGTATTCTTGGAAATAGTCAGAAGTCATGTAAACATTACAGTTTTGGAAGCATAGCTTGTACAAAAAAAAGTGGTCGCTTGGCACAAATTACTCTGGGTTAAGCCACCTACAAATTTCTGTACTGAATTAAATCGTACTTTTTAAAAACATGTCTATCTTAATTTCCCAAACACAATTTAATGCAATCGTTTCTTTGTATTTTAATAATTTTAAGAATATTTTAACACAGGCTTAACACCTAACAAACACCTTTAACATAGGTCAGGGCTACGGTTGCAAAGGGACGGTATTTTACTGAAACTTTCCGAAGTTTAGCAGTAAAATACCAGAATATTGGTATCATTCAAGGATTTTATGTAATCTATCAAAATACTTATAGTGGCTCTTTTGGGTACTTCAGATTATCACAGATGTCTGTAATTATCTCTGGCCCTCTTTCCGTGATTATGACAGCTAAAATACACTGAACAAAAATATGAACGCAAGAATTTCAAAGTTTTTACTGAGATACAGTTCATATAAGGAAGTCAGTCAATTGAAATAAATAAATTAGGCTCTAATCTATGCATTTCACGACTGGGAATAGAGATATGCATCTGTTGGTCACAGATCCCTTAAAAAAAGGTAGGGGCGGGGATCTGAAAACCAGTCAGTATCTGGTGTGACCACCATCTGCCTCATGTAGCATGACACATCTCCTTCGCATAGAGTTGATCAGGCTGTTGATTGGGGCCTGTGGAAAGTTGTCCCACTTCTCTTCAATGCCTGTGCAAAGTTGCTGGATATTGGCGGGAACTGAAACACTCTGTCGTACACGTCGTTCCAGAGCATCCCAAACATGCTCAATGGGTGACATGTCTGGTGAGTATGCAGGCCAAAGAAGAACTGAGACATTTTCAGCCTTCAGGAATTGTGTACAGATCCTTACGTCATGGGGCCGTGTATTATCATGCTGAAACATGAATGAATTGCAGCTGATGAATGGCACGACAATGGGCCTCAGGATCTAGTCACGGTTTCTCTGTGCATGGAAATTGCCATCGATAAAATGCAATTGTGTTCGTTGTCAGTAGCTTATGACTGCCCATACCATAGCTCCACCGCCACCATGAAGCACTCTGTTCACAACATTGACATATGCAAACTGCTTGCCCACACAACGCCGTACATGCTGTCTGCCATCTGCCCGGCACAGTTAAAACCGGTATTCCTCCGTGAAGAGCACACTTCTCCAGTGTGCCAGTGGCCATCGAAAGTGAGCATTTGCCCAATGAAGTCGGTTACGACGTCGCACTGCAGTCAGTCAAGACCCTGGTGAGGACGACGAGCACGCAGATGAGCTTCCCTGAGATGGTTTCTGACAGTTTGTGCAGAAATTCTTCGGTTGTTCAAACCTACAGTTTCATCAGCTGTCCGGGTGGTTGGTCTCAGATGATCCCGTGGGGTGAAGAAGCCGGATGTGGAGGTCCTGGGCTGGCGTGGTTACATGGGGTCTGCGCTTGTGAGGCCTGTTGGACGTACTGCCAAATTCTCTAAAACACCATTGGAAGCAGCTTATGGTAAAGAAATGAACATTCAATTATCTTGCAACAGCTCTGGTAGACATTCCTGCAGACAGCATGCCAATTGCACGCTCCCTCAAAACTTGAGACATCCTTGACATTGTGGTGTGTGACAAAACTGCCCATTCTATTGTCCCCAGCACAAGTTGCACCTGTGTAATCAGCTTCTGGATATGCCACACCTGTCAGGTGGATGGATTATCTTGGCAAAGGATATATGCTCACTAACAGGGATGTAAACAAATTTGTGCACCACATATGAGAGAAATTAGATTTTTGTGCATATGGAACATTTCTGGGATCTTTTATTTCAGCTCATGAAACATGGGACCAAGACTTTACATGTTGTGTTTATATGTTTGTTTAGTGTATATGAATTAATTAAATGCAATTATTAAAAAATGAAAAGTAGAATGACAAAGCTGTAAAATATTATCCTAAATATAAACCAACAACTTAGTGAATAACATTGGTGTCTAATATGAGTTTCAGAATTTAATATCCTTTCCCAAAAAAGTTACACACAGATTTATTTTACTATGTCAATATGTATTTCTTGTCAATGTTTTGTGTCAAACTGGTGGACAAATATCAATAGTTGGAAGAGTTGCAGAGGTCTTTGAAAATAATGACATTGTTGATTTGATGCTTAGTAGGCTACTTGCTCTTGAACCATATGGTATATCTACTAAAAACTCATGGACACAGATATAACAATTTTCTAATATATATGAATACTTTTTTAAAAGTACACTACCGGTCAAAAGTTTTAGAACACCTACTCATTCAAGGGTTTTTCTTTATTTTTACTATTTTCTACATTGTAGAATAATAGTGAAGACATCAGAACTATGAAATAACACATATAGGATCATGTAGTAACCGAAAAAGTGTTAAACATATGAAAATATATTTTACATTTGAGATTCTTCAAATAGCCACCCTTTGCGTTGATGACGGCTTTGCACACTCTTGGCATTCTCTCAACAAGCTTCATGAGGTAGTCACCTGGAATGCATTTCAATTAACAGGTGTGCCTTCTTAAAAGTTAATTTGTGGAATTTCTTTCCTTCTTAATCTTTTTGAGCCAATCAGTTGTGTTGTGACAAGGTAGAGGGGTATACAGAAGATAGCCCTATTTGGTTAAAGACCAAGGCCATATTATGGCAAGAACAGCTCAAATAAGCAAAGAGAAACGACAGTCCATCATTACATTAAGACATGATGGTCAGTCAATCTAGAAAATTTCTAAAACGTTGAAAGTTTAATCAAGTGCAGTCGCAAAAACCATCAAGCGCTATGATGAAACTGTCTCTCATGAGGACCACCACAGGTAAGGAAGACCCAGAGTTACCTCTGCTGCAGAGGATAAGTTCATTAGAGTTACCAGCCTCAGAAATTGCAGCCCAAATAAATGCTTCGCCGAGTTCAAGTAACAGACACATCTCAAGATCAACTGTTCAGAAGAGACTGCGTGAATCAGGTCTTCATGGTTGAATTGCTGCAAAGAAACCACTACTAAACGACACCAATAATAAGAAGAGACTTGCTTGGGCCAAGAAACACGAGCAATGGACATTAGACCGGTGGAAATCTGTCCTTTGGTGTGGAGTCCAAATTTGAGATTCTTGGTTACAACTGCTGTGTTTTTGTGAGATGCGGTGTGGGTGATCTCCGCATGTGTGGTTTCCCCTGTAAAGCATGGAGGAGGTGTTATGGTGTGGGGGGGTGTGTCTGTGATTTATTTAGTATTCAAGGCACACTTAACCAGCATGGCTACCACAGCACTCTGAAGCGATACACCATTCCATCTGGTTTGGGCTTAGTGGGGCTATCATTTGTTTTTCAACAGGACAATTACCCAACACATTTAAAGGCTGTGTAATGGATATTTTTCCAAGAAGGAGAGTGATCAGATAACGTGGCCTCCACAATCCCCCGACCTCAACCAAATTGAGATGGTTTGGGATGAGTCGGACCGCAGAGTGAAGGAAAAGCAGCCAACAAGTGCTCAGCATATGTGGGAACTCCTTCAAGAATGTTGGAAAAACATTCCAGGTGAAGCTGGTTGAGAGAATGCCAAGAGTGTGCAAAACTGTCATCAAGGCAAAGGGTGGCTATTTGAAGAATCTAAAATATATTTGGATTTGTTTAACAATTCTTTGGTTACTACATGATTCCATATTTGTTATTTTTATGTCTTCACTATTATTCTACATGTAGAAAATAGTAAAAATAAAGAAAAACTAGGTGTAGGTGTTCTAAAACTTTTGACTGGTAGTGTATAAATTATCAAAGTTACGATAGATTGCCATAGATTTTCTGTTAACTTCCAAAATTACTGAAGATTCCGGTAACATTGATGAATTACCGGTAACTTTGCAACCCTAGCCAGACCCTGTTGTTACATTATGTCCCAACGATAATGCCTTGCATTTCACCTGGGAAGAAAACTATTCAATTTGCTCAACTTGCCATTGGCTCAACCATTGGCATAACTTACCCCATGGCCATTGGCTCAATTTACCCCAAGTCAAACATTTGGACTATATTAGCCCACACAGCTACAAGGATGCACTTTCATGCTAGGTTTAGGACCTCATATTTAAGCTTATAGAGATCCCAACTGATGTATAGAACTATTTTAAAATTATCTACTTTGGTTTAGATTATGAAACCTCTAACACAATAAATCTGTTTTTAGACTTAACTTGCTTACCACATGATGACCTTTTCCAAATATTTGGTCAAATTATAAATGTTGTGTATGGTTTCTAAAAACAACAGTGGCTTAACATACTCCTTCGGCTCAACTTAACCCACTCTCCCATACTAGTTTTACAATTTATCAACATTTGATGTATTAGAAAGAAAGTTTAAGTCAGTGTTTTACAAGGATTTATATGATAATACCAGCTGGAGAAGAGAGAACATCTTTTTGCATATCTCACCTTAAAGTTTGAAAGCTGTCGCTCTGCTTTTATCCCACATCAGTTATTTTCATGACTCTCAGCTCCTTTGGATACCCACACAGCAGCTTCAGAAGTCATGGTAAAACCCATCAAAACCTTTCTATGGAACAAATGGGAGATCTCCAATCCTCCTCAATGTCTGTTAAACTCTGAAATACAAATATCCAACTCCATTTAGCTTTTAGGCTCAGATTTCCACTGACGGTCTCAGAATATGTCTATAGCTGTTCTCCCAGGTTTCCCCAGCTCTGATCTGTACACCTGGTAATGATCCTGGAGAGCATCAGCCTATTCAAGCTGCAGAATCAACGTAAAATTAACTCTCCTCACCCCTGTCTCTGACGGTGTCTCCTTCTATCCCCTCCCCCCCGCAGATAAGGGATCAAGGTGGTGTCATGCACTCTAATCCCCAAGCTCTATTTAGATGTATCCCAATCTCCTCAAGTTGCTAATGTGAAAGGCTACAGAGCATGCAGAATAAGGGTAGATGGGATCATAACATGTACAGCATTCCCGGCCAACGCAGCTGTTTTGGGGCGGCAGGTACCCTAGTGGTTAGAGCATTGGGCCAGTAACCAAATGGTTGCTGGATCAAATCCCTGAGCTAACAAGGTAAAAATCTGTTGTTTTGCCCCTGAACAAGGCAGTTAACCCACTGTTCCCCGGTAGGTTGTCATTGTAAATAAGAATTTGTTCTTAACTGACTTGCCTAGTTAAATAAAGGTTACATTTATATACAGTATATATATACAGTGCCGTGAAAAAGTACTTGCCCACTTTCTGATTTTCTCTATTTTTGATACTGAATGTTATCAGATCTTCAACCAAACCCTAATATTAGATAAAGGGAATGTGAGTTTACAAATAACAAAAAATTGGATACTTATTTTATTTATTTAATTAACAAAGTTATGCAACATCCAATTCACCTGTGTGAAAAAAGAACTGCCCCCTTATACTCAATAACTGGTTTGCCACCTTTAGCTGCAATGACTGCAACCAAATGCTTCCTGTAGATGTTGATCAGTCTCTCACATCGCTGTGGAGGAATTTTGGCCCACTATTGCATGCAGAACTGCTTTACCTCAGCGACATTAGTGGGTTTTCCAGCATGAACTGTTCGTTTAAAGTCCTGCCACAACATCTGAATTGGGATTAGGTCTGGACTTTGACTAGGCCATTCCAAAACTTCAAATGTGTTGCTTTTTAACCAGACATAATTGTCACACCCTGATCTGGTTCACCGGTCTTGTGATTGTTTCCACCCCCTCCAGGTGTCGCTTATTATCCCCAGTGTAAATATCTCTGTGTTTCCTGTCTCTCTGTGCCAGTTCGTCTTGATTGCCAAGTCAACAAGCATTTTTCCTTGCTCCTATTTTTCCCAGTCTCTGTTTTTTCTAGTCCTCCTGGTTTCGACCCTTGCCTGTCCTGACTCCGAACCCGCCTGCCTGACCACTCTGCCTGTTCTGACTACCTGCCTGCCTATCCCCTTAGATTGTTTTGTACTCAGATCTGGTTTCTGACCCCTGCCTGGCCTGACCTCGAGACTGCCTATTGTCTGGTACTGTTTGGACTCAGACCTGGTTTATGAACTTTCGCCTGTCCCCGACATGCCTTTGCCTACTCCCTTCGTTATAATAAATATCGGAGCTCCACCATCTGCCTCCTGTGTCTCGCCTTTTGCCCTTATAATAATGGGACGCATCTCGTCCAAAAAGTTTACTCAAGTTTTCCAAAAAGCACCTGGATGATCATCAAGACTATTGGAATAATGTATTATGGACAGATGAGTTAAAAGTATAACTTTTTGGACAACATGCTAGCACAGACTGGAATATGTTCCGGGATTGTTCCGATGGCATTGAGGAGTACACCAGGCCAGTCATTGGCTTCATCAATAAGTACATTGATGACGTTGTCCCCACAGTGACCGTACGTACATACCCCAACCAGAAGCCATGGATTACAGGCAACATCCGCAATGAGTTAAAGGCTAGAGCTGCCGCTTTCAAGGAGCGGGACTCTAACCCGGAAGCTTATCTTGTTAGGGAGTGGCAGCTGAGGGGGTCGGTTTTGGAGAGCCTGGCATGCCCAAAGTAAAATGCCTCCCATTCAGGCCCAGAAAATAGGATATGCAGATATTTGGTACCATTGGATAGGAAACACTCTGTGAGTAAAACAGAACGCATATAGCAGGCGAAACCCAGAGGAATTTCTGTCCTGGAAAAAGTGATTTTGACACATTGCTCATTTGGGCACCCCTCCCTCATGAAAATGACCATATAAGGGCATATGAATGCAGTACCCATCGCTTCCTTTAGATGTCAACAGTCTCGAGACAGTGTATTTTTTTCCTTTTGGATGAATTAGACCAGAGAAGAAGAGCAAACCAGGAAGTCACTCTTTCATGTAAACAGAATGGAACGCGCGCTCCCGAGAAGTCACGCAGTGTCTTTTTTACCGTCGTTATCGATCAGTTTATATTCCGGTTGATTTATAATAGTAAATATACGTAAAAGTGTTCCTAAGGATACATTTAAACTATGTTTGATTGTTCTTGGACAAGTTTATAGGTATAAGATGAACGAGTTCGCGTCACGTTTCAATGGACTAGTGGAGGCTGTCGTTTCTGATTATAACGCGCGAACCAAATGGAGGATTTATGGATAAAATACAATACTTTTTCTAACAAAAGAACCATGGATTGTCTTCGTTGGACACTTAGGATGACCTCAGCAGATGTTCTTCAACAGGTAATTGATTTGTTTTTGCTGTGAAATGTGTTATGTGTGTGCCATGATGGCTAATCGATTCATGGCTATGGGAAAGATATGTGAGGTGCTACCCTCAAACAATCAAATGTGCTGCTTTCGCCGTAAAGCCTTTTTGAAATCGGACAACGCTGTGATATTGCCAAGAAACAGAGCTTTTGATGAGTATGGAACACTTGTATATTGGTGGATGTTTAATAATTCAACTTTTGGATTTTGAATTTGGCGCCTTACATTTTACCTGGTAGTGTCGGGAGCAGCCCGCTAGCGCCCCAGTGATCCCTGAGAAGTTATAAGAAATCCCGCTATGCCCTCCAATGAACAATCAAACAGGATATAGGACTAAGATCGAATTGTACTACACTCGGATGTGGCTGGGCTTGCAAACCATTACAGACTACAAAGGGAAGCACAGCTGAGAGCTGCCCAGTGACACGAGCCTACCAGACAAGCTAAACTACTTCTATGCTCACTTCGAGGAAAATAACACTGAAACATGCATGAGAGCACCAGTTCTGGACGACTGTGTGATCACGCTCTCCGCAGCCGATGTGAGTAAGACCTTTAAACAGGTCAACATTCACAAGGTTGCAGGGCCAGATGGATTACCAGGACCTGTACTGCGAGCATACGCTGACCAACTGGCAAGTGTCTTCACTGACATTTTCAACCTCTTCCTGTCTGTAATACCAACATGTTTTAAGTTGACCACTTTAGTCCCTGTGCCCAAGAACACTAAGGTAACCTGCTTAAATGACTACCAACCCGTAGCACTCACATCTGTAGCCATGAAGTGGTTTGAAAGGCTGGTCATGGCTCACATCAACACCATTATCCCTAAAACCCATGATCCACTCCAATTTGCATACCACCCTAACAGATCCACAGATGATGCAATCTCTATTGCACTCCACACTGCCCTTTCCCACCTGGAGAAAAGGAACACCTATGTGAGAATGCTATTCATTGACTACAGCTCAGCGTTCAACACCATAGTGCCCTCAAAGCTCATCAATAAGCTAAGGACCCTGGGGCTAAACACCTCCATCTGCAACTGGATCCTGGACTTCCTGACGGGCCACCCCCAGGTGGCAAGGGTAGGTAACAACACATCAGCCACGTTGATCCTCACTACAGGGGTCCCTCAGGGGTGTGCTCAGTCCCCTCCTCTACTCCCTGTTCACTCATGACTACACGGCCAGGCACGACTCCAGCACCATCATTAAGTTTGCAGATGACACAACAGCCTGTTCTGACTACCTGCCTGCCTATCCCCTTAGATTGTTTTGTACTCGGATCTGGTTTCTGACCCCTGCCTGGCCTGACCTCGAGACTGCCTATTGTCTGGTACTGTTTGGACTCAGACCTGGTTTATGAACTTTCGCCTGTCCCCGACATGCCTTTGCCTACTCCCTTCGTTATAATAAATATCGGAGCTCCACCATCTGCCTCCTGTGTCTCGTCTTTTGCCCTTATAATAATGGAACGCATCTCATCCAAAAAGTTTACTCAAGTTTTCCAAAAACAGCTTCTACCCCCAAGCCATAAGACTCCTGAACAGCTAATCGAATGGCTACCCAGACTATTTGTATTGCCTCCTTCTACGCTGCTACTCTCTGTTATTATCTATGCATAGTCACTTTAATAACTCTAACTCTACCTATATGTACATATTACCTCAATTACCTTGACTAATCATTGCACCCGAACATTGACTCTGTACCGGGTACCCCCTGTATATAGTCTCGCTATTGTTATTTTACTGCTGCTCTTTAATGACTTGTTCCTTCTATTTGTTATTCATATTTTTAAACTGCATTGTTGGTTAGGGGCTTGTAAGTAAGTATTTCACTGTAAGGTCTACATCTGCTGTATTCGGCGCATATGACTAATACAATTTGATTTGATTAGATTTTTTTATTTGATTATGCCTGGCAAAAACCAAACACTGCATTCCACAGTAAGAACATTATACCAATGGTCAAGCATGGTGGTGGTAGTGTGATGGTTTGGGGATGCTTTGCTGCCTCAGGATATGGACGACTTGCCTTAATAGAAGTAACCATTCTACAGGAGAATGTCAGGCCATCAGTCTGAGAGCTGAAGCTGAAGTGCAGCAAGACAATGATCCAAAACACACAATTAAGTCTACATGAAAATTGTTAAAAAGTAACATATTTAAAGCTTTGGAATGTCCAGACCTAATTCAAAATGAGATGTTGTGGCAGGACTTGAAACGAGCAGTTCATGCTTGAAAATCCACAAATGTCGCTGAGTTAAAGCAGTTCTGCATGGAGGAGTTGGACAAAATTCCTCCACCGCGATGTGAGAGACTGATCAACAACTACAGGAAGCGTTTGGTTGGAGTCATTGCAGGTAAAGGTGGCACAAACAGTTATTGAGTGTAAGGGGTAAATTACTTTTCACACAGGGGCATTGGGTGTTGCATAACTTTGTTTATGAAATAAATGAAATAAGCATGTCATTGTTGTGTTATTTGTTCACTCAGGTTCCCTTTATATAATTTTAGGTTTTGGTTGAAGATTCAGTATCAAAAATATGCAAAAGTAGAGAAAATTTGAAAATGACAAATACTTTTTCACCGCACTCTAAGTGCACTGCATAGGGTTTTAGGAAGGTGAAAGACTGTGCATTTTTTTACCCTTTGGCATTGACTGTAGAGAACACCTGTGCTATGCAACCAAAGGGCTTCCTACCGTGCCACACAAGGTTGACCTGTTGATTGCAGTGAGCGACGGTGAGGACCAGACGTTGAGGATCAGACGTCATGTAACACTGTTACTCAATGTTCCCATAGAGAGATTAGCTCGGCCTATTCCCTTCATAGACACAGCACACCACAGATAAAGGGATTACAGTAAATCTAACAACAAGAACAAGTTGCTCAAATGCAGCCCCTCATTTTCAGGTGTACTGAACTTGAGAGAGAGAAATACATGAGAGAAATACAATGGGACTCACACCAGCTGTTCGCAGTCTAGTGATAAGCAGTTAAGTGACATCTATACTGTAACTTCTGGTATACGTTTTATGTGCTAAAGCAATTTTTTGTAGAGGAGCACCTTCACACCTTCCTGTGTGAAGCTCCACTACTTTACGTTGGAAAACAACAAGCTTGATATTCATGGATTTAGCCATTTATTTATTTTACATAAAAGCAACAAGGTTCATAACAGTTCTACTACTTAACCCATCTCAATTTAACCCCTACAAACAGGTACCTGCTACCTAGGGAGCCCTACATGTTATTCAACTCTCTATGAGGGAGAGGATTAACTACGGTTTGTGATCCAAATTAATGAGGTCAATCAATACGGAATAATTGACGTATTGCCTTGGCCTGGGGGGAACAGCGTCTTAATTCCTTGAATGAGTGAGTCTTCCTGGTATCTTACATAAAGGAACAGTTAGCTTCCTTTCTCTCTCTGGGGATGACTGGTGCGGGGGGAGGGGTGGGGGCAGACATCTATCTATTGGATTAAGGGCTTGAATAGACACAGGCTTTGTTTACCTGAGTAGAGGACCCGTGTTAAAACACACATGCCGGTTCCCCATACGTCACCAGCAAGGGCATAAGGTTGGCAGTGTAGACGGCAGACTCCACCAATGACAACACTCTTCTGTAGGAAATGACCATTATTTGATTAAAGGATTACTTGTTCTAAAATAAATGCATGAATTCATGAGAATTGTTGTGATACTCTTAACCCTCATTCTCTGGAAAATTAAACTCAAATAACAAATGCACTTTCAAATATTGTTAGAAGACAATGATTGCTCATATAACTGCCGTCATGAAAATATTGTGATGGAAAATTTTATGTTGGTGATTTTCTATTTTATACATTTCTGTGTTCTATGTTTGTGCTTTTCGAATAACCATTTTCTGTGCTCATGCAACTGACTGACAGACCCTATCAGGGTCTGCAATTTGGCAGTACTCCCAGAACCTTGTTAAGAAAAAGGGATATCTCAGTTTCAAGGTCTCAGCTTAGAGAGAAGAAGCCTTGTGAGGTATTGGTCTGTCACATGCATGACCCAGTCTTGGTCGGTCACATGAATGAAGCAAACGTCAATGGTTAATGAATCATGTAAATATGAGTTGTCTGCAGTATATAAGAGAACTAAACGGGACTTCCCCGTTAGAGCTCCTAACAGACGTTCACTATAGTGCATTAAGTTTGTTGGAACCTCTCCAGCGCGCTGACAATAAAGAAATTATTAATTTAAGATTGACTTCAAGTGTCCCTGTGTAAGAATTTCCACAACAATATCTTAACATTTTCACAAACCAACATGACTGCAGTCAAGCAAACAGCAGGAACATTATACCAAAAGCATACAAAGTCACTACTGTAGATGTTCACTCTTGCATATTCTGTAGAACTCTCAACAGTTGGATACCTCTTCCATTTGTGTGTACTACAGTTAAAGCTACAGAGAGCTCCAAAAGTATTGTGACAATGACACATTTGTTGTTGTTTTGGATTTGAAGTGATACAATGACTATGAGATTATAGTGCAGACTGTCAGCTTTAATTTCATGGTATTTTCAGCACTTTTTGTACATAGCCCCTCCATTTTAAGGGACCAAAAGCATTGGGACAAATTAACTTATATGTGTATTAAAGTAGTAAAAAGTGAAGTATTTAGTCCCATAATCCTAGCACGCAATGACTACTAGCTTGTGACCCATTTTTTTGGAATGCATTTGCTGTTAGTTATGGTTGTGTTTCAAATAATTTTGTAGCCAATAGAATTGAATGGTAAATAATGTATTGTGTCATTTGGAGTCACTTTTATTGTAAATAAGAATATAATATGTTTCTAACACTTCTACGTTAATGTTGATGCTACCACGATTACAGATAATCCTGAATGAATCGTGAATAATGATGAGTGAGAATGTTACAGAAGCACCAATATCATACCCCAAAGACATGCTAACCTTTAACGGTTACAATAACAGGGGAGGTTTAATTTCTTGGGGGGGTATGATATTTATGCCTCTGTAACCTTCTTTTTTTTTATGTTGAGGTAAATACTTGAGCCCTGGGACTGCTGTTGGATCCTCTGTGTTGTACTTTGCACCCTGGCAGCAGAAGAAAGGATAGGATTGATCTGCCCATCAAACTCAGCCATGCATATCTTTACCTAGAGCAGAAAATCAAACCAGATGCACCTTTGCACTATCCTGCCAGTAAAAAACAGAAGTTAATTATTGTGACTTCAAGCTGGCCTACGTACTATATTTATCAGATGACTAAAATAGCAGTTTACTTTACATGGAGCAGATTGGCCTATTACTATCAAACCAAGGAGTCATCAGGCCAGGTAGTCCTGAGGCATGGTCCTAGGGCTCAGGTCCTCCTCCTCCGAGAGAATTAGAGAGAGCAGAGAGAGAATTAGAAATTCACACAGGACACCGGATAAGATAGGCGAAATACTCCAGATATAACAGACTGACCCAAGCCCTACGACACATAAACTATTGCAGCATAAATACTGGAGGCTGAGACAGGAGGGGTCGGGAGACACTGTGGCCCCGTCCGACGATACCCCCGGACAGGGCCAAACAGGCAGGATAAAACCCTACCAACTTTGCCAAAGCACAGCCCCCACACCACTAGAGGGATATCTTCAACCACCAACTTACTATCCTGAGACAAGGCCGAGTATAGCCCATGAAGGTTTCCCCCATGGCACGAACCCAAAGGGGGGCGGCGCCAACCCGAACAGGAAGATCACGTCAGTGACTCAACCCACTCAAGTGGCGCACCCCTTTTAGGAACGGCTTGGAAGAGCACCAGTAAGCCAGTGACTCAGCCCTGTAATAGAGTTTGAGGCAGAGAATCCCAGTGGAGAGAGGGGAACCGGCCAGGCAGAGACAGCAAGGGCGGTTCGTTTCTCCAGTGCCTTTCCGTTCACCTTCACACTCCTGGGCCAGACTACACTCAATCATAGGACCTACTGAAGAGATGAGTCTTCAATAAAGAATTAAAGGTTGAAACAGAGTCTGCGTCTCTCACATGGATAGGCAGACCATTCCATAAAAATGGAGCTCTACAGGAGAAAGCCCTGCCTCCAGCTGTTTGCATAGAAATTCTAGGGACAGTAAGGAGGCCTCTGTCTTGTGACCGTAGCGTACGTCTAGGTATGTACGGCAAAAACAAGTTAGACATTATTCCTTAGCTCTGTACTGCCAGTCTATATACCTCCATTTGTAACTTCAATATTTCTATCTGCCTTTCTCCCTTCTGGTCCCTATTTTTCCTACTCATCTCCTCTATATCGGACTTCTTTCTGTTCTGCTCTGCATCTTTAGCCTCAACTGCACACAAAAAACATAATATAAGGCAAACAGGGGACTCTAAATATATATTTTGTTTTATGTGTGGCATTTTGTTGTAGGTCATTCGGTTTTCAGAGATGGAAAGCTACAGTCCAGTGATTCTCAATGTATCGGAGGCACCATTGACACCAGTGTCTCTTTTATGAGGGAGCCATGCATACACAATTTCATAAAATAAAAATATATATACAATATAAAATAAATAAAATACATCACATTTTGCACAGACAAACATAAATATCCACAAAATACAGTCGACTACTACCCCTGAAGGGCTGCAACACTGGACTTGTTTACGTGCTGTACGTTTTGTTGCTAGGATTACTTTGCCAACTTCACGTTCTTTACTTTTTAATTACCGATTTATATTTACATTTTTTCCCCCTATCTCAACTTTTTTCATTCAACTCTGTCAACCTGGACGCTATATCTGGACTTGGTTCTACAGGACCTCCACCAGCCGAAGCCAAGTAGTAACATTATGCCTTCTAATTGCAGTTGCTGTACTCATAATGTAACGTAAACTCACTCACTACATCGCCTTGGTCCGTACAATTGACCTTCTTTTAGCAACAAAAAACTTCCAGATCAACTGTAATGTCAATACCATTGTAAAGCACAATTTCTCCCCTTTCCAACAAAATCAATGACAAGGCTATCATGATGCCCATCTCTGCATGATTCAAAAAGGCAATGAGCTCCGTCGGGTATTTTAAAAATGGCGGGTGGGGATGCGAAACCTATGCGTGATAGTGAGAAGGAGAGATGTCGTGTAGGTTTTTTTTTTTTTTTTCACTCGATCTGTCCAACTTATCACCTTATCGCCTCTAAAATGTCAATAAAACACTATAAAGAGTTTATTTAATGTGCCATTACATACCTATTTTAGGGTTTGTGTCAAATTTGAGGGTGGTGCTAAAGTGATCTTCAGAAGTAAACAGTGGCTTTTGAGAGTCATGATCGCCTGCAGTGATGACGCAAAAAATGACTAGGTATCCCCCCCTTACCCCAGTCCCAGTCCCTGTCCCTTCCTTTTTTTTAAATGATGAGAGAAGTGCTACACCTGATGGAGAGAGATTGTAAGACAGAAATAGTTGCTTTATGCGTGCTGTACGTTACGGCATGACACACCACGATGTAATGGAGGGTCAGTTTTTTCAACTTTTCTCCAATACTATAGAGCCATTATCATGTCGATCAACGCTTGAATAGAAACGTAGTTCACACCCCAGATTTTGAAGTCAACACAGTCCCATTAGTTTTCTTTGCAGCCTCGTTTGAATGTTGCGGTTGCACACATTTGTACTGAATGGGGTTAGTTTACATTACAGGAGAACGCCTTATGGTGAGGATAGCCGTGCTGCAAGCCCAGCTTCAGACGCAATTGATAGGCAAGGGTAATTTAAGTGTAGGAAAGGATGAAACAGCGTCTTTGCCACCAATAAGTACAGATAGTAGTATAAATCGCCTCGCACAGCCCCTGCAGCCGGACAATTTTCTCATGGCTTCTAGAAGGGAATTCTGTAGGAATGCTCAACCGGTGTCGCTCATTCAGCATACAGAAACTTTCAACCAGTTCTCCCCGTTAAGCAACGAGTCGGAGTCAGAGGCAGAGCCTTCTCTGATCTCTCCTCCACTCGTTACGGGGTCTGAGACGCCGAAGCCTCCCACCATTAGCTCAGACAAATTGAAAACCCTAGTCATTGGCGACTCCATTAAACATAGTATTCATCAAAATAATCATCCAGCGATAATACGTTGTTTACCAGGGGGCAGGGATACAGACATTGAGGCTAATCTGAAGATGATGCTGGCTAAAGCTAAAACCAGCGAGTGTAGAGAGTATAGGGATATTGTTATCCACGTCGGCACCAACGATGTTAGGATGAAACAGTCAGAGCTCACCAAGTGCAACATAACCTCAGCGTGTAAATCAGCTACAAAGATGTGTCGGCATCGAGTAATTGTCTCTGTTTCCCTCCCAGTTAGGGGGAGTTATGAGCTCTACAGCAGTCTCACAACTCAAACGCTAGTTGAAAACTGTTTTCTGCCCCTCCCAAAAGATAGAATGTGTAGATAATTGGCCCTCTTTCTGGGACTTACCCAGAAACAGGACCAAGCCTGGCCTGTTGAGGAGTGACAGACTCCATCCTAGCTGGAGGGGTGCTCTCATCTTATCTATGAACATAGACAGGGCTCTAACTCCTCTAGCTCCACAATGAGATATGGTGCAGGCCAGGCAGCAGGCTGTTAGCCAGCCTGTCAGTTTAGTCACTGGCACAGTCATTGTAGTCAGCTCAGCTATCCCCATTGAGACCGTGTCTGTGCCTCGATCTAGGTTGAGCAAAATTAAACATAGCGGTGTTCGCATTAGCAATCTCACTGGAATAAAGACCTCCTCCATTCCTGTCATTATTGAAAGAGATTGTGATATCTCACATCTCAAAATAGGGCTACTTAATGTTAGATCCCTCACTTCCAAGGCAGTTATAGTCAATTAACTAATCACCGATCATAATCTTGATGTGATTGGCCTGATGAATTTATTGTGTTAAATGAGGCCTCTAATCCTAGTTACACTAGTGAATATATCCCCCCGCATCCCACAAAGGCAGAGGTGTTGCTAACATTTACGATACCAAATTTAAATTTACCCCACAAAAAATAACAGTGTTTTCTTCTTCTCACTGAGTTCCCTGAATTCCTATCGGACCTTGTAGTCATGGCAGATAATATTGAACTTTTTGGTGACTTTAATATTCACATGGAAAAGTCCACAGACGCACTCCAAAAGGCTTTCGGAGCCATCATCGACTCAGTGGGTTTTGTCCAACATGTCTACGGACCTACTCACTGCCACAGTCATACTCTGGACCTAGTTTTGTCCCGTGGAATAAATATTGTGGATCTTAATGTTTTTCCTCATAATCCTGGACTATCGCACCACAATTGTATTGCGTTTGCAATCGCAACAAACAATCTGCTCAGACCCCAACCAAGGATCATCAAAAGCCGTGCTATAAATTCTCAGACAACCCAAAGATTCCTAGATACCCTTCCAGACTCCCTCCACCTACCCAAGGACATCAGAGTACAATAATCGGTTAACCACCTAACTGAGGAACTTAATTTAACCTTGTGTAATACCCTAGACGCAGTCTTACCCCTAAAAACAAAAAACATTTGTCATAAGAAACTAGCTCCCTGGTATACAGAAAATACCTGAGCCCTGAAGCAAGCTTCCAGAAAATTAGAACGGAAATGGTGCTACACCAAATTGGAAGTCCACCGACTAGCTTGGAAAGACAGTACCGTGCAGTATCGAAGAGCCCTCACTGCTGCTCGATCATCCTATTTTTCTGAGGAGAATAAGAACAATCCAAAATGTCTTATTGATACTGCCGCAAAGCTAACTAAATAGCAGCATTCCCCAAGAGAGGATGGCTTTTCCTTCAGCAGTGATAAATTAATGAACTTCATTGACGAAAATATCATGATCATTAGAAAGCAAATTACGGACTCCTCTTTAAATCTGCGTATTTCTCCAAAGCTCAGTTGTCCTGAGTCTGCACAACACTGCCAGGACCTAGGATCAATGAGACACTCAAGATTTTTAATTCTATAACTCTTGACACATTGATGAAAATAGTTATGGCCTCTAAACCTTCAAGCTGCATACTGGACCCTGTTCCAACTAAACTACCGAAAGAGCTGCTTCCTGTGCTTGGCCCTCCTATGTTGAACATAATAAATGGCTCCCTATCCACCGGATGTGTACCAAACTCACTAAAAGTGGCAGTAATAAAGCCTGTCTTGAAAAAGCCTAACCTAAAAAAACTATCGGCCTATATCAAATCTCCCATTCCTCTCAAAAAACTAACAACGTATACAAAGCGCTTCAGTCTGGTTTTAGACCCCATCATAGCACTGAGACTGCACTCGTGAAGGTGGTAAATTACCTTTTAATGGTGTCAGACCAAGGCTCTGCATCTGTCCTCGTGCTCCTAGACCTTAGTGCTGCTTTTGATATCATCGATCACCACATTCTTTTGGCAAGATTGGGACCCAAATTGGTCTAACACGGACAAGTTATGGCCTGGTTTAGATCTTATCTGTCTGAAAAATATATCAGTTTGTCTGTGGATGGTTTGTCCTCTGACAAATCAACTGTAAATTTCGGTGTTCCTCAAGGTTCCGTTTTAGGACCTCTATTGTTTTCACTATATATGTTATTTCTTGGTGATGTCATTTAGAAACATAATGTTAACTTCCACTGCTATGCATACAAACAATACAAACAGAGTAGCTATTCCCTCCGCAAGGCAATCAAACAAGCTAAGCGTCAGTATAGAGACAAAGTAGAGTCGCAATTCAACGGCTCAGACACGAGACGTATGTGGCAGAAAACCAGCCTCGTCGCGGACACCGATGTCTTGCTCCCAGACAAACTAAACAACTTCTTTGCTCACATTGAGGACAATACAGTGCCACTGACACAGCCCGCTACCAAAACCTGCAGCCAACGTGAGTAAACGTGTTAACCCTCGCAAGGCTGCTGGCCCAGACGGCATCCCTAGCCGCGTCCTCAGAGCATGCGCAGACCAGCTGGCTGGTGTGTTTGCGGACATATTCAATCAATCCCTATCCCAGTCTGCTGTTCCCACATGCTTCAAGATGGCCACCATTGTTCCTGTTCCCAAGAAAGCTAAGGTAACTGAGCTAAACGACTATCGCCCCGTAGCACTCACTTCCGTCATCATGAAGTGCTTTGAGAGACTAGTCAAGGATCATATCACCTCAACCCTACCTGATACCCTAGACCCACTCCAATTTGCTTACTGCCCCAATAGGTCCACAGATGACGCAATCGCAATCACACTGCACACTGCCCTAACCCATCTGGACAAGAGGAATACCTGTGTAAGAATGCTGTTCATCGATTACAGCTCAGCGTTTAACACCATAGTACCCTCCAAACT
This sequence comes from Brachymystax lenok tsinlingensis, assembly GCA_030435695.1. Taxonomy (NCBI): domain Eukaryota; kingdom Metazoa; phylum Chordata; class Actinopteri; order Salmoniformes; family Salmonidae; genus Brachymystax; species Brachymystax lenok. The sequence continues at coordinate 27,368,512 of CM059787.1, forward strand.
CGTCATTAAGCTCGAGACCCTGGGTCTTGACACCGCCCTGTGCAACTGGGTCCTGGACTTTCTGACGGGCCGCCCCCAGGCGGTGAGGGTAAGAAACAACACCCCGCTGATCCTCAACACTTGGGCCCCACAAAGGTGCGTTCGCAGCCCTCTCCTGTACTCCCTGTTCACCCATGACTGCGTGGCCATGCACGCCTCCAACTCAATCATCAAGTTTGCAGACGACACTACAGTGGTAGGCCTGAATACCAACAACGACGAGACGGCCTACAGGGAGGAGGTGAGGGCACTCGGAGTGTGGTGTCAGGAAAATAACCTCACACTCAATGTCAACAAAACAAAGGAGATGATCGTGGACTTCAGGAAACCGCAGAGGGAGCATCCCCCTATCCACATCAACAGGACAGTGGTGGAGAAGGTGGGAAGTTTTAAGTTCCTCAGCGTACACATCACGGACAAACTGAAATGGTCCACCCACACAGATAACGTGGTGAAGAAGGCGCAACAGTGCCTCTTCAACCTCAGGGGGCTGAAGAAATTTGGCTAGTCACCAAAAACACTCACAAACTTTTACAGATGCACAATCAAGAGCATCCTGTCGGGCTGTATCATCACCTGGAACGTCAACTGCTCCACTCACAACCGTAAGGCTCTCCAGAGGGTAGTGAGGTCTGCACAACGCATCACTGGGGGAAAATGACCTGCCCTCCAGGACACCTACACCGCCCGATGTCACAGGAAGGCCAAAAAGATCATCAAGGACAACAACCACCCGAGCCACTGCCTGTTCACCCCGCTATCATCCAGAAGGCGAGGTCAGTAAAGGTGCATCAAAGCTGGGACCGAGAGACTGAAAAACAGCTTCTGTTTCAAGGCCATCAGACTATTAAACAGCCACCACTAACACAGAGGCTGCTGCCAACATACAGACTCAATCTCTAGCCGCAAATGAATAATTGGATGTAATAAATGTATCACTAGTCACTTAATAAACAATGCCACTTTATATAATGTTTACATACCCTACATTACTCATATGTATATAGTGTACTCTATACCATCTACTGCATCTTGCCTATGTCGTTCGGCCATCGCTCATCCATATATTTCTATGTACATATTCTTAATCATTCCTTTAGACTTGTGTGTATAACGTAGTTTTTGTGAAATTGTTAGATTACTTGTTAGATATTACTGCACAGTCGGAACTAGAAACAAATCAAAACTGTTTCAAGTTCAGCTTTTTTTACAACTACATAACATTGCAAAAATCTGAATCTTTCTGTCCAAAAATGATGAAGAAAAATGTATCCATGCTTTTGTTACTTTTAGATTAGACTACCGCAATGCTCTACTTTCCTGCTACCTGGATAAAGCACTGAATAAACTTCAGTTAGTGCTAAACACGGCTGCTAGAACCAAAAAAGATGTATCATATTACTCCAGTGCTAGCCTGTTTTTTTATTTATTTATTTATTTTTTCACCTTTATTTAACCAGGCAGGCCAGTTGAGAACAAGTTCTCATTTACAACTGCGACCTGTCCAAGATAAAGCATAACAGTGTGACAAAAACAACAACACAGAGTTACACATAAACAAACCTACAGTCAATAACACAATAGATAAATCTATGTACAGTGTGTGCAAATGTAGAAGATTAGGGAGGTAAGGCAATAAATAGGCCATAGAGGTGAAATAATTTCAATTTAGCATTAACACTGGAGTGATAGATGTGCAGATGATAATGTGCAAGTAGAGATACTGGGGTGCAAAAGAGCAAAAAGATAAATAACAATACGGGGATGAGGTAGTCGGGTGTGTTATTTACAGATTGGCTGTGTACAGGTACAGTGATCGGTAAGCTGCTCTGACGGCTGATGCTTAAAGTTCGAGAGGGAGATATAAGTCTCCAGCTTCAGTGATTTTTTCAATTCGTTCTAGTCATTAGCAGCAGAGAACTGGTGGGGTTGACCAGTGAAATATACCTGCTGGTGTCGTCTGCGTAGAGGTGGATCAGAGAATCACAAGCAGCAAGAGCGACATCATTGACATATACAGAGAAAAGAGTCAGCCCAAGAATTGAATCCTGTGGCACCCCCATAAAGTCTGCCTGAGGTCCGGACAACAGGCCGTCCGATTTGACACACTGAACTCTATCTGAGAAGTAGTTGGTGAAACAGGCGAGGCAGTCATTTGAGAAACCAAGGCTATTGAGTCTGCCGATATGAATGTGGTGATTGACATTGTAGAAAGCCTTGGCCAGGTCGATGAAGACGGCTGCACAGTACTGTTTTTATCGATGGCGGTTATGATATCGTTTAGGACCTTGAGCGTGGCTGAGGTGCACCCATGACCAGCTCGGAAACCAGATTGCATAGTGGAGAAAGTACGGTGGGATTCAAAATGGTTGGTGATCTGTTTGTTAACTTTGCTTTCGAAGATTTTAGAAAGGCAGGGCAGGTCTATAACAGTTTGGGTCTAGAATGTCACCCCCTTTGAAGAGGGTGATGACTGCGGCAGCTTTCCAATCTTTGGGGATCTCAGACGTAACGAAAGAGAGTTTGAACAGGCTGGTAATAGGGATTTCAACAATTTCGGCAGATAATTTTAGAAAGAGAGGGTCCAGATTGTCTAGCCCAGCTGATTTGTAAGGATCCAGATTTTGCAGCTCTTTCAGAACATCAGCTGTCTGGGTTTGGGTGAAGGAGAAGCTGGGGGCTTGGGAAAGTTGCTGCAGGAGGTGCAGAGCTGTTGGCCTGGGTAGGGGTAGCCACGTGGAAAGCATGGCCAGCCATAGAAAAATGCTTATTGAAATGATCGATTATCGTAGATTTATCGGCGGCGACAGTGTTTCCTAACCTCAGTGCAGTGGGCAGCTGGGAGAAGGTGCTTATATTCTCCATGGATTTTTTGGGGGAATTAGTGCTACAGGATGCACATTTCTGTTTGAAAAAGCTAGTCTTAGGTTTCCTAACTGACTGTGTATATTGGTTCCTGACTTCCCTGAAAAGTTGCATATTGCAGGGGCTATTCGATGCTAATGCAGAACGCCACAGGAGGTTTTTGTGCTGGTCAATGGCAGTCAGGTCTGGGGTGAACCAAGGGCTATATCTGTTCTTAGTTCTACATTTTTTGAACGGGGCATGCTTATTTAAGATTGTGAGGGGAGCACTTTTAAAGAGCAGCCAGGCACCCTCTACTGATGGGATGAGTTCCATTTCCTTCCAGGATACCCGGGCCAGGTCGATTAGAAAGGCCTGCTCGCTGAAGTGGTTTAGGGAACGTTTGACAGTGGTGGTTGTTTTACCGCAGACGCATTACGGATGCAGGCAATGAGGCAGTGATCGCTGAGATCCTGGTTGAAGACAGCAGAGGTGTATTTAGAGGGCAAGTTGGTCAGGATGATATCTAAGAGGGTGCCCATGGTTACAACCAATTAGGGTTGTACCTGGTAGGTTCCTGTTAAGGCTAGGGCTGATTTCAAGGTTTTACTGCTAACCTACAAAGCATTACATGGGCTTGCTCCTATCTATCTTTCCAATTTAGTCTTGCCATACATACCTACACGTACCCAATGGTGAAACACATGCTTCAGCGTATCAAGGTGTGTTGAGTATAAATTTAATCAGGGGTGGTTGCACTAAGCTGGGATGCAAACATGCAACACTGCAGCTCTCCATGAGCAGGAATGAGGATCACTATCAGTCACTCAGTGTGTTTCTGCAATATGTGCTTATATTTGATCTGTGAGCGCTTTCCACCTCTCTCCTGCGCTGCTGTCACAATCTCCAGCCCCCTCTGGTGTCTGTCCCACAGCTACAATCTCTGCCACCAGCCTACGAACCTCAGCCTCCAGCTCCTGACCACACCCGGCCACAAGGGGGAAGCAGTGGCAACACATTTTGTTTCTCTGTTTTGTCATGTCAATTTTTAATCCAAACTGTTTAATTATGCAAGAATATAATGGTTTGATTCAGTTAATTTAATCCTTATGCCCTCACCTCTACTGTCCTCTCGCAGTGCTTTTTCAGATCTGACACATTTGCATTTCAGCTTTTAATTATCCTCTGTAAAATAGTGTTTATTACCATTAAATTTTATTCCAACCGTTTCAAAACAGCTTAGAATTATACAATAGGTAAAGTACTGTATCTAATAGAGGAGACTATTCCCTCTGAGCTCACACTGCTGCTTTAGTCCCTTCACCGTTTCATCTCTCTCTGCAGGACATCTTCAGGTGGACTGATGTTACAATACAGTACCAGCAGAGGGAGACACAGACTTTAAATATAGTTTTTAAAATAGCGTTTATCGTTGAGACCTATTTATCATTGAGACCTATTTACCTTTGAGAAGGACAGCTCCAATACAAGTTCATGTTTCATTGGAACTGGACTTTTGTAAAAGTTCAAGTATTAATGTAAAAACCAACATTCCTAGGTCACTTTGTTGGCTATTCACACCAGACCAAAGAGCTATCAATTCAATTCAATTCAATTCAAGGGGCTTTATTGGCATGGGAAACATATTAACATTGCCAAAGCAAGTGAAGTAGATAATAAACAAAAGTGAGATAAACAATAAAAATGAACAGTAAACATTACACTCACAGAAGTTCCAAATGAATAAAGACATTTCAAATGTCATATTATGTATATATACAGTGTTGTAACGACATGCAAATGGTTAAATAAATAAACATAAATATGGGTTGTATTTACAATGGTGTTTGTTCTTCACTGTTTCTTCACTGGTTGTGACCTGTGGCAACAGGTCACAAATCTTGCTGATGTGATGGCACACTGGTATTTCACCCAGGAGTGTTTCAAAATTGGGTTTGTTTTTCGAATTCTTTGTGGGTCTGTGTAATCTGAGGGAAATATCTGTCTCTAATATGGTCATACATTTGGCAGGCGGATAGGAAGTGCAGCTCAGTTTCCACCATTTTGTGGGCAGTGTGCACACAGCCTGTCTTCTCTTGAGAGCCAGGGCTGCCTACGGCGGCCTTTCTCAATAGCAAGGCTATGCTCACTGAGTCTGTACATAGTCAAAGCTTTCCTTAAATTTGGGTGTCACCGTGGTCAGGTATTCTGCCACTGTGTACTCTCTGTTTAGGGCCAAATAGCATTCTAGTTTGCTCTGTTTTTGTTAATTCTTTCCAATGTGTGAAGTAATTATCTTTTTGTTTTCTCATGATTTGGTTGGGTCTAGTTGTGTTGCTGTCATGGGGCTCTGTGGGGTCTGTTTGTGTTTGTGAACAGAGCCCCAGGGGGACTCTTCTCCAGGTTCATCTCTCTGCAAGTGATGGCTTTGTTGCGGAAGGTTTGGGAATCGCTTCCTTTTAAGTGGTTGTAGAATTTAATGGCTCTTTACTGAATGTTGATAATTAGAGGGTATCGGCCTAATTCTGCTCTGCATGCATTATTTGGTGTTTTACGTTGTACACTGAGGATATTTTTGCAGAATTCTGCATGCATAGTCTCAATTTGGTGTTTGTCCCATTTTGTGAATTCTTGGTTGGTGAGCAGACCCCAGACCTCACAACCATAAAGTGCAATGGGTTCTATAACTGATTCAAGTATTTTTAGCCAGATCCTAATTGGTATGTCGAATTTTATGCTCATTTTGATGGCATAGAAGGCCCTTCTTGCCTTGTCTCTCAGATCGTTCACAGCTTTGTGGAAGTTACATGTGGCGCTGATGTTTAGGCCAGGTATGTATCGTTTTTTTGTGTGATCTAGGGCAACGGTGTCTAGATGTAGTTTGTATTTGTGGTCCTGGCAACTGGACCTTTTTTGGAACACCATTATTTTGGTTTTACTGAGATTTACTGTCAGCGCCCAGGTCTGGCAGAATCTGTGCAGAAGATCTAGGTGCTGCTGTAGGCCCTCCTTGGTTGGTGACAGAAGCACCAGATCATCAGCTAACAGACTTCAGATTCTAGAAGGGTGAACCCGGGGGGCTGCAGACTGTTCTAGTGCCCTCGCAAATTCGTTGATATACAGTTGAAGTCGGAAGTTTACATACACTTAGGTTGGAGTCATTAAAACTCGTTTTTCAACCACTCCACAAATTTCTTGTTAACAAACTATAGTTTTGGCAAGTTGGTTAGGACATCTACTTTGTGCATGGCACAAGTAATTTTTCCAACAATTGTTTACAGACAGATTATTTCACTTAGAATTCACTGTATCACAATTCCAGTGGGCCAGAAGTTTACATACACTAAGTTGACAGTGCCTTTAAACAGCTTGGATAATTCCAGAAAATTATGTCATGGCTTTAGAAGCTTCTGATAGGCTAATTGACATCATTTGAGTCAATTGGAGGGGTACCTGTGGATGTATTTCAAGGCCTACCTTGAAACTCAGTGCCTCTTTGCTTGACATCATGGGAAAATCAAAAGAAATCAGCCAAGACCTCAGAAAAGAAATTGTAGACCAGAAGTCTGGTTCGCCATTGGAAGCAATTTCCAAACGGCTGAAGGTACCACATTCATCTGTACAAACAATAGTACGCAACTATAAACACCATGGGACCACGCAACAGTCATACCGCTCAGGAAGAAGACGCGTTCTGTCTCCTAGAAATGAACATACTTTGGTGCGAAAAGTGCAAATCAATCCCGGAACAACAGCAAAGGACCTTGTGAAGATGCTGGAGGGAACAGGTACAAAAGTATCTATATCCACAGTAAAACGAGTCCTATATCGACATCACCTGAAAGGCCGCTCAGCAAGGAAGAAGCCACTGCTCCAAAACCACCATTAAAAAAGCCAGACTACGGTTTGCAACTGCACACGGGGACTAAGATTGTACTTTTTGGGGAAATGTCCCCTGGTCTGATGAAACAAAAATAGAACTGTTGGCCATAATGACCATTGTTATGTTTGGAGGAAAAATTTGAATGCTTGCAAGCCGAAGAACACCATCCCAACCGTGAAGCACAGGGGTGGCAGCATCATGTTGTGGGGGTGCTTTGCTGCAAGAGGGACTGGTGCACTTCACAAAATAACTGGTGGCAAATTGGTCTTCCAAATGGACAATGACCCCAAGCATACTTCCAAAGTTGTGGCAAAATGGCTTAAAGGACAACAAAGTCAAGGTATTGGAGTGGCCACCACAAAGCCCTGACCTGAATCCCATAGAAAAAATGTGGGCAGAACTGAAAAAGCGTGTGCGAGCAAGGAGGCCTACAAACCTGACTCTGTTACACCAGCTCTGTCAGGAGGAATGGGCCAAAATTCACCCAACTTATGGTGGGAAGCTTGTGGAAGGTTTATCCGAAACATTTGACCCAAGTTAAACAATTTAAAGGCAATGCTAACAAATACTAATTGAGTGTATGTAAACTTCTGACCCACTGGGAATGTGATGAAAGAAATAAAAGCTGAAATAAATAATTCTCTCTACTATTATTCAGACATTTCACATTCTTAAAATAAAGTGGTGATCCTAACTGACCTAAGACAGGGAATTTTTACTAGGATTAAATGTCAGGAATTGTGAAACTGAGTTTAAATGTATTTGGCGAAGGTGTATGTAAACCAGACTTCAACTGTATATGTTGAAGATGGTGTGGCTTAAGCTGTATCCCTGTCTCTTTTTTTTGCCTATTGTAACCGCAGACTTGTTGTTTGTGGACGTGGATTTTATAATGTCATATGTTTTTCCCCCAACACCACTTTCCATCAATTTGTATAGCAGACCCTCATGCCAAATTGAGTTGAAGGCTTTTTTAACAAAGCATGAGAAGACTTTGCCTTTGTTTTGGTTTGTTTGTTTGTCAATTAGGGTGTGCAGGTGAATTTGAGGTCTTGTCATACGATAATTTGGTAAAAATTGTTTTCACTGAGGAAATGTACAAGTGTGCTGTTAATGATAATGCTGTGATCTGATAAGGGTGTCAGTGGGCTGACTATGAACGCTCTGAGAGACTCTGGGTTGAGGTCAGTGATAAAGTAGTCTACAGTACTACTGCCAAGAGATGAGCTATAGGTGTACCTACCATAGGAGTCCTCTCAAAGCCTACCATTAACTATGTACATACCCAGCGTGCAACAGAGCTGCAGGAGTTGTGACCCGTTTTTGTTGGTTATGTTGTCATAGTTGTGCCTAGGGTAGCATATGGGGGAGGGAATGCAGTCACCTCCAGGCAGGTGTTTGTCCCCTTTGTGCTGAGGGTGTCAGGTTCTTGTCCGGTTCTGGCATTTAGGTCGCCACAGACTTGTACATGTCCCTGGGCCTGGAAATGATTGATTTCCCCCTCCAGGATGGAGAAGCTGTCTTCATTAAAGTATGGGGATTCTAGTGGGGGGATATAGGTAGCACACAAGAGGACATTTTTCTCTGTTAAGATAATTTCCTTTTGAATTTCTAGCTAAATGTAAAATGTTCCTGTTTTGATGAATTTAATAGAGTGAGTTAGGTCTGCTCTATACCAAATTAGCATACTCCCTGAGTCCCTTCCCTGTTTCACACCTGGTAGTTTTGTGGATGGGACTACCAGCCCTCTGTACCCTAGAGGGCAACCAGTGGGTCCATCTCCTCTATACCATGTTTCTTGTAGAATGACAATATCTGTATTTCCGATTTCTTTGGTGAAGTCCAGGTTCCTGCTCTTTAGGCCAAGGGCAGATGACCTCAGGCCTTGGATATTCCAGGATGAGATAGTGAAGGCTTTTGTGTTCCATAAAGTGTCAAATGTTGTTAGCCGTGTGGTTTGGCCTCAGGCCAGTAAATGTGAGCAGAGCCTGCTGAGCATCTGGTACATGCCATTGGCTTGGGCTAGTGTAAGAGTGGGGCTTGGGCCTGTTTGCCTGATCACGGCCTGGGCGTTTTGGTGACTTCCATGTTGAGGCCCTCTTTGCGGGAGTGGGGGGCATGGGGTGGGCAGGAGGGGCATAGGTCTGATCTGAGGGGGCCTAAATGGGGTGTGGGCATGGTTTACTTGGGAGGGTGTTGGGGTGTGGGTGTGGATGTGGCTGGTGGTGTTGTGGTCTGGATGTAGGTCCTCTCGGCGTGGGTCCTCTATGTGTAGGTCCGGGGGCCTACACATAGGCGGGGTGTCTATTGATTTGTTGCTCCTGTGTGCAACACCTGTGTGAGTGTTGCAAATGCAGGGGCTGCATTTGAAAGCAATGTCCTTTAGCGTCCGGGCGAAGTTGGGCACTGCTGCCTTGTATAGGTGGACCTGGTTATAAAGGCTGTTCAAGTCCTGGGTGGAGTGGTGGGCCAGGTAAACATTTGGTTTTGAGGCACAGTGACGGGAAATACTTGCGTTTACCTGCTGTGTGGTAGCAGGGTGAAAGCATTTTTGTGGTTGCAAGGTGGAGATCACCACTTGTGCTTTGGAGAAAGTAGAAGAAGCTTTTTCAATCACTCCCTTGATTGCTGTGGCCACCCTTTCCTGCTGTACTCTCAGGTCGTTTGTGCCTGTGTATTATTATGTGGTTGGGTGACCCTAGTTGGTCCTCAAACAGCAAGTCTAGGGCGCGCTGGGTGTTTGGACACCAGAGTTTAGACACTGTGTTTGGTAAAAAGTTTTTTTTCTTGTATACTTTTTCTGTTTGAGTCCATAAGGAGTACAATCTGTGTCATGTGTATGTCCTCAGTGGGTGTGGCGGGGTTGTCAGGAGGGCTATCAGGGTGTCTGACAGGGAGGGTGGGATCCCCTGGGCTTGGGGTTCTTCATTTGTCTGTCCCGCTGTGTTGTCGACGTGGTCAGGGTCTGTGGTGGACTGTTCTGCTGTGGTGTCGAGACTTTTGTCGGGTGCTGAGGTGGGCTGTTCTGCTGGCTTCTCTGCGGGGGTGGCCACCTCTCTAATGGGTTGTTCTCTGTCACACACCATCCCCCTCACCCTCTCTTCCAGCAGTCTGATCCTCTCCTCTAGTGCTCTGTTCTTCTCCTGCTCCTGCTCTTTCTCCTGTAGATGTTGTCTCACTACAGTCCAGAGTGCAGATATGTCCTCTCCACCTCTAGCTCCCCAGGTCTGGTTGAGGGAGTGTTGTTGTGCTGAACTGTTGTCTGGGTCTGTGCTGACTGGAGTGTAATCACCTGCTGTTCCAGCTCCACCTGCCTTCCCCCAGCTGGGTGAATTTATCCCTCAGGGGAGAGCTTCTCCTGCTGAGCTATTTCTTTGATTAGGTGAAAGTCCAGCTGAAACTGTTTGCGGTTGCCCTGTACTAATACTATTCCAGACTTTTAGAGATTTATATTAGCAGACTCAGAGTCCTCGTTGTCTAATATCCTGAGTTTCCACCCATCGGTAACAATGTTCCCATTGTCATAATAGTCAGCAAAAAGTATATATTTTTAATTTTATTCTTTACATACAGAGGGTACTGTATTTGAATTACCTCTGATAAGCAGGAGGGTGCTTCTAAGGCCTCTCCATTTGATTGGGGCTCTTCTACCATGGTTGTGCTCAAGGGCTTTGACTCCTCTCGCTTCACACATCAGTGCTAATTGAAGTTGTATCTCTTTTTCCTAGCAAGCTTGGTAGCCTTAGCATTCAGTCCTTATGAAGTAAAATATCAATGTAATGTATTTTTCTTTTGGCTTTTGAAAAAAAAAATAGCTTCAGACTAAGCATTACTCACTCAGTTCCAGGTTGGATGGTGTTTTCAGGTTTCTGTTCGTTTGACAGAGCATTTGCTGTATAGCTTGGGAATAATAATCCTTGGGTGTAGGAAGTGTTCCAGGTAATTCTGTCCAAAATCAGGTTGTAGGTTTGGGGTTTTGATTTGGAGTTAAGGTTATGCTGTTTAGAGTAGCATCTTGTATATGTCCCTGCCAAAAAAATCTAAGTTTGTTTTTAAACATGTTGAAAAATGTGGGAGCTCATCTGCTCATGACCTGTCTCTCTCCCTCTATCACTAAAGATAACAAAATCCTGATGGGTGGCTACTTTAAAATCCATTTAAATGCTACGGATCATAGATTCAAAAGTTTGAAGGTTCAACATAGCCTACTATGACCAGGATATCTTAACAGTTAACATTAGTTAGCTAATGTTAGCTAGCTTAAGTATACTGGCTAGCTAATAGCTAGCTAAGTTAATTGATGAACTAGCTAGGTCCTCCTGCTTCATGTTAAAGTTATTGGTTCCAGAAGAGTGAAATTATCAATAAACTTGTCCAGACTTACTGCTGTAAACTTCATCTCTAGCTTCAAAATGGGGCAGTTCAGAAAAGAGAGAAACAGTATTTTATTCTCCAATATGCTAAACTACCTATCAAGTTTATACATCAGTTTTAAGCAATGGTGGGAACTCTCGTCTGCGCATGCCATGGGGTCAGTGTTGCAGGTGCGTGCAATCAGATGTCCACCAATCGATCGATATCTGTTGACGCTGTGAAATCAAATGGAGCCTAGTCCAATGGCTACAACTCAAAGCATCAGTACTACATCAAATGAATGGAATCAGTACAGTTTAAATGTGAAAGATGTTTATTTATAACATTATAGCTGTACAATACAATAAAGAACCATTACCATTTACAGTTCCCCAGAAGGATCATCTGACACTCATTTGATAGTCCCCGTTTTGTAAGCGGTACATCATAGTAAGCAGAAGAAATATATACTTTTTGATAAAACACACTTGTGTATATATGGAAAAACAACACAATGACCTACTCTTAGACTGGTTGAGAAGCCACAGTCAATCAGCAGAACACAGATGGTGTATTCCCACTTGTTCACCAAATGGTTCCCTTTTGACAATATTCCAATCTGTAAATACTTTTCAGTTGTAAGAACCAATAATTGGGATTATTGTAAACAACATTATCAACAACACCACTAAGTTAAGTATCTGTCCCTTGTGCTGGCATTTAAAGTCACTTGTAGGTAATGTTCTTCAACAATATTAGTAATATGTTAAGACATTTCATACAGCCAGCTCCTGTGAATGACCATAATCCCTTCTTGTCCTTCTATATCCTTTGTTTTCTCAGTTAAGGCATTAGCAGTGTGGCACATCAGTTCAGACCTTGAAGAACAGACCCCTCTACTGACCTCCCCATCCTTCATACCAAACCTCAAAATGTCTGTAGCGGTCATGTTGGGAGAAGGAAAGACAAGAGGTGGGGCAGGCAGGGGAACCCCCCTCATTTTTGGAGGTATAACATTTGGAACCCTACTCTTTGATTTATAGTCACTGAATTCCAATGCCACCTCTGATCTGTGTGCATTAGTATAGTCTCTACATCTCTGAGTTATGATGTAATATTGCCCAGTAGGTCAGGGGTCAGGTACCCCTCTGGTGTAGGTGTGGGAAGGGGCAGCTTGGTTAGGACTGGCTGGGGTGCAGGTGGGGGGCTGGGCTTCAGAAGGAGGCTGTTCTGCCTGTCCACTCCCTCCACCATGGTGTAGACAGAGACAGGGGGCAGTGGGGAGATGGGAGAGGCAGGTGGGATGGAGGACATTTCAGCCTCAAAGTACAGGCTCTGGTACTCCCCAAAGGGCTGTCCCTGCACAAACCTACTATCCTCTGTTCGAGCAGGCTGGCTGCCTATCCCAGTGGGGAGTTTGGCACTCATCTTCCCAGCGTCTAACTCTGTGGTGTAACCTCCCCCGTCAGCATTCACCACCAGCAGCTGAAACTCCTTCCTCGGCTTCCCTTTCTCCTTTCCCTTCTCAGCCTTCTCCTCTGCATCCTTCTCAACCTTGCTCTGCTCCTCAGGCATCATCAGCACTTCGCCAGTGGGTCTCACCTCGCTCACCTGGGTATAGAGGTCCTCCCTGCCAGGGACGGCCCAGAGAGTCTTCCCTGTGGTGGGGGTCTGGACTGGGGAGCTGGCCAGACCAAAGGGCTCCAGGCTGGGGCTGGTGTTGGAGTGGAGGGGATGGAAGGGGAAGGCCTCTTGTTCAGGCAGATCAGGGTCACAGCAGCTGGCCCGGCCAGAGTCGTCATCTCCGAAGCCAATGGTGAGAGGGGGGCAGTCTGAAGAGGGTGAGCGGTCCATCAAGCACTGTGTGTCCAGCTCAGTCAGCCTGTCGTTGGGCTCCTCCATGTCCAGCTCGATGAACTCCACCCAGGGGTCTTCACAGTACAGTTCTGGCCTCAGGTCAGGGTGGCCGCCCAGGATGGAGGTCAGCTCAGCCAACTTACCTTTCTGTGAACAACAACAGATAATACCTCAGAGTTAGTTTAAAGGGGCAACATACATTAATTACAACCTCGCTGGTACTTCATATTGTCTCCCCGCTTTTTAAAAAATTGTGTCAAATTAATACCTTGAAGAGCTCAGGGTCGATTCCTTTGATTTTGGGACCAGGAATTGGAGGCAGGAGGATCATCATCAACCTTGAAGAAAGATAGGGGAATAGTTATTAACAGGCACGCATGTTGCATAACACTTTATATTTAGCTGAAGAGGTTGAACATTATTTTAAGACAGAGTAACAGGTAAAAGTAAATCTCTTACTTCTGTTGCTGGGAATAGATGACCAGTATTAGGATGACTGCTAAACCCAAGGCAGCAAAGACAAGCAGGACAGTAACTGGAAATCTGGACTCTGAGCACACATATATAGAAGGTAATTAATATGATTCAAAACAGAGACATCATATATGTTATAACATGTTACATTTTATATGACAGTATATCAAAACTATACATGTCAGTACCTTTAGTGGGGATGTGTATGACTATGGAGTCGCTGAATTCCCCAAAGTTACGGGATGCCAGTGTCTTGCACCTCACCCTGACCTCATGATCTGTGTTGGTGCGCAGCCCGTACAGCGATCGCTGCATCCCCTTCTCAAGGTCCACCTGGGGGGTGCAGTCAAAACAGAGAGGTTTCACACCAGTAAGTTGGTGAATAGCACCCACACAGCAGGCGAGACAACTTACACCTGCAGGTTTCATCCATATAAGGACCTGAATCAACAAAAGCAGTAGCCTTGGTATGTCACTTTGGTAGATTACCCCCAAGATTAGACTCATGTTCCCTTGCATGGAGGGAGATAACGTGAAAGAGGGAGAATGAGAGGACAGAGTGGGAAAGAGGCTGTCTGTTCTAAATTACAACGTGGGAGAAGGAGGCATAAGACTTTTGATTATTAGGTACCTTTAAAATAATGCAGTAAAACTTGGTAATGTCAAAATTACATGGACAGCAGTCTTAGCAGGTCTGTCCAGATGAAGGTGTATATGAGCACTGAAAACTACATTTAGGAATCTATTAAATCTGTGTCGTTGAAGCGTTACAGATTGCGTGATAGAAATAAAGGTAATTTACGATTTAGCTGACAATATGCACCGTTTACCGCAGTCTCCGCTAACGCAGGAATTAAAACCATGCTGTAATGCTTAACTTCCTCAATATGGATTGAATAGAGCCCTATGTAAAGATTCTGAAATGACACAATGGTGGGATCTGCAACAGTTTGACCAAAAGAGTCAGAGTCCTCATGGAAGGGTAATCAAATCAAAGTTAATTGGTCGCATACACAGATTTGCAGGTCTTCTGGCAGGTGCAGTGAAATGCTTGTGTTACTATATCCATCAGTGCAGTAGAATGTCTCGCAAATGTATCATGCTGAATAGCCACCACTAGTCAGCTAACTGCTAGGGTGTAGACTCACCATCCTCCACCGTGTTGAATTGACCTCACGGTACTGCACCTCGTATTGTAGCGTCATCCAGCCCATCGACACGTCTGCAGAGTGTGGCGGCTCCCAGCTCACCATGATGTCAAAGTGGCTCCCGGTTAGACCCACATTCAGCAGGGTCCAGTTCAGCGCTATTGGAGGTTCTGGTTCCACTGGAAAAAAAAAAGTAGGTTCATCACTTGAAATGCTGAATGGCAAAAAATTCAATATATCTGCACAACTAGGCCATATACTGTATATACAGTCGTGGCCAAAAGTTTTGAGAATGACTTTCTCAAAGTCTGCTGCCTCAGTTTGTATGATGGATATTTGCATATACTCCAGAATGTCATGAAGAGTGATCATATGAATAGCAATTAATTGCAAAGTCCCTCTTTGCCTTGCAAATGAACTGAATCCCCAAAAACATTTCCACTGCATTTCAGCCCTGCCACAAAAGGACCAGATGACATCATGTCAGTGATTCTCTCGTTAACACAGGTGTGAGTGTTGATAAGGACAAGGCTGGAGATCACTCTGTCATGCTGATCGAGTTCGAATAACAGACTGGAAGCTTCAAA
This sequence comes from Brachymystax lenok tsinlingensis, assembly GCA_030435695.1. Taxonomy (NCBI): domain Eukaryota; kingdom Metazoa; phylum Chordata; class Actinopteri; order Salmoniformes; family Salmonidae; genus Brachymystax; species Brachymystax lenok. The sequence continues at coordinate 27,383,697 of CM059787.1, forward strand.
AGGAGGGTGGTGCTTGGAATCATTGTTCTTCCTCTGTCAACCATGGTTACCTGCAAGGAAACACATGCTGTCATCATTGCTTTGCACATAAAGGGCTTCACAGGCAAGGATATTGCTGGCAGTAAGATTGCACCTAAATCAACCATTTATCGGATCATCAAGAACTTCAAGGAGAGCGGTTCAATTGTTGTGAAGAAGGCTTCAGGGCGCCCAAGAAAGTCCAGCAAGCGCCAGGACCGTCTCCTAAAGTTGATTCAGCTGCGAGATCGGGGCACCATCAGTACAGAGCTTGCTCAGGAATGGCAGCAGGCAGGTGTGAGTGCATCTGCACGCACAGTGAGGCGAAGACTTTTGGAGGATGGCCTGGTGTCAAGAAGGGCAGCAAAGAAGCCACTTCTCTCCAGGAAAAACATCAGGGACAGACTGATATTCTGAAAAAGGTACAGGGATTGGACTGCTGAGGACTGGGGTAAAGTCATTCTCTCTGATGAATCCCCTTTCCTATTGTTTGGGGCATCCAGAAAAAAGCTTGTCTGGAGAAGACAAGGTGAGCGCTACCATCAGTCCTGTGTCATGCCAACAATAAAGCATCCTGAGACCATTCATGTGTGGGGTTGCTTCTCAGCCAAGGGAGTGGGCTCACTCACAATTTTGCCTAAGAACACAGCCATGAATAAAGAATGGTACCAACACATCCTCCGATAGCAACTTCTCCCAACCATCCAGGAACAGTTTGGTGACGAACAATGCTTTTTCCAGTATGATGGAGAACCTTGCCATAAGGCAACAGTGATAAGTGGCTCGGGGAACAAAACATAGATATTTTGGGTCCATGTCCAGGAAACTCCTCAGACCCCAATCCCATTGAGACCATGTGGTCAATCCTCAAGAGGCGGGTGGACAAACAAAACCCCACAAATTCTGACAAACTCCAAGCATTGATTATGAAAGAATGGGCTGCCATCAGTCAGGATGTGGCCCAGAAGTTAATTGACAGCATGCCAGGGCAGATTGCAGAGGTCTTGAAAAAGAAGGGTCAACACTGCAAATATTGACTCTTTGCATCAACTTCATGTAATTGTCAATAAAAAGCCTTTGACACTTATGAAATGCTTGTAATTATACTTCAGTATTCCATAGTAACATCTGACAAAAATATCTAAAGACACTGAAGCAGAAAACTTTGTGGAAATTAATGTGTCATTCTCAAAACTTTTGGCCACGACTGTACACATATACTTTACACACACACACACACACACACACACACACAACAAGACCAAAAGTAAGTGGACACCAGCTCGACGAACATCTCATTCCAAAATCATGGGCATTAATATGGATTTGGTCCCCGCTTTGCTGCTATAAAAGCCCACTCTTCTGGGAATGCTTTCTACTAGATGTTGGAACATTGCTGCAAGGACTTGCTTCCACAACAGCATTAGTGAGGTCGGGCGATTAGGCCTGGCTCGCAGTTGGCGTTCCAATTCATCCCAAAGGTGTTTGATGGGGTTGAGGTCAGGGCTCTGTGCATGCCAGTAAAGTTCTTCCACACCGATCTCGACAAACCATTTCTGTATGGACTTCGTGCACACTTTGTGCACAGTGGCATTGTCATGCTGAAACAGGAAAGAGCCTACCCCAAACTGTTTCCACAAATTTGGAAGCAGATAATTGTCTAGAATGTCATTGTATGCTGTAGAGTTAAGATTTCCCTTCACTGGAACTAAGGGGCCTGGCCTGAACCATGAAAAACATCCCAGACCATTATTCCTCCTCCACCAAACTTTACAGTAGGCACTATGCATTCGGGCAGGTAGCGTTCTCCTGGCATCCGCCAAACCCAGATTTGTCTGTTGGACAGCCAGATGGTGAATCGTGATTCATCACTCCAGAGAACGCGTTTCCACTTCTCCAGAGTCCAATGGTGGCGAGCTTTACACCACTCCAGCCGACGCCTGGGATTGCGCATGGTGATCTTAGGCCTTTGTGCAGCTGCTCGGCCATAGAAACCAATTTCACGAAGCTCCCAAAGAACAGTTCTTGTGCTGACGTTGCTTCCAGAGGCAGTTTGGAACTCGGTAGTGAGTGTTGCAACCGAGGACAGACAATTTTTACACACTATGCACTTCAGCGGTCCTATTCTGTGAGCTTGTGTGGCCTACCACATCACGGCTGAGCCGTTGTTGGCCCTAGATGTTCCACTTCACAATAACAGCACAGCACTTACGGTTGACTGGGGCAGCTCTAGCAGGGCAGAAATTTTACGAAGTGACTCGTTGGAAATGCGGCATCCTAGGACGGTGCCACGCTGAAAGTCACAAGTTCTTCAGTAAGGCCAATTTACTGCTAATGTTTGTCTATGGAGATTGCATGGCTGTGTGCTCGATTTCATACACCTGTAAGCAACGGGTGTGTCTGAAATAGCCAAGTCCACTAATTTGAAGGGGTGTCCACAAACTTTTGTATAAATAGTGTATACACACACGGAGTATACAAATTATTAAGAACACCTGCTCTTTCCATGACATAGGAAGCCAGGGGAGTCCAGGTGAAAGCTCTGATCCCTCATGGATGTCACTTGTTAAATCTACTTCAATTAGCGAAGATCAGTAGTGACCAACCTTTACTGAGTCAAGATCACTTTGAGTCAAAATGCAAGCCAAGAACTTAAGAATGGCGCAGGAGGGGATGGCTGCCATTTTACGGGCTCCTAACCAATTGTGCTATTTTGTTCGTTTTTTCGCATTGTTTGTAACCTATGTTGTACATAATGTTGCTGCTACCGTCTCTTATGACCGAAAATAACTTCTGGGCATCAGAACAACGATTACTCACTACAAACTGGACAAAGATTTGTTTCTTTAACGAGTCCGACGCAAAGGATATAGTGCTTTCTTGGGAACGGGCCCAAATCCCCGACATTTGCGTGAAGAAAAGACGGAGAAAATGGTTGGGCTGCCTTCTGAGAATCCGTAGGCGAGTGAGTAAACGTCCACTACCATCCGTTCTATTGGCCAACATGCAATCATTGAAAAACAAAATGGATGATTTACGAGCAAGACTATCCTACCAATGGGACATTAAAAACTGTAATATCTTATGTTTCACAGAGTCATGGCTGAACGACGACACAGGTAATATAGAGCTGGCGACATTTTCCATGCATCGGCAGGACAAAGAAGCTATGTCTGGAAAGACTAGGGGCGGGGGTGTCTGTCTTTTTGTCAATAACAGCTGGTGCGCAATGTCTAATATTAAAGAAGTCTCGAGGTATTGCTAGCCTAAAGTAGAGTACATTATGATAAGCTGTGGACCACACTATCTACCAAGAGAGTTGTCATCTATATTATTCGTAGCCGTCCATTTACCACCGATGCTGGCACTAAGACCGCACTCAACCAGCTCTAAAAGGCCATAAGCAAACAAGAAAATGCTCATCCAGAAGCGGCTCACCTAGTGGCCCCGGGAATTTAATGCAGGCAAATGTTAATCTGTTTTACCTCATTTCTACCAGCATGTCACGTGTGCAACCAGAGAAAAAAATTAAGATAAAAGAAAAATTCTCTAGACCACCTTTACTCTACACAGAGACCTCCATTTGGCAAATCTGACCATAATTCTATCCTCCTGATTCCTGCTTACAAGCAAAAACTAAAGCAGGAAGTAACAGTGACTTGCTCAATACAGAAGTGGTCAGATGTCGCGGATGCTACGCTACAGGACTATTTTGTTAGCCTGGAATACTGGAATATGTTCCGGGACTCATCCAAGGGCATTGAGGAGTATACCACCTCAATCATCGGCTTCATCAATTAGTGCATCGACGACGTTGTCCCCACAGTGACCGTACGTACATATCCCAACCAGAAGCCATGGATTACAGGCAACATCCGCATCAAGCTAAAGGCTAGAGCTGCCACTTTCAAGGAGCGGGACACTAATCCAGACACTTATAAGAACGCCCTCAGACGAACCATCAAACATGCAAAGCGTCAATACAGGATTAAGACTGAATTCTACTACACCCCGGCTCGGACTCTCGTCGGATGTGGCAGTGTTTGAAAACTATTACAGACTACAAAGGGAAACTCAGCCGTGCGCTGCCCAGTGAGCCTACCAGACGAGCTAAATGCATTTTATGCTCACTTCGAGGCAAGCAACACTGAAACATGCATTAGAGCACCAGCTGTTCGGAACGACTGTGTGATAACGCTCTCGGGAGGCGATGTGAGCAAGACCTTTAAACAGGTCAACATTCACAAAGCCGCGGGGCCAGATGGATTACCAGCATGTGTACTCAAAGCATGCACAGACCAACTGGCAAGTGTCTTCACTGACATTTTCAACCTCTCACTGACCGAGTCTGTAATACCTACATGTTTCAAGCAGACCACCATAGTCCCTGTGCCCAAGGAAGCGAGGTAACCTGCCTAAATTACCGCCACGGAACACTCACGTCGGTAGCCATGAAGTGCTTTGAAAGGCTGGTCATGGCTCTCATCAACAGCATCATCCCGGATACCCTAGACCTACTCAATTCGCATACTGCCTCAACAGATCCACAGATGATGCAATCTCAATCGCACTCCACACCGCCCTTTCCCACCTGGACAAAAGGAACACCTATGTGAGAATGCTGTTCAGTGACTACAGCTCAGCGTTCAACACCATAGTGCCCATAAAGCTCATCACTAAGCTAAGGACCCTGGGACTAAACACCTCCCTCTACAACTGGATCCTGGACTTCTTGGCGGGCTACCCCCAGGTGGTAAGGATAGTTAACAACACGTCTGCCACGCCTATCCTCAACACTGGGGCCCCTCAGGGGTATGTGCTTAGTCCCCTCCTGTACTCCCTGTTCACCCACGACTGCTTGGCCCAACACCATCATTACATTTGCTGACGACACAACAGTGGTAGGCCTGATTACCAACAAGGATGAGACAGCCTATAGGGAGGAGGTCAGAGACCTGGCAGTATGGTGTCAGGACAACAACCTCTTCCTCAATGTGAGCAAGACAAAGGAGCTGATCGTGGACTACAGGAAATGGTGGGCCGAACAGGCCCCCATTAACATTGACGGGGCTGTAGTGGAGCGAGTCGAGAGTTTCAAGTTTCTTGGTGTCCACAACACCAACAATCTATCATGGTCCAGACACATCAAGACAGTCGTGAAATGGGCACAACAACACCTTTCCCCCCTCAGGAGCCCCATATCCTGAAAAACATTCTACAGCTGCACCATTGAGAGCATCCTGACTGGTTGCATCACCGCCTGGTATGGCAACTGCTCGGCATCTGACCGCAAGGCACTACAGAGGGTAGTGCGTATGGCCCAGTACATCACTGGGGCCAAGATTCCTGCAATCCAGGACCTATATACTAGGCGGTGTCAGAGGAAAGCCCAAATAATTATCAAAGACTCCTGTCACCCAAGTCATAGACTGTTCTCTCTGCTACTGCATGGCATGAGAGTGCAAAGTTGTCATCAAGGCAAAGGGTTGCTATTTGAAGAATCTTGTAAAATATATTTTGATTTCTTTAACACTTTTTTGGTTACTACATGATTCCATATTTCATAGTGGTGATGTCTCCACTATTATTCTACAATGTAGAAAATAGTAAAAATAAAGAAAAACCCTTGAACGAGTAGATGTTCTAAAACTTTTGACTGGTAGAGTGTGTGTTTGTGTCATATATATATATATATATATTTACACACACTAAGTTGACTGTGCATTTAAACAGCTTGGAAAATTTAAGAAAAGGATGTCATGGCTTTAGTAGCTTCTGATAGGCTAATTGACATAATTTGAGTCAATTGGAGGTGTACCTGTGGATGTATTTCAACGCCTACCTTGAAACCCAGTGCCTCTTTGCTTGACATCATGGGAAAATAAAAAGAAATTAGCCAAGACCTCAAAAAAAAATGTAGACCTCCACAAGTCTGGTTCACCATTGGGAGTAATTTCCAAATGCCTGAAGGTACCATGTTCATCTGTACAAACAATGGTATGCAAGTATAAACACCATGGGACCACGCAGCCGTCATACCGCTCAGGAAGGAGACACGTTCTGTCTCCTAGAGATGAACGTACTTTGGTGCGAAAAGTGCAAATCAATCCCAGAACAACAGCAAAGGACCTTGTGAAGATGCTGGAGGAAACCGGTACAAAATAATCTATATCCACAGTAAAACGAGTCCTATATCGACAAACCTGAAAGGCCGCTCAGCAAGGAAGAAGCCACTGCTCCAAAACCGCCATTACAAAAGCAAGACTACAGTTTGCAACTGCACATGGGGACAAACATCGCACTTTTTGGAGAAATGTCCTCTGGTCTGAAGAAACAAAAATAGAACTGTTTGGCCATAATGACCATCGTTATGTTTGGAGGAAAAAGGGGGAGGCTTGGAAGCCGAAGAACACCATCCCAACCGTGAAGCATCATGTTGTGGGGATGCTTTGCTGCAGGAGGGACTGGTGCACTTCACAAAAAAGATGGCATCATGAGGCAGGAAAATTATGTGGATATATTGATGCAACATCTCAAGACAGTCAGGAAGTTAAAGCTTGGTCGCAAATGGGTCTTCCAAATGGACAATGACCCCAAGCATACTTCCAAAGATGTGGCAAAATGGACAACAAAATCAAGGTATTGGAGTGGCCATCACAAAGCCCTGACCTCAATCCCATAGAAAATATGTGGACAGAACTGAAAAAGTGTGTGCGAGCAAGGAGGCCTACAAACCTGACTCAGTTACACCAGTTCTGTCAGGAGGAATGGGCCAAATTTCACCCCTTATTGTGGGAAGCTTGTGGAAGGCTACCCGAAACGTTTGACCCAAGTTAAACAATTTAAAGCCATGACATCGTTTTCTGGAATTTTCCAAGCTGTTTAAAGGCACAGTCAACTTAGTGTATGTAAACTTCCAACTTTAACTGTATGTGTGTGTGAGATATAATATACACACACATACACACATACATACAGTGCCAGTCAAAAGTTTTAGAACACCTACTCATTCAAGGATTTTTCTTTATTTTGTCTATTTTCTACATTGTAGAATAATAGTGATAGATATATATATACACACTGCTCAAAAAAAAAAAGGGAACACTTAAACAACACAATGTAACTCCAAGTCAATCACACTTCTGTGAAATCAAACTGTCCACTTAGGAAGCAACACTGATTGACAATAAATTTCACATGCTGTTGTGCAAATGGAATAGACAACAGGTGTAAATTATAGGCAATTAGCAAGACACCCCCAATAAAGGAGTGGTTCTGCAGGTGGTGACCACAGACCACTTCTCAGTTCCTATACTTCCTGGCTGATGTTTTGGTCACTTTTGAATGCTGGCGGTGCATTCACTCTAGTGGTAGCATGAGACGGAGTCTACAACCCACACAAGTGGCTCAGGTAGTGCAGCTCATCCAGGATGGCACATCAATGCGAGCTGTGGCAAGAAGGTTTGCTGTGTCTGTCAGCGTAGTGTCCAGAGCATGGAGGCGCTACCAGGAGACAGGCCAGTACATCAGGAGACGTGGAGGAGGCCGTAGGAGGGCAACAACCCAGCAGCAGGACCGCTACCTCCGCCTTTGTCAAAGGAGGAGCAGGAGGAGCACTGCCAGAGCCCTGCAAAATGACCTCCAGCAGGCCACAAATGTGCATGTGTCTGCTCAAACGGTCAGAAACAGACTCCATGAGGGTGGTATGAGGGCCCAACGTCCACAGGTGGGGTTGTGCTTACAGCCCAACACCGTGCAGGGCGTTTGGCATTTGCCAGAGAACACCAAGATTGGCAAATTCGCCACTGGCGCCCTGTGCTCTTCACAGATGAAAGCAGGTTCACACTGAGCACATGTGACAGGCGTGACAGAGTCTGGAGACGCCGTGGAGAACGTTCTGCTGCCTGCAACATCCTCCAGCATGACCGGTTTGGCGGTGGGTCAGTCATGGTGTGGGGTGGCATTTCTTTGGGGGCCGCACAGCCCTCCATGTGCTCGCCAGAGGTAGCCTGACTGCCATTAGGTACCGAGATGAGATCCTCAGACCCCTTGTGAGACCATATGCTGGTGCGGTTGGCCCTGGGTTCCTCTAATGCAAGACAATGCTAGACCTCATGTGGCTGGAGTGTGTCAGCAGTTCCTGCAAGAGGAAGGCATTGATGCTATGGACTGGCCCGCCCGTTCCCCAGACCTGAATCCAATTGAGCACATCTGGGACATCATGTCTCGCTCCATCCACCAACGCCACGTTGCACCACAGACTGTCCAGGAGTTGGCGGATGCTTTAGTCCAGGTCTGGGAGGAGATCCCTCAGGAGACCATCCGCCACCTCATCAGGAGCATGCCCAGGCGTTGTAGGGAGGTCATACAGGCACGTGGAGGCCACACACACTACTGAGCCTCATTTTGACTTGTTTTAAGGACATTACATCAAAGTTGGATCAGCCTGTAGTGTGGTTTTCCACTTTAATTTTGAGTGTGACTCCAAATCCAGACCTCCATGGGTTGATACATTTGATTTCCATTGATAATTTTTGTGTAATTTTGTTGTCAGCACATTCAACTATGTAAAGAAAAAAGTATTGAATAAGATTATTTCATTCATTCAGATCTAGGATGTGTTATTTTAGTGTTCCCTTTATTTTTTTGAGCAGTATATATATATCTATATATTTATATATATATATCTCTATATATATATATATATATATATATAAAAAGGTATTTCAAAATGTCAATCTCCAGTGAATTTTAAATTCAGGCTGTAACAACAAAATGTGGAAAAGGTCAAGGGGTGTGAATACTTTCTGAAAGCACTGTATAGGTAACTATGGTTTAGGAGGTCAGAGGCCAGGCTCACCGATATCTTCCACAGTGAAGATGATCTCGTCATAGAGATTATCCTGATCTCCAGAGCGGAGTTGGACACTGTAGGTCATCCAGACCTTCGTGTAGCTTTCATTGAAGAAGCACTCGTCTATCCTGTCAGCCATGTAGTTAGGACACTCACTCCACTCTTTTGGAGATATGCTGCAGGCATGGGGAGACAACATGGGGGGTTTAATACTGTGCTGATTGCAGGAAAGACTAACATCATGCACCTGACATGTAGGTAAGAGGGATATACTTCTAATAACTACAAATGATTTCACAAGAAAAATGATTTGGCTCTCATCAGTGAACAAAACTCTTCTTTCTCTCACTTCTTGTTATTGATGTAGTAGAACATCCGCAGGTCTCTGGGTTCTGTGAGGTTCTGGAATGTTCCGACATTCCATCTGCAGCGGAACGTGTTCATGTCATGGGAGACACAGCCAGTGATCTGGGGCAGGGCTGAGAGGGAGAGCGTGAGAAAGTGAGAGAGGTGAGCACAAAGTCTATAAGGCTTAACTTAAACATAAATTTTGCGCCCATTTTCAATTATCCTAAAATGACACACACCCAGTCAAGTTGACCTACGCCCGTTGCTGTATATAGAGACCATTTACGGGGCTGAGTTGCTCTTCATGTGGAAGACAAACAGAGCTTAACATAACTCCTCTGAGAGGCATAGCCACAGGGCCGGCAGCTGCGTTTTCCTGGAAGTATCCATAGACCTTTAAATTGTCAGCCAAACTATTCTTCCCACAGGACTTTCGGGGAAATCCTCTCCGTTACCGGTTCACTGAACTACATAGTACAAGATGTGAAACCACTCACAGTAATGGACACTACTGTTCAGATATCTTCTGTTTCTGCAGGAAATGACAGCTGACAATTAAATTGCTAATTAAATTGCTCAATTGGAATGATTTTCTCAGAAGCCAATTACTACTACTACACATGAAACGCTGTAATATTGCTTATCTTGTTACCTTCTGCTCCTTGAAATAATAAAGGAGCCAAGAAATAAGCTGTAGGAATGGTAAATTATCATTCTATCTTGTTTATGACAGGTAAGTGCTGTCCTGGTCTGTCTGTGCTATATTACATGATTATACTAATGTGTCCTCGGGGAAAGGGGAGCTGAAGGTAAACACTTGTCTGTTCACAGCCCTGAGGAGGGACTTAAGTACCATCCCCATAATGACACTGAGAAGAGCTGTCAGTCTGCCACATCAACACCGATGAGTGGGACAGCACAACAGCTGATTGAAGGGCCCTGGCGCCTAGGGAGATGGCAGCTTCAATGGTGCATTGCTCTTCTGAGGAGTGATGCATACCACTGGCTTGGTTAGCAGCTCAACAAGGGGGGGAAGGGGGCACAAAGGTTAAAAATAACCTGTTTACCAGATCCTTTCCTACCAGGAACTTCCTTAGAATTAAGAGGAAAAATCTATCCAACACCTGGCCATGCTCAAGGGTTTCATACTAGGTACATTTCCTGTGACTGATTAGGATTCAGGACTAGTTGTGTGTGTGTGTGTGTGTGTGTGTGTCCGTGCGCGCGCTATGCATAAATTGAGACTACATCCAGTCCCCATTTTGACTTACCCAATATTTTCTGAATGTAAATGTGCACGTGTAAATACATGTGTGTACTTGTGAATGTTCTTGAATGTGTACGTGAGTGAGTGCTGTTTGATTAGTGTTTGCCAAGTTCAGGTTGCTAGTTTTCACAGAAGCAAAAAGGTGCGCAGTAGATATCACTGGTTCCAACAAAACGTTGAAGCTCTAACTTCAAAACACAAGAAAACATACACTTTTGAGTTCCAGTTATTCTAGTATTTCCAGTTGCTGGAAGGTGAAGTCTTTTCCATTACAACCTGTTTACCCTGACATCCCTGCAGCGTAGAGTACATTTAATAGCTTTAATAACGATACAAAACGTACTCCTTTATCTTGTAAATAACTCATCTCTCACATTAGGACTGACATTTCAAAACATTCATCATGACTAATCAAAGGAAAGAGAGCGTTGTGTTTGATCGGCTGCTGTCAAATAGGAGGTACGAAGGGAGGAAATGTCTATTTTAATCAAGGGGCTTCTAAATGCAGATGTACCTTTTTAATGTAATTCCCTGTAGAGTACACATGCAAGGAGTGTTAGAACTGGACAATTTAGAGGCAAATTCACGACTATCTCTCTCCAATGTCACTGACATATCCCATATACACATTCACAACTACAGATAAAAGGGATGGTGCTATTGCCTTAAACAACTCTACAAATGAAAAAACCTTCCGGGTCTGTTTTCTCTCTCCTTCAATCGCTCAAAACCACTTTTTGTTGATAACTCTGCGAAACATGGTTGGGCTGGGCTGTTTTCTTTAGCAGGGAGCTCGTCCTCCACTTTAGGAACATGCAGACTTAACTATGTAATTCTAGCTTCTGCGTTATCTGAGAAAATTGGTGTGTTACTTTCGTCCCTACACACCAGGGGGTATCATCATACTGTAACTGCCTGGCACACAGTTAAACAACTCTGAGGAATAGATCACAGATATACAGTATGAATGATTTAATTACACACTCTGGTTTAAATGTTACATAAATAATTGAATATAGCAGTTATTTGTGAAAACTCTATAATATGTTTTATGATAATGCAATGGCACTGTGTTTAGTGTATTATACAGACTAATACAATCTGTTCGAACATGTTCTTTAAATAAGCATGCACGTATGGGCACATAGTGTTGCACGGGGCACGCTGCACATTGAGTGCTTTCCAGGAACTGGATTCCCAGGAATTCTGAAGGGGGCAGTGTGGGAGCAGTGAGTAGTGCACTGTGGGAAACGGTTTAGATATTCAGAGTTCCCCTTCATTCAAGAGTGTTGAATGAACAAAGTTTGAGTGCAGGAAGTTTTATTCCTAGGTGGTTCAGGCCTTTATGATGAAGTCACACTTTCATAAGGGTTTCTTCATGTTACGTAACATTATACACTTGATATTAGAGCTCTTTAGCGCTGACTGATTGAATAGAGGCTTTCCCTCTACCGTGAGTCTGTTTTGTCTCAGATTTGTATAGGCTTTGGCAGTGTACTTCGACAAAGTTCCTCTGTTTCCAGTAAGTGTTACTTCACTCTGTCAGAATAGCTGAAAGAATTTAAGATCCCAGACAAAAATATAATTGACTTTTTTTTTTCTGAGAATCAGCAGTACTCCAGCCAAAGAGGTTATTATCTGAGATAAATGGATGGGAGGTGCAGGAGGTGGGGACACAGACAGAAAGAAAAGCTTTTTAAGCAAAGGTTTTACCTCCCAGTGCTTTAAAACTGTTCAATTAAAGGAGAATACCTTGGTTGCAGCTACTGCTTTAAAGTGTCCACTTTTAAGTGCCCACATAAGTAAAATATATAACAGATGTCCCTCACTTCACTCAAGCTTTCCTCTACCATAAATGGGAAAATGGCACATTGCACATGTGATTCACTTTCATTTCTTGAACAAAACAGAACAGGTAAATGCTTGCTGTATATTTATTTTAGATGCACATTTATTTTTGGACACTCATGAATTACTCTCTCACGTTAGGACTGAAAAGTCCAAACATTCATCATGACTTTAATCAAAAGGAAAGAGAGGGTTGTCTTTGTACAGCTGCTGGGTAATAGTAGGGACGGAGGTAGGAAATGGCTGTTTTAATGCGGAGGGGGATGAAGCGTGCTCCCCTGACATCCAAGGCAGCTGATTGATGAAGCTTGAACATGTAACTCTAAATAACCCCTGGTATTCATGCTCTTCGGGAGGCCATTTATGAAATACTCCACGTTGCGCAAACATCACGCCAAATGAGGAGAAACATTGAGAGGTTCCAAACATGTCACTTTCTTAACCCATCTAGCGACTAAATGACAGCATAGGTTTCAAGTATCATGCTAGCTAGTCTTGGGTGTTAGCCTGGGAGAAGTTACAGGAGAAAGGGGTGTGATGAAAGTAACATAATGTTAACTGATGAACCTGGAATAAAAAAGAATAAAACGTTTAAGCACAGTTCATATTGCTTTCATAATGTTAGCAAGATATCAAGTGACTGAATGTTTGAAAATTATATGACATTAAAATGATGCCTTAATAAATTGACTTGATGGATCCGCTTCTCACATAAGCTTAGTGGTTAAAAATATATACATATATTTATGATTATGTGGGTCAATTACCTTGTGTCAAGCCATAGAAATGTGATAAGCATGCTGAGTCTGCCATTTGTGAAGAAAATAAAATGTTATCAGTTATTCTATCAAGACCCGAGGAGCGCACATGACAAGGACAGGTGGGGCACACCGGATTGGTAGGGCTATGCATAAATAGTCATTTAAAATGGTGAAACACATCTCTTTCTACATTCCCACTAAAGTGAGATGAGGAAATGATGGTTAATACTGCTATTATATGATTCATTTTAGTCTGATTAATATTGTACGTCAAAATAATGTGATTGCGTAACATTGGGATGTTGACGCATGGTTCATTTTCATACACTTCTAACATTTAACATTCATTATTCAAATCGACACATGAAATGATGTCTGATAGTAAATTTGTTGAAAGAAATGAGCATTACAAATCAGAAACATGGGATAAGACAGATATTGTGCACTTTTCACAAGCTGTCACTTCCATCCCAAGGCTGTGTTACTCTCGCCCCGCAGGCAGTTACAAAAGTAACATTGCAGTAGTTCTGGTCTTGGTCTACTTAATTTAAACTAATTTACCCTAGAGACAAAATTACAGTTGCTTATGGTAGAGGACATATATATACTGTAAGTTGTTTGTCATAAAATATGGTGTCTCTAGCTCTATCGATCTCTAAGTAATTAGGGAAAAAACAAAAAAAGTGTTATTTCATCCCGGTTCTCCCCTCCCCTATGTATAAAATACTACATAGTGTACATACAAGACTGTCCTTACTTCGAATTCTACATGCATAGGAAGTACTTTACTTCTAGGAATCTTATAAATCTGTACTGATCGTCCAGTGAAAGGAAAGCCCCTCTGGTTCATCATTAATCAAAAGGTACCTTGTTCAGAAGTTGGCGGCTCCTGGGATACAACTGCTTGGATGAGGAGAAGGTAGATGAAGAGAATGTGGGAGGTTGCCATGCTGTTCATTCCTAGAAAAACATGAGAAGAGTTAGTCATTTGACTGTGTTAACCCCACTGAACATCACTCTAAAGCTGGCCCGCTGCCATTAAGTAGGGTGTGCTTACAAACCGAAACATACAGTTTAAGTCCAGAGTCTAGTACTGTGATCCCCACCATTTCCTGTGTATTGTATATGTATTCATAGTAGCTTATCTATCCTTCTAGGTCTCAACATATCATACGCTGCATTTGAGCCCATTGTCCCCTGTCTAAATATTATGTTACATTCTTGAAGTTTGAACTCTGAGCTTCCATGAAACAGACTGCTCTCCCATTATACACAGAGTATACAAAGCATTAAGAACACCTGCTCTTTCAATTACATAGACTGACCAGCTGAAAGCTATGATCCCTTATTGATGTCACTTGTTCAATCCACTTCAATCAGTGTAGATGAAGGGGAGGAGACAGGCTAAATAAGGATTTTTAAGATTTGAGACATGGATTGTGTATGTGTGCCATTCAGAGGGTGAATGGGCAAGACAAAATATTTAAGTGCCTTTGAACAGGGTATGGTAGTAGATGCCAGTTTTTTCCACAGTCAACAGTTTCCTGTGTGTATCAAGAATGGTCCACCACCCAAAGGACATCCTTCCAACTTGACAGAACTGTGGGATCCCTGCATCCCTGTCGAACGCTTTCCACACTTTCGAAGTACCAACCAACATCCAATTGGTAAGTACGATCTTGTCTGCAACTCAACTCTAGCAACTCACCAACGGGCTCGGGAGAGGCTAAGGTCGAGTCATGCGTCCTCTGAAACATTCAACTGATGACTGAAGTTAGGAGTTGCTAGAGCACTTTGAGCCAAGAAAACCCCTCCGGCCAAACCGGACGACGCTGACAATTGTGCGCCGCCCTACGAGACTCCCGGCCGGCTGTGACACAGCCTGGGATTGAACCCCAGTCTGTAGTGATGCCTCAGCACTTCGATGCAGTGCGTCAGCCCGCTGCCCCACGCAGGAAGCCACAAGATGGCGCCGACAGAGATGGTCGCATCACTTTGAGTCCTTAACAAAATACTGCATAGTTTCCTTTTTTATGTATTATTTCTTACATTGTTACCCCAGGAAATCTTAAGTCTTATTACGTACAGCTGGAAAGAACTATTGGATATAAGAGTGATGTCAACTTACCAACATGACGACCAGGAATACAACTTTCCTGAAGCGGATCCTCTGTTTGGACCACCACCCAGGACAACGGATCTAATCCAAGAAGCCGACCCAAAACAACGGTGCCGCAGAAGGGGCAGACTGAGCGGCCTCCTGGTCAGGCTCCATAGACGTGCACATCGCCGCTCCCAAGTATATTACTCGCCAATGTCTAGTCTCTTGACAACAAGGTAGATGAAATTCGAGCAAGGGTTGCCTTCCAGAGAGACATCAGAGATTGTAACATACTCTGTTTCACGGAAACATGGCTCTCTTGGGATATGTTGTCGGAATCGGTTCAGCCACCGGGCTTTTTCATGCATCGCGCCGACAGAGATAAACACCTCTCTGGGAAGAGGAAGGGCGGGGGTGTATGCTTTATGATTAACGACTGTAATCAAAACAACATACAGGAACTCAAGGCCCTCTGCTCACCTGACCTAGAATTCCTTACAATCAAATGCCAGCCATATTACCTCCCAAGAGAATTCTCATCAGTTATCATCACAGCTGTGTACATTCCCCCTCAAGCAGACACCACAACGGCCCTCAAGGAACTTCACTGGACTCTATGTAAACTGGAAACCATATATCCTGAGGCTGCATTTATTGTAGCTGGGGATTTTAACAAAGCAAATTTGAGAACAAGGATACCTAATTTCTACCAGCATATTGATTGTAGTACTTGCGGGGGTAATACACTCGATCACTGCCACTAACTTCCGCGATGCATACAAAGCCCTCCCCGCCCTCCCTTCTGCAAATCCGACCACAACGCCATTTTGCTCCTACCGTCTTATAGGCAGAAATTCAAACAGGATGTACCAGTGACTAGAACCATTCAACGCTGGCCTGACCAATCTGAATCCACGCTTCAAGATTGTTTTGATCACGCGGACTGGGATGTGTTCCGGTCAGCCTCAGGGAACAACATCGATCTATACGCTGACTCTGTTAGTGAGTTTATTAGGAAGTGCATTGGAGATGTTGTACCCACTGACTATTAAAACCTACCCTAACCAGAAACCGTGGATGGGTGGCGGCATTCTCGCTAAACTGAAAGCGCGAACCACCGCATTTAACCATGGAAAGAGGTCTGGGAATATGGCTGAATATAAACAGTGTAGTTATTCCCTCCACAAGGCAATTAAACAAGCGAAATGCCAGTACAGGGAAAAGTGGAATCGCAATTCAACGACTCAGACACAAGACGTATGTGGCAGGGTCTACAGGAAATCACGGACTACAAAATGAAAACCAGCCACGTCACGGACACCGACGTCACGCTTTCAGACAAACTAAACACCTTCTTTGCCCGCTTTGAGGATAATACAGTGTCATCGTCACAGCCCGCTAACAAGGACTGCGCCCCCCCACTCCCTCCTTCTCCATGGTCAACGTGAGTAAAACATTTAAACGTGTTAACCCTCGCAAGGCTGCTGGCCCAGAAGGAATCCCTAGCCGCGTCCTCAGAACATGCGCAGACTTGCTGGCTGGTGTGTTTACGGACATTTTCAATCGCTCCCTATCCCAGTCTGCTGTCCCCACATGCTTCAAGACGGCCACTATTGGCGAAGATAACTGAACTAAATGACTACCGCCCCGTAGCACTCACTTCTGTCGTCATGAAGTGCTTTGAGAGACTAGTCAAGGATCATATCCCCCTCTACCTTACCGGCTACCCTAGACCCACTTCAGTTTGCATACCGCGCCAACAGGTCCACAGACGATGCAATCGCCATCACACTGCCCTATCCCATCTGGACAAGAGGAATACCTATGTAAGAATGCTGTTCATTGACTACAGCTCAGCATTCAACACCATAGTACCCTCCAAGCTAATCATCAAGCTGGAGGTCCTGGGTCTCAACCCCGCCCTGTGCAATTGGGTCTTGGACTTTGACGGGCTGCCCCCCAGGTGGAGAGGGTAGGAAACAACATCTCCATTTTGCTGACCCTCAACACTGGGGCCCCACAAGGGTGCGTGCTAGCCCCCTCCTGTACTCCCTGTTCACACCACGACTGCATGGCCATTTACGCCTCCAACTCAATCATCAAGTTTGCAGGCGACACAACAGTAGTGGGCTTGATTACCAACAACGACGAGACAGCCTACAGTGAGGAGGTGAGGGCACTCAGTGTGGTGTCAGGAAAACAAACTCTCACTCAACGTCAACAAAACAAAGGAGAAGATTCTGGACTTCAGGAAACAGCAGAGGGAGCACCCCCCTATCCACATCGAAGGGACAGCAGTGGAGAAGGTGGGAAGTTTTAAGTTCCTCTGCGTACACATCACAGACAAACTGAAATGGTCCACCCACACAGACAGGGTGGTGAAGAAGGCGCAACAGCGCCTCCTCAACCTCAGAAATTTGGCTTGTCACCTAAAACCCTGACAAACTTTTACAGATGCACAATCGAGAGCATCCTGTCGGGCTGTATCACGGCAACTGCACCTCCCTCAACCGTAAGGCTCTCCAGAGGTTTGTGCAGTCTGCACAACGCATCACCGGGGGAAAACTACCTGCCCTCCAGAACACCTACAGCACCCGATGTTACAGGAAGGCCAAAATGTTAATCAAGGACAACAACCACCCGAGCCACTGCCTGTTCACACCGCTACCATCCAGAAGGCGAGGTCAGTACAGGTGCATAAAATCTGGGGCCGAGACACTGAAAAACAGCTTCTATCTCAAGGCCATCAGACTGCTAAACAGCCATCACTAACTCAGAGAGGCTGCTGCCTACATTGAGACCCAATCACTGGCCACATTAATAAATGGATCACTAGTCACTTTAAACCAGGGCTCTCCAACCCTGTTCCTGAAGAGCTACCCTCCTGTAGGTTTTCGCTCCAACCCCAGTTGTAACTAACCTGATTCAGCTTATCAACCAGGTAATTATTAGTATCAGGTGCGCTTGATTAGGGTTAAAGTGAAAACCTACAGGACAGTAGCTCTCCAGGAACAGGGTTGGAGAGCCTTTCTTTAAACAATGCCACTTTAAATAATTCCACTTTAATGTTTACATATCTTACATTACTCATATGTATATACTGTATTTTATACCATCTATTGCACCTTGCCTATGCCGGTCGGCCATTGCTCATCAATATATTTATATGTACATATTCTCATTCACCCCTTTAGATTTGTGTGTATTAGGTAGTTGTTGGGGAATTGGTAGATTACTTGTTAGATATTACTGCATTGTCGGATCTAGAAGCTCAAGCATTTCGCTACACTTGCATTAACATCTGCTAACCATGTGTATGTGACCAATAAAATTTGATTTGATCAACTATAGCTGTGTTTGAATACACATACTAACCGCACTAACCATACTATTTGTGATGTAAATTGAGTGTGTAGTATGCTTATGGGTCATAGTATGGATATAGTATGCCAAAAGTTCCCATATGTCATACTACATTCACCAAAATACAAAGTATACAAGCAGTGGACACTATTTCCGTGCTTTTAGGGCCCATAATGCAATGGCCGTGGCTCCACAACATTTTCTGATTTTAAGAAAATGGCAGAAAATATGCAGCCAAAAACGATGTGAGTGGATACAAATTGCTTTAACTATAAAATTTGATTTTATGACAAATGTTAAGAAAATGTTTAGCAATGTCATGAAGTAATTACTTTTAAAATAAATTAAGTTACACGTTATGTTAATTTGTTAGCTACGCCACTGTCGCCAGCCTTACAAACAGCATAGCATATTATTACAGCAGTTGCTTGTATGTACCGGTAACATTAGTTGGCTACTAATACATCAAACTTGCCAGTATATTAACTATATGCTATTCAACTAACTACCCAACATTTGACTTGATCATTCACGTCATTCTTAGCTTAGCAGTATAGGTGTTGTGCATTCTCAATGGACATTGTTCCTATAATGAAGTCATAAGATGTCTAGCTAGTATTTGTTATGCAAACAAGCTAGCAAGAAGTTGCATAGCAACAGCATAAACTTCCTGTAGACAGGTGAAGCACTCATACACTCAACTGAAAGGATACTGTTTGTTTATAGTATACTAAAATTAACTAGTTGTATATAGTATGTAGTATACAGTATGTTAGTATATTGGTATTGGAACACAGTTTAAATTTAAAACACTTACTCTTCGCTAAGCCCCGCCCCCCTTGGTTACTGTTGTAAACTCATAACATTTTCCCAGAATGCCCAATTCCCCATTCAACCACTGGAGAAATCCCTTCACAATGATCTCAAAAACGGTGTGTCTAATACACAATTAGATTAAACACAACTACCCCTGGCTGATCAAGAAACTCTTGATCTTGTGGTGGACTGTCATTACAATTGCTTCACGGGAACCTGGTCAAAATATGTAACTTTAGTGTACATAGCTAAATGGCATTGAAGTCAATGTCAGGATGCAGTCAACGCAAAACTGTTTTATATCCCTCACTGGCTTTCATGGGATTTAAACATGAACTTGTCGGTGTCGGACTCGACGACAGTTGCTATCCATTGGAGTGCTGCGGTTGGTTGCCCAACATTTCGGCATTTCGGGCTTAGCGAAGGGGCAATTTCACACACATATCTGATGTCACGGACAACGAGTGACTCAATAGTGTGAGCGCTGTCCACAATTCCTGGTTTTCCTGGGGGGTATTGAGTTTGACCGTTCGGTCGCGTTACGAAACATTACAAAGTCAACAGTCCATTGCTGAACATGACATTCTAGATCTGCAGCCAACAACTCTGGGCTGGGTTGTGTCCAGCACTTGTTTGTGAAATCAATCCATCCATCCTGGCCCGATTCAAGTTATTTGCCCCTCTCTATGGAAATTGTAGGCGCTCTTCTTAAACAACAATCGTCTCATTTTTCTTCAATCATTATTGCTGTATGACAACCAAAACATTTCAGTCTTTAAAAAACTGTTGCAGAGTGGAAGATGTTAATCTTAAACGACAAACCGATTTGTATGAGTTTGTTTTCACTGAAAGATGATCTGGGAAAACAGGGTTCACTCGAGGGGGAGAGGATATGGGAGGGGCGTGGGGAAGAAAAGAAGAATGGGGCACTAACGCCACAATAACACAATGGTCTAAATAGCGTACATATTTTAGGTGTGGTGTACTAAGACACTTCTTGTTGTTGTCTTCCTGTTTTTATACTAAGAGTAGGAACTCAATAAGTAATATGTTTTAATATTGTAAATGCCTATCCATAAAAATTAAAAAAATATGTTTTAGTAATTTAGCATTCACTCTTATCCAGAGGGCCTTACAGTAGTGAGTATAGACATTTTTGTACTTCTTCCCATTCTGGTTCCACGTGGGAATCAAACCCACAACCCTGACGTTGAACTACATCATCACACACAAACTTTTATCCTCAACAATTCAGTTTGTTAGAAACCCCTGATACATACTACACACAATTACCTGTTGTGTGAACTAATGGTAAATATAACTCCCTTCATGGTGACCATAAGTAGAAAACTTAAATTTGGATGTGTTTATTTTCTGTATTCATCAACGGACAGTGTGAGCCATTGCATGCTGTACTCTTTGTCCTTAATCTAGAATCCCACAGGAAACAGAATGAGTACACAATAAACCAGTACAAAACGTTAGTAATAACACCAATGACTGTCTTAATTTCTGTTTAACTGTCTGGCAAAGCTCAATGGACAATTACACTAAAGAGGGTGGCAGACCATAACATCTGTTCAAAAGGGGATAAGACCTTTTAGTAGAAAAGTAATTATGTCAATCAGAGTGAATATGGTGATTTAAATGTACACATTCGTATTGTATTGATATTTTAGTATGTTTGAGATGGCATTTAGACAGACTGTTGATATCTTACTTATTCAACAAACATTACATTCTTAGTTTTATATGAGGACAGTCATGCATTTCAGTCTCCATTTGAGGAGTTCAAGGTACTGCATGCAAAGCTGAATCAGAGGGTTACCATTTATCAATGGATATACATGAAGACAGTGTAATAGGGGACTACTGTTGTGGAAATGTCCTGATACTCATTATTTACTTTGGCAGTGTCAACTGTTCTTGTGAGGCCGCCATATGTGCTATTTTATTTCATTTGGTGTAGGCTACAATTATAAATACAAAACGTGACTTGTCATTGCTTCGCCTATTTACTTTTTGCACACATTTTACATGTAGGCCTACAGGATTTAGACTTTGGAATGATAGAATTGACTAATTCATAGGCTAATTACACTGAGAGGTTGTTTTGAAATTGAGCCATTTGGCTTTAAAAGATTAACAGAACGTGCACATATGCAGAAGGGATTGTATATAGACTACCGTGAAGAACAAAATATTATAATCTTAACAGTAGGATAGGCCTAGTAGACCAGGGTTTCCCAAACTCGGTCCTGGGGCCCTCTGGGTGCACGTTTTGGTTTTTGCCCTGTAACTACACAGCTGATTCAAATCATCAAAGCTTGACGATGAGTTGGTTATTTGAAAAAGCTGTGTAGTTCTATGGGGGGGGTTTGAGAAATCCCAGTTAGAAATGAGCAATTGAGAGGCCGGTGTCTACTCACCGTATAAGCAAGTGGTAAATCGCTGCTGGTTTCTTCAAGGCTTGATCAAGCGGAACACTCGTCTCAGCCACGGACTACAATCTGCTAGACCACCACCAAAAACGGTCACGCCTTGGTAGAAAAAACCCCAAAACTCAAAATTTAAACGTTACCATATTCCAAAAATGACATAATTTAGAGAAAGCTATGCGTCTTGCTATCTCGTACACTCTTCCCCTTGATTCAATTCTGTCAATCTGTGGCTGCGCGCTCTGCGTGCGTTACTGCTGCCATTGAGGGGATTCGATTAATCTGGCCCGGTAAGCGTATGTTGCACCGGGTGAAAGTTGATTGCATTCGTTCGTGAGCCAGGTGTCCAGTTCAAAGCATACGGCGAAATCCGTTAAAACAAACGGGATGAGGGTCTAAAACATAAGTGATATAGGCCTAATTAATCACGTGCAGTAATGAGTAGGATTTTGTGTTTTCACATGCACAAGTGAACGTCCCCCAATGAAAACTAGTTTGAAAATTCAAACATAAGAGATGTATGTTTCTGGACGATGCACCATGCTGCCTTGTTGACAACACAACCGAGCTGAGCAGATTAGGCTAGTGTTCGATTTGAGAAGGGGGTGCCTCCCTCACCATTATTTTCCGGTTCAAATCACGAGCCCAGGACCAGATTAAGAAATTTGCAAAAGGCAAACTGCTCACAGATCATTGCACCTGTACATAGCCTATCTATAAATAGCCCATCCAACTACTTCATCCCAATACAGTAATCTATTTTTTATTTTTGCTCCTTTGCACCCCAGTATCTCTACACTCATCTTCTGCACATCTACCACTCCAGTTTTTAATTGCTATATTGTAATTATTTCGCCACTATGGCCTATTTATTGCCTTTACCTCCCTTATCCTACCTCATTTGCACACACTGTATATAGACTTTTTCTACTGTATTATTGACTGTATGTTTGTTTATTCCATGTGTAACTCTGTTGTTGTTTGTGTTTCACTGCTTTGCTTTATCTTGGCCAGAAAAAAAAAAAATATATATATATATATATATATAATAATGGCAGCCATTGCTAGTGTTCCCAATAGTTTAACAGTCAAATTGCCAGGTAAAGAGGTTCCAAAACCCTTCTATGGATTATATGTCTATGGCCACAACAAGCTGTTCTATATTTGGCCCGCATGCTGTCCAAACTGTGGCCCTGTTGACTGTAGGAATACAGTATCTGCTTGAAGTTAATTTATACCACAGCTATGTTTTTTTTCGAAGCTATTGATCATCTGTGGAAAAAGTATGCTATCTGGTGTATTTTGAACATTGTGAGCAGGCTCCTGCGGTTGGTGGTTGCAGTAAAATAATATTATTTTTAATTTAGCTGTATTTTTTTTCTGACTACGGCCCCCTACAAGATCCTGCATTAATCCGATCTATAAACTGGTGCCCCGCGGCTCAGCATAATCGAATCCGCCAATCTGTGGCATCATGAAAGCGCCACCTGCTGGTAAATATTTAACATAACAGGTAAGACCACAAATAATTTCGGAGAAGTTGTTTACGCATTTTTCGCACACAAATTACATACCCTACAGTTCAGTCGTGAATGTAAACCTTTGGCATAATTTACACCCGGTGACAATTGTCCTCAATTATTTTACGGAACCTCCTTTCGAGATTGTGCAAGTTGTTTTTCTTGTTCATCTGTAAGTAGTCTATGACCTCTTCAATGTCAGCTCCCACAGACGCACATGTGGTGGCTATGGGGCGTGTAAGGCCCATCCATTGATTTAGGACCCCATTTCCATTAATTTTTTCCTTGCAGTATGGATTGAAGAGTTCAATGAAGTGGAATACTCACTTTCACTTATTCAACTTTAGGCTATAAGGAGGGAATGAGTCCATATTTTTTAACCCCCAGTCTCACCTACTAGAGTGGGCATAGCCTGCACACTGAAGTGCACTCACAACTGCTGGACAAACATTTATCAGAAAGTGTATACCGTGTGTATTCTGTACATACAACTAATACAACTTGAAATGTATTCCATGTTTTCTATGTTGGTTGGTTGGTTGAGGGATGATGTTATTATAAGTAACATATGGTTTGGACTTTTTTCCCTTCACCAAACAAATCATAGCAGCTGTGGTAAATCTGTCTAGATTACTCAAATACAGTAGATGGAATACATTCTCCTCTCATGCCACTCAGCCCTGGGAGAGGTTCTATTATCTAAAAGATAGGGTCTGAAGATGTATTCCTTCACAGATCTGTCCCACTGTTCAGATTAATTATCTCGCTGGAGAGAGTGTTTGGCATGTGAGCCCCAGACTCAACTCATTCTCTGAAGTCTGCCAAGTGAGACTCCCTAGATGCACATGCTTTCATAAATAGACAGTCTCTCTCTCTCTCTCTCTCACACACACACACACACACACACACACACACACACATATATACAAAGTTTGGAATTGAAAGCTTGAAATACTTCTCAAGATGTGGTCTTCCATGTTGATCCTGTGATTATGTTACCTGGTCTCATGCCTTTTTAGGTTTCCACTTGAATGTGGGGGAAACAGGGATGAGCCCTTTCACCCAGGTGCTTTGAAAGCCTACATTTAAAACTTTAGGTCAATATGGTACTAATAAGCAGTATCACTTTTAATTGGTCAATTCCTCTGTCACTCCAGGGATGCCCCCACCCCTCCTGGCCTGATTGTTGACTGGGCCCAGGGGGAATGACCTGTACTGCAAACCTCCACCACTCAGTTTTCTGAAAAGACTGACAGACAGATTCCAAAATGGCATCCTTCAGAATTCTGTCAAAATCAGAGCAATTTCATAGAAATATATCTTCAGTGAGAAGACAAAAAGGAATACTGTCTATGCAGTATGGCAAGGTATGAACAACATTATAATTTTACCACAACAAATTGTTTTATGTGTATAATAAACCTGAACATTATGTAATATGTTGTTTATTAATCCAGTATATCAAGCTAGTATTGTATTGCTCCATATACAATGGAACGATTGTGTGCTAAATTGTGACTATTGATAATGTTTAGGGGTATGGAGCTGTTAGGAACCTTTTTTTCCTTGTCTCTGAAGTACATACAGTCCATATGGAAAGTATTCGGACCCCTTCCCTTTTTCCACATTTTGTTATCTTACAGCCTTATTCTAAAATGTATTAAATATTTTTTTACCCCTCCTCAATCTACACACAATACCCCATAATGACAAAGTGAAAACAGGTTTTTATTTACATAAGTATTCAGACCCTTAGCTATTGTATGAGACTTGAAATTGAGCTCAGGCGTATCCTGTTTCCATTGATCATCCTTGAGATGTTTCTACAACATGATTGGAGTCCACATGTGGTAAATTCAATTGATTGGACATGATTTGAGTTTTTTCCAGTTAGCGACTGGAACGAGCTGCCACAAACACTCAAACTGGACAGTTATCTCAATTTCTACCATCAAAGACTCAATCATGGACACTCTTACTGACAGTTGTGGCTGCTTTGTGTGATGTATTGTTGTCTCTACCTTCTTGCCCTTTGTGCTGTTGTCTGTGCCCAATAATGTTTGTACCATGTTTTGTGCAGCTACCATGTTGTGTTGCTACCATGTTGTTATGTTGTGTTGCTATCATGCTGTGTTGTCATGTGTTGCTGCCTTGCTATGTTGTTGTCTTAGGTCTCTCTTCATGTTGTGCTGTCTCGTTGTGATGTGTGTTTTCCCAGGCCCCTGTCCCCACAAGAGGCCTTTTGCCTTTTGGTAAGCCTTCATTGTAAATAAGAATGTGTTCTTAACTGACTTGCCTAGTTAAATAAAGGTTAAATAATACAAATAAAACAAAACATTTGGAAAAGCACACACCTGTCTATATAAGGTCCCACAGTTTGAGGTAGAAGGAATAGTCCGTAGAGCTCAGAGACAGGATTGTGTCGAGGCACAGATCTGGGGAAGGGTACCAAAACATGTATGCAGCATTGAAGGTTCCCAAGAACACAGTGGCCTCCATCATTCTTAATGGAAAAGTTTGGAACCACCAATACTCTTCCTAGAGCTGGCTGCCCGGCCAAACTGAGCAATCGGGGAGAAGGGCCTTGGTCAGGGAGGTGATCAAGAATCCGATGGTCACTGAGAGAGCTCCAGAGTTCCTCTTTGGAGATGGGAGAACCTTCCAGAAGGACAACCATTTCTGCAGCACTCCACCAATCAGGCCTTTATGGTAGAGTGGCCAGACAAAAGCCACTCCTCAGTAAAAAGCTCATGACAAGCCGCTTGGAGTTTGCCTAAAAGCACCTATAGGACTCTCAGACCATGAGAAACAAGATTCTCTGGTCTGATGAAACATAGATGGAACTATTTGGCCTGAATGCCAAGCGTCACGTCTGGAGGAAACCTGGCACCATCCCTACGGTGAAGCATGGTGGTGGCAGCATCATGCTGTGTGCATGTTTTCAGCGGCAGGGACTGGGAGACTAGTCAGGAATGAGAGTAATATGAATGGAGCAAAGTACAGAGAGATACAGCCATGCTCCCCATCCAACCTGACAGAGCTTGAGAGGATCTGCAGAGAAGAATGGGAGAAACTCCCCAAATACAGGTGTGCCAAGCTTGTAGCGTCATACCCAAGAAGACTCGAGGCTGTAATCGCTGCCAAATGTGCTTTAACAAAGTACTGAGTAAAGGGTCTGAATACTTATATAAATGGGATATTATATATATATTTTATATACATTTGCAAAATAATCAACCTGTTTTTGCTTTGTCATTATGGTGTATTGTGTGTAGATTGATGAGGGAAAATTTTAGAATAAAGGCTGTAATGTAAAAAGTCAAGGGGTCTGAATACTTTCAGAATGTACTGTATGTGGGAGTGCTATAATACTGTGGATGGGTCACTCAGTTCTTATGGATGAGAACTGTGTGAGTGGAGAGCATTAGAATAAATCAAGTAGGAAACCTACAAGCTTTTCTACAAGTTTTTATTCTAGAATGAATCCTAGTCCATGAAAGCAACCAGGCATAGGGCTACATTAATCACTTTGAATGAACCATTTTTGCCACAACTCTAACATACCTTTTTCCCCTCACAAAATGGCGGCACGAAATAACAACATGCAAATTTGTCTCAATTTCATTGAGGGGGATTGAACTAACTCTATTGATTCACTGGTAAAATCCAGGTTTACTGTGATGTCCTTGTCCAAATTGTCATGTGGTTATTTCAGTGTGTTCCTCACCCTCAGGTGTGCGGCTGTTACTTCTCCACCTCCTGCCCCAGGGATGCCCGTTTCTTTACCGACCCCACAGAGGCAGTGAAAGACATCCCAGATGGCTCCACTCTACTGGTGGGAGGTAGCATACTGTACCTGCTCTCAGGCCTTTTTCATCACATAATTATGCTTTAGTCAAATGTCAAATTCAAACGTTTTGCGTTTCAAACCTCATGCATATCTTCTGCTTCTGGGAAAACAATATATAATATTTGTTTAAGCGGTAATCATTAACATTCCATGTTTGCACTTGTACATTATTTTGGGGTAATGTATAGGATAATTCAGAGTTTAATGAATTCTTGTGAATGTTTTCCAGGGTTTGGATTATGTGGAATACCAGAGAATCTAATTGGGAGTTTATTGAAGACTGGAGTGAAAGGTATCACAGCAGTCAGCAACAACGCTGGGTAATTAGGCTACTACAAAATTAGTGTGTGTGCGAGTGCATTTGAGTATGGTTGTTTTTGTGCATGTGTGGTATGTATCTAAGCAAGATAGAAACGTATTTGTGTTATTCTAATGTGGATAAATCTGTGTGTGTGTGTGTGCAGCGTGGATAATTTTGGTCTTGGTCTGCTGCTGAGGACCAAGCAGATCAAGCGGATGATTTCCTCCTACGTTGGGGAGAATGCAGAGTTTGAGAGACAGTACCTTTCAGGGGAACTGGAGGTGGAGCTAACGCCCCAGGTTAGACTCTAATGACCCTGTGTCACTCTAAAGTCATTTATCCATCTGGTTTGTAATTAAAAAGTATTTGCCTGTGATGCTCGCTATAACAAGTTTGTATCTCGTTATAGCCTACGTGTTAGATCGTGTTATGATTTTCTTATACCATACATCTACTGAAGGGTACCCTGGCAGAGAGGGTACGTGCTGGCGGTGCTGGGATCCCTGCCTTCTTCACGTCTACTGGGTATGGCACACTGATCCAAGAGGGAGGCTCACCCATCAAATACAACACAGACGGCAGTGTGGCCATCGCTAGCAAGAAGAGAGAGGTATGCAAAAACACACACAGATATTCATATTGAACCTTTATTTACCCAGAATAGTGTCGCTGACTTGACATCTTGTTTTCCAAGACAGACCCGGTAATATTAGAGAGATAGAGGTGAACACTATGGGGTCAGCTCAGCTTTTACTCCTGACCCTGACACGTGATGTCATTATCCCACAGGTGAGGGAGTTCAATGGCATCCACTATGTCATGGAGAGAGCCATCACCGGGGACTTTGCTCTGATCAAGGCCTGGAAAGCTGATCGAGCCGGAAACATTGTGTT
The DNA here is from genome assembly GCA_030435695.1 of Brachymystax lenok tsinlingensis. Taxonomy (NCBI): domain Eukaryota; kingdom Metazoa; phylum Chordata; class Actinopteri; order Salmoniformes; family Salmonidae; genus Brachymystax; species Brachymystax lenok. Next base: position 27,412,075 of record CM059787.1, read on the forward strand.
CAGGTGGGATTGGCTGATTTTTCAACAACCTTCATAAGAACTTGTTATAACTCCACAAGAGGTCAGCATTTTCTAGCATGTTGTCGCGCCACTGCTAGTGCTAACGTTCAAAAGTAATTACAACGGACAACAACTGTCACTGCGAATGATTATATAGTTAATACACAGACTCTACTTAGCATGTCAGCATACAATAAACATTTCATGATACTGTCTTTGTCTTTTATAGAAAAACAGCACGGAACTTCAACCAGCCCATGTGTAAAGCAGCTAAAGTCACCGTAGTGGAGGTTAGCATGTCAATGAACCAGTTTCAATGAACAGTTTCTTCAACTATCATGTGTGGCCTAAGAGTTTACTAAACCTTAACCCAGACTTTTAAACCCTAACTGGTCTTGGGTTACCGCTGTCTTAGGTAGAAGAGATTGTAGATGTGGGGACCTTTGCTCCTGAAGATATCCATGTCCCCAGCATCTATGTCGACAGGATCGTGAAGGGGGCGGTCTATGAGAAGAGGATAGAGGTAAGCCTGCCTGTCTGTGTCTGTCAGTCTGTTAATGGCAGGTAGTGTGCGATCAGTTGTTTTCACTGTGCTATTGATTAGCAATAATCCTTGTTCACTGTGCAGAAGAGAACGGTCCAGAAAGGCTCTATGGAGACGCACAAACCCAAGAGGAAGGCAGACCTGCTCCGAGAGAGGATCATCAGGAGGGCAGCACTGGAGTTCCAAGATGGAATGTATGGTATCCTTTACACAGGATCAGGGCCAGAGGGAACAGTGTGGATTGATATTGATACATGTGAGGTATATATAAGGCTGTGGCGGTCACGAAATGTCCTCAGCCGTTGATTGTCAAGCAAATAACTGGTCGGTCTCACGGTAATTGACAGTTAATTAACAAACACATTTAGCATCTCCTGGCTTGCACACATAGCCTACAAGCCACTAATGCAGACCTTTGGAACATCTACATTTGAAAAAAGTATAATAAATCCATTTAATATAGCCTACACCTTCACAATAAATCCATTCTTTATTTTAAACAGGTCTAAAGAAACATAATATGAAGAAAATGTAGTCTATTTCAGAAGAACAGAATACCATACTCTGAGTTGTCTTCATGTTAGTTCCTGATATGGCTATGCCAAATGGCTGTGGGCTACACTAGTTCATTTAGCAGACAAGATTTGCTTAGAATTCTGTGGCATTATTTTATAGTATGAAGAATACAATTGAACAAAGCTGAATTAAAAAGGATATTCTCTCCAAACGATTTCCTGGAAGTGTGCACATGCGGCTATTCTATGTTGAGCGGTTAACAAAGAAATTGGTACTCTATATGCTTAATTTAGAGTTATTAATGTAACTTTAGTTCTCCAAACATTGGGCTATATGTTTATATTTTTAATACATTGGAAGGCTGGCTGCATGATGCGACTCTAATGATGATTTGAAAGAAAGTAGCCTGAAAGGCATGAGCTCTGCTTAGTTTTTTTTGCGCAGGCTATTCACACTTGTCTCTCATTCACAATTTGACAATGCCTTGAATTTCCCGGCGTCATCCCCTTTGTGGTCGTAATGCATCCCCCCCAAAAATCCATGCCTTTTGTGGCCGTTGGCCCGGAATGCTGCGTTGTGCCCTTCTCCCTGAGTGCTGCATGCTCTGAAGCACCTCTAACTCACATGGCTCTCCATCATGTGATCGGGTCTTTCATGCAGGCTACAAGTGAAGACAGATACATCGGGGACGCAACCGCGTGCGTCCTTATCCAATTCCGAGATTCATATTGGAAGAACTGTCCACATTTACTTGTCAGCCAACAAGACGAGAAAGGCCTAACTAACAGCAAAAGCACTAGCCTATGTCAATCAACTATCCCCCATAGTACAAAAGTTGACCTATTCTGTGTGAGAAATAAATATTCCAAACATAGTCTGAAACAGAAAAACTTCTTTTTTTAACGCAATGTGGCTGACCCAACAGATCGGAACATTTTGCTTAAAATGTTGATAGCCTAATAGTTTATTTCTTCACATTATAAGCGCAGCAATGCGCACACGGCAGTAAGCGCAAATGTTCCATTAGCGCGAAAACACCATTATCAAAATCAAATCATATTTATTGGTCACATACACGTGTTTAGCAGATGTTATTGCTGGTGTAGTTAAATTCTTGTACTTCTAGCTCCGATAGTGCAGTAATATCTAACAATTTCACAACATATACCCAAAATACACGTTAATCTAAGTAAAGAAGATTAAGAATATATTCATATGTCAGAGCGGCATTGGACTAAGATACAGTGGCATAGTATAGAATACAGTATATACACAGGAGATGGGTGATGCAATATTTACACACAATTAAAGTGACTTAAGATACCGTAGAATAGTAGAGTACAGTTTATACATATGAGATGAGTAATGCAAGATATGTAGACATTAAAGTGGCTAGTGTTTCATTTCCTTAAAGTGGCCAGTGATTCCTAATCTGTCTGTCTATAGGCAGCAGCCTCTGATGTGCTGGAGATGGCTGTTTAACAGTCAGTGGTGTAGTATAGAATACAATACAGTATATACACATATGAAGTGGGTGATGCAATATGTAAACAATTTTAAAAGTGACTAAAATACCGTAGAATAATGTGGAGTGCAGTTTAAAACATGAGATGAGTAATGCTAGATACAGAAACATTATTCAAGTGGCTGGTGATCCATTTCTAAAAGTGGCCAATGATTCCTAATATCTATGTCTTTAGGCAGCCTCTGATGTGCTAGTGATGGCTGTTTAGCAGTCTGATGGCCTTGAGATAGAAGCTGTTTTTCAGTCTCTCGGTCCCAGCTTTGATGCACCTGTACTGACCTCGCCTTCTGGATGATAGTGGGGTGAACAGGCAATGGCGGTTGATGTCCTTGATGATCTTTTTGGCCTTCCTATGGCATCGGGTGCTGTAGGTGTCCAGAAGGGTGGGAAGTTTGCCCCTGGTAATTTATTGGGCAGACCGCACCACCATCTGGAGAGCTTTGCGGTTGTGGGCGGTGCAGTTGCCTTACCAGGTGGTGATAGAGCCCGACAGGATACTCTCAATTGTGCATCTGTAAAAGTGTGTAAGGGTTTTAGGTGTTAAGCCACATTTCTTTAGCCTCCTGAGTTTGAAGAGGAGCTGTTGCACCTTCTTCACCACACTGTCTGTGTGGGTGGACCATTTCAGTTTGTCAGTGATGTGTACACTTTCCACTTTCTCCACTGCGGTCCCGTCAATGTGGATAGGGGGGTGCTCCCGCTGCTGTTTCCTGAAGTCCACGATCATCTCCTTAGTTTTGTTGACGTTGAGTGAGAGGTTACTGCATATGCGATTAGTATAATAAAAGCATTTATATGCATAAAAGTACATTTTTATGGTGAAAATTCTTCCCCAAACTTGAAACTCACGCAAGCCAGTTAGACTCTACATCCCTAGTAAACATATTAATTCTGCTTAAAATTAAGAAGTTATTTGGCCACTTTAGTTGTGATACAAACCTTATCAAAATGAGGCTACATGAGAAATGTGCGTATATGAATCGAAAAAGTTGAAAAAAATAAATTATTGGTTCTTGCCTTATGCTGGGCATCATTCACAAATGATGATCCTCCTCTTTTTCATAGAGGCCATCATTGTTTTCTCATGCAATGTCAAGAGGTGGGTGTAGCTGGTGTAATGAGTCAGGCGCAGGAGAGCAGAGATGAGTGGACTAAGCACTTTACTAGACAATGTCAAAATACAGAACGCAAACACGTCATAAAACAAATGCCCAAAAACCCAAGTAAGGCAGCACAAAGTACAAATTACCCGCACAATGCCGGCTGCCATAAAGCACGGGTGAAAACATACAACCCGGCGGACCAGCATGCCAAAACAAACAATTCCCCACACAGACATGGGGGAAACAGAGGGTTAAATACACAACAGTAATGAGGGCAAGTTAAAACCAGGTGTGATGGAAAACAAGACAAAACAAATGGAAAATGAAAAGTGGATCGGCGATGGCTAGAAGACCGGTGACCTCGACCGCCCGAACAAGGAGAGGAACCGATTTCGGCGGAAGTCGTGACACAAAATTGCATAGCCTATAGAAATGTTGCGCAACATGAGCTCACATGAAGTGTTTGATTAGATTTTCGATTACATTTGCATTAAAGTCAGAGTGATTAGAGGGACAATAGAGTTCGGAGTACCAGGCAGTTAGCAAGTTTGGTAGGCTACTAATGACCATCAGCAGCATCAGAGCTTGGAGAAGCCTAATTACCGTGACTAAACGTGGAATTTGACTGCCGGTGTGGCGGTAATACGGTCACCAAACAGCCCGAGGTATATACAATATGTAGGGGTGGTGGATGTGATTGGTTATTAATAGGTCCCTTAACTACAGCCTCTTCAGCAAACCTTGGTATTGGGATCCCCATGCTGGCCAGCAACTTCATCAGCTCTGACATCACTGTGCACCTACAGAGTGAGAATGGACTTCTGGGCCTGGTGAGCCATATTCAACTGTTAGATTTACAGATACAAATAGAAAGTGCATTCAGGAAAGCGGCACCCTCTCTTTGACGTAGCCAGTGTGTGTCATTGTGTTTTTTGTCTATGCATTATAAAAAGGGTCCTTATCCCACCGAAAGTGAGGTAGACCCAGACCTTATCAATGCAGGTGCGTACAGCAAGCCCATACGTCAACACTACACCTATAAAGTTGTAGAAAGGCTTTGGTTGGACATGCTATCCTCAAATCAAAGCTTTCTTGGAACATCTTTCCTGGCAATTACCCTCCTACCCTCTGACCCAGTCTGTTCATGTTATTTAGGTAAAGAGGTTGTAACTGTGGTTCCTGGAGCCGCGTTTTTCTCCAGCGATGAATCATTTGCTATGATCAGGGGGTGAGTGCTCAAACCACCTACTGTACTCCCCGATCTTTATCTCCGCTAACCTTAGTATTACTTTTTCATTTGGAGTAGCTGAAGGTAACATGAACCACCTCTCTACTTTCAGTGGCCACATTGACCTGACCATGTTGGGGGCCATGCAGGTGTCTAAGTATGGGGACCTGGCCAACTGGATGATCCCGGTATGATCATGTCTCTTTCACCCTGGCCGATCGTAGGCATAAGTGTATATAATGAGTGTTTCAACATGTGTATGCTCTCTTCATTGACTTCCACAGGGAAAGATGGTGAAAGGAATGGGAGGGGCTATGGACCTAGTGGCAAGTACAGGAACCAAAGTGGTGGTGACCATGGAGCATTCTGCTAAGGTACACACTGACACTACCTCTGGTACTTCATACATATGGTTTTAGACCTTACAACTGTACCTAATACACTATAGGAGTGTACCCTATACTTAATAACCCTATAGTAAACCTTTTCTCCTTACAAACTTAAGGGGGGACAAACACAAAATCCTGGAGAGTTGTACTCTCCCACTGACAGGGAAGCAGTGTGTGGATAGGATCATCACTGAAAAGGTGAGCTTTTTAAATAAAGTTATGCTTGTCAGCTGCAGGCAGTGTCAATCTCCTCTCCCTGTATGCACAGTCGCTCACTTTCCCCCCTCCCTCCCCCCCCATCGCCCAGGCAGTTTTTGATGTAGACAAGGCCAGCGGCCTCACTCTCATAGAGATCTGGACAGGGCTGACTCCTGATGACATCAGAGCGTGCACTGGCACAGACTTTGCTGTGAGTTTGACAAACCCATCATATCTCGACAGATGAATCGTGGGATAACTACTGACTCATTAAATAAACACTGAATGTTTCTGTGCTTCCATTATAATGAATGACTCAACTTTGATCACTGTTTGTGTTTCTTGATAGGTGTCCCCAAATCTAAGACCAATGCAGCAGATCTGAACCCAGTGACTCCAAACCTTTCTGCAGTGCACAGAATCCTTATTTTACCATGCCACATGACCATAGTGCTACAAATGCATGTGCACAACACAACTCTGGGAGAGAGGTATAAATAGACCTGCGGACTTAGGTATTGACAGTCAGTCGGTCACAACGTGCCTGTGACTTACAATAGAATCAGCTTGCTGAAGTCTAGGCCTACAATGCAATGACTGGTCATTCAAAGCTGTATGTGGTATTATCCATGGCAAATAGTTATGCCATTTTGTTCGAGTGATTCTATAAATTTATGAAACTCAAGTGCAATTTTTTTTTGTTGTTTGGTTCAGGATGGGATGATACATCCCTGTACCATCTGCTGCTGTATTGTCTGCATGATATCATACATTATATACACTTGAGAGCAACTGGGGTAGTCAAACTCATACAATGTGGCTCTCCTAACTTGGGTAAATTCAGCATTGTGACCTTTGCACTAATGGTGCAGAGCAGAGAGGCTCTACCAGGAAAACATTTGTTACGCAACCTCTTCCCTACTCAGAAACAAAGTCCCAATGCTGTTTGAACAAAACCACTTAAATTTCTTGATTGTACATGCAGTGTTACGCAATACCATCATGAAAACAATGACACCACCTAAAACTAAGGACTAAGGTGGACTAAGTTAAGTTCAGGCCTGTTGCTACCACCATCGGTCAGAATGCAATGAGGAGAATGGCTAATTGAGAATACAATTTAATTTCACACACAGCAAAGGCAAACCGAGGCGCGGGGGGGGATTTGCTCCTGGATTCTGTTGGATTGTAAGGCCGGTAGGTAGGGTGTGATGGTCTAGGAGGGAGACAGTGAAAATACATATCAGGGGCAAATCAACATAAAAGTGTATGAACCAACAAGTAGTTCCAGGTGAATAAACAGGAAGGAAATATGTAATTAACTCAGTCAACTATCCTTTTGGGGGCTCCAAGCGAGATTTGGTTGCCCCCTTGCAGCAAAACATTTGTTTTAGTGGCCCCCCTCTTAAAAGTGGGGATAGTGTGTTTTAAATTCATTTCCTGCAATTCTACACCTTCTTGCCATGGGCCAGAGAAAACGTTGCAATTTTATAAAAAACGTAATGCTTTTTCTAGACCAAAGTCAAAGTCACCATTATTAGTCAGTTGTACAACCAAATGCCTTCAACCGAAATGTGTCTTCCGCATTTAACCCAACCCCTCTGAATCAGAGAGGTGCGGGGGGCTGCCTTAATTGACATCCATGTCTTCGGCGCCCGGGGAACAGCGGGTTAACTGCCTTGTTCAGGGGCAGAACGACAGATTTTTTTCCTTGTCAGCTCGGGGATTCGAACTTGCAACCCTCCGGTTACAAGTCCAAAGCTCTAACCACTAGGCTACCTGCCGACATCATTTATGCCATGTTAATAGAATGCACTGCTGATGCACAACCAAATTGCGAAGTTGCACCTGGAGAATTCTACTATTCTTACTCTCAATAGTAAGTTGAGACCCGACTAGCTGTCACGTCCAGGCCTGAGAAGACAGGCTGGAGTGTTTAGTTTTGTTTTGGTGTAGGGTTTTTTCTGTTCTAGGTTATATATTTCTATGTTGGGGTAATGGTTCCCAATTAGAAGCAGCTGAGTGTCGTTACCTCTAATTGGGAACCATACAGTGGGGAAAAAAAGTATTTAGTCAGCCACCAATTGTGCAAGTTCTCTCACTTAAAAAGATGAGAGAGGCCTGTAAGTTTCATCATAGGTACACTTCAACTATGACAGACAAAATGAGGAAAAAAATCCAGAAAATCACATTGTAGGATTTTTATGAATTTATTTGCAAATTATGGTGGAAAATAAGTATTTGGTCAATAACAAAAGTTTATCTCAATACTTTGTTATATACCCTTTGTTGGCAATGACAGAGGTCAAATGTTTTCTATAAGTCTTCGCAAGGTTTTCACACACTGTTGCTAGTATTTTGGCCCATTCCTCCATGCAGATCTCCTCTAGAGCAGTGATGTTTTGGGGCTGTCGCTGGGCAACACGGACTTTCAACTCCCTCCAAAGATTTTCTATGGGGTTGAGATCTGGAGACTGGCTAGGCCACTCCAGGACCTTGAAATGCTTCTTACTGAAGCCACTCCTTCGTTGCCGAGGCGGTGTGTTTGGGATCATTGTCATGCTGAAAGACCCAGCCACGTTTCATCTTCAATGCCCTTGCTGATGGAAGGAGGTTTTCACTCAAAATCTCACGATACATGGCCCCATTCATTCTTTCCTTTACACGGATCAGTCGTCCTGGTCCCTTTGCAGAAAAACAGCCCCAAAGCATGATGTTTCCACCCCCATGCTTCACAGTAGGTATGGTGTTCTTTGGATGCAACTCAGCATTCTTTGTCCTCCAAACACGACGAGTTGAGTTTTTACAAAAAGTTATATTTTGGTTTCATCTGACATTCTCCCAATCCTCATCTGGATCATCCAAATGCTCTCTAGCAAACTTCAGACGGGCCTGAACATGTACTGGCTTAAGCAGGGGGACACGTCTGGCACTGCAGGATTTGAGTCCTGGCGTGAGTGTGTTACTGATGGTAGGCTTTGTTACTTTGGTCCCAGCTCTCTGCAGGTCATTCACTAGGTCCCCGTGTGGTTCTGGGATTTTTGCTCACCGTTCTTGTGATCATTTTGACCCCACGGGGTGAGATCTTGCGTGGAGCCCCAGATCGAGGAAGATTATCAGTGGTCTTGTATGTCTTCCATTTCCTAATAATTGCTCCCTCAGTTGATTTCTTCAAACCAAGCTGCTTACCTATTGCAGATTCAGTCTTCCCAACCTGGTGCAGGTCTACAATTTTGTTTCTGGTGTCCTTTGACAGCTCTTTGGTCTTAGCCATAGTGGAGTTTGGAGTGTGACTGTTTGAGGTTGTGGACAGGTGTCTTTATACTGATAACAAGTTCAAACAGGTGCCATTAATACAGGTAACGAGTGGAGGACAGAGGAGCCTCTTAAAGAAGAAGTTACAGGTCTGTGAGAGCCAGAAATCTTGCTTGTTTGTATGTGACCAAATACTTATTTTCCACCATAATTTGCAAATAAATTCATAAAAAATCCTACAATGTGATTTTCTGGATTTTTTTCCCTCATTTTGTCTGTCATAGTTGAAGTGTACCTATGATGAAAATTACAGGCCTCTCTCATCTTTTTAAGTGAGAGAACTTGCACAATTGGTGGCTGACTAAATACTTTTTTCCCCCACTGTATATATGTTTGTAGTTTTCATGAGGGGTTTGTGGGTTATTGTTTGAGCATAGCTTTGTTAGTTCACGTCTATGTTATATGTTACGATCTTCGTTCGTTTTGGTTTTTTTTGCCAGTTACGTTAATAATAAAGAATGTATACTGGATACCTCGCTGCACCTTGGTCTGTCCCTCACGGAGATCGTGACAGAATAACCCACCATAAGAAGACCAAGCAGCGAGAGACCTGGTAGTTCAGGACTTGGGAGGAGGAATTGCTTAGAGACGGACCCTGGGCTCAGCCTGGAGAATATCGCCGTCCAAGAGAGGAGCTGGAAGCAGCGATAGCGGAGCGGCGATATTAGGAGGATCTATATGGAGTATGGAACCCGGAGAAGGAAAAGTTTGTTGGAACTCGCCTGGCTAGGAAGCCCGAAAGGCAGCCCCAAAACTTTTGGGGGGGGGGCACACGGGGAGTTTGGCCGGTTCAGGAGGGACTCCTGAGCCAACTCCTCGTGCTCTTTGGAGGGAGCGTCGCACTGGTAAGACACCGTGCTATGCATTTTTGCGCACGGTGTCTCCAGTGCGCGTTCACAGCCCGGTGCGAGAGATTCCAGCGCCACTCATCTGTCAGTGAGTGGGGATGACCTGGCTCTGCGCGCCAGGTCTCCAGTGTGCCTGTTGGGACCGAAATATCCTGCGACGGTGTCTCCTGTTCACGCGCACAGCCCGGTGCACGACATTCCAGCTCCCCTCATCGGTGAAGCCAGGATGAGTGAACAACCTGGGAGAGGGGTGTCGGCTATACGCATCAGGTCTCCTGTGCGTGTTGTGGATCCAGCACGTTCTGTCCCTGTTCCACGCTCCAGGATTCCTGTTCGTGTTGTGGATCCAGCACGACCTGTTCCACGCTCCAGGATCCCTGTTCGTGAAGTGGATCCAGCACGACCAGTCCCTGTTCCACGCTCCAGGATCCCTGTTCGTGAAGTGGATCCAGCACGACCAGTTCCTGTTCCACGCTCCAGGATTCCTGTTCGTGTTGTGGATCCAGCACGGCCCGTTCCTGCTCCCCGCACAAGAGTCCCAGTGCGCGTCATGAGCCCAGTACGGCCCGTTCCTGCTCCCTGCACCAGAGTGCCAGTGCGCATCATGAGCCCATCACGGCCCGTTCCTGCTCCCCGCACAAGAGTCCCAGTGCGTGTCATGAGCCCAGTACGGCCCGTTCCTGCTCCCCGCACCAGAGTCCCAGCGCGTCATGAGCTCAGTACGGCCCGTTCCTGCTCCCCGCACCAGAGTCCAAGTGCATGTCATGAGTCCAACACGGCCCGTCCCTGCACCAGAGTGCCAGTGCGCTTAGAGAGTCCAGCACGTCCTGTTCCGGCTCCGCGCACCAGGCCCCCCGTGCGCTTAGAGAGTCCAGCACGTCCTGTTCCAGCTCCGCGCACCAGGCCCCCCGTGCGCTTAGAGAGTCCAGCACGTCCTGTCCCTGCTCCACGCTCCAGGATCCCTGTTCGTGAAGTGGATCCAGCACGACCAGTTCCTGTTCCACGCTCCAGGATTCCTGTTAGGTGTTGTGGATCCAGCACGGCCCATTCCTGCTCCCCGCACAAGAGTCCCAGTGCGCGTCATGAGCCCAGTACGGCCCGTTCCTGCTCCCTGCACCAGAGTGCCAGTGCGCATCATGAGCCCAGCACGGCCCGTTCCTGCTCCCCGCACCAGAGGTCCAGTGCGCATCATGAGCCCATCACGGCCCGTTCCTGCTCCCCGCACAAGAGTCCCAGTGCGCATCATGAGCCCATCACGGCCCGTTCCTGCTCCCCGCACAAGAGTCCCAGTGCGCGTCATGAGCTCAGTACGGCCCGTTCCTGCTCCCCGCACCAGAGTCCAAGTGCATGTCATGAGTCCAACACGGCCCGTCCCTGCACCAGAGTGCCAGTGCGCTTAGAGAGTCCAGCACGTCCTGTTCCGGCTCCGTGCACCAGGCCCCCCGTGCGCTTAGAGAGTCCAGCACGTCCTGTTCCAGCTCCGCGCACCAGGCCCCCCGTGCGCTTAGAGAGTCCAGCACGTCCTGTCCCTGCTCCACGCTCCAGGATTCCTGTGCCCGTCGTGAGCCCAGTACGTCCTGTCCCTGCTCCACGCATCAGGACCCCTGTGCGCATCGCGAGTCCAGCTCGGTCTGTTCCTGCTCCTCGCACCAGATTCCCAGTGCGCATCGTGAGCCCAGCACAGCCTGTTCCTGCTCCACGCACCAGAACCCCTGTGCGCATCGCGAGCCCAGCACGGCCTGTTCCTGCTCCACGCACCAGAACCCCTGTGCGCATCGCGAGCCCAGCACAGCCTGTTCCTGCTTGCCGCACCAGGTCCCCTGTGCGCATTGCGAGCCCAGCACAGCCTGTTCCTGCTCCACGCACCAGAACCCCTGTGCGCATCGCGAGCCCAGCACAGCCTGTTCTTGCTTCACGCACCAGGTCCCCTGTGCGCATCGCGAGCCCAGCACAGCATGTTCCTGCTTCCCGCACCAGGTACCCTGTGCGCATCACGAGCCCAGCACAGCCTGTTCCTGCTCCTCGCACCAGGGCCCCTGTGCGCATCAAGAGAGCGGCACAAAATGTTCCTGGTCCACGTACCAGGCCTCTAGGGTGTCATCCCAGCCTGGTACGTAATGTTCCTGCTCAGCGCATCAGGTCCAGCGGGGGTATCCAGAGTCTGATGACCGGCTCCTAGCCCCGGGCCTCCGGTGAGTCATCTCGGGTCAGCACGGCCGGCACCGGAGCCGCCACCTAGGACACAAAGACCCACCCGAGGACCCCCCCATGGACTTTTTGGCGCGGTCGGAGTCCGCGCCTTTGGGGGGGGGTAATGTCACGTCCAGGCCTGGGTCAGCATGCTGGCGTGTTTAGTTTGTGTTTTGTTTAGGAGGGTTTTTTGTTCTAGGTTATATATTTCTATGTTGGGTTAATGGTTCCCAATTAGAGGCAGCTGATTGTCGTTACCTCTAATTGGGAACCATATATATGTTTGTGCTTTTCACTGGGGTTTTGTGGGTCATTGTTTTCTAGTATGTTAATTTGTATGTGTGCCAGTTTAGCCACACCGGAGTTAGGATCTTTATTTGTTTATCGTTTTGCCAGTTACGTTACGTTTAAATAAAGTATGTACACTGGAAACCTCGCTGCATCTTGGTCCGTCCCTCAAGAAGATCGTGACAGTAATTGTGATGAACAGAGAAGATTTGGGTATCACTGATTCATTAATCATATGCTGCCTTCCCTGCTACTATGTTCTTACCTCTTTCCCTTTCTGTCTTACACCTCTCACCACCACCTTTCTTTTTATTTTCTTTAAGGGTGGATCAGCTTAACTACTTAGGGAGTAGCGGCGCGCTAGCGGGCCACTCCCGACACTACCCGGTGAAATGTAAGGCGCCAAATTCAAAATCCAAAAGTTGAATTATTAAAATTTTTTGTTATTCTTTGAGGATAGCACCTCATATATTTTCCACATTCGCATGAATTCATATCCAGCGCAGGTCACACAAAACCCATTATAAGAGCTTAAAAATATCACTTACCTTACTTAAGTCATTTATTATATCCATAAATCTCAGTTAACAAAAGAACCATTGGATGTCTTCGTTGGACACTTTAGAAGCCCTCAGCAGAAGTTCTTCGAAAGGTAAGTGATATTTTTAAGCTCTTACAATGGGTTTTGTGTGACCCGTGCTGGATATGAATTTATGCTAATGCATAAATATTGGAGGTGCTATCCTCAAACAATCAAATGTTGGTGGATTTTATGATCATAAAATCCACCGTTGAGTCGCCCATTGAACCGTGAAGAGAACACGTTCAAATTATACCTATAAACTTTCCACAAACAAATCAAACATAATTTTTTATGTATCCTTAGGTATCCTTTTATGTATATTTACTGTAATATTTCAACCGGACAATAACGTGAACAATAGGAAAGGAAAATAAACTGGTTCGCGCTCACAATCTCGCGTGCGTCAAACATTGTTGACAAAAGTGGTCCCCTGACTACTTCCTCTTCCTATCCGTTCTGCTTACTCCTAGAACTTCCAGGCTTTGTATAAAGACTGTTGACATCTAGTGGAAGCCATAGGTACTGCAGTCTCAGTCCTAGGTAAAATACAAATGAATAGGCGCAATGGAGAAGGTCATTTACAAAAAAAAACTGCAAATCCAGATGGATTTTCCTCTGGTTTTCGCCTGCTATATCAGTTCTGTTATACTCACATACAATTTTAACTGTGAAAAATTTTATAAATTGATTTGCATTTTCATGAGGGAAATAAGTATTTGAACACCTCTCAATCAGAAAGATTTCTGGCTCCCAGGTGTCTTTTATACAGGTAATGAGCTGAGATTAGGAGCACACTTAAAGTGCTAGGAGTGCTCCTAATCTCAGTTTGTTACCTGTATAAAAGACACCTGTCCACAGAAGCAATCAATCAATCAGATTCCAAACTCTCTACCATGGCCAAGACCAAAGAGCTCTCCAAGGATGTCAGGGACAAGATTGTAGACCTATACAAGGCTGGAATGGGCTACAAGACCATCACCAAAGCAGCTTGGTGAGAAGGTGACAACAGTTGGTGTGACTATTCGCAAATGGAAGAAACACAAAAGAACTGTCAATCTCCCTCGGCCTGGGGCTCCATGCAAGATCTCAACGTACAAAATCAGCAGGGGATCAAATACTTTTTTCCCTCACTGTAGACATACTTTTTTTTAGAATATACCTTTATTATTCCCCACAAACCCTAGCACCATTTCCCCAATTGGAGTAAAATAATAAACAATAACACTTAGGCTTCTACCTTCAGTTTATACATATTTTACAGACACAATCTATTTTACAATAGTTATTTTTTTCTTCCTGTTTTATAATGCATAACAGATGTGCATTGAAGTACAGATTGAATTTGCATTTATGTTTATAATGCATGTATTTATAACACTTGGATAATGAACTAATTTCAATAAAGAGTTTCACATTCTCAACTGGTTGAAATTAAGTCTCTCATTTGATGAAATACTACACCTACCCTGTGTATCAGATCAATGCAGATGAAGGGCATTAGATATTGAGATGAACCGGTTTTAGAGTATTTACATGATGCATAGGAAGTGTAGTGTACTGCTTTTTAAATTATATTTCTGTATATATGAATTACAAGTCAGCCTTTATCTAGTTAAATCCTGTTTCTAGTCTGTTAGTTACAATGTGTAACCATTGATGTCCCAGGACCAAGATTGGTGAACACTGTTGAAGAGTAGAATTGAAATACATACATGCAGACACAGCATCATTCAAAGACTGGAATTTGATACTGCTGGTATTGGATATGATTGAAAAATAATCTCAAAGACATTCATACCTGAACTGCATCTTTATTTGCCAAGGTAGAGTACTTGATCAGTGAATATAATAAATGTACAGGCTACAATGTGCGGATCTCATTCATGGTAATAACTACATGTATATGCGACTTGCATCCTTGGCACAAAGTTATATTATATTCTACTCGATCCATAGGCTTCATTAATGTCATTCAGACTGTTTTGATGTTGAATCAACTGGCTATGATAGCTGAGATTCATTGCTAGGTTCTGAATTAATACGTATACCAAACGTTTATACATACAGATTGGCTAGATAGCTAGCTAAACATACATAGGCATACAGGCCTTTTTATCCTCCACCACAAAATAAGCAAGAACATAGCTACCTACGTTATTTAATCTATCTGCATTGCATGGCAAATATCAGCAAGGCAAGCTTACAAAATTGTACATTCAATATGCAGTAAATGCTTTAGCTAGCTAGATTCTTTACATCCACTGTTCACAAGACGACAGCCTGTTTTGCTGGTTGTTTCAAGAATCCCTAAAACATTGTCACAACACCCATAAAGCTAGCCAGCTAGCTGGCTGATGTTAGCAAGTCAGCTAGCTTCCTAAATCGCGATTTCCGTAAATTTCACTTTATGAGAAAATAATATGCATAATCGTTTGTCTCTACATTAACTAACATATTCCTGTCAACTGTACATTTTTAGTATGATTCGTTATGACGTTATAATCACTTACATTTGCTTCCATCCTAGTATTTTTGTCAGCAGTCTTTGCTGAAGAAAGTCTCCAGCCTTGGGTCGCACAGGGTCAAATTTGTCATCGGAACCACTCGATATGATTGGTCATCACCCAGCGGTCGCCGCTGGTGATTTGCATAAAGTTGGGAAAAGTGTATCTTTTTCACCTCACAGCCCAAAGGTCCCTCACACTCTCCGCTTCTCATCGCTTTCCTTACATTGAAATTAACGGGAAGCAGTGTTTCACCGCGCGGCACCCTGTGCTAGTGTATCATGCCCGTTTTGGGAGATTCTGGAGCGGTCCCTGAGACAGCGTTTTCCACCGCCATCTACAAAACACCAAGTAATGGAATTTCTCAATGAAGAACGGTGTCCCTTCAATAGAGTTCCAGAACCTATGTTAATGCGCATTGAAGCTGTTCTGGTTGCCCAATACCCTATTTGTAACGATGTGTGCTGAGAGTCGGGAAGCAAGTTCAGGGAGTGAATACATTTAATTAATAAATGAACAAAACAAGAACCCCAAACAGCGCACCGACATGAAACAGCAACAATGACAACTGGGGAAGAAAACAAAGGGTGTGACATATAAATGGCAGGTAATCAAGGAGGTGATGGAGTCCAGGGAAGTGTCATTATGCACATAAACACTGGTGACAGGTGTGCGCCCTAATGAGCAGCCTGGTGACCTAGATGCTGGAGAGGGAACACACTATTAAGACACTATGTTGGTGTTTCCTTTATTTTGGCAGTTACCTATAGTTGCAAGTTGTTGTAAATAAAATAATATTGGACAAATTCTTTTTTGTTTTTGTTAATTTCATTTAAACACCACATTTTGACAAAATATATTTGATTTCACAACAACACATAAGCAAATAGTCAAAAAAGGACATAAAAAAGATATGCAGGTACAAAATAAATTGCAAAGAAGTTAACTACAAGCTAGATTTTTAACAAATTAAGTTGAACAAAGCTGCAATTGAAACGGGACAAAAATCAGCTCCTTCAGAACGTCAGTCTTTACAGTTAAATTGTGCTGTATGATATAATGGAGAGGGAGAGAGTGATAGAATACACAAAGAGGAAAGCTACACTAGGACCTGATTATGTGGACTCTTCACACAGGCCTTCGTTGAGAATCTCAAACTCCATCTTTCTACACTTGATGGCAGCCATAAAACACAGATTCACACTCCTCTTGCTCTGGGTCTTCAGCAGCTTCACACAGAACATGTGTTCTCCCTCCTTAGGACAGTCCCGGGGAACTTTACACAGACATTGTTTGGACTCTGATTGCACAAAGACAAAAGGGAAAGAGCACAGGTATAGTTGAAGTCAGAAGTTTACATACACCTTAGCCAAATACATTTAAACTCAGATTTTCACTATTCCTGATATTTAATCCTAATAAAAATTCCCTGTCTTAGGTCAGTTAGGATCACCACTTTATTTTAAGAATGTGAAATGTCAGAACAATAGTAGAGAGAATTATTTATTTCATCACATTCCCAGTGGGTCAGAAGTTTGCATACACTCAATTAGTATTTGGTAGCATTGCCTTTAAATTGTTTAACTTGGGTCAAACGTTTCGGGTAGCCTTCCACAAGCCTCCCACAATAAGTCGGGTGAATTTTGGCCCATTCCTCCTGACAGAGCTGGTGTAACTGACAGGTTTGCAGGCCTCCTTGCTCGCACACACTTTTTCAGTTCTGCCCACAAATTTTCTATTGGATTGAAGTCAGGGCATTGTAATGGCCACTCCAATACCTTGACTTTGTTGTCCTTAAGCCATTTTGCCACAACTTTGGAAGAATGCTTGGGATCATTGTCCATTTGAAAGACCATTTTGCGACCAAGCTTTAACTTCCTGACTGATGTCTTGAGATGTTGCTTCAATATATCCACATCATTTTCCTGCCTCATGATGCAATCTATTTTGTGAAATGCACCAGTCCCTCCTGCAACAAAGCACCCCCACAACATGATGCTGCCACCCCCGTGCTTCACGGTTGGGATGGTGTTCTTCGGCTTGCAAGCCTCCCCCCTTTTCCTCCAAACATATCGATGGTCATTATGGCCAAACAGTTCTAATTTTGTTTCAGAAGACCAGGGGACATTTCTCCAAAAAGTACAATATTTGTCCCCATGTGCAGATGCAAACCGTAGTCTGGCTTTTGTATGGTGGTTTTGGAGCAGTGGCTTCTTCCTTGCTGAGCGGCCTTTCAGGTTATGTCGATATAGGACTCCTTTTACTGTGTATATAGATACTTTTGTACCTGTTTCCTCCAGCATCTTCACAAGGTCCTTTGCTGTTGTTCTGGGATTGATTTGCACTTTTCGCACCAAAGTACATTCATCTCTAGGAGACAGAACGCGTCTCCTTCCTGAGCACTATGACGGCTGCGTGGTCCCATGGTGTTTATACTTGCGTACTATTGCTTGTAAATATGAACGGGGTGCCTTCAGGCGTTTGGAAATTGCTTCCAAGGATGAACCGGATTTGTGGAGGTCTACAATTTTTTTTCTGAGGTCTTGCTGATTTCTTTTGATTTTCCCATGATGTCAAGCAAAGAGGCACTGAGTTTGAAGGTAGACTTTGAAATACATCCACATGTACACCTCCACTTGACTCAAATGATGTCAACAAGGCTATGAGAAGCTTCTAAAGCCATGACATAATTTTCTGGAATTTTCCAAGCTGTTTAAAGGCACAGTCAACTTAGTGTATGTAAACTTCTGGCCCATTGGAATTGCGATAGTGAATTATAAGTTAAATAATCTGGCTGTAAACAATTGTTTGTAAAAATACTTGTGTCATGCACAAATTAGATGTCCTATCCGACTTGCCAAAACTATAATTTGTTAACAGGAAATTTGTGGAGTGGTTGAAAAACGAGTTTCAATGACTCCAACCTAAGTGCATGTAAACTTCCGACTTCAACTGTATATGAAATGTTTTTTCTATGTTGAAACCCTATCGACACATTCATCCTTGAAACATAATTATATGTATCGCATGTAAACTAGTTAAAACTTTTTACAGATTAGGTTATTTCAGCTGAAGTGGTCAAGTGCTATCTAAATCTGAGAGGGAATCTGTGGCCAGTCAGTCATACCGGTGCAGCTCTCCCACTCGTAGCAGGTGTCAGAGTCGCAGGGCTCCTGGACTGAGCTCTTGGCAGCCATGCTGACCCTGAACTTGGTCCAGTCCAGGCTGACCACATTCTCATCACACGGGCCCACATTCATGAAGAAGAGCTGGTCACCATGGCAACGGCCCGAGTGGAAACCACAGTAAGACATCATCACACCACTGCCAACTTCAGCATTGAAGATGCAGAACTCAGCTTTGTATGGGCTGCAATACACACACACAGACATGGAAACCCTTAGTCAATCCAAGAAGAGGACAAATCTAGATGAACAGACTGATTCGGGAACCAAATTATTATGGTGGTCTTCAGATGCATGTGATTAGCTAACGTTAAAAGTCCATTAATATTGAATTGTTCATGACTTAAGATTGATAGGTAAAAGTGCTCACAGGCATGTTTCACGTGCCACGCAGATACATTTGGATCCAACGTGCCTCTCTCCTCTCCCACATTGATTGTCAGGAACAAATGGCTTATCTGGACAGACACATTGACAGGACAAACATCCAATTACGCAATTGAATCATATTGTCAATCATGTGAGCTCCACTTGATTGTCGATAAACTCTATGAGGACTTTAAAAGGACGCCAACTTTCCACCAACATCCCTCTGTTTCTTCAATGTCCCTTTAAGACACACTACCTATTTTGCAGTGCAGGTCTTTAGGAAGTGGAGGCTCCCAGGTTAGACTCTTGGCACAGGTGTAGAAGCCCTGTTCTGACGGAACCATGCCTCTCTCTGTGCAGTCGAATCCCACGGAGTGGCCCACCTTGTACTCCTCCTTGGGAGGGGTACAGAGTCATACCCTCAGGCACGGCAGGCGGGGAGCACACATTCCCTAAGATGGAGGACAAATACTCAACAAGACTGGTTTGACATGAAAAAAATAAAAAAATTATTGATGCCATTGTATTGGCAAAACATGGATTCCAAAGTCTGTCCATACAAAAGAGGTTTGGTATGGACAGAGTGTTATGCCTTCTGTCCACATTCTATGCATGGATTGTTCCTAAGAGGACAGACTTACTGATGCACATCCCTGTGGGCGGGGTCCAGGTCCCGTCAGGGGCGACAGTTGATGAACTGGTAACCTTCCATTTCAAACCCTGTGAAGCACAGGAACTCCTCCATGTCGCCAAACTCATAGTAACGCTTATCTTTCTGACATTGAGAGGACAGAGAGAGAGACCAAACCTTCCATCATAAAGCCCTAAGAGATGAACCTAGAGAAGAGGCCCCTCAGACAGCTGGTTCTGGGACTCAGTTAAAAAACCCAAACAGATCCCACAGAGCCCCAGGATAATTAGACCCAACCAAATCATGAGGGAAAGAATTAACTCCAAAAAACTGAAAACATTGGAATGCCACCTGTCCCTAAACAGAGAGTACACAATGGCAGAATGCCTGACCACTGTGACTGACCCAAAACGAAGAAAAGCTATTTGCACATTGTTACAACACTGTAGTTAACAATATAACATGTCAAACGTTTCTTTGAAAATGTTTGTGTGTGTAATGTTAACTGTTAATTTATTATTGATTATTTCACTTTCTTTGGCAATGTAATTATTTACCATGCCAATAAAGCTCCTGAGAGAGAGAGACTAAATGAAGAAGAAGACGGTAATAAGGGTATAAACAGGTAAAGGTCACTAAGACTGTGACATCACTGAGAGCTGGCCCAGAGCCTTTGGAAATGTCACTCTTTCCGAGATCTTAGTGAGCTCTGTCTCTGTTAGCTTTGTTAGCAGTTAGCGTTGTTAGCTTGTGTCTACCCTGAGGTGACTGTTGGCAGGACGCTTGGGTCTTGGACAGCCCTCCACGCCGGGAGGCAAGCCCTCCGCCCGCCCCTCTGTGGCAAAGTCCTCATCATTAACACATACATTTTGCCTGCGGAGAAAAGACACACCAACAGAAAATCAGAAACAAACTCAGGTATATAAATCAACAGAACGTTTTTATGTAGAAGACCAACTCTCTTCCTGATCAATTCTATTTGACTGGTGTGGTATGTACAGGTAACTTCCAAAATAAAGGAAACACTAACATAAAGTGAATTAATGAACACTGGAACCACACCTGCTTTCAATATACACTGAGTATACCAAACATTAGGAACACATTTCTAATATTGAGTTGCACCCTGCCTTTTTTACCCTCAGAACAGCCTCAATTCGTTGGGGCATGGATTCTACAAGGTGTCAAAAGCATTCCACAGGGATGCTGGTCCATGTTGACTCCAATGCTTCCCACAGGTGTCAAGTTGGCTGGATGTCCTTTGGGTGGTGGACCATTAAAAAAAAAAAATTCACATGCGCTGAATAAAACAAGTGTAGACTTTACCGTGAAATGCGTACTTACAAGCCCTTAACCAACAGCGCAGTTCAAGAAGAAAATATTTACCAAGTAGACTAAAATAAAAAGTAATAATAAAAGTAACACAATAAGAATAACAATAACGAGGCTATATACAGGTGGCACCGGTACCGAGTCAGTGTGCAGGGATACAGGCTAGTTGAGGTAATTTGTACATGTAGGTGGGGGGTGAAGTGACTATGCATAGATAATAAACAGCGAGCAAACAGCAGTGTACAAAAGGGAGGGGGGATCAATGTAAATTGTCCAGTTGTGATTTTATTAATTGTTCAGCAGTCTTATGGCTTGGGGGTAAAAGCTGTTGAGGAGCCTTTTTGTCCTAGACATGGCGCTCTGGTACCACTTGCCGTGCGGTAGCAGAGAAAACAGTCTATAACTTGGGTGACTGGAGCCTCTGACACCCCCTATTATATAGGTCCTGGATGGCAGGAAGCTTGGCCCCAGTGACGTATTGAGTCGTTCTCACTACCCTCTGTAGCGCCTTACGGTCAGATGCCGAGCAGTTGCAATACCAGGTGGTGATGCAACCGGTCAGGATGCTCTTGATGGTGCAGCTGTAGAACCTTTTGAGGATCTGGGGACCCATGCCAAATATCTTCAGTCTCCTGAGGGGGAAAAGGTTTTGTTGTGCCCTCTTCACGACTGTCTTGGTATGTTTGGACCATGATAGTTAGTTGGTGATGTGGACACCAAGGAACTTGAAACTCTTGACCCGCTCCACTACAGCCCAGGCGATGTTAATATGGGCCTGTTCAGCCCGCCTTTTCCCGTAGTCCACGATCAGCTCCTTAGTCTTGCTCACATAGAGGTAGAGGTTGTTGTCCTGGCACCACACTGCCCGTCTCATCGTTGTCGGTGATCAGGCCTACCACTGTTGTGTCGTCAGAAAACTTAATGATGGTGTTGGAGTCGTGTTTGGCCAAGCAGTCGTGGGTGAACAGGGAATACAGGAGGGGACTAAGTACACACCCCTGACTATGGTGGTCTGCTTGAAACATGTAGGTATTACAGACTTGGTCAGGGAGAGGTTGAAAATGTCAGTGAGGACACTTGACAGTTGGTCCGCGCATGCTTTGAGTACACGTCCTGGTAATCCGTCTGGCCCAGCGCCTTTGTGAATGTTGACCTGTTTAAAGGTTTTGTTCACATGGGCTACCAAGAGCGTTATCACACAGTCATCCAGAACAGCTGGTGCTCTCATGCATGCTTCAGTGATGCTTTCCTCGAAGCGAGCATAAAAGGCATTTAGCTCATCTGGTAGGCTCGCGTCACTGGACAGCTCGCGTCTGTACCCCGTTCAAAGGCACTTTAATCTTTTGTCTTGCCCATTCTCCCTCTGAATGGCACACATACACAACCCATGTCTCAATTGTCTCAAGGCTTAAACATTTCAGTCTCTCTTACTCTTGGAAGATGGAGATGAAGCATCCCTCCTCCTGTCTAGCCGGTCCCTGGCAGAGTTTGCCCCCCCTCAGGGGAGCGGGGTTGTTGCACTCTCTGGTACGATGTCTCTTCATGGATGCATCACAGGCACTCCATACCCCCCAGCAGCTCCAGTAACCATCTACTGCCTCTGAGGAAACCACACAGAAAACCACACTCAGACCTGCCTGGTGTTTACAGACCAGAAGCCAAACCACATTCAGCACTGTTTGGTGTGTACTAATCACCAGGAGTCAAACCACCTTCAGCAGTGTCTGGTGTCAGTCAACCATACTGAGCACTGACAAATGACTGTGCAATACACAACAGGGACTATACATAATCCTCATCCTGTATAAAAATGTGTATATCAGTGAGTGAGTGGGTGCTGCTGTGTACCTGAGGTGTAGTCTTTTGCCCGTTGCTCACAGTTAGGCCCGTAGGTGCCCGTCTGGCAGATGCACTGACAGTCTGTGCCAGAGAGGACGGCACGGGCATTGTTAGGGCAGGGGGCACACTTGCAGGAGTCAAAGTCCTCCAGGTACTCCACCAGAGCTCTGGTCAGGTGCCTTCTCTTAGTGGCAGCACATGGGATCCCCTTGACCAGATTGATGATGGGCAACAGCTGGAGACAGATAGAAGGAGACCAATTTCTCACAGGAAGTGACATGTTTTATGTCTTAGGAAAGAGCTCTCATAAACAGGAAGTATCTCAAAAAGATGGTATATCACAGCTAATCATACACAAACAATCAATGAATTAACTGGATTAATTGTTTCCATCCTATTTCCTTATATTCCATGGAGGGAGTTCTGACCTCATATTCCACAACAGCAGGGTTGTCTATGAGTGATTTGGCCCAGTTTATATAAGTGGTGCTGTCAGGGGCAGGCCCTTTCTTTTCCCAGGCCAGGGCTGCAGCCTCTCCGGTCCTGCCTCCACGCACCATGGAGAAAGACTTTTCTGACGACTGCACGAAAGAGCCTGACCAACACAGAAGTAACAGTAAATGGTGAAAAGCCAATTCTCAACAAAACTATTGAGAAAGATACTTAATGAAACCGAACAAGTGAAAAGTCAAGATGACTAGAGCAAGGTGGTCTATCTTGAATGTTCAATTTGTATGTAACGGTAATTAGAAAAAACAACCTTCATGTTTTTGAGTCATTGTATTGTCGGAGCATCTTACAACACTTGAACTTTGCGAGTATATTATTATATACATGCTCGACTCAGACTTTAGGCATCCTTTGGTATGCTCCTCTGTTAAACCTGTGACAATGAAACACAAAAAAATGAACAATTTATGAAATCAGAGAGAACAATGCACTAGCAGTGGGTATTGTGCCTCCTTTTGACTACTAGGTTGTGCTTTCGTACCACTGTTTTTGAGCTCCACTCTGCTGTATTGGTAAAGCAGATCATAGTGTCCCCCTAAGGTCCCGGAGGCAAAGTAGTGGGTCCCAAAGTGCTTGAAGATCTCCCTGTAGAGGGCGTAGTTGTACTCCAGAGGCAGGCTGGTCAGAAACTGTAAGAAGGGCTCTGCCAGGTACAGGTCTGAATCCTTCACCCTGAATCTAGATACAGGTAACACCTGGTGCACTCGGAAGAACTGGGAGTCCTGCAGGATAGGGTGAGATTACATCATCATAACGTCAGTGTTACTTTCCCAGCTTTGAAACGCAGTGATTGTATGCCTGCCTCACAGTAAATGCCAGTCATACTGCTTGGATAGAGGGTATGGTACGTCATCTTAGATGTGTGATTGAGGGAAACCTCTACTTCAAGGTCTACCACTACGTTGTAATAATGTGATCAGGGTGTTTATTTTTGTGTGTGTGATTGCATGCATGTAAGTGATTGTGAATATGTGTGAGTGCATATACTGTATATGCAGCTTGCCGTCTTCTTTGAAGCTGAAATAGCCTGCTTGAAGTTGCGTGTGTTGGATTGGTGGTGGCTTCTGGAACCAAAGAAGAAGATCGGGAACCAGATGAAACTAGAGTCACCACTGGAGGTAGCACTGCTGGACGAGACTGGTGGGGAGGCCAGGTTGATGGTCTCACTGTAGACTGGCTGGGGTTCCTGTTTAAAGTCATCTGGGATCTCGACCTGTGGAAGCAGAACCACAACTAGATCTGATCCCAGACCAGTCAAACATGGGGAAATAGAATACGATGAGATCTCTATGCAGTAGTACTGTACCTTGATCTCAAAGCTTTCTACATTGGCTGGGACGCGGTAGTACAGCCTGTAGCTGCCTCTGCTCTTGTTCAGGTTGCAGGTGTCCCCCATGAACATGTTATCCAGTACCGCCCCCTCATATCCTCTGCCATGGCATCAAAACTGAAACAGGAAAGTAACACAAGCCAGCAGCATTAACCCTGAAGTTACATTATTTTTCTTAACATCACAGGATACGTATCAAGAAATTACATGAAGCAGTCCTGTTCTGTTTTCACTGACTACTGCATAACAGGCAATGTCTTATGCTGGCCTTTGACCTTTAACCTACCCATTTCCTATGAGGTCAGCTCCAGGGGCCACTCTCTTCTCAACAGGACACACTATTTTGAATTCATCACAGTTCTTCTCATCTGAATTGTCCCCACAGTCATTCTGTTTATTGCATGTTAATTTGGAGCTGATACAGCGACCTGCGACAAGGGAAATGTACATGAGCATGAGTTTTGTTTAAATGTGCACATGCAGTATTTTGTCTATACTGAATACGTAGTAGGTGAATATGTGACTGTTTACCATTGCCACACTGAAACTCTTTGCAGTTGAGTGTTTCCATCTTGCACTCTGTTGATGGGTAACACACTCTGTCTTCTGTCAGAACAGCATCGCACTCCACGCCTCCAAACTGGGAAGGCCTTAGCAGTGACCGAGTCCTTAACTACAACATCAGAAAACTAGTCAGAGACAGACGGTGGAAGTGTGTGCATGTATTTCTGCCTGTGTGTGTGTATATTCTTTCACTTACCTGTTTTTTGGCACAAGGGGAGCACCCGGACCAGTTGGACCAATCAGTGAGTTGACAGTGGATGAAGCAGGCCTGGACGTTACATGCCTGACTCTCATGCTTCTGACACAGCTGCTCACAACTATTCTTCCAGTAATAGTCATCATATTGGATACTCCTGCAGAGGAGGGAATTGTGAAAACACAGAAAGTCGTATTCTATTGTATTTAAAAAGAGGTTTGTTTAAAACTGAGATAGTCAAAGCAAAAGTCCCAACTTTGTCATTGTCATACTTCTTCTTCAAGCTACTCCTCTTACACCGTTTAAGCTTTAAAACGTGTAGAGCGGTCTGGAATAGTATGCTTACATTATATTTGATATCTTTTATACTTTTTAAACTATTCATTTTTTTGTCTTTCTTTTTCTAAATTCACTTTAATAGAGTCAGGTCTACTCCCGCTCCTCCCCTCCGGCGTTTGACGTCGCCTGTTTACTAACCACCGGTCCTGGCATTCATCATTAAGCACACCTGCGCTTCATCATTAGGCACACCTGGACTCCATCACTTCACTGATTACATCCCCTATTTCTGTCACTCCCTTAGTTCCATTCCCCAGGAAGTATTGACTATGTGTTTCACGTCTGTACGCTACTTGTGTTTCTTGTTTTGTTCCATGTTCCGTTTATTATTAAACTCAACACCTGCTCTTGCTTCCCAACTCCCAGTGTCTACGTTACAGAGTACTGCCTCACCAAATGGAAGCAGCAGGAAATCTAGAACATCTCCCAGACGGTCGACGAACAAGAATACCTACTTCGTAAGCAAAACGACCAGCTGGCGCAACTGGGGACGGCTATGGAAGAGGTTCTTCGCAGTCTTCAATGTCTCGAACATGCCCGAGAGGCGTTGCCTTCCACTAGTGGAGGATACTCTGCCACCAGTCGACCCAGCGAGCCAGCACATCAGTCCATTCAGCCGTCCGCCCAGGTCAGCGATGCCTGTTTGTCCCTCCCAGATAAATATGACGGAACCCCATCTAAATGTTGTGGCTTCCTACTCCAGTGCTCCCTCTACTTTGCGCATCAGATCCACCGGAGCGAGCGCAGAGAGGGGGGTGAGCGCCTACTCCAAGTACGGCAGGATGACCAGACCGCTGCCGAGTACGCGTTCACCTTCCGGACAGTAGCAGCATCTAGCATATGGAATGAGCCAGCACGTCCCAACTCGGGATCCACGAGCTGAGAGGGACGGTCAAGTGATCTTCCACCTCCTAGGGCAGGTGTATCCCATCTTCATCAGTTTCTGCTAAACCCTTTTTAGTGTTGATCACACTAGCTGGCTGTCCCTCATGTACTGTTTCTACAGCGCTAGTGGATTCCGGTGCCGTGGGGAACTTTATTAACCAGACCCTTGCCTCCTCTCTGAACATTCACTCATACCCGCTCTCCTCTCTGTTTCCGGTTCAAGCCCTTGATAATCGCCCACAAGGATCCGGAACCATCACACACATCACCACACAACTCACTCTCACCGTGGTGTCCGTTCATCAGGAAAACATCCCCTTCTTCATCACTAGTGCACCAGCTTACAAGACCATCCTCGGCCTCCCATGGCTCCAACGCCATAACCCCACCATCTCATGGTCGTGGATGAGAATCATGGACTGGTCACCCGAATGCCGGAGGAAATGTTTTCCTGTTCCCTCTCGTCTCGTACCCGCTGTGGTCTGGGACGAGGAAATTTGCCAGGCTCTGGAGAGGGAACCCGCTCCCACTACTTGTCCTCCTGAGCGCATCTACGCTCCCACAGGGATAAGGGAGCGACCGTTGACCAGGGAACACACAGCTCTCGTCACCGGACATCCTGGGATCACCCGTACTATACAATCACTCTCCGAAAAGTATTGGTGGCCCACTTTGACGCAGGACGTTACTCGCTACGGCAACTCCTGTTCTCTGTGTGCCAAAACTAAGTCTCCCTGGTACACACCAGCAGGGAAACTCCTTCCCCTTCCCTGGTCTTATCTGCCCATTGACTTTGTCACCGATCTCCCCTCTTCTGACTGTTTCACCATGCCGGTTTATTCCTTTCTCTGGTCTCCCTACCTCTCTCTAGATCACTGAGGCACTGTTCCACCAGGTCTTCCGGCACTATGGCCTTCCAGAGGACCCCAATTCACGTCACGGGTATGGAAGGCTTTCATTGAGAAACTAGGGGTCACCAGAATTCATTACGTCACTCCTCCACCGGGCTTACTCCTATCCAGTGTGTCCTGGGTTATCAGCCAGCCCTGGCTCCGTGGACTCCGAGCCAGACCGACGCCCCTGCGGTGGATGAATGGTTCTGGCGCGTAGAGGAGGTTTGGAGTGATGCTCATGTGAGTCTCCAGCGTGACATTCATCGCCAGAAGGAGCAGGCTGATCGCCACCGCAGTGAGGTGTCCGTGTTCCATCCTGGTGATCGCGTCTGGCTCTCCACCAGGAACCTCCTACTTCGCCTGCCCTGCAAGAAGCTGAGCACCCAGATTGTGGGCCGTATTTTAAAGATGGCGCCGGAAGAACATGGCTAATGTTTTACATTCTCCCAACCAATTGTGCAATTTTGTATTTTTTTTTGCATTTTGTGTAATTTTGTGTTACTTTACTTACATTACATTTTTTACTTACATTACATTTTTTTTAACTTACATTACATTTTTACTTACATAATGTTGTTGCTACCGTCTCTTATGACCGGAAAAAACTGGACATCAGAAAAGCGATTACTAACCATTGACTGGAAGAAACTTTTTCCTTTAACAAGTCCGACGAGAAGGATATCCTGCTTTCACTGGAACAGGCCCAGATCCACGCCTTTTGCATGAAGACGCCAGAAAAGGGGACGCAGATCGGGGATCCTTCTGAGAAGCCAGAGTCGAACGAGTAAACTCCTAATGCCTTCCATTCTTCTTGCTAACGTGCAATCGTTAGAAAGTAAAATTTATGACCTACTATTAAGATTATCCTACCAATGGGACATTAAAAACTGTAACATCTTATGTTTCACCGAGATGTGGCTGAACGAAGAAACAGACAATATAGAGCTGGCGGGATTTTCCATAGTCCGGCAGAACAGAGACGCTACCTCTGGTAAAACGAGGGGTGGGGGTGTGCTGCTGGTGCGCGATGTCTAATATTAAAGAAGTCTCAAGGTATTTCTTTCCTGAGGTAGAGTACCTTATGATAAGCTGTCGACCACACTATCTACCAAGAGAGTTCTCATCTGTATTATTCGTAGCCGTCTATTTACCACCACAAAGCGAAGCTGGCACTAAGACCGCACTCAACCAACTCCAGAAGGCCATAAGCAAAAAGAAAATGCTCAGCCAGAAGCGACACTTCTAGTGGCCCGGGGAATTTAATGCAGAAAAACTTAAATCAGTTTTACCACATTATTACCAGCATGTTTACCCTGCAACCAGGGGGGAAAAATCCCAGACCACCTTTACTCCACACACAGAAATGCAAACTAAGCTCTACCCCACCCTCCATTTGGCAAATCTGACCCCAATTCTATCCTCCTGATTCCTGCCTACAAGCAAAAACTAAAGCAGGAAGTACCAGTGACTCGCTCAATATGGAAGTGGTCAGATGACGCGGATGCTACGCTACAGGACTGTTTTGCTAGCACAGACTGGAATATGTTCCGGGATTCATCCAATGGCATTGAGGAATACACCTCCTCAGTCATAAGCTTCATCAATAAGTGATCGATGACGTCGTCCCCACAGTGAGAGGAAGTACATATTCCAAACAGAAGCCATGGATTACAGGCAACATCCGCATCGAGCTAAAGGCTAGAGCTTCCGTTTCAAGGAGCGGGAGACTAATCTGGACGCATGTAAGAAATCCCGCCATGCCCTCAGACAAACCACCAAACAAGCAAAGAGTCAATACAGGATTAAGATTGAATCCTACTACACCGGCTCCGACGCTCGTCAGATGTGGCAGAGCTTGAAAACTATTACTGACTACAAAGGGAAACCCAGACGCAAGCTGCCCAGTGACACGAGCCTACCAGACGAGCTAAATGCCTTTCATGCTCGCTTCGAGGCAAGCAACATTGAGGCATGCACGAGAGCACCAGCTCTTCTGGATGACTGTGTGATAACGCTCTTGGTAGCCGATGTGAACAAAACCTTTAAACAGGTCAACATTCAAAAAGCCGCTGGGCCAGGCGGATTACTAGGACGTGGACACAAAGCATGCGCGGACCAACTGTCAAGTGTCTTCACTGACATTTTCAACCTCTCCCTGACAGAGTCTGTAATACCTACATGTTTCAAGCAAACCACCATAGTATCTGTGCCCAAGGAAGCGAAGGTAACCTGCCTAAATGATTACCGCCCTGTGGCACTCACGTCGGTAGCCATGAAGTGCTTCGAAAGGCTGGTCATGGCTCACATCAACAGCATCCTCTCGGACACCCTAGATCTACTCCAATTCACATACCGCCCCAACAGATCCACAGACCTCAATCGCACTCCACACTGCCCTTTCTCACCTGGACAAAAGGAACCCCTATGTGAGAATGCTGTTACTTGACTACAGCTCAGCGTTCAACACCATAGTGCCCACGAAGTTCATCACTAAGCTAAGGACTCTGGGACTGAACACCTACCCCTGCAACTGGATCCTGGACTTCCTGACGGGCCGCCCCCAGGTGGTAAGAGTATGCAACAACACATCTGCCACGCTGATCCTTAACACTGGGGCCCCTCAGGGGTGTGTAATTAGTCCCCTCCTGTATTCCCTGTTCACTCACGA
Source organism: Brachymystax lenok tsinlingensis (assembly GCA_030435695.1). Taxonomy (NCBI): domain Eukaryota; kingdom Metazoa; phylum Chordata; class Actinopteri; order Salmoniformes; family Salmonidae; genus Brachymystax; species Brachymystax lenok. The sequence continues at coordinate 27,442,047 of CM059787.1, forward strand.
CTGTGTGGCCAAACACAACTCCAACACCATTATTAAGTTTGCTGACGACACAACAGTGGTAGCCCTGATCACCGACAACGGTGAGACGGCCTATAGGGAGGAGGTCAGAGAACTGGCAGTGTGGTGCCAGGACAACAACCTCTCCCTCAATGTGAGCAAGACAAAGGGGCTGATCGTGGACTACAGGAAAAAGCGGCCCGGACAGGTCCCCATTAACATCGACGGGGCTGTAGTGGAGCGGGTCGAGAGTTTTAAGTTCCTTGGTGTACACATCACCAATGAACTATCATGGTCCAAACATACCAAGACAGTTGTGAAGAGGGCACAACAAAACATTTCCCCCCTCAGGAGACTGAAAATATTTGGCATGGGCCCCCAGATCCTCAAACATATCTACAGCTGCACCATCAAGAGCATCCTGACTGGTTGCATCACCGCCAGGTATGGCACTTCCTCGGCATCTGACCGTAAGGTGCTACAGAGCGTAGTGCGAACGGACCAGTACATCACTGGGGCCAAGCCTATTGTCATCCAGGAACTAGCACAGCTATTTTCAAGTCTCTCCAGAGATTTCTGCTTGGATTAAAGTCTTTGCTCTTGCTGGGCCACTCAAGGACATTCAGAGACTTGTCCCGAAGCCACTACTGCATTGTCTTGGCTGTGTGCTCAAGGTCGTTGCCCCATTCTGAGATCCTGAGCGCTCTGAAGCAGGTTTTCATCAAGGATCTCGCTGTACTTCGCTCTGTTTATCTTTCCCTCAATCCTGACTAGTTTCCCAGTCCCTGTCACTGAAAAACCTCTCCACCACCATGCTTCACTGTAGGGATGGTGCCTCCAGACATGATGCTTGGCATTCAGGTCAAAGAGTTCAATCTTGGTTTCATTAGACCAGAGAATCTTGTTTTTCATGGTCTGAGAGTCCTTTAGGTGCCTTTTGTCAAACTCCAAGCGGGCTGTCATGTGCCTGGCCACTGACCAAGGCCCTTCTCCCCAATTGCTCAGTTTGGCCGGGCGGCCAGCTTTAGGAAGATTCTTGGTGGTTCCAAACTTCTTCCATTTAAGAATGATGGAGGACACTCTGTTCTTGGGGACCTTCAATGCTGCAGAAACAATCCTGTCTCGGAGCTCTACGGACAATTCCTTCGACCTCATGGCTTGGTGTTTGCAACTGTGGGACCTTATTTTATTATATATTTTTTATTTAACCTTTATTTAACTAGGCAATATATATAGAGAGAGGTGTGTATATATATATATATATATATAGCCTTTCCAAATCATGTCCAAACAATTAAATTTACCACAGGTAGATTCCAATCAAGTTGTAGAAACATCTCAAGGTAGATCAATGGAAACAGGATGCAGCTGAGCTCAATTTCGAGTCTCATATCAAATGGTCTGAATACTTCAGTATTCTGTTTTCTTTTTTTAATACATTTGCAAAAATGTCTAAAAACCTGTTTTCGCTTTGTCATTATAGGGTATTGTGTGTAGATTTATGATGTTTTTTTATTGAATACATTTTAGAATAAGCAGTAATGTACTAAAATGTAGACAAAGTCAAGGGGTCTGAATTTTTTCCGAATGCACTGTCTGTTATCTGGCTATGCACCATGCTATAGGCTTGTTCATTTAGCAGACAAGATATGCTTATAAGTGCCTTTGCCATTATTTTATATATTCAAATTGAATTTAGCTGAATAAAATATAAATCATATTTTTTCAACTTCGGAACGAGTGCGCATATGAAGTGGCTATGAGCGTGAAAGTGATAATTTGAAACAGGTTCCATCTATATGCTAGATTTAGAGTTATTTGGCAACTTGAGTTATGAATGTTGCAAACCATTGAATGCCCTAGAAATTAATGGGCTGCATTATAAGACTAGGCTATCGACGGATTGAGAAAGTCGAGAAAAAAAAGCTTGTACTTTGTTCGTTGCTGCACACGATGTTCTCTCATCAAGTGATCATATTTTCACCCATCAGACTATTCTCAATTTAAATGTAATATTGTCTTCACTGATATGTCCGATTTGTTTAGATTTAGAATGGTCCATTAGCAAATGGACTGGAATAGAGGCAAAAAGAAAAAATACATGTCATCCGTATGCAACGGAGGTCACTTTCCCGCAGGGTTCGTTTCACTCATGTCGGGTAGGCTACTCCGGTTATTTCGCAGTTTCACTCATGTTGGTAGGCTACTCCGGTTATTTCGCAGATGTGAGGTGATATTCCACTTAAACTCTGTATGCCATGGGCTCTCCAACCCTGTTCCTGCAGCTACCCACTGCTTAATTTGGCAAACCAAATGAAATCTGTTCGGGAACGTCGATAGTAACATGTTTTCACAGCGAAACATATTTCATTAAAACGGTTGACAGGAGGAGGAGCTGGAAATACATGGTGGTGAGATATTCTGTGGCTAAAGGCAATGTGTCAGCCTATTAATCATGAACATATTTTTTAAAAGTCCTATTACTAGTCTTTTTAAAATCAGATACAAAAGTCTTATAATTGTAGGCTAACTCTGAATTTGTTATTGTTAGATGGGACTTGCTAAGTAAACGTCCCAACTGTAAATCTTCATACTTCTGATTTTTCATAAATATTATTATTATTGTTGTTATTTAACATGCTACTCCTCTTAAACCGTTTAACCCTTGTGTTGTTTTAAGGGTCAAAATGAACTGCCACTATGTTTAACAGCAGAGAAAACCCCCTAAATTATCTTTCTTCAATTTGAAATTATGACTTTTCCTAGAGTGACCCCAACATAAAAAAAAAGTGTTCATATTTCCATGAAAGCTGTACACCACCAGGGCACAAAGATTGTCTTTTTGACCCGGCAGTTATAAAATCATTTACACACCACGAAAACCACAAAGACACACACACAATGAGAAATTGAGATTATGTGTGCTACTGATTGAACTCAGCCAGCAGCTCCTGAAGAGGAAGATCACCATGGTTGGCACAGTTAGAAAGAACAAGCCTGAGCTCCCCCTGCACTCCTCGCAACAAGGGGGAGAGAGGCCTTCTCATCAAAGTTTGCCTTCACCTCACCACCACTCTAGCTTCTTACCTCCCAAAGAGGAACAAGAATATGGTCCTCCTGAGCACACTGCACAAAATGGCTTTAGATCAGTGATCGTGAGGACAGGAAGCCAGCCATCATCCTGGACTATAACCACAACAAAGGAGGCGTGGACAACCTGGACAAGGTGATTGGAACTTACAGCTGCAGGAGGATGACTGCCAGCTGGCCCATAGTCATCTTCCATAACATCATTGACGTGTCCTCAAACAATGCTTTTGTGATATGGAACAAGATCAACCCTGCCTGGATGCCTGATAAGCGGAACAAGAGGAGGGTGTTCCTAGAGCAGCTGGGAAAGGCACTTAACCCCACACATTCAAATAAGGGAGCGCCTCCCCCGCACAGCAGCCTCTGCAGTGCTTGTAAAAACTGTTCAGGGGGCTGAATCTTGTCCTGATCCACCTGAGGCTGCAGATGGGGCAAGCAAGAGGAGGAGATGCCAATTCTTCCACCCAAAGAAGGACTGTAAAACAAATACTATGTGCTGCACATGTGAGAAATACACCTGCAAAGTCCATGCACACACACTTGCATACTGTCCTACATGTGCTAATTAGAGTTAATTGATATATGTTCTTCACATTTTTGTTTTGTATCAATTATCTTATTTATACACCTTGTGGGTGGGAGAAATGGTTAAAAAAATGGGAGAAGACTAGTACTTTGTAGATTAATTCCTCATAATACAGTATATAAGAATATATCACTATGTTGCCAAAAAAGTTCAAGACTGTGTCATGCGGTGGGTGTAGCTGGTGTAGTGAAATCAGGCGCAGAAGAGCAGAGATGAGTGGACTAAGTACTTTACTAGGCAATGTAAAACCAAACACAACCGCGTCACAAAACAAATGCCCAAAACCAAATAAGGCACTACAAAGTACAAGATACACGTAAATTACCGGCTGCCACAAAGCACGGGTGAATAAACATACAAACCCGGCGTGAACCGGCATGCCAACAAACAATTCCCCACACAGACATGGGGGGAAAGAGAGGGTTAAATAAACGACAGTAATGAGGGCAAATTAAAACCAGGTGTGATGGAAAACAAGACAAAACGAATGGAAAATGAAAAGTGGATCGGCGATGGCTAGAAGACCGTTGACGTCGACCGCCATACGCCGCCCGAACAAGGAGAGGAACCGACTTCGGCGGAAGTCCTGACAGACTGTTATTGTTACCTTAAATAAAATGAGTTCAAAACTACTTTCTGGACATTTCTGCTACTTTCTTAGGCTATACAAGTTCTCTCTCTTGCTAAAACATTTGTTTACACCTATGCAGTACCTTTAGCAATAATAATAAACCTCTACTTTTAGTAAAGAAAACATTTATGACAGGTGTGTTGTAATAAAAACAAGTGGTGTCCACTGATTAAATGCAGTCTTTCTGCATTGTGAAGAGGGAAAACCCAGATATTCACAAAGTTTGTGATGACAGGTTGTTTGTTCATGCAAAATAGATATGGGGTTTAAAATTAAATTAAGCTGCTTTATTTTAGGGTTTAGTGAAGGCGGTCATTTTTTACCCTTAGGACAAGGGGAGTATACAGAATGTTAAGACTACACAAGGATTAAGCTAAAACGTATAGACTGGTCTGGACCAGTGTGCAGACATACAACATTTTGATATCTTTTAAGTTAGACATTTTTTTTAAATATTTTTGTCCATCCACTTTCATGGGATTCCCTCAACATTCTAAAGGTCCCATCATCACTTCCAACATTCCATTCACTGTAAATGCAAAAATGTACCTTTTGACAGTCAGCTACTTTAACCACTTTGCCAAAAAAGTAGATAAAAGTTTGAGGATATGACATCTTGGTCTCCTTCCCTGCTATTCAAATCTGAAATCAGAACAGGTAATGATCAAATGTTACAGCAACATTTTCTGAAAACTGAAATGTTGACCAATTTCACTACAAGTTAGACGGTAAGTCTCCTTCTCTGCTATTAAAATCTGTCGTCAGAACAAAAATATCTGTTACCAATATAACCATAAATCTATTTTAGTAGCTGCATTAAAAAATTTGTTTCCTAACTTTTTCCAAACAACTGCAGTTTTGACCACTCTCGCAACAAGACAGACAAAAACGTATAGCATATGAATTCTTCCTGAACGTCTCTGCTTTTCAAATCTGAAAAAATAACAGGAATCGCTTCCACCAATCAAGAGGTAAAGCTGTTTTAATAACCCATTGATTGCTTTCATTACAGATGCAGTAAGCTAGCAGATTCAGCGCTGGTCCTGGGCGTAGCTAGCTAGCTCTTGTCTGCACTATAATTTATAACTTCTAGAGTTATTGTGAGCACACATTTGCATATACTGTAATACCCACCAACAATAATTGTAACTCTTTAACCGTTCAAGCAAGAGACACTAAACCAACTTTCACATGTTCAGGCTGCCCATTCATCTCAACCAACCAACCAATATTTTAATCTACTTACTTTTTCAACTATTGGGCTCCCGAGTGACGCAGTGGTCTAAGGTACTCAATCTCAGAGCTAGAGGCGTCACTACAGACCCTGGTTCGATCCTGGGCTATAACACAACCGGCCGTGATCGGGAGTCCCATAGGGCGGCACACAATTGGCCCAGCATTGTCCGGATTAGGGGAGGGTTTGGCCGGGGTAGGCAGTCATTGTACAATAATAATTTGTTCTTAACTGAATTGTCAAGTTAAATAAAAGGTTATATAAAAATTAAAAAAACAGTCCCCACCATTACTCTTGCAGACACTACCACTACTATGCCATTTCAAAATCAAACACATTTTAAAATAAGCTAGCAAGCACACCACATTTTCTTCAGGAAATGAGTTTATTTATTAGATAGAACTACAACTAAGCTATCAGTAGGTCTACATACAAACCTATTGTACACAGTTCTTCAACTACCACAAAAAATACTTTTAAAGAGCTGTAATCACTAGATGCACCATCATATTTCTCTCCCCAAATAGCCTAAAACGTTCTAAACATTACATCGTCATTCAACTAAATGTCACGACTTCCGCTGAAGTCGGTCCCTCTCCTTGTTCGGGCAGCATTCGGCAGTCGACGTCACCGGTCTTCTAGCCATCGCCGATCCACTTTTTATTTTCCATTTGTTTTGTCTTTGTTTTATACACGCCTGGTTTCAATTCCCCAATTACATATTCAGTATTTAACCCTCTGTCACGATCTAAGGAAGGAGTGGACCAAGGCGCAGCAAGTGTAAGGTTCCATATATTTTTATGAAATTGGACCCAAATACAAAAACAACAAAATAATGTAGAGAAGCACTAAAAAACAAAAAAAAAAACAATAACCCACAAACCATGTGGGGGAATGAACAAACTAAGTATGGTCCCCAATTAGAGACAACGACAATCAGCTGCCTCTAATTGGGAACCATCCAAAACCAAACATAGAAATAAGAACATAGAACAACAAAAAAAAAACCTGGTCACATCCTGACCAAAACACCATAGAGAAGCCAGAGGGCTATCTATGGCCAGGACGTGACACCCTCTGTTTTCCCCATGTTTGTGTGCGTTATTGTTCCTATTTTATGTCAGTCCATTTGGTGGGCTTGGTAATTGTTACTACTTTGGAAATACTAAGAGTAAACTACGTTGTGTTGCTCATCTCTGCTGTCCTGCGCCTGACTCTTTTGCACCAACTACACCAAGCCTTCTGACACTAAAATTAAACTTCATTTACACCGAATGTTTTACAAAAGTAAATCATGCATCTATTTATCTGAAACCCACAGCATTAATGATTCAGAGTTGCTTTGCTAAGAGTGTTGTGCACATAATCCTGCCTATTATTCCCATCTTCTGACAGAAGATCACATTGTCATACAGATGTAGGACCTTAATTTGATTATTCTTTTGTTGCTGAGAATTTTCCTGCACAGCAGACAAAGCAAACTTGTATTGTATTCAACGTTTAAAAAGGATTCTAAAGTTTGAAATTTCCACTTAAAATGTAATTACTTGCCTCAATGAAAAATGTATCAACCCCTACAAAAAATGTCAGTTAATTATAAACCACATAATAATTCACATTTCCTGTTGATGCACAATTATTTTCCTGCTGTAGCAAACTGGCTCAAATTAAGATCCTACATCTGTATGTCTTCTTTCAGTTTTCAAACGCATCAACTGTAGTTTAGACATTTTTGTAATCAAAGTTCCCAACAATCCAAAGTAATAAGGTTTATATAGTAGTATATCAAAGTAATCAGACCAATTATTTTACAACATTTTACTTTGACTATACAGTATGTAACTACTTTACTTTAAATAGTACAGTAAAACATTTCAGCTTCTTCCACTACCATAAAAATACTTGGACAGAGATAAAGCAAGCCCCACAACTTTACTTCATGTAAAGTTACCATTTAGTTCTGCGCTATCTCTCTGCTCATACTAAGTTGTGTATTTTACCTGTGGCGCTCCTGGGTCCCGTAGTTGCAGGTTCTGGTGCAGGTGGACCATGAGCTCCAGGCATAGTGGTCACAGAAGCAGCCCAGGCTGACCGTAACTGAACCCAGGACATGCAGCAGGACCAGGAGACTGTTGGTACGGTCCATGGAGAAGGATGGTCAAGGAACAGCTCACACTGTGGTCAGGACACTTCTGAAAGAACTGGATGGAGAAAGATGTGGAGGAGGAAATAGTTTTACATCCAGGCACACACAATGCAATCCATCCCACATGATACCAGAGGTGGGACCAAGTCACTATTATTCCAGTCACAAGCAATCTCAAGTCACAAGGTCTGAGTCTCAAGTCGAGTCGCAAGTAGAACGGGTCGAGTCTCGAGTCAAGTCCAAGTCATGCATTCTAACAGCAAATCCAGTCGAGTCACAAGTTTTTTCAAGTCAAGTAAAAATAATCTCTACGTGCAATGACTTGTTAAACTACAAATCTTTGTCTATTTATTGAGGCTACCAGACAACCCTTTTCATTATTTTGTCTTCAAAATGTAATTGATTATGTAATTGTAAAATAGGGGCCTTGTAACGGTCGTAAGAGCGTGACATCAGCAGAATGCAAGGCAGGTTGACGTGCTCAGAGTGTAGATTTATTTGCTGGTCTTCATACAAAATATACAAGTAGATTAACCAAATATACATGGGCCCAAAATAAATATCCTCTGTATCAGGCTTAACCTGTCCTATCTGAATGGACACAGTTAGAAGGCAAGACTGCACAGTCTCCCCTTGAGAAACAGGATCTCAAACAGGTACATATAAGCTCTTAGCCCCTCCCAGGACCATACAATTACCCAATTGGCAATTACAACCAATAAACTGGTTCTACAATGTAAAAGGCAATTTACACATCCATTGTTACATTGGTACATTAGACTTCATTATTATTAATGACATTTCATCACAATTCATACTTGGAACAACTATTTTCTCTTGTTCAACATACTAGCCTATTTATATACGGACTGAGGCACACACGCTCCTATTACGCATAACCAGAATGACAGAGACATAGGTCACAGACACAGGGAATTCTGACATAACCCGGAAAATATGAACAAAGAAAACCCATAGAGAATGGTAGAGGCCACTAGTGGCCAAAAGGCCGCTTTAGCATGGGCAGTGCCATTGAGGGCTTCCACCCTGCTTCTGCCATTTTAAAGTAGTCTAAGTAGTCAACTTGGTGGGGATTCCTATTGGTTTTAGCCTCAATGGTGCTGTCACAGATATAGTGGCACAAATATAAAGATGAGTGTTCCATCTATATGGAAACCATACAATTAATTAAATAAACAGAACTTCTAGCTCATGAGTCTTGCGAACCTTCATGTGCACAATAAACATCAAGCCCTGTCAGAGAACATTTAGAAATAAAAATGTGTAGTATCAAACATGAAACAGAAATGTCTAAGTGTTACAATAAACAGTACGAGGCATAGCCGCGGGAAGTAGGGGTGCTGAGTTTTTTAAAATCTGCACCCCCCCGGGGGGTCATATAAGAGGCCTGTGTACTTTTCACTAGCCAGTCTGTTGCAGTTTTTTTTTTTTTTTTGCAAGGGCGATGCTGCGGCTACTGTCTCTGGCTGCGTGGAGAGTAATCCACGGAAACTCTGTGCCACAAAATGAGTGACAAAACGTTACAAAACCAGGCCAGATAATTTCAAGTCATCAGTCTCAAGTCAAAATCGAGTCCCGAGTCTTGAGGCTCCAAGTCCAAGCCAAGTCTCAAGTTATTTTATGTTCTATCAAGTCGAGTCCCAAGTCGACAAATTTGTGAGTCCAAGTTAGTGCTGAGCGATTAGTGCTTTTTGAGGTCGGTTCGGTTTTGTTTAGATTATTAAAGAATAATCAGTTTTCGTTTACTATACTTTTTTTGTTGTTTTTACATTAAATGCACTATGCATTATGTGGGTTGAATGCTGTAAGAACAGAATAAACAATTAATAAAAGTCCTATGATGGTAGTGACTACCCATTACGGCTTACACATGTTAATCATCATTTATTCACATTATTTTCTTTTAATAAAATATTTATTTAGTTTGATGACTTCATTATTTCTTTCCAAGTCATCATCTCATAGAGCTGTTGCCTATGCTGTCTGACAAAATCACTATTTTCCGTCTTGATTGCAAGTTCTCTCTTCTATCCGTCTCCATGTCTGCGCCACACAGACCGGACAAGTAGGCTGGCACACAGTGGATTATGCTCATTGTTGTCAATTGCCACGTTTTCTGCGCTAAACTGTGTAGAATATTGGCCTGTTGTAAAATAAAACTCCCTATTGCATCGCACAGTTCTGGGCTTGATCTGATTTATCTCTACAGAAACTTTGCATCCAGCTCACAGAAAAAAAACGAACGATATGGAATTCAAATAATTTTGTCAATTTGTTCTTTAAAAAACGAAAAATAACAGAAATGTTGGTTAATTGCTCAGCACTAGTCCAAGTCACGTGACTTGAGTCCACATCTGCATGATACTATATTATAATTTAGGCATCAAGGGTTAAATTCCTCCTCATATATAATCCATAGTTTTGCAAAACTAGATACTGTCCCCTTCCAGATAACAAACAGAGCATCAATACAATTCAAACAAATTCCGACTCACCACAGTGTTGACTCCTCTGCCACTAGATCCTGAGCTCTGCAAGAGTGTGTGTGCATGTGAGTATGTTTATGTTCAATAGCTTGAGGGGAACTACTTAATATACCCCCTAAATGATCTCCCAAGGGAATCGGACTGTGAAAACGATTGGTTATTTGACTTGCCTACCCCACAGGAAACCCCCTTCCTGCAACAGCCACGAACACAGCCTAGAATTTACACCAAAAAGTCTGAAGGCTAAGCAATGACAACACAAAGTTCAAAGTTCTGAATCTCAAGTATTCCAAACTCTCCTTTCGCAACCCTCCATCCTGTTCTGTTACTGGAAAAAGTGTCTGGAAATGTCAGATTCTGGTAATATTCACCAGCTGTAAGTAATCTCTACAACTCCTTGTAACCCTTTCCTGCAGTCAAGGACTACAAGCGCCCTCTTTGGCCTCATGGGTGGAATGTTGTTAACCTCATGGGTGGATGGAACGTTATTAACCTCATGGGTGGAATGTTATTAACCTCATGGTGGAATGTTATTAACCTCACGGGTGGAATGTTATTAACCTCATGGGTGGAATGTTATTAACCTCATGGGTGGAATGTTATTAACCTCATGGGTGGAATGTTATTAACCTCATGGTGGAATGTTATTTACCTCATGGGTGGAATGTTATTAACCTCATGGGTGGAATGTTATTAACCTCATGGTGGAATGTTATTAACCTCATGGGTGGAATGTTATTAACCTCATGGGTGGAATGTTATTAACCTCATGGGTGGAATGTTATTAACCTCATGGTGGAATGTTATTTACCTCATGGGTGGAGTGTTATTAACCTCATGGGTGGAATGTTATTAACCTCATGGGTGGAATGTTATTAACCTCGTGGGTGGAATATTATTTACCTCACATTTTTTGTTGACAAAAATATGGTGTTTCTATGTCAAACAGTTTTGATATATTTCAGTGTTCTGTGATGTATGCAAAGTGTAATATTGGAATGCAACCTAAAAATTGAATACATTTTAACTCTATATATATTTTTAAGCCCATAACCATGTGTGTACTTTTGTTTCAACGTAGATTTGTTTAAGACTACCAACAATCACTTTGTGTGAGACTGATTTAGCCCACTGCAGTAAAAGGTTAACTCTCACCCTATTGACACCCCACCCTTTAACATAGTCCTAGAAAGAGTGTCGAAAGAGAGAGGTCATGAATCAGACACTGCATTCCTGTAACCCTGATAAAAATGAAAAGGGTTTCATGCTGTGATGAAGTTTATAGCTCTGTAAGTATCTACAATTTCTCTCCATCATTGCCCACATTAAAAAATACGACACTTTACTATAGAATACTACAGTACTGTAGAATATACTGTAGAATACTATAATACACACTGTAGTATCCCTTGATAATGTGTAGGACTTACTATAGCATTTTGTAGTATACTGTAGAATACTATAGTAAATACTACAGTATTATCCACACAAAAAACACTGTAGTAAATACTACAGTAATGTCAGCAAAAACACTACAGTCTGCAAATACACAACTGTTTTTTTAACTATAGTAAATACTACAGTATTTAATTTGCATATACCTGCCCATTTCCGTCCACCATATCCCAATTTGTGCCACCCATAAGTGAGAAATCTATGTGTAACAAGACAGAGGCGGATGCAAGATGCAAGCAACGATGGTTTAATGAACACAGTACAGAGGGGCAACAGGACAGACAGACTATACTCAGAAGGGGTCTGACGCAGGGACTTGGGCGGACCATCCGATGATGGAGTGAGGAACAGCGTGCTGAGAAATCCAGGGGAGAATGTCCAGTAGGGGAGGAAGGAACACAGCAGATAATCCACACAAGGAGGGCGAGAGACGAGTACAGAAACCCGACACGACACCAGGGAAGTAACAACGATCTGACAACATGAAACACCAGTCACTGAACATATAAAGGGAAAGGTAAGTGGTTACAGCTGGCGCAGACAATCAGACCGAGATTGGGAACCACGCCCACACACCCACTCAAACACACGAGAGAGAGAGAGAGCAAGAGAGAGAGAGAGAGAGCGAGAGAGAGAGAGAGAGAGAGAGAGAGAGAGAGAGAGAGGGAGGCAGTGGATTCATAAACCGTGACACTATGTGCCAAGTATAGACCATACTGTATACTGTGTTCCCTACAGGTTATAGAAAAGAGCAGAAGCTCTGAACTATCTGTTCAGACCCCAGTCCTACCTACCTACACGTTATCAAAAATTTGCTCTTTTAGTATTTCTCCAGTAGGTTAATCAAGGAGAAAGCCTCCACTTTTATGTCAAATATATTAAAACAAAATGACTATAGTCAATAGTATTGTAATGTCTGCAAAAACACTATAGTAAATACTGCAGTATGCTACAGTACAGTCTGCAAAAACACTACAGTAAATACTACAGTATACTACTGTCTGCAAAACCACTACAGTAAATACTACAGTATACTACAGTCTGCAAAAACACTACAGTAAATATAACAGTATACTAAAGTACGCAAAAACACTACAGTAAATGGATCTTTCTATAAACTAGGGTAAGGGTGAGCATTTATTGTAGAGGACAACTGTTTGGAACTGTTACAAAGTCATTAATGAATCGTTTGCAATTTTTGTCATGTAAATATATTAACATATAAAAGGGGAACATAGATACAGTTGAAGTCAGAAGTTTACATACACTTAGGTTGGAGTCATTAAAACTTGTTTTTCAACCAGTCCACAAATTTCTTGTTAACAAACTACAGTTTTGGCATGTTTCGGTTAGGACATATACTTTGCATGACACAAGTCATTTTTACAACAATTGTTTACAGACAGATTATTTCACTTATAATTCACTGTATCACCATTCCAGTGGGTCAGAAGTTTACATACACTAAGTTGACTGTACCTATAAACAGCTTGGAAAATTCCAGAAAATTATGTAATGGATTTAGAAGCTTCTGATAGGCTAATTGACATCATTTGAGTCAATTGGAGGTGTACCTGTGGATTTATTTCAAGGCCTACCTTCAAACTCAGTGCCTCGTTGCTTGACATCATGGGAAAATCAAAAGAAATCAGCAAGACCTCAGACAAAAAAATGTAGACCTCCACAAGTCTGGTTCATCCTTGGGAGCATTTTCCAAACTCCTGAAGGTACCACGTTCATCTGTACAAACAATAGTACGCAAGTATAAACACCACGGGACCACGCAGCCGTCATACCGCTCAGGAAGGAGACACGTTCTGTCTCATAGAAATGAAAGTACTTTGGTGCAAAAAGTGCAACTCAATCCCAGAAAAACAGCAAAGGACCTTGTGAAGATGCTGGAGGAAACAGGTACAAAAGTATCTATATCCACAGTAAGACAAGTCCTATTTCGACATAACCTGAAAGGCCGCTCAGCAAGGAAGAAGCAACTGCTCCAAAACTGCCATGAAAAAGCCAGACTACGGTTTGCAACAGCACATGTGGACAAAGATCGTACTTTTTTGAAAAATGTACTCTGGTCTGATGAAACAAAAATATAACTGTTTGCCATAATGGCCAAGGTTATGTTTGGAGGAAAAAGCGGGAGGCTTGCAAGCCGAAGAACACCATCCCAACCGTGACGCACGGGGGTGGCAGCATCATGTTATGGGGGTGCTTTGCTGCAGGAGGGACTGGTGCACCTCACAAAATAGATGGCATCGTGAAGAGGAAAATTATGTGGCCATAAAATTAAGTTAAAGCTTGGTCGCAAATGGGTCTTTCAAAAAGGACAATGACCCCAAGCATACTTCCAAAGTTGTGGCAAAATGGCTTAAGGACAACAAAGTCAAGGTATTGGAGTGGCCATCACAAAGCCCTGACCTCAATCCCATAGAAAAAATGTGGGCAGAACTGAAAAAGTGTGTGCGAGCAAGGAGGCCTGCAAATCTGAGTCAGTTACACCAGCTCTGTCAGGAGGAATGGGCCAAAATTCACCAAAATTATTGTGGGAGGCTTGTGGAAGGCTACACGAAACATTTGACCCAAGTGTAACAATTTAAAGGCAAAGCTACCAAATACTAATTGAGTGTATGTAAACTTCTGACCCACTGGGAACGTGATGAAAGAAATAAAAGCTGAAATAAATCATTCTCTCTACCATTATTCTGCCATTTCACATTCTTAAAATAAAGTGGTGATCCTAACTAACCTAAGACAGGGAATTTTTATTATGATTAAATGTCAGGAATTGTGTAAAACTGAGTTTGTCTTTTTGGCTAAGGTGTATGTAAACTTCCGACTTCAACTGTCCATTCAATGTAATTCATGCTTTGAATCTGTTATGAATAAATTCATATGATTTATGTTTAATGACTAAATTATTATATGTTTAAAATAATATGTTTAAGTAATTACTAAGAACATTAAATCCTGAAAATATATGTAATAGCTGTTAGAGGAATAGGTCTAGAACTTTTTAAAAGACTAAGACATCGTGTTACTATTTTGAAACCTAAGCAGGATGGAGTTGAGATAACAGGTGAACTGTCGACAGACGATTTATAACTGGACCCTATAACAGGAAAACGGTTTCTTCACCCAGGGAGGGGAGAAACGGTTAGAAAGCTGTTAGAAGTGATAAGATGTTATTTGTAAAACACAGCCCGTCTAAAGTGGGGTGGAGTTAAATTGTATGTACATATAAAGGACTGTGTTCTTATTGTGATTTGAGAATTCTCGGTGAATAAACCTTTGACATGATGATCTCTGTAGCTGGGTCTCTGTCTGTTTCATCTTAACCAAAGCTTTACGACCTTTGGGTTACAGACAGAGTAGGTTAATTAAAGTTCAGTTTGTGAACATTGAGAACAACATTTCCATAACAGAATCCAAACCTATGTTTAAATCCTTTCTCATGCTTGATCTTCACAGATTTGGCAAAAATCATGTGACATAAAACACTACCTTTCTTTCCTTACATTTATGATACTGTTGTTTGTTTTTATATCATATACTAAGCATTTAACAAATGAATTACACATTGACCTTGATCCTTTGAAATTCCTGAATAATGCTGTCAGATTAATTTTTTGGTCCAGAGATCTCGGAAGTGTACTGTAACCTCGTAACATTTTGTATTTCCCTATGTTACGGTGTGAAAACAGTTTTTTGGGCACACATATCCAAAATAATGTACTGTATGTGATTGCAAAATCCAATGCTTCTAACAGAAAGAGGAGCTTTAACATGATTAATAAAACAAAAATCAATACGGTCTTTAAAGGGGTTCTTTAATAATTACTGCATTATAGTTGTTTGATGCGCGTTTGATGTCTAGCTGTTCAGCTACATGGGGACATTTTCTCGAAACATCCGCTGATTAACTAAAGGATAAAGAGCTTGTGTGATACCGCACACGATTTAACAACAGCCAAAGTGTGGGAATGAATGTTGATCTCAAAGATTGACAGAACATTTTGGTGTCTATGTTGTTACGGTGGTCAAGATAATTAGCCTACACCATGTTAACATTAACTCAAGAATCCTGACGTAAGATTACGGTTTGTGTACATTTTGATCGTATGTTTTCCGAGTTAAAACGGAGCAATCAGGAACGTGAAAACAACCTGTTAATTCCTTGTTGAATAGAAATCGAAAATGTATATAAAATCAAAGTCCCTATCCCTAGACACAGATCTGAGAGAATTGGACAGGTGTAAGCAATACCACCAACATTTCATCAAGCCTATCAGAGGGTAAGGTGGAGCTCTCACCACGTCACCACCCATCAATCTCTCTCAGATCTCCGCAAGTGTCTAGACTTAGCAGTATGGGCTAGGGGTTGTTTCTCGACAGGCCATGGGTATTATGGTAGCTCAGTCAGTCAGTCAGCCTGGCACTGTCAAACATTTTTAATACTGTAGCTGTCAAATACTTGCTTCCTCTGTCCTTGGGAGAATCTCAATTGAATTTCCTTGATTCGTAGCATCCTCTCTCCTCCTCAAAATTCATTGGATGAGAAGGTCAGAGGTCGCTCCCCTCTGACATTCTAGAGGACGAAGGAATGAAGGAAAGACAGACTCACTCACTCACTCACTCACACTCACATGCACACACACACACTGCTTGAAGAGTTAACCAATTATAATGATTTTATTATTGTTATTATTATTGTCAACGATTTTGTTGACAGAACCCATTGTATTATATTATTGTATTAAATTATATCAACCATAAAAAAATATAGAAATGCTGTTGTTTAATTATTCTGGAATGTTTAGCATGGCTATAAATTATAGAGAAGTTGACTAAAGCACAAACAGACCTGGCTACTAGGCATGACAAAGAAACAAGCAGTATACATGTTTCATGTGACATTTTGAATGACACAGATGTTTTGCTGTTGCTAGGAGTTAAGGTCTCATTGTGCCTACCTAGACTCTTATTCCTGTAACTACACATGTGAAGCTGCAAGAAAATCATATTTAAATGTACGTATATCAAACCGTTTTGAAATGTTGACCCTGATGCTACACATTGGCCACTTTATTTATAGAAAGACCCAAATGCAACAGTATACTACTATCTGCAAAAATAGTACATGAATTACAGTATATACTACAGCTTTCTTTTACAACAGTATTTGTAAATACTACAGTATACTACAGTAAACTACATTAAATACTACAGTAAAGTCCGCAAAAATGCTACAGTAAATAATAAAGTATTTACAGTACCTTCTGAAAATATTCACACCCCTTGACTTTTTCCACATTTTGTTGTGTTACAAAGTGGGATAAAAATCTATTTAATTGTCATTTTTTTTGTCAACAATGTACACAAGATTCCACTTTGACATGATGGGGTATTGTGTCTAGGCCAAATCTCAATTGAATCCATTTTAAATTCAGGCTGTCAAGGGGTGTGAATACTTTCTGAAGACACTGTATACCATAGTATGGTATAGTATTTTTTTTAGATGGGTGTATCCTCTCAGTGGACATCACGTATGGGCTCTGAAACCAAACATAAAGACACTACAATCAGAGCCACTATATAAACCAGACAAAAACTACTATTTCTATGCAAAAAGTTTATTCACATTATAAAATGACCTATACATACTATCATTCATAGAAGAATCTATAGCGCAACATCTATACACTACAAATCTACAACAGTACTTAATATTCATGCTGTACTCTTTCTGCCAAGACATACAAAATAAATAGATGCAAATGATTTACAGCAGAAATCCAATCTTCAGATCATCTAAATAAAAATGATTCAAAGAAAGTTTCATACAAAACAGAATTTTGACCATTGTTTATATATTGTATTTACATTTGATGACAAATGGCTTTTATATGTAACATTGCAAAGCCCTTGTGATGGAAAATGTACATTGGAGACCGATTTCCTTTTCATGGAAGACTGCAAAAGAAGCATTGCACAGTGAAATAAATATAATGACATTCTGAGGAAGATGTCTGAAGGCAAAGTTTCAGCAAAGCCGTCTACCAACATACTGAATCTCTTATGTCATCAGCTTGGCACATCTGTTTGGGCTCGCCTATAGACCTATAAAGGTTCTCCTTTTCTACAAAGGGAGATGGCTTCAATAACATAATAGCAAAATATGCATTACATCATTATCATTTGAATAGCTTTTTCTACACCGAATCATATTCAAAAGTAAAGTGACTGATCAGCTTAAGATAAAACAAAGTTCCTTTCCTAAATGGCAGTAATAAGTCGGAAAACATGTAAGGTGTTGGGTAGGGTTGGTGTGTTGCCCATGCTGCTGCCTGCAGGACCTATCAGGCACTCAGCTGGACACCAGGCAGCAGAACCCAGAGAAGCGCCTCTTCCTCTGCCTGACCAGCGGGTATTGAGTCAGATTCAGCAGACTGCTGTCATCTAGACAGAACACAGACAGCGAAACCTGAGAACAGTGCAGTGCAGCGCCTTCAATCTTGTGTATTTTTTATTATTTAATCCACTCATTGTCACACCCTGATCTGTTTCACCTGCCTTGTGGTTGTCTCCACCCATCACCAGGTGTCTCCCATTTTCCTCTATGTATTTATACCTGCATTTTCTGTTTGTCTGTTGCCAGTTCGTCTCGTCTTGTTAGGTCGTACCAGCATGTTTCCAGTTTTTCCTGTTCCAGTTTTTATTTTCTAGTCTTCCCGGTTCTGACCTTTCTGCCTGTCCTGACCCTGTGCCAGTCTGCCGTCCTGTACCTGCCTGACTCTGAACTGCTTTATGAACCACTGCCTGCCCTCGACCTGGCTTTTGCCTGTCCCTTTTGTTATAATAAATATTCTGAGAATCGTACTGAGAATCTGCCTACTGTGTCTGCATCTGGGTCTTATCCTGAGTCGTGATAGTCATACAGTATACACTGAGGGGGAAAAAGTATTTGATCCCCTGCTGATTTTGTACGTTTGCCCCCTGACAAATGAATTATCAGTCTATAATTTTAATTGTAGGTTTATTTGAACAGTGAAAGACAGAATAACAACAAAAAAATCCAGAAAAACGCATGTGAAAAATGTTAAATTGATTTGCATTTTAATGAGGGAAATAAGTATTTGACCCCTCTGCAAAACATGACTTAGTACTTGGTGGCAAAACCCTTGTTGGCAATCACAGAGGTCAGACGTTTCTTGTAGTTGGCCACCAGGTTTGCACACATCTCAGGAAGGATTTTGTCCCACTCCTCTTTGCAGATCTTCTCCAAGTCATTAAGGTTGAGGCTGACGTTTGGCAACTCGAACCTTCAGCTCCCTCCACAGATTGTCTATGGGATTAAGGTCTGGAGACTGGCTAGGCCACTCCAGGACTTTAATGTGCTTCTTCTTGAGCTACTCCTTTGTTGCCTTGGCCGTGTGTTTTGGGTCATTGTCATGCTGGAATACCCATCCACGACCCACTTTCAATGCCCTGGCTGAGGGAAGGAGGTTCTCGGTACATGGCCCTGTCCATCGTCCCTTTGATGTGGTAAAGTTGTCCTGTCCCCTTAGCAGAAAAACACCCCCAAAGCATAATGTTTCCACCTCCATGTTTGACGGTGGGGATGATGTTCTTGGGGTCATAGGCAGCATTCCTCCTCCTCCAAACACGGCGAGTTGAGTTGATGCCAAAGAGCTCCATTTTAGTCTCATCTGACCACAACACTTTCACCCAGTTGTCCTCTGAATCATTCAGATGTTCATTGGCAAACTTCAGACGGGCATGTATATGTGCTTTCTTGAGCAGGGGGACCTTGCGGCCGCTGCAGGATTTCAGTCCTTCACGGTGTAGTGTGTTACCAATTGTTTTCTTGGTGACTATGGTCCCAGCTGCCTTGAGATCATTGACAAGATCCTCCCGTGTAGTTTTGGGCTGATTCCTCACCGTTCTCATGATCATTGCAACTCCACGAGGTGAGATCTTACATGGAGCCCCAGGCCGAGGGAGATTGACAGTTCTTTTGTGTTTCTTCCATTTGCGAATAATCGCACCAACTGTTGTCACCTTCTCACCAAGCTGCTTGGCGATGGTCTTGTAGCCCATTCCAGCCTTGTGTAGGTCTACAATCTTGTCCCTGACATCCTTGGAGAGCTCTTTGGTCTTGGCCATGGTGGAGAGTTTGAATCTGATTGATTGATTGCTTCTGTGGACAGGTGTCTTTTATACAGGTAACGAGCTGAGATTAGGAGCACTCCCTTTAAGAGTGTGCTCCTAATCTCAGCTCGTTACCTGTATAAAAAGACACCTGGGAGCCAGAAATCTTTCTGATTGAGAGGGGGTCAAATACTTATTTCCCTCATTAAAATGCGAATCAATTTACAACATTTTTCACATGTGTTTTTCTGGATTTTTGTTGTTGTTATTCTTTCTCTCACTGTTCAAATAAACCTACAATTAAAATTATAGACTGATCATTTCTTTGTCAGTGGGCAAACGTACAAAATCAGCAGGGGATCAAATACTTTTTCCCTCACTGTAAATTCCACTTACCTTGGTTTTTCAGTGGTAAAGGCATAGTCTCCCTGAGTTTGCTTAGTAGGTTTCTCATCTCTCGCATGTCCCTAGGGAGACAGGGGGAATCATGCTTAAATCCATTTAGGGGAGAGTGGGGTATGTTGAGCCAATAGGGTAAGTTGAGCCACCCTTGTTTGTAGGAAACCATACACAAAATTAATAATTTGACAAAATATTTAGGAAAAGGTAAGCAAGTTAGGTAAAAAAAATATATAATTCACCAATTCAAATGCATGCTTTGTGTTAGAGGTTTAGTGATGCGTGTATCTAAACCAAAGTTGATTATTTTAAGATTGTTCTATATATCAGTTGGGTTCTCCATAAGCTTCAATGTAAGGTCCTAAAGCTACCATGAAAGTGTATCATTGTAGCTGTGTGGGCTAATATAGTAAAAATGTTTGCCTTAGAGTAAGTTGAGCCAATGGCCATGGAGTAAAGTGAGCTAATGGATTAGCCAATGGCAAGTTGAGGAAATATTATTTTTTCTTCCCAGGCATAATGCAAGGCATTATCGCTGGAATATCTGGTAACAACAGGTCCTGGCCTATGTTCAAAGTGTAAAAAAAATGTGTTTGTTAGGTGTTAAGCCTGTGTTAAAACATTCTTAAAATGGTTAAAAGACAAAAAAGCGATTGTGATGAATTATGTTTGGGAAATAAAGATAGACATGGTTTAAAAAGGTAGCGGTAATATTTCATTCTGTACAGAAATTTGTGGGCGGCTTAATTTACCCCATAATCCGGGGTAAATTGTGCCAAAAGACCACCTTTTTTTGGACAAGCTATGTTTTAAAAACTTTAATGTTTACGTGAATTCTGAAAGAACCTCCTGACATTTACTGTATGTAGATGTCTTTGAAAGAAAACTATATTTCTCTTCACGGTTTGATGCTTAATGTAAAAATGGCTCAACTTACCCCAGTCTCTCCTACCACCTCTAAATGGTCACAGGGGAAGCACACACAAACTGAAACACATTAACTTCTACTATAACCAGCCTGGTATCAACTGACATACATCATTCTGTGATGCTTATGAAAAAATTATAAGTCAATACATTGCATTCAATGCAAATAATTACAGTGTTTTCAGAAAGTATTCACACCCCTTTACTTTTTCCACATTTGTTGTTACAGCCTGTATTTAACATAGATTCAAATTATATATTTTTTTGCCACTGATCTACACACAATACCCCATATTGTCAGAATGAAATGTAGTTAGTAGAACATGTTACAAATGTATAACAAATTAAAATCAGATATTTCTTGAGTCATTAAGTACTCAACCCTTTTGTTATGGCAAGCCTAAATACGTTCAGGAATACAAATGTGCTTAACAAATCGCCTAATAAGTTACATGGACTCATTCCGTGTTCAATAATAGTAGTTAACATGATTTTTGAATGACTACCACATACTGTACCCCACACATACAATTATCTGTAAGGTCCCTCAATCGAGTAGTGAATTTTAAGCACAGATTTAACCACAAAGACCAGGGAGGTTCTTCAACACCTCGCAAAGAAGGGCACCGATTGAAGAACAGAAGAAAATAAAACGTACACTAAATATCCCTTTGAGCATGGTGAAGTTATTAATCAGGCTTTGGATAGTGTATCAATACACCCAACCAGTGCAAAGATAGAGGCGTCCTTCCTAACTCAGTTGCCGGAGGGGAAGGAAACTGCTCAGGGAGTTAAAGAGTTTAATGGTTGTGATATGAGAAAACTGAGGATGGATTACTCCACAATACTATTTTAAATGACAGTGTGTAAAGAAGGAAGCCTTTAGATGGGTGAGGAAAAACAATCTATTTAAATCAAGGACTCAGACCATGAGAAACCTGGCACCATTCCTACAGTGAAGCATTGTGGTGGCAGCATCATGCTGTGGGGATGTTTTTCAGCGGCAGGGACTGGAAGACTAGTCAGGATCGAGGGAAAGATAAACAGAGCAAAGTACAGAGAGCTCCTTGATGAAAACCTGCTCCAGAGCACTCAGGACTGCAGATTGTGGTGAAGTTTCACCTTCCAACAGGACATTGACCCTAAGGATACAGTACAGCCAAGACAACGCAGGAGTGGCTTCGGGACAAGTCTCTGAATGTCCTTGAGTGGCCCAGCCAGGGCCCTGACTTGAACCCGATCAAACATCTCTGGAGAAAGCTGAAAATAGCTGTGCAGCAACGCTCCCCATCCAACCTGACAGAGAATGAGAGGATCTGCAGAGAAGAATGGGAGAAACTCCCCAAATACAGGTGTGCCAAGCTTGTAGCATCATACCCAAGAAGACTCAAGGCTGTAATCGCTGCCAAAAGTGCTTCAACAAGGTACTGAGCAAAGTGTCTGAATACTTATGTAAATGTAATTTTTCAGTTTTTTTTTTTTTATAAATTAGCAAACATTTCTAAAAAACTGTTTTTGCTTTGTCATTATGGGGTATTGTGTGTAGATTGATGAGGGAAAAAACAATTTAATCAACTTTAGAATTAAGGCTGTAACGTATCAAAATGTGGAAAAAGTCAAGCGGTCTGAATACTTTCCGAAGGCACTGTATAAAGTGTGTGAAACAGTATGTAAACATTTAATTTTAGTAATTAGGGTTAAGTGCCATGCTCAAGGGCACATCGGCAGATTTTTCACCTAATTGGCTCGGGGATTCGAATCAGCGACCTTTCGGTTACTGGCACAACGCTCATAACTACCAAGCTACCTGCCGATAAACATTATTAAAGTCACCAGCGTTCAATGACTCTATAGGCCAGCAGTCTCTAAGGTGCAGGGTAGAGTACCGGGTGTTAGCCGGCTAGAACAGTGACTAAGGTTCAGAGTAAGTTACTGGGCGGGGGCCGGCTAGTGATGACTGTTTAACAGTCTGATGGCCTGGAGATAGAAGCTGTTTTTCAGTCTCTCGGTCCCATCTTTGATGTGCCTGTACCGTCTCCGCCTTCTAGATGGTAGCGGGATGAACAGGCCGTGGCTCGGGTGGCTGAGGTCCTTGATGATTTTCAAAATCAAATCATATTGTATTTGTCACATGCGCCGAATACAACATGTGTAGAACTTACAGTGAAATGCTTACTTACAAGCCCTTAACTTCTTAGGGCTAGGGGGCAGTATTTTGAAGTTCGGATGAAAAACGTGCCCAAAGTAAACTGCCTGTTACTCAGGCCCAGAAGCTAGGATATGCATATAATTAGTAGCTCTGGATAGAAAACACTCTGGAGTTTCTAAAACTGTTAATATAATGTCTGTGAGTATAACAGAAGTGATATGGCAGGCACAAACCCGAGCAAATGAATCAGTCATGAATCAGTCATGTCACGCTATTTTCAATAGGCCAGCTATTCAAAGCCTCATAGTTTAACCCCCAGATTGGAGTTCTTATGGCTTCCACTAGATGTAAACAGTCTTGAGAAAAAGGTTTCAAGCTTCAATCATGAAAATCAAGGGAGTAAGACCACTTGTTTCTGAGTTCACGTCTCTTCTATTCAGCAGGTTATATTCAGTCTGAAATATTAAAATGTATAATCATTTTAGGGTATCTGAGTATTGATTACAAATGCTGTTTGACTTTAACGGAGCTATATGGATATAAAGAGGAACTTTATCTAACAAAAGGACCTTTTATTGTGTAATCTGGACGCTTGGGTATGCCATCAGAGGAAGATTATCAAAGTTAAGCGATTTATTTTATGTTATTTTTGAGTTTTGGGACACATCTGCTGGTTATGTTATTATGCTAATTGAATTTTTGAGCAGGGCGCTGCCCTCAGACAATCAGATGTTCTGTTTCGCCGTAAAGCCTTTTTGAAATCTGACAATGCTGTTAGATTAACAAGAGTCTAAGCTTTTGAAGGGTGTGCAGCACTTGTATTTTCATGAATGTTTGAAATGAGTATTTTTGTAATTTGAATTTGGCGCTCTGCATTTCACCGGATTTTGTCAAAATCGAACCCGTTCATGGGACTGGATCCGTAACAGGTTAATCAACAATGTAGTTTCAAGAAAAAAAATGTTAAGAAAGTATTTACTAAAATAAACTGAAGAAAAGAAAATACAAAAAGAAATACAAAAAAATGTATAAGAAAAATAACAAATAATTAAGGAGCAACAATAAAATAATAGTAGCGAGGCTATATATAGGGGGTACCGGTACAGAGTCAATGTGCGGGGGCACAAGTTAGTTGAGGTAATTGAGGTAATATGTACATGTACAGTTGAAGTCGGAAGTTTACATAAACCTTAGCCAAATACATTTAAACTCAGTTTCACAATTCCTGACATTTAATCCTAGTAAAATATTCCCTGTCTTAGGTCAGTTAGGATCACCACTTTATTTTAAGAATGTGAAATGTCAGAATAATAGTAGAGAATTATATATTTCAGCTTTTGTTTCTTTCATCAAATTCCCAGTGGGTCAGAAGTTTACATACACTCAATTAGTATTTGGTAGCATTGCCTTTAAATTGTTTAACTTGGGTCAAACATTTCAGGTAGCCTTCCACAAGCTTCCCACAATAAGTTGGGTTTATTTTGGCCCATTCCTCCTGACAGAGCTGGTGTAACTGACTCAGGTTTGCAGGCCTCCTTGCTCGCACACACTTTTTTAGTTCTGCCTACAATTTTTCTATGGGATTGAGGTCAGGGCTTTGTGATGGCCACTCCAATACCTTGACTTTGTTGTCCTTAAGCCATTTTGCCACAACTTTGGAAGTATGCTTGGGGTCATTGTCCATTTGGAAGGCCCATTTACGACCAAGCTTTAACTTCCTGACTGATGTCTTGAGATGTTGCTTCAATATAGCCACATCATTTTCCTTCCTCATGACGCCATATATTTTGTGAAGTGCACCAGTCCCTCCTGCAGCAAAGCACCCCCACAACATGAGGCTGCCACCCCCGTGCTTCACGGTTGGGATGGTGCTCCCCCTTTTTCCTCCAAACATAACGATGATCTAATTTTGGCTAAACAGTTCTAGTTTTGTTTCATCAGTGTAGTTGCAAACAGTACTCTGGATATTTTATGGCGGTTTTGGAGCAGTGGCTTCTTCCTTGCTGAGAGGCCTTTCAGGTTATGTCGATATAGGACTCATTGTCAGGACCAGGTCGTGAACTCAGGTCTCCGGTGTGAGAACCAGTCACCTATCGAACTGAGCCACAGGTAGTTGGCAGAACCCAGAAGATGAGGCAGACACAGCCGTAACAGAGATGGTGTATTTTAATAAAGACAAAAAAACTGAAAGAACTTCAGGCCAAAAATAGTCCACCAAGACAAAAGGTAAATCCACATAGAAAGGAGGAACATCCAGGAAAAGTCTCAAAGGAGAGATCCAAAAAAATAACAATACCCAAAACAATGTTCACAAAAAGGTAGTCTCAAAAGAATAATCCAAGGAAAAACGATACCCAAAAACAAAGTTCCACAAGGGAGTCCAACTGGAGCAAAGAACATACACAGCTTCACTGAGGCAGGGTGCTGACATACAAACACAGAGCAAAGAACTAAGGGAAACTAAGGGTTTAAATACATACAGGAGAAACGAGGCACAGGTGCAATTAATAACTAGAAACAAGGGGAAAAGAAAAGAAAGGATCAGACAAAAAGGACACAATGGGAGCCTCTAGTGGTCAAAACCCAGAAACCACCCGGCCAAACGTTGACACTCATTTACTGTGGATATAGATACTTTTGTACCTGTTTCCTCCAGCATCTTCACAAGGTCCTTTGCTGTTGTTCTGTGATTGATTTGCACTTTTCGCACAAAGTACATTCATCTCTAGGAGACAGAACGCGTCTCCTTCCTGAGAGGTGTGACATAGTGTTCCCATGGTGTTTATACTTGCGTACCATTGTTTGTACAGATGAACGTGGTACCTTTTGGAAATTGCCGTTTGGAAAATGCTCCCAAGGATGAACCAGACTTGTGGAGGTCTACAATTTTTTGTCTGAGGTCTTGGCTGATTTCTTTTGATTTTCCCATAATGTCAAGCAAAGAGGCACTGAGTTTGAAGGTAGGCCTTGAAATACATCCATAGGTACACCTCCAATTGACTCAAATGAGGTCAATTAGCCTATCAGAAGCTTCTAAATCCAGAACATAATTTTCTGGAATTTTCCAAGCTGTTTAAAGCACAGTCAATTTAGTGTATGTACACTTCTGACCCTTTGGAATTGTGATACAGTGAATTATAAGTGAAATAATCTGTCTGTAAACAATTGTTGGAAAATTACTTGTGCCATGCACAAAGTATATGTCCTAGCCGACTTGCCAAAACTAAAGTTTGTTAACAAGAAATTTGTGGAGTGGTTGAAAAATGAGTTTTAATGACTCCAACCTACGTACGTGACAATGCATGGATAATAAACAGAGAGTAGCAGCAGTGTAAAAATGCAAATAGTCCAGGTAGCCATTTGATTAGCTGTTCAGGAGTCTTATGGCTTGGGGGTAGAAGCTGTTAAGAAGCCTTTTGGATCTAGACTTGGTGCTCCGGTACCGTTTGCTGTGCGGTAGCAGAGAGAACAGTCTATGACTAGGCAGGAAGCTTGGCCCCAGTGATGTACTGGGACGTACGTGCTTGCGGTGCGGTTTGAGGCCTTGCGGTTGGAGGCCGAACAGTTGCCATACCAGGCGGTGATGCAACCAGTCAGGATGCTCTCTATGGTGCAGCTGTTTAACTTTTTGAGGATCTGTGAGGAACCATGTCAAATTAGGAATAGGCATTGTCGTGCCCTCTTCACGACTGTCTTGGTGTGTTTGGACCATGATAGTTTGTTGGTGATGTGGACACCAAGGAACTTGAAGCTCTCAACCTTCTCCACTACAGCCCCGTCGATGAGAATGGGGGTGTACTCAATACTCCTTTTCCTGTAGTCCATGATCATCTCCTTTGATCACACTGAAGGAGAGGTTGTTATCCTGGCATCACACTGTCAGGTCTCTGACCTTCTCCCTATAGGCTGTCTCATCATTGTCGGTGATCAGGCCTACCACTGTTGTGTCATCGGCAAACTTAATGATGGTGTTGGAGTTGTGTTTGGCCATGCAGTCATGGGTGAACAGGGAGTACAGGAGTGGGCTGAGCACGCACCCCTGTGGGGCCGTGTTGAGGATCAGCGTGGTGGAGGTGTTGTTGCCTACCTTCACCACTTGGGGTTGGACCGTCAGGAAGTCCAGGGCCAAGTTGCACAGGGAGGGGTTCAGACCCAGGGCCCTGAGTTTATTGATGAGCTTGGAGGGCACTATGGTGTTGAAAGCTGAGCTGTAGTTGATAAACAGCATTCTTACATAGGTATTTCTCTTGTCCAGTTGGGATAGGGCAGTGCAATGGCGTCGTCCGTGGATCTGTTGGGGCGATAAGTGAATTGTAGTGGGGCTAAGATGTCGGGTAAGGTGGAGGTGATATAATCCTTAACTAGCCTCTCAAAGCAATTCATGATGACAGAAGTAAGTGCTACGGGGCGATAGTAATTTTGTTCCATTACCTTCGCTTTCTTGGGTACAGGAACAATGGTTGACATCTTGAAGCAAGTGGTTACAACATACAGATATGGAGAGATTGAATATATCCGTAAACACTCCAGCCAGCTGGTCTGCATATTCTCTGAGGACGCGGCTTGGGATACCGTCTGGGCAGGAGAATGAGACCACACAGTCCTTGTGAGCATTGGGGCCCCATGTCCGCTGCTCGATGTTGTTTTCCTCGAAGCGGGTGAAGAACGTGTTTAGTTCGTCCGGGAGTGAGGCGTCGGTGTCCGCGACAGACTAAAGCTCATCAATGATATCATGTTGACTATGATGTCCAATCTGTTGATAATCCTATTTAAGGATGGCCTATACTCATGTGACCTGGGCATTCTCACTATGAGAGACCATGAGTGTATTAGCATTTGCATTATACTGTACCTTTCTATGTTTTCAATATCGGTGCACACCAGCCAGGACTCATGTTGGTAGTCTACAGGTGAGGAGGAGTGCTCCTCCAGAATGGGCACATCAGAGCTCTCATCCATCTTGAAGTCCAACCTGGGCTCTGGGTATGAATCCTTTCCTGTGAAGAGGATTTACAAATGATCAACATATAACACTGGGTAACCTGTGAATAGCTTGTGAATGTCGTCTAAATGTTCCCATGCTTTGTCTGAGATATAAGAAAACTATGGAATTTGGCATTGATGCCTTCATGTGTGTCATACTACAGTAGTTTCATCTTATTTCATTCTGAGAAGACACACTGCTCTTTATCTTGGTAGGACACTGAACATTTTATTCTGGACTATCATGCCCCTTGCTGGTTGAGATTGGTATTGCACCTTTCCTGTGGAGCTGCAGCACTCCCAGTAGACACATGGACTTGAGCATCTCTGTGATGAACATCTCCAGGCAGCACTGCAGCTGGATGAAGAGCCGGCAGATCTCTGGGTTGATCTCCCCATCCTCTGGCCTAAAGCACATATACACAGTTGGAGAATGGACAGTTTCAAATCTGGTCACTGGCTCCTATCCTTAGCCCTTCTTGAATCCCCCTGGCTTTAAAGCAGGGGCCGGCAATAGGTGGCTCACGGCCAAAACCGGCCCGCGAGTGATTTATTTTGTCCCCCCCAAAGTTTTTAGAAAATAAATACTAATATATATATATATATATATACACACACACACACACACACACACACACACACACACACACACACACACACACACACACACACACACACACACACAGTACCAGTCAATAGTTTGGACACACCTACTTATTCAAGGGTTTTTCTTTATTGTTACTATTTTCTACATTGTAGAATAATACTGAATGCATCAAACCTGTGAAATAAGACATATGGAATCATGTAGTAACCAATAAAGTGTTAAACAAATCAAAATATATTTTATATTCTTCAAAGGTGTGTTTTGGGTCATTGTCCTATTGAAAAACAAATTATAATCCCACTAAGCGCAAACCAAATAGGATGGTGTATCGATGCAGAATGCTGTGGTAGCCATGCTGGTTAAGTGTGCCTTGAATTCTAATTAAATCACAGTGTCAACAGCAAAGCATCCCAACACCATTACACCTCCTCCTCCATGCTTCACGGTGGGAACCATACACGAGGAGATCATCCGTTCACCTACTCTGCATCTCACAAAGACACAGCGGTTGGAACCAAAAATCTCAAATTTAGACTCATCTGACCAAAGGACAGATTTACACCCATCTAATGCCCGAAAGAAAACAGATACTGGAGACAGATACTGGACAAAAGAAAACAGATACTGGACAGAGGAACTCTGCCTAGAAGGCCAGCATCCAGGAGTCGCATCTTCACTGTTGACGTTGAGACTGGTGTTCTGCGGGTACTATTTAATGAAGTTTCCAGTTGAGGACTTGTGAGGTGTCTGTTTCTCAAACTAGAAACTCTAAAGTACTTGTCCTCTTGCTCAGTTGTGGACCGGGGCATCCCACTCCTCTTTCTATTCTGGTTAGAGACAGTTTGCGCTGTTCTGTGAAGGGAGTAGTACACAGCGTTGTACGAGATCTTCAATTTCTTGGCAATTTCTCGCATGGAATAGCCTTCATTTCTTAGAACAAGAATAGACTGACAAGGTTCAGAAGAAAGTTATTTGTTTCTGGCCAGTTTGAGCCTGTAATCGAACCCACAAATGTTGATGCTTCAGATACTCAACTAGTCTAAACAAGGCTAGTTTTATTGCTTCTTTAATCAGTCAACAGTTTTCAAGTGTGCTAACATAATTGCAAAAAGGTTTTCTAATAATCAATTAGCCTTTTAAAATGATCAACTTGGATTAGCTAACACAACGTGCCATTGGAACACAGGAGTGATGGTTGCTGATAATGGGCTTCTGTACACATACGTAGATATTCCATTAACAATCAGCAGTTTCCAGCTACAATAGTCATTTACAACATTAACAATGTCTACACTGTATTTCTGATCAATTTTATGTTATTTTAACGGACAGACAAAAATTTGCTTTTATTTCAAAAACAAGGACATTTCTAAGTGACCCCAAACTTTTCAACGGTAGTGTATATATATATATACAGTACCAGTCAAAAATGTGTAGACATCTACTCATTCAAGGGTTTTTCATCTACTCATTCAAGGGTTTACATTCTACAATGTAGAATAATAGTGAAGACATCAAAACTAAGAAATAACACATATGGAATTATGTCATAACTAAAAAAAGTGTTAAACACTTTCTTATGCTATCTCTGAGAAAGTCACTGTAGCTTTTCTTGATAAAGCAAAGACAGCTGGTTACTATGGCATGAAAGTCCCGCCTACTTCTTGGATGAAGTATCACGCTATTTTTGAATGGCCTTCAAAAGATTCATGAAAAAGCGGTCATTTAAGTCGGGAAGTCGAAAGAATGTGCTGCTGTCTCTAAATGGTTAAACTAGTGAGAAATATATGTGATTATTGAGTTTGCTTCATTTACTATAATCCTAAATTAAGATTTAGAATTATTTTGCCATATTTAATTAATGTATATTACGCTAATTTCCATGATGTGGACAGTACTTGTTACTACATTACACAAACTGATGTTTTGACCACATCGAATTGGGGGGAATTACACATCCTTTTAACCTGAGATTGGTAATGTTAGTATAAAAGTTTATAGTCAACATGATGACACAAAAGCAATTGCTTAAAACAGATCAATATCTTTGGTTTTGTACTGTTAACTTTGTCATTCGCGCTGGAGCTCGCAGGACTTAGAACGCAGCTTTCATTTTCTTCCTCATTTGGGGCGGTCTCTATTAAAGTCGCTGGCCATACACCAATACATTGATCTGACAGTCAAACTATAACTTAAATAGCAACCAACCGTTGTCACTGTTGATATGGTGTGTCATGATTCGTTGAAGTTAACTAACATAAAAAGTAGTTTGTTCCCTTTTCCGTGATGGCAGGTAGCCTCGCGAAATCAACATCCGCCATTCCAAAATATATACTGAACAAAAATACTAACGCAACATGCAACAATTTCAACGACTTTAATGAGTTACAGTTCACATAAGGAAATCAGTCAATTGAAATAAATTCATTAGGCCCTAATCTATGGATTTCAGCTGGCCCAGCTAATCAAAATTTATTTGTTACAGACATAAATACTCCTCAGCTGTCCGGGTGGCTGGTCTCAGACGATCCTGCAGGTGAAGAAGTCAGATGTGGAAGTCCTGGGCTAGTGTGGTTACACATGGTCTGCGGTTGTGAGGCCGGTTGGACGTACCGCCAATGCACAGCATAAGCAATCTAGGGTTTATATACATCATTGGATATAGGCCTTATAAATTCTCATCTAACCAACCATGTATAGGTTGTCCTCTAAACAGTGATGTACACATTACTCCCAGATTCGGAGTGGTTTTTAACAGGACATGCAACCTCAGCTTCCTCCTCTTGCATAATTGATTTCAATGTGATAATTAACAAAACAAGTGTGTTTCTCTTTCTGTACTGGTGCAGTAGTGTGTATACATGGATGCCAAGGGAAGCCAGGCTTCCCCAAAAAATTGACTAAGAAAAAAACATGCTAAAAAAAAATCTTTAATCTTTCTGTGTTTAAGAAATGCCCTTCAATTCACAAAAGGCTGAATGTATCTCACTGGTGAAAGCATCTGAGTGAACGAAACAGCGCACCGCTGTCTCTATCTGATGCTGTCTGGTCAGAAACAGTATGACATTGTTGCCGCTGGTAGCATTGAATGCCAGCAAGCATTTGGCCTCCCTTGAGGCCTAGTGGTTAGAGCGTTGGGCCAGTAACCGAAAGGTTGCTGGATCGAATCCCTGAGCTGACAAGGTAAAAATATGTCATTCTGCCCATGAACAAGGCAGTGAACCCACTGTTCCCCGGTAGGCCGTCATTGTAAATAATCATTTGTTCTTAACTGACTCGCCTGGTTAAATTAAAATATATATATATATTAGCCAATCAGTGTTGAGCCAAACTGAGAGAGCTTAGCTGTGAATGGTCCTGCTGCCCCCCCAAAAAGTGTCAATGGAAGCCAGTTTGGATTTGGCTTCAGACCAATCACAAGCCAAACATCATTATTGACAGAAAGAAACTTGAAACGTTGCATCTCGATGTCACTGTCCTCCAGTAGCTAGCTAGCTAGCTAAATTGTCCCTTTCCTAAATTAGCCATGGATGGAGATAGGAATTTGGACTTATAATAAATACTCCGTACTGGCCAATGATCCAACCATAAATTCATACATTGTGCCCCTGGCCTGAGAGGATGGAAATTCAACATGTAGCTAGATATAGTATGCTAATGTTAACTAGCTTGCCTAGCATATTGTTAACAATGAAAGGAAGTTAGGCTAGCGAGCAAGTATTTTAGCCAGGTAGCCTAGGACAACAAAAAATAAAAGTCTGTACAGTCATGGCCAAAAGTTTTGAGAATGACACAAATATTAATTTTCACAAAGTCTGCTGCCTCAGTTTGTATGATGGCAATTTGCATATACTCCAGAATGTCATGAGTGGTCAGATGAATTGCAATTAATTGCAAAGTCCCTCTTTTCCATGCAAATGAACTGAATCCCCAAAAAACATTTCCACTGCATTTCAGCCCTGACACAAAAGGACCAGCTGACATCATGTCACTGATTCTCTTGTTTACACAGGTGTGAGTGTTGATGAGGACAAGGCTGGTTGAGTTTGAATAACAGACTGGAAGCTTCAAAAAGAGGGTGGTGCTTGGAATCATTATTCTTCCTCTGTCAACCATGCCGTCGTCCTTGCTTTGCACAAAAAGGGCTTCACAGGCAAGGATATTGCTGCCAGTAAGATTGCACCTAAATCATCCATTTATCGGATCATCAAGAACGTCAAGGAAAGTGGTTCAATTGTTGTGAAGAAGGCTTCAGGGCACCAAAGAAAGTCCAGCAAGCGCCAGGACCGTCTCCTAAAGTTTATTCAGCTGTGGGATTGGGGCACCACCAGTACAGAGCTTGCTCAGGAATGGCAGCAGGCAGGTGTGAGTGCATCTGCACGCACAGTGAGGCGAAGATTTTTGGAGGATGGCCTGGTGTCAAGAAGGGCAGCAAAGAAGCCTCTTCTCTCCAGGAAAAACATCAGGGACAGACTAATATTCTGCAAAAGGTACAGGGATTGGACTGCTGAGGACTGGGGTAAAGTCATTTTCTCTGATGAATCCCCTTTCAGATTGTTTGGAGCATCCGGAAAAAAGCTTGTCCGGAGAAGACAAGGTGAGCCCTACCATCAGTCCTGAGTCATTCCAACAGTAAAGCATCCTCAGACCATTCATGTGTGGGGTTGCTTCTCAGCCATTTTGCCTAAGAACACAGCCATGAATAAAGAACGGTAGCAACAAATCCTCTGAGAGCAACATCTCCCAACCATCCAGGAACAGTTTGGTGACAAACAATGCCTTTTCCAGCATGATGGAGCACCTTGCCATTATGCAAAAGTGATAACTAAGTGGCTCGGGGAACAAAATATCAATATTTTGGGTCCATGGCCAGGAAACTCCCCAGACCTTAATCCCATTGAGAACTTGTGGTCAATCCTCAAGAGGCGGGTGGACAAACAAAAACCCACAAATTCTGACAAACTCCAAGCATTGATTATGCAAGAATGGGCTGCCATCAGTCACGATGTGGCCCAGAAGTTAATTGACAGTATGCCACGGTGGATTGCAGAGGTCTTGAAAAAGAAGGGTCAACACTGTAAATATTGACTTTTGCATCAACTTCATGTAATTGTCAATAAAAAACCTTTGACACTTATGAAATGCTTGTAATTATACTTTTATATTCCATAGTAACATCTGACAAAAATATCTAAAGACACTGAAGCAAATTAATATTTGTGTCATTCTGAAAACTTTTGGCCATGACTGTATGACAGAGTCCTAGACAGTTTAGGCAACATGAAAGATGAGGATGGCATTGTCATTTCTCTACAAGTAGGGTGAGTGAGTCAACATGTTTTTTCTACTTAAAATTATTTAATTCTAAATCGGATTATTTCACATGGAGATGTGGGAAGCTAAAAGGCTAACTTGCAGGCTATGTTAATCCAGAGGGGTAGCCTATACTACAAAGGAGTAACATTGAGTAAGCCAGCTAACTTTGATAACAAAACAAAAAAACAACAGATTTTTAGGTTCATGAAGAAAGCTAAACTTCGATATGTGTTTTTGGTTGTTGAGTCAATTAGACCATTCCCGTTTCAAGCATATCTTTCTGAAGAATAATAAAGTTGTTTCAGAATATTTAGGCAAGTTAGCTGGCTAACTAATTTATCCTGCTTTGTAGTATACCCCTCAACTAGCTAGCAAGGGATGACGACAAGAACTTGATTCTTCTTAGCTTTCACCACAAAACGAAAACAACAAGAAAACATCTGCTATCGTCCCCTTGTTTGTGTTGCTATTTGGGAGTCTTGGAACGCATGAAGCGTTGAAGTATAATGTTACCAAAAGGTGCGCTGCTTAAAAAAATCGGACTCCGCCCAAGCTCACTCTCACACAAACAACTATTAATGTGATCTCTGGACCGGCCTACATAACAGTACCGAACAGTACCATGTGAGATCATAAGTGTACCTCTGAAGGTAAATGATGTGTAAAGTACGTTCTATTTTTGTACCCCAAGGAACACTGTACCCTAACCGTACCCTTTTTTCCTGAGAGTGTACACCACACACACACACACACACACACACACACACACACACACACACACACACACACACACACACACACACACACACACACACACACACACACACACACACACACACACACACACACACACACACACACACACAGAGAGAGAGAGAGAAAGCAGCTCCTGTTTTCTTTGAGACTTGTGGTAACTTTATGGTTCTAAATCAACAGTTTAATAAGCTGAAAAACAAACATGAGTACATATCTTTCCATAATTTACTTAAGGATGAAAAACAAGCTTTGCTTGATTTACAAACCGATTCGTCAGTCCTAACCCGCCCTGCTGATAGGGGTGGATCGGTTGTACTCATGGATAGGACAGTTTATGTAAATACCACTGCACGTCTATTTGCGCCTCTACCGGATGGAAACTACAAGTGTAATGGATGTGCTCAATGCAATGACACTTACAAATGTAGATCGTTCAAACACCCCCGAACAGGGAAACAGATCACAATCAAAGGTGTTATCACGGGATCCACTAAGGCAGTTATTTATCTTATAACTTGTCCTTGTTGTAAAAATGATGTGGGTAAAACGAAGCGCGAATTCAAAGTATGAATGTCGGAGAATCGTAGCACCATTAGGTGCAAAAACTCAACATACCCAGTTGCAGCCCACTTTTTGGAAGCGAACCACTCTATTTTGTCTCTAAGTTATATCGGCATCAAACACATCACGCTCCCTAGGAGAGGGGGTGACCTTGACAATTTATTGTTAAAACGAGAGGCTGCCTGGATCTTTAATTTAAATACCCTTGCTCCCTTTGGTCTCAATGTAGACTTTGATCTGAAGCCATCTTTGTGATTACTGTGAGTTTGCTAATCATTGTAAATGTTTGTAGGCCCATGTAGCCAAATTGTATCTATGATCGTATGCTATCCATTCATGTTTTTTATATGTTCTATTTATATCTGTCAATTAACCAATGATATCAAGCCACACCCAGTCATGATTACTGGCACCTGTGTGTCCCCTTTGAAACTATATAAACTAGTGTTTGTCCTTATACCCTGATGAAGACAGCTCGTCTGTCAAAACATAGGTTATTAGGTTATTAAATTATTGCATCTGAGCTCCTAGAGTGTGCGTCTCTCCTTTTCTTTTTTAATAGTCCAAAAATGTCAGAAACATTACATTGCTTGACGATGCTGTAGGTTATGTAACTGTCTGTTACATGCAATATGTTTTGTGGACTTCACCAGAGATGCTGCTCTCCGGTTTCGTAATGAAACAAATGTGTGGTTTAATTAATTATGCCACTTTGTCTTCTTATTGTCTCGGCCTCAGTCTTATATATATATATATCATGGTGTCAAGGCATATGAACTAACAGGTTAGAAAACAAACAACACAAATTATCACAACACAGGTTGTAATATGTTTTTTTTTCCTTCTGGATTTGCTTCCTAGGTGATTTTACCCACGCACCACAACTGTTTTGGTGACCCCCCCTATCAAAATGCAACATTCCAAAATGTAGCTGACTGTGTTCTGCAGGTTGTCCTCTAACCAGTGATGTAAACATGTCTCCAGTTTCCATGTGGTTTTTGAGTTGTGGTACTTTCAACAGCTCATTCCCACCACCCTAATCAATGAGACATATTAACACTTGTCAAAACAACAGGGCTTCTGGTGCATGTGCATTTCTAAGATGCTCGTTTAAAAAATACAAGTCATATTATTACTATTGTTGCACATGTAGGCTTTTTGTAGATAGTATATTCTATGTTTTGGTTTTCAATATATCATCAACTGTTTCTGCATATTGGTTATTGATTTGGACACTGTAAAATGTTGTTTTGACATGGAGCTATGTATCAATAGGTCTTGTCAACAGAAAGCCACAGTATCATTTTCCATGAAACGCAATTGAAAAAGGCATCAGAAGCAGTGCCGTATATATATGAATGCCAAGGGAAGTCAGCCCCCCCCCAAAAAAAATGCAAGAAATAAAACTATTATAATAATAATGTATCTTTCATCTCTCTGTGTTTCATACATTTCCTTCAATTCGCAAGAGGCTGAATGTATCTCACCAGGGAAAGCATCAGTTCGAGAAAAACAGCGCCCATCTATCTCTCTGTCTAGGTCATCTATCTGATGCTGTCTGGTCCAAACGAGCAAGACATTTTTGCTGCCCGCAGGATTGAATGGAACACAAGGGAAGTCAGCGAGCATTTAGCCTTCCTTCATAAAAAAAGTATACCAAATTTGTCAATCAGCATTGAGCTAAACTGAGCGAGCTCAACTGTGAATGGTCCTGGCGCACCAAAAAAAGTGTTAAAAGGAAAGTCAGGTTGGATTTTGGCATCACTCCTATCAAATCGCATTGAGAGCTTATGTCACTGACAGAAACAACATGAATTGTTGCATCTCGTTGTGTTGTCGTCCTCCGGCTCCGGTGGCTAGCTAGCTAAAATTGTCCCTTTCCTAAATTGGATGGAGATAGGGATTTGGACTTATGGTTTTTCTTAATTCTCAGTTCTGGCCAATGATTATAATGTCAATTCAAATCCAACCATTAGCCTAACTCATACATTGTTGTGACCCTGGCCTGAGAGGATGGAAGTTCAATATGTAGCTAGATGTAGAATGCTACATCTTACTTTGCCACTGAATGGAAGTTAGGCTAGCGAGTAAGCATTTTAGCCAGGTAGCCTAGGTCAACAAAAAATAAAAGCGTGTACTGTATAACAAAGTGATAGACCGTTTTGTCAACATGAAAGTGAGTAGGATGGCATTGGGTGAGTAGGGTGATTTGCACGAGCACAGACAAACACAGAAATCAGAACCATGGACAGCCACATCACATTTATCTTACATTGATGGGATTAAATTGTTTTTGTTATCTTTTAGTTGTCACTGTATTAGACTAAGCAGAGGTGATTTGATGATGTTGAAATGTTGAAGTTGAAATGACTTGCGGCAAGTCTGTGGTTCTAAATCAATAGTTTAGTGATTCGAAAATATCGGAAACATTAACTTGCTTGACCATGAGGTTGCTATCCGGTTTTGTGGTAAAACAAAAGGGTGGTTGAATTTATCCTGGCACTGTATATTCTTATTGTCTCGGTCTTTAGGCCTATATATTGTAATATGGCTTTTTTCCTGTCTTCCGCAGTGATTTTACACACGCACCGCTACTGATCAGAAGTAAATTAATCCACGAATACGATAATTGTACATCAATCTTAAATTAGGCAGGGCAAACCCGTTTTGGTGATTTCTCTATTACCTGATTAAGTAGCCTACAATACCATTGTAAATTAATGTTGAAAGTTAAATGTCCTATACCTAGAACTTTCAACATTAATTTCCAATGGTGTTGTACTTAATCGGGTAATTAACTGTTGAACGAGTCCAAACACCTGCTGTGACTGATTTTGATGATATACCAGAAATCACCCCAAAAATATTTTTCCCTGTCGAAAACCTTCAAATGCATTGGGTAAAAGTAAATTAATCCACTAATACGAATATATAACTTTACATAATATCTTAAATGACGCGTTTTAGTTCTCCCACAGTGTGGGAGATGATCCAGGAAGTAGGCGGGACTTTCATACCATATAGCAAGCTGACATGTCGAATACCGCGCCTTGAAATGACATACACTAGCACCATGGACAGTTCCAGTGACAATTGAAGAAGTCAACATATCATGTTTATTAAACTGTATCCGTATATCGTAGATTCCTTACCCAGATCCAGATATCACGGTGAGGTTCTGATGGGCAGCTTGGGCCATGGTACATCCTTTGGTCCTGGTGCGGTGGAGCACCGCCCGTAAAGAGGGACAATCGGCAGAAATCTCCCCAATAGTGATGACCTGTTCTCGGTACAGCGCCACGAGAGTGTTGAAATCTTGGACTGTCTGAGAAGCAACATGGCAAGTCAATGCATAGCACCATAGATTTTCAAGGGAGATTGGGAGCGACAACAATATTGCATACGCAAGTGGACACGCAGTAGATCAATGTTATGACTGCCACCCCACCTGTATAGGCTACATAGCCTTCTGCACGTCCCTAATCATAATATAGCCTACACTTAAATAATAACAATATTGCGCTACATAATATAGCCTATTCCTAAAGACTATATATAGGCTTCCTAGCTCTCCTTGTGGCATGCCCTTGTGAGTGCAACAGACATTATTTTGTATATCACACCTTAAAGCGCTAAGACACCAAGGACAGTCTTAAATAATTTGCTCTATGGTCCCTGGACTCACATTTACGACTTAGTTGGCAGATAAATGTAGCTTGGTAAGAAATGTGTCTCTGGTGAATTATATCATCATATCCAGCGTTGCGCATTTTAATTTGTCTTTGTGGTTTAATAGAACACGCGATTTTTATGGGGGAAATATATAGGTTACAATGTGTCTGCTCTGATACTAGTATGGCAGCTCCATAGCTATTACCACTACCGACGGAACGATAGATCATAACTTACCATCCTACATTCGCCTACGGCCCGCTGGGCTTTCCGCGTGCTCTCGGTGCTCTCCCGGCGTTCCGGGTCCCTCTGCAGTGGTTTGCTGAGCTGAAAAATGTTCGCTGCGGATCTGGGGCGGTTCTTGCGCCCGTTCGGTGCAGAACACATGCACACACAGCCACTGATAAAACTCCGCGGACAGCCTATCTATAATATTCCACGAAGTCGCAGCCGAGGTGGAGGCTCTTGTTGATGTTCCCGCAGGGTCTAAAATGTTCAGCTTTCAGGATGACTGCGAGTAGCGGACGGCTTCTCGCAGCTCTCTCTCCAGCTCTCCCCTCAGCGGCTAGGCGAGTCACTTTCACCCTGAAGAAGGCCAACTGTGGCTGAACGTGGTCTTCCGTTGTGCTTTCACGTGAGAGGCGAATAAACTCGGAGCCTGCCATTCGTCACTGCTCCGTCATTCGAGGCATCGACGACTCCAAAACATGCGAGTCTGTCACATGAAAGCATGAGCAGACGCAAATACCTCAAAACATTACTCGTATCTGGCAGGAGTAAGAGCACACTCAAAGACCAGCAGTAATATGCTCAAAGTATATCTCATGAGTTTACACGCACATCCAAGCCTCCCCGACCGATGTGTGAGATAGATAGGCCTACATGTGGATGATTATAAACATATAGGCCTAGGCTACTGTACAAGCAAACCAAAATCTTATTGTCACCACAAATGCAAACCAATGAAAACTGTAAACTTGACAAATAACTTGCCAGAGATTTGGCAATTTGCTATGTAAAATGTATATAATATGTCTGGTAATACACTGAATGACACAATATTACAATGAGTCCCTGGAACACACAGAAATGCTAAAATATGCCTATTATGTCTCCGGGCAAAGCTATTTCCCAACCAGATTTATTTGAACAATCATAGTTTTTGTTCTTTCATATTCACTTCTATCACACTTATATCCCCCATAAAACAATTGTGGATTTGACAGTGAAAAGATTGATGGTGAAACATGCTCAACTGTCACAAAATATGAAATAGGCCTATCTACACAACTGCTTCATGCGAGAACTGGACTTTTTAAATATGACCTTCTGAAAGGCACCAAAAAAATAATAGAAAAACATTTCAGGCGTGCTCTTGATTCCAGTTACAAATGGAGGTGACAGGTGAGTTACCTGACAGTAGGCACTAATAAGCACAATACAGAATACATCACCCAGAAACCCCAGCTGTACCATTTCAGACGTCAGACATCTTCCCTGGCTAAACACACAAAGAGCACTCAAGAGAAGAAAAAATATGCTTGGAAGCAGAGCACCAGCAGGGCCAGTATCCAGTTGACTGAGTGGATGTAGATGATGACCAGGTCGATGTCAAACAGCCAGCTGTGCATGTCGGTCAGGTCCACCATCTCCCTGGAACCGCCTGCCTCTGGTACCATGGGATACAGACAGGAGGAGAGAAACACAGACCCTAGTCTACACCGTTTTTCCTAGCCACCGTGCTTTTACACCTGCATTGCTTGCTGTTTGGGGTTTTAGGCTGGGTTTCTGTACAGCACTCTGTGACATCAGCTGAAGTAAGGGGGGCTTTATAAATACATTTGATTTGATTTGGCTTTACAATAGTAGATTATTGTTAAGGAAATTGATCAAGGTTGGCAGGCCAGTTAACAAAGAGACATTGCATAAGATCTTACAAGACCCCACAACAATAAGACTAAAACAGAGTTACAGACGATCAGTTATCTACTGCAAGCAGTGGTGGAAAAAGTACACAATACTTGAGTAAAAGTAAAGATACCTTAATAGAAAATGACTCAAGTAAAAGTCACTCAATAAAATACTAGTATACTTAAGTATCAAAAGTAAATTAAATTGCTAAAATATACTTAAGTATAAAAAGTAAATGTAAAAGTATGAATATTTCAAATGACTTATATTATGCAAACCAGACAGCACAATCTTTCAGGGGCACACTCCAACACTCAGACATGATTTACAAATGAAGCATGTGTGTTTAGTCAGTCCGCCAGATCAGAGGCAGTAGGGATGGCCAGAATTGTTCTCTTGATAAGAATGTGCATTGGATTTTTTTTTGTCCTGCTAAGCACTCAAAATGTAACAAGTACTTTTGTGTGTCAGGGAAAATGTACGGAGTAAAAAGTACGTTATTTTCTTTAGGAATGTATTTCATTTATTTAAACTTTAACTAGACAAGTCAGTTAAGAACAAATTCTTATTTACAATGACGGCCTACACCGGCCAAGCCCCGGACGACACTGGGCCAATTGTGCGCCGCCCTATGGGACTCCCAATCACGGCCGGATGTGATGCAGCCTGGATTTGAACCAGGGACTGCAGTGCCTTAGACCACTGTGCCACACTCGAGCCAAACTGAAGAATGTAGTGAAGTAAAAGTTGTCAAAAATAGAAATAGTAAAATACAGATACCTCAAAAAACTACTCAAGTAGTACTTTAAAGTATTTTTATTTAAGTACTTTACACCACTGACTGCAAGCAATACACAATATACCTCACCCCAAAAGATGCTGAAACGTTTTCGACAGATGGTAAGAGGCCATTTAGCACAGTTAGCTTTTTGAAAGTTGTGCTTCCGTGAGTGGTAGACCTTTGGGAAGAAAGTCTTAGCTGACTGGTTAAGCTCTGAAAGCAAAAGGCAATTAAACAAATGTTGTTAAAACTCTGATCAAAGAGCTTCTATACCATTTACAAGTATGGAGAAAACAGCTAGTCATTATCAATAAGGGATCCATTGGGAGGAGTATGCACCATAAATTCACACCGTAGCTCACCTTTCTGGAAAAGTGTGTGTGTGAGATGAGGGTGCGGCATAAGGGACAGGTGGTGTTGGCGGGCCTGTTCTTGGCCAGCGTGCGGAGGCAGGGCTCACAGAAGATGTGACCACAGGGGTTGCAGCTATAGGGGCTTAAGTAGACATCTAGGTACTCTTATTTGTTGTCACTGATCATTTGGACAAATAATGATTTCGCAGGTGCTCACATTGTTTGAACTTTGGAAGGGGAGGGGACATTAACATCTCTTTGTTCCCTTTGCACATGATGTTCACATACGATATGAGAGCATTCCAATCAGTCTGTTGAGTGTCATTGTGAGAGAACACTCAGAGGCAATAGAGTCTTTCGTTTTGGGCAGAACTGAGGGCTTTTTGACATGCACTAGTCCACCTAATTCAAATACCCATATCACAGAGACAGACTGCAACCCATGAAAATAGTGGTTTGTGGAAGGGCTTGAGCTTAACAGCAATCAACCAAAACCAATTGAACTCCTCTTGGAACAAGAATAGCGACTTTATCAAAGCACAAAAATCCACCACTAGTACAGACGTTTCCCTTACCATTGCATAACATGTTTTTCATTGGTATGTGCAGTGCAAGTGTGTGTATCGTGCACCATAGCAGGGCACATTAATACTACACAATATACATGGGCACCAAATATAGTGCAAGCCCTGCACCAACAAAGCAGTGAGACAAACCTCAAAAGAAACCCTTCGCGGCCACCGGCTGAAGAGCCTTACCACACCCATGTATGAGGACTTGAACCTGGGTACCTCCACAAGAGAAGGCGTTGTTCTTTTCTAGTCAGTCTACATTATCAAAGGCGAAGATGTAACTTTGCCCCTTTCCAGACACGGTCAAAGTAAGGTCAGGAAATGTGTGCTCGTTGTAAACAGTGTCAAAATAAAAACCGCAGGGACTCCACTGTGGTCAGCTCAACAAAATGGTAAAGAATAATCTCACAAAAGTGCAATGGGACTAAAATACTAAACAAACTAACCTGTATGAATGTTTGACTTACCATTACACACACATAACTCCCTTATTCTGTCTTTCTTACCTGCACTTACAGTTGAAGTCGGAGGTTTACATACACTTAGGTTGGAGTCATTAAAACCTGTTTTTCAACCACTCCACAAATATCTCGTTAACAAACTATAGTCTTGGTAAGTCGGTTAGGACATCTACTTTGTGCATGACACAAGTCATTTTTACAACAATTGTTTACAGACAGATTATTTCACTTATAATTCACTGTATCACAATTCCAGTGGGTCAGAAGTTTACATACACTAAGTTGACTGTGCCTTTAACTTCACAAGCTCCAGCAGCAAAGGTGACTGTTTTGGAGAGCCTGGCGTGCCCAAAGTAAAATGCCTCCCATTTAGGCCCAGAAAATGGGATATGCATATATTTAGTACCATTGGATAGGAAACACTCTGAATTTTCCAAAACTGTTAACCATTTGTCTGTGGGTCAATCAGAACGCATTTGGCAGGCAAAACCTGAGGAATCTCTGTCCTGAAAAAGTCATTTTGACACATTGCTCATTTTTGAGCCCTCCTATCCAAAATGACCATATATAGGCATGTTAACGCAGTGCACGTCGCTTCCTTATGATGTCATCAACCACGAGACGGTGTTTTACTCCATCTTGGGGAATTTCGGCCATTGATAAACAGCTTGGAACGAGAGACCACGTTATGAAAACTCTTCAGAGTGGCGTGCATGAGACGGCGCTGTGCCTTATTTATCGTTTTTAGCGTTCAGTTTATATTCCGGCTGATTTATAATTGTACATATACGTAAAAGGGTTCCTAAGGATACATTTAAAACTATGTTTGATTGTTTTTGGACAAGTTTATAGGTATAATTTTAACGAGTGCCTGAGTTTCAAAGGAGTAATGGAGGCTGTCGTTTCTGATTATAAGCATGAACCAAATGGAGGATTTATGGATAAAAGACGCGTTACTTTTTCTAACAAAAGAACCATGGATTGTCTTCGTTGGACACTTAGGAAGACCTCAGCAGAAGTTCTTCAACAGGTAATTACTTTGTTTTCGCTGTGAAATGTGTTATGTGTGTGCCATGATTGCTAATCGATACATGGCTATTGGAAAATATGTGAGGTGCTAGCCTCAAACAAATGAATGTGCTGCTTTCGCCGTAAAGCCTATTTGAAATCTGACAACGCTGTGATATTGCCTAGAAACAGAGCTTTTGATGAGTATGGAACACTTGTATATAGCTGGATGTTTAATAATTCAATTTTCGGATTTTAAATCTGGCGCTACAGGTTTGCGCTAGTAGTGTCGGGATGATCCCCGCTAGCGACCCACTGGTATTTGAGTCGTTAAACAGCTTGGAAAATTCAAAAAAATGATGTCATGGCTTAAAAAGCTTCTGATAGGCTAATTGACATAATTTGAGTCAATTGGAGGTGTACTTGTGGATGTATTTCAAGGCCTACCTTCAAACTCAGTGCCTCTTTGCTTGACATCATGGGAAAATCAAAAAGAAATCAGCCAAGACCTCAGAAACAAAATTGTAGACCTCCACAAGTCTGGTTCATCCTAGGGAGCAATTTTCAAACGCCTGAAGGTACCACGTTCATCTGTACAAACAATAGTACGCAAGTATAAACTCCATGGGACCACAGAGCCGTTATTCCGCTCAGGAAGGAGATGCGTTCTGTGTCCT
This sequence comes from Brachymystax lenok tsinlingensis, assembly GCA_030435695.1. Taxonomy (NCBI): domain Eukaryota; kingdom Metazoa; phylum Chordata; class Actinopteri; order Salmoniformes; family Salmonidae; genus Brachymystax; species Brachymystax lenok. Next base: position 27,486,980 of record CM059787.1, read on the forward strand.
AGAGATTAACGTATTTTGGTGCGAAAAGTGCAAATCAATCCCAGAACAACAGCAAAGGACCTTGTGAAGATGCAAGAGGAAACAGGTACAAAAGTATCTATATCCACAGTAAAACGAGTCCTATATTGACATAACCTGAAAGGCCGCTCAGCAACGAAGAAGCCACGGCTCCAAAACCGCCATAAAAAAGCCAGACTACGGTTTGCAACAGCACATGGGGACAAAGATCGTACTTATATCCTCTGGTCAGACGAAACAAAAAAAATAACTGTTTGCCATAATGACCATCGTTATCTTTGGAGGAAAAAGGGGGAGACTTGCAAGCCGAAGAACACCATCCTAACCGTGAAGCACGGGGGTGGCAGCATCATGTTGTGGGGGTGCTTTGCTGCATGAGGGACTGGTGCACTTCACAAAATATATGGCATCATGAGGAAGGAAAATTATGTGGATATATTGAAGCAGCATCTCAAGACATGAGTCAGGAAGTTAAAGCTTGGTCACAAATGGGTCTTCCAAATGGACAATGACCCTAAGCATACTTCCAAAGTTGTGGCAAAATGGCATAAATCCAGTCAGGGATTGCTGGGTTGCTAGCGGGCTCGTCCCGACACTACCAGCGAAAATCTAAAGCGCCAAATTCAAAATCCCAAAATGGAATTATTAAACATCCACCAATATGCAAGTGTTCCATACTCATCAAAAGCTATGTTTCTTGGCAATATCACAGCGTTGTCAGATTTCAAAAAGGCTTTACGGCGAAAGCAGCACATTTCATTGTTTGAGGCTAGCACCTCACATATTTTTCCAATAGCCATGTATCGATTAGCCATCATGGCACACACATAACACATTTCACAGCGAAAACAAATCAATTACCTGTTGAAGAACTTCTGCTGAGGTCATCCTAAGTGTCCAACGAAGACAATCCATGGTTCTTTTGTTAGAAAAAGTAACGTCTTTTATCCATAAATCCTCCATTTGGTTCACGCGTTATAATCAGAAATGACAGCCTCCACTAGTCCATGAAACGCGGCGTGAACTCGTTCAAATTATACCTATAAACTTGTCCAAGAACAATCAAACATAGTTTTAAATGTATCCTTAGGAACACTTTTACGTATATTTACTATTATTAATCAGCCGGAATATAAACTGATCAATAACGAGGCTACAAAAAGACACTCCGTGACTTCTCGTGCATGCGCCACGGAACTTTTTCAGAAAGAGGGGTCTTCATTGTTTGCTGTTTTTCTCTGCTCTAAATTCATCCAAAATGGAGGGAAACACCGTCTTGAGGCTGTTGACATCCTAAGGAAGCGACGTGTACTGCATTCATATGCCTATATATGGTCATTTTCAACAGGGAGGGGTTCCCAAATGAGCAATGTGTCAAAATCACTTTTTCCAGGACAGAGATTCCTCAGGGTTTTGCCTGCTATATGCGTTCTGATTCACTCACAGACAAATGGTTAACAGTTTTGGAAAGTTCAGAGTGTGTCCTATCCAATGGTACTAAATATATGCATATCCTATTTTCTGGGCCTAAATGGGAGGCATTTTACTTTGGGCACGCCAGGCTCTCCAAAACGGTCACCTCATGCACTGCTCCCAGAGAAGTTAAGGACAACAAAGTCAAGGTATTGGAGTGGCCATCACAAAGCCCTGACCTCAATCCTATAGAAAATGTGTGGGGAGAACTGAAAAAGCGTGTGCGAGCAAGGAGGCCTGATTGACCTGACTCAGTTACACCAGCTCTGCCAGGAGGAATAGGCCAAAATTCACCAGACTTATTGTGGGAAGCTTGTGGAAGGCTAACCGAAACGTTTGACCCAAGTTAAACAATTTAATGGCAATGCTACCAAATACTAATTGAGTGTATGCAAACTTCTGACCCACTGGGAATGTGATGAAAGAAATAAACGTTGAAGTAAATCATTCTCTCTACTATTATTCAGACATTTCACATTCTTAAAATAAAGTAGTGATCCTAACTGACCTAAGTCAGGAATTGTGAAAAACTGAGTTTAAATGCATTTGGCTAAGGTGTAAGTAAACTTCAGACTTAAACTGTATTTGTCAGTAACTGGCCAATCTCAATTGCGGCCATTACCAATTCTCACCTGTTCCTGGGAGTAGAGCCTTTCTTCCTCTGTTTCCTCCTCTGCCTCTTCAGACGGTTCTTCTCTCTCTTGCTGAGCCTTTGTGGGGCTGGAGAGGAATTGGCGGCTACTGGCTGGGCCTGGAGCTCTGTGGGGATTCCCTATCTCTCTTCCTCCACCTCCCCCTGCTCCCCATTGATGTGGGAGACACCTGGCATTCTCAGGGAGAGAAGATGAGAACCAGGGGCCAGATATCACTGCTGCACTGACTCTCCCGATGGCTCAACACTGCCCTGTTGCTGCTGCTCTGACTCCAGCATTGACCTAACAATAGTAGGGGTAAGTAAATGAGGGGTGTAGGACAGAACAGGTGAATTGAGCAACTGCTCTGTCCCAGCCCTCACCTCTCCCTCAGTCTCATCTACAGGGCCAGTCTGGGACCCAGAGCTACAGGAGGGTTCCAACCTGACCCTCGCACCAGACGTCCTATGAGAAACAATTCTGGGGGAGCTCAATGGAACTGATTGGGTGGTTCTGATGTCAGTCAACTGGTAAAAGGCCTCTGGATGTGTTGTGACTGGTTGGCTCTCAGCGTTAAGGTCGGACACAGAGGTACAGCAGAGCTGTAAGCCAACCAGAAAGTCCTCCCCGACCTCTGACCTGCTCTGCACACTCTGAGAACCCCCTGGCTCGCCCTTAATGCAGATCGGTCCTCCCTTACCTCTCGTCTTCCGCGGTCTGACCACATGAAGGGAGCGTTTGTGGTCCTGGTCGACCCGACTCCTGACCACAGGGCATTTGGTGCTTGTCTCAAAGTTTGATACAAAAGTTGCAAGAGAACTTAGTGCAACATTAGCACACACCTGTAAAAACACAAACCCTTACCTGGTGAACTGACATCAGTATCCACTCTGGCAGTGTATCAACGTTCAAGTGCCAGACGCTGCAGGTACCTGCTGCCGCGGCGTTAGCATCAGGCAATATCTGTTGGGAGATAAACTCCCATCTTTACCCAGTCAACTCCTAAACCTGCGTCATAACACCAGTCTGGCTCTCTCTAGGGAAGACACGTGCTGCTCTATATTCTCCCCTACCACTGACATAATTTACATGTTATCTCAGTTACTAGGGGTTAAGACAGGGCTTCCCAATCTCAGTCCTGGGGACCCCAAGGGAAGCATGATTTGGTTTTTGCCCTAGCACTACACAGCTGATTTAAATAAACAAAGTTTAACCCCACGCCCCCAAGGAAATATAATTAGCATAATAAAATAATCCCCATAAAAATCTGTCAGTTTAAGATAGATATATCTGCATTGGATGCGTCTCAAACCACCACATCCGCCGATGACGCACTTCCGCATCTGCGGTGAAAGGTGACAGAGATAGAGTGTTGTTTGTCAGACGATGAGACATGCGGAAAAAACGGTCTTCTCACAAAATCGTCTGTAGTAGGCTACAAATTATTATGACCCCTCTATGGAAAGGTGAGACTCTCACGATGGTGTTCTCCCGCTCTCCCTTTCTACACAACTCTGTGAAAAGGGGAGACTCGCACAAACACGTAGATGTCGGTTGTTGCCCACAGGCCTCACAAGACTTGCCTTAAGGTCCCCCGATACCAGTTGAAAAAAATCTATGGAAGTACAGCGCATTCGGAAAGTATTCAGACCCCTTCCCTTTTCAACATTTTGTTACGTTTCAACCTTATTCTAAAACTGATTAAATAAAACAAATATATTGTCAATCTACACACAATACCCCACAATGATGAAGCGAAAACAGGTTTAGACATATTTGCAAATTTATAAAATAATAAATAAAACAATACCTTATTTACATAAGTATTCAGACCCTTTGCTATGAGAGTCGAAATTGAGCTCAGGTGCATCCTGTTTCCATTGATCATCCTTGAGATGTTTCTACAACTTGATTGGAGTCCACCTGTGGTAAATTCAATTGATTGGACATGATTTGGAAAGGCACATACTTGTTTATATAAGGTCCCACAGTTGACAGTGCATGTCAGAGCAAAAACCAAGCCATGAGGTCGAAGGAATTGTCTGTATAGCTCCGAAACAGGATTGTGTCGAGGCACAGATCTGGGGAAGGGTACCAAAAAATGTCTGCAGCATTAAAGGTCCACAAGAACACAGTGGCCTCCATCATTCTTAAATGGTAGAAGTTTGGAACCACCAAGACTCTTCCTAGAGCTGGCCGCCTGGCCAAACTTTTGGCCTGAATGCCAAGTGTCACGTCTGGAGGAAACCTGGCACCATCCCTACGGTGAAGCAAGGTGGTTGCAGTATCATGCTGTGGGGATGTTTTTCAGTGGCAGGGACTGGGAAACTAGTCAGGATCGAGGGAAAGATGAACAGAGCAAATTACAGAGAGATCCTTGATGAAAACCTGCTCCAGAGAGCACAGGACCTCAGACGGGGGTGAAGGTTCACCTTCCAACAGGACAATGACCCTAAGCACACAGCCAAGACAACACAGGAGTGGCTTCAGGACAAGTCTCTGGATGTCCTTGAGTGGCCCAGCCAGAGCCCGGACTTGAACCCGATCAAGCATCTCTGGAGAGACCTGAAAATAACTGTGCAGCGACGCTCCCCATCCAACCTGACAGACCTTGAGAGGATCTGCAGAGAAGAATGGAAGAAACGATGCAAAGCTGTCATCAAGGCAAAGGGTGGCTACTTTGAAGAATATTTTTTGTTTAACACTTTTTTGGTTACTACATGATTCCATATGTGTTATTTCACACTATTATTCTAAAATGTAGAAAATAGTAGAAAAATTTAAATAAATGAGTAGGTGTGTTCAAACTTTTGACTGGTACTGTATATGGAGACTGTTTAGTGCCAACAATAAGGGGTTAAATACATGTAAAGAAAATAATAATAAATGTTTCCTGATCCTTCTTATATTTCTCAGATATAGGACAGACACAGAACAAACTTCCTTAAGATTTTTTGAGCTAGTACATCATGTCATAGGGCTGACAGCCATCAATACAAATATATACAGTAGACCTACTAGTGATCAATATAAGCAGCAGCACAAAAGTATAGCAAACCAAAGTTGCCTAATAAGTAAAGTGCTCTGTGCATTCTTAGATCATCTCGTCAACAACATATCAACAATATGCTGACAAAAACATAATCAACATAATCATCACCATCGTCGTTGTCAACATCATCATCATCCCTAGCCTACCTCCTTTTCGGCCCTGTATTCATGAACTTTACAAGGGAATGCCAGGATTATTTGGACTGAAGCTACTGACCTTTAATACAGGGCATTTCCATGTAAAAGGCCCCATGAGGACCAACGTGTGAAGTTCATAGGAGCATATCAAATTGGGGGTCAAATTAAATCTAAGTCTATATTTTTGGGAAATGAAAGCGTAGATAACAATGTTTTACAATTTTCCATCTTAAAAATGTGGAATAAGTAAAGGCTTTGATTTCTGGTGAAACGGATGGAAAAGGGGTCTTAGAAAACTAAAGGGTATGAGAAACACATGAAAACACAATCATGTTGAATTAAAGACCCCTGCCAACTAATATCAACACTTAAATTTAATTCTGGAAGAATAATTTGCCTTCTGTAAGTTCAAAATTTGGTATTGTTTGGGGCCGGAGCGCATTAGAATAATACCCAGTGAAGAATAATACCCAAATATGCAAAGGAGGACATTGCATATTTCTACCTACTCAGGATACATCAACATCTGTGTAATACAGATCAAGGACCTATGATGTAATTCATGTCAAAGCTGACACCCCATTCTTTCTTTGAATCTCAATTTGGAGAAGATATTTAACTGAGTTTTAGAAAAACGTATTCGCATAAAAAACTGAGGGAGATTTACATCTGCACAGTTCTTCCAGTAAATGTGTAAAATGTTCAGTGGAAATTGTTTAAAGTAGTCATTGTGCATAGAGTTGTATGGTTTGTTAAAAGGGGCAATCAGCAGTAGAAACAATAACAAACTGTTCTTCCCTGTTTCTGTAAAACGCTGAGGGATGGTTATGGAGAAATGTAACCACTCTCAAATTGATAGACAGAGCTATGGATGCAAGGACTGACCTTCCATGATATCAAAATGATATTTTTAACCATGTTTTGAGGCTATATAGGGATTTGTTTTGCATTTACTTTGTTTACAAACATTGAAGTAAAAAAAATATTATATTTCAGGTTCTGATGGGGTATGACATTTGAACTAAAGATCATACGGCATTAATAAGTTATATTCTTCAAGAATCAATGGGTACATATAATTAATAAGTCCAAAAATGGATGTAGCAACAGCAGATTTTTTTTATTACAACGAACGTATTGTTAGGTGAACCCCAAAGTGCTAAATCACAATATCTGATCCATGTGATCTGAAAAACGGTTTACTGTTATGTGTAGCTAGCTAGCTACATTCGTATACACAATAGCCTACATTTTAGCATAAGTTACAAAATTTAAATTAAGAAACAGTAGCCCATCTACTATATTTAACTTGGTAGCTAGCTAGCTACCATGATGATGATGATGATGCAGTTAAATTACTCAGACTGTGCATGGCCATGATCCTATAGCGCGATACATAGTACGGCAAATTAATGATATTAAAAATAAACATTTACATTTGGATATTCGTAAATGTGTATTAATATGAATTTGGCGTACTAATTATTTTATAGGGATAGCCACTGACAGAACTATCCAGTTTGAGCTAACGTTAAATCCAGCAAGCAAAAACCAAAACAACAACAAAATACCTCTAACGTTAGTCTCGGGTGGCGATTGAGTTGACAGCCCAAAGTTTGTAAATGTAGCCAAATAATTTCTATGCAAATGTTTATGACGATGGTATTTCAAACAACGGCCATACTTAAGATATAAAATACCCTACCTGGAATTTCCAAATTCCTTTGCATTCCCTCAAAACGAGGAATTTACATTTTAATAGAAGAAGAATTTGGTGGACTACGGAAAGTTAGAGGACAATTACGTCGTTGCTTGTAGTTACGGAGAGTCAGATGCACCATACTAACAAAAAAAGAAGGAAAAAATGTACCGTAATACACAAGTCATCCACGCTGCTATCTAGGCCTACGCCAGGTGGCAGCATCAGCCCTGCTGCTCACATCGAGGTGTATAAGTTTCCTCTCTGATCTGAGGCGAAACTTATATACATTCAACATCTTTATTTTGAAGCAAGAACAGCAATGGCAGATTCGTTTTTATTATTTTCAGCATTGAGAGAGGATAGGCATTATTCTCGAAAACCACTGTTTCCGTTCTAGCTGTGGTTTTCGAGAATAATTGCTATTGCTCTTGACTAAACATTGAATAATAAATATATAATCAAAATGAAAACCTTTAAAATGGTGTGTGTTTGGGGGAAGGGGGGATATTCCATGCCAATTCACTGGCATTGTTGTTCTATCAAAACCTGTTGGTAAATGTCCTAGGGATGATAGCGCCTGCATCTCACTGCCCGCACTCTCCCTGAGAGAGCCCAACTGTTGGTGCGCACAGAAAATTTCAACCTCACAGGCAACTGACGTATTTTCCATCACTGGTATAAATATACGGTTTCGTCAGTCTTTACCCCTCCCGGCACAGGGAGTGTATGCAATGCTATGCGAAAGGCGCAAAGAATCCAGCTCAGATCACCAAATGCTCTCCACGGATGGAGCTCTGTTGCGCACTGGAATTGACACGTAGTAACTGAGGAGCGCTTCCCTTTTCATCAACATGGAGAAAAGAAACAACTCGACGGCCGCATGGTTTCCTTTTGATTTTCAAAACGAAACCTCGACAGCTGATGCAGAGGAGGTGAAACTAAGTTCCCAAATCTTCACGTCCTTTCTCCTTGCCGTGCTTATCCTCTGTGCCATATTTGGGAACGCGTGTGTGGTTGCAGCCATCGCCCGGGAGAGAAATCTTCAGAATGTAGGGAACTATCTGATCGGGTCGCTGGCCGTGACTGACCTGATGGTATCGGTTCTGGTGTTGCCCATGGCGGCCCTTTACCAAGTCTTGAACAGGTGGACTCTCGGACAGGTACCATGTGACATTTTCATCTCTTTAGATGTGTTATGTTGTACATCATCTATACTGCACCTTTGCGCCATCGCCTTGGACAGGTACTGGGCCATTAACGTACCTATAGAGTATATGAAGAAGAGGACGCCCAGAAGAGCGGCGGTTCTGATCAGTGTCACTTGGTTTGTCGGGTTTTCCATCTCTGTTCCACCCATGTTGATCATGCGTTCCCAGCCGAGTAGTAAAGCGGAGGACATAGCTAATCCCGAGCAGTGCATGATAAGTCGAGACCCCTGGTACACAATCTACTCGACATTCGGCGCGTTCTACATTCCGTTGATACTAATGTTGGTCTTATATGGACGGATATTCAAAGCCGCCAGGTTTAGAATCAGGAGAACAGTGCGTAAAACAGAGAAAAAGAAAGTGTCTGATTCTTGTTTGGCACTGTCCCCTGCTCTTTTCCACAAGAGGACCAACGGGGACCCGAGTAAAAGCTGGAAGAGGAGCGTGGAGCCCAAACCGACCCCCTGCGTAAACGGTGCGGTCAAGCACGGCGAGTTGTTGGAGATCATCGAGGTTCACAGCAACTCAAAAAACAATCTGCCACTCCCCAACAACCCCAATTCCGAGCCGCTCTTTGAGAGCAGACAAGATAAGAACATGGAGGCAAAGAGAAAGATGGCAATGGCCAGAGAGCGCAAAACTGTGAAGACGCTGGGTATAATTATGGGCACTTTTATCTTTTGCTGGCTGCCTTTCTTTATTGTCGCCCTGGTAATGCCATTTTGCCAGTCGTGCCAAATGCCAAAGTGGCTTGAGGACGTCATTAACTGGCTCGGGTACTCCAACTCTCTACTGAACCCCATAATTTACGCATATTTCAATAAAGACTTCCAAAGTGCCTTCAAGAAAATAATCAAATGTCACTACTGCAAAACATAAGCATAATTCATAACCCTTTTATGATGTAAAACAGTTGACTGCAGACTTGGGACTGATATATGCAGAAGACAAATCTTACATCCGTTCCAGTAGCATTAGTCAGTCAAATATGGGTCTACTGAAAGGTGGGAGAGTTGATAGTAATGTTGTTTCATAAAAAATAATTGTATTATTATTAATATTATTATACCAGGAGTTTTACGAAGCTGTATAAACAGATCTGCAGGATGTCAGAGCTGACCACTCATGCCCATGTCAAACATGCTTTATCTGTTCAATAAACCATGTCCAATTTCAGAAACTTTTGTACTTCTGTGTTGATTTGTTTGCTTACTTGGAGCTTTGTGTTATCTTTGAGGCATTTGCCATAGCATTTTAGCGGGAAATAGTTATCTGTGTTGAGTCACCTACATTTACAAGTCTATCAGCAACAGAAAGTAATATGGAAGTATAAGCATAATTTGTTTTTCTTGTAGGAATAATTGTGTTTAAAGATACACCCAAATCCGCCCACAGCAAATAATCACTTTTTTCACAAAAGACTGATGGATGAGCTACTCACAGAAATCACCAGTAACATCCTTGAATTAATTACACACACACACACACACACACACACACACACACACACACACACACACACACACACACACACACACACACACACACACACACACACACACACACACACACACACACACACACACACACACACACACACACACACACACACACAAAATGTAGGCAACACGATCAAACATGAAAATAAGAAAATAATCTCATGCATAATGTTGATATCCATCAGTGACGTGCTAATTGTCTATCCTAGTTTGAATAATTTCAGGAAGTTCAAATTGTATTTTGCAATTGAGGCATGTCACAGAGATATAAAAAAAGAATGCAAAGGAATTCAAAACTAGTGACAGCAAGTCAAAGTTGAAAGCTCCACCATAACAAGCTTTCAAAACCAATAACCTATTAAGCCTACGACAGTCCCCTACTATACTGTGTGTGTATGTGTGTACGTTGTGTGTGTCCGCTGATATGAATGGTGGACATACACTACTGTTCAAAAGTTTGCGGTCACTTAGAAATGTCCTTGTTTTTGAAAGAAAAGCACATTTTTGTCCATTAAAATAACATCAAATTGAAACAGGCGCCTCACAAGTCCTCAACTGGCAGCTTCATTAAATAGTACTCACAAAACAAAAGTCTCAACGTCAACAGTGAACAGGCGACTCCGGGATAATGGCCTTCAAGGCAGAGTTCCTCTGTCCAGTGTCTGTGTTCTTTTGCTCATCTTAATCGTTTCTTTTTATTGTCCATTCTGAGATATGTTTTTTTCTTTGAAACTCTGCCTAGAAGGCCAGCATCCCGGAGTCGCCTCTTCACTGTTTATGTTGAGACTGGTGTTTTTCGGGTATTATTTAATGAAGCTGCCAGTTGAGGACTTGTGAGGCGTCTGTTTCTCAAACTAGACACTCTAATGTACTTGTCCTCTTGCTCAGTTGTGCACGGGGCATCCCACTCCCACTCCACTTCTGTTCTGGTTAGAGCCAGTTTGCGCTGTTCTGTGAAGGGAGTAGTGCACCGCGTTGTAAGAGATCTTCAGTTTCTTGGCAATTTCTCACATGGAATAGCCTTCATTTCTCAGAACAAGAATAGACTGACGTGTTTCATAAGAAAGTCTTTGTTTCTGGCCATTTTTAGCCTGTAATCAAACCCACAAATGTTGACGCTCCAGATACTCAACTAGTCTAAAGAAGGCCAGTTTTATTTCTTCTTTAATCAGGACACTGTTTTCAAGTGTGCTAACATGATTGCAAAAGGGTTTTCTAATGATCAATTAGCCTTTTAAAATGACAAACTTGGATTAACTAACACAATGTGCCGTTGGAAAACAGGTGTGATGGTTGCTGATAATGGGCCTCTGTACGCCTATGTAGATATTCCATAAAATATCTGTAGTTTCCAGCTACAATAGTCATATACAACATTAACAATGTCTACACTGTATTTCTGATCAATTTGATGTTATTTTAATGGACAAAAAATTTGCTTTTCTTTAAAAAACAAGGACATTTCTAAGTGACCCCAAACTTTTGAACGGTAGTATATGTATATTTTTTAATTACACTTGCACTCTGTGGGTTCATTAGAGAGAGTCAGAAAGAAAGAACGAGAGAGAGAGAGAGAGAGAGAGAGAGAGAGAGAGAGAGAGAGAGAGAGAGAGAGAGAGAGAGAGAGAGAGAGAGGATCTAGTATGGTGCGATGTGTATGTTGGAGTGTTTGTGATCTGATCACTGCTATAAAACAAGATGCTAGCTTGATTGATTGTGTCATTATGCATCTGGGAGCCATTGTATGGTCTGTAGTGGGGCATTAGCATAGCAACAAAGATGGGCTATTTGCACAGCGTAGGAGAGACCAATTCAACTCAGCACAGGGCTTTTCTCTGTGCAAAACACACACCAACAGTCCCTCTGTATGATTTTCAGCAAATCTCCAGAGGGTGAAGGAGTCCACCCATGCAAAGGGTGTTCTATCTTACATTTCAAATGTAAAACTGTGTTCCAATCATATACAGACCTAACTTTCACCATGAACCTGATTAATTTAACACTGGCATTACATATAAAATGCTCTTTTGTGTTGGTTTTCAAAGGGATACAATTATAACTGGCCAGTGTGCCCCATGGAGCATGTCACGCAGTTTCCTTCAGCAATCCCGGCAATCCTTCCCACACAAGCTAGACCCACTAAAGACTACTCAATGGAACAGAGGACGGAGAGCCGCGTCGCCATAGCGACTCTCGGGGCCTTCAAACTCTGGGTTTGAGGGGCAATTATCTGATCAAAGGACGTCTAGAAAACAGGAATACAGAGGAATACAGAGGGCCCACGTGGGGCCCCACAGCTGGCCAGACACCACCTTCCTGAGGAGCCCCATTTTGTTTTTACAGCCCTGAGTACCACAGGTGGGGAATTAAAAACATTGTTAAAGACTACAACTTGGGCCCAAAGTTGTTCCTGCTCTGATCGGGAAAAATAGGGAAATCTCCTGGCCCTATAACCATATACAAGGCCCACTCCTCGCAACAACCATCCACCTACATTTGTCCCATCTCATCCACTCTCCTCTTATTCTCCGAAAAGCACAGTGTTTGTCTAAGGGTCTACTTGGGGTGCAAATAAAAACAAATTCAGACAGACAGAACCATGATGGAGAATGAATGATAAAGCTTCCGTTCAGATTCCTTTGCAATCTCCAGTGCACTCCTCACTAAATCACTGTGTGGATTGGAGAACATGAGAACATCTTCCATGTGCACTTGAGCTGCTCAGTCATGCTTCCTCCGTGGCAGTGAAGAACAGCCCCTGGTGTTCTTCTGTCAGTATCATTAGGTTCCAGTCCTTCAACTAAACCTATAAACCCATGGCAGAAGAAGAATTGGTTTCCGTTTTGGTCTCTGCTTGCCAGTCCTTACACAATAGCTTACAGTATATGAAAATATATAAGTACATAATGAAATTAGGTACTCCTGAGTTAGTTACTCATCATATGAATAAATGAAAAAGAGAAATACATACAGTATATATCCATTTCTGTCCCTCGTTCTTTCTCTACTCTCTCTCTCTCTATGTCACATCCCACCCCTGATTAAAGCTCACACCAGTGATGCAATTTGTAGGAGCAGGAAACAGATGAACACTTGACATTAAACAGAAGCTCATTGTTTGTAGTGTTGCTGTTTGTACCTTCGGCAGGTGCTGTCATTCAGCATTCTGCAGGGGCTGCTCCCACTCACCTGTGGTCTATAGAGAACAATGGGACAGGAAGATTAAAGATGACTACACATTCATCAGAGAAGAAGAGGGCACACATACGCACACAAACAGGTGTAAAAAAAAGGTTGTGTTATTTCATTTATTCGATACAGGTCTTAAGACAATTCACATTGGCATATTATGGTTATGGGTACTATTCTCAAGGGGTTCGTCATCTCTTTAGAAACACAGAGGAAATTCAATGAGGGAATTGACTGCTCTAGCACACATAACAAAGTGGACCATCTCCCTGCCGTCAGCCAAAAGGCACATCTACTGTTCTTTTCATTTATCTTTCCTCTTTCAGTTTCTGTCTCCCTCTGACCACCTGAGGCGGGGAAGGTGCTGGAAAGGTATTAGAAAAGGGATGATAAGGTGGGGTAAGGTAAGGTGGGACAACGTGAACAGGGTTGGGGGAAAAAAGCGAAAGCACAAATGAGAGAACATGAGCTATCTTCTCCTCAAAGCCATTACCTGTTCCTCCCCAGCTTGACACTGACATCCAACATTGACATCAAAGTGACAGAACAGAGAGAGAAAGATCATTCTGATGCACAATGAGACACAATAGCACACATGCATATTCAAACGCACAACAGACATATGGTCAGACGGATAGACACATAGGTGGACTTTCCATCTATCAATTCATCAGATTGATATGTAACTCTATCATGTGTTGCAGGTTGGCATTTATTGTCATGAATCTTGCTGTGGAGGCAGCTCTGCAGTGGTCACTACTTGGCAAAGCCTCAAAGTCATAAAATCAGATTTTTAAACCTAACCACACTGCTAACCCTAATGCCTAACCATAAATGAAGACCAAAAAGCTAATTTTTATTTTCATACATTTTTACAATATAGCCAATTTTGACTTTGCAGCTGGCAGACCTGACGAAAAACGCTCTGTTCTGCCTTCAGGGAAAGATTCATGCCAATAACATCAACCTGCTCATTTGTTAACCTCACCTCACCCCCCAGTTTCCAGTCACAATAAGAAAGGGATCAAAAATTTCAGACAGGTTGTCTATGACATTCTACCGGCTTCCTGAATACGCCAGGCAGACCCCTTTATGTCCCTGATCCAATGGTATATAAACAAGAAGCTTGTAAGTCTCTGAAGCTGACACTGCTGCTTGTAAAAGATCAACAGGACAAGCCCAACACAGAGTTAGCCAATCCATCCTCACTAATGACAAGCAAGTTAATATCCTTGTACTCTGGCCTTGCCCTTTCACAAGGGAGAAACTAATAGTCTGGCTCATGGACGATATTTGCCTATATCAATAGGATATATGAAGGATTAATGGTCTATAGAATAACATAGAGCAGAAGGATGTGTGTCGGTTGTTGGTATATACCTTAAGATCCTCCTAAAGCCATTATTAGAAAAGTACCTAGCCTGTCAGTCTGTGGCATTCTGCGCCACCCTCTCAAATCCTACAGTCTGGACTCATTGATTCATAAGCAAACATTTCCTCACTGTGGATAAGTCCACTAATAAGACCAATGCTAATGAAGGTAAACCCACAGACACTGAAACCTAAGCTAAAAGGTGTATCACACTGCTCCCATGGGACTAAACAAAGATTGCTCACTGTTGAACCGAAATAGCACACATCTGACTCCACACCTACAGTACTGTATTTAACAATAATGTGAAAACATCCATAAAGAACACAAGTAAAGTAAAATACAGTAAAATAAATCAAATAGTATTTTAATAAGGAGAGGTGGAGATAAACGATGATGTGTCACTGTTTGAGAGACTCAGGGACAAATTAGTGGAGCTTCAGTCATTATCTAAGTGGAGAGCAGAGCAGAGAGGCTTTCCTGTGGCTAGCAGGTGAAACATTAAAAACCTCTGTTCCTCTGAAAAGGAGGAGTTAAAAAAGATTCTCATCTACTGTATGAACAGCACTGAGGGAATGCTGCCCACGAACAGTATAGTACAAACACTAACCCACTGTCTCCCAGGTATTACAGCAAAGAAAGCCACCCCGCTGTGTACTGTCACTCTCTCATGTGTTGCAATACATTGCGGGGGGGGACTCTCTATAGTTTACCCTTCATTTTAAGTTCTAGGTCAGACTGTTACTGTACATACTAGAACTTCAAACTAAGGGTAAGCTACAGTACAGTAATTATTGTAAAGTATAGTGAGTAAGTGCAGGGATCAACTGACTTGCCATAATCATTCAGTCAGAAAGGCCCCAAAAAAACACACAAAAGGAACCTAAATATGCAAACACAGTTTCTTAACAAACGTAATTAAGGTAAATTGCCTCCTCATTACAGATCACATACTGTACTGAATGTTTAGCACATAAGCACATACACACACCCCACTGAGTAACCAGATGGCTTCCTGCTCTGTCGCTACTTTTTAAATGACGCTGTGTCAACTCATTCTTGTCACTTTAATATTTCAGCTCCTCCAGCGAACCCTTGGAATGAGGATCCAATAGAATCTTAATGAATGTGACTCCAGCCATGAAAAATTGTTCAGCGCTCCACATCTCCACACAAAAGGACTTTGGCTCTTAATATGTAAAACAATTAAAACAATTCATGGCCTGAGCTAATTCTCTCTCTTAGTAAATTGCTCCTCCTCTGCTCCTACAGTCAGGTCCAAACTTATTGCACCCTTGATAAAAATGAGGAATAAAAGACTAAAAGAGATAATAAAGACTATAAAACAGATACAAGTATGGAGCTACATTGTATGACAAAATACATGGAAATTATATTATTTTATACTAATACAATTGCTCATAGAGATTTTGTTTAACAAGTAATACTTTTTTTCTCAAAAAGACAGGTGTCAAAATTGACGGCACCTCTAAAGAAATAAAAACAAACTAAATTTCATCATTCTACTTTTGAAAATGAATCTCATTTTAAGGAACTGTATTGTGGCCTTCCATGGCTTCCTGTTTTACTTTGGTATAAACATTTGGTAACGCATGTAAAATCCCTTCATCATCCATCAACATGGGAAAAGGCAAAGAACTCACAAATGAAAAAAAACCAAATGGTTCATAAATAAGGCAAAAACATATACAGTACCAGTCAAAAGTTTGGACACTACTCATTCAAGGGTTTTTCTTTACTTTTACTATTTTTTACATTGTATTGTAGAATAATAGTGAAGACATCAAAACTAAGAAATAACACATATGGAATTACAGTGGGGGAAAAAAGTATTTAGTCAGCCACCAATTGTGCAAGTTCTCTCACTTAAAAAGATGAGAGAGGCCTGTAATTTTCATCATAGGTACACTTCAACTATGACAGACAAAATGAGGAAAAAAAATCCAGAAAATCACATTGTAGGATTTTTTATGAATTTATTTGCAAATTATGGTGGAAAATAAGTATTTGGTCACATACAAACAAGCAAGATTTCTGGCTCTCACAGACCTGTAACTTCTTCTTTAAGAGGCTCCTCTGTCCTCCACTCGTTACCTGTATTAATGGCACCTGTTTGAACTTGTTATCAGTATAAAAGACACCTGTCCACAACCTCAAACAGTCACACTCCAAACTCCACTATGGCCAAGACCAAAGAGCTGTCAAAGGACACCAGAAACCAAATTGTAGACCTGCACCAGGTTGGGAGGACTGAATCTGCAATAGGTAAGCAGCTTGGTTTGAAGAAATCAACTGTGGGAGCAATTATTAGGAAATGGAAGACATACAAGACCACTGATAATCTTCCTCGATCTGGGGCTCCACGCAAGATCTCACCCCGTGGGGTCAAAATGATCACAAGAACGGTGAGCAAAAATCCCAGAACCACACGGGGGGACCTAGTGAATGACCTGCAGAGAGATGGGACCAAAGTAACAAAGCCTACCATCAGTAACACAGTACGCCGCCAGGGACTCAAATCCTGCAGTGCCAGACGTGTCCCCCTGCTTAAGCCAGTACATGTTCAGGCCCGTCTAAAGTTTGCTAGAGAGCATTTGGATGATCCAGATGAGGATTGGGAGAATGTCAGATGAAACCAAAATAGAACTTTTGGTATAAACTCAACTCGTCGTGTTTGGAGGACAAAGAATGCTGAGTTGCATCCAAAGAACACCATACCTACTGTGAAGCATGGGGGTGGAAACATCATGCTTTGGGGCTGTTTTTCTGCAAAGGGACCAGGACGACTGATCCGTGTAAAGGAAAGAATGAATGGGGCCATGTATCGTGAGATTTTGAGTGAAAACCTCCTTCCATCAGCAAGGGCATTGAAGATGAAATGTGGCTGGGTCTTTCAGCATGACAATGATCCCAAACACACCGCCCGGGCAACGAAGGAGTGGCTTCGTAAGAAGCATTTCAAGGTCCTGGAGTGGCCTAGCCAGTCTCCAGATCTCAACCCCATAGAAAATCTTTGGAGGGAGTTGAAAGTCCGTGTTGCCCAGCGACAGCCCCAAAACATCACTGCTCTAGAGGAGATCTGCATGGAGGAATGGGCCAAAATACCAGCAACAGTGTGTGAAAACCTTGTGAAGACTTACAGAAAACATTTGACCTCTGTCATTGCCAACAAAGGGTATATAACAAAGTATTGAGATAAACTTTTGTTATTGACCAAATACTTATTTTCCACCATAATTTGCAAATAAATTCATAAAAAATCCTACAATGTGATTTTCTGGATTTTTTTCCTCGTTTTGTCTGTCATAGTTGAAGTGTACCTATGATGAAAATTACAGGCCTCTCTCATCTTTTTAAGTGAGAGAACTTGCACAATTGGTGGCTGACTAAATACTTTTTTTCCCCACTGTATGTAGTAACCAAAAAAGTGTTAAACAAATCAAAACATATTTTAGATTCTTCAAAGTAGCCACCCTTTGCCTTGATGACAGCTTTGCACAGGACGGTACACCTGTATTTGGGGAGTTTATCCAATTATTCTCTGCAGAACATCTCAATCTCTGTCAGGTTGGATGGGGAGCGTTGCTGCACAGCTATTTTCAGGTCTCTCCAAAGATGTTAGATCCCGCTCAAGTCCGGGCTCTGGCTGGGCCACTCAAGGACATTCAGAGACTTGTCCCGAAGCTACACCTGCGTTGTCTTGGCCATGTGCTTAGGGTCGTTGTCCTGTTGGAAGGTGAACCTTCGCATCAGTCTGAGGTCATGAGCACTCTTGAGCAAGTTTTCATCAAGGATCTCTCTGTACTTTGCTCTGTTCATCATTCCCTCATTCCTGACTAGTGTCCCAGTCCCTGCCACTGAAAAACAACCCCATAGCATGATGCTGCCACCATCATGCTTCACCATAGGGATGGTGCCAGGTTTCCTCCAGACGTGATGCTTGGCATTCAGGCCAAAGAGTTCAGTCTTGGTTTCATCAGACCAGAGAATCTTGTTTCTCATGGTCTGACAGTCCTTTAGGTGCCTTTAGGCAAACTCCAAGCGGGTTGTCATGTGCCTTTTACTGAGGAGTGGCTTCCATCTGGCCACTCTACCATAAAGGCTTGATTGGTGGAGTGCTGCAGAGCTGGTTGTCCTCCTGGAAGGTTCTTCCATCTCCACAGAGGAACTCTAGAGATCTGTCAGAGTGACCATCGGGTTCTTGGTCACCTCCCTGACCAAGGCCCTCAGTTTGGCTGGGCAGCCATCTCTAGGAAGAGTATTGGTGGTTCCAAACTTCTTCAATTTAAGAATGATGGAGGCCACTGTTTTTGGGGACCTTCAATGCTACAGAATATTTTTGGTACCCTTCCCCAGATCTGTGCCTCGACACAATCCTGTCTCGGAACTCTACGGACATTTTAATAGTTATACATTTTTTATTTAACCTTTATTTAAGTAGGAAATTCTTTGACCTCATGGCTTAGTTTTTTCTCTGACAATGACTGTCAACTGTGGGACCTTATATAGACATGTGTGTGCCATTCCAAATCATGTCCAATCAATTTAATTTACCACAGGTGGACTCCAATCAAGTTGTAGAAACACCTCAAGGATGATCAATGGAACAGGATGCACCAGAGGTCAATTTCGAGTCTCATAGCAAAGGGTCTGAATACTTATGTAAATAATGATTTTCTAGCAATTAGTGTATTTGAGTTTAACCCCAATATTTGTGGTATTATTTGTATTTTCTGATAGATTAAACTGAAATTGCAACCAACTTTCTAAGGCTTTGATTTAATTTTCAAATAACCGAAAGTGAGAGGTTGTGATCTGAGTAAAGGGTAAAAGGCCATTCTTGAACATGGGGTAAGACATTCTTACTAATCTGCTAGAGAACCAGTTCGGATTTAAGTATAACTTTTGTATGATGGACGCCTTTAGAGAGAGGTCTAATGCTTTATTAATATTTAATAATTTCTTCCCTCATATTCATTTTATAAATAGGCCTGTTTAATTTTGTCTGTCTTGCCGTTCCAAATAAAATATAATATTTTTTGCTCCTATAGTCTAAGAAGCAGGTCGCTAGGTGTAGGCAAGACCATAAGCAAATATTTGTTATACTTGTCACACCCTGATCTGTTTCACCTGTCTTTGTGCTTGTCTCCACCCCCCTCCAGGTGTCGCCCATCTTCCCCATTATCCCCTGTGTATTTATTCCTGTGTTCTCTGTTGCCAGTTCATTATGTTCGTGAAACCTAACAGCGTTTGTTTCTCTGCTCCTGCCTGTTTCTTGCTCCAATTTTCTCCGGTTTTGACCATTATGCCTGACCTGACTCTGAGCCTGCCTGCCGTTTTGTACCTTACCCCACCTTACTGGATTATTGACCCTGCCTGCCTTGACCCTGAGACTGCCTGCCGTTCTGGACCCTTTACACCCTCTCCGGATTATTGACCCCTGCCTGCCTTTGACCTGTCATTTGCCTGCCCCTGTTTTAGAATTAAACTTTTGTTTCTTCGACACTGTCTGCATCTGGGTCATACCTGAAACGTGATAAAACTGGCATATGACTAAAGAGTTAATCAGCGTGATTTTTTCTACAAATAGACAGGTATTTTCCTTTCTATGATAGCACAATCTTATATTTTTGCTAACTTTCTATAACAATTTATTTTAGTGAGATCATTTCTTTCTTTCGGGATATGTTTTTTGTGATCCAATACACAATAATCCAGAGAGGCTAGCAAATGTATCTAGATCCTCAATGAGGCTGTGGAGGGATCCAACTTGTGGATTTAAAAGAAAACATGAATCTTCAGAGTACAATGACACCTTTGTTTTTAAGATCTTGATTTCTAACCCCTTGATATTATTGTTGGATCTGATTTTAATAGCTAACATTTCAATGGCCATAATAAATAGAAATGCAGATAGTGGACAACCTTGTTTTACTCCTCTTGACAGTTTAATACTTTCTGAGAAGTAGCCATTATTTATTCATTTACACCAGCTATGAATACCAGGCCTGGTGTCCCAAATTTTTCATAGTGTTCTATTGTTTCCAGTACTTGTCGTATATTATCTCCAATGTATCATCCATGTGAAAAACCTGTCTGTTTAGAATGAATAATATCTGACAATACCTTTTTAATTCTATGCGCTATGGATTTTGCTCAATTTTTGCATCACAACAATGAAGTATAAGAAGCCTCCAATTTTTGAAATGGACCGGACTTGGATCCTGTTTCAGTAATAATGAAATCAGACCTTCTTGTTGAGTATCTGATAATCTACCATTTTTGTGGGAGTGGTTAATACATGCTACTAACGGTACTCTGAATATATCAAAAAAAGGTTTGGTATACCTCCACTGGTATACCAGCCAACCCTGGACATTTCTCTGACTTAAAGGCTTTAAATTGCATCAAGAAGTTCCTCCTCTGTAATTTGGCCTCCACATGAGTCTTTTTGTACAGCCGTTAATTTTACATTATTAATAGAAAAACAATGCATACAATTATCTTCGGTTAGTGGAGATGGAGGAGACTGAAACGAAAACATATGCTTAAGGTACTTTGCTTCCTCTTTCAAAATATTGTTTGGTGAATCATAGGTGACTCCATCATGTGCAAAAAGTTTCAGTAAATTATTTTTGGTAGCATTTCTATGTTGAAGATAAAAAAATTATTTGGTGCATTTTCCCCCATATTCCATCCAGTTCGCTTTATTTTTTATAATATATTACACTTGATCTTTCTTCAATAAGTTCCTCCATTTATTTTTGTTTTTCCTTGAACATATTCTGTGCCTCTATGGTACAGCTTGTACTATTAGCCCTTTCATGTCCTTTATTAATATGGACTCTTTTGACCTAAATTGCTTTGTTTTAGAGATACTGAATTGCATGGCCTCTAAAAGGCACATTTAAAAGTGTCGCAAACAATAAGGGTATCTGCTGTACCTATGTTATGTCACAAAAAGTCCGTTTTAAATTCTTCTGTCCTAGTTAAAAACAAGTTATCATCCAATAGGCTTTGATAAAATGTACAATATCCTTGTACATGTGGAAATTATGTTAGAGTAATATATATGCTAATGATTTGATGGTCCGACCGCATTCTGTCCCCATCAACACTTTTCAAATTTTTGGTGCCAGCGAGAATGACATAAGAAAATAGTCAAGACGACTAGCTTGATTGAGCCTCCGCCATCTATATCTCACTAGGTCAGGATATTTAAGCCTCCATATATCCAATATATCCATTACATGTGTAATTTCCTTAAGTGCATGAGGGTGATAGTTTGTGTGATTTCTTTTACGGTCCATTGAGGTATTTAAAACCATATTATAATCTCCCACCATAATAATAGAGTCTTGCATTGCTTGTAGGTTTGATAAATTACTATATATATTTTAAAAGAAGCATGGATCATTATTATTTGGACCGTATAGATTAATGAGCCATATCTGTTTATGGTCCAATAACATACTTAAAATCATTCATCTACCCTGCGTATCTGTTTGGACAATTTGCACATTCGGATCAAAATTATTGTTAATATCATCCCCCCTTTTGAGTTTCTTTGCCCATGAGAGAAGTTTATTTCGCTCTCGCGCCCCCAGTCCTTTTTCCACACAACTTCATCTAAAACTGATGAATGGGCAGAGTATGTGATCAAGACAAAGGAGATGATTGTGGACTACAGGAAAAGGAGGACCGAGCACGCACCCATTCTCATCGACAGGGCTGCAGTGGAGCAGGTTGAGAACTTCAAGTTCCTTGGTGTCCACATCACCACCAACAAACTAAGAGAGCCGTGAAGAGGGCACGACAAAGCCTATTCCACCTCAGGAGACTGAAAATATTTGTCATGGGTCCTCAGATCCTCAAAAGGTTCTACAGCTGCATCATCGAGAGCATCACTGCCTGGTATGGCAACTGCTCAGCCTCCGACCGCAAGGCACTACAGAGGGTAGTGCGTACGACCCAGTACATCACTGGGGCCAAGCTTCCCGCCACCCAGGACCTTTTTACCAGGCGGTGTCAGAGGAAGGCCCTAGAAATTGTCAAAGACTCCAGCCACCCTAGTCATAGACTGTTCTCTCTGCTACCACACGTCAAGCGGTACCGGAGCACCAAGTCTAGGTCCAAAAGGCTTCTTAACAGCTTCTACCCCCAAGCCATAAGACTCCTAAACATCTAATAAAATGGCTACCCAGACTATTTGACAGACCCCCATTGTCATACCCGGCAGTGATGCAACCCGTCAGGATGCTCTCGATGGTGCAGCTGTAAAACCTTTAAGGATCTGAGGACCCATGCCAAATATTTTCAGTCTCCTGAGGGGGAATATGTTTTGTCGTGCCCTCTTCACGACTGTATTGGTGTGCATGGACCATGTTAGATTGTTGGTGATGTGGATGCCAAGGAACTTGAAGCTCTCAACCTGCTCCACTAAAGCCCTGTTGATAAGAATGGGGGTGTGCTCAGTCCTCCTTTTCCTGTAGTCCACAATCATCTCCTTTGTCTTGATCACATTGAGGGAGAGGTTGTTGTCCTTGCATCACACGGTCAGATCTCTGAACTCCTCCCTATAGGCTGTCTCATCGTTGTCTGTGATTAGGCCTACCACTTTTGTGTCATCGGCAAACTTAATAATGGTGTTAAAGTTGTGCCTGGCAGTGCAGTCATGAGTGAACAGGGAGTACAGGAGGGGACTGAGCATGCACCCCTGAGGGGCCCCCGTGTTGAGGATCAGCGTGGCGGATGTGTTGTTACCTACTCTTACCACCTGGGGGGTGGCCCGTCAAGAAGTCCAGGGTTCAGTTGCAGAGGGAGGTATTTCGTCCCAGGGTCCTTAGCTTAGTGATGAGCTTTGAGGGCCCTATGGTGTTGAACGCTAAGCTGTAGTCAATGAATAGCATTCTCATATAGGTGTTCCTTTTGTCCAGGTGTGAAAGGGCAGTGTGGAGTGCAATAGAGATTGCATCATCTGTGGATCTGTTGTGGCGGTATGAAAATTGGAGTGGGTCTAGGGTTTCTGGGATAATGGTGTTGATGTGAGCCATGACCAGCCTTTCAAAGCATTTCATGGCTACAGATGTGAGTGCTACGGGTCGGTAGTCATTTAGGCAGGTTACCTTAGTGTTCTTGGGCACAGGGACTATTGGGGTCTGCTTGAAACATGTTGGTATTACAGACTCAGACAGGGAGAGGTTGAAAATGTCAGTGAATACACTTCCCAGTTGGTCAGTGCATGCTCGGAGTACACATCCTGGTAATCCGTCTGGCCCTGCGGCCTTGTGAATGTTGACCTGTTTAAAGGTCTTACTCACATCGGCTGTGGAGAGCATCATCACACAGTCGACCAGAACAGCTGATGCTCTCATGCATGCTTCAGTGTTCCTTGCCTCGATGCAAGCATTGAAGTTATTTAGCTGGTCTGGTAGGTTCGTGTCACTGGGCAGCTCTCGGCTGTGCTTCCCTTTTGTAGTCTGTAATAGTTTACAAGCCCTGCCACATCCGACGAGCATCGGGGACGGTGTAGTACGATTCAATCTTAGTCCTGTATTGATGCTTTGCCTGTTTGACGGTTCGTCGGAGGGCATAGCGGGATTTCTTATAAGCTTCCGGGTTAGGGTCCCGCTCCTTGAAAGTGGCAGCTCTACCCTTTAGCTCAGTGCGAATGTTGCCTGTAATCCATGGCTTCTGGTTGGGGTGTGTACGTACAGTCACTGTGGGAACGACGTCATCAATTCACTTATTGATGAATGCCATCGGAAGAATCCCAAAACATATTCCAGTCTGTGCTAGCAAAACTGTCCTGTAGTTTAGCATCTGCTTCATCTGACCACGTTTTTATAAGCCGAGTCACTGGTGCTTCCTGCTTTAATTTTGGCCACACACAAGTGGTGGGTTTGGTGTTGAAAGAAGGATGCATATACAGAAAATAACCTCATACCTATTTTAAAATATAGTGGTGGATCTTTGATGTTATGGGGCTATTTTGCTTCCACTGGTCCTGGGCCCTTAAGGTCAACGGCATCATGACCTTTACCAAGTACCAGGACATTGCCAGGAGGCTGAAGTGGAACTTCCACCAAGACAATAACCCCAAGCACACATCAAAATCCACAAAGAAATTGGGAATTTAACACAAAATCTAAATTTTACAATGGCCATCTCCGTCTACGGACTTGAACCCCTTTGAAATCCTTGGGAGTATACAATATACAGTACAGTGCCTTCAGAAAGGATTCACACCCCTTGACCTTTTCCAAATATTATTGTGTCACACTGTTACACTGTGTCACTGGCCTACACACAATACCCAATTATGTCAAAGTTGAATTATGTTTTTAGACATTTTTTACAAATGAATTAAAAATGAAAAGCTGAAATGTCTTGAGTCAATAAGTCAACCCCTTTGTTATGGCAAGCCTAAACACGTTGAGGAGTAAAAATGTGCTTAACAACTCAAATAATAAGTTGCATGGACTCACTCGGTGTGCAATAATAGTGTTTAACATGATTTTTGAATGACTACCTCATCTCTGTACACCACACATACAGTACAATTATATGTAAGGTCCCTCAGTCGAGCAGTGAATTTCAAACACAGATTCAACCACAAAGACCAGGAACATATTGGTAGATGGTTAAAAATAAAGAAAGACGTTGAATATCCCTTTCAGCATGGTGAAGTTATTACTGCACTTTGGATGGTCTATCAATACACCCAGTCACTACAAAGATACAGGCATCCTTCCTAACTCAGTTGCCGGAGAGGAAGGAAACTGCTCAGTAATTTCACCATGAGGCCAATGGTAACTTTAAAGCAGTTACAGAGTGTAATGGCTGTGATAAGAGAAAACTGCTGGATCAACAACATTGTAGTTACTGCGCAATACTAACCTAATTAACAGAGACTGAAAAGAAGGAAGCCTGTACAGAATCACAATAATGCAAAACATCTGTCCTGTTTGCAACAAGGCACTAAAGTTGCTTACCAAGAAGACAGTGAATGTGACAGTGAGTGGCCTAGTTACAGTTTTGAATGAAATCTGCTTGAAAATCTATGGCAAGACTTGAAAATGGTTGTCAAGCAATGATCAACAACCAATTGCTTGAAGAACATTGAAAAGAATAATGGGCAAATGTTGCACAATTCGTATGTGGAAAACTCTTAGAGACCTACCTAGAAACACTCACAGCTGTAGTCGCTGCCAAACAGTGGAGGCTGCTGAGGAGAGAACGGCTCATAATAATGGCAGGAATGGAGCGAATGGAACGGCATCAAACACCTAGAAACCATGTTTGATGTATTTGATACCATTCCACTGATTCTGCTCCCATCGTTACCAGGAGCCTGTTCTCCCCAATTAAGGTGCCACTAACTGCGAAATGTGATTCTAACATGTATTGACTCAGGGGGGTTGAATACTTATCTAATCAAGATGTATTTGTGTTTTTCTTTTCATGATTGGTAATGTTAATTTTTTTTTTATGTCTTACACTTTGACATTACAGAGTATTTTGTGTAGATCGTTGACAAAAAATGACAATTAAATCAATTTTAATCCCACTTTGTAACACTACAAAATGTGAAAAAGGTCAAGGGGTGTGCCTTTCTGAAGGCATTGCAGCCTAGTAGTTAAAAAAAATGGGGGGGTTAGCAGCTCAGTATTTGTATTATCAATTTTATACAGTATTTTTTTGCTCCTCTTTATCAAGCCTGCAAATAATTTTGGACCTGACTATGTGGCTCCAAGCCCAGAAAGAAAATATCACCATGGGAACCCAGGTTGTCAAATAAATCAGGGTAATTATGTTTTACTTAGGGTGCAGAGTGAAATCGCTTAGGGGATTTAAGTGCGTGTCTGTGTTCTGGGATCAGTGCCTTAAGTAAAGGGAGAGAAGATAAAAGAGAGAGATGACACTGGTGATGTCACAGCATATACTTGAGCTGACGACAGAGGTCCATGAGCAGGCAGCAAGCACTGTTTTAGATTGAATTTGTACTATTAATAGTGCTACCGTTGAGGACCTGAGAGTTAAGGCGTCCGCATGCTTCCCATCCGAAACAGTTCGGAACAGTTTGTGTGTAATGTCTGCTTCCAAATCACATTCTCAAACACGTAGATCCCCTGAACACAGCTCACTTTCCAGCTCACACTCTCAAACACATAGATCGCCTTAACGCAGCTCACGCTCCAGATCCCAATCACTTGAATTCTGATCACCTGTTCACACACCTTTATGTCATTATCACACATTATTTAGTTCAGTTCTTTGCACACCATCATTGTGAAGTATTGTTTGTTTTGTGACACACTTCTATTCGGCGCTCTGGTTTCCCCCCTATAATTTACTCCTCCTGTGTATGATAGTTTTTTGCCTGCCTCGCTAATGATGCCTATTCCCTGCCTGTACTTTAGCCTATCGGATTTCCTATTATCAACCTATTGCCTGATCTCCCGGATGACGTTACTAGCCTTTTCCCTGCCTGTACTGTTGCTTTTTTTGGATCCCCCTGTGTATGACCTTCTGCCTGCCCCTGGACCCAGCTACCTGCCTCCTCCTCCTCTCTGTATCCCATCGTGTTCATTACATCGTGTAAATATTCTGATGTCTACGCTCCTTTGCCGGTCTTTGGTCAACATTAGGGATTCTTCAATGAAGTGTTAATTGTCATTCAATGATAGACAACTATGTTCACTTGAAATACTGCACCAAACATCTTATTTCAACCTGGTCTCAGAGAATTTCATATAATTCTGTATGTAAATCAGAGACACTCCATTTAGTATGATACACTACATTACCAAAAGTATGTGGACACCTGCTCGTCAAACATCTCATTCCAAAATCATGGGTATTAATATGGAGTTGGTTTTCCCTTTGCTGCTATAACATCCGCCACTCGTCAGGGAAGGCTTTCCACTAGATGTTGAAACATTGCTGAGGGGACTTGCTTCCATTCAGCCATGAGCATTAGTGAGGTCGGGCACTGATGTTGGGCGATTAGGCCTGGCTCGCAGTCGGCGTTCCAATTCATCCCAAGGTGTTTGATGGGTTTGAGGTCAGGGCTCTGTGCAGGCCAGTCAAATTCTTCCACACCGATCTCGACAAACGATTTCTGTATGGACCTTGTATGCTGTAGCGTTAAGATTTCCCTTCACTGGAACTAAGGGGCCTAGCCCGAACCATGTAAAACAGCCCCAGACCATTATTCTTCCTCCACCAAACATTACAATTGGCACTATGCTTTGGGGCATCCGCCAAACCCACATTCGTCTGTCGGACTGCCAGATGGTGAAGCGTGATTCATCACTCCAGAGAACGCATTTCCACTTCTCCAGAGTCCAACGGCAGCGAGCTTTACACCACTCCACACCCTCCAGACACTTGGCATTGTGCATGGTGATCTTAGGCTTGTGTGCAGCTGGTCGTCCATGGAAATCCATTTCATGAAGCTCCCGACGAACAGTTTTTGTGCTGACGTTGCTTCCAGAGGCCTTTTGGAACTCTGTAGTGAGTGCTGCAACCGAGGACAGAAGATTTTTACGTGCTATGTGCTTCAGCACTCGGCAGTCCCATTCTGTGAGCTTGTGGGGCGTACCACTTCATGGCTGAGCTGTTGTTGCTCCTAGATGTCCACTTCACAATACCAGCACTTACAGTTGACCAGGGCAGCTCTAGCAGGACAGACATTTTACAAACTGTCTTGATGGAAAGGTGACATACTATGACGGTGCCACGTTGAAAGTAACCGAGCTCTTCAGTAATGCCTTTCTACTGACAATGTTTGTCTATGGAGATTGCAAGGCTGTGCGCTCGATTTTATACACCTGTCAGCAACAGGTGTGGCTGAAATAGCCAAATCTACTATTTTGAATGGGTGTCCACATACTTTTGTATATATTGTGTATGTTATATATTCATATATTCATTTTTGGATGTCCATCCATTTTGTATAATATGTTACAAATTACAATTCGTATAAGTTACGAATTTGCAAAACGTACAATATGTTACAAATTTGCAAAACATATATGTTAAGAAATTCAAATTTGTTGTGACTAATGTTAGCTAGGTGGCTAACACTAATGTTAGATAGCTGGCTAACTTTAGCTAGGCTAGGGGTTAGGATTAGGGGTTAAGGGTTAGGGTTAAGGTTAGGAGTTAGGTTAAAGGGTTGAGTTTAGGGTTAGTGGAAGGGTTAGCTAAAAGGGTTACGGTTAGGGCTAAAGGAAAGGTTAGCTAACATGCTAAGTAGTTGTAAAGTAGCTAAAAAGTAGTAAAATTCTCTGTGATGTGATTCGAACACACAACCTTTCCATTTTCCATTTTACATCCGCCCATATACCCAGACCAACCACCCACCTTTAATTTTTTCTTGTGTAACCGTACCAAATGTAACATATCGCACTAGTTTGAGTGTTCCGGATTGATGTTTACTATGTTACGTCTAGTCTATGAGACCAGGCTGTTTAGTTAGATGATCTCCTTGGCAAAAACGTAAAAATGTATGATACATTTCTTGAGCTATTTTAGATTAATTCAGACTATTTTGAAGAAGGATACTAGCTACAGCGTTTCAAGATGGACAAACAATACTATTGCTGCTTTTTCTTGATTTTCAAGCGAAGATATTTTAAGGGAGTATGCAAGTACACTTTAAGAGAGTATGCAAGTACACGAGTTAGGCTAGGCGCCAGCCGAACCAAAGCATGCCTTTAGCTCATAATAATGGCCAGAACGAAGCAAATGGATTGCCGTTAAACACCTGGAAACCATGGGTTTGATCTATTTGATACCATTCCACTGATTCCGCTCCAGTCATTAACACGAGCCTATTCTCTCCAATTAAGGTGCCACCAACCTACTACGGTCAAGAGACAGATATTTCACCGGATGCATTAATGTGAAGCATCCGGTTGGCGTTTCCACTCACTACCCATTATGGTGATGAGAGAAAGCCCAGTGGACGGCAGTGGGAGAAGATGAAGCAAGATGGATTTTGTCCGGACATTCTGTTCATTTTATTGTCGATAAAACATTTGATCTCCGTATAATTTTCTCTTCCCAAAACTAGAATCTGTAACAAACAGAGTGTACTGCGTTTTTTTAGACTTTACCCTTTGCCGAAGTTTCAAAAAATTGCGTAGTTTAGAAGGAGTGCAAGGGTGAATTGTTATTGCACACGTGCACTTCACAAATAAATGCTAGAACGCTACCAATAACATCTCACTAGCTCAAGCCCTTCTAGCTGGTTCTGCCAATTAGGAGGAATTAATTTGCTCCCATTGGAAAGGACAGGCTCTGGTCTATCTTGGGTTAGTTATAAAACACTTTGGTTACGCTACTCATAAAAGTAAAATACATTCATTAAATGGAATAAAATGAGCTTGCTTCTGAAGCTAAGCAGGGTTGGTCCTGGTTGGTCCCTGGATGGGAGATCAGATGCTGCTGGAAGTGGTTTTGGAGGGCCAGTAGGAGGCACCCTTTCCTCTGGTCTAAAAGAATACCACAATGCCACAGGCCAGGGATGGGGGACATTGCCCTGTGTAGGGTGCTGTCTTTTGGATGGGATGTTAAACAGGTGTCCTGACTCTCTGAGGTCATTAAAAATCCCATAGCACTTATCGTAAGAGTAGGGGTGTTAACCCTGGTGTCCTGGCTAAATACCCAATCTGGCCCTCATATCATCATAGTCACCTAATCATCCCCAGCTTACAATTGGCTCATTCATCCCCCCTCTTCTGCCCTGTAACTATTCCTCAGGTCGCGTAAATGAGAATGTGCTCTCAGTCAACTTACCGGGTAAAATAAATGTTAATAATAGTTAATTGCTGTCCGTCTGTTTATAATACAATGTTTAGCCCACTGAGTTAACTCCCATCACGGAGCATTATTTTGCACAACCAAATTTTACACTTCCTCTTATTCATTTTGTGGTAGTTTTAATCTCTAGAGAGACTTTGTGTTAAACTGATCAATATTTATTGCCTGGTTGGAGGACTCTTTTGCAAGTAAAATCGCTCTATTGACAAAGGATAAGCGACACTGAGGCTCTGAGGGCAATATTAACAACACGATTTCTTCTCAATTTGACAAAATAAGAGACAGAAGCAATTATGCAGCATTCCTAACTCAAGAGTTTTGGTGGCAGAAAGTTGTACATTGGACAGCAAAGGAGAAATCTACAGCATGGTGGCTAGTTTTACAATAAAAGCACCTGACCTTTACTGAACTTGAACTGCTTTCAGTGAAACTCTGTGAAAAGGAGAACCATAACTAGAAAAAAGTTCTCTAAATGGGATTATTTTGATATATAGGTAATGCAGTGCAGAAGCAGAGGTTCACACAATTCTATGTTCAAGGACATTTACAATTGAATCCCCTTTCAGAAAGGCCTCGCTTCTCACTCATCTGGTATGTGGTTAACTGTGCCCACTGTCCAGATTCTATTACTGTATCAATCTCATTCCACACAGATCCCATTGACTGGTTATGACGCTGCCCATGTGTGTAGTGTATTAACACGCTTTCAGCATGTAGACAAGTCAGATAACAGTCCTGCAAACAAAGTTAGAGATGGCCAGGGATAAACAGTCAAATGAGGTCTTAGGTTTCACCCTGATCTTCTACTTCATTAAACAAATGACAACCCACGATCACCCCTCATGAATCAACTATACATGAAGGACCAGTTGTGGAAATAAAATGTTATTAATTTTTGAAGGTGAATAAATCTTCAGGCAAGGTGGAAACTTACAAAAACCTTTATAAGAACCAAGAGCAGAAGTCTGTCAACAAGGTCATAAATCCTCTATAGAAGGTGATGAACAGGTCTAATCTATTTATATTACTTAACAGAACATAAACATGTATTATATTGGCAAGATATACTGTTAAGCTGTTCTGCTTCAAAATATATATGTATATATTTTTTACAATTACAATAAAATAAATTAAATTAAACAATCATGCCTTCAGACTGTGAGGAGAGAGAGAGAGTACAGTATTATGGAGAGGGGGGAGGAAACATAGGGAGCGAGTGAGATAGGGAGAGACCCAGTGATGGAAAAGCGCCGGAGGAAATATCTTGGAGGAAATGTCTTCCGCCCATCAAAAGAAACAGTGAGGTCAGTTATTGTGATTGTGGGAGAAATGGGATATGTCTCAAGACAAACAACGTAATAAACATGGTTTTAGATTAGAAAAAAAAATTGATCAGGGCAACCATTTTAAATTCTTTGTGACTTTAATAGGACCATAAAATGGACATTTGCAATTCAGCTACAGAAAATTTCAAAGCCTCTGCACTCAACAGTGAGTGGATAATAGAGCAGTGAACTCAACAGAATCCCTTTCATGATCCTCAAAGAACTCATCACAAGGGAGAACACCCACACACGAATCTGAAATTCAGAACATTAAAACAGGTTATAGAATTCTCACAGAAGTGATAGAAGCAGCCACAGAGAGGATGTCAGAGAGAGGAATGTTCAAACAGGATGACCTGTGAGTGGCTGAGGCTGGACAGCCTGGATGGTCTGAACGCTCTGATCCGAGAGTACACCTCTGCATCCGAGCTGGCGCCCCAGGACTGGTGAGGGCTGGGTGGGGTGGTGTGGATGACGGGCAGGGGCAGAGGGAGAGAGAGTGAGGAAGAGAGCGGGAGAAGGGGTGGAGGCAGTAGAGGAGGGGGAGGTAGGCAAGGGGGTAGAGACAAGATGGGGGGTGGAGGGAGGGGAAGAGTGGGGGGTGGGGAGACCGGTGGAGGTGGTAGTGGGGTGACAACAATAGGGGCCACAGGGTTGGCCACAGGGGTGACCTCTATAGCATCTCCATTCGTGGGCAGTATCTGGGGCAGCCTGGGGTCCTTGAGGGTGTAGGTGGCGGTGTGGTAGAAACTGTAGTACTCCAGGGCATGTCCAGCCTGGGCCAGCCTCAGTCTGTGCCTCAGCTGGAGGAGTCTGTAGAGCAGGATAAGTATCAGAGCTCCAGCCACGATCACCAGCAGCACCGCCACTCTCACATCCAGGCTCCAGCAGCTCTGGCCTGGGCCTTGAGTGCCACAGGTCTGGGGGGAGTCAGGCTGGGGATGGGGGTGGCCTTCCTTACTGATAACTGTCTCCCTCAGTAAGGGTTGGATGGAGTACAGGAGGATGGGGTGCCTGTTCTTGGGTACAGGCTGTGGTGGGATCTGTAGCGGGGTGCCACCGGTAACCTGTGGCCTCTGCATGGTTCCCTGGTTCAGTCACCAGAGGGGTGTTGTCATGTCTGTTACTCAAGGACTGTTGGTAGTGACGGATGGAGGCACCACTGAGCGTCAAAGCAGTTTGCTTGAAAAGGCTTCATCTTGTCTCAAACTTTAAAACACAAAAATGATGGATTTAGCAATTGTTAAGTTAAAAAAAACAGAATTTCAAATGTCAAAATTAAAAAGTATACATTGCATACAACTGACCAACAGACTCAAATAAAAAAATCCAACATTTAGCCGAACTGAGTCACTGTGCAGCGTTAAAAGCTTTGATTAGCCTCAAAAAAGTGTGTTATGTTAATCAGGAAAATGTTACTTACTTCTTCTTTAAGGTTCTGGACAAAGATACTCCATAAGACTGTTAGAACACTCTGTAGCTTTCCAGGACACAAACAAAGAATTCCACCCTGTACCAATGGGAGGAAGCCCTATCGAAAAGCAGGAAACACTGCATTTCCCCACCACACAATACCAACAGTCGATTGGACAAAACTCCCTGTCACCATGGATACAGGAAACTGGTATAAAAATGTATATTTTGGTTATCGCTATGGCAACAGCCTCCAGGAACAGACAAAACACAATATTTACATCTTACAGTTAAATGAGAAAATGAATAAGCAATGGATTATCCCTGATATGTGACACTCTGTAAGAACTCTCTGTAGCTTTCCAGAACACAAACAAAGAAATCCACCCTAAACCAATGGGAAGAAGATGATGGGAAAAACAGGAAACACTGCAATTCCCCACAACACAATACCGACAGTTGATTGGACAAAACTCCCCGTCACCATGGATACAGGAAACTGGTAAAGGATGTCGCTTGGAGCCTGGGAGTTTTTTGAGGAAATGTGTGTGAATGGGGAGTAGGTCAGAGCACTTTAGTCTCTCACACTTTAGTCTCTCACACTTTAGTCTCTTTCCTGAGAGTGTACACCACACACACACACACACACACACTTTAAGCTTAATAACTTGGCAGAGAACTTCATTTCATTTAGTGAAAAAAAAAAGAATGAGCTATTTGTTCAGTGGACCATTCAAGCCAACACTAATCCCACTTATGAACATTACATTTTACATTTAAGTCATTTATCAGACACTCTTATCCAGAGGGACTTACAAATAGTGCATTCATCTTAAAATAGGTAGGTGAGACAACAACATATCATAATTAATTGAACCATTAATTTAAGCACATGCTCCCTCTGAAGAAAAGCCTCTTATCAGTAGTCATAACAGTGATTAATGTGGGCAAAGGCAAAAGTGGACACAAGTCAAGTGGAGAATGGGTGGGGGCTGGGGAGTAAGCATAACATAAGCTAACACTTTATTTGGATAGTCCATCTGTAAATGCTCTACAGACTATATATTGTCCAGTGTTGGTGATCGCGTGCCCACTGGAGAGAGGAACTCGGACAACCATCTCTGCAGCACTCCACCAATCAGGCCTTTATGGTAGAGTGGCCAGACGGAAGCCACTCCTCAGTAAAAGGCACATGACAGCCCGCTTGGAGTTTGCCAAAAGGCACCTTAAGACTCTCAGAACATGAGAAACAAGATTCTCTGGTCTGATGAAACCAAGATTGATCTCTTTGGCCTGAATGCCAAGTGTCACGTCTAGAGGAAACCTGGCACCATTCACCTTCCAACAGGACAACGACCCTAACCACCTCTTGCCGGCTTTGTTTTCATGTTGCCTGATGAAATTGCAATACAATATGATCTTGTTGCCATCTGATGCACATTCAGATGTCATAAATCAGCACTGCAGAGCTCTCCCTGTCCTATGCCGTGACTTGATTGTATCACTGTTTATGATATCTGGAAATGTGCATGTACACCCTGGCCCATCTACTGTTGCTAGCCTCTATTCTGACTTGTGCTCTGATATCTGCTTCAATGATTTCTGCTCTATTAAAAGCCTGTGTTTTCTGAACGTTAACACTCTAAGCTTATTACCTAAAATGGATAAATAGAAAGTGTGGGTTCACAGCTCCAATCCAGATGTGTTGGCCCATCTGTAAATAGCCCAACCAACTACCTCATCCCCTACCGTATTTATTTATTTATCTTGCTCCTTTGCACCCCAGTATTTCTACTTTGCACATTCATCTACTGCACATCTACCATTCCAGTGTTTAATTGCTATATTGTAATTACCTCGCCACCATGGCCTATTAATTGCCTTACTATCCTTATCTTACCTCATTTGCACTCATTGTATATAGATTTGTTTTTCTACTGTATTATTGACTGTATGTTTGTTTGTTTTTGTGTAACTGTGTTGTTGTATGTGTCGAACTGCTTTGCTTTATCTTGGCCAGGTCGCAGTTGTAAATGAGAACTTGTTCTCAACTTGCCTACCTGGTTAAATAAAGGTGAAATAAATAAAATAAAAAATTACTGAGATGTGGTTAAGGAAGAGTGTCTTGAATACTGATGTTAAGGCACATGAAAGTTCACATGTTCCAGAAGGCATTTCTGCCAAAAAAATGCATTTTGATCAATAAATAAATGTTTACGTTCAAATGCCGCTCCTGTGAAGTAGTGACGTGTGACATACGCCTAGTTTCCTAAAACGAGTCACATATCAATTGTGTTGTTGTCACTAATCAACTTAAAAATCACAACTTCAAGATTGCCCTGTCTTGGTTTAGCTTGGCATTCAGGAGTGGATTGGCCACTTTTAGCCCTGTCTAACTTGGATTTTTTGCACAAACGGATTATCTGGCTAATAATGGGGGCCTCAAGGAAAAAAATTGTCTGGTGAGGGGGCCTCAAGGAAAGAAATGGTTCGGTATGCGGGCCTCAAGGAAAAAAGTTGGTTGGTGTGTTAGAAATGCCAGGGCTGACTTTTGGTCCTAGTCTGACACTGTTGGCATTCGACTATTGCATCAAATAAATCAGACTATTTTGCATTGATAACCAGATATAATCTCAGCAACTGTTATAACAACAAACCAAACAACATTGTAGCCTTATTATAATCTCCCAAAAAGGTATTTTGTTTAAAAGTGAAGATTCTAGGCTAGAAAAAGTAAAAACAATTGTAGCCATGTGCTTTTTTCTCTGTCAGGAAAAATCATTGCAATCTATTTTTAGCTGATATTTGAGCGGATACATTCAAGCAGCATATCAAACTGGGATAATGTTGTACGTTACACTGGGAAGTATAAGAATATTTTCCAGGGCAAATTATTTAATTATAAATCTGATTATTTCACATGGAGATGTGGGAAGCTAAAAGGCTAGCTTGCAGGCTATGTTAATCCAGAGGGGTAGCCTATACTACAAAGCAGTAACATTGAGTAAGCCAGCTAACTTTGATTACAAAAAAAAAAAACTACAGATTTTCAGGTTCATGAAGAAAGCTAAACTTCGATATGTGTTTTTGGTTGTTGAGTCAATTAGACAATTCCCGTTTCAAGCATATCTTTCTGAAGAATAATAAAGTTGTTTCAGAATATTTAGGCAAGTTAGCTGGCTAACTAATTTATCCTGCTTTGTAGTATACCCCTCAACTAGCTAGCAAGGGATGACGACAAGAACTTGATTCTTCTTAGCTTTCACCACAAAATGAAAACAACAAGAAAACATCTGCTATCGTCCCCTTGTTTGTGTTGCTATTTGGGAGTCTTGGAACGCATGAAGCGTTGAAGTATAATGTTACCAAAAAAAATCGGACTCCGCCCAAGCTCACTCCCACACATACAACTATTAATGTGATCTCTGGACCGGCCTACGTAACAGTACCGAACAGTACCATGTGAGATCATAAGTGTACCTCTGAAGGTAAATGATGTGTAAAGTACGTTTTATTTTTGTACCCCAAGGAACACTGTACCCTAACCATACCCTTTTTTCCTGAGAGTGTACACCACACACACACACACACACACACACACACACACACACACACGAGTACAGCTGAGGGAAACTCAGTGAGCCGGAGAGAGAGAGACATTGACCACAGCACACCACCAGCAGTGTCTAGATGGTTGGCAGATACATCAGATACATACAGGAAATAAAGCAATCAACAAGTCTACTTCAGCCTCCCAATTACCTTAGGCCTCTCAGAGCCACAGCACACATGCTCAGATGGAAAATATCTGGGTTATTCATCACTAGAAACTCATTCGTTTTTTTCAATTGCTTACAAGCATCAGTCAATACTGAAGCCACTTTTTCAAAACTCAACATGCATCTTGGCCAAACAGTTGATCTCACCTCCAAAACTCACTCAAACCACCAAAACACTTTATACATGTCACAAAATAATCTTGTTCGACCATAACACTGGCAACAATTCTCACTCAGAAAGCATGCATCACCCATATCACACTGACCTAAAACACACTAACAGGGAGTAATACATAAATGCTAAACTTTTCTTTAAAGTTTGAAGGATTTTCCACGTAAATCAGTATTTCATTATAGAACAAAAATGAAACCTTTTCAATTTATTGACTGTACTAAAGTATATGTAACAAGAATGAATCAGAAAAGCAATTTGCTTCAATAGCCTTTCTTTTTTCTATATCTTTGCGTATAGTAATTTACTTGTGAAAAATGTAAAGTTTAAACAAAAAACAAATTCCTGAAAATCCAGGGCTGCAATAATAATAATTTCAAAAAACATCAACAACATGTATAGTATAATCACTCATACTGTACAGGGTTATAGTTCTCCCTCTCTCCTGAATTTGGCCACAAGTTCTCATCAACATCACATGTTCTCTGGCGATACATCTTGGAAAGTATCTTCTGGAATGTTTAATCCAACGCTGGCCGTCTTCAGGAGAAGTGTCTCCACACCCCGCATTCATGGCATCCAGTAAGGACATCTGGTCATGTGGTTGGTGGTCATAAACCTTCCACCTCCACGCAGAGAAAAACTCCTCTATGGGGTTTAGGAAGGGGGAGTATGGGAGGCAGGAATAGTACTGACATCCTGGGATGAGCAGCAAACCAGTCTGTGACTGCAGCAGAGCGGTGGAATGCCACATTATCCCACACAACAACAAAGGTAGTTGTTGCCCCTCTCTCTTCCGCTGGCACAAGTTGATTATGCTGGTCATCCAGAAAATAAATGAGCCTCTCTGTATTGTAGGGGCAAATGAGTGGTTTGTGTAACAGCAAACTATCATTGGACAGTGCTGTACACATTGTGATGTTAGCTCCTCTCTGGCCTGGGACATCCACTGTTGCTCTCTGTCCAGTCACATTTCTTTCCCTGCAGCGTGTTTTTGCATCCACAAAGATGAATGTATGTGCAGTTTGCCTGGCTTCCATCTCCATTACTCTAAAATACAGTAAATCCACAATTCTACAGTACTTTACATTATGCATAGTTGTGTATGTACCCTGTTTGGTTATTGAACAGACATTTTACCTGGATATATTGATAATGGAGTTCTTTCACACGTTCATAATTTCTCTCAAAGGGTACAGTGTACAACTGCTTCATCCTTATTTTATGTTTCTCTAGGACTCAGGCAATTGTCATTGTGCTGACCGTATTCACATTCCCAAAAGTGATATTGTCTGCCAGTCCTCTGTCCCAAATTTCCAGGGCTTATATTGCATTGTTGCCAATTACCATGTCAACAATGGCATTTTCCTGCGCATCTGATAATTTTCTGCCTCTCCCTCCCTATGGGAGGCAACCTTTGGATCCTACTGAAAAACATAAAACAATCAATATATTTCAAAATGTCAGTACATGTAAAAATGTGAACATACTGTATTGTTGTTTTGCAGAAAATGTGTACTATTGATGTAACTGTTGAACGCTGCAGATTTGGTTGCACCCTTAAACCGGCCCTCTCAAAGAGAGACCATGGTTTACAACACGGTCAATAATTGTGGCCCTTATCTCATCAGAGACCACCGCTCTTGGTCTTCCTCTCCTTTGTCCTCCACACATTCGCCCTCTCCCTGCCACTCCTCTTTCCCCACCAACCTGTCTTCCTTGATCCATGTTTCCAAACTAAACTGAAGTCACATTGTCAAAAATCTCGACACAGTCAGCGAAACAGAAGTATATGTGGACATCTGGACATCGTCCTCTTTTGTCTGTTTGGTAACGAGACTAAAAACAGGACACTTGCTTAGGCTTTCAGCTGAAATTGCAATCAGCTGTGTTTGGAATTGCTAAATATTATGCTGAGATTTTCTATATGTTTCAATCTGGTTCCTGCAGAAATGCACGACATTTGCCATCATTCTGTTTTGAATGTGTTTTTAACAGTTTTGGAAACAGTGTGTTAGCATTTGTTAGCAAATATATAGTTTTGCAGGTGGTGGAGTATGAATGAGAAAAGAGTTCATGGATTTCAGAGAATGTGGTTATTGAATGCATTTTGTGTGAAAGCAATGAAAATGATTCACAGTTTGGTCCACATATACTTCTGTTTCGCTGACTGTGTGGAGAATTTTGACAATGTGACTTCAGTTTTGACCAATACATGTTAGCAATTGAAAAAAACTGTAATACATTTATATTGATGGATTATTTACCAGAACGTTATTCTCCCTTTCCCATGTTTTCACAGATGTAGGATCTTAATTTGAGCCAGTTTGCTACAGCAGGAAAATACTCCTGCAGCAACAGGAAACGTGAATTATTATGTTTGTTTTTTTTACCTTTATTTTACTAGGCAAGTCAGTTAAGAACAAATTCTTATTTTCAATGACAGCCTAGGAACAGTGGGTTAACTCAATGTTCAAGCAAAAACTAGGGCAGTACTGGTAGAACTGATGATAGGGGACTCTATGAGACATTATTTACCATGTTGTAACTTTGAAATCAAGTTTTAAACAGTTGTCCATGGACGCATGAAAAAATCTGTTTATTCTGCCATTCAAAAGCAAGAACTTGTACAGCACTGTTATGCGAGTTGAAATTGGAGACAGTTTAGTTGTTTTTCTGCTGTGAACTATATTTGTAAACAGTTTTCAATTAACATGTTCTAAATCATGTTTTAGGCTGATTCCACACTTCAACTGTTACAACACTGGAATGCTCGATAGCAGGAGTCGCTATATGGAATTTTAAACACTTTTCCAAAAACATGTTCCAAATCATGTTTAACTCAATTTTCAAGCAAAAACGAGTGCAGTACTGATGATAGGCGACTCTATGAAACATTATTTACCATGTTGTAACTTTGAAATCAAGTTTTAACTGCCTGTTCAGGGGGCAGAATAACAGATTTGTACCATGTCAGCTCGGGGATTTGAACTTGCAACCTTTTGATTACTAGTCCAAAGCTCTAACCACTAGGCTACCCTACCTCCCCATGCTACCCTGCCGCCCCATGTAAAGTAAAAGTATAAATAATTTCAAATTCCCCTATATTAACCAAACCAGACCGCACAATTTTCATTTCATAATTTACAAACGAGGTATGTGTATTTAGTGAGTCCGCCAGATTAGAGGCAGTAGGGATGACCAGGGAGGTTCTCTTGATAAGTGTGTGAAGTTGTCACTTTGGTATAAAGGGTTGGGAGAAAGGCGCAGGAATGAGTGATGTGGATTTTATATTATGCCCATATTACGGCGTGCCGTGTATAGGCACGGGGATGAAGACGAAACCAACACGTATACAAGAACACAGGGTTGAAACCCAAAATAAAAAGAGCAAGGAGTACCTTGAATAAATACATACACGCACAATGATTAAACCACGGGACGAGACCCGGAATCATCTGCGCAATCCACAACGGCACGAAAGCCAAAACACACAGCACAGGTACTCACATGTACCAACGGACATAGTACAACAATCGACAGCCCAATGGAGAACCAAAGGGCAAATATATACAAACACTAATCATTGGTAATTGGGGCCAGGTGTGCGCAATGACAGTTCTGGAGGGATCCGTGACAGAAGTGGACCATTTTCCTGTTCTACTAAGCATGCAAAATGTAAAAAGTATATTATTTTCTTTAGGAATATAGTGAAGTAAAAGTAAAAGTTGTCAAAAATATAAATAGCAAATATACATATACCCCAAAAAACTCCTTAAGTAGTACTTTAAAGTATTTTTACTTAAGTACTTTTCACCACTGATGATAATTAATGGACATTTTTCATAGGGGTTTCTACATTTTTGCTAGGGCAAATCAAGTCTGACTTTTTAAAGTGGAAACTACAAACTTTAGAAGCCTTTTTAAACCTTGAAAACGCTACAAGTTTGCATTTCCTGCTGTGAAGGAAAATTCGCAGCAACAAAAGAGTGATCAAATTAAGATCCTACATCTGTAGAATGTCATTATTTTCTCCCCTGCACATGAGCAGAAAGTGTTTTTCTTGCTTGAGGGAGTTCCAGTATCAGTCATGATTAAACTTCAGGTTAAAGCAAACCCAGACGCAATCTTTGTTTGTAAATTGGAATGAAATGGTATTTTCCACAGATTTTCCCCCGAAGCAAAAGAACAAGAAAATTCCCATGATGGTCCATTTCTCTGGAATGAAATCCCTTTTGACCTCTGCCATGGAAGATGTGCTTAACCTGCTGACCGGGTGTTTTCTGTGGGAATGAGTTTAATTTCAACTGGGGATTATGCATTTCAAGCAGTATAAAGGTAATACTGTTGGTGGTGTGCAGTGGCGGTGTCTCTCTCTCCGGCTCACTGAGAGCCAGTGGCAGAGACTCTTTAATGGTTCCCCTCGGCTGTGTACCAAATCACCTGCTGCAGCTGGTGAATACTTCTAGGTAAACTGTGCTTTACATTGACATGTGACTCAGAGAGGGGTGTGTGCACACGTGTGTGTGGTGTGATGGTGGCAGGAGGGGACAGGGGGTGACAGAGCTGGAACAATGGCACTTGTCACCTGAAAGCCAGTCGCGCTCTTCATGGAGGCTTCTAGCTCCTGTGCTTCGTAATGAAGGCTGCTACTTTCAAGAAGAAAACAGAATATTATGACAGTAGAGACTACATTGCTATTGATACTTTTAAAGCTATTAAGGCAATTGATTTATGAATCGCTCATTGTATAAATGACAGATGTCAAACAATATATATTTTTCATTGAGTTTATTGCAGGATTTGCTGTGATTAATCACAAATTCTGAATTTGTTAAGATGTAATTTAAGATTCTTCATACAAAAAACAAC
The DNA here is from genome assembly GCA_030435695.1 of Brachymystax lenok tsinlingensis. NCBI lineage: Eukaryota > Metazoa > Chordata > Actinopteri > Salmoniformes > Salmonidae > Brachymystax > Brachymystax lenok. The sequence continues at coordinate 27,528,675 of CM059787.1, forward strand.
AATAATATTGATGTCTTGATTTTGTCTAAATTAACAGTTAGTAAAATTAAGTAAATTGAAAAAGCATACTTTCATTAACCTCAATGTTAACTTGCTTTTACATTGCATTGTTGTTGTTAGCTGTTTAGATTATGTATTTGGGATGTTTTCAGTGTATTTTGAATACTTTCAGACAATACGATTAATCAAAAGAAAAAAAAGTTACAAAAAGTTACTTGAGTTATCTGATTAACAATGTCTACACTGTATTTCTGATCAATTTGCTGTTATTTTAATGGACAAAAAATGTGCTTTTCTTTAAAAAAAACAAGGACATTTCTAAGTGACCCCAAACTTTTGAATGGTAGTGTATGTGACCGAACGCTTCGATTCGGTCTCATGTAGCAACATTTTTACATTGGATAAATGTAGAGACGGTATATCATACACTGCAGTTGAGGAACAATGGTAAAGTAAATCTACTTTGGAAGGTGATAAACTTGTAATCCCACTTTTGAGAAAATGGACCTTGCGTGTTTTTATCCACCTACTGAAGAGCTCTTCTTTGTCTACACCCATTCAGCATCGTTCACACCCTCTTAAGCTTTAGCCCCACCCATCTCTTTAAGGATTCACATGTGAGGCCATGTGGCAAACACACGCTAAAATCTAAGTTTATTTGTCACATGCACAGGATATAGAAGGTGAAAATGGTACAGTGAAGTGGTTATTTGCATAGTAGCAATATCAAAAATATATTTTATAAATATTTTATCACTATTCGATTACCCAACACACTTGTCTAAATTGATGGGTCATGTAAAGGAAATTCTATAACCACCCCCCAACCACATCTACTAAGTGGATGGGTCACTATTGTCTAGACATGTACACGAAATACAATAGATGACTGTAATCACCCCCAGACACACCTGGCTAATTTGATGGGTCATGTAATAATCTGGCCGAAGTGGAGTCTTTTGCTTAGACATGTAGCTAGCTAAACAATGAACCAGCAAAATCCCAATTCATACTACTACCAATACAAACATTGGCATAGCTGTAGTATGAATCTGCAGGTAGCTAAAGCTAACAGACTAGGTTCAATGTTAGCTAGATAACATTTGGCTATAACTAGCAATGCAAATGGTTTCTGATTCAAATAATATTACTACACAGATCATACACATAACATTATCTAGCGAGCCAGCAAGCTAGCGTTTGCTAGCTAACTAACATTACGCTTTAACCTGCAATAAAAATGAATTTCTTACAAAATTTGAAACATGTCTGAAAATGTTCATAGACTCTTACCCATATACATGGATGAACGCTTCATGGCAGACTGGAACCATTTAATTATATTTTGTTTGTTGCTACATCTTGTTTGGCCAGCATTGTGTCAAGTCCCTCCGGTTCACACTGACTGTGGCGTGTGCAGAAAGTAGCCCATCACTTTTTCCAACTGACCTGTCGATAGTACCTGCTAAATTCAGGGCATCAATGCTGTTGAGAAAAGTTGCACAACTTTTGTAGTTCTCAATGGCTAATGTTATATCTTTCAAAAAACGGTGCAGTAAGAAAAGACTGTCAACAAATACTGAGCAGTTCACGTTATAACAGAAGCATGGTAAATGGCAGGCCAATCCAAACTCATCTCTCGGCATGTCCAGCCCATCCATTATCTCAGCCAATCATGGTTAGTGGGAAGGTTCCTGTCTTTTCTGTGGCTAAACCAACAAGGCTCGTAATTTAACAATTGTATTCATATTTACGGATGGAATACATGTTTGTTATTAACTGTAGTAACCTGGTATATTTAGGTTTACCAATAGATGGCAGTATTGACTTAAGACGGGGGTTTGCTTTCCGCTATCCGTAGCCATTTCCTATGTCTGCCTATATAACCGTGATTGAAGAAAGCTTCAGGTAGCTTAAGCCAGGTGCATTAGAGAATGTAATTCTAAGTTGTAATTAAATACTAAACCGTACTCACGTGTCAGGAGTCATCAATCTAAGAAGCCTCTAAGGATACTACATTAACCTTTCTGGTTATAACCTTTTTCGGCAAGACATATCTTCCAAAGGTGGGGGAGTGGCAATCTTTACCAAGGATCACCTTCAGTGCTCGGTTGTCTCCAGCAAGTATGTCCCCAAACAATTTGATTTGCTGGTTTTCAGCATTAAACTTTCAAATAGCTCTTTGTTGACTGTTGCTGGGTGCTATCGTTCTCCATCAGCGCCGGCCTGTACCCTACCTGCCCTAACCTCTCTCCTGGCCACTTACACTGTCTGAATTTGTCCTGCTAGGTGACCTAAACTGGGACATGCTTAAACCACCTGACCAAGTCCTAAAGCAATGGGACTCCCTAAATCTTTCTCAGATTATTACCAATCCCACAAGGTATGACTCCAAAAACCCAGAAAAGGCTACTCTCCTTGATGTTATCCTCACAAATAATCCTGATAGGTATCAGTCTGGTGTTTTCTGTAATGACCTTAGTGATCACTGTTTTTAGCCTGTGTTTGTAATGGCTGCTCAGTGAAACGACCTGTCCTGATTTGTCATAGACGCTTGCTAAAAAACTTAATGAGCATGCCTTCCTTCATGAACTGGCCTCTTTAAAATGGTATAGAATCAGCTTGATCCCCTCTGTCGAAGACACTTGGACCTTATTTTTTGATATTTTCAGTGGTATTGTTAACAAATAAAGAAAATTAGAATTAAATACAGGTTCAGGTTCAGACCCTGGTTTGACTGTGATCTTGCCTTTTGGTATGCCGTGTTCTTAACTGACTTGCCTAGTTAAATAAAGCTTAAATAGAAATACAATTAAAACTCAGAAGTGGCTTGGGGACAAGTCTATGAATGTCCTTGAGTGGACCAGCCAGAGCCCTGACTTGAATCTGATCAAAAATCACTAGAGAGACCTGAAAATAGCTGTGCAGTGATGTTCCCCATCAATCCTGACAGAGATTGAGAGGATCTGCAGAGAAAATGAGAGAAGCTTGCAGTGTCATACCCTAGAAGACGCGGGGCTTTAATCACTGCCAAAGTTGCTTCAACAAAGTACTGAGTAAAGGGTCTGAATACTTATGTAAAAAAACATACTCCACAGCGGTTTAGATGGTACAATGATTATCTACACTATACTTGCCTGTTTTGTCACATAAACAAAGATTTGGCAACCTTTTACAATTTTAGCAACCAGAAAATGCCAGAACGATTTCTGCATAGCGCATATTTAAAAATGAAATAGAGTCACTGTTTTTATTGAAGTAATTCCAAAGGTTAGGTTTAACAGAGCAAATGGAATGTGACCATACTTTATCATTCAGAAAGTATTCAGACCCCTTGAATTTTCCCACATTTTGTTACGTTACAGCTTTATACTAAAATTGATTAAATCTTTTTTTTCTTCTCATCAATCTACACAAAATACCCCATAATGACAAAGCAAAAACACGTTTTTATTTTTGGGGGCAAATTTATATAAAAAAAGTGGAAATATCACATAAAGAAAATGTAAGATACATATTGCAGCTGTAAGTGGATATTTCTCAACAATCATTCTCACGATAGCACATTTGTAATATTCAGTGACAAATAACTAAGCACGGCTGGGCTTAGTTAAAACCCTGGAAGGGAGACCAAAGGGTAGCTGTAAATAGATCACTTCTCCAGTAGGAGGTACTACCCTGCCTATTCTTTTTCTGATAGTGGATATAATGTTGAAGATCCGACGTTCTTTCAAAGGTACAAATTCAACATATTTTAAGGTTTGTCTAGGCTAAAATATGGTTACCATGATGATGTAATCCTGTGGTAAAAATTTCACCCTCAAAACAACAGTGAATGACTTTCTTCAAATCCAATGTATTTTGTACGTAGATTCCGCATCACAATACGTTGACAAATTACGTTGGAACAACGTTGATTCAACCAGTTTTTGCAGAGTAGGAAATTATGTCCAAGCATCCATTTCTCATTTATCTGTCTAATAACTTTCTTTTCTCAGCATGTAGAGGAAGAAATGCCACTCTAATCCCTAACACAATATCCTAGACATAGTGGACTTTTGAGAATCCAGATATAATAGAAGGAGGGAATGATATTAAAGAGATCTCTTATCGTGTAATTGTTGGTGGCAGGGGACTGTTTAGCACGAGGACTCGGGTGGAGGTTATTGCTGTCATATATAGGGACAATATATTGGCAACACACAGCCACAACAACAGCTATTTACAGACTGAAAGCCCAAGAAACTTCATGGCAAAAGAGCTTGATAATATTTGTTCCCATTTTTGGTAATTCTAATATCAGATCTATTTATTGGCTGTATTTTATCTCCTATTGTTGTGTAGAAATGTAGACATTTCAAAATGTCTTTATACTGTCAGAGTTAAAAACCTCTTAAGGATCGGAAACTTTTTTTCATACCCAAATCTAACTGCCTATAGCTCAGGACCTGAAGCAAGTATATGCATATTCTTGACACCATTTGAAAGGAAACACTTTGAAGTTTGTGGAAATGTACAAATATATGTAAGAGAATATAGCACATTAGATCTGGTAAAAGATAATACAAACAAAAAACTGTGTGTTTTCTATATCTTTTTTTCATCATCTTTGAAATGCAAGAGAAAGGCCATACATTCAGATAGGAGTCTATGTGTAATTTAGATTTTGGCCAACAGATGGCAGCAGTGTGTGTGCAAAGTTTCAGACAGATCCAGTGAAGAATTACATGACTATACAATATTTTGTATCAAGTCTGTCAGGAGTTTTCCCAAATGTGCTCAACTGATACATTTTCAAGTACCTAACTACAAAAAACATACAAAAATGCTATGATAATACAAAATTTAAGTTTACACACTCCCAGGAATGTCATACATGATGGATCATTAGCTTATTCACTAACTTTCACACATCTAGATGGCCAGGCAGGGTGGATGTGGAGCCATAGACAGCAGTGGGATCAAACTGTAGACCCCAGTTCCTACATTAGAATATAAAAAATTATTTTAGCAAACAAAACTATGCTACATTTTATCTCTGTCACCCTCAGGATGAAAAATCAGAGCAAGATTACTGAATGTAAATACGTTATTTACCTTCAGAGGTGAATGTATGAAGTCAGTTGCCATGATACAAGTGTTTTGTTAGCAAGTTTTTTTTATCACTGTAATAGCTACTGTTAATGGGACACTGCAGTTAGATTAACAAGAATTTAAGCTGTCTGCCCATATAAATTATGTCTATGTCCCGGAAAGTTGGCTGTTGTATACAACGTCATTCTAGTCACATTAGTGCACGTTAGCAAAAACCGTCCCGTTTTAGGGACACCAATCCTGTAGAGGTTTTAACTTCTTAGGGAGCGGCTTCCGAGGTGTCGGTTTTGGAGAGTCTGGCGTGCCCAAAGTAAAAAGGCCTGCCACTCAGGCCCAGAAACTAGGATATGCACATAATTAGTACTATTGGATAGGAAACACTCTGACGTTTCTAAGAGTGTTAAAATATTGTCTGTGAGTAAAACAGAACTGATATAACACGCGAAAACCCGAGGAATTTCTGACCTGGAAAAAGTGTTTTTGACACATTGCCTCATTTTGAACCCCTCCCCTATTGAAAACAGACATATATGGGAGTAAGATTGCAGTACCTATTGCTTCCACTGGATGTCAACAGTCTCTAGACAGTGTTTGTGTAACGCCCAGGCCCGAGATGACAGGCTGGAGCGTTTTGGTTTCGTTTTGGTGTAGGGTTTGTGTGTTCTAGGGTGTCTATTTCTATGTTGGGATAATGGTTCCCAATTAGAGGCAGCTGAGTCTCGTTGTCTCTAATTGGGAACCATATATATGTTTGGGAGTTGCACTTTAGTTTCGTGGGTTATTGTTTATGTTATGATTATCATGTTCAGTCGGGTTCTTGTCTTTCGTGTCCAGTTAGGTTTTTCCAGTCACGTCTAGTTAGGTTTCTCCGTTCGTGTTTAATTAGGTTTCGCCATTCGTGTTTAGGTTTAGAGTTCAGTGTTCTGTTTAGGAGTTTGTGATTCACGTCTCGTTCTTCGTTTATTGTTTTGTTCCGTCTCGTCCCGTTTTGTCATTAAATCATGTATTCTGGTTACATCGCTGCGTCTTGGTCTGTCCCTTCAGAAGATAAACGTGACAGAATAACCCACCACAAAAAGACCAAGCAGCGAGAGACCCGGGAGCTTAGGTCTTGGGAGGAGGAATTATTCTATGGAGGTGCTTGGGACCAGCCTGGAGAGTATCGTCGGCCCAGAGAGGAACTGGAAGCAGCGGCGGCTGAGCGGCGCCGGTGTGAGGACCTGAAGGGAGCATGGGATCCGGTGAGAGGCAGGTTTATCAGACCTCGCCGGGCTAGGAAGCCCGTAAGGCAGCCCCAAGAAACTTTTTGGGGGGGGCACACGAGGAGGTTGGCCGGTTCAGGAGGGACTCCTGAGCCAACTCCTCGTGCTTTGTGGAGAGAGCGTTGGGGAGAGCGTCGCACCGAAGGGACACCGTGCTATGCAGTGTTGCGCCACGGTTTCCCTATCTGGATTCAGAGGCGGTGCGAGAGATTCCCGCTCCACTCATCAGTCGGCGAAACTAAGCGTTCAGCCAGGAAGAGTGGTGCCAGCTCTGCGCGCTAAGTCTCCAGTGCGCCTCCTGGGACCCGGATATCCTGCCCGGTTCTGCGTGCGGTGTCTCGATGCGTGTCCACAGCCCAGTCGCGAGATCCCAGCGCCACTCATTGGTCGGGCCGAGGTCAGTGTGCTACCTGGTAGAGTGGTGCCAGTCTCCAGTGCGCCTGTTGGGACCTAGATATCCTGTGGTCCTACGGGCAGAATCTCCGGTGCGAATCCACAGCCCAGTCCGAGAGATTCCAGCTCCACTCACCCGTGAGGCCAGGGTTAGTGAGCTAGCTGGAGGTATGGTGTCGGCTCTCCGTATCAGGTCCCCGGTCCGGGTGGAGGTTTCAACACGTCCAGTCCCTGTTCCACGCTCCCAGATTCCTGTTCCACGCTCCAAGATCCCTGTTCCACGCTCCCAGATTCCTGTTCCACGCTCCAAGATCCCTGTTCCACGCTCCAAGATCCCTGTTCCACGCTCCAAGATCCCTGTTCCACGCTCCAAGATCCCGGTTCCACGCTCCAAGATCCCGGTTCCACGCTCCAAGATCCCTGTTCCACGCTCCAAGATCCCTGTTCCACGCTCCAAGATTCCTGTTCCGCGTTCCAAGACCCCAGTCCGTGTGGTGGTTTCTACACGTCCAGTCCCTGTTCCACGTGCCAGGTCCCCAGTGCGTCTCCAGAGTCCAGTACGTCCTGTTCCGGCTCCGCGCACCAAGCTCCCCGTGCGCCCAGAGAGTCCAGCACGTCCTGTTCCGGCTCCGCGCACCAAGCTCCCCGTGCGCTCAGAGAGTCCAGCACGTCCTGTTCCGGCTCCACGCACCAAGCTCCCCGTGCGCTTAGAGAGTCCAGCACGTCCTGTTCCGGCTCCGCGCACCCAGCTCCCCGTGCGCTCAGAGAGTCCAGCACGTCCTGTTCGGTTCCGGCGCACCAAGCTCCCGTGCGCTTAGAGAGCCCAGTTCGGCCTGTTCCCGCTCCCGCACCAGAGTGCGCGTCACGAGCCCAGTTCGGCCTGTTCCGCTCCCGCGCCAGAGTGCGCGTCACGAGCCCAGTTCGGCCTGTTCCGCTCCAGAGTGCGCGTCACGAGCCCAGTTCGGCCTGTTCCGCTCCCGCACCAGAGTGCGGCGTCACGAGCCCAGTTCGGCCTGTTCCCGCTCCCGCACCAGACTGCGCGTCCCCGAGCCCAGTTCGGCCTGTTCGCTCCACGCACCAGAGTGCGGCGTCCGAGCCCAGTTCGGCCTGTTCGCTCCACGCACCAGAGTGCGCTGCCCCGAGCCCAGATCGGCCTGTTCCCGCTCCCGCACCAGAGTGCGCGTCCGAGCCCAGTTCGGCCTGTTCCCGCTCCCGCGCAGAGTGCGCGTCACGAGCCCAGTTCGGCCTGTTCTCGCTCCAGAGTGCGGCGTCACGAGCCCAGTTCGGCCTGTTCCGCTCCCGCACCAGAGTGCGCGTCACGAGCCCAGTTCGGCCTGTTCCGCTCCCGCACCAGAGTGCGCGTCGAGCCCAGTTCGGCCTGTTCCCGCTCCACGCACCAGAGTGCGCGTCGAGCCCAGTTCGGCCTGTTCCCGCTCCACGCACCAGAGTGCGGCGTCCGAGCCCAGTTCGGCCTGTTCCCGCTCACGCACCAGAGTGCGCGTCCCGAGCCCAGTTCGGCCTGTTCCCGCTCCCCGCACCAGAGTGCGCGTCCCGAGCCCAGTTCGGCCTGTTCCCGCTCCACGCACCAGAGTTCCAGTGAGCATCACGAGTCCAGTACTGCCAGTTCCCGCTCCACGCACCAGAGTTCCAGTGAGCATCACGAGTCCAGTACTGCCAGTTCCTGCTCCACGCACAAGAGTTCCAGTGAGCATCACGAGTCCAGTACGGCCAGTTCCTGCTCCACGCACCAGAGTTCCAGTGAGCATCACGAGTCCAGTACGGCCAGCTCCAGCCCCATGCACCAGAGTTACCGTGAGCATCATGAGTCCAGTACGCCCAGCTTCTGCTCCACGCACCAGAGTTCCAAGAAAGGGTCCAGGGCCTCCGGTGCGTGACATCAGACCAGCACGGCCAGCACCGGAGCCCCCACCTGGGACAAAGGGACCCACCCGAAGACCCCCCCACAGACTTTTGGGCGCGTCCGGAGTCCGCGCCTTTGGGAGAGTGTAACTGCGCCCAGGCCGAGATGACAGGCTGGAGCGTTTTGGTTTCGTTTTGGTGTAGGGTTTGTGTGTTCTAGGGTGTCTATTTCTATGTTGGGATAATGGTTCCCAATTAGAGGCAGCTGAGTCTCGTTGTCTCTAATTGGGAACCATATATATGTTTGGGAGTTGCACTTTAGTTTCGTGGGTTATTGTTTATGTTATGATTATCATGTTCAGTCGGGTTCTTGTCTTTCGTGTCTAGTTAGGTTTCTCCAGTCATGTCCAGTTAGGTTTTTCCAGTCACGTCTAGTTAGGTTTCTCCGTTCGTGTTTAATTAGGTTTCGCCATTCGTGTTTAGGTTTAGAGTTCAGTGTTCTGTTTAGGAGTTTGTGATTCACGTCTCGTTCTTCGTTTATTGTTTTGTTCCGTCTCGTCCCGTTTTGTCATTAAATCATGTATTCTGGTTACATCGTTGCGTCTTGGTCTGTCCCTTCAGAAGATAAACGTGACAGTTTGGTGATCTTATAGTTGCTCTGGATGGTAATAGAAGAAGAATTTCGAACTGGTCATCGGATGTAAACAGAAACCATTTGCATTGCTAGTTATAGCCAAATGTTAGCTAGCTAACATTGAACCTAGCCTGTTAGCTTTAGCTACCTGCAGATTCATACTACAGCTATGCCAATGTTTGTATTGGTAGTAGCATGAATCAAATCTGGGGTAACTCCATATCTACAGTGCCTTCAGAAAGTATTCCCACCCCTTGCCTTTTTCCACATTTTGCTGTGTTACAGCCTGTATTTAAAATGGACGAAATACCCCATAATGTGGAATTATGTTTATCAACATTTTTACAAGTTCATTAAAAATGAAAAGCTGAAATGTCTTGAGTCAGTAGGTATTCAACCCCTTTGTTATGGCAATCCTAAATAAGTTCAGCAGTAAAACAAGTCACATAATAAGTTGCACGGACTCACTCTGTGTGCAATAATAGTGTTTAACATGATTTTCGAATGACTACCTCATCTCTGTACCCCACACATACAATTATCTGTAAGGTCCCTCAGTCGAGTACTGAATAAACACAGATTCAACCACAAAGATCAGGGAGATTTTACAATGCATCGCAAAGAAGGGCACCTATTGGTAGATGGGTAAAACATTTTAAAAAGCAGACATCAAATATCCCTTTGAGCATGATGAAGTTATTAATTACACTGTGGATGGCGTATCAACACACCTAGTTAGTACAAAGATACATTTGCCAGAGAGGGAGAAAACTGATCAGGGATTTCACCCTGAGGCCAACCGTGACTTTAAAACAGTTACAGACTTTAATGGCTGAGGATGGATTAACAACATTGTAGTTACTCCACCATACCAACCTAATTAACAAATAGAAAAGAAGGAAGCCTGTACAGAACACAAATATTCCAAAACATGCCTCCTGTTTGCAACAAGGCACTTGTAGTACTTAAATTTACTTTATATCCTCAATACAAATTGTTATGTTTGGGGCAAAGCTAATACAACATATCATTCAGTACCACTCCATATTTTCAAGCATAGTGGTTGCTGCATCATGTTCTGGGTATGCTTGTAATCGTTACATTTTTCAGAATAAAAAATTATGTAAAGTGTTTGTCCCATGTTTCATGAGATGAAATAAAATAAAAAATCCCAGAAATGTTCCATATGCACAAATTTGTTTACATCCCTGTTATTGAGCATCTCTCCTTTGCCAAGATAATCCATCCACCTGACAGGTGTGGCATATCAAGAAGCTGATTAAACAGCATGATCATTACACAGTACAAATTAAGTAGTTGTTTGGGGTATCTGTACTTTACTTTACTATTTATATTTTTGACAAATTTAAATCTCTACTACATTCCTAAAGAAAATAATATACTTTTTACTCTTTACATTTTTATTGACACCCAAAAGGAATCATTACATTTTGAATGCTTAGCAGGACAGGAAAATGGTCTAATTCATGCTCTTATCAAGAGAACATCCCTTGTCATCCCTACTGCCTCTGATCTAGTAGAATCACTAAACACATGCTTTGTTTGTAAATGATGTCTGATTGTTGAACTGTGCCCCAGGCTATCCGAAAATGGTTTGCTTAATATAAAAAATATTTTATGATTTATACTTTTACTTTTGATACTTAAGTACATTTCAAACCAAACACTTTTAGACTTTTACTCAAGTAGTATTTTACTTGGTGACCTTTACTTGAGTCATTTTCTTTTATGGTATCTTTACTTTTACTCAAATATGAAAACTGGGTACTTTTTCCACCACTGGTAATAAAGCCCTTTTGTGGGAAAAAAAAATATTTTGATTGGCTGGGACTGGCTTCCCAGTGGGTGGGCGTCGTCTTCTAGCCATCATCGATCCATTTTTCATTTTCCATTTGTTTTGTCTTGTCTTCCCACACACCTGGTTTCAATTCCATTCATTACATGTTGTGTATTTAACCCTCTGTTTCCCACATGTCCTTGTCCGGAATTGTTTGTTTTTTGTAAGTGCTTGTGCACGTTTTATGGTGGCTATGGGTTATGTTACCCAATTATTCTGTTTGTTCTGTTTTCCGGTGGTTTTTGTTATTAAACTGCTCCATTGTGAAAACAGAGTTCTGCTCTCCTGCGCCTGACTTCTCTACCGCCAGTACGCACCCCTTACAAGTATACTTGAAAATCTTTGGCAAGACCTGAAAATAGTTGTCTAGCAATGATCAACAACCAGTTTGACAGAGCTTGAATAATTTTTTAAAGAAGCGTGAAGATTTAAAAAAAAGAATAATAGGCAAATGATGGAAAACGCTTACCCAGAAAGATCCACAGCTGTAAACGCTGCCAAAGGTGCTTCTAGAAAGTATTGAATCAGGGGTGTGAATACTTATGTAAATTAGATATTTCTCTATTGCATTTTCAATACATTTGCAAACATTTCTAAAAACATGTTTTCAGTTTGTCATAATGGGGCGTTGTGTGTAGATGGGTGAGAAAATATATTTAATACGTTTTGAATTCAGGCTGTAACACAACAAAATGTGGAATACGTCAAGCGGTATGAATATTTTCTGAAGGCACTGTAAATCTTTTGGGGGTACATAAATCTACCTCTGTGCCAAATCTGGTGTACTATTGAGTCAACATTTCCAGATTACCATGCACTACTAGTGTACAGTACAACAGAGAGATGAATCATCGTAAATTGTGCGTTTTTTTGTCGGTAACTAGTGGCTTGACAAAGTCCCACATTTTCAGAAGGATAAAAAAAGGATTTCAAAATTATGACCTTTTCACCCATTTGGGTCAACATTTCCCTCTATTTGAGCTTTTGTGGTTAATAAAGTGAAAATGTAAACAAAATACCTCTCACGATATCACTTCCTTGGTTAAGAGTCAGGTAATGTCTAGCTACACGTGCATGTATGCTATATCCCACACATTCAGTAGCCTGGATCCTATTGGATCTAATTGTCTGGATTACATTTTTTAAATGTCTACTTGAGATTGTGACATCTCACACTGATCCTAAAGGACAAGCGTCATCATCCTCAGAACACCATATGAGTGAATGGAGCTTCTGTCTGTCTGTCTGTCTGTCTGTCTGTCTGTCTGGGGCCTGCTGGCTGGCTGGCTGTGCATTCACACGTGGGCCCAGGGCTCGAAGCAGAGTGCTGTCAGATCAGCTTTACAGACAGCGGACAGACAGCCTGGGCAGCAAGGTCATGAGAGGAGTGCCCATGGCCACGGCTGCCCCGCAGCCTCCCAGCTGTCTGGAGACATCCTCACACAGTCATCGACTGCTCACTGGCCGAGGGTACGCACCCTATAACATTAGCCACCCCACCAACCCAGCCACTGCAAACCACCCACCAACCCCCTGACAACCTCAAACAAGAGGGCAGCCATCCAGACAGACATGCTTTAAACAGTAACACAGTCATAAAAAAAGATAATTGAAGCTAGATTAAAATGGCTTTTACAAAAGCTTGTACAACATGTGACTCTCCAGAGTGGGCCAACTCTGCTTGAAATCAAGCATAAAAAGCTGTATTCAAACATTTGTAAATAAACCTGGTAGAGTGGCTACAGTGAGAAGCCACGGATGTCATTTCAGCTGTGGAGATAAACCTTCAATGAATAATCAGCTTTTGATTCTAGTATGTAGGCAGACACTGGAGGGCGAGAATATTGAATAGACACTTGACAGTCAAGAGGAACACAAGAGAGTGCAATTTGAGACATTTAGAGGCATTCAGCTAAGACTGATGACCACTTTAGAGCCCAATGAACACACGCAGACGCAGACACCCTCACGCACGCACGGAACCACCTGCGCACGCACGCACACACTGTACAAAAGGCTGTGGAGAAACAGTAGTTATCATAGTAGAATATACCCACTGGTGAAGTGGAGCAGAGCACGCTGAGCGATCTCCAGCTCATAGAAGAAGATCAGCTCGGGAGAAGTCATGTGAGAGAAAGTTGCAGCCATCCTGTGTTTTCCCACCAGTTAGCTTTTCATTTTGCTAGCCAAGGCCAGTGTGCGTCCTTGTTGATACAGTATGTAACTACATATTTCATATCCTTCAGGTGCTTATGTCTATTGACGCACTCGGCGACAATATAATTAGGCATTTCTACCACGAGCGACCACGAGCTAGAAACTTTAGCTAAGCCTGCTAGCTCCGCCTCTCCTGTCAAATTATTTTGGACATTTAGCCTAGCATTCGTATGGTGTCATGTCCTCCAGTGCCTTTTTACATGCCCTGTAATTGTATAACTGTATCGATAATGTGGGTGTATTTCGTTGTGAACCTTGTAGAGCTATTTCAAGTTAATTGTGCAGTTGTAACCCTGTACTGAAGATGGCGGTGCAAAGCTTTGTAGTACATGAGTGACGGCACCCCTTTGATCATTAATTAGGGGAGTCACGTTGTCTAGCCTAGCACTGTATTGTCATGTATAGCATAAGATGTTTGACGTGCATATTGTTTATAAGAGATGTGAATTGGAGATTGTGTTATGTCTAAGTCATTCACTATTGTAACTTTATTTCCCCTCTTTTCAGAACCACACACACTGTTTGGTTGAGGCAAGATGCCATACCACTAAGTGCCTTAGCCCATCCATACTACATACACTGTGTTCCATGCCCGTAATGTGAATCTTCAGCATCATTAAACCACCTCACCCGTAATCCTCTGCACACGGAGTGAACACATAAAAACCTAACCTAAAGAATATACAGTCCAACAAGTCCTCAGTTACACACACACACACACACACACACACACACACACGTAGACGATGCCTATGACATCAGCACGGCTGGGTGTTTGTCGAGGAGTGCGTCCACAGAGACTTGTCTTCGCTGACTCTCCTCCCTTCCTCTCCTCGTCCTCCTCCTCTCCCTCACACATATTAATCTCATCAGTGAGAAAGGACACCCTCTCACCGTAGTTACAGTCCTTAAAATTCAGTCATAGCAGTCTGTGTGTGTGTGTGCGTGCGTGCGTGTGCGTGTGCATACATTATCAGATTCGATACCTGAATTAAGACGCCATGAATTAATTTTTCTTATGTCGTCCACAAGATTGAATTAATGAACAGAGACAGTGTGGGCGTAGAGAAGAGGGGCTGCAACAGGATACGTGTTCTATCTGTTTTCAAAGTAATAGCTGTGTGACTATCTGACGTTACCTGACCATCGTTCCAGCTATCTTTTACCAGGTTAGTTATAAATAAGGGCCACCAACAAGTAACGTTAGTTAGCTACCTAACTAGCTATCTGCCTTCCTTCAATGCTTGGTGGCTTTACTGACAGACAAGACAGGGAGCTTATATTAAAAGCAGTGGCGGTCAGTGCTGGTTATGATGAGGGAGGACCATTTTTTTTTTCATGAGCATGGCCTTTTTTCTATTACAGCCTGTTGGATGACTGTCATTCATATTCCATTCACCCAGTTGAATGTAACATCGATAGGTTTAGGATACTACATGATACTCAAATTTTCCCTTATACCCATTATGATGTTGCTACAACCTAGCCTATGAATGAAAGTTTACAATGTAGGTGCACACAGGTGGAGTGAGAAATTTGAGATGACAGACAGTGACACATGGACAGACAGTGACACATTGAACACCGCCTTGCACACTCTTGCCTGCATCTAGCTTATCTATGGTGCAATCATTAGTCCAACAGTTACAAATTAGAGTTTCTATGGGACAAATTCTGGTATTTTTATCCCCGTTTTGTTTGCTTCCGTTTAAGAAATGTTTTTCAACAGAATCGGTGGAAAAATACACCCCTGATCAAGCATAAACACAGTTCACTTTCATACAATTGAAGTCAGAAGTTTACATACACTTAGGTTGGAGTCATTAAAACCCGGCAGCTGAGGTGTCGGTTTTGGAGAGTCTGGAATGCCCAATGTAAAAGGCCTGCCACTCAGGCCCAGAAACTAGGATATGCACATAATTAGTACTATTGGATAGGAAACACTTTGAAGTTTCTAAAACAGTTAACATATTATCTGTGAGTATAACAGAACTGATATAGCAGGCAAAAACCCGAGGAATTTCTGTCCTGGAAAAAGTGTTTTTGACACATTGCCTCATTTTGAACCCCTCCCTATTGAAAACAGACATATATGGGAGTAAGATTGCAGTAACTATTGCTTCCACTGGATGTCAACTGTCTCTAGACAGTGTTTGGTGATGTTAGGTTGCTCTGGATGGTAATAGAAGAAGAATTTTGAACTAGTCACAGGATGTAAACAGAAGAGGAGGCGCGTTCACGGGCTCGTGCGCGCTGTGGTTTTTTCCTTTCCTATCGTCCAGTTTATAATCCGGTTGAAATATTATAGTAAATAAACATAAAAGTGTTCCTAAGGATACATTATCAATGATGTTTGATTGTTCTTGGACAAGTGTATAGGTATAGGTTGAACGCGTTCTCTTCACGGTTCAATGGGCGAGTGGACGCTGTATTTTATGAACATAACGCGCCAACCAAACAGAGATTTATGGATATAATAAATGACTTTTTCTAACAAAAGAACCATTGGATGTCTTCGTTGGACACTTGGGAAGCCCTCAGCAGAAGTTCGTCGAAAGGTAATTTTATATTAGCGATTTTATGCGTTTTATGAGACCAGCGTTGGTTATGGATTTATGCTAATGCATAAAATATGAGAGGGGCTATCCTCAAACAATCAAATGTTGTGCTTTTGCCGTGAAGCCTTTTTGAAATCTGACAACACTGCGGCAGCTGAGGTGTCGGTTTTGGAGAGTCTGGCGTGCCCAAAGTAAAAGGCCTGCCACTCAGGCCCAGAAACTAGGATATGCACATAATTAATGCTCCAACAGTCGACCAACCACCTTGCGCACCAGGGACACATGCTCGGCACGTGTAGCGGAGTAAATCAGAATGTCGTCGATATATACCACTAAACCCTGTCCGCGCAAGTCCCGGAAAATCTCGTCTACAAATGCCTGGAAGACTGATGGAGCATTCATCAACCCGTACGGCATGACGAGCCAATTCTGCATATTCTGAGGGAATGTGCATGGTGGAGACCTGGTCTGGACTCTCCACCGTAGTCGCACCAATGGAAACACCTACACACCTCCCCGAGCACTTTCGTGATCATCCCTTGAGAGCCCTCTGTTTCCACGAAATATTGGGGTCATGATAGGCCAACCAGGGTAGGCCCAGCACCACTTGAAACGCAGGAGAATCAATAAGGTAGAGACTGATTCTCTCCTCATGACCCTCCTGCGTAACCATACTGGTGTAACAGAGCTGGTGTAACTGAGTCAGGTTTGTAGGCCTCCAAGCTCGCACGTGCTTTTTCAGTTCTGCCCACAAATTGCTTGGGGTCATTGTCCATTTGGAAGACCCATTTGCGACCAAGCTTTAACTTCCTGACTGATGTCTTGAGATGTTGCTTCAATATATCCACATAATTTTTCTTCCACGTGATGCCATCTATTTTGTGAAGTGTACCAGTCCCTCCTGCATCAAAGCACCCCTACAACATGATGCTGCCACCCCCGTGCTTCACGGTTGAGATGGTGTTCTTCAGCTTGCAAGCCTCCCCCTTTTTCCTCCAAACATAACGATGGTCATTATGGCCAAACAGTTCTATTTTTGTTTCATCAGACCAGAGCACATTTCTCCAAAAAGTGCGATCTTTGTCCCCATGTGCAGTTGCAAACCATAGTCTGGCTTTTTAATTGCGGCTTTGGAGCAGTGGCTTCTTCCTTGCTGAGCGGCCTTTCAGGTTATGTCGATATGGGACTCGTTTTACTGTGTATATAGATACTTTTGTACCTGTTTCCTTCAGCATCTTCACAAGGTCCTTTGCTGTTGTTCTGGGATTGATTTGCACTTTTCGCACCAAAGTACGTTCATCTCTAGGAGACAGAACGTGTCTCCTTCCTGAGTGGTATGACGGCTGTGTGGTCCCATGGTGTTTATACTTGCGTACAATTGTTTGTACAGATGAACGTGGTACCTTCAGTTTGGAAATTGTTCCCAAAGATGAACCAGACTTGTGGAGGTCTACAATCTTTTTTCTGAGGTCTTGGCTGATTTTCTTTTGATTTTCCCATGATGTCAAGCAAAGAGGCACTGAGTTTGAAGGTGGCCTTGAAATACATCCACAGGTACACCTCCAATTGACTCAAATGACGTCAATTAGCCTATCAGAAGCGTATAAAGCCATGACATAATTTTCTGGAATTTTCCAAGCTGTTTAAAGGCACAGTCAACTTAGTGTATTTAAACTTCTGACCCACTGGAATTGTGATACAGTGAATTATAAGTGAAATAATCTGTCTGTCAACAGTTGTTGGAAAAATGACTTGTGTCATGCACAAAGTAGATGTCCTAACCGACTTGCCAGAACTGTATCTTGTTAACAAGAAATTTGTGGAGTGGTTGAAAAAACAGTTTTAATGATTCCAACCTAAGTGTATGTAAACTTCCGACTTCAACTGTACTTCTCTCTGTTTTCTTAGAGGGACGGGGACAGTGTGTAATTAACTAAATGTACTTTGTATTTGACTCTCTGTGTGTATAATCTTCATTCTCCATAGAGACACTAGATAAAAACATGACTTTCCTCTCCTTTCACAAGGACACACACATCTCAACCTCCACATATGTGAGTGTGTCCCTGTGTGTGTGTGTCAGTTGTTTTAGTCTGCCCTAATCATAAAGTTGATGTGTGTTCTGTGTTCTCAGTTGTGTTTGATTTAGTCTCGTTCCCAGACACTACCACCCAAATGTGCGAAGTCAAACTGTGGTCAGAGGGAGCAGGGGTGCAGACGGCAGCCAGCAGATGGTGGGAGTTTAAGTTTTTGGGGTGGAGAGGATGGTGGACTCAGTGGAAGACATCCCATCACTGGTAACTCTTGTGATTGTTAAATCAAAGGAGTTTATTGGAATTTGTTTCCTACCTGACGTGTAAGAGGACATTACTTCTACTTATACAATCAATCAATCAAGCTAAATTATTTATGGACTTTTTTTTTCATCAACAAAATGTTTTTACAGTAACCCGGCCTAGACCAGAAAAACCCGGGACATACAGAGCACCACTGCTCCTGCCATCTTTCTCCCTGTGTGATGTCAAATCCTGTTCCTGTTTAGTCATCTTGCCAGCCGAGTGTAGGTGGGCTCTCCTGTCAACATGAGGCTCCTGCTGGTCCCGCCCCAAATACATTTACTTACATACTTAGTTACTAACACACATGTACAGGTACATAGACACACACTGTTTGAAATGTTCCCTTATTTCCATGTTTGTGTGTACAGTATGTGTTGAGGGATGATGAGCTACTGTTTGAGAAGAGTCATATTGTGTGGGAGGAGGACATGCAGATGCACTCTGAGTTCCTGGACAGAAAGGTGGCATACACCCTATCATTACCCCCTACTCTCAGCTACTGTAGCCCCTCACTCTTAAACCACTAACCCCTAAGTTTCCAACTTGACCTGACGTGTGTGTTACAGGAGGAGTTGAAGGTGGAGCATGCCTCGTACCGGCAGCAGCACCAGGAACTCCACGCCATAATGGCCGACTTCTTGCAGTTCCTGTTACTACGAAAAACGAGTGACGTTCGATCGCGAGGACATATCTCCCTTCGCCAAAACAAAGTAGCAGTTGCTGAAATTATCACACTCGAGGATAAAGTTCTTCACAGAAAAAGCATGGAAAATATACAAGAAATAGATTATGAAATAGATTGAAATAGATGAAATAGATTATTTTATTCACACCAACTCACATCACTGTAACTCTTGTGATTGTCATATCAAAGGAGTTTATTGGAATTTGTTTCAGTGCAGCTCATACAAACAAAACAGTAGAACAGTAAAAACTGTATCACAAAATAAAATACAAAACATCCATGAAAGCATTCATATTTGATGATCGAGGGCCTCTGTACATACTAGTGACAAGTGCTAACCAGAAGAGTATTGTCCTCACTAAAGTGCCTGTGAGAGGAAGCTACTAGAGACTATTGAGATGCAGGCACAGTGTGTGTCGTCAAGGAGAGATGTTAAAGGTGCCCCCAGGGGGTCGGCAGGAGGCGAAGGGAGATATTGATTGAACAAATTGTACATGGATCCCTAGGCCTACATTTGGGAAGTCATCATCAATAGCTGTTGATGACTTCCCAAATGCTATATAGGCCTAAATAGTCTCATTGATGATATATAACTTAAAAAGTATGGGTACATTTCATTTGCTCTGTTAAACCTACCCCTTGGAATGACTTTGATAGTATCAGTGAATCTATTTAGTTATTTTGTGATCTCTCACTAAATCATTCTCACGATAGCAAATTGGTAATAGTCAGTGACAAATATCAAAGCTAGGCTGGGCTTGGTTAAAACCCTGGATGGGAGACCAAATAGAATCTGTAGATAGATCAACTCTCCAGTAGGAGGTGCTGCCCAGCCTTTTGTTTTGTTTTCTGATAGTGGATATAACGTTGAACATCTAACGTTGTTTCAAAGTTGCAAATTCGAAATATTTTATAAAAGTTTTGTCTATGCTGAAAATTGGTTATCATGATGACATAATTCTGTGGTTGAAATGTCACCCTCAAAACAACCGTTTTTGCAAATCCAATGTATTTTCCACATAAATTCCATGTCACAATATCTAGAAAAATTACACTCAAACAATGTTGATTCAACCAGTTTGTGGCCAGTGGGTACCTTTTCTGGGGTGTACTGAAGGACTCCATCCAACTGATCCACACACCTGAATCGAGATTTTTTGGTTGAAGAGCTCCTGGGCTCTTGTGTTGGCTATGATGTATGGCGTCATCAGCCAGATCTTTAAAGGGTACCATTGTCCCCCAGTAAAAACCCGTCCAGTCTTGCGTCCCCCTCAAAACATCATGGGCAGAACCAGGGTAGTTGGCAAACACATGGTCACTCTGCTGTTTGCATCACAGACCACTTGCACTTTGATCCCTCAAGGACACAAGCTAAGTGTGCATTCCATAACTGGATGCCATTTTGGCTCAAGAGAAAAAAACACAAGCTTCTATCCTCATTTGACTTAAGGACTTTAAGATGTGACGGCATCCTCTGCGGGGAGAGATCGTGGGAGAGGTATTGGCTGAGGCTGTTGACAGGTGCTTTTCACGCACACGCAAGATCCACTCTTCAGGTCTGTGTGAGAAACATTAATCTGGAGCTCAACCCACATTTTCAACACGAGGAACAAACATATCAATTCACCACATGCTATTCTGTGAAAATCTCCCAGACAATACAGCATTTTCACACACACCTCTCATCTTTTACCTTACAAAGTGGTTTCTGGCTGCTTCAGCCACACAACATACTAATCCTATGGCTTACAGAGACCTGCATCGGTGCAGCAGGGAAAGATCTTCTCTAAGTTGACAGGGTGAATGGATTTGAAACAGCATTTGGGAGAATGGCGGGCTGTAAAATTGGATGTGTCACCTCCCCTCATGGCCTAACTATGGCTCTGTGAGGAAGAGTAGCAGAGACGAGCAGCAGGTATTCATGCAACTCCAAATCTGGACATAGTGGCAGTCTGAATAGGAAAGGCTCAGCTACATGAACTTAACTGGTACTAACATGTGTGGAGTACGAGAGACAGGCAATCTACTGATGAACCAAAACAGAAGGAAACTGTTCAGCCATATGCTTCTCTATGGGGTATCGCCGTTAAGCTGATCCATGACATACAGTACTCACCGTCATAGTCAACAGCTGTTGACTTCACATACACGATCATACAGCAGACCTTAAAGCACCACATTCACGAGTCTCATGACTATTCCAACAAGAACTTAAAAAGATCAAATTCTCGCTAGTATACCCAGGAGATGCAAGAGCTATCCAGATTATCCCTGCTTACATGCCAGCTTACCTTATTAGTCTGTCGGGGTAATGCTGGAAATGATAAACGACTAGTTAATTCAGCTAGAGCAGGTTTGTCTGTATGGATTTCATCTTTTCCATATCTAATGAGGTGGAAGGCAGGAAAATGCTTAAATAATTGAATGTCATTATGTAGCCTTCTGTAAACAGCAAGTGAGCATAAAGTTATATACATAACTTACCTGTAGTGCTGAGCGATTAACTGAAATGTAGTTTATTTTTTGGTTGAGCTCAATACACACATTGCACAGTTTCTCTCAAGAGATAGATCAGATCAAGTCCGAACTGTGCAATGTACTAGAGAGTTGTAGTTTCCAACTGGTCAATACTCTATATAGTTGAGTACAGAAAATGTGGTAATTAACTACAATGAACATAATCCATTGCGCGCCTACATATCCAGTCTTCGTTTCTTTTACGCTTGCTACGTAAAAGAGAGCAGAATGCGTGATCGAGAGGGATAGAGAGCAGTTGCTTCATGAGGTATCTCTACCTGAAAATACATTATCTTAGTGATTCATAGTTGGTATTCATCAGTCATAAAAGTATGCCTTATTTACTTTGAAGAATTACTAAAATAGTGATTTTGTCAGAAAGCATAGGCAGCAGCTCTATATGGATGAGATGATGACTTGGAAATGAAATAATAAAGTAATCAAATAAAACAAATGTAATATACACAACAACTGAAATATTTATTATGAATAATGTTAGTAAATGATGGTTAGTAAGTGATAAGCATTAATGGCAGTCAATACCATCATGGGACTTTTTAAATGGTTGTATTATGTGTTGTTACAGCATTCAACACACATAATGCATAGTGCATTTAATTGTTTATTTGTTTTGCGAAACCGAAATGGAAAACTGTGGTTATTTTTTTAATAATTGAACCGAAACCGAACAGACCTCAAAAAGCACTAACCGCTCAGCACTATTTACCTGATACCAACTATTTACCGCCTTTGGGTCCTTGAAAAGCACTATATACAGTAAGTCCCATGTATTATTATTATTACTACATATTTCATAAAGACAGATCACTCTTTCCCACACAACATGGGAAAACTCCTGGCAGTGCTAGTCCTCAGTATTCAGTGGAACAAAATAGCCTTTAAATCCCATGTAATGAAGCGTTAGCATTTGCATCCTGACATCCTTTTCATTATTAAACACCGCCACATCCCTGTGAGAACCTGGACATGCAAATTCAGAAAATTGTCTGACAGGGTGAAATAGGCTTTGAGTAACCATGGAAACAATGGAGGGAGGGTACATGCGTCCTTAAAAGACATGGAAAGCAACATTCAGAATCTAGGCGTGGGAGAGAGAAGAGAGTAATAATGGGATGAGATTACATGTAATATGTAGTTCTAAGGAAACATACAGGTAACTGCCAAAATACTGGAATAACTTGAGTAAATTAGGGATGCAAAGTGTATTGAAAGCAGGTGCTACCACACAGGTGTGATTCCTGAGTTAATTAAGGAATTACCATCCCATCATGCTTAGGGCAATGTATAAAAATGCTGGGCAGGCCATAACCGTGGGATGGGCTGATGGCTGTGGGTGTGATAGCAACACTGTAGGTGGTTTTAAGTCTATAACCACACAGTCAGCCTGAAGACATAAACACAGTACTGTGCTACCATAGCTACCGTAACAACAAGGTCAAGTACCGTGGACTCACATGGAAAGGAGACTATGAGAAGCAAGAGCACTGGAGAAAAGGAGCCGGTGCAAGTGAGTGCGACGCATTCCATTGTGCCCTGCGATGTGAAGAGCAACAGCTGGAAAACCCCCTAGAGATGGAAGATGGATCCTGCCCCACAGCAGTCACTTAGGGCTTGGAGCAGACTAGATTACATACATTTACTGACAACCAGGAGAATCTTCACACAGTTAATGATTAGTGTAAATCAGTAAACCACGAGGGTGTAACAGAAAGAACCTCCAAATGAACCTGTAAATCTTCAGCACCACAGACAGCACCCACATTGTACTATACATCTCTCGAGTTAGCTTTCCTCATGGATATTGGGCTGCAAGGAGACAGGAAGATCAGTATACACTGTGTAGGGCTATAACCAAATAGTATGTTTTAACCCTGTATGTTAACCATATAGTCTACCATATAGATTGCACCCTTTGTGCCTTTCTGTCCTTGAGTTGTCCAGTTTATTGGAAGCACTCCAGTCGGCCCTCTGGAAGCGAGGGGCCTTTTTGCCATGGGAGCCTGTTAGTCCAATACCCCCCCACCCCCCACATAAGACAAGGAATGTCTGGTTAACGTATATGTTGAGGTGATTTATGCTCCTGTTTAGATAAAGATCTCACAGGATGTGCGAGGGAGAGCCTATCCTACAAATATTAAGACAGTGTTCTGACAAAGGCTTGTTGAACTTATGCTTGTAAATGCTCTTTTCCACGACTGGTCATTATTAAAGGCCCAGTCAAAAACGTATATATATTTCCACACTATGGAGGAATACTACTTGGAATAATACTGTGAAATTGGGAAAATGATGATAACGCCCTTTTAGTGTAAGAGCTGTTTGAAAAGACAACCTGGAATTTCAGCCTGTTTTGGAGGGATGGAGTTTTGGCCTGCCTAATAGACCAATACGAAAGAGAGTTCCAAACCTCTTTGCCAATAACAACTAGGTTTCAGTTTTCCCTCCACACTCAGACCACTACCAGACAGTCCTAGAAAAATGATTGTTTGAGAAATCACTCTTTGCTAAGGTGCTATTTTTGTTTATTTTTAACCATTTTAATTGAAAACAATCAATTAAGCAAGGTGCTTAATTGTTACCCAGAAATGATTTGATATTGAGATAAAATGGCTGCATTGGAATATAAAATATTCCAAAGTTGGATTCAAGTCTCTGTAGTTTTTTTTCAAACCATATCAATTGTTAGAACCCTTCAAATCGACAGACAGGCAGATTAAGATGGTCAAAAAAAGGACAGAGTACAGATTGCTATGGAGAGTACAGAGCAAAGCATAAAGCACTCCATAAAACAATACAATGAAATCAACACATTGTTATAGGACGGATTGACAGCACAACAAAAATGTATGGCCCCATTGTGTCAGTTTATCTATCTTTCTTTGTAAATTATAGAGGAGAGTGTACAACGAAAATGTTAACTGAAACTGGTATATACCTGGTAATACCACAGAGACTTTCCATTGATCCAAAAGTGCAGTCTGGGGAAGGATTCAGAGGCTCATGCGTATTTTGCAGGTTTCTAGATAATATTTCTTAATGTTGGGAGGTGACAGGGTGGAACAGTTTGTTCCTTTGTCTTGTCTGGGAAGATTCAGCAGATGTTTCTGAAAGACAGAGATATGCCCTCTCACAACCTCTAGCACTGGTATAATTAACACTCCAAGCTCAAGTTTGGGGGTAATTTTTTATATTAGTCCAAACACCCCAAAAAGACCCTAAAACACCACAGAATACCACAAACTACTTCAAAATGCCCCCAAACTACCATAAGCTACCTGAAAATGTCCCAGACCAAAAAAAACAACATGAATGACTTTTAGTGAGTGACATTCTGTAAGTAGCTGAAAAAGACAAAGTGATATCATTGTGAAAGGCTGTCTGTGTCCTGGTGAGGAAAGGGAAACTCATTTTCCCTGAGATGAGAAAGCAACAAGAGAATGATGACTTATATCTCATTCACTGTGGTGTAATACAAATTGTTGAAGCTTCAGTGAGCTCTGATCAGTTTGAAGAGCTGCCAGACTGCAATGGCTGCCAGTTGACTGCGATGGCCACAATGGACAGTGATCACTGATGATTCCTGTGAGTCTGATTGCAGTCCTTTTCTGGTGAAACGTCCACAGGCACTCACCTACTCTTATCATTACAATGGCTGATAATTAGGTTGTCATCACAACCGACAGCTCCTGTCACTGATCTGAGACTGACGATCATAACGCCTGTATCTACACACACAACCAAATTAGTAAAAAAAAACAGTAAAAATGATTTGCATGAATCAGGCTGTGCCTTTTATTAATCTCTCTAAAATGATGAAAACTACAGTCATGGCAAAACTTTTGCCATGACTGTAGAATGAGAATGACACAAATATTAATTTTCACAAAGTCTGCTGCCTCAGTTTGTATGATGTCAATTTGCATATACTCCAGAATGTCATGAAGAGTGATCAGATGAATTGCAACTAATTGCAAAGTCTCTCTTTGCCATGCAAATGAACTGAACTCCCCCAAAAACATTTCCACTGCATTTCAGCCCTGCCACAAAAGGACCAGCTGACATCATGTCAGTGATTCTCTCGTTAACACAGCTGTGAGTGTTGATGAGGACAAGGGTGGAGATCACTCTGTCATGCTGATCGAGTTCGAATAACAGACTGGAAGCTTCAAAAGGAGGGTGGTGCTTGGAATCATTGTTCTTTCTCTGTCAACCATGGTTACCTGCAAGGAAACATGTGCCGTCATCATTGCTTTGCACAAAAAGGGCTTCACAGGCAAGGGTATTGCTGCCAGTAAGATTGCACCTAAATCAACAATTTATCGGATCATCAAGAACTTCAAGGAGAGCGGTTCAATTGTTGTGAAGAAGGCTTCAGGGCGCCCAATAAATTCCAGCAAGCGCCAGGACAGTCTCCTAAAGTTGATTCAGCTGCAGGATCGGGGCACCACCAGTACAGAGCTTGCTCAGGAATGGCATCAGGCAGGTGTGAGTGCGAAGACTTTTGGAGGATGGCCTGGTGTCAAGAAGGGCAGCAAAGAAGCCACTTCTCTCCAGGAAAAAAAAGACTGATATTCTGCAAAAGGTACAGGGATTGGACTGCTGAGGACTGGGGTAAAGTCATTTTCTCTGAAGAATCCCCTTTACGATTGTTTGGGGCACCCGTAAAAAAGCTTGTCCGGAGAAGACAAGGTGCGCGCTACCATCAGTCCTGTGTCATGCCAACAGTAAAGCATCCTAAAACCATTCATGTGTGGGGTTGCTTCTCAGCTAAGGGAGTGGGCTCACTCACAATTTTGCCTAAGAACACAGCCATGAATAAAGAATGGTACCAACACATCCTCCGAGAGCAACTTCTCCCAACCATCCAGGAACAGTTTGGTGACGAACAATGCCTTTTCCAGCATGATGGAGCACCTTGCCATAAGGCAAAAGCACAACAAAAATGTATGGCCCCATTGTGTCAGTTTATCTATCTTTCTTTGTAAATTATAGAGGAGAGTGTACAACGAAAATGTTAACTGAAACTGGTATATACCTGGTAATACCACAGAGACTTTCCATTGATCCAAAAGTGCAGTCTGGGGAAGGATTCAGAGGCTCATGCATATTTTGCGGGTTTCTAGATAATATTTCTTAATGTTGGGAGGTGACAGGGTGGAACAGTTTGTTCCTTTGTCTTGTCTGGGAAGATTCAGCAGATGTTTCTGAAAGACAGAGATATGCCCTCTCACAACCTCTAGCACTGGTATAATTAACACTCCAAGCTCAAGTTTGGGGTAATTTTATATAAGGCAAAAGTGATAACTAAGTGGCTCGGGGAACAAAACATCGATATTTTGGGTCTATGGCCAGGAAACTCCCCAGACCTTAATCCCATTGAGAACTTGTGGTCAATTGTCAAGAGGTGGGTGGACAAACAAAACCCTACAAATTCTGACAAACTCCAAGCATTGATTATGGAAGAATGGGCTGCCATCAGTCAGGATGTGGCCCAGAAGTTATTTGACAGCATGCCAGGGCGGATTGCAGAGGTCTTGAAAAAGAAGGGTCAACACTGCAAATATTGACTCTTTGCATCAACTTCATGTAATTGCCAATAAAAGCCTTTGACACTTATGAAATGCTTGTAATTATACTTCACTATTCCATAGTAACATCTGACAAAAATATCTAAAGACACTGAAGCAGCAAACTTGGAAATTAATATTTGTGTCATTCTCAAAACTTTTGGCCACGACTGTACATATCCCAATAGTATACAGTCACAGTGACTTTGCAAAAACACAGCTGGCAGCTGCAGGTGTTCACTAATAACACACACACTTCCACAGTATACTCTTCCTCCTCTTCCTCCACCAAAGAGATACTGCCAAAAGCACCTTTGTCCACAGAGTAACCTCTCACCGCCTGGCTGTCCGTTTCGCTGACACATGCCAGCCATCATCTTCAAAACCCTACTGAAAACCCTACTGGACCAGCGCTGACTTCTCCAGACAATCCTATCCTTTCTTTACACTTTACTACCATAAACGTAGACAAGTTCTAATTCTTGTTCTCATTACTTTTATTTTCAGATATGTTATAACAAAACGCAAGAGCAAAGCTGTTTCTGTTAGCAGATAAACCCAGGTAAATGCTTATTTGAGAGACAAGAGTTGGGGAGCTCACCCACACACCACACAGCATGATAGCTGCAATCAGGAGAAGGAGGAAGAGGAGACTGAAGAGGCTGATTGTTGTGTTGGTTATGGCCTTTTACTGCTCGACAACACTGATTGAGTCTACTTGGAAGATACTGAAATGATAGTGTTCTGAGATAATGTGTGTGTGTGTGTGAAAGTGGTGGGGGGGTGGGAGTGTGTTTTGTAAACTCACAGAATGTTGAAACAATCGCTCACAGCTTCATCATTGAGCAAATGCACAACATCAATACCCAACAGTAACACATCTACAATCTGTTACCTCAATTAAATCAATGTGTGAAACGTCATGCTCCATTTTCACCCAATAATTAGTTTTTATTTGTCCACGCCACACTCTCATCTCTGTGACAGTGAGAGACAGAGAGATGGAGAGAGAAGGGGAAGCGTGCAGACTCATTGTTCTATTTTAGAAAGGCACTGCGGAGCTGGGAAAATATTCTCTTTGACTGCTGACTGAAAGTGGATCATGGTGTACACAAGTTGTGACATGCCCTTGGCAGCGGGGCAGATTGTGAGAAACTTCTCTGGCATCAGGAGCTGTCAACATGGAGAAGATCAGAAGCACTTCAGCACGCTGCTAGCAAAGCTTCGACGCTGTTAAATATTAATTCGACATGTGAAGAGACTTGATCGGCATTATATTACAATCATTAGCAGAGTTGCATAATGAAGACTAATATAAATCAAAATTGGCTTTGCTAAGCACCTATCAGTATATACAATATACACTGAGTGTACAAAACATTAAGAACACCTGCTCTTTCCATGACATAGACTGACCAGGTGAATCCAGGTGAAAGCTATGATCTCTTATTAATGTCACTTGTTAAATCCACTCTCCCCTCTTTACCACTCAATATTATGAAGGTGTTCCTAATGTTTGTTATAAACTGGGTGGTTTGAGCCCTGAATGCTGATTGGCTGACAGCCGTGGTATATCAACCGTACCACAGGTATGACAAAACATTTCTTTTTACTGCTCTAATTACGTTGGTAACCAGTTTATTATAGCAATAAGGCACCTCAGGGGTTTGTGGTATATATACCATACCCCCCGTGCCTTATCTCTTAATCATACTCAGGTATACACATGTATAAACAATGCGTTCTCTTTTCATATTCCTTTCCCAGTGGTAGTGGTCAAAACAGACGGAACCTGTTCATACAGCCAGACCAATGTTCTCACCAGTCAGATTGTCGATCACCTTGACTTAGACTGACGGACACCTTGAAACATCAGTTGCTAATATTGACCATATTAAAAGTTTAATGAAATGTCTCACCAATGGGTTGTATTGATACTGTTGAATACTGCAGATACTGTTGAAATTGCCTCCTTGAAAGATGTCAGCAATCATGGAACACTTAACAATAGTCATATCCTAACTAATTACTGCAAATGGATTTGAGTCGCATTCGATATGTAAGCAATTAATAAAGCCTATGAGGATAGGAATAGAGTACAGACAATCACATAACTCAGTGAATGGAGATACACAAAGAGAGATATAGCAGGCTCAAGGCAGAGTGAATGGGGACATTGGGAACTGTACAGCCGAGCGTCAACCAAGCCCAAGGTCAGTGGTAGACAGAGTCTGTCTGACAGGCAAGCGCTAGGATGAGGGACAATGGCCAGCTTTCTTTGAGAGTAGTACTTTTTACATTCAGTGTGTCTAATTCAGATTTTTGGGGTCCTCCAGATACATTTGGACAGGACATTTTCTCCACTCTCCCCTCTCAACGTCGTCCAAGTCACTTGACAGTTCTCCTCTGCTTGGGAAATGGAAATGAAGGGATGTTCGAATAATTGTATACACTCACAAGCAATCCTAAAACATTTTACAGGTCTGTGGAGATAATAATGCATTTAAAACACTGAAAAATACATCATTTATGTGTGTGCTCATTGCCCACACAACAGCCTTTAGGCCTGTTTTCCCACAGTACCTGCCTCTTTTTAACCGCATGTTTTAAGTAATTAATATCAGGCTTGCCATCAATTAGATAAGAAACCCATGAGATGACACAAACAATGAGATGACAAACAAAGATCTAATGAAAATTATATTTTTATCCTCATGGAATTGTGTCATGATGTGCTGCCACAGTGGCTGGTCATTGTATTGAGGAACAAAACTCTATGGGGATCTCTCTGTCGCACACACATGCATGGACACATGGACTCACGCACACACCCCCACACACACAACAATGGGGCTGTAGTGGAGCAGGTCGAGAGCTTCAAGTTCCTCAGAATTATCATGGTCCACACATACCAACACAGTCGTGAACGCCTCAACGCCTCTTCTCTCTCATGAGCCCTCAGATCCTCAAAATGTTCTACAGCTGCTCTATTAAGAGCATCTGGAGTGGCTGCATCACCGCTTGGTATGGCAACTGCTTGGCATCCGACCGCAAGGCCCTACAGAGGGTAATGGGCACGGCCCAGTACATCACTGGGGCTGAGCTCCGTGCCATCAAGAACCACTATACCAGGCAGTTTCAGAGGAAGGCCCTCAAAATTGTTAAAGACTCTAGCCACCCAAGTCATAGACTGTTCTCTCTGCTACCGCACGGCAAGCGATACCGATGCACCAAGTCTGAAACCAACAGGACCCTGAACAGCTTCTACCCCCAGCCTATAAGACTGCTAAATACTTAGTCCAGGTAGCTTATTGGTTAACTATTTAACTATCTGCATTGACCCCCACTGTGATTATTATTATCTGACCCTGCTGGTCATCTATGAACATTTGAACATCTTGGCCATGTTCTGTTATAATCTCCACCCGGCACAGCCAGAAGAGGACTGGCCACCCGTCATAGCCTGGTTCCTCTCTAGGTTTCTTCCTAGGTTCCGGACTTTCTAGGGAGTTTTTCCCAGCCACCATGCTTCTACACCTGCATTGCTTGCTGTTTGGGGTTTTAGGCTGGGTTTCTTTACAGCTGATAAATAAATGTGATTGATTGATAGATTTTTTGATTGACTCTTTTTACTCATCACATACGATGCTGCTACTGTTAAGTGTCTATCCCGTTGCCTAGCCACTTTATCCCTATCTATATGGAAGACACATTTAAGTTGAATACATTTAGTTGCACAACTGACTAGGTATCCCCCTTTCCCTTTCCCTTTACATGTACATGTCAACTACCTCAGTTACCTCGTACCCCTGCACATCGACTTGGTACTGGTACCCTGTGTATATTGCCAAGTTATCGTTACTCATTGTGTATTTATTCCACATGCTATTATTTTTCTATTATTTCTCTTTTTTTCTCTCTGCATTGTTCGTAAGGGCCCGTAAATAAGCATTTCACTGTTAGTCTACACCTGTTGTTTACGAAGCATGTGACAAATTACATTTGATTTGACACACACGTTTGCTGATATGTATTGAAAATGGGGCTGTTCAAAAGGGACTGTTTTTTTTCAGAAGGAAGTTTCTCCATTTGGGATGGGTAGTGTTGGAATAAAA
Organism: Brachymystax lenok tsinlingensis; assembly: GCA_030435695.1. Classification (NCBI taxonomy): domain Eukaryota; kingdom Metazoa; phylum Chordata; class Actinopteri; order Salmoniformes; family Salmonidae; genus Brachymystax; species Brachymystax lenok. The sequence goes on from CM059787.1 coordinate 27,559,795, forward strand.
GGCAGCTATCTTTGATCTTGAAATAGGCTGGGTCCTTTCATCTTTGGAAGCTTGGAGGAGGGTAGAACTTTAGTAGTATATGTTTGCCCCATCAACACTTCAAATGGCACTCTTCAGATACAAACACCTTTGACATCAGGTGGGAAGTGATGATTCATCTGAACAAAGGAGAAACCCAACAAACATTACACCTGGCACTCTAGATGTTGCACTTATCCCTCTCACTACAGAGTCCATTCATGCAGTAGTGTACTTAGTCTTATCTAGCATATATTTTGTGTTTTGAAAAGTACACCATGCATTTGTCTACACTTTAAATGCACTGAACTTGGGTAGTCATCCTTGTCTAACCTAAAAAGATTGTGTAACAGACTTGTCTTGAGACATAACCAAGACTGACATACAGAGAAAAACTTTCAACAACACTTCCAGACATACCCACCAAGGACCCCTTTTCAGCTGACAGCAAACTATCTTTTTCAACCTTGGTGTGTGAAGTTCCTTGCTTGGAGATCACATACCTTTTTGCCTTTTTGAGCGACTAAAAAATAGATGAGTGGAGGTGGTGAGATCCTCCATCCTCATCATTGCAAATGTCATAGTGCTGACATATTTTATTCATGATCATCTGTCGCCCCTTGGTGATGTCTTGAAAAAAAGGCCTGTATCACTGTCAGCCAGTTTTATCAGTTACATGAACAGAGTTTTACATCACATATTTAACAGGAAAGACACCTTGAGGAGTTCATTAAAGTTCTTCAAGGTGTGGAAAAAGATTAAACAAAAAACTCAGATCCTCCTAAAATCACGATGACTCATTGGTCCATACGACACCGCGAACAGCACACAGCGATTGGGAAACTGCTCAAGTGATTCCGGGTTCAACGAGAGTCATCTGCAAAGCTCCTGCTGAGAATCAGGAATCAGATAGGACTCATAGCCACAAGAAGAAAACAAGGTAGCTTATAATGCCCCGATCTGCCGGGGAGGGGTGGAACCAACCATGACTAAGCAGTTTTGGTGTATCTATATAAACCCCTTGCGTTTCTGTATTATTTGGGCTCTCAACGATCACCTACGGGTGGTGGTTGACCAGCTCCATTATTGCAATAATTAATCGATATTAAAGGTTGATTGTTTGAAGAAATTGAAAGTCTCTTCTCCCTCACTTGATTAGAATTTCCGAGACAGGTGTCAATCACAGAGAGAGGAGAGAAGAGAGAAAAGAGAAGAGAGGAGAGAGAGATAGTGAGAGCGAGATATCATTATGAAAAGGAAAGAAAGAGGACAAATTCATGAAGTGACAGCTTGCGTAGTAGAGAAAGGGGCCATAAGCTCTAAATGTACTGAACACTACTATGCACTGCTCTCTCCTAAGAGACAGCCTAAACTCTGGCTAGCTGGGAAACAGAAGCATTTCAACATGTACATTTAATGGAAATGGAAGATGTAGCTACATTTCATATTTAAAATAAACCTCAAGGGCTCTAGAGGATGATGAGCTAAACTATAATGGATGTGTGATTGTCCTGGGTTAACTGGCCTGATGCAGTTGTCATGTTTGCTGGGTTGCTGAAAGTGTGTGTGTTTAGGGACATCCATCACTGTGATGAGCAGAGAGAGGAGAGGAGGGGCCAGGCGTGCTGGCTGTAGTGGGGCTGGAGGGATGGGCAGCTGTGGTCAGAGGAGAGGAGGGGCCAGGCGTGCTGGCTGTAGTGGGGCTGGAGGGATGGGCAGCTGTGGTCAGAAGAGAGGAGGGGTGAGGCGTGCTGGCTGTAGTGGGGCTGGAGGGATGGGCAGCTGTGGTCAGAGGAGAGTAGGGGCCAGGCGTGCTGGCTGTAGTGGAGCTGGAGGGATGGCCAGCTCTGGTCAGAGGAGAGGAGGGGCCAGGCTTGCTGGCTGTAGTGGAGCTGGAGGGATGGCCAGCTCTGGTCAGAGGAGAGGAGGGGCCAGGCTTGCTGGCTGTAGTGGAGCTGGAGGGATGGGCAGCTGTGGTCAGATCAGAGTTCACAGTGTGAGAAACCTGCAGCTGAGATGCACACATACTGTACATACAAACTCATGTGCACCCGCACAAATGCTTGCACACACAAAAGCCCTAACAGATGCATGCACGCATGCACAAACAAATACACACACCTATCATATTTCATCAAATCATACAGTCCTTAAAATCCCTCTCGAAAACCAACCATTCCAACATTCTCCATCACCTGTCCCCTCAGCTGGCATCCTGAGAGCCTTAAGGTGTGAGAGAGGACCCTCTCATGGTCAGAGTGACAGGCATTATCAGAGGGAGCCATCACCCCGGCCAGTCCCTCCCAGCAGCACACTCATCAGGAGTTGACAGGGCTTGAGGTGCACCAGCTCTGCTCGGCTGGAACCTGTGGCTCCACATCAGAGCATTGTTTAATGCAGGTATTAATGATCCATGTGATGACCTTGACTGACAGTGCCAGGGAGATTAGTAATTCTCTGCACAAATGAGGCTGCTTTATTGAAAATGCCAGCCGGATCTCAGACTAGGCGTAAGATAGTAAATGTAAATCCATTACACTCAAATTTGAATGATATGTTACGTTTGTTATGGTTACATAAGACAGATGGTTACTTAACCATTTAACTGGCACAGTTTACATGACATAAAATGTTATAGATAAAGCATCGGAAACATCTCAACCAGGCGGTTGAGTTCCCCAATTAGGGTACACTCATTTTGTATTGGCTTTTTAAATAATCGAAAAAATGAAACATTACATACTTATAATTGAAGACTAGCCTAGGTAAATGAGGACTGACTATAAAAATTAATAAAATATAATATATTTGTGTGTCAAAATATGAATATTCAAATATACAGTTGAAGTCGGAAGTTTATATACACCTTAGCCAAATACATTTGAACTCAGTTTTCACAATTCCTGACATTTAATCCAAGTAAGAATTCCCTGTCTTAGGTCAGTTAGGATCACCACTTTATATTAAGAATGTGAAATGTCAGAATAATAGTAGAGAGAATGATTTACTTCAGCTTTTATTTATTTCATCACATTCCCAGTGGGTCAGAGGTTTACATACACTCAATTAGTATTTGGTAGCATTGCCTTTAAATTGTTTAACTTGGGTCAAACGTTTTGGGTAGCCTTCCACAAGCTTCCCACCATAAGTTGGGTGAATTTTGGCCCATTCCTCCTGACAGAGCTGGTGTAACTGAGTCATGTTTGTAGGCCTCCTTGCACGCACACGCTTTTTCAGTTCTGCCCACAAATTTTCTTTAGGTTTGAGATCAGGGTTTTGTGATGGCCACTCCAATAGCTTGACTTTGTTGTCCTTAAGCCATTTTGCCACAACTTTGGAAGTATGCTTGGGGTCATTGTCCATTTGGAAGACCCATTTGTGACCAAGCTTTAACTTCCTGACTGATGTCTTGAGATGTTGCTTCAATAGATCCACATTATTTTTCTTCCTCATGATGCCATCTATTTTGTGAAGTGCACCAGTCCCTCCTGCAGCAAAGCACCCACACAACATGATGCTGCCACCCCTGTGCTTCACGGTTGGAATGGTGTTCTTCGGTTTGCAAGCCTCCCCCTTTTTCCTCCAAACATAACGATGGCCATTATGTTCAAACAGTTCTATTTTTGTTTCATCAGACCAGATGACATTTCTCCAAAAAGTATGATCTTTGTCCCCATGTGCAGTTGCAAACCATAGTCTGCTTTTTTTATGGCGGTTTTGGAGCAATGGCTTCTTCCTTGCTGAGCGGCCTTTCAGGTTATGTCTATATTGGACTCGTTTTACTGTGGATTTAGAAACTTCTGTACCTGTTTCCTCCAGCATCTTCACAAGGTCCTTTGCTGTTGTTCTGGGATTGATTTGCACTTTTCGCATCAAAGTATGTGCATCTCTAGGAGACAGAATGTGTCTCCTTCCTGAGTGGTATGACGGCTGCGTGGTCCCATGGTGTTTATACTTGCATACTATTGTTTGTACAGATGAACGTGGTACCTTCAGGTGTTTGGAAATTGCTCCCAAGGATGAACCAGACTTGTGGAGGTCTACAATCTTTTTTTGGAGGTCTTGGCTGATTTCTTTTGAGTTTCCCATAATGTCAAGCAAAGAAGCACTGAGTTTGAAGGTAGGCCTTGAAATACATTCACAGGTACACCTCCAATTGACTCAAATGATTTAAAGGCACAGTCAACTTAGTGTATGTAAATTTCTGACCAGTGGAATTGTGATACAGTGAATTATAAGTGAAATAATCTGTCTGTAAACAATAGTTGGAAAAATGACTTGTGTCATGCACAAAGTAGATGTCCTAAGCGACTTGCCAAAACTATAGTTTGTTAACAAGAAATTTGTGGAGTGGTTGAAAAACGAGTTTTAATGACTCCAGCCTAAGTGTATGTAAACTTCTGACTTCAACTGTGTGTAAATTGTGTGTTTACTGTATATATGCTCATAATACCTTTAGAATGACATGCACTGAATAATATTATGAAACATATTGAAGATAACAGGCAGACAGTAAATACTGATATGAATGTGAATATATTTGTCTATTTGCACAGACCAAAAAAAAATATTACAATATTTCTCCATTGTCCATAATAACTAGCTTTGGCTAAATTGCATTTCTATAATGGCCAACTCAACCGCCTGATATTTTTCAAGAGTCCCTAAAATTATAATACAACAACTTTTGAATAATTTCATCATTCCAAAATGATGTTTTAGAGGTCAACAACATTTAATTATTGTAATTTCCTATTTTAAACACAATTAGTAGTGAAAAAGTGATTAATGAGGTTCGGTTTTGCAAACGTTCACTTCATGGTTTTCAACCATCCTTGAATGTGTGTTTTAAAAAGTGTGATAATGAAAACCACATGATCATTTTAGTAAATGGCATTAGTTAAGCTGTTAGAATATGCCAAACAGAATTCATATGTTTAATTTATTTCAAATTGCTTGTCAAAATTAGCAGCAGCCCAGTTGAGCTGCCTGTTTTATGGCAAAAACGAAAGTAGGATGGTTGGTCAGGCTGGATGAGTCGATGTATAATGAGAATGTCTAGCAACCCATAGGTTCCGTGTTTGTATCTCACAACTTTAGCATTTTAGCTCAATAGCAACTTTGCAACTACGTACAACTTTTTAGATACACTATATGTACGAAAGTTAGAGGATTTGCCTATTACATTCACACCCGTTGCTGACAGGTGTATAACATCGAGCACACAGCCATGCAATCTCCATCGACAAACATTGGCCTTACTGAAGAGCTCAGTGACTTTCAACGTGGCACCATCATAGGATGCCACCTTTCCAACAAGTCAGTTCATGAAATTTCTGCCCTGCTAGAGCTGCTCCGGTGAACTCTAAGAGATGTTATTGTAAAGTAAATGTTTAGGAGCAACAACGGCTCAGCCGCAAAGTGGTAGGCCACACAAGATCACAGAATGGGACCACTGAGTGCTGAAGCGTGTAGTAAGTAAAAATCGTCTGTCCTCGGTTGCAACACTCACTACCGAGTTCCAAACTGCCTCTGGAAGCAACTTCAGCACAAGAACTGTTCATCGGGAGCTTCATGACATGGGTTTCCATGGCCGAGCAGTCGCACACAAGCCTATGATCACCATGCACTATGCCAAGGGTCAGCTGGAATGGTGTAAAGCTCGCAGCCATTGGACTCTGGAGCAGCGGAAACACTTTCTCTGGATTGATGAATCACGTTTCATCATCTGGCAGTCTGACTGACAAATCCGTGTTTGGCCGATGCCAGGAGAACGCTACCTGCCCCAATGCAAAGTGCCAACTGTAAAGTTTTATGGAGGAGGAATAATGGTCTGGGGCTGTTTTTCATGGTTCGGGCTAGGCCCCTTAGTTTCAGTGAAGGGAAATCTTAACGCTACAGCATACAATTCTAGACATTCTAGACGATTCTGTGCTTCCAACTTTGTGGCAACAGTTTAGAAAAGGCCCTTTCCTGTTGAAGCATGACAATGCCCCCGTGCACAAAGCGAGATCCATACAGAAATGGTTTGCACAGAGCACTGACCACAACCTCATCGAACACCTTTGGTATGAATTGGAACACAGATTGCGAGCCAGGCCTAATCGTCCAACATCAGTGCCCGACCTCAGCGCTCTTGTGGCTGAATGGAAGCAAGTACCCGCAGCAATATTCCAACATCTAGTGGAAAACGTTCACAGAAAAGTGCAGGATGTTACAGCAGCAAAGGGGGGACCAACTCTATATTAACGCCTATAATATTGGAATGAGATGTTTGGTCATGTAGTGTACTTTGCATCTACTTAGCATGTTAGCTAACCCTTCCCCTAACCTTAACACTTTAACCTAAGTGACCGTACGTACATATCCCAACCAGAAGCCATGGATTACAGGCAACATCTGCACCGAGCTAAAGGCTAGACCTGCCACTTTCAAGGAGCAGGACACTAATCCGGACGCTATGCCCTCCAATGAACCATCAAACATGCAAAGCGTCAATACAGGACTAAGATAGACTCCTACCGGCTCTGACGCTCGTCGTATGTGGCAGGGCTTGCAAACTATTACAGACTACAAAGGGAAACCAAGCCGCGAGCTGCCCAGTGACGCGAGCCTACCAGACGAGCTAAATGCCTTTCATGCTCGCTTCGAGGCAAGCAACACTGAAGCATACATGATAGCACCAGCTGTTCCAGACAACTGTGTGATCACATTCTCCATAGCCAATGTTTTAATTTATTATTATTTTCATTTAACCAGGCAAGTCAGTTAAGAACAAATTCTTATTTACAATGATGGCCTACCCCGGGCCAAACCCAGACGACGCTTGGCCAATTGTGCCTCTTGCACACCTCTTGCACTGAGATGCAGTGCCTAAGACCACTAAGCCACTTGGGAGCCCCAAGGTCTTCTGAGCAAGACCTTTAAACAGGTCAACATTCACAAGGCCGTGGGGCCATACAGATTACCAGGACTTGTACTGAGAGCATGCACGGACCAATTGAACTGGCAAGTGTCTTCACTGACCTCTTCAACCTCTCCCTGACCAAGTCTGTAATACCTACATGTTTCAAGCATACCTCCATAGTCCCTGTGCCAAAGAAAGAGAAAGTAACCTGCCTAAATTACTTTTTTTTAAACCTTTATTTAACTAGGCAAGTCAGTTAAGAACAAATTCTTATTTTCAATGACAGCCTAGGAACAGTGGTTTAACTGCCTTGTTAACCCACTGAACGACAGATTTTTACCTTGGCAGCTCAGGGATTCGATCTTGCAACCTTCAGGTACTAGTCCAACGCTCTAACCGCTAGACTACCTGCCGACTTCCACCCCGTAGCACTCACGTCGGAAGCAATGAGGCCCCCATTAACATCGACGGGACTGAAGTGGAGTGGGTCGAGTGTTTCAAGTTCCTTGGTGTCCACATCACCAACAAACTATCATGGTCCAAACACACCAAGACAGTTGTGAAGAGGGCACGACAACACCTTTTCCCCCTCAAGAGACTGAAAAGATTTGGCATTGGTCCCCAGATCCTCAAAAGGTTCTACAGCTGCACCATCGAGAGCATCCTGACCGGTTACATTACCGCATGGTATGGCAACTGCTCGGCATCTGACCGGAAGGCGCTACAGAGGGTAGTGCGTACGGCCCAGTACATCACTGGGGCCAAGCTTGCTGACATCCAGAACCTATATACTAGGCGGTAATTTTGTAATTTTTTATTTTTATTAGGATCCCCACTAGCTAACGCCATAACGCTAGCTAATCTTCCTGGGGTCCAACATCAAGTAACAAAACATTACAAACAACCGCAATCAAGACTTCACAAACATTCAACAAGTAGACAATACAGACAATTAAAATACCTGACAGGAAACATTAGTAAAGATAGAGTAAAGCAGTGGGCCTATGCAGCTTCCTTGAGGAACACCACAATGTATATCTTTACTATTAGAAAAGCTACCATTAAAGAACCCTTTTTGCCTTCTCCTGGATAGATTGCTTTCCATCCAGGATAGAGCTGCATCCTTAAAACCATAACATTTGAGTTTTCCTAGTAACAGTTCATGATCAATTACATCAAAAGCAGCACTGAAATCCAGCAACACTGCACCAACTAACTTCCTGTCAACCATACTCTTTAACCAATCATCTGTCATTTGTGCTAAGGCTGTACTCGTAGAATTCCATTCTTTATATGCATGCTGGAAACCCGTTATCAGACCATTACATGAGAAATAATCCTTGATTTGTACATATTTTTTTCCAATAATTTACTTAACACAGGCAGCAAGCTTATAGGATGACTATTAGGACCAGTGAATGCTGATCTATTATCCTTAGGTAGTGGAATAACTTTTGACTCTTTCCAGACTTCTGGGCACACCCCATACATCAAGCACTTAGTGTAGATTAGTGTAGATATTTGGTTAGCTGTAACTCTAAGCAATTTGGCATCTAGATTATCTGTACCAGGCGACTTGTCATCCAAAAGAGACAACAGCATCCTTTCTACCTCTTCCCTTTCTACTTGATGAAATTTGAAACTGCATTGCCTTTCCTTCATGATCTTTTATAAGGGTATACGACATGGAGCCATCAGTTGGAATCATAGCATTCCTAAACTTGTCCACTTTGCCTGTAAAATATTCATTAAAGTAATTTGCTATGTCATGTGGTTTTGTAATAAATATACCCTCTGATTCAACAAAAAAGGCAGACATGTTTGAATTCCTACCCATAATAATGTTCAACGTTCTCCACAGCTTTTTCCCATCACTTCATCAATTTTGTGCTGATAGAATCTCTTCTTCTTTCCTTTGTTTAGCTTGGTCACAAGATTTCTTAATTTACAATAACTTTGCTTATCAAACAAAGTACCAGATTTATCTGCTACTTTTTTGGCATCATTACGTTGAATCATTAAATTTCTCAGCTCATCATCAATCCATGGGGCACCATTTGACCTCACAGTGCATTTTCTTAAAGGGGCGTGCTTATCGGCTATACTCATAAATAATTTCATAAACAAACTTAGTGACAGACGTCAGGATCATCCTTACTACACACTTCTAACCATTGCACATTCTTAATCTCATCCACAAATGAGTCTTGATTGAACCCTCTGTAGGACCTGCGGTAGATTATTTTAGGGCCAGCCTTTGGTATTTTAGTTTTCCTAGTGAGTGCAACCAAGTTCTGATCACTGTAACCTAGTGCCACTGATAGAGCTTTAGAACAATGTTCAGCCATGTTAGTAAAAATGTGATCGATACAAGTTGATGATGTAATACCAGAACTATTAGTGAACATTCTGGTTGGTAATGTCATAACTTGAAATAACATAAATAACTTTCCTTCTCTTTGGACAGTTTGTAGATACCTTATCCAAAATTTCGCAAATTACATCAAGATATTTCACATCAGCACTAGGTGGCCTATAGCAGCAACCAACTAGTATAGGTTTCAAATGTGGTAAATGCACCTGCACCCATAGTGCCTCTAATCCATTCAACATTAGGTCCTTACGTTGTTTACCTGGAATATGATTCTGGATGTAAACTGCAACTCCACCCCCAGATCTATTTCTGTCCCTCCTGAACACATTGTATCCATGTATAGAGATCTCAGCATCCTCAAAAGAAGAGTCCAGGTGAGTCTCTGATATTGCCAATACATTAATATTGTTTGACTGCACTAGACAGCATATTTCATGAATTTTGTTCCTTAAACTGCATATATTCAAGTGAGAAATTAACAGACCTTTCTTCAGAGGAAAGCCCAAAATATCTTCAAAGACTCCAGTCACACAAGTCATAGACTGTTCTCTCTGCTACCGCACGGCAAGCAGTATCGGAGCGCCAAATCTAGGAACAAAAGGCTCCTTAACAGCTTCTACCCCTAAGCCATAAGACTGCTGAACAACTAAACTAATCAAATGGCCACCTGGACTATTTACATTGAATCCCCTCCACTTTGTTTTTACACTGCTGCTACTCGCTGATTATTATCTTTGCATAGTCACTTTGATATACCTCGATTAACCTGTACACCCACACATTGACTCGGTACCGGTACCCCCTGTATATAGCCTTGTTATTGTTATGTCATAAGATTTTTTTTTACTTTAGTTTATTTAGTAAATGTTTTCTTAACTCTATATCTTGAACTGTAATGTTGGTTAAGTGCTTGTAAGTAAGCATTTCACGGTAAGGTGTTGTATTCAGCACATGTGACAAACAACCTTTGATTTGATTTGAAGTCCAAACCATAACCTTAACCCTGACCCTGAGCGTAGTTAACTTTAGCCACCTAGCTAATGTTTGCATTAGCCACCTAGCCAACACATGCCAAAACAAATTGCAATTTTTAACATATCATATGAATTGTAATTCGCAACATATCATACGAAATGGGTAATGGACATCCACAAATGAATACATACCATAAGAAACATAACATATGATAATAATTGGAGAGTCCCGGATTTACATTTACTATGTTATGTCTACCCTTGAGTCCAGGTTGAAAATGCATAGATCTGCTATGATCAACTTCTAACCAGCAGTAGTTTGGAGAGCAGCATGACACACAAAGGCTAATTTTCATACATTTTGTATTTTAAATATATTAAAAGAGTACAAAGAAAATAATACCACTGCCTTACAATACCATCTGTCAATACTTGTAATTACCCATACTTATGGTCCATAGGATTCCGGATTTACTGAAGGAGAGGAACACCTATTTTTCATACCTATTATTTCCCTGCAATTTCCTCCCCTAAGATTGTCGCATTCCTGCTGTGTTTTCTCAGAACCGTGTTCTCCGTTCTCTATGGAACATAATGGAAAAAATGTATAATGTCCGATCCACCCCTAGACAATTACAATGTAACAGAGGTGGGACCAAGTGACTATTATTCAAGTCAAAAGCAAGTCTCAAGTCACAAGATCCGAGTCTCAAGTCGAGTCCCAAGTAGAACGTGTCAAGTCCAAGTCGTACATTCTAAGAGCAAGTCAAGTTTGGTCCAGTCACAAGTTCTCAAGTTGTGATAGTAGCACTGTGATAGTAGCTCAGTTAATAACTAGAGGAACCATTAGTGATAGTAATGAATATTATATGTCACTGTCAACGTTAAAGGAAAATCTATTACATGAACTATGGGCACTTTGCATTTAGCCTACACATTGACCCTTGATCTTGGACAATTGACCAGAGTATGTGAACCATAAATATCATAGACATTCTGTATTTTAAAACATGTATAATTCTGTCTATTAATGCATTAAGGTGAGCAACAGTAACGTAGCAGGGATTATTTTAATAGGACCTAAAGACTGGGGCTGACACACGCACGCACACACGCACACACACACACACACACACACACACACACACACACACACACAAAACCGCTCCATCCCAACTGAATCTTAATCAAATAGCAGCCTAACTGAATTTAAGTTCCTATCAAAGGGCCCTGTTTCAATTGGCGGCTCTCCTCCGCACCGGGGATAATTATCTCCATTATTCTATTGACGCAGGGGCCACTAGAAAGCCCTTTAATATTTGACAGTCTCTTTGTTTTCTAGCCGGCTCTAACACAGACACACACGCTTCTTTTCTCCTTAGAAGCACAAAAGTCTGGGCCTGCACCCCCCCTCCCCCAACACACACTCCCACACCCCCATATGGGTTTCATTGCTGTTGCTCGGGGCTCATCTATTTTGCTAACTAATTCACAGCGATCAACATCCCAGACGATTAATTAGGCAATCAGTCTGGAGCTCAAGTCACTGACACAGAATGAGGTGTCCCTCTCTGTCTCACATTGCCTTTACATGTCCACTATGAGACCTTCACGGAGCTGATGGTAATGGGCTCCTAGAGGCCTCAACCCCAAGCTCTTCCAGCCGTAGTAGGCCTATACACTGCTGCACACTCACCAACTACAGTACTAATGCTGCACACAATTGGTCCTGTCGATGGCAATCTAACACATTTTAAATAAGTTTTGGCCAGTTCCCCAGTTGACATTATAGCACTGTAGCAGTTTTCATAATCCCCCTGAACCCCTCACTACTTCCAATAAACACACACACACAGATCTCTTTCTCTCACTCTATAAATTAACTCAAGTCATCAGAGAGGATTAATAATGCTTAGTAAAAACTCATCAAGATTCCAATATGAACAGAAGAGTTATTTCAGTTTAGGGACAATAGGGTGCAAAATGACAGAACATCACACACAGGCTGCGACTGACTGCTCATTAGATTGTTGATTCTTAGCCTCACATTTCCCCCTGCTGGATAGATCCGATAATAAATGGATCCAAAGCCAAACCCGTGCAGGTCAGGGTGTTGGCAACATGTACCGGCCTGTGCATTAGGTGGGCCTATGTTGAAACAATAGGCTCACGCTAGATCTCATAAAACAGCCTAAACATTATTTATTGAGCTAATATTATCACTTTATTGTAGCCTTGGCTCAGTCTATACCTGTATTACAATTAGGCATACAATCTTTTTTTTAATTGAAGGTGGTTGAATAATTGGTTTCACTTCAATTCGAAATTGTCCACTGAACAGTAGTAGCCTATCAAATATTGCAGATTGTTCTTTGCCCGGAAATATAATAGATTTGATATAGTCCAACACAAGACAAGCTATACAAAATACATTTGTAATCTTAATTCATGTTTTATCTGGTCTATATTCCAGATGTTAATAAAGAACATACTTTTCTAAGGCTACATTTCTTTCCATAAAATGTCCATAACGTTTAATAAAATATGTTGCCTAACAAGCTATTGAATACAATAGCTAATATAATGTTAATAGCTAATGTATTGTTAAATGTATTAATTGTTCATTGTTAGTTGTATTGAATGCAATAGCTAACATGTTCTTAATTTTATTAATTGATCGTTGAATTATATACAATAGCTAATACATTGTTAATTGTATTAATTGTTAATCCACATTGTCAATTGCTAATACATTGTACTAATACACTGTAAACTATTGAATACAATCGCTAAAACATTGTTAATTTATGTTTTATCTGGTCTATATGCCAGTTATTAATTTAAAAAACACAATTTTCAAAGGTTACATTTATTTCCATAAAATGCCAATATCGAATATACTAGGTACAAATCAAATATGGAGCTAAACACCCTATTGAAGCCTACTTCTGTTTTCAGTGCTGCACAATTAGCATATTATGTAGAGTTGTTGCAATTACTTTACTTTCGTTACAGTAAAATACTTTCTATGGGACACATGAATTTATTGTTTATGGTAGAGTTCAAATATCTTTTGAAGGTGAAGCTTCAAAGCATTTAAAAGTGCAAGCTCCACCAAATATCGTGCACCATCATCATAAGCCTTCTTTCACACCTTTTTGTAATCAAATAGATCTCATAGACCTACTTTGTTGTGTCTTTCTTCAGATTCTTCTAAGAAAGAAGTAGGCTAGTTAGTAGCCTATGAATCCCTGTATATTGATTTATTTTTTATTTAACCTTTATTTAACTGTAGCCTAGCTAGTCCCTCTTCAGAGAATATCTATCATATAGCAAATAATCTCTAGCCTACACCTATAAAGATACTATCCAAGAGATGCTTAACACAAGGAGAGTGCATAGGCCTTCTAAAAATAAATAGGCCAATTCCATTTCGTCACTAGCATGTCATTGCAACGTAAAAGGAACAAACAGAAAGCTATAATAAATGTGTGTGATTATAAGGTTGATAAGACTGTCTCATTGTCATGCGAGAAGGCTCATAAAATTATGTGTTATCCGGGATGGGAGAAAACAAGTTATAAATACTGTGGTTAAAAATAATTATCATATTTCAGGCCTACACATTCTGAGCACTGACATTTTCGTAAAGAGAAGTTGGGTCAGCTTTCTAGATTTCTTACCTAGGTGATAAAGAGATGACTTCCTCTTTTTATGACCCATCGAATAAAACGGGCATTGGAGTGATTAATTCGTGTGTTGTTCATTCCCCATTCCCATTCATCAAAGCGCAATGTTCAGCTACTAATCTGCTTAACAAATTTTATCGTGGTTCCTTATCAAAGAGATCTCTGATACATAACATTCAATGCAGAGGTATTAAAGTTTTAGCACCTTGCCCACTCCAAAGAGCCGTTGGTTTCGATTGCCTACACAACGACCTTGGCCTTTGAACTCTCTGTTCTCCCGTGGATCACACAGTCACTTCAAAAGCCCGAGGCACGACAGAGCTCTTCCAGAAAGACACAGGGCTGTTATAAGTGTTCTCACTCCAGCAGACAGCATCTCACCTGAGGTATTCACAACGGGACGAGCTGGGAGAAGGAGCTCTACCCTATCTATCTGTCTCTCACAACAAGAGCTTCACTGGCTTGAATTTTACAGGAAAATAATACATTAAAATAACTTGGAATTATGGAAGGACTTACTCAGGCTTTCTTCTTGGCGCTTCTGGTGGACTCGATCTGTGTGGTTGGAGCAGAGAATATTCCAGGGAACCGCGAGGCTTTCTTCCACGGGATTCGTAGGTTTCCCCGGCCAAGCGGAGGTCACAGGCACCCTGTTCGTCACTCCAACAGGTTCCCACTCTACATGATGCAGCTCTACCGGACTCTACTCGAGGGAGACACAGCCAGACCGCCAACTGTTAGCGCCGCCCGGACCAACAACGATGACAACCCCCGCCTTCACGACTCTGACTACGTACTCAGTCTGGTTGCCAAAAGTGAGTAATTTTATTTTACAAAACACTTAGTTCACTTAGTTTATATCGTGGATTTTTTTCTGTTTAAAATGTATTATATTATGTTTTGGAGATGTTTGAAAGCACTTTTACGCAACATAATTGGACACACTAATTCAATGTGAAGGCATATTTTAACTATTATGATTGCATAATTAAATTCACCCTCAGTAAACATAGTAAATAAACAGTGATTTGAATTTAGGCTACATGCCTAGTGGGCGTTTTGATTACTTTGCGCTTCTCAATTATTTTAGCACTTGGAAACCTTATACAACGTTTATTGTGAAGAGCCTACGCTATGCATAATTTCAGCGGGTATTATTCAGTGTGTGTACTAGCTCCAGGCTGTCTGTTATAACAGTGTCAGGCGCGGAGCAATACACAGTGCGACCTTAAGAACGTTCTACTTGATCAACTGCTCATCGCATGTCAAAAGAGGACGTGTGAAAGCTGTCTTGTGGCACGCATTTTACTTGCTCGCTGTGAGCAACAATGAAAGGCATGTGACACTCTGTGATTGTAATGAATGGGACATAGTCTGATAGTCACAGAGATGAAAGAGAGAAGGTTGCACTTTCATAATGCTAGTCTGCCCTCTGCATCATGCATTGCTAACTGATCGTCTATGTTCTCTCCAGGTTGTCACCAGAGCGGTGGGAGGTGGTCTGTCACCTTTGACATGTCCTCCATCTCTGCAAGTGACAAGGTCCAGCGGTCCGAGCTGCGGATCCGCCTACCTGCATTCTCTGCCTCTGAGCGTGTCACTGTGGACATGTACCACTCCCAGAGATGCTCCTACTCCAGCCCGCCATGCCCAAATGAGAGCCTCTTTCTGGGCCACCTGAAGGCAGAGCCAAGCTCTCTGACCTCCACATCCAACTGGAGGGTGTTTAACGTCACCGCCCTGCTCCACTACTACTGGCTGCACCAGAGAGGCTCCGCACCTGGCCAGGAAGAGAGCAGGCCAGTGGAGAGAGAGGAGGAGGGCCAGGAGAGGGTCCTGCACCCCACAGCCGACCGGGTCATGGTGGTGGTCTTCTCCAAGCACCAGGCGGAGAAGCGGGCTCCCACCCTCATCCACACCGCTGAGCACTCCAAGTACGTCACTCTGGACTGGGAGCGAGCTAGAGCTGGGACCGAACCTGCAGTCAGCGTAGAGGTAGAGGGCGGAAAAGGAACCAGTCGCAGGAAAAGGCACGGGCACCACCAGAGAGCAGGAGTGGCTGGGGTGGCCCCTGGTGTGGCCCCTACAGAAGAGAGGAAGGACCCGTTGTGCAGGAAGGTGGACATGTGGGTGGACTTTGACCAGATTGGCTGGAACGAGTGGATTGTTTACCCCAAGCGCTACAACGCCTACCGCTGTGAGGGCAGCTGCCCTACCCCAGTAGACGAGACCTTCACCCCCACCAACCATGCTTACATGCAGGTAAAACTGCCAACATTACATGATAACTGCTGAAAACTAACATGCTTGAAATATAGCATTTGATTTGTTTCATATTACAATATTGCATTTTTCCCCTTAGTTTATGATTTCACTTGCATTAACATCTCTCTCTCTCTCTCTCTCTCTCTCTCTCTCTCTCTCTCTCTCTCTCTCTCTCTCTCTCTCTCTCTCTCTCTCTCTCTCTTCTCTCTCCAGAGTCTGCTGAAACTTCACCACCCAGACAGGGTCCCATGCCCGTTCTGTGTGCCCACCCGCCTGGCTCCTCTGTCCATGCTGTACTACGAGAACAGCGAGGTGGAGACGCGGCACTTTGAGGGCATGGTGGTAGAGGAGTGTGGTTGCCACTGAGCAGCCTGTGTGCCAACATGGACACCCCATAGGCACTTTCCATCCCAGAAAACACCACTCTGTCCCAGCTTCTGCTCTCAATGTGCAGTCCTCAGGAAGAAAGTTAAGGTGCAAAGGTGTGGGCTTACTCTATGAGTGTAGTCTCAAAGCTCAAGGCTTTTCTACAAGGGCAGCTGCTGCTTTCAGCCATGCTAAACTATGGATATACTGGACACTGAAGCAGACAGAACACAAGCACTGAAAAAGATCAAGAGAATCATCAAAAAAGGATCAAGAGAATCACTTATAATACCTGCATACATGTATAATGTCTAAGGACTAATGATTAAGGCAAAAGCTGATACAAGGACAATGCGGACCCCTAAAGTGCTTTAATTCCTCTGTACGACCCAGTGTTGATACAGATACAGTATTATTTTAAAATGTAAATATTTCAAATGAGAAATGTATTTTTTTAAAGGACCAAAATATGTTTCAAATGTCAATTGAACCTTTTGTTTAATAAATCCTCAATTAATTGCAGTCTGCTTCTATGGTATATTCCCTCTACACTTAATAGTAGGGAGAACACAAGGATGAAATGTAAATGTAAAAAAATGGATGACAAAGAATTTTTTTGATTTCATCAGTCAGCTTCAGTTCCTCTGGAAAATATGAAGCAGAATGTAGCCTTAGTTTTTCAATCAACACATCAGCCTACACCAGGGATGGGCAACTGGCCCTTTTGTAGGCCTACGAATACATTTTTAGGAACTAAGTTAGGTTCTCAACTTACTGTTGAGAGTTAGAATGGTAGAATACCAAGGTAAAAAAACTACTGATGGTTGTGCATCAGTAGTTTTTCTCTTGTTATGTCAGTCACTGACAGTCACTCAATTAGCCCATGTCAGCAAAAATGTTGATTGTTAAGTTAGTCTAGCGGCCGGCTATCTAACCTTGTAGTAATCATGGTCGAATTACCAACCAGGGGGCCTCCATTGATCATCAGATATCATATTAAAAACATTTGTCTCCACCCTATGGCAAAATGGGTAGAATTGCAGGAAATTAGCTGTAAAACTTTCTTTCTCTCTGCCCCATGGCAAAATGGTTGGGGGGGCAACAAATGATGCTAGGGTCAGATCTAACTGAATATGTGGGTATGAATATGCATACCCGTGAGCCACTGCATCCCCTCATGATGAGTCCCAATATTTTTAGCCCCATCCCATCAAAGTTGACCACCCCTGGCCTACGCCAATACCTTTTTTTAGCTTTATTTTACTAGGCAAGTCAGTTAAGCAAACAGAGACAATTTCTTATTTTCAATGATTTGTTTACAAACGTACATGAACAATTTATCCAAACATTAAGGCACTAGGTGGGCCAAATGCTACACCTGGTTAAGTCTTCTACAAATAATTTACAATTCAAACAGTGCAGTTTTACATTTGTTAACTTAATGTTTTCCTTTTGAACAATTTATCAATGAGTCAATGTAAGGCAATACATACAATATTACAGAAAACAATGTACCCTATGAATACACAGAAAGAAAAAGAAATACTTTTTAGGTCTCCTATCCGCCATTACAATGGAATTTGCTTATGGCTTGGAGCAAATACAATAATTAATAAAAATAACAATGCATAGATTTAAATGATCTTGCACGCTCCTCACTCAATACTGAAAAACATCTGTGGGTTAACTGCCTGTTCAGGGGCAGAACGACAGATTTGTACCTTGTCAGCTCAGGGATTTGAACTTGCAACCTTGTGGTTATTAGTTCAACGCTCTAACCACTAGGCAAGCCCACTTAACCACAACAACAAATTCTGAGAATGCCATTGGGGTTTACAAAATTCGATTGGAGAACACTAAAACATAATTCAAAAGCTTCATCCTTCAGACAGGACAATGAGTAAATAACATCAAATCAATGGACGAAGGAGTGAGGAAATATTGCATGTTAGTGTTTTCTTTTCCTGAGCGATTCGATTTATGACTGCAGATAAATAATGTAGGACTAGGAGGCAGTCTCTTCATCCATTTTATAATGCTGTGTTCATCAAACAAAGGAGACAGCTTAAACACACAGTAAAACAAAAGTCATTCTTTCCTTGTTATCCTCAAGGCTGCAATACTCCAGCAGATCCATCAAATGGCTAAATGTCCATTTCAAATTGAGCATCCTCCCCCTGCAAAAACAAGATGAAAACAGTGCAGTAAAATAGCAAATAGTCATACAAATTATTGACTAATATATAACATGTGCGTGCATGCGCACACACACCAGACCTTTACCTGCACTCTTGTCTGCTGGGGGAATGAGTTTGTTTGGGGGCTGTTTAGGGTGGGCTGTGTCAGTGGTTGTGTTGTCTGAGAGGGGGCTGGTTACCCCTGGGATATCAGGGAGACAGGGAGCGGTGCGCGCCAGAGGGGGAGGTTCGACACTCCAGGAGGAACTTCCTGTCGTAGATGATTCGGGTGCCTGGGTGGGTTTGGTGGTGGTCGATTAGCAGTAAGAGAGATCACAAACAGGGTAGATGAAGGCAAATAAGCACCAGCTATTAATAATAATAATGATAAAGAATAAACATGTTAAATTAGGCCTATTTTTGTTGTACCGATCATCGCTATAAGAGCAATGTTACAATTTCCAACAAGTGAGTTAATTATTGGCATAATGTGTAGGGTGTTTTCCTTTCAAGACAGCAACCCGGGTTCGCTACACTGGTGTCAGAAGTGGGATGGCGAGTAGGCGAAGCACTGGACATGCCTTCCCATTATATGAGCCACACTGGGTGGGCACTTCGAGCAAGACCAAACATATAGCAGATGACAGACAGCGTGCAAATTTCACATCTAAAATTCACTGTATTTCTCGTCATTTCATCTTTCCGGATCTGTCGACAGACCACCTTGTCTTCCACGTGCCTCCAATACTACTACAAAATAATTTAGCGTAAGTGCTCCTCAAAAAAACGTTGAAAGTACCGCCAGTTTTGATTGGCAGAAAAAAACGGGACATCAATCCTGCATAAACCAAATAACGGAGGGTTAACAGGGAGTTGTAGTTTTAGCCTAAATAACTTTATGTAAACTGAATGATAGAATTATGATTGTTAAAAAAAAAAGGTTTTAAATATTCCTGTGAGAGTACATCGATAGCCTTAATATGTAGGCCTAAGTCTTTGAAACAAAGGATAAGAACCACTCTGCCCGATAACTGTTTTGCACCAATGTACTTACCTTTATACACATACATATAGATTTACAATTTACATTTACAAACGTACATCAATTTACATTTGATTCTCAAACACATCAAAATGTGTAAGAGAACACATCAGTTATGTTCACATATTTCTTTATTAATTTCTGTAAATGGTTGGAGCTGGTGTACAGAGTAGATGATCTATACATATCTTCATGTCAGAATGAATCTGATTGAAACAAAGGCTTGAATACATATTCACGTTTGTTTTTCCTCTCTCCATGACAATAAAAAAGAAAAGAAAACAATTTGAAATACCTACAAAGCCTCTACATTCCCCACGATGTGGCCGTTTGCCTATACTATAGTCTAGTTAATATGCTTAAAGAACATCCATAACAACTGTATAAGGGTGCATAGCATTCTAATTAAATATATTTTGTCATATATTTATACATATATTTTCATAAAAACATTTTCTGTGCATGTGTGCAGTTGCATTCCTTAGTATAGAGTAATATGATATTGCGTTAATATTGTCACGTTTCCATTCTAAAGGAGTATAGGTGATCTCTATTCTTTGCAACAGTAATTTTAAAATACTCTTTAAAATACATGATAATTTCCATGTCCTCATGTTGTGTCCCTAGTTTTAAAACCATGTCCCTCTCCTCTCCTCATCAACCTTTTGAACACCACACGCACACACACATGCACACACACACTGGCGGAGTCTACAGTTCTCACAGTGCAAAGGCTTGTGGACCGGCTCAATTTTTACTTTGATCTTGTCAACCTCTAAACCCACATACACAGATCCCCTTCATCTGAGACTCATCAAACATGCTGTACATCCATTTTAAATACCTTTCAGGACTATGGTCTCTATATCTCATCCATATCAGGTATCAGTGTCTTGTTGTTGTGGAAAACCTGATTGATAGATTGATTGACTTATCAATTGCTGATTGAGAGTTTCACTTTTCTTCATCAGTAGCCTATTCAGACCCAAAGCAGCAACATAAGTCAATCAGCTCCACTGCTGTTTAAAGATAAATTAGGTGACCTGGAGAGGAGGCTTAAAGACCACATAACTTTCACCCAGGGAATCCCCCTACATACTAACTCAACTCACAATGCACCGTGTAGGCTACCGTTTTTCTAATTACACCTACCTGTTACCAATGACCCATCAACCACATGCGCGTGCGCACACACACACGCACACACACGCACACACACACACACACACACACACACACACACACACACACACACACACACACACACACACACACACACACACACACACCTCCCTACCCGACAACCCAAACTGATTCCGCAGCACTCATGTTGACACCCATGGTTCTCTTTCTATAGAGGGCTCTGAACTCAAAAACAGGGCAAAACTTGGATCCTGCTAGAACTGAAACCTGAGAGGAATAAGAGTGAACAATAAGTGATATGTGATATATGTGGCATAACAGATGAGGTTTTAATGTGCACTGATTGGCAGGGAATACGTGTCGGTGATGTGTTACTAATCTATTCACTCACAATCATTCACAGTCACATTCACTCCAACCACAGTACATCCATAAATAGTAAATAAGTGCTACCATGAGAGATCCATTCCTAAGATTCAATGTATGAAGTTAGCATATCCTGGGTAATATCTGCTACGTTAAGTGCTGGACCAAATCCTTTTCCGAAACCTTTACTATATTGCCCCCAGCTGCTGCTGCTCCAATCCAGTTATCGAGTCTGTGATACCTCTTTATAACACCAGGTGGCAGTGCCACCATGCTAATACAACAACATCAAGGTCAGAGGAACAGAGGAGATACCATTATGGAATGTCAGTCGTGAATGCATTGAAAGGATCACATTTGTGAGGGGAAAACCGTTTGCATACCGTCTTGGATTGTACCTTTTGTATACATGCATGCTTCTGATTTGTCTGCACCAATTACAGAGAGAGAAATGCTTTAAATGCTACCATAATGTGCAGATACAGAACACCCACCCACCCACTGTACACACACACACACACATTATATATATATATATATATATATATATATATATATATATATATATACAAGAAGGGATATATATATATATTATATATATATATTATACATATATATATATATATATATATATATATATATATATATATATATATGTATAATATATATATATATAATATATATATATATATATATATATATATATATATCCCTTCTTGTCTGATATTATTGCTGTGGCAGACACCAAAGTACATAATCTGAGTCCAACCAGGCTTCTCATAACAACTAGGGCACAATAAATGAATTACTGTAGGTGTGTGTGCATGTGAGTATTAAGGATATGTGCGAGTGTGTATGATGTATGTGTGTGTGTATGCATTTATGAGGTGTGTGTGTGTCTATAAGTTCACAGTACAGGGTACATGGGCTCAGGGCTCAGGGGTCAGTGTTAAGTTGGGCGATCACAGTGCTATCTGTCAGTCTGTCCTTACTTGCTTAGCTATGCTAGTCTCTAGCATCTAATCTAAACCTTCACATTTACCTCCATCTCTTTCCCATAAATATGACTGTCCACACTGATCATTATTCCCCTGTCTGCTTCACCCCCTCAAATCAAAAGCACAATTGAATGTGAACCACAAAAGGACGATGTTGTGAGGTGCTACAGCCACAGCAAACAGAGAGAATGAGAGAGAGAGCAGTGGATGAAGCTGATTGGGTAGAGATTTAAGTTGGAGCTACAGGTGTTGATGGAGAGGAGTGTGGTGTCACCATGGCAGAGAGGAAGGGGACCCCATGCTACCGTAAATCTGGGATGTGTTGGGCATTAATGTTAGAATACACTGGCTGCCACGCAATGCTATCAAGCGACAAACATTTTTTTTGTTCCCAGCTGGAAAAACATTCCCTTTGTCTGAATAAAGCACACCCTCCTAAAACAGGGGGAGAAAGCTAGTCCCTATCAAAGCCAAACAAAGTGAAACTGGGGAGAACAGAGCTAAAGAAACACAAGAAACGCGTTCACAAAGGAAAGACGTCACACATAGACAGACGCTCCCGAGTAGGGGAGCACGGTGGGTTTCTCATTCCCACATTGAGCACACCGTGACATCACAGGAGCACTGACCAACCAGGACACGGCTCAGTGCCAAGCCAGAAGCGAGAGAACACATGCGGTAGAAATACACACACAGACACACATCCACAGAGCATAGTGCATATATCACATAGAATAACAGGGAAATAGGGTCCAAGTGAATGAAGCATTGGTAAGCTCAGCATTGGATTGACTGTATCATAACAATCTGAAGAGGGAAAAAAATATTAACTTTTTTGGCTGTAGTGTTACCAGACTCAACTTTAAGGGGAGGGGGGGTCCTTAAACTCGTCCCTGACCCAGTCAGTCCTGGGTCGGCCCCATAGCTTGTACCAATTCAGTTTGTAGATAATGACAGTTCAAAGGTCAATGGTCATGCACCAGCAGTCAATCATGCAATTACAGTTGACAGGAAGCACTTTTCTGTAGCTTTTTTCTGGTTGGATTTTATGAAGTTTTTATAGAAAAAATCATGCCCTACTCTAGTTAAGTATCTTTTTTTTTATGTTACAAAACTACAAGTAGATCGCCTTCTCGTTTCCTCTTGTTGTGGCGATCCAGGGTCGTTCTGCAGATGATTTCGTGTTTGTATTTGTTGTTTGCTGATCTTAGTCCTTCTTTCAGTCTTCTCTAATCTCTCCTCTCCTCTCCTCTTCTCTTCTCTCCTCTTCTCTCCTCTCAATCTTTTCCCTGTTTTCCTCTGTCACCTGGCTTTTTGTTTGTGGAGGATGGTTTGGCAGTGGATGTCCGGTTCTACGGTACAGAGAAAAAACAGATTTCAGTAAAAAGGGAATTATTTTTAACTACTACAATCTCATCACATTTAAAGAAAGGTAGCCAGTCAAGATGAGGAAGAAACAATATATGAAACCATTCTTTCAGTTGATTAAATAAAAAATGAACAACACTTAAAGAAAACTAGAGATTTATTCCCATTCAAAAGTGATGAAATGTAATGTACGCATCCATGCTCTGATGAGAGCTGGCAAACAAAGATTCTTTAATCTTTCACTTTATAGCATTAGTGCAAGGGAGTAGTGTTCAGGGGTTGTCATTTACAATAGCAAGTTTAACTTCAACCTTCTCTGGTTGTGAGGGGTCTGATAGATACTTCTAAAAGCATCTATCCAAGCACTGCAATACATTCACAAGTGCTTTTGTGTCCCGTACCTTGAGGACTGGGTATGTGTGTTTCAGTGTTTTACTCTCCGCAGACTGTTGCGCTTCACTGACTGAGCACCCTTCCTCACATCCACCCCCACCTACAGTACAGCAAGGAGGGAGGGAGCAGGGTAGGAGAAAAGACTCAGAGGAGTTAACACTGATTTACGCAATGTGCATTTGTGAGCGCGCGTGTGTGTGCATGTGTGTTTGCATGTATCTATTTGTGAGTGTGTGAGTCTATTTTGGGGAGAAATAGTCGTGCAGAAGAGGACAAACTAACCTTCCTAGTGACAACGCTTCCATGTTCGTCCACCAACTGCTCCTCAGCCAGAAACTCAACAGCACAGTCCTCTTTATCAGCATCAATCTGTGTCAAAACATCAGGATATAACACATGAAATAACCACATGATATTAATACACAGGTTTACAAACCACACAACACAACTTTGCCCCATTAAGCCAATTTCAGATAATGACGTGACATAACGTCAACATTTGGGTTTTGATGGTTGGAATTTGTATGATTGAAACCAAATGAAAAGATTGTCCTATCTATCACAGGCATGGACAGGAAGTCCCTCCTCCAGGCACAAGAAGTGGCAGGCGGTCGGTCGGCGTGACAACCTGGAGCCCTGCCTCTTGGTGTGAGAAGCCCAACACCTTGTCGAAGGGCTGCGTCCCAAAAAGGTGCCTGCACAGCACCTCTGAGTGCCCCCATGTCACACACCGGCGTCAGCAGAGCCTCTTGGGTTACACGAGACCTTGGTGACATCAGAGTCTCCACACTCTGCCGGGGCAGCCTGGGCGCCTGCGACCCTGCCCAGCCGCGCAGGGAGTCCTTGTTGGGGAGGTACGGCTGGAACGCACCGCCCCCAACCACCCTGAGAGAGAGGGGAGACAGGGAGACAGGGACAAAGAGACAAAGAAGAAAGAGGAGCAGACAGACAGAACGACAGAGACAGAGGTACGAGTAGGAAAGAGAACAAGACAGACAGATAAAAGACACAAAAAGAGAATGGCATAATGGATTGAGTTTTGAGAATGGATTCTGTACACACACAGAGAACAAGGTCTGTCTGGCTAGACCAGTCTGAACCCCTGACCGAGTCTTACCTGTTGTCTCCGTTGTGCTCCATGGCTCGGCTCAGTCCTGACATCTCACACAGCTGGGCGTAAACCTGCTGCCCTGCAACAACAGAAAGCCCTTCCTCTGAACTCTGTCTTAGTCCTCCTCCTCCCCTCGCTCCTCCTCCAGTCACACTGCTGCCCGCCACTGATGCTGCTACCTCCACCCTCCTGCCCTCCGACCTCTGACCTCCCAGCTGGCCATTCAGGTTGACCTTTGGCACGGCGCCGCTGGCCCTCACCCTGTCCCTGTCCGCCAGCTCCTGCCGCGCCTCCTCCTCCTCCTCTACTTCCCCTTCCTCCTCCTCCTCTTCCTCCTCCTCCAGCTCCATGATGGAGCCACTTGCCCCACTGCTAGGGCGCCCCAGGCTGCAGGGCAGGGACAAGGTGGCCCCCTCTGAGTCGTCAGCCCGGCTGCTGCCATCCAGGGACGAGTCCTCCACTGTGACCAGGGAGGGGCTGACCCCCGAGGGCCACACCTGCACGTCTGACATCTCCATCAGGGTGTCTTCTTCGGTGGTGGCGATGGGGGCACACTCCAGGCTGGAGACCTCCTGCCAGTAGGGCTCGGCTCCCAGCGGAGAGGGCAGACTGTACTGCATGGAGGCTGGGGAGAGCAGCTCCTCCTGCACAAGTCCGTAACCTGGAAGGAAGCGAGATAAAAGAAAAAGGGAGACTAACACCACGCAGGCGCAGGGGTGGGGGAGTTAGGGGAGGGTTAGACAGGGATGTGGGTGTAGTGGGACTGTTTCTCTGCAGGAAACAGAGCAGCTACAGTGGGGAAAAAAAGTATTTAGTCAGCCACCAATTGTGCAAGTTCTCTCACTTAAAAAGATGAGAGAGGCCTGTAATTTTCATCATAGGTACACTTCAACTATGACAGACAAAATGAGGAAAAAAAAACGAGAAAATCACATTGTAGGATTTTTAATGAATTTATTTGCAAATTATGGTGGAAAATAAGTATTTGGTCAATAACAAAAGTTTATCTCAATACTTTGTTATATACCCTTTGTTGGCAATGACAGAGGTCAAATGTTTTCTGTAAGTCTTCACAAGGTTTTCACACACTGTTGCTGGTATTTTGGCCCATTCCTCCATGCAGATCTCCTCTAGAGCAGTGATGTTTTGGGGCTGTCGCTGGGCAACACGGACTTTCAACTCCCTCCAAAGATTTTCTATGGGGTTGAGATCTGGAGACTGGCTAGGCCACTCCAGGACCTTGAAATGCTTCTTACGAAGCCACTCCTTCGTTGCCCGGGCGGTGTGTTTGGGATCATTGTCATGCTGAAAGACCCAGCCACGTTTCATCTTCAATGCCCTTGCTGATGGAAGGAGGTTTTCACTCAAAATCTCACGATACATGGCCCCATTCATTCTTTCCTTTACACGGATCAGTCGTCCTGGTCCCTTTGCAGAAAAACAGCCCCAAAGCATGATGTTTCCACCCCATGCTTCACAGTAGGTATGGTGTTCTTTGGATGCAACTCAGCATTCTTTGTCCTCCAAACACGACGAGTTGAGTTTTTACCAAAAAGTTCTATTTTGGTTTCATCTGACATTCTCCCAATCCTCATCTGGATCATCCAAATGCTCTCTAGCAAACTTTAGACGGGCCTGAACATGTACTGGCTTAAGCAGGGGGACACGTCTGGCACTGCAGGATTTGAGTCCCTGGCGGCGTAGTGTTTTACTGATGGTAGGCTTTGTTACTTTGGTCCCAGCTCTCTGCAGGTCATTCACTAGGTCCCCCCGTGTGGTTCTGGGATTTTTGCTCACCGTTCTTGTGATCATTTTGACCCCACGGGTGAGATCTTGCGTGGAGCCCCAGATCGAGGAAGATTATCAGTGGTCTTGTATGTCTTCCATTTCCTAATAATTGCTCCCACAGTTGATTTCTTCAAACCAAGCTGCTTACCTATTGCAGATTCAGTCTTCCCAACCTGGTGCAGGTCTACAATTTGGTTTCTGGTGTCCTTTGACAGCTCTTTGGTCTTGGCCATAGTGGAGTTTGGAGTGTGACTGTATGAGGTTGTGGACAGGTGTCTTTTATACTGATAACAAGTTCAAACAGGTGCCATTAATACAGGTAATGAGTGGAGGACAGAGGAGCCTCTTAAAGAAGAAGTTACAGGTCTGTGAGAGCCAGAAATCTTGCTTGTTTGTATGTGACCAAATACTTATGTGATTTTCTGGATTTTTTTTCCTCATTTTGTCTGTCATAGTTGAAGTGTACCTATGATGAAAATTACAGGCCTCTCTCATCTTTTTAAGTGAGAGAACTTGCACAATTGGTGGCTGACTAAATACTTTTTTTCCCCACTGTACATCCAGTGTCAAAATATGCTGGGAAAGAGAAAGTGACAATATTTGTTTTCACTTCTTCCAGTTCCAAGGAGGCACACACACTCACTGGCACCTTCTTGGAATCGGTAGTAGTGAAAACATCTAGTCACTTTCCCGGGGTTTAGTTTTGCATTGTCTGACTTTCCATGAAAAACACTGATTTTGAAGACCACTGATCTATTGGTGATCCATCAGTGGTTCTGCACAAGCACACACACACACGCACACATTACATACTCAAACGGGACACACAAATTCAACATACACTCACAGAACTCACTCACACACACACACACACACACAATATTACTTCCAAAAATAGGTTTATGTTGTGAAATCGATTGGATTTATTGATCTATATTTCAGTGTAAATGTGCTTTTTATGTGCCTTTCTAATTCTAGGCAAAGCTGTAAATAGAGCCTGCATTTCTGCTTGTAAGTTCCTGTCTGTCTGGCTGTCCGTCCATCTGTCCATCCGTCTGTCTGGCTGTCCACCCATCTGTCCATCCGTCTGTCTGGCTGTCTGTCCGTCCGTCTCCCATCATCATGCGTGTCTTTCTCTGTTCTGTCTATCTTAAAGGTAGACTCAGCAATATGGCATAGTGGGTCAATTTCCGTAACAACAGAGCTTTCACTGTCTCTCCTTTGTATATCTCTCTCTTGAGAGTCTGTCTGGGTTATAGGTGGTAATAAGGTGAAGAAGGAACTGAAGTGTTCATGGACACCGGAATATTGAATGAAGTGTGGCTTCATTTCTTTCCGTGTTTATGCCTACGGACAATAGTATAACTGTAAAAGTGTGTTAGTCTGTGTGTGTGTGTGTGTGTGTGTGTGTGTGTGTGTGTTTCTGGGATGGTATAGAGATGGTACAGTATAGAGACGGTAGAGGTGAGGATAATGAGGGGTAGAGATGCACTTTGAATGAAGCGGATGAGGGAGAAATGAGTCTGAATGATGATGGTGTATCTGGGTTAGTCCTTTATGTACCTCCCAATTTAAAGACACTTACGCTACAACACATAGTGAAGCACAACAACTCCACGTAGATTGTAAATCTGCAAACACACACAACACAATGTACAGCACCATCCACTTATGTACAACACACACGCAAACATACGGAGACGTGAAAACACACCCACAGTCCACAGGGTCACTGTACATGGGAACACACGCACACCCAGGCGCACACACTCCACCACACCACGCCACAGAACACACCCGCGAGCACATACCATTCTAAC
Source organism: Brachymystax lenok tsinlingensis (assembly GCA_030435695.1). NCBI lineage: Eukaryota > Metazoa > Chordata > Actinopteri > Salmoniformes > Salmonidae > Brachymystax > Brachymystax lenok. The sequence goes on from CM059787.1 coordinate 27,588,594, forward strand.
AATGGATCTGTAACATTATGACAACGTTGTCTGAAGGACAAAGCTGTCATGTCCCAGCTACATTATTTTGAGAACGTTATGTGCTGTGCAGTCAACCATGGGTTTCACCCTAGCATACAACCAACACCATAGAGTTAACAGAAAACCACTGAGATTGAAGGTGTTAATACAGCATTTCAAACAAGTTTGACAAAACAGAGAAACAAGAGAAAGTAAAATACACATTGAGAAATAGTCATAGAGAAAGCATGCCATGCAAATACACAGTTCTTATACCAAAACAGCAAACCTTTCATTGGACAGCAATGCCTTTATTTTGATACCCCTCCACCCCACATCAACACTGACCCTCCCAGACCTAGAGAAAGACACTTTCCCTGATGCGAGCCACAGAGAGAGGTACAGCGAGGCAGGCAGCATGCACATGCATAGACACAGCGCTACTTCGAGAGAGGAGGTGAGGGTCCCGCTGGACTGAACACGGGAACGCGGGAAAATAAGATGACAGGAGAGAGGAGAGGCCCAGGAGGTCAACATGAGGTCGATATGAGGTCAGAGGTCGAAGAGGAAGAGCTGTGAGGAGGAAGAGGAGGGCGGCTGGGCAGCAGAGATGACATGTCACAGACACAGAGAGAAAGAGAGAGAGGGGGACAGGTCTAGGAGAGACAGAGGGGAGTAACAAAGGAACAAGGTATGGAGGCTCAGAACACACAAACTGTGTACTAGTGCCACTTAGGAGGGGAGTGTTCATCCCAGACACACACACACACACATCCACGCGTATCCGACTCATCCATATACCAGACTTAAACCCAAACACAGTTAAGATGTATATTTTAGCCTATGTATAGGACTGTGCAAATTCAAAAAACATCTGTCTTCAAGTATAATGTCATGTGAGACCATTATGTTCAGGTCTAAAGCATGAGGTGTCAGAACAGTAAAACTGAAACGATGGCTGTCAGCAAAATGCAGTAAGGAAATGCTTACATGCTGACATATCACTGGGTTATGATGGAAATTGCATAATTTCTCAGACTTTAATCAAAATCCCTTGAGAATCATCAGCAGCAATCAACCATGCAGCCCAATTACCACTTACCCCTGAAAAATGGATGCCTAATAACTTGTGGCTTGTAGACTACAGGTGGACGACCTGTGTCCATGATCTCTTGTAGTGCAACAGAGATATGGTTCAGTCTGTGTTACCCGTACACTTGGGAAGAGTAATGGTCTTCTCATTGATCTTGTTTTAACCACTGACATTACTAGGGGCAAGTGTGGTATATACATACTATTGGTTCCATTGATTGGTGGAACAAACCCCCATTTCTAAAACCAAAGTTGCGCCCCTGTGTGTATGTGTGTGTATGTGTCTCTTACCATTGATAACACTGGGGGAGAGCAGGGCGGAGTCGTGATCAACCAGTCTGCAGGCCCCACCCTCTGAGGCCCCGGCCGCTGCCTGTGGCTGGCCCTCCACGGAACTCACAATGTCTGAACGGTCAATGTTCTTCAAAGCTACATATATACTCTCCACTGACAGAGGGAAAGAGGAAGGAGAGGAGAGAGAGGGGTCGGGAAATAAGTTAAGGAATGAAGAGGTGGGGGACTGTAGTAACACAGTAACACACAGAGAGAGAGAGAGAGAGAGAGAGAGAGAGAGAGAGAGAGACAGACTCACTCTTGGCCCTCTTGCCCTCCCGGCCAGCCCACAGGTTGAGCAGGGCTGAACTCTGGTCCAGGAGGGAGTTAGGATTCTCCACCCTGATTCTGTTAATGTCATCCACACCAAAATGCAGCTCCCGTGCCAACTCTGAGAGAGAAAAATGAATTCAGTAAATCATATACGTAACTAAGTTTACTATACATACATTACTACATTTGAGTCATTTAGCTGACACTCTTTTCCAGTGCATCTTACTGTGGTGAGTGCATACTTTTTCATAATGGTCCCCTGTGGGAATCAAACCCTCAACCCTGGCATGGGAAGCAGCATGCTCTACCAACTAAGCCCCACGGGAGTAACAGCCATGTACAGGAGCACTGACCTGCCCAGCTCAATCCCAGCTGTTCAGATATGAGGGAGATCTTGAGCTCGGTCCTCTCCATGGCATTCACTGTAGCTGAGGAAAAAAATAATAATTTCAGAACATCTACTTTAAATGTAGGACTCAATCACAACTACACGACTGAACACTGTGTAAGGGGTGCAAACAGTACGGCACAAAAAAGGTCTCATTTTTACAGATTTGTTCAAGTTACTCAGTACAGGACATTATCCAATATATCAAACACACTAAAATCAGTTGCTATTAAAAGAGATAATAGCAAACTTACCTTGACAAAAAGCACTGGTCTGTTGAAGGGAATATGTATTACCCACAGAGTATTGTGTTTTTGCCCACACAATCCTTATGTGTTAGCAGACTATAGGCAGGGTAGGTTAGAGGTAGGTAGAGAAGAAATTCATTCAGACACCAGTCCCTTCTGTTAGAACAACATAACCATAGGGAACTGAGGTGCAAGGTAGCAGCGCTGTGCTCAGATAGACAGAAAAGGCCCAACTCACCATGTAACCAATGAGCACTCCTTCCTATCTTGGCTCATCTACCGTGGGCCAATCAGAGGGCTCCTCTGTCTGGCTCCACTGCAAGGACCTGCCCATTCCCAGCGCTAAGCTAAATGCTAAATATCCGCCATGCTAACAGGACTCGCAGTGGAGCGACCAGCACCAGCGCCATGCAAACCATAACAGGTAATTCAGTACTAATGTTACCAGGACTCTGGAAGGGCTTTAGTCCATAGAACTGTTTGGATGTGTAGGTATTAGCTAATCTTTGGCACATAACCAATATGGTGCCATCATCGCACTGCTGTGTATTCTGGAGCTCAGTAGAGCACTGTGTTGCATCCAAGGCTCATGCGTAATAGATTGGGAAGCAGGGGAGTAGAGGTGAAACATTCAGGCAATGTCTCCTTCTGTATATTAGAGAGAGGGCTTCTGGACAGGCATGGAAAGACTTACCCAGACCGGGCTCATTCAGCGCGTTGTAGCGCTCCCTCAGGGCCAACGGGGTCAGAGTTCGCCTCCGCTCCTCACTCCCAACAACCTGGACCACACACAATGGACACAGTAACAAAAACACACATCACTGAATAGATATGGGTACTACTTTCTCTGAAACAAAAATATGAACGTAACATGTAGTGTTGGTCCCATGTTTCATGAGCTGAAATAAAAGATCTAAGAAAATATCCATACGCACAAAAAGCTTATTTCTCAGAAATGTTGTGCTGAAATTTGTTTACATCCCTGGTATTGAGCATTTCTCCTTTGACAAGATAATCCAACTGACTGGTGTGGCATATCAAGAAGCTGATTAAACAGCATGATCATTACACAGGTGCACCTTGTGCTGGGGACAACAAAAAGACAATCTAAAAGGTGTAGTTTTGTCACACAACACAATGCCACAGATGTCTCAAGTTTTGAGAGAGCATGCAATTTGCATGCTGACTGCAGGAATGTACACCAGAGCTGTTGCCAGAGAATTGAATGTTCCTTTCTCTGCCATAAGCTGCGTCCAATGTCGTTTTAGAGAATTTGGCAGCACGTCCAACCGGCCTCACAACCACAGATCACATGTAACCACGCCAGCCCAGGACCGCCACACTCCAGCTGTCTAAGACCAGCCACCCGGACAGCTGATGAAACTGTAGGTTTGTACAACCAAAGAATTTCTGCACAAACTGTCAGAAACCTTTTCAGGGAAGATCCTCTGCGTGCTCGTCGTCCTCACAAGGGTCTTGACCTGACTGCAGTTTGGCGTCGTAACCAACTTCAGTGGGCAAATGTTCACGTTCGATGGCCACTGGCCCGCTGGAATAGTGTTCTCTTCACGAATGAATCCTGGTTTCAACTGTACCGGGTAGATGGCAGACATGGCGTCGTGTGGGCGAGCGGTTTGCTGATTTCAACGTTGTGAACAGACTACCCCATGTTGGCCATGGGGTTAATTTGTATTACTTTTTTATTTTTATTTCACCTTTATTTAACCAGGTAGGCTAGTTGAGAACAAGTTCTCATTTACAACTGGGACCTGGCCAAGATAAAGCAAAGCAGTTCGACACATACAACAACACAGAGTTACATATGGAATAAACAAACATATAGTCAATAATACAGTAGGGGAAAAAAGTCTATATACAGTGTGTGCAAATGAGGTAAGATAAGGGAGGTATGGCAATAAACAGGCCATGGTGGCAAAGTAATTACAGTATAGCAATTAAACACTGGTATGGTAAATGTGCAGAAGATGAATGTGCAAGTAGAGATACTTGGGTGCAAAGGAGAAAGATAAATAAATAAATACAGTATGGGGATGAGGTAGTTGGATGGGCTATTTACAGATGGGCTATATACAGGTGCAGTGATTTGTGAGCTGCTCAGACAGCTGGTGCTTAAAGCTAGTGAGGGAGATATGAGTCTCCAGCTTCAGTGATTTTTTTTGCAGTTCGTTCCAGTCATTGGCAGCACAGAACTGGAAGGAAAGGCGGCCAAAGGAGGAATTGGCTTTGGGGGTGACCAGTGAGATATACCTGCTGGAGTGCGTGCTACGGGTGGGTGCTGCTATGGTGACCAGTGAGCTGAGATAAGGTGGGGCTTTACCTAGCAAAGACTTGTAGATGACCTGGAGCCAGTGGGTTTGGCGACGAGTATGAAGCGAGGGCCAGCCAACGAGAGCGTACAGGTCATAGTGGTGGGTAGTATATGGGACTTTGGTGACAAAACGGATGGCACTGTGATACACTGCATCCAATTTGTTGAGTAGAGTGTTGGAGGCTATTTTGTAAATGACATTGCCCGAAGTCGAGGATCGGTAGGATGGTCAGTTTTACGATGTTTGGCAGCATGAGTGAAGGATGCTTTGTTGCGAAATAGGAAGCAGATTCTAGATTTAATTTTGGATTGGAGATGCTTAATGTGAGTCTGGACGGAGAGTTTACAGTCTAACCAGACACCTAGGTATTTGTAGTTGTCCACATATTCTAAGTCAGAACCGTCCAGAGTAGTGATGCTGGATGGCTGGGCAGGTGCGGGCAACGATCATTTGAAAAGCATGCATTTAGTTTTACTTGCATTTAAGAGCAGTTGGAGGCCACGGAAGGAGAGTTGTAAGGCATTGAAGCTCGTCTGGAAGTTAGTTAACACAGCGTACAAAGAAGGGCCAGAAGTATACAGAATGGTGTCGTCTGCGTAGAGGTGGATCAGAGAATCACCAGCAGCAAGAGCGACATCATTGATGTATACAGAGAAGAGAGTCGGCCCAAGAATTGAACCCTGTGGCACCCCCATAGAGTCTGCCAGAGGTCCGGACAACAGGCCCTCCGATTTGACACACTGAACTCTATTAGAGAAGTAGTTGGTGAACCTGGCGAGGCAATCATTTGAGAAACCAAGGCTGTTGAGTCTGCCAATAAGAATGTGGTGATTGACAGAGTCGAAAGCCTTGGCCAGGTCGATGAATACGGATGCACAGTAATGTCTCTTATCGATGGAGGTTATGATATCATTTAGGACCTTGAGCATGGCTGAGGTGCACCCATGACCAGCTCTGAAAGCAGATTGCATAGCGGAGAAGGTACGGTGGGATTCGAAATGGTCGGTAATCTGTTTGTTAACTTGGCTTTCAAAAGACCTTAGGCAGGGTAGGATAGACATAGGTCTGTAGCAGTTTGGGTCTAGAGTGTCTCCCCCTTTGAAGAGGGGGATGACCGCGGCAGCTTTCTAATCTTTGGGAGTCTCAGACAATTAGAAAGAGAGGTTGAACAGGCTAGTAATAGGGGTTGCAACAATTTTGGCAGATCATTTTAGAAAGAGAGGGTCCAGATTGTTTAGCCTGGCTGATTTGTAGGGGTCCAGATTTTCCAGCTCTTTCAGAACATCAGCTATCTGGATTTGGGTGAAGAGGTTTGGACGAGTTGCTGTGGGGGATGCAGGGCTGTTTGGCCCGGGGTAGGGGTAGCCAGGTGGAAAGCATTGCCAGCCATAGAAAAATGCTTATTGGAATTCTCAATTATAGTGGATTTATCGGTGGTGACAGTGTTTCCTAGCCTCAGTGCAGTGGGCAGCTGGGAGGAGGTGCTCTTATTCTCCATGAACTTTACAGTGTCCCAGAACTTTTTGAGTTTGTGCTACAGGATGCAAATGGTATGGGCAGGTATAAGCTACGGACAATGAATACAATTTCATTTTTTTTATGCCAATTTCAATTCAGAGATACCGTGACAAGATCCTGAGGTCCATTGTCGTGCCATCATCCGCCACCATCACCTCATGTTTCAGCATGCTAATACACGGCCCCATGCTGCAAGGATCTGTACACAATTCCTGGAAGCTGAACATTTTCCAGTTCTTCCATGGCCTGCATAACCACCAGACATGTCACCCATTGAACATGTTTGGGATGCTCTGGATCAACATGTAAGACAGCGTGTTCCAGTTCCCGCCAATATCCAGCAACTTCGCACAGCCATTGAAGAGGAGTGGGACAACATTCCACAGTCAACAGCCTGATCAACTCCATGTGAAGGAGATGTGTTGTGCTGCATGAGGCAAATGGTGGTCACACCAGATACTGAGTGGTTTTCTGATCCACGCCCCTATCTTTTTTAAAAGGTTTCTATGACCAACAGATGCACATCTGTATCCCCAATCATGTGAAATCCATAAATTAAGGCCTAATTAATTAATTTAAATTAACTGATTTCCTTGTACAAACTATATCTCAGTTAAATCTTAGAAATTGTTGCATGTTGCGTTTTTATTTTTGTTCAGTGTACATGCATTTCTCCCAAGGTTATCTAAGGAAATGTTTGCATGTGGTTTCTTGTGCTGCTTTGTGACTATTACTTTGTACTGTCTTAGTGGAAACAAAACTGTATTTGAGATAAAAAAATGTTTTGCTTAAATTAGCAATGGGACATAAAAATATTCAGTTCATCTTTGCTTTTGAACCGCCAATCAATAGTCTGACTAGTCTGTTTTTAGATACGGTATCTTTTACAGTCTGTATTTAATGTTGGTCTTTTTTAATCCTTCAAAGTTCAACTGATCATGCATCAGCTGAGGAAGATGCAGACAGAGCTTCCCAGGAGATATTGCAACACCCTTTGTCGACTGAGAACCAATCAATCAGTCAACAGCAACATTAAAGCAGAAAAACGCCCCATTCATCATTTCCATAAAATGAATGGCTCTACACTCTTAGAAAAAGGGGTATGGTCAGGGTATATTGCATCCCAGTGGTACAAAAATATAAAATAACATTCAGAGGTACACATATCATTTCAATTGGTAAAGTTTGATACCTTTTAGGGTGCATGTGCAGATAATCTAGTATAATGGTACAATTTTGTACCCAATATTCTGAATATTTTATAAAGCTACATTAATATTTATATTAATATTTATATTTTTATTCATTTATATTTATATGAATATAAAGGTACAATAATCACACACTCTCAAAAACCACACCCATTATTATCATATTTTCCTGCATGCTTTTTGGAGGTAGATAAAAAGATAAAAAAACATACATTTTTCTAAACAAATCCAATCTGCTAGCAGTTAGACTTATTGCCCCTGTTCCTGAGATGGTTGTTCCGGTTTAGATGGTTTAGGTCAGGGGTTCTCAAACCTCTCCTTGAGGACCCCCAGATGTTTCACACTTTAGTTTTAGCCCTGAACTAGTTCACCTGATTCACCTAGTCAAGGGCTTGATGATTAGTTGACAAGTTGAATCAGGTGTGCTAGTTCTGGAATAGATCAAATACATGAACCGGCTGGGGGTCTCAGTGGAGAGGTTTGAGAACCACTGGTTTATGTAGTCTCATTTGTTATTTTTCTGTACCTTGGTAGTCCTACCTATACAAAAAACAACATGACAAGCAGGACCAACCTTGCTTAGCTTCAGAGGCAAACCAGCAGTTGGATACAGTGTGCTATGTTTCAGGAATGAACGTGCCAAAACATGCAACTGTAAAAAGGCAGCGAATGCAAAGGCCAGGGTAACATAACCCAACAAAATTACTGGAAAGAGGGAGGTGTTCCATTTAATTGCGTCCATTTGCAATTTGCTCTCGCATTTGTAAATTATTTCCTTGCAATATACATTTTTTATATCAATACTTTTGGGTTTATGTTTTGCTTTCAATATCATTATTTTTGTTTGCAATACTAAGAATTTTGTTCTCAACTTCAGAGGTTTTTCTTGAAATAAATGGCACCAAAGTAACTAATTCACTACAGGATTGCACCATATACAGTGGGGAAAAAAAGTATTTAGTCAGCCACCAATTGTGCAAGTTCTCTCACTTAAAAAGATGAGAGAGGCCTGTAATTTTCATCATAGGTACACTTCAACTATGACAGACAAAATGAGGAAAGAAAATCCAGAAAATCACATTGTAGGAGTTTTTATGAATTTATTTGCAAATTATGGTGGAAAATAAGTATTTGGTCACATACAAACAAGCAAGATTTCTGGCTCTCACAGACCTGTAACTTCTTCTTTAAGAGGCTCCTCTGTCCTCCACTCATTACCTGTATTAATGGCACCTGTTTGAACTTGTTATCAGTATAAAAGACACCTGTCCACAACCTCATACAGTCACACTCCAAACTCCACTATGGCCAAGACCAAAGAGCTGTCAAAGGACACCAGAAACCAAATTGTAGACCTGCACCAGGTTGGGAAGACTGAATCTGCAATAGGTAAGCAGCTTGGTTTGAAGAAATCAACTGTGGGAGCAATTATTAGGAAATGGAAGACATACAAGACCACTGATAATCTTCCTCGATCTGGGGCTCCACGCAAGATCTCACCCGTGGGGTCAAAATGATCACAAGAACGGTGAGCAAAAATCCCAGAACCACACGGGGACCTAGTGAATGACCTGCAGAGAGCTGGGACCAAAGTAACAAAGCCTACCATCAGTAACACACTACGCCGCCAGGGACTCAAATCCTGCAGTGCCAGGCGTATCCCCCTGCTTAAGCCAGTACATGTTCAGGCCCGTCTAAAGTTTGCTAGAGAGCATTTGGATGATCCAGATGAGGATTGGGAGAATGTCAGATGAAACCAAAATATAACTTTTTGGTAAAAACTCAACTCGTCGTGTTTGGAGGACAAAGAATGCTGAGTTGCATCCAAAGAACACCATACCTACTGTGAAGCATGGGGGTGGAAACATCATGCTTTGGGGCTGTTTTTCTGCAAAGGGACCAGGACGACTGATCCGTGTAAAGGAAAGAATGAATGGGGCCATGTATCGTGAGATTTTGAGTGAAAACCTCCTTCCATCAGCAAGGGCATTGAAGATGAAACGTGGCTGGGTCTTTCAGCATGACAATGATCCCAACCACACCGCCCGAACAGCGAAGGAGTGGCTTCGTAGAAGCATTTCAAGGTCCTGGAGTGGCCTAGCCAGTCTCCAGATCTCAACCCCATAGAAATTCTTTGGAGGGAGTTGAAAGTCCGTGTTGCCCAGCGACAGCCCCAAAACATCGCTGCTCTAGAGGGGATCTGCATGGAGGAATGGGCCAAAATACCAGCAACAGTGTGTGAAAACCTTGTGAAGACTTACAGAAAACATTTGACCTCTGTCATTGCCAACAAAGGGTATATAACAAAGTATTGAGATAAACTTTTGTTATTGACCAAATACTTATTTTCCACCATAATTTGCAAATAAATTCACAAAAAATCCTACAATGTGATTTTCTGGATTTTTTTTCCTCATTTTGTCTGTCATAGTTGAAGTGTACCTATGATGAAAAATACAGGCCTCTCTCATCTTTTTAAGTGAGAGAACTTGCACAATTGGTGGCTGACTAAATACTTTTTTCCCCCACTGTAATAACACTATTACTCTATTAAAGGTGCTTAAAGCAGAAATTGTTAATTCAGTGTTTCCCAAACTCGGTGCATATTTGGGATTTTGCCATAGCACTACACAGCTGATTCAAATAATCAACTAATCATCAAGCTTTCATTATTTGAATCAGCTGTGTAGTGTTAGGACAAAAAAACAAAAGCTTGATGAAAAAGCCCCTTGGGGTCCTGAGTTTGGGAAACATTGCCTTAACTGAAACATTAACAAAGTGTTTTCCCAGCCACAGTAATGAAATGCAACCAATCTCAAATTCACATACTATGACCATCCATGATAGTAGAATTTCATTTTAAACATGTTTTTAGGCTATACAGCATTTATTTACATTTACTTTGTTTACACACATTGGAGTAAATGTGGAGTTTTCTTACATGTGAAACTGCAAATTTGATATCACTAAATGTGGAGTTTAGTTTTTTCCATTTATGTTTTGAGGTTGGACATTAGCACATATAGCTTGTTAGCGTGTAGGGCGCACCGATTGTTGTCACCTTGTTAGTCAGTATGTGTTACACCTGTGCTGGTTGCCATCTCGTTATTGGGAAGGCGTTTCACCTATGTTAGCCCAGGTGCTATTTAAGAATGGCTGGCTCAGTGTTCCAGCGGTCTTGATAGATACAGAGGGTTAACACCTTTAGTTGGCGTGCCCCATTTTGAGTTCTAGACAAGCAATCCTTTGTCTGATCTTCCCTGCTTTCATTTTGCACTTCTCCTTTGAGTTTGGTTTGGGTTTTCCTTTTGTTTGCCTCTTCTTCAGAGGTGGAGAAAGTACCCAATTGTCATACTTGAGTAAAAGTGAAGATACCTTAATAGAAAATGACTCAAGTAAAATTAAAAGTCACCCAGTAAAATACTACTTGAGTAAAAGTTTAAATGTATTTGGTTTTAAACATACTTAATCAAAAGTAAATGTAATTGCAAAAATATACTTAAATATCAATTGTAATAATAAAAGTATAAATCATTTCAAATTCCTTATATTAAGCAAACCAGACGGCACCATTTTAGTGTTTTTTTAATTTGCCAGGGGCACACCAACACTCAAACATAGTTTACAATCCCTTGTGTTTAGTGAGTCCGACAAATCAGAGGCGGAAGAGATGACCAGGGATGTAATCTTGTGTGTGAATTGGACCATTTTCCTGTCCCGAGTACTTTTGGGTGTCAGGGAAAATGTATTGAGTAAAAAGTACATTTTCTTTAGGAATGTAGTGAAGAAAAAGTAAAGGTTGTCCAAAATATAAATAGTAAAGTAATGTACAGATACCCCAAAAAACTACTTAAGTAAAAATACTTTGAAGTACTTCTAAAGGAATTTACACCATTGCTCTTCTTAGGCAAATTTAGTGACCACTCATGGTGGGTGTCTTTTAGGTTCCAGTGGTTGTTGCTAGTTAACTTTCAGTGGACTTGTGTCTTTCAGAACCTCTCCTAAAACCCCACCTGTTTGTTTTGGTTGGTCAGTGACGCTTTGTTAGTTCCCCCTTCTGTTTGAGTGACATTTGGGTTTTCTAGCTGGTGAATGTAACATTTCTTACATGTGAAACGCAAATGTGATTTTCCACATGTGAAAGTGAGATTTTCACATGTTTATTATGTGGTTCATTTTCACGTGAACAATTCCACAAGTGATATTTTGTGAAACTGCATATCTGATTTTCACATTAACGTTTTAACATGTGAAACAGCAGATTTCACATGTAAAACTGCAATTCACATGTGAGGTGAAAACACGTTATTCTCCTCACATGTGAAAAGGTGGTGTAAACAAGTGAACTCTAAATGTAATACTTGTGAAAATATGGTTTCACTATGTTTGAGTTCTGAATGTGAGAGAGTGGGTTGGAGTGTGTGTGCGTGTGTGTTTGTGTGTGTGCATTCTTGAGCGTGTACCTTGACACAGGGTGGCATGGTGATGTTGAGGTTACACAGCACGTGCTGGGAGTCCTCATACTTGGTAGACTTCCGCAGGAAAGAAAGGAACCCAGAGGCTTCCTTATTGCTGTCTCTGACCTGATAGACACAGAGAGAGACAGAGAGAGAGAGAGAGAGAGAGAGAGAGAGAGAGAGAGAGAGAGAGAGAGAGAGAGAGAGGAGATACAAGGGAAAGAAATAGAGAAAGACAGCCAAAAAAGAGGAACAGGAAGACCAGAAGAGGTGGACTCGAGGAAGAGAGACACGAGAGAACGACAAAGGAAAGAAGAGGTTGGCAGAACAGATATGAAGGAAAAAGAGGACAGGGTGAAATGTAATGAAATAGAGAGAGAGGGAAGAAGAAGAAGAACAGAGCAAAGGGGGAATTAGACAACCTGTAGAGTGGTGGTCTGTCGAGCAGAAACACAGAGGGAAGAGATGGAAGCAGTCCATAGGCAGGCGAGAGAGAGAGAGATTTACCTGCACAATTACCTGGGCGTCTGTCAGATCAGACAGTAACAGAGTGACCGTGAGAGAGAGAAAGAGAGACAGTGAGACAGACATACAGACAGGCAGGCCACAAGATTGGCAGGCAGGCAAGAAGGTGAAAGAGCTAAAGGACGTGCACACAGTTACAGCTATGTAGAGTCGGCAGGTACACCACAATGGAGAATACTTCACAAGGCACTCGCCTGAGACTGACTGAGACGAAAGCACACGTCACACACACTCAAAGCCACACAGACAGACAGAAAACACAGACAGATATGGGTAGACAAACAGACAGACATATGGGTAGGCAGACAAGATGTATAGACAGACAGACACGCACAGACACTCACACAGACAGATAGAGTGGTCTGTGAAAGAGAAGTGTTGTCTGCAACTCAGGTATGCACACACAGGTAAAGAAAGATAGAAAGATAGGCTGAACAGACATACAAAAATATTTGAAACAGATGGAGAGATGGAGTGAAAGAGATGGGAGAAGATACACAACAATTGTAATGAACGTATATAAAGGTAAAGGGATAGATGGACACACAAACATGTCTGAAATACAATGACAGACACACACTGACATATCAGAAACACCGATAGTCAGTCAGACACACAGACATGTAGACTGGCTCGAAAGACCAACCGACTGACCGACTGTTAATTCAACGCAAAACCTGCCTGAATAACATGTCAAATACACCAACAGACAGTTTGACGGACTGACATGTCCTGGAAGGAACAAAGCAGACTGTCTGACAGACAGACACTTAAATTAAATCGACTGGATCATAATTCCTGTGCAAAAATAGAGATAGACAATGAGTGGGAGACAGACCTTGACAGAGACGGGCAGTCTGTTATCTCTGAAGGCTTGGAAGCTAAAGCTGCGTGGCTGCTGAGTGGCCTTCCTCACAGGCACCAGATTCCCAGAGCACTCCAGGTGCAGCGGCATGCCCTCCATCACCTGAGGGGGGCGACAGAGAGTCACGAGAGAAAACAAATCCTCCATTGACTTCCATGGATTATTCACACAAATGTCTGAGTTATGTGAACATATTTAAAGACAGTAGAACCTACTGACACACACAGTAAACCCCTTGCCCCCTGACCCTTGACCCCTTGCTGACCTCTATATCCCTGCTCCGGGCCACCTCGCTGAAGTTCTCGTGTAGCTCCAGGGTTTTGTCCATCTTGTCGTCGGTCATGCAGTAGCAGCGTAGGCGGCCCTCGCGCGCCTCGTTCATTTTGGCAAATATTACAAACTTGGCCATGTAGGGCACGGCCATCAGCTCCCGGTACAGCAGGTTGGCGAAGGTCACCACCTCGGCTGTGCGTGGGCAGTCTGCCAGCCAGAACCTGGGGAGAGGATGAGAGGAGGAGAGATGACGCACAGAGAAGGTTGAGGGACAGTCAATAGAGATGGTGGCTGTTTGTGTGTGTGCATCTGTTTTATGTGTCGAAGTGTACGGTTAATGGATTAAAGGCTGTAGCATAGTGTAAGCGGATGGATCTCAATATGGTTTGGCACAGGATGAGGTTGCAAATGGTTGTTATGCACAGGGTAAAGTAGTATACTGGTGTTCTTCCTCATACATTTTGCATAACATCTAAAGGAGGGTGTGAATTAGGACTCACCTTGCAGAGACGTTGGTGGTGAAGTTGGCACAGTTGTTGGTGTACATCAGCTTGGTGGTGCCAGTGATGTCCTCCCATTGGGCAGGTGCTGTTCCACCTGGGAGACAAGGGTCTGTTTCATCTCTTTCTTTTTATACACTTCCACTTTCTCAATCTCTCTCTTTCCCCTCAGAGGCCTGTTACTTTTCCCAACTCTCTTTCATAAAGGATTGTCTGGGCTCGTGATGCTATCGCCCCGTAGCACTCACTTCGGTCATCATGAAGTGCTTTGAGAGGCTAGTCCAGGGCCATATCACCTCCACCTTACCCGACACCGTTGACCCCCTACAATTTACATACCGCCCCAACAGATACACGGATGATGAATCGCCATTGCACTACACACTGTGGTATCCCACTTGGGCAAGAGGAATACTTATGTGAGAATCAGTGTTGGGGAGTAGTGAACTACATGTAGTTCAACTAGTAATTTAACTACATTTTGCAGTAGCTTGGTGGTAGTTAAACCAAATTCAAATCTAAGTAGTGTTTTCAGTAGTTAATTACTTTTTAGCCATGTAGTGGTGTAGCTAACTACTGGAACTACACACTACTTTTTTGCTCAAAAACATTTGGGTGTAGGCAATCATTTCCTTTATTTTTCGGTATCAGACCTGCTCAATTCTCATTTGAAACATATTTTTTGTGTTTAATAAGCTAAATTACACACAGTGGCTGACTTACCATTAGGCAGTTGCCTCAGGCCTCTCATCATCAAGTGACCTCATGAGCTGGGCATAATAAAAAAATAATTTCACTACTTGAGACCCCATGCTCCGGTCGAGGCCGGTGAGGGTAGGGAACAACACTTCCGCCACGCTGATCCTGAACAACCCAGGGGTGTGTGATTAGCCCCCTTCTGTACTACCTGTTTACCCACAACTGTGTGGAGCTTTCAGCACTAGTTCTGTCCCCTTCACCCCTGTCCTAACACTCACTTATGTTGACAATTAATGCTACTTGCCATGAACCAGATGTCAAGGACATAAAGTAAACTCCATGCATGACCATACCAATGACACTGCAGAGGAGGCGCAGGCTGGTGGTGTCCCCCTCCCCAGCGTCACGTGGACTCTCCCTCCAAGATGGGGGCAGCGGGATGCGTAATCCTATTGGACGGTGGAACTTGCGTCGTCGTGGCTCGACCGTGACCACTGGGCTGAAGGTCGCTTGGTTACCAAGCTGTTGAGTCAGCAGCTCGTCGGGGATAGGCTGAGCCTGAAGAGGGAGAGGAAAGATGGGAGATGAGAAAGAGTGAGAGAAAAGAGAAAGGGATAGAGAGAAGATAGGACAAGTGATGTATTAAAAGAGGAGACAAAAATAAGAACAATAACGTAAGGTAAAAATACAACAGAAAACACTTAAAACTTTCTGTCTCACAGTACTCGCCCTCCGGAACATAGTCAACAAACTATTATTAATATTACACATATTATTACAACATAATACATAGGCCTACCTGAACATACATCTAACCGATGGATAAACAATCATACACGTAAAACCAAACCAAGCGACGTGCACATTTGAATATCAGTTCACTTAGCTCAGGGAACTGAAGTATGATGAAAGGCTGGATAAAGGAAATAATGAACCAAAGCAAACACATTCATACATGCACAAATTCAATATCACAAATACAGTACACAAAACATCTAAATCAAAGGACAACAGACGCAAAATTATAATTAGGAGATATGGGAGAAATGGACGCAGTAAGAAGTAAAACAACACAATCTTTGGTCATGGAAAAATAAAAGGATTCCAGCTTCAGTATATGGAGGTAGTCAGCACTCCTGAGTGCCAGTTTCTATATGCTGTAGTCAGTGTTATGCATTAGCCAGCACCATTGTTGCTGTGGTCATAAACTTGCTTGTTTGGCAGAGTAGACAGCACTGATTGAGTAAGCTGAACAGAGCAGCTACCGGACAAGATGATGACTGCCCTAAGTCTTTGCAAGAGCAGTGCAGAAAGCATGACATAGTCTACTCACTCCTAGGGAGTCAACATGAAAGAAATTCCTTTCTATTCACATAACCCAGTATGTAAGGTAAGGCATCGCTCTGCAGGCATCTCCCCCTCTCTTCCTCGTCCTTCTCCTCTTCCTCACCTGCAGCCCCAGTCGAACTTTCTTGGTAACCGCTGTCTCAGGGAAGATGGCTTGGACATGAGGGACCAGCATGCTGGCCAGCTGACCGCCCTCTGGGCCAATCAGGTCGCTCTCCTGCTGGACGCGGGACACCACAGCGAAGTAGAGGGGGAAGTCCGTGGAGATGATGCGGCGGATTCTCTTCTTCTCCAAGTCCTCGTGACTCTCCAGGTCTGAGGAAGGAGAGGGGCGGCAGAGAGAAAGGGGTATTTGTTTTTGTGTGTATAACATCGTTGTTACAGTAAAATGATATACTGTCGCATA
The DNA here is from genome assembly GCA_030435695.1 of Brachymystax lenok tsinlingensis. NCBI lineage: Eukaryota > Metazoa > Chordata > Actinopteri > Salmoniformes > Salmonidae > Brachymystax > Brachymystax lenok. The sequence continues at coordinate 27,605,059 of CM059787.1, forward strand.
CATACGAGGCCTTAGACATAACAGTACATAAAGATGGCTCTACTGTAGAGGGGTGACATTTATCATCGTTACACTGACCTTCATCCATGCCATTCAAAATGGTCTCCAGCACCTCGTCGCCATAGCGATTGCGATGCTCCTTCCAGACAGAGCCGTTCTCACTGCGCAGAACAACCAGCTCCCGGTCCCCTCGACCCAGAGAAGCGAAGTGCGGAATCTCCACTATCACTGGCCTATAGAGATATTACCACTCTACATCACAATACTATACATGCTATTACTATTGGAATCTATTACGATTACTGTACAATTGCTCCTACACTGTTACAATCACCACTATCACTGTCCACTGGGTAATAAGAGAAATGCAAGGTCCTCACTGCCCAATCAAATACAGGTTGACAAACAAGCAGACGTACAGAGATACAGACACACACATGCAAGCACGCCCGTACTCACCCTAGGAACTGCATACTGGAGGGCCCCAGGGAGATGATACGGCTGGCCAGGCCCTCTCCCTCTACCAGCGGGGGAGGGGTGGTGAGTTTCTGGGGTTTGACCAGACGACAGGTGATGCGGGTGGGGGCAGCACAGGTCCGAGGGGGGATGATGACACGCAGCCCGTGGTGTCTGCTGCCACGCATGGAGCCCCCTCGGGCATCAACCATGAAACTGACCAGGAACCTGACCAGCAAACAATGAGAACCACCACTAATTATTGAGAGAATAACTATCCAACCGTGCTTCATTCAAGTTCATCCTGGTCAAATTAAAATCAGAAACGGTCATAGTGACCTCGTTAAAGGAATGGAATCACACTGAATGGAAGAAATATGAAATAAACTGCTGATTCATTATGTAATGTGTTGGTATTGTGTATAATACCGTGTGTAGGTCTTGTAGTGCGTAAGCATTGTAGAGCAGGGCTCTCCAGCCCTGTTCCTGGAGAGCTACCGTCCTGTAGGTTTTCACTCCAGCCCTAACCTAGCTCACCTGATTCTAATAACTAGCTGGTTGATCAGCTGAACCAGGTTAGTTACAACTGGGGATGGAGCGAAAACCTACAGGAGGGTAGCTCTCCAGGAACAGGGTTGTAGAGGTAGTAAACTGACCCTGTGTGTATGGGGCTGGCCACTGGGCTAACATTGTCGGAGGTCTCTGTAGCAGGACTGCTGGGGATCAGAGAGTCCTCATCATACTCCTTAGGCAAGGGGACAGGAGTGTGCTGTGGAGGGAGAGGGAGAAAGAGAGAGCACAATCTAATCATCAGCATTAACAATTGCATTTGATGAGATAAATTTATAAATCCTTTAACCTTACCCCCTCAAGCAGGACAGTTTCAGGGGACACGCATGGGATTCTGGGAATAGCAGGAGAGTAGGGCCTGCGCCAAAAAAAGAAAGAGAAAAAAGTGAGTGGGCCAAAGAGTAATGTGGTGGAAAATCATTTCCCTCACATTATCCTCAGATGACTGGACCCTGACACACAAAGTGTTCAGTTCGACCCTGGCGCTGTCACTTACGTGGTGCCCAGGCCGCCTTCAAAGTCTCTCAGGGTCTTCTTAGGGGACAGGAAATCATCATCCTGGTCCTTGAGGTCGTCAAGCTTCAGGTAGCGAGCACCATCCATCCCCAGCAACTCATCACCTGCAGAGCACAGAGAGACGACAGAGGAATGGAGAGAGAGAGAACAAAAAACAAAGGCGCAGAAAGGAGAGAAAGAGAGAGAATAGAGAGAAATGACTTGATAGGTCTAGACCAGGGGTGTCAAACTCATTCCACGGAGGGCCTAGTGTCTGCTGGTTTTTGGCTTTGCCTTTCAGTTAAGACCCAGGCAACCAGGTGAGGAGAGTTCCTTACCAATCAGTGACCTTAATTCCTCAATCGAGTCCAAGGGACGAGTGAAAACCCACAGACAATCAGCCCTCCGTAGAATGAGTTTGACACATGTGGTCTAGACTGTTACATTTTCCACCATCCTACCATTACCCTATATAGTCACATCACCAAGCAGTTTCGGATCGGAATGAAGTCAAACCGACAACAACCACAGCCAATGGAGACCAATGGAAAAAACATTACGATTGACAACACAGAATAGAACACACACTGCATGGTACACAGCATGGCACCTGGTTACAGCTTAGTGAGCATGCCTGTTAGAGATTTCTGTATGGGAGAGAATGCCTTGGTTACTGAAAAAGGTTATTATAACTACAAGCAGTTACATATGGGTATACACAGTCACTGTGTTTGCGCTGATCCTTGAGTGCTTCTCAGCTGGTGTTGTATCTGTAATTAGTCTGTTGATCAATTAAGCACTGCAGGACTGGATCCCTCAGTGGCAGAATGTTTTTTTTTGTTCTATTTTTCTCTTGTTCTACAGTATTTCTACTTTCTAAATTCTGATGTAGTCCTGTCAATGATGAATCCATGGACAGGTGTTGCTAACACTGGTAAAGGAAAATGTCATGACCTCTTAACATGCCAATGACACACTGACATTGTCATTTACATTGAGCATAGAGGGAGAGAGAGAGAGAGATAGGACAGATAGAAACAGAGGAAGATAGCTACTGGGTGGATGTAGAGACGAGGACAGCAGGAAACACGACTGAGCGAGAGAGACGGTTATAAAGGGAGATTGACAGGGATTAGATAATGAGAAAGTTCTTGCAATGGAGGCACAATGTTACGAGCCACCGAACGACCGGACAAAGCAGAGATAAAGACACAGCCCTACCTAACGTTAGCGCTGCAACGCCTACAAAAACAAATAGAAAAGGCATTGTTTAGGCTAGTCATTTAGGTTCAAACAGAGATAGACTTCAGTCCTCTTCCATGACACTGAACCATGGCTGACTATCACAACCAAGTACTCTTTTTTTACAGAAAGCTTTACACGCTAACAATGAACGTGTCTCGAGTGCCCCAACCTACCCTCATCCTCTGAAACATCCAATATCTCATCTACTGTCTCGGGGAAACTCATCCGATGTTTCTCTGTGGTGATCTGGGAAAAACGTCAAGAGAAGGAGAGAGAAATGAGTGATATCAACTGACATGCTCAAATATGTCATTCCAGTCAACATGGTACTGTACTGTAGCTCAGAGTTTCACACCACACACAAATATACTAGTAACCATGTGAACCAGAAGTGCTGCTTACCACGGAAACGGCCTCCTCGGTGACCAACTTCAGCACATCAATGACAGAGATGTAACCCAGTCGTTTGGCAATCCCCAGAGGAGAGGTCCCATTCTACCACAGAGAACAGAGACAGACAGGAGATACACAGATCAGACGCCAGACGAAGGCTGTAGATGTAAGCATGATGGACGAAATGAGTCGAGGAAAGCAAATAAGGGAAAAAGATGAAGAACAAGTGAAGAGAAGACAAGAGAATAGAGTAAGGGAAGAGCAGATCTAGAGGAGGAGGGTGTACTGGAAGGATGAGAGGAGGAAGGATGTGCTTACGGTGGTGATCTCGTTGGGCTGGGCTCCGTGTTTGAGCAGCAGGGTGACTATGTCAGTATGACCCTGCTGGGCGGCCTGGTGCAGGGGAGTGTAGCCCACCTAGAGAGAGAGAGAGAGAGAGACAGAGAGAGAGAGAGAGAGAGAGAGAGAGAGAGATGTTTAAGTAAATGCAACCCTCTTACCAAGATTGCTGACATTGACATGCCATTATTCAAAAGAAATTCCATGTCCAATCTAATGTAATGGGAGTGATGTGACAGCAGCCTGAAGGCGTCATGACATGAGACAGGGCAGAGCCGCACTAATAGAGGCCACGTGTAAGGAGGAGAGTAGCAGCAGCAGCTTCTCACTCTGGTCTTGCTGTTCACATGAGCCTGCTGCTGCAGGAGGAACTTCACCATCTTGATGTTGCCATAGTGACAGGCCACATGAAGCGCTGTGTAGCCCATCTGAAAGAGAGATGGAGAGGGGGGGTGTTGGCTGTGTTTCAGTGGCCTCATTATAAACAGCTTGGTGGCTCTGTTGTACCTTGAACAGTCCTGCCAGTAAAATATTATTGGAATTTGAGAGAGTGTGGATGCTGTATGAAAATATTGGAAACGGCAGGTCATCATAGCATGTGGTGCACTGTACTGCTTATACTGAACCCCACTCTACTGAATATAACAGAAAAGTGTACATTACACTTTTCTGTTTTGTACACTGTGCTCCGAGGTGTGTGGTTGATATCATGCAGCATGTCTTACCCGTGAGGCTGCGTAGACTGACGCCCCCTGTTTGACCAGGGTGTCTGCTATCCCTACGTGACCTTCCTGGGCCACCAGGTGCAGAGGGGTCAGTCCATTCTGAGAGACACAGGGGGAACAGGAGGAATACAGTAGGCTGCTGGTCAGTCTGTTCACTAACCAGCTCTGAGTAGGTCTGAGTCACAGTGCACCGTCAAAACACGCATGCCATACTAGTAGGTAATTCCGGTAACCGGTTTGACCCAGTGATCGAAACCTCATGCCCTGTAGCCCTCAACACTTTATCATACCATGGGACTTTCAAACCTTGTACAACTCAGCTAGCTATCCCTGAAAGCTTGCCTCAAACCCTGTACAACTCAGCTAGCTATCCCTGAAAGCTTGCCTCAAACCCTGTACAACTCAGCTAGCTATCCCTGAAAGCTTGCCTCAAACCCTCCTGAGATGTATTGTTCCTCTCTCCAGTCTACTACCTTGTTCCCCAGGTTGACGTTGGCCTGTTTGGAGATGAGCAGGGCCACCATGTCTTGCTTGCCCTCCTGTGAGGCCAGGTGGAGGGGCGTAACCCCCTGGAGGGACTCAGCGTTGGCAGAGGCTCCATACTGCAGCAGGCAGCCGGCCGCCTCCATCTGGTTCTGCTTGGCTGCAATGTGCAGAGGAGTGTAGCCGTTCTACAGACAGACACAGGGAGTCAGCAGGGTTGGGGGTAATGCACTGGATCATCAATTGGTGGGTCGTATTCCTCATAGTGTACACTAGTTACCAATGAACCTGAAAGGGGGGATATACTGGTACTGATATGTGTGAGCGGTGTGTGTGTTACATCGTTCCTCTTACCCGGGCAGTGCTGTGTGCATTGCCTCCCTTGCTGACCAGCAGCTTGACCACGTCCAGGTTGTTGTGATGGACGGCCACGTGTAGAGGAGTCAGGCCGTTCTGCTTGGACACACACACACACTTACTGTCACTAGCTATCTAAACCACAGAATATCAGCCTTTGTGGGCACATGTTTAAAATGAAAAATGATGTCTAACATGGTGGGACTTGCTGATTCCTTTTGGGCTGTGATAAATTACGGTCAGTACTTAGAATACAGGGTTTATTTGTTAGTTGGGTCACAGGAGAGTTCCATAAGCTTTAGGTGGGTCACGGCACTGAGAAAAAGCACAGGACAGTCCGTGTTGTGTTGCAGTGTGTTTTTCTACCTTTCCAGCCGCATTGGGGTTGGCTCCTCTCTCTAGCAGCAGCTCGACCACGTCTACTTTGCCGTACTTACAGGCCACATGGAGAGGAGTGAAGCCTTTCTGCTTGGACACACAAACACACACACTCACAGATTCAGCATGAGCAGAATAACTAAAAGAAGCGAGGTGTGAAGGGATTAGGAGTGAGAGGAATGAGCTTGAGAGAAAAATTGGGTTAGAGAGAGAGAGAGAGAAAAGTTGGTCAATTAAAGGAGAACCTTTGTCATCTTGGTTTGTTGGGCCGCCCCATCCAGGAGAATGCGGGTGGTGTGGGCGTGTCCCTCTCGGGCAGCGATGTGTAAGGGGGTGTGGCCAGCGGTGGTAGCCGAGTCAGGATTGGCCTTGTGCTCCAGGAGCAGCTTGACCAGCTCCTTATGTCCCATACGGGCCGCACAGTGCAGAGGGGTCTGGTCATCCTAGAGAGAGAGAGAGAGAGAGATGGAGAGAGAAGGTGAGGAGAAACAGAGGTTGGACTGATATACGTGTAGACAGTTGTATTTAGCTAGCAGTAACATTAAGGTATATGTGCAGTGTATGCTGTTGTAAAGATAGTAACTGAAGAATATATATATATATATTATTTTATTCAGTTAATAACTTTACAACAGCATATATATATATATGTGCCAGGAGAACAACTTTCACTGGGGAGGGGGGGATGACATGTCCCACCGACATTCTGAAATTGCATTTTTGTCCCCCCCATGTGGACACCTCCGACCAGTCGGGTAGGCTGTTTGGAGTGTTTATCCAACTTATATTATGTTCCCCCACTTCTAAAACCAAATATGCTCCCCTGATATGTACCATGTGCTGGTGGTTTTGAATGTGTATTCCAACCAGGACAGAGTTTGCAGTAAAACATTATGAATGCTCATAGATGTGTATGGCTGCATGAGAGTGTGTACAGTACCTTAGCCTTGGCGTCCACCTGGGCTGTGTTCTGCAGCAGGAACTGAGCCACCTCACAGTGGCCCGCCCTGGACGCCATGTGGAGGGGCGTCTCCACTTTCTGTCACACAAAGTCAAAGTCAAAGTCACCATTATTAGTCAGTTGTACAACCAAATGCCTTCAACCGAAATGTGTCTTCCGCATTTAACCCAACCCCTCTGAATCAGAGAGGTGCGGGGGGCTGCCTTAATCGACATCCACGTCTTCGGCGCCCGGGGACAGGCTATGTGACAGGTCAGAGGTCACATAGCCTGTCACAACCACTCTGACATTAAACACATGACTAGGCTATGCAATATCAATAACACACACACATCAACTAAAATATCACATTATACACACAGAGAACAGGCTTTAGTCATCCAATCCGTACTAACGCATGGACCAGATACCAATCCTTCTATCATAACCTTTGCTGGTGATCATTTCAACATAAGAACAATATAAGTTACTACAAATCCATCGGAGAGCGCTGGATATTTCACCCCTGTGTCAATAATAAAGGTTAAAAAGGGTGGCCTCTCACCACATTGGAGGCATTGGGAGAAGCACCTCTGTGGAGCAGGTTCTTCACAATGTTCAGGTGGCCCATGAAGGCTGCTACATGCAGGGGTCAGACCAGACTATGTAAGGGGGCATATGAAGAGAGAGAATGGTTAAGGTGTTATATAAATCCACCTCCATTAGGCTTACATTCTGACTTTGATTCAGACTTTTTGTAATGGCATAATTGGCACCAAACTATTACAACAATTACGAACAGTAGTACACCAAATCCATTGCTCTTCAAAAGAGTGTTATCTCACCTCTGTGACCGCCTCCAGGGAGGCAGAGTGTTTCAGAAGCAGGTCCATGGAGCGCATGTGGTTCTTCTTACAGGCAATGTGGAGGGGAGTGAACCCATTCTGAACAAAGTCCCAACATTTTACCAATTCAGAATAGGGTTACGTTCAGTATGTACAAAATGGGAAAAAGCATTTAGAAATGGAGAAGGACCTGCCTGAACTTGTCCAATAACAACCCTCATTCATATTTCATAATGTTTTCTACTGTTTGTGCCTACTGAACGTGACCCAGTTATAAAAGCTCAGTATACCTGACCAATGGACAGCTACAGTGCACCTCACCCTAAGCACCAGTATAGAGAAATAGAAGGACACTTAAGAGCTGCTGACCAGTGCACGTGCGTTGGCCTTTGCCCCCTTGTCCAGCAGCACTTTGGCCATGCGGTGGTGACCACAGTGGGCTGCCACGTGTAGAGGGGTCAGGTGGTCGAGCGTGATGTCATCGATCTCAGCGTTGTACTGGAGGAGCTGCCTCACACAGTCCATGTGGTCTCCCTGGGCCGCCATGTGGATGGGGGACAGGCCATTCTGGGGGAGAGAGGGAGGATAGGGAGATAGAATGGAGAAGAGCAGTGTAAGACCTTTGAGAGGGAAAGAAATGGATAAATTAATAATACTGAAATAAGTCACACGTCAGTGTTGCTGGCAGAGAATCATTTGGCATTGGTTACTGCTGAAAATGCAAGTGTCTGTGATATTGTGCCAAAGTGGCGTTAATGGTGTGATATTGTGCCAAAGTGGACGTAAAGTAGGGCCCTTTATTTTCCCCATAGTGGTCCCCAAGAGGCCCGTGGCTGACCTTGGTCTTGGCCTGGATGGGAGCCCCCTGGTCCAGCAGGAGATCGATGATCCTCACGTGACCGTTCCTGGCCGCACAGTGCAAAGGAGTCAGCTCATCCTAAAGAGAGTGAAGAAGCCAGGTAGGGTTAAACAGTTTTCAAGTCAAATGGCAGAAATGGGAGGATGATGAGGAGGAAGAGGAGGAGAATGATGATGAGGAAGAGGAGAAAGGGTGGGTTACAGTACCTTGGTCATGGCGTCTATCTGGGCCCCTCTGTCCAGCAAAAGCCGAACCATGATCGCATTACCCCTCCTAGAGGCTATGTGCAGGGGGGTGATACCATTCTGAGAGAGCGGGAGAACAATTTCTAAATCAATTGAATCAAAGCCTCTTCTGTTAGGAAATGGGGTCTTTGAGGGACTATGACATCTATGTCACGGTTAAGGCAGATACAGTAGGTACAGTAGAGGTGAGGATTAATGGACTGACCTTGGGAGTGTAGTTGACATTGGCTCCTCTGTTTATTAGCAGTTGGGCCACACTCAGGTTCTCATAGTGAGCCTCGATGTGGAGAGGAGTGAAGCCAGTCTACAGACAGAGCGAGAGAGAGAGAGCGAGAGAGAGCGAGAGAGAGAACAAAGAGTAACATCTTATTTTCATCATCCATGTTTGCAGGCGGGATTTGCTGGCAGCTTTTTTGTTTATCAATCAAATGTATTTATAAAGCCCTTTTTACATCAGCAGATGTCACAAAGTGCTCTACAGAGACCCAGCCTAAAACCACAAACAGAAAGCAATGCAGATAATCACCTTTGTTGCTATTGTTTTTCTGCAAGTCAACACAACAGTGTTTTGACTGATGACATCAGCTAATGACATCAGCATATTAAGGATTATTACGTCATCATTCACACACACACACACACACACACACACACACACACACACACACACACACACACACACACACACACACACACACACACACACACACACACACACACACACACACACACACTGAGTAGCACCTTGCTGAGGACGTCGGGGTTAGGGTCGTTCTGCAGCAGCACTGCAGCAGTGCGTGTGTCGTCGTTGCGTGCAGCGATGTGCAGAGCGGGCAGACGGACCTTGCCCTTGGTGCCGTAGTTGATGAGCAGGGCCACCACATTCTCATGACCCTGCTGGAGAGCCACCGCCAGCGGTGTGAACCCATCCTGACAGACAGGGGAAGAGAGATGGAGGTAGAATGTTGGATAGAGGGAGGGGTGGCCAGGGAGTAAGGTCAGAAGGGAGAAAGGAGGAGAGGGAAGGACAGAGGGAGAGGTAGCAAGGGAGAAAGAAGAGGAGAGGAGGGATAAGGAGTTAAGGAATGTCAACAAGAGGGTGCAAGGGAGTGGGAGGAAAAGGGAGACAAGCCAAGTGAAAATGGAAGGATTGAGAGAAGGGTAAGTAGAGGGAGAGGAAGAGAGAGCGAAAGAAAATGAAGATAGGGGTGGAGGACAAGAGGAAAGGAAAATGTGATACATTGTAAATTGGGGTTACTGTAATGGAAAGAGGAGAGAAAGTTCATGTAACATTTGTATAGTGGACTAAAGCCAACACAAATCTGAGAAGGCATGACTCTGTAGGCCTTTACTCACCTCTGTTGGAAGGCTCTGATTGGCTCCATTCTCTAACAGGAACTTAACTACCTCTAAGTGGTTCTCTTGTGCAGCCATGTAGAGGGGACTAAAGCCTTTCTGTAAAGAAGAGGTAAATGATGCATGGTTACCAGCAGGGCTTTGGCGGTCATGAAATTGTCACCCGGGCGATTGTCAAGAAAATAACTGCCAGTCTCACAGTAATTGACCGTTAATTAACATAAACAAGTTTAGCATCTCCTGGCTTCCATGCATAGCCTACAAGCCAACGATGGTGGAAAAAGTTCCCAATTTTCATACTTAAAGATAAAGATACCTTAATAGAAAGTGAAAGTCACCCAGTAAAATACTGCTTGAGTAAAAGTATAAAAGTATTTGGTTTCAAATATACTTAAGTATCGTAAGGAAATTGATTGCTAAAATATACTTAAGTATCAAAAGTAAAAGTAAAAGTATAAATAATTATTAATTCCTTATATTAAGCAAACCAGACGGCAAATGTTTAGCATTTTTTATTTACTGATAGCCAGGGGCACGCTGCAACACTTAGACATAATTTACAAACAAAGCTTGTGCTTAGTGAGTTTGCCAGATCAGAGGTAGTAGGGATGACCAGGGATGTTCTCTTGATAAGTATGTGAATTAGACAATTTTCCTGTCCTGCTAAGCATTCAACATTTCGCACACACTTTTTCAGTTCTGCCCACAACTTTTCTATGAGATTGAGGTCAGGGCTTTGTGATGGTCACTCCAATACCTTGACTTTGTTGTCCTTAAGCCATTTTGCCACAACTTTGGAAGTATGCTTGGGGTCATTGTTCATTTGGAAGACCCATTTGCGACCAAGCTATAATTTCCTGACTGATGTCTTGAGATGTTGCTTCAATATATCCACATCATTTTACTTCCTCATGATGCCATCTATTTTGTGAAGTGCACCAGTCCCTCTTGCAGCAAAGCACCCCCACAACATGATGCTGCTACCCCTGTGCTTCACGGTTGGGATGGTGTTCTTTGGCTTGCAAGTATAATATAAGTGAAATAATCTGTCTGTAAACAATTGTTGGAAAAATGACTTGTGTCATGCACAAAGTAAATGTCCTAACTGACTTGCCAAAACTATAGTTTGTTAACAAGAAATTTGTGGAGTGGTTGAAAATTGAGTTTTAATGACTCCAACCTAAGTGTATGTAAACTTCTGACTTCAACTGTAGCTGAATAAAATAGAAAGCTGCACATGCAACTACTCTGTGTTGAGCAGTTAAGAAAGAAACAGGTCCTCCTACATGCTTAATTTAGAATTATTTATGCAACTTTAGTTGTGATACAAACTTTGGGCTATAATTTAGTTGTAATATATTCTAAGGCTGGCTGCATGATGCCACTCTAATGATGATTTGAAAAAAGTTGCATGAAAGGCATGAGATGTGCTTTGTTTCTCGTGCAGGCTTCACACACTTCGACAGGCTCTCATTCACAATTTGACAAGCGCTTCATAATATTCTCATCAGGCCTCAAATTTCCCGGTGGCCGTAATGCCCGCTAAAAAATCTATGCCTTTTGCGGCCAGTGTCCGTTGTGCCCTTGGGCTGAATATAATAATTATAATTCCCTTCTCCCGCCTGCCAATCGGCGTGCTCTGAAGCACCTTTCACTGACATGGCTCTCTCAGATATGTCAATTCTTATTAGCCAATGCCCCTTATGTGATCGGGTTCTTCTCACAGGCCTCTCAGCTCTGAAGTAGGCTACAAGTGAAGACAGACACAGTGGGGACGCAACTGCTCGCGTCCCTCATAGTGAATTCTGAGGCGCATATTTAAGATGTTAGAAGAACTGTCCACACTTACTTTCATCAACCAACATGAGTAGATGAGTAGGCCTAACAAACAGCAAAAGCACTAGCCTATGTCAATCTACTATACCCCATAGTACAAAAGTTGACCTATTCTATTGGTCAACTTGTCTTTCTGTGCGAGAAATAAATATTACAAACATCAAAAAAACTTTTAATAGCAATGAGGTTGATGCAACAGATCAGAAACTTTAGCTTAAAATGTTAATAAACTGTTAGGCTATTTCTTCACATTCTAAGCGCAGAAATGCGCACAATTTTGCAAAATGCAATCAGTTAGCTGGAAAACACTATTCTCAAAAAAGATTGCAAATGAGATTATGCAAGTAATGCTTTATTAAAAAGGTGCATTTTTATGTTGAAAATGATATTCCACAAACTTGAAACTCACTCACTCGCCGCCTATGCCAGTTAGGCTCTACACCGGTTGTAAAAAGGATTAATGTGCTTAATTTTAAGAAGACATTTGGCTACTTTAGTTGTGATACAAACCTTATCAAAACATATAGGTCTATGGGCCTATAGTGTGACTATGATTTGAAAAAGTTGCACACAAAAAAGGCATGCGCTGTTTCTGTTCTTACTGCACACGTTGGGCATCATTCACAAATAATAATACATAATAATACATAATTCACAAATAATAATACATAATACATCATTCACAAATAATAATACATAATAATACATCATTCACAAATAATAATACATAATAATACATCATTCACAAATAAGATTACATAGTAATACATCATTCACAAATAAGAATACATAATAATACATCATTCACAAATAAGAATACATAATAATACATCATTCACAAATAAGAATGCATAATAATACATCATTCACAAATAAGAATGCATAATAATACATCATTCACAAATAATAATACATCATTCACAAATAAGAATACATAATAATACATCATTCACAAATAAGAATACATAATAATAAGTGATAGACTAATATTGTCACCCAATATTAGTCTATGTGTGAAATTAGTTTTGATTTAGAATCGACCATTATCATGCACGTGTCTTGGAACAGGGGAAAAAAAATACATGTCATCTGTAGCGAATGGAAGACACTTTTCCCATGGTTCATTTTTATGGCCGCCAGGTAGAATATACTCCTGTTGTAAAGCGAAGCAATGTGCTTAATATTAGGAAAGTTGAGAAAGAAATATAGTAGGCCTAGTCTATAAAAAGCTGATGGGACCATCCTCTTTTTAATAGAGGGCATCAAAACTGTGTTTTCTCACGCAATTGCATAGCCTATGAAATGTTGCGCAACATGAGCTCATGGGCTCACATGAAATGTTTGATTTGATTTTCGATTACATTTGCATTGATGTCAGAGTGATTAGAGGGACAATAGAGTGCTGAGTACCAGGCAGTTAGCAAGTTTGGTAGGCTACTAATGACCATCAGCAGCAGCAGAGCTTGGAGAAGACTAATTACCATGACTAAACGGTCACGTGGAATTTGCGGTCATCATGACTCGTGACCGCCGGTGTGGCAGTAATATGGTCACCGTAACAGCCCTAGTTACCAGCAACACACACACACACACACCCACACCCACATAGAGATGCACACACTACACTCACCCCGGACCCACAAACCCCCCCCCGGATAACAGTAAGAAGCAGTATAATGTCACTAATGACTCACCTGGGACTGGGAATTGACGTTGGCTCCATAGTTGACGAGCTCAGCCACCACTTTCTCCTGGCCTGCCAACGCAGCGATATGGAGGGCAGTGTTCCCTTTCTGGAGGTGACACACAAACACACAGAGAGAGAGACAGAGCAGAGAGCAGTCTGAGTTCAGCCTTATGACCCAAATCTCTACTTAAAAAGCTTTGATAAGGATACAGTGCTCAGAAATAATGAGTTATGACTTATCAGTCCCTCCAGGATTTTGTGGGAATTTTTGGTGATATTTGCAGGCAAAAGGCATGATTTTGCTGCGGCAATTCTGACATTTTGTTGTGAAAATGCGCTGTCGAATGGAAAGTGTCTGTTGACGTGGCGATTGATTTAACCATATTATGTGGTAAATCTGCGGTGATTAATTGAAGTTGCAAGCCCTCTTTTTGTACTGCGGTGATGGGTCCGTTTTATTAGATAATATTGAAATGATTCGACTGTTTTATGCGGAAAAGGTGCAGTGATTGGTCAAATTTGTAAGCCCTCGCATAATACGCAGAGAATTTTTGATTTTGCAAAAAAATTGGGATCGCAGAGTCGCTGAATTCTGGAGGGACTGACTTATGACTTAATAGATTGATATTGGATAGATTAAATTAGATACATACGTTTATAGGCCTATCAAATGAGGTGAATAAGTATTCACACCCCTTGATTTCCCCACATTTTTTGTGTTACAAAGTGAGATAAAAATTTATTGATTTGTCCTTTTTTTGTCAACAATCTACACAAAATACTCTGTAATATCAAAGAGGAAGAAAAATGCTAACATCTGTAAATAATTCATGAAAAATAAACCCCCTGAGTCAATACATGTTAGAATAACATTTGGCATCGATTACACCTGTGAGTCTTTCTGGGTGAGTCTCTAAGAGCTTTCCAAACCTGGATTGTGCAACATTTCCCCTTTATTCTTTAAAGAATTCTACAATCTTTGTCAAATTGGTTGTTGATCATTGCTAGACAACCATTTTCAGGTTTTGCCATAGATTTTTAAGCAGATTTAAGTAAAAACTGTAACTCGGCCACTCTGGAACATTTGGTAACTCTTGGCCTTGTGTTTTAGGTTATTGTCCTGCTGAAAGGTGAATTAATCTCCCAGTGTCTGGTGGAAAACAGACTGAACCAGGTTTTCCTCTAGGATTTTGCCTGTGCTTAGCTCTATTCCATTAATTTTTTATCTTGAAAAGCTCCCCAGTCCTTAACGATTACAAGCAATACCCATAACATGATGCAGCCACCACTATGCTTGAAAATATGGAGTGGTAGTTATCAATGTGTTGGATTTTCCTCCAACATAACACTTTGTATACAGAACAAAAATGAATTGCTTTGCCACATTTTTTTGCAGTATTTCTTTAGTGCCTTGTTGCAAACAGGATGCAATATTTTGTATTCTGTAAAGGCTTACTTCTTTTCACCCTGTCAATTCAGTTAGTATTGTGGAGTAACTACAATGTTGTTGATCCATTCTCAGTTTTCTCCTATCACGCCAAATAAACTCTGTAAATGTTTAAAAGTCACCATTGGCCTCAGGGTGAAATCCCTGACCGGTTTCCTTCCTCTCCGGGAAATGAGTTAGGAAGGATGCCTTTGTAGTGACAGGGTGTATTGATACACCATCCTAAGTGTAATTAATAACTTCACCATGCGCAAAGAGATATTCAATGGCCTCTTTTTTAAAGTAGACATTGTGGTTGAATCTGTGTTTGAAATGTACTACTCGACTAAGGGACCTTACCGATAACTGTATGTGTGGGGTACAGAGATGAGGTAGTCATTCAAAAAAACATGTTAACCACTGTTACTGCACACATAGTAAGTCCATGCAACATATTATGTGACAGTTTTACTCCTGAACTTATTTAGACTTGCCATAACAAAGGGGGGTGAATACTTTTTCATGAATTAGTTTAAAAAAAGATGTAAAAAGAATTCCACTTTGTCATTATGGAGTACTGTGTGTAGGCCAGTGAACAAAAATCTCAATTTAATCCATTTTAAATTCAGGCTGTAACACAACAAAATGCGGAAAAAGTCAAGGGGTGTGAACGCTTTTTTAAAGACATTGTATGTAGTGGATTCTGTCTGTAAACAGTCTATAGCTGGTGAATATCTCAAGCATAGGGCAGAGGTAGGTCTTATGCATCTGTGGTATGTGAGTAGAGTCATGGTTAGCAGTGAGTAGTGTGTGAGTAGTACCTTAGTGGTGGTCTCCAAGACAATGCCTGCGTGTAGTAGCCCCAGAACCATCTTGACGTGGCCTTCTTTAGAGGCCAGATGCAAACCGTTGAGCCCATTCTGCAGAGACAGCAGTGAAAATCAGTATTGACCACACAGAACCATCAGCCAACAGAACGAGCTCCAATGGAATCTGTCTGCCGTTTATTCCATCCATCCCATGGATTCCTAAACAGTAGATATACTAAAAATAACAAGCATAGAAACTCAAAACCCACAGTGGCTACGAAGCAGAACAAAACGATTTCTGAAGATAAACAACCTTAAGACTGTTTCAGTCGGGTCTCAAAGGAAGCAGACAGCATGGATTTGTCTCAGGCTGTCAGGGCATACAGCTGCAGAATCAGACAGACTAAGAGTACAGTCAGGGCCTGTCTCTGCTCTGCCAGCCTGCAGTACCGTGACTGGCCACAGGGAGACTCTGTAAACCACACTGGTCCCGCCCTCTTACTGCAGTGTCACCCAATTCACATGAATAACGTACTACATCTGCAGTGCATGCACACACTGAGGGGAGACACACATGCACACACACACGGGGGCAACACACGCATGCACGCACATACGCACGTACACACACACGTTTATGTGTGAGCTGGCAGGAGTCTGCTGGTTTGTAGATCGGGCAGGGGCAGGTTGACAGACTGACTTCACATATAAAACCCTGACTCATAGTATTTTCTAGAACAGCAGCAGTAGCTCCAACAATTATCATAGCTATATGCTCTACTTCAACCCCAATCCTAATTTGAAAACATGTTTTACAACGTCACATCCCCACATATACACACATGCAGCATGTGCATTGAAGGCACACTAAAGCACGCATCCTCATTTGTATCATAGCTCTACCTCTGATCCTTAGCCAGCAGTGGCATTATTATAGTTGTAGTATTATCTGGTGTAGAGATAATGGTATTAGTTTCACAACATTGACAGCTTGGTGCCATGGTTGTTTCTATGAATGGTGCTGAGGGGTTGCAGTAGCAGATTGTAGGATTACAGAGTGGGTGTGCATTCCCCAAGCTGTCCAGAGCATGGGCTCCCTGCCAGTGCTTGTGTACAAACTGAACTACCTTCCATTCACCAAACTACTGATGGAAAATACAACAACAGAGATCATTCCACTTAAGCTTCCACTCATCAATAGGCTGGCATACATGTTGATGCGTTCCGTATGTGTTACAAAACTTGCCACTTGAGATGAGTCAGAAACAAAAAATACATGCACCTCAGCTATTCTTTACATGAGTATTTGGCATGTAACTTTTTCAGCCACCTGACCAAATTTACATGGACATTTTAGTTATAGATCTGTCATTCTCATTGAAAGAAAGTCTAGGAAGCAGTTGATATGTTCTATGTGCACTATTTCTATATTTCCCGTTCTTAAGTTTCATTTTTTTGTCTTCTACTTTCGGTTATGTACACCAGCTTCAAACAGCTGAAAATGCATGTGTTTTGGTTAAGGAAAATATATTTTACAGTGGTTTAGATGTTACATTGATTCTCTACACTATACTGCTTGTTTTGTCACATAAACGGAAATTAGGCAAACTATTAGAATTTTAGCAACCAGGAAATGGCAAAGAGATTTCTGCATAGCACACCTTTAAGCGTTGTGCTTCTGTCATGATGCAACAAGGTGCAATGGAACAGATGAAGAGTAGGATAGGAGAGGAGCAGGGAGGAATAGAGAGAGGGTCTGGCTGTATGGCTAATTATGAACATTTTCTCATTAAGGTTGTGAATGACTGGCATTAGTGTGCAGTAAACACAGCTAGGGTGGCAGGACACAGGAACCCAGGGGACAATGTGGGAACATGGTTATGCATCCACATGCGTGCACACACACACACACACACACACAATGATCCTTGAAACTACAGTTTATCTAGGCTAGACTTGACTGTTAATAGATCTGATTGGCCGAAACCAAATAATGCCATCTATAAAAAAATACATCTATAATTGAATCTTAATAAAGTCTGATGTAATAAATGTTTTAGGAGACACAAACTCTCTGGTCCAGAGGCAGTGTACCAGACTGTGACCTTGGGCAGTGTGACAACTCTCTGACGTACCTGATTGGACGTGTTGATGTCTATTCCATTCTTGATGTGGTCAAGAGCCTTGTCAAGGTTCCCTGAACGGGCCGCACGGAGGAAACTGGTGACAGCATCCGCCTGGAGGGAAGGAGAGCACAGACAGAGACAGAGATAGAGACAGAGATAGAGACAAACAGTAAGAGAGAGAGAAAGAGAGGGAGAATGAGAGAGATAGAGACAGAGATAGAGACAAACAGTAAGAGAAAGAGAGGGAGAAAGAGAGAAATTGAGACAGAGATAGAGACAAACAGTAAGAGAAATGGAGGGAGAAAGAGAGAGAGACAGAGAGAGATAGAGACAGAAACAGAGATAGAGACAAACAGTAAGAGAAAGAGAGAGAGAAAGAGACAGAGATAGAGACAAACAGTAAGAGAAAGAGAGAGAAAGAGAGAGATAGAGACAGAGAGAGAAGCGAGAGGGACAGAAACATTTTTTTCAGTTATAATAGATCCCACTGAAATGTCTATTACAGTCTGGTTGTCATTCTTCAAAATCAGCATACTCTACTAAACTACTCACTATTTCACGATCTGATCGTCTGATCGTCAAAAAATGTCTGACAGCAAAAACTGGTGAGCCTCCCCCTCACTAGGAGTTTGGTAGCTATCCATCTTAGAGCACACGCTGGCTCCATCCCTGCATGCTGACTGACTTCTGAGGCCTCTGTGAAAGCGATGTGTTCACCTCTGCCACCATGATCAGACAGAAAGGGAGATTGTAACATGGCTGCCTAGTACTGTAGTCCAGCATGCAGTCTCTGCCTTGAGGACAGATATTATAACGATTCCATACAGTATGCCTACTCACCTCCACCCACACACTAGTCATATGCAATGATACATATTCTGTAAGAGGGAAATTGCTATATTAAACTGATACAGTATGTCCTTTTTCTTACAGTACGGGATGTCTCGTACAATTTAGACTCAACAGCCTTGCGGGTTTATCTTCTCCCATTTCCTTTTTGTATGGTGTATTCTCACAAATGAATGTCCCTCAGATTTGATCAGACAGGCCTAGAACTCTTACATTTCCTTCCCACATAGAATACATTTTCCTCTGCTCTCTACTTCTCTTTCCAATCAATATTCTCCAAGGGCCTAAATGTACTGTACCATTTGCATACCCCATCTCTCTCTACCTCTATACCACTCTCCCCTCTCTCTCTCTCTTTCGCTCTCTCTACCTCTATACCACTCTCCCGCTCTCTATCTTTACATCTCTCGATATACATCTCTCTCTACCTCTATACCACTCCCCCCCTCTCTCTAGATCTCTCGATATACATCTCTCTCTACCTCTATACCACTCCCCCCCTCTCTCTAGATCTCTCGATATACATCTCTCTCTACCTCTATACCACTCCCCCCCTCTCTCTAGATCTCTCGATATACATCTCTCTCTACCTCTATACCACTCCCCCCCTCTCTCCCTCTTTCTCCCTCTCTACATCTCTATATATACACATCTCTCTATATATATACACTCTCTCTCTTTCTATACCTCTCTCCCTACTACTCTCTCCCTATACCTCTCTCCCTACTACTCTCTCCCTATACATCTCTCTCTCTCTCTCTCTCTCTCTCTCTCTCTCTCTCTCTCTCTCTCTACCTCTCTATACCTCTCTCTCTCTATATATACATATATATATCCTCTTAAGGATCGTACCCCTTTTAAAGATGTTCGCCTAAAATGACATACCCAAATCTAACTGCCTGTAGCTCAGGACCTGAAGCAATGATATTCATATTCTTCATAATATTTGAAAGGAAACACTTTGAAGTTTGTGGAAATTAATGTAGGAGAATATAACACATTAGATCTGCTAAAAGATAATACAAACAAAAAAACATGTGTTTTAAATTTTTGGTTTTGTTCCATCATCTTTGAAATGCAAGAGAAAGGCCATATAATCAGATTAGAGTTTAGTGGCAATTTAGAATTTGGCCACCAGATGGCAGCAGTGTCTGTGCAAAGTTCCTGACTGATTCAGTGAAGCATTACATTACTACACTATATTACTACACACTATAAGTCTGCCAGGAGTTTTTCCAAATGAGCCGAATTGGTCAATTGATACATTTTCAAGTACATAACTATAGAGAACATACAAAAATGCTATGGTAATAAAACATTTTTTTACACACTCCTAGCAATGTCATACATGATGGATAATTGGCTTCCCTACAGAAAATACACTAACCTTCACACATCTAGATGGCCGGGCAGGATGGGTGGGGGGCCAGAGACAGCAGGGGTTCAAACTGTAGAACCCAGTTCCTACATTTGAATATAAAAATGTATTTTATCAAACAAAACTATGCTACCTTTTATCTCTGGGACCCTCAGGATGACAAATCAGAGCAAGATTACGGAATGTAAGTACATTATTTACCTCCAGAGGGGAATGTATCAAACCAGTTGCCGTGATACAAGTTTTTTGTTGTTGTGCACTCTCCTCAAACAATAGCATGGTATTTTTTCAATGTAATAGCTACTGTAAATTGGACAGTGTAGTCTCTCTCTCTCTCTCTCTCTCTCTCTCTCTCTCTCTCTCTCTCTCTCTCTCTCTCTGTATGCTGGGTGTTTGGTGCATTCTGGGAATTGTATGAGCGAGTGTGAGTGTTGTCTGGAGTTAGATCGCCTGTCTTTTCCTTCTTGTTTTACCTTTCTTGGTGGTTTTCCTTTTTCTATGCATGATAGGTGATTATTTATTTTATTTATTTGTTGTGGTAGAATTAAGTATAATGTTTTTCTTGTTGAAATTGCCCTGGCTTTGGCGGGGATGGTGACCCACATGGGGACACCGTCTCTGTCACTTCGGCATGGCTTTAGGTGTGTTACTGAAGCTACTGTCACTGTGGAGGTAATTCTGGTCACCATAGGAGAGAAGGTAGGCAATGAGAATGTTGTTTATGCGTCACGGATTAATAAAGCGGTGGTGGTTTTTCTTAAAGAAGAGCGTCTTGTTGATCGGATGGTTGAACATTGCGTACTTCTTAAAGGTATGTTTATTCAAGTTACGCCACTTTTTCTCCATCAACAAGGGTAACGATTTCGAATGTACCGCCGTTTATTCCCAATGAGCTATTGGAGCGTGAGTTACAGCGGTTTGGGAAGTTTGCAAGTTCAATTAAGATTGTCCCATTGGGTTGCAAACACCCGGCTTTGAAACAGCTTATGTCGTTTCAAACAACCGGCTTTGAAACAGGTTATGTCGTTTCAAACACCCGGCTTTGAAACAGGTTATGTTGTTTCGGGGACAGGTGTTTATGTTTTTGGACTCACCGAAGCAGACTTTGGAGTTTTTGTTTAAAGTCAACTATGACAACAGACTGTATATGGCTTATGCTAGTACGGTGTTTTGAGTGTAGGGATGTTGGCCATAAGCGACATGCTTGCCCGAAAAGGGAGAAGGCGGAGGGAGGGGCGCAGGTGGTCCTCGTAACACCTGGGCCTACTGATGTAGGGAGAGGTGGGCCGACAGTGGTAGAGCAGCCACAAGCACCTGTTGCTGAGGAACAAGTTGTCCGTGTTGGAGTTGCAAGTTGTACTAGAGGGGAACATAGCGTCTGTTATGCAGCAGGAAAATATTGTTGTAGGAGGTAAGGACGGATCTGGGGTGCCATTTCCTCAGACTGGTGAGGAGATGCCCAGTACGGAGTGATGGGGTACAAGAGGGGGTTCATGTGGAGTTAGTCTCCCAGGTAGTGGAGGAGATGCCCACTATGAGTAACGGGGTACAGGAAGGGATTCAGGTGGGGCTAGTCTCCCAGGTATTGGGGGAGATGCCCAGTACGAGTGATGGGGTGCAAGTGGGGAGTGTTGAGAGGGATGTGGTAGAGGGGAGTCAGGGGTCTGTGGCCTCAGTTAAGGAAGATCAGGAGAAGGATATGGATATCTCTCTTGATATGATAGCACCTGGCGACGACTCTATTTACAATCTAGAGGAGGTAAATGGGTTCGTGGATCAGACTTTTGGAAAATCTGTAAAATCGGCAGATTTTTTTGATGTTGATAAGTTTGTGAGGACAGCTGTGTTGTTACAGAAGACGGTGGGGTTAGACCAGTTGATTGAGAAGAAGCGTTTTCGCTTGAGGAAATTTGTTACTGCTGTCACGGCAGCAAAAGGTAATGGGAAACGTGGTCAGGTTCAGAGAAAATTAAAACAATGATGATGATCATGCCTCGTAAGGGTGTTTTTTTTTTCTCTCTGTCTGGTTTCTCTGTTGTTTCTTCTGCTTTTCCTTTCTCTTTTCTATATGGAGGTACTAAGGGTAGGTGCTCTCAATATTAATGGGGGAAGGGACAGGAATAAAAGGGCTTAGGTATTATAGAAGTAATAAAATAGAAAAGGCTTAATGTAGTTTTTCTACAGGAGATACATAGTGAAGAGGCTAATGAGGTTGACTGGGGTATGTGGTGGGAGTGGCAGCCTATACTCAGTCATGGTACTAATTTCAGTTCTGGGGTGGACATTTTGTTTTCCTCACGCTTAGGGGTGACTGTGGTATCTACAACAGAGATTGTCAGGGGTCGGGTTTTATTGGTCAAGCGGATGTTTTTTAAATTATTTTTATTTTTATGTTTATGCTCCTAATGAGGGTACGGAGCATATTGCTGCATTTGATAAAATAAAGGAAACCTTAAGACAGTGTGACCAAGAGGGGTGTCTGGTTTTAGGGGGGGGACAGGAATTGTACAGTGGATTTTACTGTTGACCGCACTGCTGAAGAACCTCACCTGCGGTCAGCAACTTGTCTGTCTGGTCTATTAACTGTGTTTGAGCTTTCTGATGTGTGGAGAGTAAGGAATGTAAAAGTTGGGCAGTACACCTGGTTAACAGTTAATGAAGGTGGGGTCAGTGCAGCAAGGTTAGACAGGCTGCATGTATCTGAGCACTACTATAGTAGGGTTGGAAGGTGTGACATTAGGTGTGACATTTCCTGATCACCATAACGTGTCTGTTGATATTCACTTGTCCTGTCCATGAAGGTCATCAACGTATTGGTATTTTAATGTTAAATTGTTACATGATGTCATGTTTTGGGAAATGTTTTTGTTGTTTTGGGAAAAATGGAGGGTTACAAAATTGAATTTTGTGTCCTTGAGACAATGGTGGGAGGTTGGGAAGGCCCAAATACGATTGTTTTGTCAACAGTATACTGCTCTGTCTCGTATTGAAGTTAAAGAGACTATCAGGGCCCTTGAACAGGACATCTAATCTATTGAATTGAAGTTGCTCACTCAGAATGGCCCCGGACTAGTCATGAACTTACAGGACAAGAGACATGAACTGAGGTCGTTTCTACATGAAAGAGAGAAGGGTGCCTTGATTAGGTCTCACTTTGCTACCCTTAAGGATATGCCTTCGTCACCCTGATGGGAAGGTGACCACGGATGACAGTGAAATGCACAACATGGGTGGATTTCTACTCTGCCCTCTATAAGGCGGAGGATTGTGATTCTCTGTGTGCTGAACAGTTGTTACATGGATTTCCTCAATTGGGCCCCGAGCAAGACATTTGTGGAGTGGTTGAAAAATGAGTTGTAATGACTCCAACCTAAGTGTATGTAACAGCCCCTGGCATTGATGGTTTACCATTTGAGGTCTATAAGCACTTTTGGGGTCTATTGGGGGTTTATGAAGTGGTGTGTGAATCTTTTCATGAGGGTTCTCTTCCTGTATCCTGTCAACATGTTGTGCTTTCATTGTTGCCAAAAAAAGGGGATTTGGCTCTGCTAAAAAAATTGGCGACCTGTTGCTTTGCTGTGTGCAGAATATAAAATTGTATCTAAATGTCTCTCAAACAGGTTGAAAGAATATCTGGGGCTGTTGGTCCACAAGGACCAGTCTTACGGTGTACCTGACCGCTCTATTGTTGATAACTTGTTTCTAATAAGAGATGTTTTAGACATTTGTAAACTGTCTGATGTGAATGTGGGTTTACTTTCTTTGGATCAGGAGAAGGCTTTTAACCGTGTGGACCACCAGTACTTGTTCAAAACAATGAAAGCCTTTGGGTTTGGTGATGTTTTTTGTCTTGGATGAGTATACTGTATGCTGGGGCCTCATGTATGGTGAAGGTGGGGGGTGGTTTGAGTTGGCCTAAAGGGGTATCAGGCAGGGATGCCCAGTTATGGGGCAGTTATATTGTCGGGCAATTGAACCAATGCTTTGTTTTTTAAGAGCGAGGCTTACTGGTTTCTCTGTGCCAGCGGTAATGAAGGGTCCCACGATGGCACTGTCTGCGTATGCAGATGACGTGACAGTTTTTATTACAGGGGGTGAGGATGTTAAGGTTCTCTCAAACGCTTTAAAGGTGTATGAGGGGGCCTCCTCAGCCAGAGTCAATTGAAAAGACCGAATCGCTGTGTGCAGGTCAGCTTCAGACGGGGTCTGCTCCACGGTTACCAGGGGGGATTCAGTGGGGCAGATATGGGATGAAGACTTTTGGGGGTTTTCTAGGCTTCAGAAAAATAACTGGGAGGGTATAGTGGAGAAAGTGTGTGCCAGATTGTCAAGGTGGAAATGGGTGCTACCCCAGCTGTCTTATAGGGGAAGGGTGCTGGTAGCCAATAATCTAGCTGCCTCTACCCTGTGGCACAGACTAATGATTTTACAGCCACTGGGGGTATCAAGATCTTCAGAGGACCCTTGTCAATTTATTTTGGTCTGGACAACATTGGATTAAAGCTGCGGCCCTGTACCTGCCACTGCATGAGGGTGGGCGAGGTCTGGTGGACATTCCTTCCAGGATCATGGCTTTCCGGCTTCAAGCAGACCAGAGACTGTTGTACTGTGACGGTTCTAGCTGGGTCGACACAGCATATACTTTGATGAGGAGAGCGGTCTGTTTGGGCTTAAAAAAACATTTTTTCCTCTTAAAGCTAGAGGGGGGGAGGGGGTGGGGGATTTGTCTGGTCTGACTCCATTTTATGAGTCTGTTATGCAGGCTTGGAGAGTTTTTGTCAAGTCCGGAAAGGCCGGCACACCACCAGGGATGTGGCTTTTTGAAGAGCCTCTTTTTTACAACACTGCCATCCAGTCCCGTGCTATGGGTTCAGCCAGCCTACGTTCATGCCTGTTAGGTGTGGGGTGTACCAAGCTGGGTCATCTGATGCGGAGTAGGAGCAGATTGTTGGAGGAGCTGGGAGAAAGATCGAGGATCCGATCATCTCGCCTACTGAAGGTCGTAGCTGAGGTCTGTAATTCCTTGCCAGTACTTCATCGGCAGTATGTGACTGACACTTCCAATTCTGATTGGTGGACGGTCTGGATTATGTGTTCCCTGCGCTGAATGTTAGTGCTGCGGCGGGGGCATTAGAGGAGGACGTGGGGATGCTGCTTCCTTCGATACCCTGGAGCTGGGAGTTCAAGATGGTGGGAAAGAAGGCCATGTACAAAATCTGTGTAAAAGTGTCCCGTGCTTCCTCCCTGGAAGGGGTAAAATCGCCAAGGTGGGTGGTGTGTTTGGTCCAGATGCCTCCCCAAAAGGCTGTTGGCGGTCTGTATAAAAACTGCCTAATGAAAAGAGGACAGCTGACCTCCAATGGAGGATGATACATGGAGCCATAGCCACCAATATGTATCTGGTACACCTGGATCCTACTGTTGGAGAAGGGTGTCCTTTCTGC
Source organism: Brachymystax lenok tsinlingensis (assembly GCA_030435695.1). Lineage (NCBI taxonomy): Eukaryota > Metazoa > Chordata > Actinopteri > Salmoniformes > Salmonidae > Brachymystax > Brachymystax lenok. The sequence goes on from CM059787.1 coordinate 27,630,300, forward strand.
GCTTAGTCTGAAGCACATCTGTTCTTACAGTGTCCCAGGTTGGTCGGGATGATTGACCTCATCACTAGCTGGTTCTCAGCTCTGGGAGAGGTTTTCAATTCCCAACAGTTTATATTTGGGCCAAAGTACAGGTTTAGTCGAAAGGGTGTAGTTCTTTTGCTTAATTTTGTGCCAGGGGCAGCTAAATTAGCAGTATGGAAGACCCGAAAGAACAGTATTCGGGGACAGGGGTATGTGGATGTGGTGGGAACGCTGGAGGTGATGTTGGCAGCGAGACTGAGGGTTGAGTTTGCCTATTACAAAATGGTTAACAACATTGATCTGTTTATGAGTGTATGAGGTATTCAGAGGCTGTTGTGTTTAGTTACTGTGGAGGAAGATTTGGTATTGTGTTTTTAATTGATGTTTTTCACAATTCCTAAAAATTAATCCTGGTAAAAATTCCCTGTCTTAGGTTAGTTAGGATCGCCACTTTATTTTAAGAATGTGAAATGTCAGAATAATAGTAGAGAGAATAATTTATTTAATCTTTTATTTCTTTCATCATATTCCCAGTGGGTCAGAAGTTTACATACACTCAATTAGTATCTGGTAGCATTGCCTTTAAATTGTTTAACTTGGGTCAAACATTTCGGGTAGCCTTCCACAAGTTCCCACAATAAGTTGGGTGAATTTTGGCCCATTCCTCCTGACAGAGCTGGTGTAACAGAGTCAGGTTTGTAGGCCGCTTTGTTCGCACACGCTTTTTCAGTTCTGCCCACACATTTTCTATAGGATTGAGGTCAGGGCTTTGTGATGGCCACTCCAATACCTTGACTGTGTTGTCCTTAAGCCATTTTGCACAACTTTGGAAGTATGCTTGGGGTCATTGTCCATTTGGAAGACCCATTTGCGACCAAGCTTTAACTTCCTGACTGATGTCTTGAGATGTTGCTTCAATATATCTACATAATTTTCCTCCTCATGATGCCATCTATTTTGTGAAGTGCACCAGTCCCTCCTACAACATGATGCTGCCACACCCGTGCTTCACGGTTGGGATGGTGTTCTTCGGCTTGCAAACCTCCCCCTTTTTGCTCCAAACATAACGATGGCCATTATGGCCAAACAGTTCTATTTTTGTTTCATCAGACCAGAGGACATTTCTCCAAAAAGTACGATCTTTGTCCCCATGTGCAGTTGCAAACCGTTGGCTTTTTTATGACGGTTTTGGAGCAGTGGCTTCTTCCTTGCTGAGAGGCCTTCAGGTTATGTCGATAAAGGACTCGTTTTTACTGTGGATATAGATACTTTTGTACATGTTTCCTCCAGCATCTTCACAAGGGACTTTGCTGTTGTTCTGGGATTGATTTGCACTTTTTGCACCAAAGTACGTTCATCTCTAGGAGACAGAATGCGTCTCCTTCCTGAGCGGTATGACGGCTGCGTGGTCCCATGGTGTTTATACTTGCGTACTATTGTTTGTACAGATGAACGTGGTACCTTCAGGCGTTTGGAAATTGAACCAGACTTGTGGAGGTCTACAATTCTTTTTCTGAGATCTTGGCTGATTTATTTTGATTTCCCCATGATGTCAAGCAAAGAGGCACTGGGTTTGAAGGTAGGCCTTGAAATACATCATGCACATGCACAAATACATCATGCACACAGTAGATGTCCTAACCGACTTGCCAAAACTATAGTTTGTTAACAAGACATTTGTGGAGTGGTTGAAAAATTAGTTTTAATGACTCCAACCTAAGTGTATGTAAACTTCCGACTTCAACTGCATGTACACCTCTCTCTCTATATATCTCTCTCTATCTCTCTTTACCTCTCTCTCTCACCTTGTGGTCTTAACTCTATTTCTCTCCCTCTCTCCTTTGATCTCCTGTTGTGTGTGATCCCAGTGGGAAGGGGTGTAAGCTGCTGCTTTTCCCCACTCCCTCTATCCATCTCTTCCTCAGCGAAGTATGGCTGATGTATCCAGGCTGAGGTCTTGCCAGCCTAATGTTATGACTATGCGGTGTGTGTATTTGTATTCAGTCTCAGGCAATGTGTTAGATAAGCTGTTAATACCGATATATCATTCGTCTCCCTCATACAAAAGCTATGCATTACGCACACGGGTGCTGAAAAAAATCTCTGATTCATGTCAAACAGGAAGTATAAATATATATTGGATTCATATCTGATACACATGAACAGTACCAGTTCCACCTTTGTAGGGATCCCTGTAATATGTCTATATTATTTCATTCTGACCTTCAGTAACTAGGGGATATCCTGAGAGGTATATGATCTATGTATTTTTCACCTTGTCTGTCTGTTGCCTTCTCATTTTAGACCCCACCCTCTTTTCTGTGTGTTGACGGAAGACATTTGGAAGACTGATGCCATGGAGTCAATGTTCCCCTGTAAGAAACCAATATTATACTACTTGTAGGAGGTTTTCACATGCGAAGCCTCATGCTGCAGCTCTGAGTTCCCGCGCTGACTTGTCAGTGAGTGTTGAGCATGTTTATGCTCCTATTTTCGTTCTGCGGCCTTCTGCCATTTTGTTCTAGGATTTCACAGCTGTTTGTTGACACGTTGGACATAGTGGGCCATATGTGAGCAGAATGTTGAGAATAACGTCTCCAGCCGCCGCCTCCTCCCCCTCAGTCAGTCTCTGAAATGGATTGATAAGTGCATCTATGATCTTCAATGGGTGTTTCTTAACTTGATTGTCTGAGGGTAGAGGCGGTTGATCAATGTTCTTGATTGTGCTTGTGTGTGTGTGTGTGTGTGTGTGTGTGTGTGTCCTATTCTATGTTTTCATATCTTCCAAGAAATGGAAATGACTGCAAAACATCTTTGAAATCACATTTTACATCAGCTTGTGCTGACTCGCTACGAGGCACAATTGATTTTCCTTCTCATGTCCTCCCTCTCTCCATCCCCCTCTCCATCCCTCTCTCCCTCTGTCTGTAATATGTGGTCAGTTTAAAGCAATGCATCCCAGCCCTGTCTATTCATTTGTAATCGTCATGTGCAGTCAATGCGTCAATTGTATCCAGTAATCAGATCCTCCAGCCAAACATGGTGATTTACACTCAGCATGCCTCCTTCCCATCACTCACGTGCCCCCGGCTCTCTCGCTCTCTTTATCTCATTATCCTTCTTGTACTCTCTCTCTTCCTCCCTAACCAGATCCCCTCTTCTTCCCTTGCATGGCCGGCTCCCCGCCCCATTCTCTCACACCCTCCGTCTGGTGCGTGTTCATCTCGCTCTTCCCTCCCTCCTTCTCCCCCTTCCATCCCTCATATCAGTGTGTGTATCTGTCCCTCTTGTGTCATTATGATGTGATGCTGTGTAATCATGGTATGCGGCAGTATGGCGTGACATACATGTACAGTTGAAGTCGGAAGTTTACACACACCTTAGCCAAATACATTTAAGCTCAGTTTTTCACAATTCCTGACATTTAATCCTAGTAAAAAGTCCCTGTCTTATGTCAGTTAGGATCACCACTTTATTTTAAGAATGTGAAATGTCAGAATAATAGTAGAGAGAATGATTTATTTCAGCTTTTATTTCTTTCATCACATTCCCAGTGGGTCAGAAGTTTACATACACTCAATTAGTATTTGGTAGCATTGCCTTGAAATTGTTTAACTTGGGTCAAACGTTTAGGGTAGCCTTTATTGTAGATATTTTAATGATACTAAGTACATTTTATGATTACAATTAAACATATGAACTCCCAAAAACAGGGCATCAGATAACACATGCACCACTCCTCAACAGAACACATGCCAAAGGTTGTCTCGGCTAGTGACAAGGCTGCAAAGCTGAGACCCGTAAATACATATGTTAAGAGTCAGACATAGATTAAAGTTACAGGGTCTGTAAAAATTAGACAGGCGAACAGACAAAAGGACTTATAAGGAATAGGAACATATAGGATTGGGCTTGGGCGCGCGCTTGCAGAGCTACTAACAGAGCCCAAACAGCTGTCAGGTGTGAGCGCCAGCAAGCAAATGCTGAGACAGAGAGAATGTGGTGAGGAGAGGTCAAGACAAGCTATTTTCACATACAGAGAACAATGCATTGAAACCATAAGAAATAATCCTATACATCAAGTAGAGATATAATACTAATTTAATCCATTAAGGTCTAAAAGATGACAGCAGAATGGCCAACACAAGTAATATATGTACACAATAAATGTATTATTGTTATAACATTGAAGGGCCTGCCACCATATAATCTAAACTTGGAACAGATAGGGGCGTTACTGGGCGTGAACAAGCAAGAACTCAGATCAAAAGATAATAGGTGGCAGGAGAGAAAGAGGGAGTGAATGCATTTACATATGGGCTGTACCCATATACTGTAAGGGTATAAAGCAGAGCTCTGTGATCAATAGAATCAGCTGTTTCCCGGGTCAGCTCGGCTTTAATTACTCTGTATTAAAGTCTTATTGAATTCACAAGTTTTTTGTATGAGTGTCATATGGTTTCAGATTGATTTTCCACGACACCTTCCACAAGCTCCCACAATAAGTTTGGTGACATTTGGCCCATTCCTCTTGACAGAGCTGGTGTAACTGAGTAAGGTTTCTAGGCCTCCTTGCTCGCATACGCTTTTTCAGTTCTGCCCACACATTTTCTATAGGATTGAGGTCAGGGTTTTGTGATGGAAACTCCAATACCTTGACTTTGTTGTCCTTAAGCCATTTTGCACAACTTTGGAAGTATGCTTGGGGTCATTGTCCATTTGGAAGACCCACTTGCGACCAAGCTTTAACTTCCTGACTGATGTCTTGAGATGTTGCTTCAATATATCCACATAATTTTCCTTCTCATGATGCCATATATTTTGTGAAGTGCACCAGTCATTCCTGCAGCAAAGCACCCCCACAACATGATGCTGCCACCCCCGTGCTTCACGGTTGGGATGGGGTTCTTTGGCTTGCAAGCCTCCCCCTTTTTCCTCCAAACATAACGATGGTCATTATGGCCAAACAGTTCTATTTTTGTTTCATCAGACCAGATTTCTCCAAAAAGTACGATCTTTGTCCCCATGTGCAGTTGTAAACCATAGTCTGGCTTTTTTATGGCGGTTTTGGAGCAGTGGCCTCTTCCTTGCTGAAAGGCCTTTCAGGTTATGTCGATATTGGACTTGTTTTACTGTGGATATAGATACTTTTGTACATGATTCCTACAGCATCTTCACAAGGTCTTTTGCTGTTGTTCTGGGATTGATTTGCACTTTTTGCACCAAAGTACATTCATCTCTAGGAGACAGAACGCGTCTCCTTCCTGAGCGGTATGACGGCTGCGTGGTCCCATGGTGTTTATACTTGGGAACTATTGTTTGTACAGATGAACGTGGTACCTTCAGGCGTTTGGAAATTGAACCAGACTTGTGGAGGTCTACAATTTTTTTTCTGAGATCTCGGCTGATTTATTTTGATTTTCCCATGATGTCAAGCAAAGAAGCACTGAGTTTGAAGGTAGGCCTTGAAATACATCCACCTGTACACCTCCAATTGACTCAAATGATGTCAATTAGCCTATCAAAAGCTTCTATAGCCATTACATCATTTTCTGGAATTTTCCAAGCTGTTTAAAGGCACAGTCAACTTAGTGTATGTAAACTTCTGACCCACTGGAATTGGGATACAGTGAATTATAAGTGAAATAGTTTGTCTGTAAACAATTGTTGGAAAAATTACTTGTGTCATGCACAAAGTAGATGTCCTAACTGACTTGCCAAAACTATAGTTTGTTAACAAGAAATTGTGGAGGGGTAGAAAACGAGTTTTAATGACTCCAACCTAAGTGTATGTAAACTTCCGACTTCAACTGTATCACAAGCATTCCTCCATTTACACGGCCAGTGGAAGAGAGGAGGGTTGAGAGATCAGAGAGAGAATAAATGAAAGTCTTTAATCATACCTGTGGAGGAATCTAATACTGTATCATATCGCTGTGTTTATCTGCTTGCTTCTCCGCAGATTTCTAAACTCCTAGAAGACAGGCACACTCAGCGCTATCACAGTGCTCTGTAGTGTATGGGTGAGGCTGTGTGTGTGCATGTGTAGGCTATACACGTGCAGTACATAAAACCTGTCTGCTCTCCCAAGGCCATTTCTTCTAAAAGCTACATTTGTTTCCAGAGGGTGTGTGCATGTACAGGCCTCTACTAGATTGTAATGGATTATGTCCATTTGGAAGGGAAAAGATGATGTGATTCAAGGTGAGTGGATGGAAAGACGTGTACACTGCAGTGAGTGGGGTTCTTAAAATAAATAAAGATATCTTACCCTAAAAGGACCAGTCAATGTCATATATTGATACATTCTTCACTTTTACTCAAACACACCCATACATATTATAGACAGACATAAAAACACACAGAGTGGTAGACAGGACAGCACACACTCATAAACAGTTCATAAACAGACATACAGAGTTGCCACGTACGGTGAAGAATGCACACATGTGCACCAATAAAGACACCACGTTACTCTTGCAAACTCACAGTGACAAATATTGTCCACCAAACACACAAAGACAAACAAATACTACATACAAGTAGGTAAAGAGAGGAAAGCGGTGAAAATAGATACGCGCTATTGCAAAACATCACCAAACCTAATTGCACTGACTTGCCACATCACAACGACGACAGCACAGAAGTCGTACAGAGAGCTCAAGAAGCCACCAGAGGAAGATCCCCAAGAAGATGCAAGGACATAAACCACGACTACATAGAGCTGCTATAGAGACATGTAGAGAGAAAGTGTTGAAGTACACGGCATGTGTTTCAGATTATATTTACTCTGTAGTCATAGTACCATATTCCCCGGGCTCGATTGGTCGACCTCTCAGAGCTCACACTACTGTCCTGATGGCCAAGCCGGCGCTGAACCACATGAGCCTAGAAGACACATCAACACGAAGACAAGGCCTGTTAATGTGACACAGATACGGTATGCAGACGCAAACAGGCAGACCACACGGCAGACTACATATTAGTCTTGAAGACACTAGATGAAGTCAAAGCCTGTTACTGTAATGTGACTTACTGACAAACACACACGCATAAGAACTAACAAACCCATAAACCCAAGTTTAAAGTACAAATGCACAATACCGGCTGACACAAGGGAGTCTGAGGACATATAGACGAAGCGTGTATGGAAAGATAAATAAACACACACATACATCCTAAAAGCGCACACTCTTTGTACTCAAATTGTGTGGATATAAAAGGCAGACGCTTCCAAATACAGTGTACAGTACACACACAATCCTAGAACAAGACCACCGATTACGTAACACAAACACAAATAAAGACACGTATACACAATTCAACACGCTTGGAAGACTCCATACAACAAGACACAAAGCCTGCTAATGTAACCCATCCACCTTGGCAAAGAAAAAAAACGCACAACCGAAAAACATGAGCAAACAATCATGAACACACAGTCCCACATACAATATGCAGCCACGTAAAGGGTGGCTTTAGAAGGAAATTCATGCACACAAAGGCAAGTAGCCTTTAATGAGAATGAAAATAAGCAAACACTGGGATACCCCTGATGCGGCATATCCAATGGACTAGGACTACAACAGCACACACGTTTGACACACACCATAAAAACAGGGCGGTTACTAATAAGAGGAAAATGGCGGCTCCAGCTCCAATATAGAGCCATGTCTAACGTGACAAAGGCAGGCAGCAGACACCACAGCCCAGGAGGACCCAAGCTCTGCTCCACTAAGCCACAGCCAACCGAGTGAAAACAGAGCCAAACACACAAGGAGACTGCACGCTAACACTCATTTCAGCTAAAAGACTAAACACTAAAAACACACAGCCACATTTGAGCCAAAACACACGATTACAAAAACAAAGTGCTATATCCAAATAAAAGCTATGCTACAGTAAATCAACAGAAAGTATGCTTTCCGCAAAACACACCATGGCAAAAGACAACTGCAATTCCACACTTATTAAACACATTAAATTCAAAGACAAAATATTCCACAATGTGTAAATATAGACATTATGAGCAACAAGCTCCATGACATACAACCACTGGTGAGTAACTGAAGAAGAGTAGAGGATGGAAAATGAGATGTTACAGAAACTGGAATATGATTTTGTATACTGTAAATATATTTGGTAATTGTAGCTGTTTCTATAACGTAAGAGTCATTATTTATTTTTTCTAAAAGTGAGAGTCATGCGTTGCCTTGGCCAGTTGTTGGAGCCAGTCCAGTGTGGAGCATCCCCACTGCTATACAATATCCCCAAGGGGAGTCAAAACTATCCATTCAGCAAACTTAGCCCACTAATCATAACAGTCAACATTATAGGAAAAGTTCAGCAATTTGATAGCGTGAAACACTGTCTCGGTCTGGGATGATGAAACTCATTGACAGAAGAGCGGTCAGAAGTCGTTACTGTAGTGACAGCCCCTGTCACTGGTGATTTAGACTCAAAAACGTGTTCTCACATCACTTAGAAATACTTCCTTAATATAACTTAGAGCTCCACTTTCTATTTAAACTTCAGGTACTGTACACTCTCAGAACAAAGGGTACAGTTAGGGCACAGTATTGTCCCCTGGGGTACTAACATACCAAAATACATATAATGTACCTTCAGAGGTACACATGATTTAACATGGAATAGTTCAGTTCCTTTTAGGGTAAATGTGCATATCATTTACTATAATGGTACATTTTTGTACCCAATATTTTGAAAGGTACAATCATTGTAGGCGTAGCTCAGTGCCAGTTTAAGTGGTCTATGGTTATTTTTGTTCAAGTTTGAGCATTTACGCTGCCAGTTCTGAAGTCTTTATAAAAGCCTACATGTACAGTTGAAGTCAGAAATTTACATACACCTTAGCCAAATACATTTAAACTCAGTTTTTCACAATTCCAGACATTTAAACCTCGTAAAAATTCCCTGTCTTAGGTCAGTTAGGATCACCACTTTATTTTAAGAATGCAAAATGTCAGAATAATAGTAGAGAGAATAATTTATTTCAGCTTTTATTTTCTTTCACCACATTCCCAATGGGTCAGAAGTTGATATAAACACTCAATTAGTATTTGGTAGCACTGCTTTTAAATTGTTTAACTTGGGTCAAACGTTTCGGGTAGCTTTCCACAAGCTTCCCACAATAAGTTGGGTGAATTGTGGCCCATCCCTCTTGACAGAGCTGGTGTAACTGAGTCAGGTTTCTAGGCCTCCTTGCTTGCACACACTTTTTCAGTTCTGCCCACAAATTCACAATAGGAATTGAGGTCAGGGCTTTGTGATGGCCACTCCAGTACCTTGACTTTGTTGTCCTTAAGCCATTTTGCCACAACTTTGGAAGTATGCTTGGGGTCATTGTCCATTTGGAAGACCTATTTGCGACCAAGCTTTAACTTCCTGACTGTCTTGAGGAAGTTAAAGCTTGAGATGTTGCTTCAATATATCCCCATAATTTTCCTTCTCATTATCTATTTTGTGAAGTGCACCAGTCTCTCCTGCAGCAAAGCACCCCCACAACATGATGCTGACCCTGGTGTGCTTCACGGTTTACTATGGTGTTCTTCAGCTTGCAAGCTTCCCCCTTTTTCCTCCAAACATAATGATTGTCATTATGGCCAAACAGTTCTATTTTTGTTTCGTCAGACCAGAGGACATTTCCCCAAAAAGTACGATCTTTGTCCCCATGTGCAGTTGTAAACCATAGTCTGGCTTTTTTATGGCGGTTTTGGAGCAGTGCCCTCTTCCTTGCTGAGCGGCCTTCAGGTTGTCGATATAGGACTTGTTTTACTGTGGATATAGATACTTTTGTACCTGTTTCCTCCAGCATCTTCACAAGGTCCTTTGCTGTTGTTCTGGGATTGATTTGCACTTTTCGCACCAAAGTATGTTCATCTCTAGGAGACAGAACGCGTCTTTTTTTTGAGCGGTACGACGGCTGCATGGTCCCATGGTGTTTATACTTCCGTACTATTGTTTGTACAGATGAACGTGGTACCTTCAGGCGTTTGGAAATCGTTTGGAAAGGATGAACCAGACTTTTGGATGTCTACAATCTTTTTCTGAGGTCTTTGCTGATTTCTATTGATTTTCCCATGATGTCAAGCAAAGAGGCACTGGTTTTGAAGGTAGGCCTTGAAATATATCTACAGGTACACCTCCAATTGACTCAAATTATGTCAATTATCCTATCAGAAGCTTCTAAAGCCATGACATCATTTTCTGGAATTTTCCAAGCTGTTTAAAGGCACAGTCAACTTAATGTATGTAAACTTCTGACCCACTGGAATTGTGAATTATAAGTGAAATAATCTGTCTGTAAACAATTGTTGGAAAAATTACTTGTGTCATGCACAAAGTAGATGTCCTAAGTGGTTGAAAAACAAGTTCTAATGACTCCAACCTAAGTGTATGTAAACTTCTGACTTCAACTGTAAGAGCATGTGACTATAAAGTGCTGTAATTAATATTGTGGTGTCTTTAACCCATATCTGAGTGACCTTGTCAAAGAGGTACGGACCTCTTGGCGTAATGGTTAAGCTGTTAGCTTTGGTCCAGGTTCGAGTCCTGGTCGAGGCTACCCCTGAATTGGGAAGAAGAAGTTGGAAGGTGGAGAGGCGTGTTCACGAGGGACTTGATATAGAGTGGAGGTACATTCTTGCCACATAAAAGGAAAAAACTGCATTGTCGATGTGGTACCCTAAAAAGGCAAATTTGTACATTTTCTCTAAAACGGCAAGGGTACAATTATGTACCTACAACAAATGGTACAATAGACATGCCTTACAGGGCAAGCGTGATAAGCGCTTGTATCTCTAAGTACAATTCAATGCCTTTTTTTTCTGAGAGTAGAATTAGTTAAGAAAAGGTATGATATAAATAGATTGACTTTCAGAATCTCAGACAGATCTTTTATATGTATTTCTATCACAGCTGACCTATTGTCAGCAAATCTTCAACTGGAAAAAAAACTGAAACTGAGAGCAGCCTTCTAGGATGACATGGTTTTGAGAAGATCACAGACAGATGTCTTTGGGATGGAGTAACACAGAGGTAAATGCCTGGTTATCAGGTCAAGAATTCCGATAACTTTGAATAGATGGACATACTTCAGCGTCTCTCAGCTCAGTTCCACTTACACAGCAGAGAGAGTGGGACAGGCAGGCAGACAGACAAAGAATTTAGGGCAGATGCCACTGCACCGGAATCTCCACAGAAAAGAGCAGAGTGGAGAGGGCAAGCCAATTAGAGAATCAACCAAACCCATCATTATTTAAGAGGGGCTTGTAGCTGGAGGTGATGTACTGTTCTTGACTGGGATTTGTTACAGTATATGATTGATGTATAGTAGTAGTAAGTTGTCCCTGCTCCAACCCAGGTCTGGCACATTTGGCAGAAACTGTGAAAGCTGTGAATGTTCTGACATGTAATAACATGCATGCACACATTCACACACAAAGACCTTCCCCTGAAGACACCTACTGTATACCAACACAGGCACACATAAAATCACAAAAAATAGCCACGCAGACGTCGTGCGGTTTTAACGTAAGCACCAGTAGGATCAGAGAGAGATGGATCACAGTAATGAACCCTCCTGGGTTTACTCAAAGACCCACTTCTACTTCACACACACACACGCACACACTCAGTATGATGAGGCTCAGTTAGTAGTAGACTGGGCGATGAGGTTTTGAGTGGTGGCAATCTCACAGGTCCCTGTACAGTCAGGATTAGCTACAGCACAGAAGCCAATTGGAGCTCAGCAGTAGAAGGAGGAAACAGAGATACACTCTGCTAAAACAATTGCTGGATCTGGAAGGTCATTGTGCACCGTTATAAATATACTAGACTCCATCTATAATTATCAGCACTATTCTTATCATCTCTGGTCTGGTTCCTCCAGTCATTCTTCACTCCTTCCATTCAGCACATTTCTATTTCCTTTCATCATGAGACTTCTAATTGAAAAACATCTCTTAGGAGGTAATAGTTTCCTCTCTGCATCTCTCTCCATCCTTATGCTGGTAAATCTGGCATGGAGATGAGTATTTTCTGCAAATGGTGTGCTGTGTTGTGTAACCTCTGATTTGTTACTTCCTACATTTTTGTTTTGGGAGCAAGTTTTCCTGAAAGGATTGCATCCCATCTGCATGACTGGCAAGATGGAGTCATGGCCTAGAGAATGAGAAATCAATAACTGGCCCAGGAGGCGCTCAAGAGGGGGAGTTGATCAAATATTGATAGACGGCAAGAGTATCAGAGGGCACGTACGTGTGTTGGAATGAGGCACTCGAACACACAGACACACACGCACACACACACGGTCATACATATGCACTTACACGGACGAACACACTCACATGCTGTACACACACTGACTTCCATATGTTCCCTCTACGTATTCCAACTATTTGAACATGAAGAGGAGCATGCGAAAAAGACACGAAATTACTCCCTTCTCATGAATAAGTAATGAGCCACATCCAAATAAGGAGCTTCCTGTTGTCTCTTCTCCCTCGTGCTAAACCGGAGGCCCTGAAATATTTATAGTCTCTGTCAGGCCACTGCCTCTGCACTCCATTACAATCAAAGCATAGTTACTTTTTTTAATCTCTCACTCTATTTCTCTCTCTGTCTTAACACACTCACATGCATGAATTTAGTGTGTACTACTGTTCACATATTACATTGTGAGTATAAACATATATATACAGATGAATAATGCCAATAGATACACACAAATACACAAGCATTTCTCACAGCAGGAAAATAATCCTGCAGCTACAGGAAATGTGAATTATTAGAGGAAATGTGAATTGTTATGTGAATTATAATTAATGAACATGTTTGTAGGGGTTGATATATTTTTTGTGAGGGCAAATCAAATCTGACATTTTAAAATGTACAAAAAATTTATCGACCCTTACATTAATTATAATCCACATAATAATTCACATTTCCTGTTGATGCAGGATTATTTTCCTGCTGTAGCAAACTGGCTCAAATTAAGATCCTACATCTGTACCCATGTCTAGTTACTGTGCACTGTATAAATCAAAACCATTGTATTCTCTCAGCTCCCCTAACTTCCACTCAGACTGTATCAGATTTCCTCTCCCTCTTTAACCATCCCATATTCCCCTAATGGCTTCATGGAAGAAACCTGCAGATCACATTCCTTCTCTATCACCCTCTCCTTCCATCTCTCTCACTCTCTCTATGAGGGGCTGCAGCTGTCATTCAAGACCCTAGAACTGGGGGAGTTCAAGACAGTTGGGAAGAAGGCGATGTACACAGCATGTGTCTAGGTGTCGCATGTGTGCTCTCTGGAAAGGTCAAAGTCAACAAGGTGGGCCGAGTTGCTTGGTCCAGGTACTTCCCCAAAAGACTTCTGGTGGTCTCTGTACAAGCTGCCAATTGATAAACGGACAACTGACCTCCAATGGAGGATCATACATAGTGCGATAGCCACCAAAGCCGTGCTTCTACACCTGCATTGCTTGCTGTTTGGGGTTTTAGGCTGGGTTTCTGTACAGCACTTTGTAACATCAGCAGATGTGAGAAAGGCTTTATAAATAAATTTGATTGAATAGGCATCTGGTGCACCTGGATCCTAGCATTGTCCTAGCTCATCTCTTAATGCAATGTCCAAGACTAATAGGGCTGTTTACGCTACCAACCAGCTGGTTTTCGGCCATGGGGTTGGGTTTCTCTTCCAGGCTGTTCATTCTAGGGACGAAATATAGTTTCAGTAATAGCGATCTGGTACTTTGTATTTGTATTTGTTATGGATCCCTTTTAGCTGTTGCCAAGGCAGCATCTACTCTTCCTGGGGTCCAGCAAAATTAAGGTGGTTATACAATTTAAAAAACATTACAAGACATTCACAACAGCTTTCACAACACATTAACTTCTCAGGGATTGCTGGGGCGCTAGCGCTCCAATCCCGACACTACCAGGTGAAATGTAAGGCGCCAAATTCAAAATCCAAAAGTTGAATTATTAAACATCCACCAATATACAAGTGTTCCATACTCATCAAAAGCTCTGTTTCTTGGCAATATCACTGCGTTGTCAGATTTCAAAAAGGCTTTACGGCGAAAGCAGCACATTTGATTGTTTGAGGGTAGCACCTCACATATTTTTCCCATAGCCATGAATCGATTAGCCATCATGGCACACACATAACACATTTCACAGCGAAAACAAATCAATTACCTGTTGAAGAACTTCTGCTGAGGTCGTCCTAAGTGTCCAACGAAGACAATCCATGGTTCTTTTGTTAGAAAAAGTAATGTATTTTATCCATAAATCCTCCATTTGGTTGTGGCGTTATAATCAGAAACGACAGCCTCCACTAGTCCATTGAAGCGTGACGCAAACTCGTTCATCTTATACCTATAAACTTGTCCAAGAACAATCAAACATAGTTTTAAATGTATCCTTAGGAACACTTTTACGTATATTTACTATTATAAATCAACCGGAATATAAACTGATCGATAAAGACGGTAAAAAGACACTGCGCGCCTTCTCGGGAACGCGCACTGGGTACTGTTGACATAAAAAGGTCACTTCCTGGTTTGCTCTTATTCTCTGGTCTAATTCATCCAAAATGAAAATGAACACTGTCTCGAGACTGTTGACATCTAAAGGAAGCGATGGGTACTGCATTCATATGCCCTTATATGGTCATTTTCATGAGGGAGGGGTTCCCAATGAGGCACTCTGTCAAAACCACTTTTTCCAGGACAGAAATTCCTCGGGGTTTCGCCTGCCATATGCGTTCTGTTTCACTCACAGACAAATGGTTAACGCTTCTGGAAAATTCAGAGTGTTTCCTATCCAATGGTACTAAATATGTGCATATCCTATTTTCTGGGCCTGAATGGGAGGCATTTTACTTTGGGCACGCCAGGCTCTCCAAAACCGTCACCTCGGGAGCCGCTCCCTAAGAAGTTAACTTGAAATGAAAACAACTTTCTGTCAAAATTAAAAACCTGTAATATCTGAAAATGTAGCTAGGTAGACGATCTTACTCGTATACATCATGGGTGGACGCTTCTCTCTGTCACGGATGCCATGGTTGCCCTTAGTTTGAAGGTTTTTTCTCAATTTCTTTAGCTATCATACTCTAATTCCAATGATTTCAAAACTCGGTCCTCCAGAAAGTGGCGAGCAACACTTATGCAGTTCTACTACGCAATATAAATATTTTTCAATCGTGTTAGACAGGATTACCGACACATACTCTGCTCAAATAGACAGAAGCGTGCAATATGGCAGACCAATCCGAACTCATCTCTCGGCATGTCCGGCACATTCATTACCTCAGCCAATCATGGCTAGCAGGAAGGTTGCCTGCTTTTTCTGTGGCTAAACCAACCAGGCTTGTAATTTAACAATTTTATTTGAATTTACAGATGTCATACAAGTTTGTTATTAAGGCACATGAAAGTTCACATGTTCCAGAAGGCATTTTCTGCCCCAAAAACATATTTAGGTATTTTTTTTAAGTTTACATGCAAATGGCTCTCCTGTGAAATAGTGACCCGCGACATACGCCTAGTTTCCTGAAACGAGTCACATTCGTGGGATCAGCAGAGGCATTCAGGGCAGTAAGAGGGACATAAATTAGGTGACTTACACTGTGTCTTCCAACACCCATGGGATAATGTACATTTGCTGAAGCATTATGACAATTCAGCAACACAATGGTAGGGATTAAATAAACTGGGCTTGGGTCATTGAAAAGTAATTGTCTCAATGCAGCCTTATAATACTGTGAAAGGATCCTGCTAAACTTTATGTCAGGAGTAGCCGAGCTAGCCATCTGGAGGAGCAGGAAGAACTGCGTACAGGGGCAGGGATCTATGGATGTGGTGGGCACACTCAAGGGGTTAGTGGAAGCAAGGCTGAAGGTTGATTATGCCTACTATAGACTGGTAGGGAACCTTAGGCTCTTTATCGGTACAAGGGGCCTTCAGTGGGCGTTGTGCTCTGTTAATGATGAGGGGGTTCTGGAGCTTTCCTTTCAAACCCTTTTAACCTTGTTTTTCTTAAAGGCTGGTACACATGAGCTCGACGTCTGAGGGCTGAATGTTGATGTGATGTCCTGCAGTGTTTTCCATTAGAGCCGGTTACAGACCCATTTTCAGCCGACTACTTTTTCCACTTCATATTAACGAGGCAACGTTTAATTAAAAAGTTTCAATTCGCTAGTCTGTCAATCCCTCTACCGCCTGAATGAACGATATGCATTTTCTAGCAATCCATTGATAGGATAGGTGCCTGTCAGTCACAAAGCGAGCGATGACAAGGAAACGCAGTCTGTCTCGCCTCCTGGTACACACACACGTCAATCTGTATAATAAGGTCCCTCAATAGCGTAGTGAATTTCAAGCAGATTTAACCACAAAGTTTTTCCATGCCTTTCAAAGAACGGCACCAATTGGTAGATGTGTAAAAAATATATATACAGTACCAGTTTGGACACACCTAGTCATTCAAGGGGTTTCACATTGTAGAATAATAGTGAAGACATCAAAACTATTAAATAACACATATGGAATAATGTAGTAACCAAACAAAGTGTTAAACAAATCTAAATATATTTTAGATTTTAGATTCTTCAAAGTAGCCATCCTTTGCCTTGATGACAGCTTTGCACACTCTTGACATTCTCTCAACCAGCTTCACCTGGAATGCTTTTCCAACAGCCTTGAAGGTGTTCCCACATATGCTGAGCATAGAATCAGGCAACAATTTTATAGGGCCATACCTAATGATAATTTCTTATTAAAATCAGAAAGATAACACTTAAGACTGACTGATCTTTCAAGATAATGTAGGTAATTTACTTAAATGTTCTGCTTTAATAAAATATATAATTGTGACAATTGATATCTTGCAGTAAAACTGTAAATAAGATGAATCTCAAGAGAAGAAGTTAAATGTTCAAAAAGGTTTTATGTTCTCTTACTTAGAAAATAGTCCTGATCATATATGCCTGGAACTAGATGTTATCCAAAACAAGTAACAATACACTGTCATACATTTTCAGTCATTTAAATTGTAAAGTCATGTCTTTCTACACAATACCACAGGGCGCCTGGCTGGATACTTTTCTATTTGGCTGGCTACTCTATGTTCTTGTGGAAAACACTGGTACTGTATTATAGGGTGTTGATCAAATAAAAGGGATTTTAAAATTCAACTTCTCTCTGCTCTTTTCTTGGTGATCAGCGCCAGCTCTTCTCATTCTCATTACATTACAGCAGTCTGAGTTCCACATCAATATTCATATTTTTTGTGCCCCTTCTCTCCCTCTACCTCAGTCTATGCCACTCCCTGTCTCTCTCTCTTTCACTCTCTATATTTCCTTCTCTCTCCCCATTTCTCCTTTCCCCCTCCTATTCTCCCCCTACCCCACCTCCCTCTCCCCTGACTCTTTCTGACCCTACCCATCTCCCTTTCTCTCCATCTCTCTCTCTCTCTTCCCCTATCTCCCCACTCCCTCTCTCTCCATTTCCGTTCAATATTCATGAGAACTGCAGGAGCTTCGGTCGCTGAGCATGCTGGGTAGAGCTCTATTGAGTCTCTTTATGACATCACTCTATGTCGATGCTTGGCTCCCTCACCTCTCTGGCGATTAGTGCAGGGAATGATCCAGCATTTCAGTACATAGCTTATCTTCGCTGACAGATACTACACAAACCCTGGGCTTTGTCTCCTTTATAATGGCTACATGTGAAATGCTGGCAATTCAACAAATATCTTAGAATCCTCCTCTGTTTATATGCAAAGGTAAAATAACATAAGGCCATAAAACATGTTATATTGTGTGCAGCTGTGTATAAACTCTGGCGCACTGTAATAAAAAAACACTATAAAATGTAATGTGCATGTAGCCTGTCGGCTCTAAAGTAAGACTGGCTAAGCTGTGCTGGAGCAGGTGCTAGGAGTAGAGGAGATGGAGTCTGTGTGTCTGAGAGTCGCGTGGCAGCAGGTCCTACGGAGCACTCAGCACCACACGGTCAATGACTCCACCAGCTCCCACAGGGTCAACACATCATCGCTGTGACAGGCGGAAGAGAGAGAGAGTGAGAGAGGGAGGTAAAGATAATATATATGGAGAAGGGGGAGTTATACAGTTGGAGATGGGGGAGAATGGGAAAGAGAGAGCTAGAGGTTAGGTGCAATTGCTAACGACAGAGGAAACTAAAGGAGAGGAAAATAGGAGAGGGAGAGGGCAGAAAGAAAAAAAATAGATGGAAGGTAGCCTAGCGGTTAAGAGCACTGGGCCAGTAACTGAAAGGTCGCTGGTTTTGAATCCCCAAGCCGACTGGGTGAGAAGTTTGTTGATGTGCTCTTGAGCAAGGCACTTAACCCTAATTTCTCCTGTAAGTCGCTCTGGATAAGAGTGTTTTTAACTTTTAATTTTTTGGGGGGGTGGATCAGCTTAATATTGCGGAAAGATTGTTGCTTCCATCAACGTAATTGTCAGCATAATTTCCAATCCCCCTATTTTTGGGGGGGTTAATATATATATTCATATACATACACGTACATACCCATACATATACATATGCATACATAAACATTCATACATATACACATATATACACATACATACACACACCTATATACATATATACCTTTATTATTCCCAGCAGACCCTACCACCCTTCCCCCAATTGGAGTAAACTAATAAACAATAACACTTAGGCTTCTATAAGAGTGTTTGCTAAATGGCTAAAATGTAGAGAGAGGAACATTTAATGTGTAGATGAAAGGGGCAGAGGACGCAAGGTAATTTCTTAAATACAAACTAAAGAGGACAGCCAGGACAAATTGTGACTTCCCATATATAAATTAAATTGGGCCAAGTTATAATAAGGTTTCTTTCTTTGCCATCATTGGGAGTGGGAACAACTACACTCACTTATCCCTGCCAGTTTGGGCTGTTGAGGAGGCGTTAACAGCACTTTGCCTGACATAAGGTCATTAATAATGAAGAGGTCATGGTAACATCTGTGCCCCCCATTCTCTCTCCTGTCTTCTCAAGTCTATTCCCTTCACACACACTCACACACACGTCTGCAGAAGTTCTGCGCCGGTCTCCCCACAGACAATTCTGTCACACAACTCTTTTTAGAGGTGTTAGGTCATCATCCCTCCATCATCCTCCTCTATCTGCAGCATACCACCCTCATCCCACTGCTAGCTTTCTTCTGAAGCTAAGCAGGGTTGGTCCCTGGATGGGAAACCAGATGCTGCTTGAAGTGGTGTTGGAGGGCCAGTAGGAGGCACCCTTTCCTCTGGTCTAAAAAAATATCCCAATCCCCCAGGGCAGTGATTGGGGACATTTCCCTGTGTAGGGTGCTGTCTTTCAGATGGAACGTTAAACAGGTGTCCTGACTCTCTGTGGACACTAATGATCCCATGGCACTTATTGTAAGAGGGGTGTTAACCCTGGTGTCCTGGCTAATTCCCAATCTGGCCCTCATACCATCATGGTCACCTAATCATCCCCAACTTACAATTGGCTCATTAATCTTGCCTGTAACTATTCCCCAGGTTGTTGCTTTAAGTGAGAATGTGTTCGTAGTCAACTTACCTGGTTAAATAAAAATCTGATTGTAGAGTCATAATCTGTGCAGGTGACCTCAGTCTGGGGCCAAGGCCCTGTCTCAGCCTGATCACTGTCCTTATACTGAATCATTCAGCTCTGACTTACACCCAGACTAACTTTAACAGAAGAGAGGGGCTGACTTGTAAAAGGATAGGACATACAAATAATTATGCACACGTACTATCACAATTTTATGTCAATCTGTGTACTTCATTGACATTTGTTAGTAGTGTAGCACATTCTCCCACCCAAGGCATGCTACTGTAGAAGCCTCAGTGCGTACTGAACGATTAACAACAACATGGTTGTTATCAAGCTACAACTGGGCTGTGACGGTCATGACAATTTATTGTCATGCAAATGGACATGTTTATTGTCATAATTGTCATTTTTGCTGAAAGATGTTTGGAGCTTGTAATGTATCATATTGCGTCTTTGAACATAAGCTATGAATACAACACAGCTTTGGGGACACCGCTGTCTCAAAAACAATTGATTTTGACCGCTTGGAACTTTGGGAAATGAAGCTTGTCCTCCCGAAAATGCCATTCTGTTCGTAAAATGATTACCCAGTAGCAGATTTTATTTTTTACATGAGGAGGGTAAAATTGGTAAATGTATTACAGTTTTTTTTCAATCACTTTGGCACATTTTCCAGATGTAAGTTATATATATATTTTTTTAACTCTAAGTACAAAACTCTGAACTGCGCCCTATCTTACGTTCATAACCTTTAGTTGTGCATTCACTGGGGTTTTCAGTTATCCATGCAAAATCTAAGTTTTCTATGAAATACCATGACAACATTTTGTTTAGTCACCAATACATCAGATATTAATAGGCTCACTTTTGTATACGCTTGGCACACCTGTATTTTGGGGAGTTTCTCTTATTCCTCTCTGCAGATCCTTTCAAGCTCTGTCAGGTTGGATGGGGCTATTTTCAGGTCTCCAGAGATGTTCGATGGGGTTCAAGTCCAGGCTCTGGCTGGGCCACTCAAGGACATTCAGAGACTTGTCCCGAAGCCACTCCTGTGTTTTCTTGGCTGTGTGCTTAGGGTCGTTGTCCTGTTGGAGAGTGAACCTTCACACCATTCTGAGTTCCTGAGCGCTCTGGAACAGGTTTTCATCAAGGAGCTCTCTGTACTTTGCTCCGTTCATCTTTAACTCGATCCTGACTAGTCTCCCAGTCCCTTCCGCTGAGAAACATCCCCACAGCATAATGCTGCCACCACAATGCTTCACCAGATGTGACGCATGGCATTCAGGCCAAAGAGTTCAATCTTGGTTTCATCAGACCAGAGAATCTCGTTTCTCATGGTCTGGGAGTCCTTTAGGTGCTTTTTGGCAAATTCCAAGTGGGCTGTCAGGTGCCTTTTACTGAGGAGTGGCTTCAGTCTGGCCACTCTACATAAAGGCCTGATTGGTGGAGTGCTGCAGAGATGGTTGTCCTTCTGGAAGGTTCTCCCATCTCCACAGAGGAACTCTAGATCTCTGTCAGAGTGACCATTGGGTTCTTGGTCACCTCCCTGACCAAGGCCCTTCTCCCCTGATTGCTCAGTTTGGCTGGGCGGCCAGCTCTAGGAAGAGTCGTGGTGGTTCCAAACTTCTTCCATTTAAGAATGATGGAGGCCACTGTGTTCTTGGTGACTTTCAATGCAGCAGACATTTGGTACATTGGTACACTTCCCCAGATCTGTGTCTCGACACAATCCTCTACGGACAATTCCTTCGATCTCATGGCTTGGTTTTTGCTCTGACATGCACTGTGAACTGTGGGACCTTATATAGACTGGTGTGTGCCTTTTCAAATCATGTCCAATCAATTGAATTTAACAGAGGCAGACTCCAATCAAGTTGTAGAAACAGCTCAAGGATGATAAATGGAAACAGGATGCACCTGAGCTCAACTTCGTGTCTCATAGCAAAGGGTCTGAATACCTATGTAAATAAGGTATTTCAGTTTTTTTTTTATACATTTGCAAAAAATTCTAAAAACCTGTTTTCGCTTTGTCATTATGGGGTATTGTGTGTAGATTGCTGAGGATGTTTTATATTTTTTATCCATTTTATAATAAGGCTGCAACATAATAAAATGAGGAAAAAGTCAAGGGGTCTGAATACTGTACTCTGCCGGATGTTACGTGTCATATGTCATTTCGGGACAAGCTGAGGGGAAAGAGGCAGAACACTGGGGCACGCGCTCCTGTACTGTCCTGTTCTGACGTTGACTGGCTGAGTACCAAATCATCCCAGTCAGAAGTCAAGACCGCAGAGTTCTCTAAAGCTGACACACACACACACACAACACATATATTCAAAGACAGACAACACACACATATCACACAGTCAGCACACACTACACTACATCTTCTTAGCCCTGCTGCCAACAGGCACTCCCAGGACATGACACATGTTCTTCACTGCAGGAAATACGGACTTCCAATCACACACATACACGTGTCATCCCACCACCCACACTAGACCTATACAACGCAATACACATATACCACATACAACAAATCGCTCACACAATCGCTTATAGGTGCATCACGCACACAACGTACACACTACCCATCCTCCCTTCCTCTACACACATTGTCTTTCCCCCTCCCTCAACCCCCATCTTCCCGAAGCCTTTGCAGCCCTGCTCTTGCTGCAGGGCCCAGGAGGAGGAATAGCCTTGTTAACGCCTTCACAAACCAGGTGGAAGAAGGGATCGCAGGGAGGCGTGATCGATGGAGCGCAAATGGGGGCAGGGCAGGAGGAGTGAGGGAGTGTGGAAAACACCGAGGAGAGGAAAAGAAGTGCAGGGCAATGAGTTGGCCAACCTGCTGGGTATAGAGAGAAACACAGTGTCATATTAAAGAGAGGAATAAGAGCCAGGGGGTGGAATGAGAAGAGGGTGAGAGGGAGCGAGGGAGTGACAGATGTGTAATGAGAACCCTGCACAGTGAATATTCACTCACTGAGACCAAGGCTCTGAAAGCTTTGATCACATATGACAGCAAGAGACTGGAGCACTCCTGGGAATATGCCTCTGTGTGTGTGTGTGTGTGTGTGTGTGTGTGTGTGTGTGTGTGTGTGTGTGTGTGTGTGTGTGTGTGTGTGTGTGTGTGGCTGATACCACTACATCTGTCTGTGTTTGTGACAGCAGGTCATCGCTAATCACTCAGTGGGTGTTGTCTTACAGCTCAGGGCCATGCTGAGAGAGGAAAAGGTGAGGTAGGGGTTGGGGTAGAGGGGAGACCGGGGGAGACTGCAAGGTGGGGCAGAGGACAAGATCAGTACAGCAAGCCAACCTCCACCCCACCCCCACAATCTGCAACCCCCTCCCAAATGACACTACAAAAGCATACAAACCAGTAAGTAAACCATGTCACTTTCCACATAGAATGATGTCTTATCTACAGCCCAAATCCCTCCTGCTTTGTGGGATTCCAGCAGGCTTTTAGTAAGATGATGACCACTCCCTGTTGTCTGTCGATAGCCGTTCTGAGTCAGCATTATTCTCAGGTCCATATGACAGGGTCAGCGATAAGCCTCAAGGCCCAAAGAGTTAACATATATTCTGCGTCGCTTTTCTAAACTGCTGTAAAATTTCACTAGTGGCCTTTCTCTGGTGGCTGCATGGGGCAATTTCCATAAACGTGGTCTAGCAGCAGTGAGTCAGAGAGGCACAGTGGAATACTAAATAAGTGGTTTGCTCTATACTCATTAACTAGTGTTTAAAGCAGCCAAACATCCCCAGGCCTAACTAGCCACTGAGACAATCACAGTTGCACGCAGATTATTATAATCCAGACAAAAATGTTTATGGTAATCCAACTCGTCTCTCGTTGTTGTCTGCAGTATAGCAAACACAGAATCACAGCCAAGACATCGGTTATATTTGTGTATGACAAAAATCATACAACTCATTTAACAAAACTCATTTAACAAAAGACCAACATTATTGTGACATATACAGTATCATATGATGGCATGCTGAGAACTCAGCACCCCCACCCTCCATGACACACGCTGTAATAAACTGGATACACAAGGGAGTCCTAAGAATATAGGCCAGACAGACATGCTGACATCATGCTCCAAAATGTATCCTTCTCATTCAGTCGCCATAAATAGTTGAATACATCAACATCAACCAGTTACTGACACTAATATACTGTATGGAATTAAACATATTTTTGTGATTTGCAGATGCTTAAAATACACTTAAAACGTGTAGAAATCATGTCTTTCCTGTCAGTTTGTTCGCTCTCATGCACCGCTAGCCGGTGGCCAACTCATTGCCCATGCACCGCTAGCCGGTGGGCACTGCTAGTCAATGGACAGGTGTGGTGTCATGTTGGGAAAGGACAGCCAATGGTGGTGTTTGTCTTTCTGTGTGTGTTTGTTCCTCTCACCTTGCTCCCACCTCCTTAAGGGCTACTGGTGCCGAGCCAGCACTGCCCTGTCACCCTGTCACTGACCCAAACCAACTGAGTCAGACACCATGATTCACTATTACAGTATGTGTCCATCTATGAAAATAAATGAATGTGCGTCCACATGTGTTCGGGGGAAAACAGTGAAACTGAGCAAGAGATAGAATCTTCCAGTTGTATGTCATAACGACTGTCACGAGACGAGGTCTGAGACAAGGTCCTTCTTGGGTTACGCGAGCGTGATGTTAACTTAGAGAGAGAGAGGGAAGCTGGGGCAGATAGCTGTCATGAGATGCTGCCCTATGAGCCGTGTGGGCTGTGTGGTGACTCTATGGTGTGGTGACTCTATGGTGTGGTGACTCTATGGTGTGGTGACTGTTGGTCCTCTGTGGCCTGGAGCAGAGTGGCTAACCCAGGTCCCATTAAGTAAACAGCCCGCTGAGGGAGATGAGAGCTGAGAGAGGGCTAGGGCAGCTGGGACAGGGAGTGTGTTCCCACTGTTAGTCACACTGCATGACAGAGTCTGCCACACACATTAACAATGATTAATACACACAGCAGTGAGACAGGGAGAGAGAAGAACGAGATGGAGATGCCGAGGGCTGGGGAGGAGTGAGAGGCAGAGAAAGCGAGATACAGAGGGAGGGAGATGGTGAGGAACTGAGATGGTTGAAATCACTTAGTGGGAAGGGATGGCACATCAACACTGACAACCCATAATATACAACCCCTCCACCTCCGAAACCCCCAGTACCTTCCCCACTCCTCCTTCACACCGTCTCTTTCCTGACCCAACCTCCCCTACACTTCACACAACCAAGTTTTCAGATGTTGTATTTCTACCACCCCTAAATTCAACCCCCTCTAGCCCACTGACTCACTCGTTGTCGATCCAGACACTACTGTTAGTGTGCCTCAAAAAAGGATCCATCTCATTCCTTATCATATTTACCCTATACAAAACCCAGCCCTCTCTTTCACTCTGCCTCTCCCATTCTCCTTCACCAAATGCTGTATCTCTCTCAGACAGCAGATAAGCATGGGCACGTGCAAGGAAAGACTGATGAATGGGGATACACTCACAGTGCATGGGAAGGTTGCTTGACTCACTAGCTTCAAGTCCCTTTGGTTCAAATCAGACACACCTCATTCAAAAGATGATGGTCCTGAGAATGACCAGCAAATGGGGTAAACATAAACCTTGGACGACAGTCGATGTCATTATCAAATGCAGGAGCAGAGGCAGGGCAGCAGAGAGGTAGCATACTTAGCCTTTCCACTGAGAAACATCTCCACATCAGTTAATGAGGCAGAATGTGCACACCTTGCTGAAATTAACATTTGGTACAGTGCAGTGCACACATACATCTTAACCAGTTGATAACAATACATTGGCACAACCTCAGAGTCACACACAATTACAATAGCCTACACACACACACACACGAACAGCAACCCCCTGGCAAACATATTAACATAATATGTAAATGTTTAATCAATATGGACATCCATGGTCAGACTGTCTTCCTACATTTGCATTGGGAATCACTCAGAAATGGCGATTCCACGCCAGCACGGCCCCCCAAAAAATTTGTATCTGAGATTGTTCGGGCAATTCTCACAATTCTTACATGAGGAAGGATGTTTTACATGCTTTTTACATTTGTATGGCAAACCAATTTTTTTTTAAACCATGATGAAAGTGGCCAATTTTGGCCCTTTTTAGACCTATACAGTGCATACGGAAAGTATTAAGACCCCTTGACTATTTCCACATTTTGTTACGTTACAGCCTTATTCTAACATGAATTAAAAACAAAGAAAATCCTCATCAATCTACACACAATACTCCATAATTACAAGCAAAAACAGGTTTTAAGAAATGTTTTCAAATGTATCAAAAATAAAAACAGAAGTACCTTATTTACATAAGTATTCAGACCCTTTGCTATGAGACTCGAAATTGAGCTCAGGTGCATCCTGTTTCCATTGATCATCCTTGAGATGTTTCTACAACTTGATTGGAGTCCACCTGTGGTAAATTCAATTGATTGGACATGATTTGCAACATTGAAGGTCTCCAAGAACACAGTGGCTGCCATCATTCTTAAATGGAAGAAGTTTGGAACCACCAAGACTCTTCCTAGAGCTAGTCGCCCGGCAAAACTGAGCAATCGGGGGAGAAGGACCTTGGTCAGGGAGGTGACCAAGAACCCGATGGTCACTCTGACAGAGCTCCAGAGTTCCTCTGTGGAGATGGGAGAACCTTCCAGAAAGACAAACATTTCTGCAGCACTCCACCAATCAGGCCTTGGTAGAGTAGCCAGACGGAAGCCACTCTTCAGTAAAAGGCACCTGACAGTCCACTTGGAGTTTGCCAAAAGGCACCTAAAGGACTCTCAGACCATGAGAAACAATATTCTCTGGTCCGATGAAACCAAGATTGAACTCTTTGGCCTGAATGCTAAGTGTCAGGTCTGGAGGAATCCAGGCACCATCCCTACAGTGAAGCATAGTGGTGGCAGCGTCATGCTGTGGAGATGTTTTTCAACGGCAGGGACTGGGAGACCAGTCAGGATCGAGGGAAAGATGAACGGGGCAAAGTATAGAGAGATCCTTGATGATAACCCGCTCCAGAGCCCTCAGGACCTCAGACTGGGGCGAAGGTTCACCGTTCCACAGGACAACAACCCTATGCACACAGCCAAGACAATGCAGGAGTGGCTTCGGGACAAGTCTCTGAATGTTCTTGAGAGGCCCAGCCAGATTCCAGACATGAACCCGATCGGACATCTCTGGAAAGACCTGAAAATAGAGCCGTGCAGCAACGCTCCCCATCCAAGCTGACAGAGCTTGAGAGGATCTGCAGAGAATAATGTGATAAACTACCCAAATACAGGTGTGCCAAGCTTTTAGCGTCTTACACAAGAAGACTCAAGAATGTAATCGCTGCCAAAGGTGCTTGAACAAAGTACTGAGTAAAGGGTCTGAATACCTACGTAAATGTGATATTTCTGTTTTTGAATTTCTGTTCATTTTCCAAAATTTCTAAAAACCTGTTTTGCTTTGTCATTATGGGGTAGATTGATGAAAATGTAATTCATTTTAGAATAAGGCTGTAAATTAACAAAGTGTGGAAAAAGTTAAGGGGTCTGAATACTTTCGGAATGCACTCCATGCCCCCCGTAATACCGTATGATCCATCAACCGTACATGATACAGACAACAGCAAAGCTCATGAGGCATTTCTATTCTTAAAGAAATACCATTACTGGATGTAGCAACTGCTGATTGCCCCTTTACAAGTAGCAGAGAACCCACTGGAAATGTGATGTAATTGAAGAGTATATTGTTTAAAATTATATATATATATACAAATACTAAATCAAGAAGGGTCCTTGAGATAATAGTTTTAATGTTGAATAAATTAATGTGTAAAATGTTATTTCAAAATGTAGCGATAACGCATATTTTAAAGCACACTATTAGAAGTATAATGGAGGACCTGAGCATTAGGACCATTCCTCAAAGCCTACCTGGATGTCCCGAGTCCTCCTGGCCGTGCTGCTTCTCCAGTTTCAACTGTTATGCCTGTTTTATGAACATTTTAAAATCTTGTCCATGTTCTGTTATAATCTGCACCCGGCACAGCCAGAAGAGGACTGGCCACCCCTCACAGCCTGGTTCCTCTCTAGGTTTCTTCCTAGGTTTTGGCCTTCTAGGGAGTTTTTCCTAGCCACCGTGCTTTTACACCTGCATTGCTTGCTGTTTGGGGTTTTAGGCTGGGTTTCTGTACAGCACTCTGTTACATCAGCTGATGTAAGGGGGGGCTTTATAAATAAATTTGATTTGATTTGATTTGATAATGCCACCAAAGGTGTTGTCTGTATCATGTATGGTTCACGGGTCATTGGGGTCTTACAGGGGGGCATGAACAGTCATAAAAAGGTCCTAGAATATCCACTTTCATCATGATTTTATCCTCACCAGACATCACCGGCAACAATCACCTATGGGCACAAACCCACCGTCGCTGGACCAGACAGGACTGGCAAAAAGTGCTCATCACTGACGAGTCGTGGTTTTGTCTCACCAGGGGTGATGGTCAGATTCGCGTTTATCATCGAAGGAATGAGCGTTACACCGAGGCCTGTACTCTGGAGCGGGATCGATTTGGAGGTGGAGGGTCCGTCATGGTCTGGGGAGGTGTGTCACAGCATCATCGGACTGAGCTTGTTGTCATTGCAGGCAATGCGTTACAGGGAAGACATCCTCCTCCCTCGTGTGGTACCCTTCCTGCAGGCTCATCCTGACATGACCCTCCAGCATGACAATGCCACCAGCCATACTGCTCGTTCTGTGCGTGATTTCCTGCAAGACAGGAATGTCAGTGTTCTGCCATGGCCATTGAAGAGCCCGGAACTCTATCCCATTGAGCACATCTGGGACCTGTTGGATCGGAGGGTGAGGGCTAGGGCCATTCCCCCCAAGAAATGTCCGGGAACTTGCAGGTGCCTTGGTGGAAGAGTGGGGTAACATCTCACAGCAAGAACTGGCAAATCTGGGGCAGCCCTGAGGAGGAGATGCACTTCAGTACTTAACGCAGCTGGTGGCCACACCAGATACTGACTGTTACTTTTGATTTTGACCCCCCCTTTGTTCAGGGACACATTATTCCATTTCTGTTAGTCACATGTCTGTGGAACGTGTTCTGTTCATGTCTCAGTTGTTGAATCGTGTTATGTTTATACAAATATTTACACATGTTAAGTTTTCTGAAAATAAACGCAGTAGACAGTGAGATAGTTTCTTTTTTTGCTGAGTTTAGTTCCCACCAAGCATGGCAATTGTTATATAGTCATCATCTCACTTCCCGTTGGCTGGCACGGTAGAGTGTTATTCAGCATTCCCCACAGGTACCTAAACTGGATTGGCAGAGGTACGCTGCTGGGGAGACAGACCGCCTATCAGTCTGCCCATAGTCTCACTAATTTCTCACTCCCTTCCCCTCTTTTGTTTCTCTCCCTCTCTTCTCTGTGCCTATGAGTGTTTCAAGTCTGTGTGTGCTTGTGTGTGTTATTGCGCCTGTAGCACATAAACAGAGAAGAATGAAAAGAGAGCAACCAACTGTTCTACATCCCAGATATGTCGCTCTGTCAACCCCTACTCTCTCTCTCGTTCCCTCTTCCGCTCTCGTTCCCTCTTCCTCTCTCGTTCCCTCTTCCTCTCTCGTTCCCTCTTGCTCTCTCTCTCAGCTGTATAGAGAGAGAGAAAATTGCACACTGCACCCATATAAATACTTCATCCCTAATTCAATTTGAAACTGTGGAAAGGAAAAAAAGAAAAGCAGACAGAGGGGCTGTGCTTACACCATCCTTTCACCTCTTTCTCCATTAGCCCTTCCTCTCTTTCTCTCTCTCACTCTCGCACACGCTTTGGAAGTGGAGGAGTGAGGGATAACGTTTGATACTTTAGCTTGACTATTGCTATAAATGCTTATTGTGTTGTTGTTGACTCCACCATCAGGTCCTTGATTACCATCATGTATGTTTATATGCCTGTTTCTATCCCTGTGTATAATTGCAGTTCATTTGAATGGTATTGACACTGACCTACTTTGATTGCAAAGGACTGAAACACACAGATGGGTCTTTTCTGTATTTATCAGAGGTGCCAGGCAGCTGTGTGTGTGTGTGTGTGTGTGTGTGTGTGTGTGTGTGTGTGTGTGTGTGTGTGTGTGTGTGTGTGTGTGTGTGTGTGTGTGTGTGTGTGTGTGTGTGTGTGTGTGTGTGTGTGTGTGTGTGTGTGTGTGTGTGGTGCTAGGTGTGCAAGAGGTGTCCCTCAGTGTCTATGAGGGGTGCCCGCAGGAGTCCATGTAACTCCATTAGAGGATAGATCAAATGTCCAATTAATGGTGGCCAATATTGAGAGATATCGTCAGGCTACCCTCACATATCTCAAATGACATGATCAATAGATGTTTACTGATCATGAAAGCAGTTACGTGTTGTATACTTCCGATGATAGAGCTAAATGTAAGCAATTATTTTGCATGGAATCATCTGAAATGTGTAGTTCTGATTATGCTCAATAGGTGATGATATTACAACCAAATACTTAACATTTATTGGAGTGAAAACTGATTTTATAGGGCCCTAATCACAGTACTCTTAGCCAGAGAACAGAGCTAGGGTCATGGGGAGGAGAGAGGAATGGGGGAGAGGGGGTTGAGGCAAAGGGGCTGGAGAGGCGAAGAGGTTGAGGGAGAAGCGAGGAGAGGGGATTAGTGTGAGAAATTGAAGAGGGAATGATGTGGAAGGAGGAAGGAGAGAGGGATGGGGAGTTGGTTGGCAGAAGAGGGTAAGGGAAGAGAGGGATATTAGAGGGTTGGGCAATAAGGATGAGGAGGACAGGGAATGAAAGGAGCGAGTGACAGATGGGAGACAAGGACCGACAGAGAGTTGTGTGCAAGTGTGGGTGTGTGTGTGTAAAACAAGTCCCTTGGCCCTGCTCTAACACGGAGCCAGCTGATGGATCTACCCCGCCCTGGTCAAACACATCAATCAATAACACAGCAGCAACACTGCAGAGCAGCACAGCGATGCAGACATGATCACTTAAAGTGCACTGCACACATACCCTCTACTACCACCGCAAGGACATTACTGTATACACACACCTATACCATCTCCCATAAACCTTTGCTACAGTATGTTTTGCCCCTCAACAATATTTCCTGCCAGAGCAGCCATCTCCTCTCAACGATCTTCCCCAATGTGTCTGCCCTTTCTAAGGATACCCCCTCCCAAGGGTAATTGGTCCCAGCTGTTGCAGTGGCCTCCAGGCCTCCACTTGCCCCCAGCAGCACATACATAGACAGAGTCCAGTATGAGTAGTACAGGGAGTGGCAGAGATGGGGGCAGGGTGTGCCCAAGGGCACTGCTTCAGCACGTTAGCAGGCTCCCAGGGCCACATGATAAAAACTGACCTTGCGGAGCTCTGCTTCAATTTCATAACCACGGCTCCCTGTCTCTGTGTCATAATGAGCGTTAGGCTGTGTAGCACAGGTCTAATTAGTGATGGGGGACACAATCGATACAGTTACATATCGGGATATTATTTTTTATTATATATTGTATCATATTATGGCACTAGTTGGCTGTACCGGCACCAAAAGTCCAGTATTTTTCCATCATAGGTTATTCTCCGTCTTCTTTTTAAATAGGGAGACAATTTTCTTTGAGAACATTTGATTCCATGACTGATCAAAACTCATTTTTAGCCTGTCTCTCTCTTGTCCCTCTGCAGCAGACATATGGAGAGCAATATGTTTGGAACTTTGAATCAAAATAAAATCACAGCATCGAATCACAATACATACAGGAACTTGAGAATGGAAATACATATCATATCGGCCGCAAAGTACCGTGATAATATGGTATCGTGAGGTGAATTTACAGCCTTAGGTCTAATGGCCAGCTCCTGCAGCAGACTGGGGGAATGGTAATCGAGACAAATACTGTGTGTGATCAGATGAAAACAGCCCCAATCTGTGAGGAGATCATTTATCTTGTAGTAGCAGTATGTTAGATGAAATGAAGGTCAATTTAAAGACTATGGAGCCGCTGTCGCTAGTTGCAGCCGCTGTGTGTTTTTGTGCAAACTGTCTGCAACCAATCTCTGTATGGTTGGTGCGTAGCATTTGTGTCTTGGTGTGTCACATGTTATGTCATCATGTGTCTTCATCACCCCCCCCAACCCCGATACTTCAGGAGGGTGAGAGCACATAAATCCCTTCAGATGCCTGCCTCTTGACCCAAGGTCAAAATAGAATGTGCAGATTTACTGCCATTACCCCTCCCCTGCACTAGAGGGGCTCTGATTGGCTTGTTCCTCTAGAGAGGCGATGTTCGGATTAACGGGCTTGCTGATAGAAGACCTGTTTGATTGGTGGGTTTTCAGACAGGAACATCTCTATCTCAATGGCATTGGCAGATTGGCTCCCTGATTTCACACATGGAAAACACAAGAGCTAGGGCCCACGTCCCAGCAGTGTTAAATAATCCCTGGTATTCTCCTCTCCCTCCTTCCTCCAGGTAGATATTTCCCATCCCAGTGCTTTCACTACATCCAGTCCCTTTCAGACCAGTGGGCTGGAGATACAGCCACGGAGGGGCCAATAGTCCCTAAAATGCTACAGTGAGGTGGAAGTGAGTGGGGAGAGGATACTTTAGAGACAAACAGATGATCTAGAGGACACCAGCCCCCCTTCCCTAGCCTCACCCCCTTACTTCTGGGCCTCAGGTTGGCAGGGTGTCTGTTGGCAGCGGGCCACAGTTTGGGCCGAGGTATAACATTTGCTCAGACAAAGTTTCAGAAGTTCTAATGAAGCTATTGATTTTTGATGAGCCAATACAGAGCGCTTTGGTCTTCATTTAGGAGCTGCAGTGGATCTCCTTTCGTCATCTACCCAGCACTGAGACAAGACATGACGTCTATCCAAAGCAGAACTGGTCCCAGACACATAGGAACCATTACAGACAATTCACGCAAAAACACAATGTTATGTCACCATCAGCCTACAAACAGACACACAGCATGTAGACATGTGTTGCGATTCACATAGACACACACAATCTATGCAGTGAGAACCCTGGGGTTGCGACAGCTGTGACTCCAGCTGAAGATTAAAACATGTGGAAGAGGTCCCTAGGCTGGGCATGCACCCTTCTCACCTCTCATCTGCCCTCCTCACCACTCCCCCCACCATCCCCCTTTCTCTCTCTCTATTTCTCCCTCTACACAGTAACTTGTGTAAATCAGTAGATTCGGTATCACATGAATTCTTAACTACGCCACATACAGTATGTTGAGTATGCCTTTCAGAGGAGACTACAGCACAGATATAGCACAATCAAGTCAACCTACTTTTTCAGCTGAGTCACAGTGCCATGATCAGAAGTACAGCTTCACTTTTCAGCTTCTTAAAAGTACTCTTTCATAAAGGGCCCCCTCTCCATGACTTTATTACTAATCCAGCCAGGTAAGCTCTTAAGAAATTAAAATAAAAAATACTGACTTTACAGTGACCAAAACACCTTACCATAACATCAAATGTAAATGCATTTTGTAACATTTAATTCCACTACGCAGTTCATCTGTTCATTTGACATGCAATAGTTTATTAGCCTGTTTGCAGATTTGTATGTGGTTTAGCCAATAATGTTTTACTCGTTGTCAAGCCGTACATAATGTTTAGCATGAGAACGAACGCAACAGGGAATTTAGCTAAATTGCTAATTGATCTGCTACCAGTAGTTTATATTCCATTCAATTAATTTACACACATCGTGAACTTGGGACTATGTGCATTTCTGTCAACATTTTGTTATTGACATAACCTTGTTCTGTTACATTTTCTCTACCTATATAGCACTTTTAATACCCCAATTATTGTTGTTAAGTTCAAAAGAATTCAGAAGCACTACAACCTGCCCGGCAAGACATGGCAGATCAATCCACTGTTTCTATCTGTCCTCCACACCTTCAGTTAATGTTGCACGGAATACCACAAACCGAAACTTCGTTACTTTTTGATACATTTATTTTTTACGTTCGGTACTTCTGTCAAATGTGTCTCATGAGATTGAGAGGATGAAGTCTGTCTATCAGCGCAGCCCCTTTATAGTGGAAAGAGCAAATTGCATGCTCCACTTACTCAATCATTGGTACAGCTGTCTGGGCTGCATTGTTAGCTCCCCACTCATGCTGCACAGAAGTTAACACACTTGAATAATGCAATACTGCATGTAGAAATGTTGAAATGCAAAACAATGTCAATACAGGCTAGAACACTTTTCCAATGCAAGACGATACCGGTAGCTTCCAGTTTTAATTGTGGGCTAACTTTCCTTGCTAGCTTACAGCTGAAGCAAACTTCAATTCCTTACCCTAGCACTTTGTTTGTGATAATATGCTAACCATAACTAAAAATATTCTGATTTCCCCCCACCAAAAAGTTCTTAATTCACTTAATCTCCCCTCGCCACCAAAAACTCATTCACCTCTTTGTCTTCCTCGCTTCCCGTCTGGTTTCCACAAAATTCCATAGCCACACAAAGTCCGATTACACAGCCAAGTTCTGCCTCGTGAATGATGTCATTACTTTCTTTATCCTTGGAGTCTATTGGTGCACCCGTGTGTCAATCTAAGTAACATAATAAAAAATGCCCATCAAAATCTGTCAGTTTAAAATAAAGATATGGGCTGTGTCCCAATCCACCTCATCCGCCTATGTTGACCTTCCGCATTTGCGGTGGAAGCTGGCCGAGCTACAGCGGTGTTTGTCAGACCATGACACATGCCGAAAATCGGTCTTCCCACGAAATTGTCGAACGCTATGGAAAGGGGAGAATCTCACGGACACGATGGTGTTCTCCGTTTTGCTCTACAATCCCCACAAGTGTCACGGGACTCGTCTAAGTGTAACCATAACAAATTAATGGAAGTATGGAGGTAGTTTTGTTCCAAACACCAGCCTAGTTCCTTAAATAATTTCCAAAGCTTTTTAGGGTCATTTTTGTTCTCAATGATTTTCTCAGCAAAGTAACCCCTCTTAGCTTCATCCATTGTGCTCTGTGCTTCATTTCTGTGACGTTTATATAGGAGAAGATCAGGCTGCTCTTGAGAGTTCTTACATTTCTTAAAGGCCTTATTCCTTGCTTTGATACTGTAGATTCTAGAATCTCATGATTAAACCAAGGGCTAGATCTCTGCTTTACTCTGACCTGTCTAATGAGAGCCATCACATTCACCACATCAAGGAATCTACATTTAAAGGCTTCCCAGGCACTGGCTACCCCTACACTATCCAACACAGGTGACCAGTCAATTTGAACCACTTGCTCCATAAATACTTCTACACAGTATTTTTTTTGTCCTCTGATTCTAACAGTTTTTTTGAGACTTAAATATATCTTTAACAACCCTCCTTATGCAAAATGTAATAAAATGATCATTGAGACTATTATTACACTTTGCGATATTTTGGATTTATTCAGACACCAATATTAAGTAAATCGTACTTTCAACTGTTTCACATACCTTGGTGGGATCTTTTATCATTTGGGTCAGAGCAAGTGATCTACAGAAGTGCTTAAATACATTGTGGGTTTGCAGACATCAGTATTGAAATCCCTTAGCAAAATGATTTCCTTCACCATGTAATCATTACAGTTTGACAACACAATTTCGAGACCTTCATAGAATGCATTCTGATTGGGCAGCCTGTGACCCCCAACAAAATTGGTTTTGGGAAGGCATATATCCAGCCAGACAATCTCCAGATCATCGATTAAATCCGATCTGAAGTTGGTATCGAAGTCAAAATTCTGGTATCGCAAACAACACCACCTTCAGTTTACCATGGGGAACTCCATCCAAGGCCTGACATGAGGTATGCTGGGCCAGCTACGGTTTGTGTGCAAGCACAAACTCACGCACATGCAGAACGGACATACAGTACACACCAACACACAGTCACACAGACACATATATTGGCCCAAAAACATCTAGAATCTTTTTTTTTTGTCAGCTATGCTTTTTTATATCTTTAAATGTCACTCTTCACAACAGCAATTAGAGCAAAATTAATTCTGACTGCAGATGGAAATTAGCCTAGCCCTCCGTCAGCAGAACAAGATCTGTTGTGATCTGTTGTGTTTGATAGATTTGGCACCAGATCCCAGTAAATATCATCTTCCTCTACCATGAGGGTTGCAGGTAAAAGTATCATAGATGAGATGGACTAGGTCCTTAATCCAAATTGAGAACAATGTTCTGTGTTCAGTGACATGTTAGGCCATGTTAAGGCCCAGATGCCTTTTAACAACCTGGTACTTAAGTTTGTAATTGAATTTTCGGCAATGCATTGGCTGGCACTAAACAAGTCAGGGGTCTAGTTAAATTACTAGCAGAAGCCTGCACTGAGAATAACCTCTTACTGTAATATTTCATACAACCCTCTGAACTCTCATTTCAGCCCAAGCTCTCTCTCTCTCTGACTGCTGCCTCTAGTGGCATCTGCTTTACACAGCAGGTACCTGCCATAACAACAGCAGACTGTACATATTCCTGTTCCAGAACGTTCCTCCAGCATGGATCTGGTGCAGTGAAACTCGTGGCTTAGAGTATGGTGGCTGGGATGAGAGGTGCTTACACGTCAGCCCGACCTCGCCTCCTCCTGCCTGCTCCTCTGAGATGCAAGGACACGCGCGCGCGCACACACACACGCGCAAGCAAACACACGCACATACAGGTCCCTCGGAATCTGGGACACTTCTGTTTGCGCCCCACACATACGTAGGCGCAAGTAAACATACTCACGTACATACGTTGCCACTCTTTCAATACCTCATCTTAGCAGGAAGACTGAATCTAGGGCAGGATTTTTACACACAGTAAAAGCCTCTGCCTCTGCAGTACCAACCGGTCTAGGTTAAATAGCCCAATGCGTGGTTATTAGTAAGTGAGCCTTGTGGATTACAACTACCAGCTCTGTAGTGAGTGATACATTTATTTTATCAGCACTCCATGCTACAGCCCAAAGGCTAATTGGTACATGCAGATATAGCACAGTCGAATGCAAGCAGTTCATAGCAGTTTCAGCAAGGCTTCTAAAAA
Organism: Brachymystax lenok tsinlingensis; assembly: GCA_030435695.1. Taxonomy (NCBI): domain Eukaryota; kingdom Metazoa; phylum Chordata; class Actinopteri; order Salmoniformes; family Salmonidae; genus Brachymystax; species Brachymystax lenok. The sequence goes on from CM059787.1 coordinate 27,667,073, forward strand.
TGATGACTGTTTGGAATCCCACTCACAGGTCTAAGACATATGTGCACATCCCTGACCACTGAAACATTCATTTGGTAATTTGTAGTCGTGCCTCCACCTATGACAGAAGAGCTCATCCTCAAGGCCAAAGCAATACTAGAGAAAGTGAATGCCTCTGAGCTCACATTGTAATGGTTTTATCATTAGAGGTCTGCAACCAGGAGGTTACACAAAAGAGGAATGAGATACCCTGAAGCCATATAATTTCACACACACACACACACGCACACGCACACACACACACACACACACACACACACACACACACAGCATCCCTAGTAAAAAACATAGATGATCAGATTTCTGTATCATGTAATTTTATAGAATACATCAAATTCATTCATGTTTAAGGACAGTCTAAAATCAAATCATAGATCATCGCAAAAATAGTAGGCGTACGTTACAGGATTGATGCTAGATAAAAAATAAAACCAAATATAGTGTAGTGCGTGACCTTTGTCTTAGGGACGAGAGGGGAGTAGTGTTTTACACGCTGGGCAGCTGGCCATGATTTATATCCAATGGAACCAATAAACATTCAAGGAACATTATGGCCCTCTCTCCCTCTTGATAGCAGGGTTCCCACAATGCCATGGAAAGCCTCAGTCCAACGGAATGGGAGAGGAGTATAATATGTCTAAGAAGCGCTGGAGCAGAAAAGCAGTTGCTTGACGCAACTTATGGAAATGCATCTGGCCCATTATCATCGATGAAACAGTATTTGAGTATTTGATCATATTTTCACCACTATTCTGAGCCGACCTCCAACCCTCACTCATATTGATAAAGCACTAAATTGTGATGATTAGAAAGATATGTGTGAAGATAGTGTAGCGTAGATACCTTTTCTTTTACACATACCAACTACTGACAGTGGAGTTCACCACAATATGGAAGGGTAATCATTAATTCATTTCGCCGCTGTCTCAACCTTATTCCAATGCCAACCTTGGCATACAGCAAGCAACATGATGTTTTCAAATGTGTGTGTGGCATTGAAATGAGAGCAGCCAACAGTTGCTGTTAATTGGTATTGCAGCTGCATCCTCATTCTCTGTCTCCCTCTCTCTGTCTCCCTCTCTCTCTGTCTCCCTCTCTCTCTGTCTCTCATTCCGATGGTGTTGATATGGAGGTCAGAGATTAAAGCTGGCATATGACAGCTGTTATGAACAGGATATCCTTCCTGTGAGACGTCATGGCCACCCCTGACATTACTGAGCCTGTTTGCCACGGTGATAACAGTCACATGGAGCTACGGGGCTCTCTCCTCTGCTTATTCCATCTCTCCCGTCCTCCATTTCTCTCTCTCTCTGTTCCCTCTCTTTCTCTCACTGTCCTCTGACTGCACCAAGATCCCCACCACCGCCACTCTACACACGGACCTAATGTTGTCTTATGATAGACACAAGCCATCGACGGTGAGATGTCATGTCACCATCATTACCCAGGGAAATGAACCGAATGAGCCATGGAAATGGAGCAGGTGGAAATACCACTGTAGCCTACAGCACAGAACACTCAAGAGATACAGGCAGCTGCACTGCACCCTACTGGAGAACATCCCTTTAACCCTCAATCCCACAGGTAGAGCTGGGAGGCTAACATTAAAACAGGCTGTTCTCTATAGGAGGGACATTGAGCTTAGCCCATAGGGGAAGGAGAGCAGAGATCACTCACTCCCTCGCAGCAGATGATTGATGAACACTGTCTCCCACACTTATCTAGTAGAGTGGCTGCAAAAGCCAGCCTCTCAGAGATGTGTGGCACGTACTACAGCAGGTCCACAGGAGGGAAAACAATAGAGCCTGAAAGGGTAACAGATTAAACCCAGCCAGCCACTTTTATTTTACTAGGCAAGTCAGTTAAGAACAAATTCTTATTTTCAATGACGGCATAGGAACAGTGGGTTAACTGCCTGTTCAGGGGCAAAACGACAGATTTGTACCTTGTCAGCTCGGGGATTTGAACTTGCAACTTTTCGGTTACTAGTCCAACGCTCTAACCACTAGGCTACCCTGCCGCCCCTTAACGACACAGCCAGGAGATTAGGAGAAGGGAGGGGAGGAGGGAGATGGAGGAGAGGATGCCTGACTGCCTGCCTCCCCAAACCACCCCCCGCCACTCTGACTCCCTCCTCTTAAGAGAAATGGGGAAAAGACCAGAGTAAAGAGCATAACGCTCTCCCCAGGAGAAGCAGGCAGGGCAGGTTAGTCAATGGCTCATTTTAGAACAGACCCCCAACCACCCCCACACTCATCTACACGACCAGCAATACCACCCTCCATCCCCCACAGCTAATTGTCTGACTGAACGAACACAACCTGTGTATGAGCATCTGTGCATAACTGGTTAACACGCGGCGGCTGTGTGTGCCTGTGACTGTGTGTGTAAGTGTACATGTGTTAAGCATCCCTAACCCAATCCTGCACAATGGTGGGAAGGAGACAGGTCGAGAGAAGTAGAAAAATGGCATAGAGAGACAGAGACAACAGAGACAGCGAGAACATAGACGACGGCGAGAAATCGACACCATCCTCAGACAGCCATACCTTGCGTCTGCGGTCCCTCGATCGATTCCTCTTCTTGTTCTTCTCCTCCTCCTTATCCTTCAGCTCCTGAGCGGCGAGCTCCGCTAGGTCCTTGTTCTTGCGGAGCTGCTTGGCGGCTTGCGCCATGGTGCCGCAGCTGCTGTCACCGTAGCTCCAGTCGTCAAGGTAGCGGTCCCTGTCCCTGCCCTGGCTCTGACGACGACTGCCACTGCCACTACGTGTGTGTGACGGTGGCGCTGGGAGCGCCTGTGTGTCTGTGAGCGGGAGCGCCTGTGTGTCTGTGAGCGGGAGCGCGGTGCTCTAGTGACCGAGCCCCCCAGCAAGCCACAAAGGAGATGCTGCTAGTGCTATTGCTGCTGCTGTTGCTACTCATCCAGTCAGGCTGTTGGACTGAGATGCCTTCCCTCCCCCCGCATGAGCTGCAGATTTTTTCAAATTATTCTTTGTCACATCTTGCTTCTTCTTGCCACTTCCACGATTCCACAATTCCCTCAAAGGCAAAGGACAGCAAGTCTGCAATAGAGCAGACATTGAGTTATTCTACATATACTGTACGTACAGATTATTATTGCTCTTTAGGCTATTCTATATATATAGAGAGAGAGATCTTGGGGTATTCCATATGAGGGCAATCTTTTCTCTGAAATCTTTTCTCTGTGATTTATTGCCATTAATTAGTACACAAGCAGTGAGATGAGGCTGTATTCACCATAGATACATCATCTGGCTCTTATGTTTTACAGTTAGCAATAGACAACAACGAAATGCATCAAAAACATGCATGATTCCCTCTGTCTTTCTCAGTATATCTAAAGGCAACAGAGTATGAGAAAGGAGGAGAGCGAGAGAGACAGAGAGAGAAAGAAACGAGCAACCAACCACACCTGCTCACTGCAATAGGTGTCTCTCCCTTCTACACTACACATACAAAAGTATGAGGACACCTTCAAATGAGTGGATTTGGCTACTTCAGCCACACCCGTTGCTGACAGGTGTATAACATCAAGCACACAGCCATAAAATCTCCATAGAAAACATTGGCAGTGGAATGGCCTTACTGAAGAGCTCAGTGACTTTCAATGTGGCACCGTCATAGGATGCCACCTTTCAGTTCATAACATTTCTGCCCTGCTAGAGCTTCCCCGGTCAACTGCAAGTGCTGTTATTGTGAAGTGGAAATGTCTAGGAGCAACAACGGCTCAGCCGTGAAGTGGTAGGCCACACAAGCTCACAGAACGGGACCCCCAACTGCTGAAGCGAGTAGCGCTAAAAAATCGCCTGTCCTCGGTTGCATCGTCAGCACAAGAACTGTTCGTCGGTAGCTTCATGAAATGGGTTTCCATGGCCGAGCAGCTGCACACAAGATCATCATACGCAATGCCAAGCGTCGGCTGGGGTGGTGGAAAGCTCGCCATCATATGATTCTGGAGGAGTGGAAACACGTTATTTGGAGTGATGAATCACGCTTCACCATCTGGCAGTCTGACAGACAAATCTGGGTTTGGTGGATGAAAGGAGAACACTACCTGTCCCAATGCATAGTGCCAACTGTAAAGTTTGGTGGAGGAGGATGAATGGTCTGGGGCTGTTTTTCATGGTTCTAGCTAGGCCCCTTAGCGCTACAGCATAAAATGACATTCAAAATGATTCTGTGCTTTCAACTTTGTGGCAACAGTTTGGGGAAGTTCCTTTCCTGTTTCAGCATGACAATCCCCTTTGAACAAAGCGAGGTCCATACTGCTCCCGTGCTTTACAGAAATGGCACAGAACCCTGACCTCAACCCCATTGAAGGTCCATATAGAAATGTCATAGAGCCCTGACCTCAACCCCATTGAACACTTTTGGGATGAATTGGAACACCGACTGTTAGCCAGGCCTAATCGCCCAACATCAGTGCCCGACCTCACTAATGCCCTTGTGACTGAATGGAAGCAAGTCCCCTCAGCAATGTTCCAACATCTAGTGGAAAGCCATCATAGAATAATGGAGGCTGTTAAAGCAGCAAAGGGGGGACCAACTCCATATTAATGTGATTTTGGAATGATTTGGAATGATGAAATGATTTTGGAATGAGATGTTCATGTAGTGTATCTTTCTGTCTCTCATTCTCTCATTCCAAGCGCAAACGACAAAGGAGATATCCTGTAAGATCTACCTCCTATCATGCCTCCCTGTCTTCTCCCGCTCCTTTTCACTGTGGAACAAATGCTGAATCACTCCAGAACATATAAGAACCACACACAAGCGTTGAGGGAAAAGAGAGAAAGGGCAAAAATGGATATGACAGGAGTATTCTAGTCGCTCCAATAATTTCTATTTTAGTCACTTCATCTCAGCCCTATAAGTGGGATCCTTCTCAATGTCAGAGACATAGAGACAAAGGAATTACACTGACATAATGATAGGGGTCTCTCTCTACCATTCCTACAGAAATGTGATATTGTAGTGCAAGTTGTGTAGCCTTAAGACAGTGGCCACGTGACTGGAAACACATCAGTCATATTAATTTACGGTTGCCATGAGCCAATACAGTGCATTCGGAAAGTATTCAGACCCCTTGACTTTTTCCACATTTTGTTACGTTACAGCCTTATTGTAAAATGTATGAAATAGATATTTTTCCTCATCACTCTCTACACAATACCCCATAATGAGAAAGCAAAAACAGGTTAGTAATTTTAGCAAATATATTAAAAATAAAAAAGAGATACCTAATTTACACAGGTATTCAGACCCTTTGCTATGAGACTCGAAATTGAGCTCAGGTGCATCCTGTTTCCATTGATCATCCTTGAGATGTTTTTACAACTTGATTGGAGTCCACCTGTGGTAAATTAAATTGATTGGACGTGATTTGGAAAGACACACACCTGTCTATATAACGTCCCACAGTTGACAGTGCATGTCAGATGAAAAACCAAGTCATGAAGTCAAAGGAATTGTCCATAGAGCTCCGAGACAGGATTGTTTCGAGGCACAGATCTGGGGAAGGCTTCCGAAAAAGTTATGCATCATTGAAGGTCCCCAAGAACTCAGTGGCTTCCATCATTCTTAAATGGAAGAAGTTTGGAACCACCAAGACTCCTCCTAGAGCTGGCCACCCGGCCAAACTGAGCAATCGGGGGAGAAGGGCCTTGGTCCAGGAGGTGACCAAGAACCCGATGGTCAATCTGACAGAGCTCCAGAGTTCCTCTGTGGAGATGGGAGAACCTTCCAGAAGGACAACCGTCTCTGCAGCACTCCACCAATCAGGCCTTTATGGTAGAGTGGCCAGACGGAAGCCACTCCTCACTCCTCAGCCACTCCTCACATGACAGCCCGCTTAGAGTTTGCCCGAAAGGCACCTAAAGCCTCTCAGACCATGAGAAACAAGATTCTCTGGCCTGAATGCCACGCATCACGTCTGGAGGAAACCTGGCACCATCACTACGGTGAAGCATGGTTGTGGGGATGTTCTTCAGCGACAGGGACTGGGAGACTAGTCAGGATCGAGGCAAAGATGAACAGAGGAAAGTACAGAGAGATCATTGATGAAAACCTGCTCCAGAGCGCTCAGGACCTTAGACTGGGGCGAAGGTTCACCTTCCAACAGGACATCAACCCTAAGCACACAGCCAAGATAACGCAGGAGTGACTTTAGGACAAGTCTCTGAATGTCCTTCAGTGGCCCAGCCAGAGCCCGGACTTGAACCCGATCAAACATCTCTGGAGAGACCTGAAAATAGCTGTGCAGCAATGTCCCCATCCAATCTCACAGAGCTTGAGAGGATCTGCAGAGAAGCATGGGAGAAACTCCACAAATACAGGGGTGCCAAGCTTGTAGTGTCATTCCCAAGAAGACTCAAGGCTGTAATCACTGCCAAAGGTGCTTCAACAAAGTACTGAGTAAAGGGTCTGAAATACTTAGGTAAAAGTGATATAAGTTTTTTATTTTTAATACATTTGCAAAAATTTCAAAAAAACTGTTTTTGCTTTGTCATTATGGAGTATTGTGTGTAGATTGATGAGGGGGAAAAAACAATTTCATCAATTTTAGAAATAGGCTGTAACGTAACAAAATGTGGAAAAAGTCAAGGGGTCTGAATACTTTCCAAATGCACTGTAAATATCATTCCCCTCTGTAACTTTAACCCTCTCTAACTTTGGGGGAATGATCTTTGTTCGTCTGTAACAATGAATTCATGATTATCCATAATCATAGTAGCATCCACATTAATGTAGTGTTCAGAGGCGCTAAGATTCAGAAACATGTTCTATTCTTATTTTCAATAAAAGTGACTCCATAATGACAATAGATTATTTACCATTAATTTCTATTGGGAAAAACATCATCTGAAACACAACCAAAACAAACTGCACAAGCTTTATGTAGTCATTGCATGCTAGGAGTTATATTGTTGGTAAAGGGCTTGTAAGTAAGCATTTCACGGTCTACATCTGTTGAATTCGGCACATGTGACAAATAAAAATACTTAAACACACACATGAATTTGTTCAAATACTCATGACACCTTCAAACACATCACGGACAAACTGAAATGGTCCACTCACACAGACAGGAGCGCCTCTTCAACCTCAGGAGGCTGAAGAAATTTGGCTTGTCACCGAAAACCCTCACAAACTTTTACAGATGCACAATCGAGAGCATCCTGTCAGGCTTTATCACCGCCTGGTACGGCAACTGCTCCGCTCACAACCGTAAGGCCCTCCAGAGGGTAGTGAGGTCTGCACAACGCATCACTGGGGGCAAACTACCTGCCCTCCAGGACACCTACACCACTCGATGTCACAGCTATCATCCAGAAGGTGAGGTCAGTACAGGTGCATCAAAGCTGGGACCGAGACTGAAAAACAGCTTCTATCTCAAGGCCATCAGATTGTTAAACAGCCACCACTAACATTGAGTGGCTGCTGCAAACATACTGACTCAATCTCTAGACACTTTAATAATTACAATTTGGATATAATAAATGTATCACTAGTCACTTTAAACAATGCCACTTTATATAATGTTTACATACCCTACATTACTCAACTCATATGTATATACTGTACTCTATACCATCTACTGCATCTTGCCTATGCCGTTCGGCTATCGCTCATCCATATATTTATATGTACATATTCTTATTAATTCCTTTACACTTGTGTGTATAAGGTAGTTGTTGTGAAATTGTTTGATTACTTGTTAGATATTACTGCACGGTCGGAACTAGAAGCACAAGCATTTCGCTACACTCGCATTAACATCTGCTAACCATGTGTATGTGACCAATAACATATGATTTGATTTGAAATTGGGACTAGATACATGAAGTGCTTTCATTTCTAACAGTACAACAGATATGTATGAAAAAACCCTAAAGTAAAAGGTGACATTATGTACTGTCGCCTCATTTTGATGTCATATCCAAAATACTGGAGTATAGAGCCAAATAAAACTTTTAGTTTCACTGTCCAAATCAATACGCAGGGGGAGTGTATGTGTATCACTTCTTCATGTGTCAATCAATACAGTACCAACTCCACCTGCCACTACTGGCACTGAACAGGGAAGGGAAATTGCTTTGGTGTGATTGACAGCTTTGGATTTTGTTTTGACTGATGGTAATGGTCCCCCTTCAACTGGAGGCAATAAACACAAAAAAGTAGTCAATCCTTCAATATGATTTTGATCGCCCCAGGAATGTATGGGCATTATTCTGTGTTTATTTCAAATGCCAAGAGCCCTGTGGGCTCAGTCTGTGGAGCTTTGCATTTGAAATGTCAAGGGCTGTGGGTTCGTTTCCCACTGGGGGGCTGGATTGTATAAATTAAGTGTCTACTAAATGGCATAAATTACAAACAAGGCACATAGACTTTTTATTTATTTAACTAGGCAAGTCAGTTAAGAACAAATTCTTACTGATGGGGCAGGTTCCAATTAATTTTGTTCCCCCCATGTGTTAAAAATGTCAATACCACTATGTGAATATATAATATATTTGAAAATACTGTACCTGGTTTTCTAAAATACGGTATGTATAATACTGCCACCTACTGAAATGTTGGTGAATGCTATATCAATTGTTTTTGATGATTACATAATGCATTTTAATATAAGACAATAAGACTACTGCATTTTCAGGCTACTTCATTAGTGCAGACTACAGACAAAGATCATTTTGTCAGATCTCCGTGACAAAAACTATAGTAGGCCTGACTGAGTGAAAACAGACGTAATAATATACGTCGTCCTCGCTGAATATGTAGTCCACAATAAAATTTACAGTAAAAACACAAGATAAGGCCAGGGCCAGCTACACGCAAACCGCTGGCTGGCAGGTGGAATCCAAATCAAAACGGCATAGGTAGCCTACAACTCACGATTATTGCCGAAAAATCAACGCACGAGGAGCTCTTACAATTGTTCCAAAACATGATTCAACATTGCCATCCAGTGGTAATAAAGTATATTCTACTTCTAAGGCGAGGTAATACAGTTTGTAACGGCCACACAGAAAACAAACGTTGACACTTTACCCACTGACCGTGCACATGGAGTACTGTAGAACTAAACTCGTGACGATGATAAACTCAGCTGCAACATGCTTCTTTAATTTAGTTACAAAAAAAAATTGTTAAGATACGAGAGAATAAATTGGCTTACATTATTTTATTATTGTTAAATGGCTTACCTTTCAAGCATTCAGCAGGTAGGAAAAAGGCGAGTGCCTGCTTGGGAAGCACAAATTGTTGTGCGCTACAGTTAGTTTCCCGCCAGTAGTTTGGGACTGACAACTGTGCACAACACAAACAGCAATTAAGCAGATGGTGGAATAGAACAACTTTATTATGACAAATTGGCTGATGACAAAACCATTAGAAATGTATTCATGCGACATATTACTTGGGAAGAAAATAGGGATGTTTAAAAAAGATAAACAATCTATCCATTAAACAATATATCCTTTCATGTCTGTTTAGGAAGACATGTGCTGGTCAGTGCATGACCACTGTGGCATAGTCAGGTCCTTGCTCAAACTTGGCCAAGTGGGATGAAGGAGCACCAGCATGGGACACGGTGGCATAGCACAATTCGTCTTCACTTCCCTGTCACTGAAACATAGGGAGGAAGGCACATCATTATTTAAATGGAAACATCAAATAATCAGATCCTTGAGAGAAAGCACAATTCTTACTGTCTTCAATTTATAATGTAGTTATACAATGACTGCACAAAACATTAAAGACACCTGCTCTTTCCATGACATAGACTCTCCAGGTGAATCAAGGTGAAAGACAATTGTGACATGAATTGTGTATGTGTGCCATTCAGAGGGTGAATGGGCAAGACAAAAGATATGTGTCTTTGAACGGGGTATGGTAGTAGGTGACAGGCGTACCGGTTTGTGTCAAGAACTGCAACGCTGCTGGGTTTTTCATGCTCAACAGTTTCCCGTGTGTCTCAAGAATGGTCCACCACCCAAAGGACATCCAGCCAACTTGACACAACTGTGGGAAGCATTGGAGTCAACATGGGCCAGCATCCCTGTGGAATGCTTTCGACACCTTGTAGAGTCTTGATTGGAGTCCACCTGTGATAAATTAAATTAATTGGACATGATTTGGAAAGACACACACCTGTCTATATAAAGTCCCGCAGTTGACAGTGCATGTCAGAGCAAAAACCAAGCCATTAGGTCGAAGGAATTGTCCGTAGAGCTCCGAGACAGGATTGTGTCGAGGAAAAGATCTGGGAAAGGGAGGCAGCATCATGCTGTGGGGATGTTTTTCACCGGCAGGGACTGGGAGACTAGTCAGGACCGAGGGAAATTGATGAAAACCTGCTCCAGAGCGCTCAGGACCTCAGACTGGGGCAAAGGTTCCCCTTCCAACAGGACAATGACTCTAAGCACACAGCCAAGAAAACGCAGGAGTGGCTTCGGGACAAGTCTCTGAAGGTCCTTCAGTGGCCCAGCCAGAGCCCGGACTTGAACCCGATCGAAAATCTGGAGAGACCTGAAAATAGCTGTGCAGCGAAGCTCCGCATCCAACCTGACAGAGCTTAAGAGAATCTGCAGAGAATAATCTGAAACACTCCCCCAATAAAGGTGTGTCAAGTTTTTAGCATCATACCCCAGAAGACTTGAGGGTGTAAACGCTGCCAAAGGGGCTTCAACAACGTACGGAGTGAAGTATAGTATAAATCTGCAAACATTTCTAAATACCTGTTTTTGCTTTGTCATTATAGGGTATTGTGTGTAGATTGATGAGGGGGAAAAACTATTTTATCCATTTTAGAATAAGGCTGTAACATAACAAAATGTGGAAAAGTCAAGGGGTCTGAATACTTTCCGAATACACTAAGTGAATTTGTCCCAATACTTTGGATCCCCTAAAATGGGTGGACTATGTTCCAAAAGTGCTGTAATTTCTAAACGGTTCACCCAATATGGATGAAAATACCTTCATATTAAAGATGACAGTATGCTCATTAACCTCATCATCACTGTTTGATTTCAAATCCAAACCTTTGAAGTATAGAGCCAAAAGAAGAAAAAATGCTTCACTGTCCCAAGAAATACAGAGGGCACTGTACAGTATATCTCAAAACATATTTATAGGCCTGCCTTACATATACTTCTCTGTGGCTTTATACATACAGGTTATGGTAGGATCTCTTTGCATTGTCTGGTCACTGGGCCATCTGTAAGACATAGTTAGGTGAGATAAGCATTCACATTTGAGCAGTATGTCATCTACTGTATTGTGTCATTTTACTCATACTGTACAACACTACTAACCTTGTTGCGATGAGATGCCTGTTCCCTATGACAGTAACACAATGATATACATTAATGATTCTGTCTGTTCGGTCCTGATTATGTGGTATCTATTAGATAAGGATGTTTTATATAGGTTCACATACTCTTTGCTTTCAGAGAGGAGACAGGTGGTAAAGCATATAAACACTACAAGTAGAATTATGGACCCGATCACGTCCATCCATATGATGATGTACTCAAGAAGATGTACTCAAGAACTTACTAGAACTGTCCTGATAAGTGTGGCTTACAATGTCTTATGATTTCTGTCTTAATGGCTTCCCTCTCCTCAGTCGCCATGTCTGTGACAGGAGAAGTAAAGAGTTTTTGACCAAATGTCACGGTTCATGAATTCACCGGCTCTCTCTGTGTGTGGGTGTGTGCGTGCGTGTGTGTGAGTGTGGGTGTGGCCGCTGATTGCCACTTTGCTCGTTGTCAGCGCCAGCTGACACTCATTATGTGTGTCTACTTATACTCGTTGTCTTGGTCTTGTGTTTGTCAGTTCGTTGTCTTGTTTTCCTGTGCGTGTGTTTCTCTCCAGGCCGAGCTCTGTGTTCTCCTATGGTTCTGTTCTCCGCTGGACTCTTCGTTCGCCCTCGCTCCTGTGGAGGTCTCTATGCTGGGCACGTTCAGGATCGCCAGTCTGGGAAATCCTCTTCACTCACTGACATTACTGAGGATTGGCTCTCCCCTGCAGTCTCGGCGCTGCTAACACCCAGACACTTCCTGACACCCCCGATTACCTGTGACTTACCACCTGAATTGCTTCAATAAATGGTGAACTTGACTCGCTACTGAATCCTCCGTTCCTTTCACGTGACACCAAATTGATGAGTAATCTCAATCAGAAATGTATAGAACATTTCTCCTGTAATCTTTCTTAACTGTGTTCCACAACACCATGACACTTTTGCTGGGGGGCGAGCGTATGCCCTCCTCCACTTCGTAATCACAGTTGAGAGTGACCTTTGACCTCATCCCTCTGGGTTCAATGTTTTGTGTCCATTCCAAATGTATTCAAATTGCAACATTTAGATCTGAGGAAAATATTTATCTTATGTGCTTAATACTCATCTCAGTCTTTTATTACCGTAGCCTATCACACAGAAAGCATCCCTAATGCTTAATGACAAAACAACCAAGAGAAAGAATATTCCAGAGAAACATACTGTACCTGCATCTGTTAATTGTAGTTCAAGAGAGACTACATATAACTGTTATTCTAGCCAAAAGTACAATAAAATGAATAGCTGTGAAAGTAAATTGACATTTAATTAGGGGGACAATAATATTATTACTAAAAATACGTAGCTCACACGAGGCACCAGCACATGAATTGGATCATGGTTAGAGTTGTTTTAAGGTCCCAAACCTGTCACCTGTTATAAATACTCAGAGAGAGAAGTGAAACAGGATATATGGGAATGAGAGATGCTTTCAGGGCGAAGGTGAGGCATGCTCTCAAACATGCTTTTATTAATAAATATACCCAAGAGCATTTGGCTGACTCAGACAATGCCACAGTAGTACAAGGGTGAAACACTGATCAAATGTATGGTGTCTCCTTTCATGGTAAAACAATAGCTCTTACCTATCACCCTCTTGTGATGGTGCTTCATTTAATATAAAACTATCATACCTATAGCTGTAACATGCTCCAAGTGCAGGTTTAGATAAAGACTGATCTGGTTGGGCCTGGTCTATCACGACTCGGGATAAGACCCAGATGCAGACAGTTCGAATCACAGATGTTTATTGACCAAACAGGGGGCAGGCAAAAGACAGGTCAAGGGCAGGCAGAGGTCCGTAATCTAGGGCAGAGTCAGTAAGGTACAGAACGTTAGGTAGGCTCGGGGTCAGGGCAGGCAGAGGTCAGTAATCCACGACAGTGTCACACAGGTACAGACCGGCAGGCAGGGTGGTCAAAACCGGAAAACCTAGAAATACAAGGGCTGGCGCGAAAAAAGGGGTACAGGAAAAACATGCTGGTAGGCACAGCAAGACGAGCTGGCAACAGACAAACAGAAAACACAGGTATAAATGCACATGGGATAATGGGGAAAATGGGAGACACCTGGAGGGGGGGGTGGAGACAAGCACAAGACAGGTGAAACAGATCAGGGTGTGACATAGTCTCTCCTAACATCTGTGACAAAAATGATAGTTTGTCAGGAGCATATGAGAGTTATGTAAATGTGACATTTGGTTCTGTGTTTCTGAGATTAGTTTAGGCCTACTGTAACTAGCAGGAACCATTTGTAATTGGAAATCATTTTTAAAGGATTCCACTGTGAACGATCTACTTGAAATATGATTGCATTAATGCAATTCTAATTTGGGTTTCATTTGCCTCTAGTTAAAGCTTTGCACATAAATAATGGGAAAATGCATGGGTTAAGAATGAGTTCCAAACAGAACCTCCAAGTTAGCTTGCAAATCAAGAGTACTTTGGATTGATTTCCTCTAACACGTAGTGAAGGGGTTTTTATTATTGTTATTATTGAATGTTCTACAATACAGAGAAACGGAATCAACATAAAAAAAACGATGCATTTTTATCTCTGTGGTTTTATCTCATTTTACACACAAGTTATAAATGACATACTGACTTATAAATCAAGAAAGCTGTTCATTTACACATTTATCAAGCATATCTGTTGAAATGAATCTTATCCTAATACCTCTGCACATCTATTTATAGCCCAGAAAGAGAATGCCATTAATCTGAGAGGAACTGATGTTTACAGACTACAGGAAGACATGGTGTCCACAGAGTACAAGATGTGTAAATCAAGCAGGGAGAAAATGTATTTTAAAGTGCATCAACAGGTGGAAGGAAAGGCACATACTGTAAGTTAACTATGAGAAAAACTAAACTTTTGCAAACTTGATCTTGGTGCACCCAGGTCCAGCTTGGTTACCAGTAAATGTCACAGTAGTATATTGCAGACTAGCTCGGTCACTGGTAGATGTCGCTGTAGCATATTTCAGACTAGTGTCCTCTTCCTGTCACGTCCTGGCCATAGAGAGCCCTCGAGGTTCTCTATGGTGTTTTAGGTCAGGACGTGACTAGGTTTTTTTTTCTAGTTGTTTTATTTCTATGTTGGGGTTGTGTATGGTTCCCAATTAGAGGCAGCTGTTATTCGTTACCTCTAATTGGGGATAATACTTAGTGTGTTCTGTTCCCACCTGCATTTGGGGGATATTGTTTTGTGCTCGTGAGCGCTACGTTATTGTCCGATCAGTTATTTCTTTGTTGTTTTTGCATATTTAATAAATATGTGGAACTCCATGCATGCTGCGCCTTGGTCCATTTATGTAAAAGACGATTGTGACAGAATATCCCACCAAGTCAGGATCAAGCAGCGTGCCCCGAAGGTAAAGGAGAGTTGGTCTTGGGAGGAAATACTGGGTGGATGCGAGACCCTTCCTTGGCGGGAGTCGCTGAGGAAGATAGGAGGACAGCGACGATGCTGGGGTCCGCGGCCAAAAGGAGCCCAAGGGCAAGCCCAAGATTTTTTGGGGGGGCGGCACAAGGGGCAGTCGGCCGAGCCGAGGGGAGAGATGGAGCCCGTCTGAGAGACGATCGAAGAGTTTAATGAGGGATATCGGAGAGAGGTGATGGCTAGGAGTATGCTGCAGCGCAGGCGTTTAGAGGAGCGTGTCACCAGTCCGGTGCAACCTGTGCCGGCTCCACGCACCAGGCCTCCAGTGCGCCTTCCCAGCCCGGTACGTCCTGTGCCGGCTCCCCGCACTCGCCCTGAAGAGCGTGTCACCAGTCCAGTGCAACCTGTGCCGGCTCCACGCACCAGGTCTCCAGTGCGCCTTCCCAGCCCGGTACGTCCTGTGCCGGCTCCCCGCACTCGCCCTGAAGAGCGTGTCACCAGTCCGATGAAACCTGTGCCGGCTCCACACACCAGGCCACCAGTGCGCCTTCCCAGCCCGGTGCCAGGGCCGGAGCCTTCCTCTGCACCGGTGCCCAGTCCCGCTCTAAGGCTGGAGCTTTCCTCGGCGCCGGTGCCCAGTCCAGGCATGGTGTCCAGTCCTACTCCTAGGCCGGAGCCTTCCTCTGCGCCGGGGCCCAGTCCGGGCACGGTTTTCAGTCCGGCTCCATGGCCGGATCCGCGGTCTGAGCGGGTGCTACGTCCCGCACCAGAGCCGACGCTAGTTGCCCACCCGAACCCTCCCCATCTAAGTTCAGGTTTTGCGGGGGGGTACTGTCACGTCCTGGCCATAAAGAGCCCTCGGGGTTCTCTATGGTGTTTTAGGTCAGGAAGTGACTAGGGGTTTTTTCTAGTTTTATTTCTATGTTGGGGTTGTGTATGGTTCCCAATTAGAGGCAGCTGTTATTCGTTACCTCTAATTGGGGATAATACTTAGTGTGTTCTGTTCCCACCTGCATTTGGGGGATATTGTTTTGTGCTAGTGCCTGTGAGCGCTACGTTATTGTCCGATCAGATATTTCTTTGTTGTTTTTGTATGTTTCACATTTAATAAATATGTGGAACTCCATGCATGCTGCGCCTTGGTCCATTTATGTAAAAGATGATTGTGACACTTCCTGTAAGAGAGAACACAAGTCACTTTGAGCTATGTGCAGCTGGGGTTGCCATTGGCAGTATATTGCTAAATGTTGTGATCTGATCAATGTATGTGGCATGGGGAGTAAAGTTCAAACCGTATTATTGAAAGTGGAAGTCAAGTGCATATTACCCTACTTCACACTGCACTTATTCAATCCAACTCACCTCATCCCTTGGCAGTGGTGTAAAGTACTGTACTTAAGTAGTACTTTAAAGTATTTTTACTTAAGTCATTTTGGGGGGTATCTGTACTATACTATTTATATTTTTGACAACTTATTTTTACTTCACTACATTCCTAAAGAAAATAATGTACTTTTTACATTACACCCAAAAGTACTTGTTAAATTGGTTAGTAGACTATGGTCCAATTCACACACTTATTAAGAGAACATCCCTGGTCATCCCTACTGCTTCTGATCTGGCGGGCTCACTAAACAAATGCTTTGTTTGTAAATTAATGTCAGAGGGTTGTAATGTTCCCCTGGCTATTCGTAATAAAATAAGAAAATTATGCTGTCTGGTTTGCATATAATAATTTGAAATTATTAATACTTTTACTTTCACTTTTGATACTTAAGTACATTTTAGCTATTCCATTTACTTTTGACACTTAAGTATATTTTTCAACTTTTACTCAAGTAGTATTTTACTGGGTGACTTTCACTTTTACTTGAGTCATTTTCTATTAAGGTATCTTTACTTTTAAGTATGACTTTTGAGTACTTTTTCCACCACTGTCCTTTGGTCTTGTGTTGACAATCTATTTCAAATGAGAGAATGATTGAAAATAAAACACTGATCAAAGAAAAGCAGTATGTGGTTTAGTCAGCCCTCATACTCACAGACACAAGGTGGGGTTTTGTCTTGCTGCTCAGGTGGGCTTCTGTCAAGACAATGCAGCACATTCAGACGGATATACACAGAGTACAACACTTTCTTTCCATTACATACTGTAGACTGAGCAGGTGAATCCAGGTGATGTTACTCACCTTCTCCTTCGGTTGCTGTATTGCTGACTGCCATCTCCTCTCCAGGAGGGATAGAACTGAAAGCAGGGGAGGAAATGGTGGTTCCAGGAGGATTTAATAACTGAAATAAATAAAATATTGAAATATGTCCAATAGTAATTTATCACTCGTAATACTCTAATAGATTAACAGAGTATTGTCATGTTAAAATGTCTGAGCAATTTATAGGATCTAGTCCTCCTTAACATCTATGGGGATACTGAGGCTGTGCTGTCACAATATTTTCATCCTTTACTACCAGCTCTACAGCACATGTGATAAAGATATCTCCAGTACTGCTCCTCTTCCACAACTCTCCCCACACAGACATTGTGTGTGTAAAGTGTGAGGCATCATTGTTCAGGTAAAAGTTGCCATGTCTGGCCTCACATCAAAGAGTGAGGTATTTCCCTTCCTTTTGCACAGACTCGGTTTTCCAATGAGATCTGTTTGTGAATTGTGAAGGTAATATAGGAAGTCAATTAATGAAATCCTAGAGAAAAGGTGCAGTCTGTGTAATGCTAACTTAAGTGCTTTGGAGCACAGTAAAACAGTCACTCACTGCTCACATTATCTTCGAGAATCACTACATTTTGAGAAGATTGTTGTCTCTTTTTCTATTCTGTAGAATAGCACATCTCAGATCTACTTCAGTATTGTTCCACTTTTTGAACTCATTCCAGAACAATGTGAATTGGCAAACACTGGGACGCACTTTCTTTGTAGGTGTGGTTTTCACGGCCGTCAACAGAAGTGGACCAAGGTGCAGCAAGGTATCCAGTATACATATTTTATTATATATACACGTAACTGGTAAAAATAAAGAACACACGAAGATCGTAACACCGGTGTGGCTACAAAGTGCACACGCCACTGAACATACCAAAACAAATACAATGAACCGACCGTAACGAAGGTGTAGCGCGCACACACAGGTACTTTCACACAAACAATGACCCACACCGCAAGTGGGGAAAAGAACAAACATATATATGATCGCCAATTAGAGGTAACGACACTCAGCTGCCTCTAATTGGGAACCATCAACAAACCAAACCTAGAAAATAAAACCTAGAACAAAAACACCCCTGCTCACGCCCTGACCAAAACCACCATAGAGCAGCCAAAAGGGCTATCTATGGCCAGGACGTGACAGTACCCCAAAGGCGCTTGACTCCGACCGCCCAAAAGTCACTGGAGGGGTCTTCGGTGGGTCCTCGCTTTGGCGGCGGCTCGCAGGGCCGTACCGCCCGAGAAGATGCACTGAGGCCCGGCACGTAGAGCAAGAACAGCACGTACTGCAGGCCAGGACGCAATATCTTAGAGGCCTGGTGCGCAGGGAGCAGGGACAGGACGGCGCCGGTCTCTCGACAAGCACAGGGGGACATGATGCGTGGGAGCGGGAACAGGCCGTGCCGAGCTCTGCAGACGCACAGGAGCCTGGGTGCGTGGAGCAGGGACAGGCCTCGCCGGCTCTGAAGGCGCCGCAGGGGACCTGGTGCGTGGAGCAGGGACAGGACCTGCCGGGCTCGATGCGCACAGGGAACCTGATGCGTGGAGCAGGGACAGGACATGCCGACTCTGAAGGCGCACATGGGACCTGATGCGCGAGCGGGAACAGGCGTGCCGGGTTTGAAGGCGCATTAGGGACCTGGTGCGTGGAGCAGGGACAGGCCTCGCTGGCTCTGAAGGCCACAGGGACCTGGTGCGTGGAGCAGGGACAGGACGTGTCGGTTCTGAAGACAGGGGACCTGATGCGTGAGCGGGAACAGACGTGCGCCGGTCCTGAAGGCACAGGGACCTGGGTGCGGAGCAGGGACAGGCCTCCTGGCCAAGCTCTGAAGGCTACAGGGGACCTGGGTGCGTGGAGCAGGGACAGGACGTGCCGGGCTCTCGATGCACAGGGGACCTGATGCGTGGGAGCAGGGACAGGCCTCCCGGGCTCTAAAGGCCACAGGGGACCTGGGTGCGTGAGCAGGACAGGCCTCGCTGGTTCTCTAAAGGCGACAGGGGACCTGGTGCGTGGAGCAGGGGACAGGACGCCCGGTTTGGATGCGCATGGGGACCTGATGCGTGAGCAGGGGACAGGTCAGGCCGGGCTCTGAAGGCGCACAGGGGACCCAGTGGAGCCGGGCACCATGTGCCCCCCAAAAAAAAATTGTGGGGCTGCTGTGGCCGCACAACCCCAGGAACTCCCGCCAAGGCAGGCTCCTCCCAATCCGACTCGATCACCGCCACAGTCCAGAACTCCTTCTTCTGGCCACGCTGCTTGGTCTCTTGGTGGCTGGTCATTCTTTCACGCCGCCGACAGAAGTGGACCAAGGTAGCAAAGGTAACCAGTATACATATTTTATTATATACGAACTGGTAAAAATAAAGAACACACGAAGATCGTGAACACCGTGTGGCTACAAAGTGCACACACCACTGAACATACCAAAACAAATACAATGAACCGACAGTAACGAAGGTGTAGCACGACGCGACGACGCTGACGCACGACGCGACGCACGCGACGCGACGCGACGCACGCGACAAGACGCTGACGCACGCATACGCACGCAGACGCACGACGCAGACGCAGACGCACGCACGCACGCACGACGCACGCACACACACACACACACACACACACACACACACACACACACACACACACACACACACACACACACACACACACACACACACACACACACACACACACACACACACAGGTACTCTCACATCAAACAATGACCCACACCGCAAGTGGGGAAAAGAACAAACATATATATGATCCCCAATTAGAGGTAACGACACTCAGCTGCCTCTCATTGGGAACCATCAACAAACCAAACCTAGAAAATAAAACCTAGAACAAAAAACACCCCTGCTTACGTCCTGACCAAAACCACCATAGAGCAGCCAAAAGGGCTATCTATGGCCAGGACGTGACAGTGGTGGTCTTTGTAGAAGTAGCACTCAGTGCCTTCTTTTGACTCACAGCATACTACAACAGGCAGGCATAGCCACAGTGCCTTCTATTGACTCACAGCATACTACAGCAGGCAGGCATAGCTACAGTGCCTTCTATTGACTCACAGCATACTACAACAGGCAGGCATAGCCACAGTGCCTTCTATTGACTCACAGCATACTACAGCAGGCAGGCATAGCTACAGTGCCTTTTATTGACTCACAGCATACTACAGCAGGCAGGCATAGCTACAGTGCCTTCTATTGACTCACAGCATACTACAGCAGGCAGGCATAGCTACAGTTCCTTCTTTTGACTCACAGCATACTACAGCAGGCAGGCGTAGCTACAGTGCATTCGGAAATGTATTTAGACCCCTTGACTTTCTCTACATTTTTTTAACGTTACAGTCTTATTATAAAATGGATTAAAGCTTTTTTTCCTCATCAATCTACACACAATAACTCATAATGACAAAAAAGGTATTCAGTCCCTTTACTCAGTGCTTTGAGGAAGCACTTTTGGCAGCGATTTCAGCCTCAAGTCTTCTTGGGTATGACGCTACAAGCTTGGCACACCTGTATTTGGGGAGCTCTGTCAGGTTGGATGGGGAGAGTTGCTGTACAGCTATTTTCAGGTCTATCCAGAGATGTTCGATCAGACTCGAGTCCAGGATCTGTCTGGTCCACTCAAGGACATGCAGAGACTTGTCCAAAGCCACTCCTGCATTGTCTTGGCTGTGTGCTTAGGGTCGTTGTCGTGTTGGAAGGTGAACCTTCAACCTAGTCTGAGGTCCTGAGCTCTCTGGAGCAGCTTTTCATCAAGGATATCTCTGTACTTTGCTCCGTTCATCTTTGCCTCGATCCTGACTAGTCTCCCAGTCCCTGCCGCTAAAAAACATCCCCACAAAATGATGCTGCCACCATCATGCTTCACCGTAGGGATGTTGTCAGGATTCCTCTAGATGTGACGCGTGGCATTCAGACCAAGGAGTTCAATCTTGGTGTAGCCTTCCCCACATCTGTGCCTCGAAACAATACTGCCTCGGAGCTCTTTGGACAATTCCTTCGACCTCATGGCTTGATTTTTGCTCTGACATGCACTGTCAACTGTGAGACGTGTGCCTTTCAAAATCATGCCCAATCAATTGAATTTACCATAAGTGGACTCCAATCAAGTTGTAGAAACATCTCAAGGATGCTCAATGGAAACAGGATGAACCTGAGCTCATTTTCGATTCTCATAGCAAAGGGTCTGAATACTTATATATAAGGAGTTTCTATTTTTATATTTAATACATTTGCAAAAAATTCTAAAAACTTGTTTTCGCTTTGTCATTATGGGGTATTGTGTGTAGATTGAGGAGGAAAATTTTTTTTAAATCAATTTTAGAATGAGGCTGTAACATAAGAAAAGGTGGAAAAAGTGAAGGTGTCTGAATACATTCCGAATGCACTGCACGTATTTTAGACGTCTTTTCAGTGTAATTTTGCATACCGGGACTACTCTATTTTTGAGGGGCCACAATTGTTTGGTCTTGCCTAGGTCGGCAGAACGGCAAGGACCAGTCCTGAGGTCCAAACTCCTGTTATGACAAATTGTGCATGAAAGAAATGGTGTATGAAAGATATCTCCAATATCATTCCACAACTAATGTTGTTTGACATGATGTAATACATTCCTGCATATCATTTTCTAACTGCAACACTGGCAACAACTTTAACATGGAAACCAGGAAGACGTCTTAAACAAGGCATTTCAGTTAACATGTCAACATAAAATACACACTATACACTCTTAATATATTGATGGAAATAAATAACGGAGACATATTTTCCACTTTCTGCCATGAACTAATGAGATTCTGACTTGAGACTTGAGATTCTGGCTTAGTACACAGGACAGCCCAAAGAGGATATGGTGACTCTGGGCAGGTCTGAAGTCACATTAAAGTTATTTTTTCATTATGCTCTAAATTGCTGCCCATGCAATGAACCCTCAATACGGCTTACGAACAATATAGATGAACAGTAAAGTGATGGCTGGAGAAGGCACTTTAACTTGTCAAATATGATTTATTGCATCCAACCTCTTGGTTAGACACATTATTCAGGTGGCTAATGTATATCGAAAAGAGACAATTGATTGATCCCTGGTGGGGGAGACCAAGCATATTTCTAGGCAATCTTTACCATTGTGGATTTATTCAGCAGTTGAACAAATGAGTTCCCAAGTCCAGATGTTCAACCTAACAGTTAAGTTTCCACATTTAGGGGCCCTGTAATTTCCAGTACCAAAACAACAATAATACAATGCTACTTACAGTGGCCATCATTTGAAAATCAGGATCTCAAAATCAGTACATGGACTCATAGACCTAATAGACCCCTTCTCATTGGACATAATGAAATATAAACTGCCAGAAACCGTTGGTAGAGGGGCAGACCTATTGTCTATGCATTATATGGTTGTCTGTAAAAGTGGGTATCTATGGACATTTTAAGAAATGGGTCTCTATCTGGGTATATGTGATTTGGGTTAACTAGTTTGGAGGTAGGCCTATCTGGTCCTTGAGGGCCCCTTTATACCAGCCTCATTACTGTTTACTGAAAATATAGAAGAAAGAAAGTAGTGGGTTGAAATGTGAAGAAGTAGGTATGAGATTTGCAAATTGAGATAACTGGGTGATATAAAGCATTAATTCTATGGTGATAGGAGGTTAAGCCAAAATTAATGTGTTAAAAAGGGCCAATGTGTAATTACACATACCACTAACAGGTATAACAGTTTGTGGGAAGACCCGAATTTCTGGGGAGGCCCACCAGTCACAGCCTTGTAGCTATTCTTGGCCTGCTCTAGCTCTTGACCACAACCACATTACTGCACTTACACTTCTGCAAGAAATATCATGCAGACAATGTTTCTGAGAAGTTGTTTGTCAGAGATGTGCTTCATGTGAGGCTTTATCGTGGTTAAGCAAAAAAACTGTTTACGCTTCTTTGTTTGTGTCTCGACTCTGGAAATACACAAGTGTGAGTGAAAGATCAGTACATCCCCTGTGGTCACTTCTACGTGACAAACAGAATAAGCACAAACACACAGGCGCCATGAGACATCAGCCAGTTGAACTGTACTGTGTTTCAGATCACAAACTAAGGGTTAGAGTACACCCCTGTCGTTACCATTACCCTTCTCCATGTTTTACTGAACCTCTGTGAAATATCTACCTGTGTGGCAGATAGCCTGGCGTTTAGAGCGTTGGACCAGTAACCAAAATGTGGCTGGTTTGAATATCTGAGCCAACAATGTGAAAAATCTGTCGATGTGCCCTTGTGCAAGGCACTTAACCCTGCTGTACTACTATGGCTGACCCTGTAAAACAACACATTTCACTGCACCTATCCTGTGTGGAACAATAAAAAACATTTTATTATTTTCTGCTTCTCTAACTCACACAATCTTTTATCCACATCAACTGGGCAAGAAAAGTACCAACCATCAAACAATAATGTTGCCCAACTACTCAGTAATACAGTGATCCCTTGTGGTTGTGCCTATTTCTTCCTCCATATCCCAACATCCTCCAGGGTGGAAAAAAAAGCCCCTCAACTGCCTGATAGCTGGAATGATGTAACCTGTATTTCCTTAGGACAACAGAACCCCACACCAGCATGAAATGGTAACGTTGTAATATAATACATTTATTTGATATATTCAAAAACATAATTATATATTAAAAACTGCACAGAATAGGAAAATGTTCAAACTAATCTACACAATTATCAAGGATACCTCTGTAAATTGATAATATCTTTAACCCTTTGCACGTCTATTTCTTGCCCAGTAAGACATTACACCGTTCATCTGAAAGGAACAGATGTCGTCAGGCTACAGGAAGAGCAGAGTGGCAGTTATGTAAATCAGGAAACAGATACATTATGTGCAGGAAGTTCATCAACAGGTGGAAGTACAGGCACACTTGAACTAGCACCACCCAGCACTGACACGTCATTGACTTTAGCATAGTCAATCATAGACAGTCCCAACTCGCCTCATCCCCACGTTCCAACTGCCTTGTTGAAATGATGAAGCATTTGTATCTGTTTCAAATGAGATAAAGGTTCAATGTACAGTAGAGTACTCAATATAACCAGGTTTCTGAGACATGAATATGCTGTGGTATATTTTTTAGTTTCCTTTCATACTCACAGATAACTTCTTTGTTCTGGTTCCGTCGAGACAAATTACCCAGATTCTTACCAAATCAAAGATACACTACATGGTTAAAAGTATGTGGACACTTGCTTGTCAAACATCTCATTCCAAAATCATGGGCATTAATATGGAGTTGGTCCTTTGCTGTTATAACAGCCTCCACTCTTCTGGGAAGACGTTTCACTAGATGTTGGAACATTGCTGCAGGGACTTGCTTCCTTTCAGCCATAAGAGCATTAGTGAGGTCGGGCACTCATGTTGGGCGATTAGGCCTGGCTCGCAGTCGGCATTCCAATTCATCACAAAGGTTTTCGATGGGGTTGAGGTCAGGGCTCTGTGCAGGCAAGTAAAGTTCTTCCACAACGATCTCGACAAACCATTTCAGTATGGAACTCGCTTTGTTCAAAGGGGATTGTCATGCTGAAACAGGAAAGGGCCTTCTCCAAACTGTTGCCACAAAAGTGAAAGCACAGAATTGTTTAAAAGGTAATTGTTTGCTGTATCATTAAGATTTCCCTTCACTGGAACTAAGGTTGCCTAGCCTGAACCATGAAAAACCACCCCAGACCATTAACCCTTCTCCACCAAATTTTTAAGTTGGCACTATGCATTCGGGCAGGCAGCATTCTCTTGGCATCCGCCAAACCCAGATTCATCCATCAGACTGCCAGATGGTGAAGCATGATTCATCACGGCAGAGAATACGTTTCCACTGGTCCAGAGTCCAATGGCGGCGAGCTATACACATTTTACCTTTTCAGAATTTAGCAGACACCCTTATCCAGAGCGACTTACAGTTAGTGCTTTCATCTTAAGATAGCTAGGTGGGACAACCACATATCACAGGCATGGAATTTTTCCTCAATAACATAGTTATCAGTAGAGTCAGTGGATGTGTTGTGTGTGTTGTGTGTGTTGTGTGTGTGGAGTGTGTGGAGGAGCGTGTGTGGAGGAGCAGGGTGACGTGAGAGAACTTGGGAAGGTTGAAAACCAGGCGGGCTGCAGCGTTCCTGATATGTTGCAGGGGTTTGATGGCACAAGCGGGGAGCCCAGCCAACAGCGAGTTGCAGTAGTCCAGACGGGAGAGGACAAGTGCCTGGATTAGGACCTGCACCGCTACCTGTGTGAAATACGGTCGTACTCTATGGATGTTGTAGAGCATGACCCTGTAGAAGTGGGTTATTGCTTTGATGTTTGCAGAGAACGACAGGGTGTTGTCCAGGTTCACACCAAGGTTCTTTGCACTCTGGGAGGGCACACTGGAGTTTTCAACTGTGATGGAGAGGTCTTTGAGCAGGCAGGCCTTCCCCGGGAGGAAGAGCAGTTCCGTCTTATCGAGGTTGAGCTTGAGGTGGTGGTCTGACATTCAAGTTGAGATTTCTGCCAGGCACGCAGAGATACATGACGGCACCTGGGTGTCAGAAGGGGGGAATGACAAAAGTAGTTGAGTGTCATCCGCATAGCAATGATATGAGAGACCATGTGAGGATATGACAGAGCCGAATGACTTGGTGTATAAAGAGAAGAGGAGAGGGCCTAGAACCCTGGGGGACACCATTAGTGAGAGTACATGGTGCAGATACAGATCCTCTCCATGTCACTTGGTAGGAGCGGCCTGCCAGGTAGGATGCAATCCAAGAGTGTGCAGTGCCTGAGACGCCTAGCCTGAGAGCGTGGAGATAAGGATCTGATGGTTTACGGTGTCAAAGGCAGCGGACAGATCTAGGAGGATAAGAACAGAGGAGAGAGTCAGCTTTGGCAGTGCGGAGAGCCTCCATGACACAGAAAAGAGAAGTCTCGGTTGAGTGACCTGTCTTGAAGCCTGACTGATTAAGGTTAACTTCTTAGGGAGCGGCTCCCGAGGTGACGGTTTTGGAGAGTCTGGCATGCCCAAAGTAAAATGCCTCCCACTCAGGCCCAGAAAATAGGATATGCACATAATTAGTACTATTGGATGGAAAACACTCTGAAGTTTCTAAAAGTGTTAACATAATGTCTGTGAGTATAACAGAACGGATATAGCAGGCGAAAACCCGAGGAATTTCTGTCCTGGAAAAAGTGTTTTTGACACATTGCCTCATTTTTGAACCCCTCCCTATTGAAAACAGCCATTTCTGGGAGTAAGATTGCAGTACCTATTGCTTCCACAGGATGTCAACAGTCTCTAGACAGTGTTTGGTGATTTTTTAGTTGCTCTGGATGGTAATAGAAGAAGAATTTTGAACTGGTCATCGTATGTAAACAGAAGAGGATGCGCATTCACGGGCTCGCGCGTGCTGTGGTTTTTTCCTTTCCTATCGTCCAGTTTATAATCCGGTTGAAATATTATAGTAAATATACATAAAAGTGTTCCTAAGGATACATTATCAATAATGTTGGATTGTTCTTGGACAAGTGTATAGGTATAGGTTGAACGCGTTCGCTTCACGGTTCAATGGGCGAGTGGACGCTGTACTTTATGATCATAACACGCCAACCAAACAGAGATTTATGGATATAATAAATGACTTTTTCTAACAAAAGAACCATTGGATGTCTTCGTTGGACACTTGGGAAGCCCTCAGCAGAAGTTCTTCAAAAGGTAAGGGATTTGTTTTCGCTGTGAAATGTGTTTTGTGTGAACCGCGATGGTTTATGAATTTATGCTAATGGAAAATATTGGAGGTGCTACCCTCAAACAATCAAATGTTGTGCTTTCGCCGTAAAGCCTTTTTGAAATCTGACAACGCTGTGATATTGCCAAGAAGCAGAGCTTTTGATGTCTATGCAACACTTGTATATTGATGAATGTTTAATAATTCAACTTTTGGATTTTGAATTTGGCGCCTTGCATTTCACCGGGTAGTGTCGGGAGTGGGGCCCCACCACTCCGTAAGTAGTTAAGAAGATCGTTCTGAGATTTACACCACTCCAGCCAACGCTTGGCATTGCGCATGGTGATCTTAGGCTTGTGTGCGGCTGCTTGGCCATGGAAACCCATTTCATGAAGTTCCCGCGACGAACAGTTCTTGTGCTTACGTTGCTTCCAGAGGTGGTTTGGAACTTCGTGGTGAGTGTTGCAACCGAGGACAGATGATTTTCATGCGCTACGCACTTCAACACTTGGCAGGTCTGTTCTGTGAGCTTGTGTGACCTACCACCTCGTGGCTGAGCCGTTGTTACTCCTAGACATTTCCACTTCACAATAACAGCACTTACAGTTGACCGGGGGCAGAAATTTTATGAACTGACATGTTGGAAGGTATGGCAAAACTAACAGAGATGGCGGACTGAACATAGCAGTGCAGATAAAAAGTCATATTCAATATCTGTAAGTTAGACTAAATATTAGCACTTCACATACTTCACATCAAGTAGAATAGATTAAAAGGGCAACGTGTAGTTCTCGTAGTCGATAAACTTTATATTGATAACCAGATGTTCTGAGACTCAAAGACTACTCCATGGCTATTCTAAATATTACAAAGTTCCCATTAAGGAGTTGAGTAATGTAACACCCAATACTAGCCATGGCAGGGATTGTAATACAAAAAATATAGAAAAGCAATAAAATACAACATTTGTTAAAGAAATAAACCACAACTAAACTACACCATAGATAGGGAATGTTGGAAAATAATTAGTATTAGACTTTCCATTTATAGTATTTCATGAATTGATAAGACAGCATTAGAAGAAAGGATAATTATCGAAATGATACATCTTCAAATATAAGGAACTGGAATACAAAAGTACTCAATCAACATGGTAGAGATAAACACAGCAAACAGAGGACATAAAAGGCACAGTATGTGGCTATATGCAGATGTATTCTGATGGAAGGTGTGGTGTCTGTTTTTGTGTTTGGAATAGCGTGGAGTTAAGTGAGTGAAAAAGGATAACGGTTGCATATATAGGCTGTCCTTCATTACACACACCTGTCATCATCATTACGCGCAGCTGCGCAATATTGGACTCACCTGGACTCCATTACTTTGTTGATTGCCCTTCTATATCTGTCTGTTCCTCAGTTGGTTACCCGTGTCAGCATTATTGTCGTTGATGTTGTACCTTCAGTACCTCGTGGAGTGGGAGGGGTACAGTCTGGAGGAGAGATGCTGGGTTCCGGTGGAGGACGTTCTGCACCCTTCGTTGCTGCGGGAGTTCCACCGTCTCCATCCGGATTGCCCTGCACCTTGTCCTCTGGGTCGTCCCCGAGGCCAGTGTCGGCGCGCTGCTAGAGCCGCGCGTCAAGGGGGGGGGTACTGTCACGACTTCTACCAAAGTCGGTCCCTCTCCTTGCTCGGGCAGCGTTCGTCGATCGACGTCACCGGTTTTCTAGCCATCACCGATCCACTTTTCATTTTTCCATTGGTTTTCTATTGTTTTACACACCTGGTTTCAATCCCACAATTACTTGTTCATTATTTAACCCTCTGTTCCCCCATGTTTGTTTGTGAGTGTTTGGTTATTGTATTGCGGTCCGTATCTGTGGGCTTGGCAAGTTTTTGACGTTTATTCTTACATTATTGAGTAAAATTGCTATTATTTACTCATATCTGCTGTCCTGCGCCTGACTACACACAGACCCATTACAGGTGGCTACCTTGAAGAATTTGTTTAAATGTGTTATTTCATAGTTTTGATGTCTTCACTATTATTCTAGAATGTAGAAAATAGTAAAAAATTAAGAAAAACCGTTGAAAGAGTAGGTGTGTCCAAACTTTTGCCTGGTACTGTATATATAATTGATTATATAGTTATGTTTATGATAGAGAACAATTTGTTCATGCAAACGGCTGTTTATCTACCAGGGCCAAGATATCTTGTGGTGTGCCGCAGGGTTCGATAATTGGACCTTTGTTCAGTGCACTTGCTGCTGTGTCTTCTACCGTACTTCCCATTCTCTATGCTGATGATACCAATTTGTACGCCAATTACGCACGTTCACCTACAAATACTCATTCCTCCCAGGAAGTTTAACTAAACCTTTCAATGTATTCTTCAAGGCTAATTCTTAAATCCATCTATATAACACGAGACACTGCGATAACCGCCACCGTCCCCACTGCCGCATCTCACATAGTCATCTCACATCAGATACAGAGGTATCATACTCTGGAATTCTTATCTTCACATTGCCTAAACTTCATCATCCCTCAGTAACTTCAAGCTAAGATTGATGAACCAAACTACCCATTATTCCCCTCAATGCAGCCTAACTCTCACACTCAAACACACACATAATCAAATATGTTTTTTCTTGTATTCTGAGTATATCATGTAAAAATATAATTTATAAAATTTGTTTAACCTTTTGTGCTTTCAAACTCACCTGCACACCATTTTGACCAGTTTTTTATGTACTGTACTGTACTGTTTTGTCTTTCATTTATTTTCTTTGGTGTGAATAAATAAAACCTATAAACTATTAAGTATTGTGTCTATGAAGTTATAGCCTGGAGAGGGAGTAAAAGTTGGACTTCTTGTAACAATGTGCGTTGAGAGTCGGGAAGCAAGTACAGGAAGTGAATATTTAATAAATAAACTGAACATAATACAAAACAAGAAACACTAACGGCGCACCGACATGAAACAGATACAGAAATAATAACACCTGGGAAGGAACCAAAGGGAGTGACATAAATAGGGCAGGTAATCAAGGAGGTGATGGAATCCAGGTGAGTGTCAATAAGCACTGGTGCGCGTGACAATGGTGACAGGTGTGCGTAATAATCAGCAGTCTGGTGACCTAGGGGCCAGAGAGGGAGTATGCGTGACACTTCTAAACAGCATAGGGACATATCAGAATATAAGTACCTATTAATCGAATGGCCATCCGGACTATTTACTACATTGACCACCCCCCTTTGTTTTACCACTGCTGCTACTCGCTGTTTATTATCTATGCATAGTCATTTTACCCCTACCTACATGTACAAATTACCTCAACTAACCTGTACCCCCGCACAATGACTCGGTACTGGTTCCCCCTGTATATAGCCTCGTCATTGTTATTTTATTGTGTTACTTTGTTATAATTTTTTTAAATTTAGTAAATATTTTCGTAAATATTTCTTGAACTGCATTGTTGGTTAAGGGCTTGTAACTAAGCATTCTACACCTGTTGTATTCGGCACATGTGACAAATAACATTTGATTTGATTTGATTTAGAGATGTTAAGTCCTGTCCGACTCAAAGGCACTCAGGTTCCCACAGGCCAGGAAAGGAACTATGATTCAGTTGGGTCCCTGGTCCCAGGTTACAACGTTAAAGAAGATCGTAAGCTGGGAGTACAGGAGGGTGACGTCTTTTCCACTGAATATCTACACAGGAACCACAGGATAAAACAACATTCACAGCTAATTAAATTCCACAAAGTTCCAAACCCACTACATCAATGAAATTCTCATCCAACATTCAGCCTACCTTTGCAGCAAACGTTCCTTCAGGATTCAGTACATGTGTTGTAATGTTTAGCGCCTGAGAGGGGATATTTTATAAAATATTGTAAAGGGATGAACAATACAGACATATAATTGGATCAGCCATTTGGAATTCAACTGACTATAACACTTGTTGCAGTGTGGTACTCGCAGCCAATATGAGGTGAGCCTGGACGTACTCATCCACATCATGGAGTCCCGTCACTATGGAGACAAGCCAGAAAATGACCAATGAGTGAAGCCATAGGCAAATAGTCCAATGACAAAACAACAAACCCCAAAGTGGCCACTAAAAGAAAAGTATGTAACTAAATGCCTACATTGAAACCAGAGGGAATAGAACACTAACCGTCTGGTGCCCCATCAAACATTACCAGGTCTGCAGGCTGTCCTTCTAAATGCCTGATGAACTCCTGAGCATTGGAGATCTAAAAATATTAAAGCAACAGATATTTTTGACCCACCAGCTTTGTTGAAATACAATTTGAGTGCCTGATCCAAATCTGTCACACAATGGCTTGATTCCAAACCAAGCACTTATCCCCGTCCCTCTGCCCTTGATGATGACTTGCACTTCCTTCTCTGAGAGGTCTGGAATCCAGCCAATGGTGCGGCCAATTCAGTGTTCCAGAATAGCGTGCAGTCTCTACAGGTCCTTGTGGGACAGACGTGTCCCTGTTACCTTTATGATGACCCCCTGGATCTGTGTGACCCCTGGGAGAGGAGCCATGGCCTGAGGGTCCACCACCACAATCTTCACCTCCTCACTCTTCTCCTCTGTCAAACAATCAGATAACAAAATAGTACTAGTGTTATGCACACTATTCAATAACACCCCATACTAACTGCCAAGCATGCTTAGAGGAGAAAGAAAGTGAGTGAGAGCAACATGAATTTATAGCTGAGGACCTGGCTCCAGCTGCCTGACGGCTCGTGTACATTAGTACATGGTAAATTGCCGCGTGCCGCTCCGGCCGCCCAGAGTGGCACGCTTGTGTGTGTGCTGGCAGCATATAGCAGCACGTTTGATTGTGCGTCAAGAATTCAGCATAGCACGTTTGTATGAAGGTCTGGTTCTTACATGGGTATTCTCCATTATCCATTTCATGAATTTATTCACAGGTAAATAGTAATATGCTCTAAACCGCTCTGGTGAAAACGTTTTGCTGCCTTGTTTCCAATCATCCACGTGGCTGGGAGAACCTATTCAAGTAAGTAAATTAATTCCTAAAATAAAAAATGTAAAAGTATTATTATCTAACTAGCTACAGTGCAGGCCAACTTTACATACGGTATAGCCAGCTAGATAAGTAAATTAAATATCACTGTCAAATTGAAAGAGTATGCTATTCTGAATAGGGCAGGTACTTTTGTGTAGTTTCAGTCCCTAGAAGTGAGGACAGAGACAATAGTAACAATAGTAACATAATGTTCAGTGCTGTATAATTTGAGTATCCACAATGACCTGGTGATGTGAAAGTCTATTATTTTTATAACTACGCTATATTGAGACCGAGACCGACGTCTTGCTTCCAGACAGGCTAAACGCATTCTTCGCACGCTTTGAGGATAACACAGTACCACTGATGCGGCCCGCTACCAAGGACTGTGGGCTCTCCTTCTCCGTGGCCGATGTGAGTAAAACATTTAGACGTGTTAACCCTCGCAAGGCTGCTGGTCCAGACGGCATCCCTAGCCGTGTCCTCAGAGCATGCGCAGACCAGCTGGCTGGTGTGTTTACGGGCATATTTAAATCTCTCCCTATCCCAGTTTGCTGCCTCCACATGCTTCAAGATGGGCACCATTGTTCTTGTACCCAAGAAGGCAAAGGTAACTGAACTTAATGAACATTGCCCCATAGCTCTCAGTGCTTTGAGAGACTAGTCAAGGATCATATCACCTCTACCTTAGCTGCCACCCTAGACCCACTTCAATTTTCTTACCGCCCCAATAGATCCACAGACGATGCAATCCCCATCACTCCGCACACTGCCCTATCCCATCTGGACAAGAGGAATACCTATGTAAGAATGCTGTTTATTGACTATAGCTCAGCATTCAACACCATAGTACCCTCAGAGCTCATCATTAAGCTTGAGGGCCTGGGTCTGAACCCTGCCCTGTGCAACTGGTTCCTGGACTTCCAGACGGGCCGGCCCCAGGTGGTGAAGATAGGAAACATCACCCCCACTCCGCTGATCCTCAACACTGGGGCCCCACAAGGGTGCGTGCTCAGCCCCCTCCTGTGCTCCCTGTTCACCCATGACTGCATGACTGCATGGCCAAACACGCCTCCAACTCAATCATCAAGTTTGTAGATGACACAACAGTTGTGGGGTTGATTACCAACGATGACGAGACAGACTACAGGGAGGAGGTGAGGGCTCTGGGAGTGTGGTGCCTGAAAAACAACCTCTCACTCAACATCAATAAAACAAAAGAGATGATCGTGGACTTCAGAAAACAGCGGAGGGTGCACCCCCCCATCTACATCGACGGGACCGCGGTGGAGAAAGTGGAAAGCTTCAAGTTCCTTGGCGTACACATCACTGACAAACTAAAATGGACCAACCACACAGACAGTGTGGTGAAGAAGGCGCAACAGAGCCTCTTCAACCTCAGGAGGCTAAAGAAATTTGGCTTGTCACCTAAAACCCTCACAGACTTTTACAGATGCACAATTGAAAGCATCCTGTCGGGCTGTATCCCCCGCCTGGTACGGCAACTGCACCGCCTGTTACGTGGAGCGAAGGGGGTAACCCAAGAGCGGACTCAGAGAGGAAGCCGGGATGAATGCACCAAAAAAAATAATTTTACAGAGAAATATGGAGTGCAGAACCGGGGTAGCTCAGATGAGTTGCAAAAACCAGGAGTGTAGAGTGAGGTTGGAGTTGGCTGAGTAGAACAGGGATACAGGTCCTGAGTGGAGTCCAAGATATGGTGGGGAGTGAAATCCAGAGCAAGGTGGTTGGTGGTGAGATGTGGAACAGGAGACAGGAGCCAGAGACAGAGCGGTACTGCAAGGAGAGGACAAAAATGGTGTAAGGCAGGAAAACAAGCACAGCAGAGCAACAGGATCTTGAGAAAAGACTAAAGGCTAGAATTATAACTGACTGAGCAGAGATTACGAGTTGGCAGAGTGGAGTTGGCAGGAATGATGATTGTAGAGGTCTTGATTACTTCCGGCGCCGACAGAGATGGCAGCCTCGCTTCACGTTCTCAGGAAACTATGCAGTATTTTGTTTTTTTATGTATTACTTCTTACATTGTTACCCCGGGAAATATAAAGTTTTATTACATACAACCGGGAGGAACTATTGGATATAAGAGCAACGTCAACTTACCAACATTACGACCAGGAATATGACTTTCCCGAAGTGGATTCTCTGTTTAGTACGCCAACTAGGACAATAGACTGGATCCCAGCCGGCGACTCAAAACAACGGCGGCGCCGGAGAAGGGGGAAACGCGGCGGTCTTCTGGTCAAGCTACGTAGACAGGCGCATCGTGCACCTCTCCCGAGTATTTTACTTGCCAATGTACAGTCTCTGGACAACAAAGTGGACGAAATCAGAGCAAGGATTGCCTTCCAGAGAGACATCCGAGACAGCAACGTTCTTTGCTTCACGGAAACATGGCTCACTCAGGACACGTTATCAGAGTCGGTACAACCACCTGGTTTCTCCACGCATCGCGCCGACAGAAACAAACATCTATCTGGTAAGAAGAAGGGTGGGGGTGTGTGTCTTATGATTAACGAGACGTGGTGTGATCATAACAACATACAGGAACTCAAGTCCTTTTGTTCACCTGACATAGAATTCCTTACAATCAAATGCCGACCGCATTATCTACCAAGAGAATTCTCCTCAATTATAATCACAGCCATGTATATCCCCCCTCAAGCTGACACATCGACGGCACTGAAATAAATTCATTGGACTCTAAATTGGAAACCACATATCCTGAGGCTGCATTTATAGTGGCTGGGGATTTTAATAAGGCTAATTTAAAAACAAGGCTCCCAAAATTTTATCAGCATATCAAATGTGCCACCCGGGCTGGTAAAATCCTGGATCATTGTTATTCTAAATTCCGTGATGCATACAAGCTATTCTCCGCCCTCCTTTCGGCAAGTCTGACCATGACTCCATTTTGTTGCTCCCAGCCAACAGACAGAAACTAAAACAGGAAACGCCCGTTCTCAGGTCTGTTCAACGCTGGTCGAGCACGTGGACTGGGATATGTTCCGGATAGCATCTGACAACAACATGTATACGCTGATTCGGTGAGCGAGTTTATTAGCATGTGCATTGGTGATGTTGTACCCATAGCAACTATTAAAACCTTCCCCAACCAGAAACCGTGGATTGATGGCAGCATTCGCACAAAACTGAAAGCGCGAACCACTGCTTTTAACCAAGGTAAGGTGACCGGAAACATGTCTGAATACAAACAGTGTAGCTATTCCCTCAGCAAGGAAATCAAACAAGCTAAGCGTCAATACAGAGACAAAGTAGAGTCACACTTCAACAGCTCAGACACGAGAGGAATGTGGCAGGGTCTACAGTCAATCATGGACTACAAAAAGAAAACCAGCCTCGTCGCTGACCACAACGTCCTGCACCCAGACAAACTAAACAACTTCTTTGCTCGCATTGAGGACAATACAGTGCCACCGACACAGCCCGCTACCAAAACCTGTGGGCTCTCCTTCACCGCAGCCAACGTGAGGAAAAATTTACATGTGTTAACCCTCGCAAGGCTGCTGGCCCAGATGACATCCCTGGCCGTGTCCTCAGAGCATGCGCAGACCAGCTGGCTGGTGTGTTTACGGACATATTCAATCAGTCCCAATCCCAGTCTGCTGTTCCCACATGCTTCAAGAGGGCCACCATTGTTCCTGTTCCCAAGGAAGCTAAGGTAACTGAGCTAAATGACTATTGCCCCATAGCACTCACTTCCGTCACCATGAAGTGCTTTGAGAGACTAGTCAAGGATCATATCACCTCCATCCTGCCAGATACCCTGGACCCACTCCAATTTGCTTACCGTCCCAATAGGTCCACAGACGACGCAATCGCAATCACACTGCATACTGCCCTAACCCATCTGGACAAGAGGAATACGAATGCTGTTCATCGAACTGAGGACCCCGTTCGTAGACCATGTCCATAGGCAGTCCATGGATCCGGAAGACGTGCTGCACCATGAGCTGGGCCGTCTCCTTGGCCGAGGATAGTTTGGGGAGAGGAATGAAGTGGGCGGCTTTGGAAAACCGGTCGACCACAGTCAGGATGGCAGTGTTGCCCTCAGACGGGGGGGGGGGACCCATGTCGAAATCCAGGGATATGTGGGACCAAGGACGGTGAGGGACAGGCAGTGGTTGAAGACCAGCCGGAGCTTGGAGAAGGTCAATCCCACAGTCATAGGGTCGGTGCGGCGGAAGCGAATTGGCCCGGGCCTTGCTGAACACCTCCCAGAGGTCCAGGTACTCCACGGGGATGGCAGAGAGGTCCGGGGCACCTTCCGAGCCCCCAGGAAGACGTCCCGGGGCAGGCTGCGCTGACTTTAGACAATGGGCGTTGCAGAACGGACTCCAGCCCATGATGGCACCCGTACATCAGTTGATGAGGGGATTGTGACGCTGGAGCCAGGAGAATCCCAAAACCACAGGAATCTAAGGAGACTTGATGAGCAGAAATGGAATAGCCTCGCTGTGATGGGAGTGGTATTATGAGTGACCCGGCCTATAGAGCGCCCATCTAGCACTCTAACATCCATGGGTATGGAGAGGGGCAGAGTGGGGATGTTCAGCTCAGAAGCCAGGGTAGCGTCCAAAAAGCAATGAGGACCCGGAGAGATTTAAACTGGTTTCCCCACAGCAGAATGGCATGAAATTGGGTGTGAGCAAGGGAAGCAGAACATTTCTCCATATGGCCCACCAGAGTACTCGCTCCTACCAGTGAGCCTGGTCTTTTAAAGGACAAGAGGACACAAATTGACCAATGGTCCCGCAATCTTCGTGTTGATCCTGTATTTCCGTTCCGCTGGCGACAGCCCAGCTCTGCCTAGTTGCATAGGCTCGGGAAGCCGTGACTCGGCCGTCTTCGGTGACTCTCGGGGGGAGGTCAGGAAGCCTCGGGTTCTCTCGGCAACGGGATCATCGGGGACTTCCGAGATGACTCGAATGCAAGGTGGAATCCCTGGACGTGCGAGTGAAATTGAAACGCCTACAGTTGCTCGGCTCTCCATTGAAGCGTTCTGGGGGAGGTAAGCGGGGCTCCCGAGAAGGTGGAGTGACTGATGAGACGGCGCTGCTAACAGCTGAGTTACTGAGGGGGCTGTTGGGTTACCACCATGTTAGGCTGCCTCCCAGACATCCCGCGGAATTGCTCCAGCAAAATGTCCAACGCCCAGTCATGGAGTTCAGCCAACATTTGGACCCCCACCATAAGGCCACGAAGCAATTCCTTGTGCCCACCGATGGTGGCTCCTTGGGAGGAGGTGACATTGCGCAGCTGGCCCGGGTCTGCTGGGTCAGTCATGGCCAGTTTGTACTAACACATTTCTGGTAAGACCCAGATGCAGACAACGTCGAAGTAACAACAGTTTATTAATCCAACAGGGGCAGGAAAAAGGCAGGTCAAGGGCAGGCAGGGGTCAGTAATCCAGATATGTGGGGCAAAGGTACAGGACGGCAGGCAGGCTCAGGGTCAATGGCAGGCAGAAAAGGTAAACAACGGGAAAACTAGAAAACAGGAACAATCGAGACAGGAACAAACGGAAAAAGCGCTTGACAAAACGAACTGGCAACAGACAAACAGAACACAGGTATAAATACACAGGGGATAATGGGGAAGATGGGTGGCATCTGGAGGGGGGTGGAGACAATCACAAAGACAGGTGAAACAGATCAGAATGTGTCAGTAACAGTCATGGAAAGAGTTCACAATGTTTTGTACACTCAATGTGTACGAGGCTGGTACCCCATCATTATCCTCACAGTTTATGAGAAAACCATCCATCCAAATGTATGTCATGGGGCTTGCAGGGTAAAATGAGATCTTCTAAAAGGTGTTGATTCATTCTTGGACCGTCCCATTCTTTCTGAACCCAGTACAGGCCCGCGTTGCAGAGTGGCAGTGCCTGTTATTGAGTGGCTTCTCCCTGGTCCTGCCTAGAAATGTGCTGACCTCTGAGGGCTAGATTACCCTGCCTCTTGAGAACAGTGCCACTGCCTGACGATCAATGTGCGTTGAATTGCCTTTTTACAAGTAGTACATTACCGTAAATGTGTTTGCTTTGCAGTGGTTCTGCAACCGGCAACTCCATTGTTCCATAGATTAAGCCAGAGTGCATCTGAGGTTCTATTGATGTTTAATCTATTGGACCTGACCTCATTCACTCAGACACTCTCACTCAAGGACATCACACATAGTGCCTGATGGGATATGGATCTGGTGCAGATGTGACCAAAAACATGATTTCCCAGATTAGTATGACATTAAATGAAAACATTATGGTACACTATACCTCTGTAAACCCCCTATTTCCCTTGTCCTGAAGTGGCTCCTCTGCTCCTCTCTGTCATTAGTTAGATGTGTCAGACACATGCATCCTGGGATAGCTTTACTCTACAGAGCTCTCAGTCACAGACCAAGGCATCTAAAGTCTGCTGGCTTTGAAGGATTGAGTGAATCATTGCTCATGTAATACCTCAACATCTATTTCTCCTCTCCTTAGGGCTCCATCCTCCTTGCTGAGGAAATGTAACCCTTTCCATGCTCCAATTACTATCCCCATCTCCAGACTAGTTTTATATTACATACATTAAAGAGCTGAGAGTGATGGCTGGGAAGGGTTGTCCATAGATAGAGTAGGTGAGGGAGTGTTTGAGTGAGAGAGCAGGTGGTTAGATGAGTTACTGAACTTTCAGATGAGAGGGGCTGTGAATTGTTAGTCTTTAGATAAGTGATTGCGAGTTACTGAGAAAGGTTATTATAGTAAAATAATACTGAAACGAATCATAAAAAACAATTTATTAAACTGAAATAAAATAACCAAACCTTTTGAAAAACAAAAACTATACTGAAACTATTATCTTTTACTCCGGAACGAACTAAAATAAAATAAAAACTATAATAAATTAAGCTTTTGAGGGGTTTTCAAGCTATTAGGTAATGCCTAATTTATGCATCACTATTAGTCTCTCTAGTCTAGACAGGTGGGCTGCTTGCCTAGCTCACGATGCTCCAAGGTTTGGGATATCCAAGACTACATCACTGTCACTAACTATCACTAGCCATCAGGGAATGAATCAGCTAGCTAGCTAACTTGATGGGCCAATCAGCAATTGAAACAATAACAAACATTTTCCCCACCACTGTTTTGGTTAAAAATAAAAGCTGAGGGAGAAATGTGGCTGGAGAAATGTAACCACTAAAATTCATAGACATAGCTATTGGTTCAAAGAACTGACAATACATGATATCAAAATTAATTAATGTTTGAGCCGTGTTTTGAGGCTTCACAATGTTTGTTTACATTTACTTTGTTTACAAACATTGGAGAGAATTAAGCATATATTTTTGGTTCTGATGGGGATTGATAGTTGAAGTAATCTCATGAGGCATTTATAAGTTATACTTTTCAAGAATCAATGGGTAAATATAATTAATTTATAAGTCCAAAAATTGATGTAGCAACTGCTGATTGCCCCTAACCTAACCTATGACCTCATCCATCACCTTATGTATTACTGCCCCCCAGGAAGTAGTGACATCCTAAAAAAACACACACACACACAAAAACTATACAAAACAAATGGCTCCTAACATGGCCAACAAATGCTTTCTGTCCCTAACACTAAAACTAAAATTTAAGCTAAATAATATAAAAACGAAATAGAAATACTGCCATTTTATACAACTGAAATAAAATAAAAACTAGCCAATCAGGTTTGAAAACTAACTGAAACTAAACTAAATTCCAAATAAAAATCGAAAAACAAATAGAAACCAAAACTATAATAACCTTGTTACTGAAGGAGGGTATAGACAAGTGACTGACAAAAGATTTCAATGACCAACGATCTGATCTAAAGGTGTATTATGTTCATATATATGGCCAACTTAGGTGCACTGCAGCATCGAGCTACTGAGTGACAGTGAAACTCTCCTCTTCCCTCCTCCCCCTCATTGCAGAGAGACAGAGAGGAAAGGAGGGGAGAGACTGCGCAGCACTGCAGAAACTGGGCGTTGGCTCCACATTAGGAGAGATGAAAAATAGAAAGGAAGAGGAGAGGGAGAATGAAACACATGCAAGAGGTGCAGGAACATAAAATATGTTTTTTTGAGAAAGGCTTAGAGGACAGACAGAAGAGAGGGAGTATCTGTCTGGTAGAAAGTGAAAAAGTGGATAGAGGGAACATGAAACTAAATAGGAGAGGGAGGTTTTACCAACAGGTTACTATAAGAATATTGATTAAAAGTTCACAGTATTGCTAACCACTAAAGATGCTGGGTCATGTATAAATGAGTATTACATGAATCCCTGTTGACAGTTAGCGACTAATATGTAACTTTTTGGTTAGCAAAATATATTGCTGATTTTCAGTTCTAAGTAAATGGTGACAGTTTCATGAGTAAGCTCCATTGCATTAAGAAAATGAAGGTGCTTGTGTGTGTGTGTGTGTGTGTTTGTGTTTGTGTTTGTGTTTGTTTGTGTGTGTGTGTGTGTGTGTGTGTGTGTGTGTGTGTGTGTGTGTGTGTGTGTGTGTGTGTGTGTGTGTGTGTGTGCCACTGAGTGCCAGTTTGAGTTTCACCCTTGGCCTAGCTCCGGTAAACTTCCTTCTCTATCAAGGCTAAGGAGGAAGGCTAAATAGTGCACGAGCTCTCCCATCACTCCCCCCTCTCATTTCCTTATACATGACTCTAGCTTCACTATGCAGCTGTACCAGCTTTGTGTCTGCATCGTTGAAGAGCTGCTCAGCACATTTTAACAAGGGTCTATTAACTGAGCTATAGCACACTGTACACACCGAATATAAACATTGACATTTATAAATTACATTTTTACCTGGTTTGCTTGTTACACATATGGCTATGTGTATGAAATGCACTTGTTGGGCCTCCAGGGAAACCATGAATTACTTGGACAGAATAGGCATAGCAGCAGAGGGATGGAGGGAGGGAGGAAAGGAGGGAGGGGGTGAGGGAGGTGTACTGCCCAGATAGAGATGACTCACCGCTTTTGGAAAGGATCAGAGACAGCACCCTGGTGCCAGAGTCATACCTCCCACCCACACCCCTAACCTGGTCTCCAACCCATCTATCCCCCCCACTGCTGTCCCAACTCACTGGTAAAAATGTCTGGTTTATTCAACCTGTACATCTCCAATATACCAATATGAAATAAGGACACACTCATTCCTTACTGATTCACAATTATTCAGGTACACCATATATCACATACAGAATCTCATCAAACTTGTACATTGCTCTACTCTGGGAGAATGGATTGCAGCTGTCATAAAATTCATACCAGGCAGGGGACATTTTCACATTAGTTCAGAAATACCATACGGTATACAGTGACCAACCATACTGTAGCTTTTGAAACATTCATAACAGGGAAGAAGGGTATTTTATTTTTGTTTTCGGACATTGTCGGTAGGCAGGAACTATACTATAGTTCAGTCAGTCAGTGGCCTGAATATCAGGGCCGCGTCAGTGTTAGTTGGTCATGAAACAGGAAATCATGCAGATGTAAGTGACTGATGACTGTGCTTAACGTCGTACATGTTTCATGAGACAGAAACTGTAGAGGCTGGCTAAATGGCTGCTAGCAGTCTGTGTGAGGTCTTCAAATCTTTAGGAGATCCTGGCTCATAAAAGCTAAATGGAACATATCCTTTGTGAAAGAACAGGGAGACAGAGACACATAGACAGATTCTAGTAACCACTGCGCATTGTTTCTGGTAGTACACTATATATACAAAAGTATGTGGACACCACTTCAGATTAGTGGATTTGGCTATTTCAGCCACACCATTGCTGACAGGTTTTTTTAAATCAAGCACACAGCTAGTTAGTCAAATTTTGGCATTGCTAGAGCTGTCAACTGCAATTGCTGTTATTGTGAAGTGGAAACGTCTAGGAGCAACAACGGCTCAGCCGCGAAGTGATAGGCCGCACAAGCACACAGAACGAGACCGCCGAGTGCTGAAGCCGCAGCGTATGAAAATCGGTGGTCCTCGGTTACAACACTCACTACTGAGTTTCAAACTGCCTCTGGAAGCAACGTCAGCACAATAACTGTTCGTCAGGAGATTCATGAAATTGGTTTCCATGGCCAGCAGCCGCACACAAGCCACCATGCGCAATGCCAAGTGTCTGCTGGAGTGGTGTAAAGCTTGCCACCATTGGACTCTGGAGCAATGGAAACACGTTCTCTGGAGTGATGAATCACGCTTCACTATCTGGCAGTCCGACAGACGAATCTGGGTTTGGCGGATGCCAGGAGAATGCTACCTGCCCGAATGTATAGTGCCAACTGTAAAGTTTGGTGGACGAGGAATAATTGTCTGGGGCTGTTTTTCATGTTTCTGGCTAGGCCCCTTAGTTTCAGTGAAGGGAAATATTCACGCTACAACATACAATGACACTGTAGACGATTCTGTGTTTCCAACTTTGTGGCAACCATTTGGGGAAAGCCCTTTCCTGTTTCAGCATGACAATGCCCTCGTGCACAAAGTGAGGTCAATACAGAAATAGTTTGTTGAGATCGGTGTGGAAGAACTTGACTGGCCTGCACAGAGCCCTGACCTCAACCCCAATGAACACCTTTGGGATAGATTGGAACGGCGACTGCAAGCCAGGCCTAATCGCCCAAAATCAGTGCCCAACCTCATTAATGCTCCTATGGCTGAATGGTAGCAAGTCCCCGCAGCAATGTTCCAACATCTAGTGGAAAGCCTTCCCGGAAGAGTTTAGGCTTTTTATACCAGCAAAGGGGGACCAACTCCACATTAATGCCAACAATTTTGGAATGAGATGTTCGACGAGCAGGTGTCCACATACTTTTGTTTATGTAGTGTAGGTGAATAAAAGCATACAGCTGTTTAGTAGCAAAAGATGAAACAGCAACTGTTTCTCCCTCGGGTTGCAATATTTACTTTGATGCCCAAAAATGAACCGCGTTGCAATGCACCATTCTCGATAGCAGGGAATAGTCTAGACTTTATCTGCATATCTTAGTCCTTTTGTCAGAAAGGAGAGGGAAAGTATAATTTTGCAGTGCGATTACGTGCCAAACGTTCCCCTGAGAATAAAGTGAAAAACTAGCCTTTTCGTCAAAGGATTCAAACTAGAAATACAACTGCCTTTGTTCTTGTTAACCAAGTTTGGGCTTGTTTTTTTTTTGTCACACCAACATATCTACAGAATCTTACCTTTTGACGCTAGTATTAGTTAATCCTCTTTTGTTTCATTATCACACATAGAATACCAGAATGCCGCTCTGATGCCCCTACTTTAAATTACATCAAAAATGCAAACAGAAAATGTGCACTCAAACATTGAGGTAAGAAAAGAATCATGGTTGACTCTTTCCTTATCTTGTGAGAACTAACCTCGTAAATGTGCTTGTGCATTTATTGAGTTAGAATTTTCTAT
The DNA here is from genome assembly GCA_030435695.1 of Brachymystax lenok tsinlingensis. Lineage (NCBI taxonomy): Eukaryota > Metazoa > Chordata > Actinopteri > Salmoniformes > Salmonidae > Brachymystax > Brachymystax lenok. The sequence goes on from CM059787.1 coordinate 27,710,339, forward strand.
TACATAATTTCAAGCAAGTGCCAGAGAAAGATATTCTCATCAATATGTCAGTCATATAGTCAGTGATGGATCAGTGTTGTTGAAACCGCAGTATACAGCACAGGAGGTTGGTGGTACCTTAATTGGGGAGGACGGGCTTGTGGTAATGGCTGGAGCGGAGTAGGTGGAATGGTATCAAATAGATCAAACACATGGTTTCTATGTGTTTGATGCCATTCCATTTGCTCCGTTCCAGCCATTATTATGAGTCATCCTCCCCTTAGCAGCCTCCACTGTTATACAGTATGCTTCAGTGCTGTCCACTGAGAGTCTAGTACCCAGCTACTATCATTTCTAGCTTTGTCTCAAAGGACCCAACATACAAACTGGTTTTGCGATGCTGTGCTAGCGATATGCAGGAAACAAGTTGGACTACACATATACATTCTAAAACAATAACGCTGAATACATACCTTTAAGGTTAATGCACAGGATTCAGCCTTCTGAAGTCTTTAACAAACTCTACCATTGACTTATACATTCCGCTAGATTTAGCTATTAACTCTGTATTTCCAGAAGAACTTCCTCTACTACTGTCTGTTATCTGCTACACTACAGCAGAGAAACCTGCAGTGAGTGTGGCTCATCCAGCAGAGGGCAGTGTGACTGTCATCTACAACCTACTAAACCTGGACAAACAGTCGTGGCCAAAAGTTTTGAGAATGACACAAATATAAATTTTCACAAAGTCTGCCTCAGTTTGAATGATGGCAATTTGCATATACTCCAGAATGTCATGAAGAGTGATCAGATGAATTGCAATTAATTGAAAAGTCCCTCTTTGACCTGCAAATGAACTGAATCCCCCAAAAACATTTCCACTGCATTTCAGCCCTGCCACAAAAGGACCAGCTGACATCATGTCAGTGATTCTATCGTTAACACAGGTGTGAGTGTTGACGAGGACAAGGCTGGAGAAAACTCTGTCATGCTGATTGAGTTCGAATAACAGACTGGAAGCTTCAAACGGAGGGTGGTGCTTGGAATCATTGTTCTTCCTCTGTCAACCATGGTTACCTGCAAGGAAACACGTCATCATTGCTTTGCACAAAAAGGGCTTAACAGGCAAGGATATTGCTGCCAGTAAGATTGCACCTAAATCAACCATTTATCGGATCATCAAGAACTTTAAGGAGAGAGGTTCAATTGTTGTGAAGAAGGCTTCAGGGCGCCCAAGAAAGTCCAGCAAGCGCCAGGACCGTCTCCTAAAGTTGATTCAGCTGCGGGATCGGGGCACCACCACTACAGAGCTTGCTCAGGAATGGCAGCAGGCAGGTGTGAGTGCATCTGCACGCACAGTGAGGCGAAGACTTTTGGAGGATGGCCTGGTGTCAAGAAGGGCAGCAAAGAAGCCACTTCTCTCCAGGAAAAACATCAGGGACAGACTGATATTCTGCAAAAGGTACAGGGATTGGACTGCTGAGGACTGGGGTAAAGTCATTTTCTCTGATGAATCCCCTTTACGATTGTTTGGGGCATCCGGAAAAAAGCTTGTCCGGAGAAGACAAGGTGAGCGCTACCATCAGTCCTGTGTCATGCCAACAGTAAAGCATCCTGAGACCATTCATGTGTGGGGTTGCTTCTCAGCCAAGGGAGTGGGCTCACTCACAATTTTGCCTAAGAACACAGCCATGAATAAAGAATGGTACCAACACATCCTCTGAGAGCAACCTCTGCCAACCATCCAGGAACAGTTTGGTGACGAACAATGCCTTTTCCAGCATGATGGAGCACCTTGCCATAAGGCAAAAGTGATAGCTAAGTGGCTCGGGGAACAAAACATCGATATTTTGGGTCCATGGCCAGGAAACTCCCCAGACCTTAATCCCATTGAGAACTTGTGGTCAATCCTCAAGAGGCGGGTGGACAAACAAGAACCCACAAATTCTGACAAACTCCAAGCATTGATTATGCAAGAATGGGCTGCCATCAGTCAGGATGTGGCCCAGAAGTTAATTGACAGCATTCCAGGGCTGATTGCAGAGGTCTTGAAAAAGAAGGGTCAACACTGCAAATATTGACTCTTTGCATCAACTTCATGTAATTCTCAATAAAAGCCTTTGACACGTATGAAATGCTTGTAATTATACTTCAGTATTCCATAGTAACATCTGACAAAAATATCTAAAGACACTGAAGCAGCAAACTTTGTGGAAATTAATATTTGTGTCATTCTCAAAACTTTTGGCCACGACTGTACACACACACTTATTAACGCAAAGGTAGCTCACCACCATAGCAAAAGAAGTTGCACCATTATCTACTACTCCTGTGTCCTGCACCAAACATCAGCCAGCCTCCCTGCATACGCAGCACATTTCGCTTGCCCTAACAAAGAGAGAAAGAAAGCCAGCAGCAAAGTGTTTACAGTATTAAACAGCCTGTTTAATGTATCTACAGAGTCAATGGTGATACATGGACACGGAGGAGAATAGAAATAACACTATACACTAAATAGCTCCTTTATAGAACCACATAGAGCAGGGGTCTCCAACCCTGTTCCTAGAGAGCTAGCCTCCTGTAAGTTTTCCTACAAGATGGTAGCTCTCCAGGAACAGGGTTGGAGAGCCCTGACATAGAGGCAGGCAAATCCAAATTCTCTGCCCACATTTGTCATGTGGGATGAGGGATTGGTTTCTGTATCTGGGACCTGTGTCTGGGACATTGTTAAGGCAGGCGTGTCCTTGTCTGCACCGTCTCACAGCTGGGACAGGGAGACAGAGCAGCAGTCACAATGACTTGAGAGATTTTGCCCTCTCTCTTGAGAAATATAAAGAGGCACTACGATTGGATTTACCAGACTGATCCTGTGGTTTTGTGGATAACTCGCCCCTCTATTTCCCTCTAGCCTCACCCTCAGCCTGTGCCCCTCCCTCCCTGATTCCTGGTTGGCAGCTTTATGTGAATAGCCCCATATAATAAAGCTCAAATGTTGTGAGATCAGCCTTGTTTACACAGGCAGCCTAATTCTAATATTTGTTTCACTAACTGGTCTTCTGACCATTCAGATCAGCTCATAAAAATCATAACTGGCTTTCAATGCTTAGTATAAATCAAAACATTTATCAGTTTCACTTAAAGTCAAAAGGTTTGCCAGCAATGCCATATACAATTCAAGTCAGTTGGGAACAGGTTTTCGATGTCCCAATACCTTGGCATCGGGTCTATGAACTCACCTATAAAACAACAATTGACACATCAATCCGTTAGTTTCAATTTAAGCTGTTATATAAAATACTTGCTACAAAAATAATGCACAATATATTGGCCATTGAACAGTCAGCTTTGTGCAGACTGTGAATCAAGAGAGAATCAAGAGAGCATCTTTTCTGGTACTGCCCATTGGTGGCTCGTTTTTGGAGCAAGGTTTCAGAATGGTTGTTATGTCAAAAAAAGCAGGGTTCAGATGGACCTGCAAACTGTATTGTTGGGTGATCTGAAAAACCACGATCAGTCAATGGAAAATATCATTATACTTTTGGGTAAAGTATTTATTTTTAGGGCAATATCGGTCTAAATGTTACAAATAGGGAGGTTCAGTACCCTCGTAAGACATCATAGTAAAATGGAGGGATGTATTGTTAAAGGAAATAGCAAAATTATACTGGGAAAGATAAGTTAATCTGTGGAAATCTGAGAGTTGGAGTTAAGATCAAATCAAATCTAATTGTATTGGTCACATACACATGGTTAGCAGATATTATTGCGAGTGTAGCGAAATGCTTGTGCTTCTAGTTCCGACACTGCAGCAATACCGAACAAGTAATATCTAACAATTCCACAACAAATACCTAATACACACCAATCTAAGTAAAGGAATGGCATAACAATATATAAATATATGGATGAGCAATGTCAAAGCGACATAGGCTAAGATGCAATAGATAGTATAGAATACAGTATATACATATGAGATGAGTAATGCAAGATATGTAAACATTATTAAAGTGGCATTATTAAAGTGGCTAGTGTTCCATTTCTTAAAGTGCCCAATGATTCCAAGTCTTTATGGAGGCAGCAGCCTGTCTGTGCTAGTGATGGCAGTTTAACAGTCTGATGGCCTTGAGATAGAAGCTGTTTTTCAGTCTCTCGGTCCCAGCTATGATGCACCTGTACTGTACTGATCAGAATTAATGGTGGATTGGCCGCTTTGGGTGAAAACCCAGCACTTGAAGAAAGAGGAAATTAGGAATATATGTATAATTATTTAACTACACATACATGTACCAGACATGTGAGCAAAAATAGCTGTAAGTAGCAGTATAAGTATTGTTGTCCATTAGTTTACTCCAATCAGGCGAGGGATGGTACGGTTGGGAGAAAAATCTAGAAAAATAAATAAGGGTGATTAGAAATGATGCAAACAATTAAATTGATAGAACCCATAATCTGCCATATTAAAGATGTTTTGTCACGATCTTCATGCGGGACAGACCAAGACGCAGCGATGCTTCCAGTATACATTTTATTAAATGACGTAACTGGGAAAATAACAAACAGAATGAACGAAGATCGTAACAGAGAACATAACAAAGAAACAAACACTAAGCTATGCTCAAACAATAACCCACAAAATCCTATAGAAAAACCCCAAACATATATATGGTTCCCAAATAGAGACAACGACACACAGCTGCCTCTAATTGGGAACCATTACTCCAACATAGATATACAACACCTAGAACAAAAAAAACCTACACCAAAACGAAACTAAACACGTCAGCCTATAACTATCAGGCCTGAACGTGACATGTTTATTTGTTTTATAATAATCTGATCAGCTCTGGATCTGATGTGAAAAGATCTGATGTGATTGGTTAAAAGACCAATTAGTGGAAACAATATCAATATTGGGCTGCATGTGTAAACACAGCCTTAGTACAGACACACACACACACACACAAAATCAAATCAAATTGTATTGGTCACATACACATGGTTAGCAGATGTTATTGCGAGAGTAGCGAAATGCTTGTCAATCACACACACACACTTCATTTACTTCACTCTCATTGGTTAGACACCATTAGTCCTGATTGGGTTCAAGAGGTAGTTAAGTCACAAATTAATCAAACACCAGCCAGAGGCTGCCTGCCATCAGAGTGTGGCAAGTTGTATATTTCAAACTGCAGGATCCGACTGTTACGTAACCTCTTTTGAATAGATATTTATTGTCTTTGCCTCCCAGGGTGAACTGGAACCTACAGCGCCTCCTTCTACTGTATCATCACCCCTTGTTTATCTTCCTCCGTCATCAGTTCCTAATCATCTCAATGCACCACTCACGCCCCCTCTACCCTCCCCTCCCTTCAAGAGAGTCTGCAGTGTGCTCCCTCTCCCTTTCTTAAATCTCCTTCCTTCTCTCTCATCTCTCTTTAACAAGTCCCCTTCCTCCAGAGTGAGACTTTATGGCTTAAAGGAAAACTCCACCCAAAAACAATTAGTCAATTGTTGATATAGTCCCCAAATCTTTCAAAATACAGCCTTGCAGCAGTCTACCACAGTGTCGCAGTGTTGACACAAAGGCTGGTCACGGGCACACACACACACGGGGGCTAATTACATCTGGAGGAGATCATTTTAATTTAATTTATTTATTTCAACTTTATTTAACCAGGTAGGCTAGTTGAGAACCAGTTCTCATTTACAACTGCGACCTGGCCAAGAGAAAGCAAAGCAGTTCGACACATACAACTACACAGAGTTACACATGGAATTGTCAGGATCTGTGTGTGTAGCTGGTGCGTGAGAGTCAGGCGCAGGAGAGCAGAGATAGTGAAACGAAAGCACTTTACTGTGGCACAGTACAAACTGAACGCAAAATAGCATTACAAAAACAAATGCCTACAGGGAAAAGTGCGGCAGCACAAAGTACAAAATTATCAGTCTGGCGCAAACCAGCCGGAAACGTGCCACTGACAAATAAACAATCACACACACAGACATGGGGGAAACCAGAGGGTTAAATACATGACAAGTAATGAGGGAATGACAACCAGGTGTGTGGGGAAACAAGACAAAACAAATGTAAAATGAAAAGTGGATCGGTGATGGCTAGAAGACCGGTAACGTCGACCGCCGAAAACCACCCAAACAAGGAGAGGCACAGACTTCGGCGGAAGTCGTGACAGGAATAAACAAACATACAGTCAATAATACAGTAGAAAAAGTCTATATACAGTCTGTGCAAATTAGGTAAGATAAGGGAGGTAAGGCATTAAATAGACCATAGTGGCGAAGTAATTACAATACAGCAATTAAACACTGGAGTGATATATGTGCAGAAGATGAATGTGCAAGTAAAGATACTGGGGTGCAAAGGAGCTAAATAAATAAATAAATACAGTATGGGGTAGTTGGATGGGCTATTTGCAGATGGGCTATGTACAGATGCAGTGATCTGTGAGCTGCTCTGACAGCTGGTGCTTAAAGTTATTGAGGGAGATATTAGTCTCCAGCTTCAGTGATTTTTGCAGTTCGTTCCAGTCATTGGCAGCAGAGAACTGGAAGGAAAGGCGGCCAAAGGAGGAATTGGCTTTGGGGGTGACCAGTGAAATATACCTGCTGGAGCGCGTGCTACCGGTGGGTGCTGCTATGGTGACCAGTGAGCTGAGATAAGGCAGGGCTTTACCTAGCAAAGACTTGTAGAAGACCTGGACCCAGTTGGTTTGGCGAAGAGTATGAAGCGAGGGCCAGCCAATGAGAGCGTACAGGTTGCAGTGGTGGGTAGTATATGGGGCTTTGTTGACAAAACGGATGGCACTGTGATACACTGCATCCAATTTGTTGAGTAGAGTGTTGGAGGCTATTTTGTAAATGACATCCCCGAAGTCGAGGATCGGTAGGATAGTCAGTTTTACGAGGGTATGTTTGGCAGCATGAGTGAAGGATGCTTTGTTGCGAAATAGGAAGCCGATTCTAGATTTAATTTTGGATTGGAGATGCTTAATGTGAGTCTGGAAGGAGAGTCTACAGTCTAACCAGACACCTAGGTATTTGTAGTTGTCCACATATTCTAAGTCAGAACTGTCCAGAGTAGTGATGCTGGACGGGCGGGCAGGTGCGAGCAGCGATCGTTTGAAGAGCATTAATTTAGTTTTACTTGCATTTAAGAGCAGTTTGAGGCCACGGAAGGAGTGTTGTATGGCATTGAAGCTCATTTGGAGGTTTGTTAACACAGTGTCCAAAGAAGGGCCAGATGTATACAGAATGGTGTCGTCTGCGTAGAGGTGGATCAGAGAATCACCAGCAGCAAGAGCGACATCATTGATGTATACAGAAGAGAGAGTTGGCCCAAGAATTTAACCCTGCGGCACCCCCATAGAGGCTGCCTGAGGTCCGGACAACAGGCCCTCCGATTTGACACACTGAACACAATCAGAGAAGTAGTTGGTGAACCAGGCGAGGCAGTCATTTGAGAAACCAAGGCTGTTGAGTCTGCCGATAAGAATGTGGTGATTGACAGAGTCGAAAGCCTTGGCCAGGTCGATGAATACAGCTGCACCGTACTGTCTCTGAGGTGCACCCATGACCAGCTTGGAAAGCAGATTGCATAGCGGAGAAGGTACAGTGGGATTCGAAATGGTCGGGATCTGTTTGATAAAACTTTGCTTTCGAGCAAAATCTGGACCCCTACAAATCAGCCAGGCTAGACAATCTGAACCCTCTCTTTCTAAAATTATCTGCCAAAATTGTTGCAACCCCTATTACTAGCCTGCTCAACCTCTCTTTCGTATCGTCTGAGATCCTCAAAGGTAGGATAGATATAGGTCTGTAGCAGTTTGGGTCTAGAGTGTCTCCCCTTTTGATGAGGAGGATGACCGCAGCAGCTTTCCAATCTTTGAGGATCTCAGAGGTTGAACAGGCTAGTAATAGGGGTTGCAACAATTTCGGCAGATAATTTTAGAAAGAGAGGGTCCAGTTTGTCTAGCCCGTCTGATTTGTAGGGATCCAGATTTTGCTGCTCTTTCAGAACATCAGCTATCTGGATTTGGGTGAAATGGAGAAATGGGGAGGCTTGGGCAAGTTTCTGTGGGGGGTGCAGGACTGTTGACTGGGGTAGGGGTAGCCAGGTGGAAACCATGGCCAGTGGTAGAAAAATTACCCCTGCAAAACAAATCTGCCAATTACACAGCACATCACACAGCTTTACCAGAAGAGAAACAAAAATTCACAAGAAGTCACAGTGAGATTGTCTTCAACACACAAAACTCACATAGATATAGGCAGATACACAGAATAGTCACATAAATATATACAGACAGGCTGATGCAGAGCCATATTGAAACACACATACAGACAGTGCCTTACTATGTAATCCCTCATAAAAAAGTACTAATTACTGTACAAAACCTATTCGTGCAGTAGTGACTATGCAGAGACTGTGTAGTGAATGCGTAGCTTACGCACTAGTCAAGATACACAAGTAGAGTTTTGAAGTGTTCAGTAGGAAAACAGTAGTGTTTCCAGTAGTAATCAGGTAGATTGATGTTGATGTTGGTAGTAAATAAGTAGTCAAAACAGTATATAGCTTTACTAAACAGGGTTTTCATTAGTAATCAGGTAGAGTTTTTACTACTTGATTTTGGTAGTAAATAATTATCACAACACTACAGCCAGACTACACCGGCTTTTCGCGACTGCAGAGGAAGACAAAACAGGAAGTAGTTGGTTGTTGTTAGCTAGCTACTGTTTTTGACAATCCCGAATGTAATCATTTTCCATCCATTGTCATCCTGTCTTTCATAGCCTTTATGCTGGCACCATCTGTAAATGTAACTTTCCTTTATGTTTTATGACTACTTTCATGTCGTTGTCTAGCCAAAACAGTCTTAGCCGTTAGCCTTGTCATAGAGTTGTATTGAGTTTAGCCTAGCTGTTTGCTATCTCCCTTGAAATGTAGCTATCTAGCTTTTGTTTTCCCCATGCTGTGTTTGTATGCAAATGTACAGTATGTTCATATTGGTATACCTACCAATTCTTCTTACCTCTTTTGACCTGTTGTCTAGGAGGCCCTCGACATAAGAAGACTGGAGGCTTTTGTTGGTAAGATTAATATTGTTTATCAAATGTTTTTCTGTGTTGTCTTATGTGACCTCTGTTAGCAGGTGATTGATAATGGCTTATAAATGGTTGTCTCTTCTGCTTGTCTTTATTTTCTAAACAGTTACTGTACGTGGTGGAGAAATGTGGCTGCAACAAAAAATAGGATCTGAAGAAGCTTAAATCAAAGTTGAAAAAAAAAAAAAAGTGTAAATATATAATTCAAGAAAGAAATTATCGCAATGAGGTTTGTATAAGCGTATTATTTATTTTGGGATGTTATAACTGCAGTTAGAAACTTAAGGAAATAACACTAGTCTAGTAGTGCACTAGTCTAGTAGTGACACAGTAGTGAATCAAGAAGATGTCAATAGTGATGTTGAATAGTCAAACAGCAGTAAATGTTTTCAATAGTAATTCTAAAGGGTTTATGTTGGAAATGAATAAGGATCAGGAGTAATTCAGTAGTGATCCATAGTGACACAACACCACACACACAGATGGCACTGGCAGTAATAATTCAATAGGGATTGAGTAGGCATACAGCAGTAATGTGTAGTAATTCAATAGGGAACATAAGAAGAGGAATTGTGTAGGTATGTTTAGGTTTTAAGTAGTAGAAACCCAAAAGATCAGTAGTTACACAGTACTCATTAAGGGAGAATTATGTAGTGATTTGAGTAGGAAATATGTAGTGTTCACCAGTAGTGAAACTTCCCAATTTATCACTCATTACTACATAAATCACTACTGGTTTACTACACAACTCAATAGCGAACAAGTAGTAAAAACAGTAGGTTTTGTGTAGGTATTGTGTAGTAGTGATGCATAGTAATTCAGTAGTACAATTTCATGAAGGATGAACTCTAAGTGGTGTATCTTTCATGGCGCTACTATTGACTCATTCAGAGTCTGGTTTAGCAGAGTCGGCACAACCAGAGACAATACAGACAGATAGGGCATATGGTTTATCTCATGTTATTATTGACAGCAGATAATAGGGGGGTTTGTGAGGTCACTGTTTTGCAAAGGTATTTGTGCAGGTTCTCCCTTACAGTGGACATTTTGACCACCAAAGGCTCCTTACTCAGAATCTACAGAACCTATAGGCAAGAGAGAAACAGTTTGAGAAACAAAAGAAGAAGTGCAGGGATGGAAGGGGAGGGGGGAATGCAGAGGAGAAGGAGTGTGATGGGTGACTGCAGAACAAACAGTGTGTCAGTTTACTGCTCTCCAGCGAATTGCCAAAAATAATAGAGCAATATAAGTAGAGGGAAGAGAGACATAAAGGAGAGGAGAAGGGGAGGAGAAGGGGGAGATGAGGAGTGGTAGATGGATAGAGAGGTAGGGATAGAGGAGATATGCCAAAATAGAGTATGGGTGATGGAGACAGAGCGGGGGTAAGATTAAATGGAGGAAATAGACAATGTAAATGCAATAGAGACATATTCTATTCCAGTCACATACACTATAGGGTTAATCTATTCACCCTGCTGGTGGTTGGGCAGCCATTCACATCCTTCCCTGAAGAAAAATAGCTGACCTTAGCGGACATCGCTTTTAACCTCAGCATGAGGGCAAAACCTTGTCAGTACAAAAGAGTGTGTGCTTTTGTGTGTTAGAGCAATATGCTGCACTGTGTCCTCAGTAACTCTGACTTTCAGGTTCACACAGACTCCTTGCAGCGTAGACAGACCAGCTAAGAGAAGACCCCCTAAAGCCCATTTGGGCACTTCACATGGTGGGCTCAGACTACAAACGAGGGGTCTCAGCCAGGGTGCCGTTGATGAATGAGGTGTTACTGCAGGGCTGTACAGACCCATACATTTGAGTCATGTTGGATCAATAGTCTGTAGAATAGCTGGGTTGGGTGAGGGAGTGTCATTAGCGTTTCATTATGGATGTTGGAGACTGCCATCTCTGTTCCCAGGATAAAGAATCCACAGCTCCTTCAAAGAGGGTCAATGAGGCGACTCCAATATGGCTTCCATGCTCAGTTTGTCATAAATAAATTATTTAGGGTCATAATATTATCTGTGGATATGATACAATGCCTTCGGAAAGTATTCAGACCCCATGTTTTTGTCCTAAAATGTATCCAAATAAAAATTCCTTCATCAATCTACACACAATACCCCATAATGACGAAGCAAAAACAGGTTTAGATTTTTTTGCAAATGTATTAAAAATACCCTTTACTTAGTACTTTGTTGAAGCACCTTTGGAAGTGATTACAGCATCGAGTCTTCTTGGGTATCAAATCAAACTTTATTTGTCACATGCGTCGAATACAGCAAGTGTAGACCTTACCGTGAAAGGCTTACTTACCAGTTGGTTACACAGAAAATATGATGCTACAAGCTTGGCACACCTGTATTTGAGGAGTTTCTCCCATTATTCTCTGCAGATCTTCTCAAGCTCTGTCAGTTTGGATGGGGAGTGTTGCTGCACAGCTATTTTCAGGTCTGTCCAGAGATGTTAGATCAGGTTCAAGTCCGGGCTCTGGCTGGGCCACTCAAGGACATTCAGAGACTTGCCCTTGTTCCTAGGCTGTCATTGAAAATAAGAATTTGATCTTAACTGACTTGCCTAGTTAAATAAAGGTAAAATAAAAAAAAGCCACTACTGCATTCTCTTAGCTGTCTGCTTAGGCTCGTTGTCCTGTTGGAAGTTGAACCTTCGACCTAGTCTGAGGTCCTGAGCGCTCTGGAGGAGGTTTTGATCAGGGATTTCTCTGTACTTTGCTCAGTTCATCTTTGCCTCGATCATGACCAGTCTCCCAGTCCCTGCCACTGAAAAACATCCCCACAGCATGATGCTGCCACAACCATGCTTCACCATAGGGATGGTGCCAGCTTTCCACCAGACGTGACGCTTGGCAATCAGGCCAAATAATTCAATCTTAGTTTCATCAGACCAGACAGTCTTTAGATGCCTTTTGGCAAACTCCAAGCGGGCTGTCATGTGCCTTTTGGCTTCCGTCTGGCCACTCTACCATAAAGGCCTGATTGTTGGAGTTATGCAGAGATGGTTGTCCTTCTGGAAGTTTCTCCCATCTCCACAGAGAAACTCTAGAGCTCTGTCAGAGTGACCATCTGGTTCTTGGTCACCTCCCTGACCTAGGCCCTTCTCCCCCGATTGCTCAGTTTGGCTGGGCAGCCAGCTCTAGGAAGAGGTGGTTCCAAACTTCCGTTTAAGAATGATGGAGGAGTAAGTTTTCAGGATGTAAGATACATTTTAACAAATCCACTGTTTGCCCTCTCAATCTTACACTCAGCAGCTCTATGAAGACACTCTGCCCGTTCCAATGGAAGACACAGGGGTTTCAATACCTTGGGATCTTCGTAACACCAGATCTGAATTGCATTTTCAAGGAAAATTATCTCCCACTCCTTGATCGAATCAAAAACGATCTCCAAACCTGCATCTCCCTCCCAATTAGCTTAGTCGGAAGAATTAATGTCATCTGTATGAACATCCTCCCTAGATTGAACTATTTATTTCAGATGCTCCCATGCTATCTCCCAGTTTCCTTTTTCAAAACAACCAACAAAAGCATCACCAAATTTAGATGGGGCAATAAAAAACCTAGGATCAAGTTCTCTACTCTATCGAAACCTGAATCTAAGGGTGGTCTTGCCCTTCCCTCCCTTCAATTGTACTACTGGTCTGCCCAAATCCGCAACATGCTAACATGGATCCCAAACAGACAAGACTCAATGTGGATTCAGATAGAAGCCCAATCCTGTGATTCATTGCCCCTAAGCTCAATTATATTCATTAATAACTTTAGAGAAGTGGGCAACATAGCCAAAACCTTTGTGACTTATAGCACCATATTAGCGTGGAGGGACTGTAAGAAATACCTGGGCATCTCCTCCCAAATATGTTCTCACTCGCCTATAGTTTGCAACCCAGACTTACCAAAAGCCCTGAGTGATGCCAACTTTAATCTTTGGCATACTCTAGGAATCAGGACCTTTTCAGACTTATTTCATCAGAAAACCACTACACTGAAATCCTTTCAAGAGCTCTGCAGTGAATTCAATGTGACAAGATCAATTGTTTTTAAATATCTTCAAATTAGACACGTCATTTCCTCATTTACTTCCAAGAGGAGGTTTAGAGCTCAGCTGAATGAAGTTGAGACCCTTCTTGCTACAGCACAATCTATTAAAGGCAAAATCTCCTATATCTATAGACTCCTTTCTGAGAAAGGGGGCTCCTCCTTACTCCAATGAAAATAATCTGGGAAAAGGACCTTTGTCTGACTATCAGTGATGAGTTATGGGCGGAGGTTTGCGACAGGGTATACTGCTCCTCTACTAATGTAAAAATGAAAGAATCTAATTACACATTTTTGTACAAATTTTATTACACCCCAATGAGACTCCATAGAATGAAAACAGACATTTTTCCTAACTGTAAAATATGTATCTCTGAAAAGGGAACCTATATGCATGTATTTTGGAGATTTTGGCAATCTATACATACTGCTGCACAGGAAATACTAGATGTACAGTTTGATATGACCCCGTGTATCTATCTTCTTAATGCCCAGCAGGACTTTGTTCTTGATCCGGACAGAGAACATTTGTTTATGACTATTACATACTTTGCTAAGAAATGTATTCTTCTATTGTGGGCTTCTAATTCTTCTCCTACATTTAAAATGTGGATTGACCAGATTGTTGACTTTCTTCCTCTTGAAAAGCTCACTTATGACCTCTGCAAGAGACAGCCAAAGTTTGATAGACTCTGGTCCCCACTACTGAACTATATTTCAAATTGGAATAGTGAATGGGCTTATTAGGGAAATGAGCAGACCCATGTTGTGTAAGGTGCTGTAAAAACTAACTATTTGTTCGTCTTCTCAGTTAAGGCTGGAAATAGCTAATAAGAACCTTGATAGTTGTCACGATCTTCGTACGGGACAGACCAAGATGCAGCGAGGTTTCCAGTGTACATACTTTTATTTAACGTAACGTAACGTAACTGGCAAAACAATAAACAAACAAAGATCGTAACTTCGGTGTGGCTCAAAAACAGGCACACACATAAAACAACATACTAAATATAATCAATGACCCACAAAACCCCAGTGAAAAGCCCAAACATATATATGGTTCCCAATTAGAGGTAACGACAATCAGCTGCCTCTAATTGGGAACCATAAACCCAACATAGAAATATAACCCATAGAACATAAACCCCCTTCTAACCAAAAACACAAATTAACACGCCAGCCTGCTAACCCAGGCCTGGACGTGACAATAGTCCTGCTGCAAGGTTGTGTATTTCATTTTTTTTATTCATTTGCTATATATTATTTTTTTCATTCTTATTATTATTGTTAGTTATTTGAATATTTTTTTTTTTCTGTCTGTCACATCTGTGAATGTGGAATGTGTTTTGTTGGTTGATTGAAAAACAAGAAAACTTAATAAAACTTTAAATTGAAAAAAAAGAATGATGGAGGCCACTGTGTTCTTGGGGACCTTCAATGCTGCAGACATTTTTTTGGTACCCTTCCCCAGATCTGTGCCTGGACACAATCCTGTCTTGGAGCTCTACAGACAATTTCTTCAACCTTATGGCTTGGTTTTTGCTCTGACATGCACTGTCAACTGTGGGACCTTATATTGACAGGTGTGTGCCTTTCCTAATCATGTCCAATCTATTCAATTTACCACAGGTTGACTCTATATCACACCGTGATCTGTTTCACCTGTCTTTGTGCTTGTCTCCACCCCCCACCAGGTGTCTCCCATCTCCCCTGAGTATTTATACCAGTGTTCTCTGTTTGTCAGTTCGTTTTGTTCGTCAAGCCTACCAGCGGTTTTCCCCTTGCGCCTTTCTTTTCTAAAGTTCCTTTGTTTTAGTTTTCCCGGTTTTGACCATTCTGCTTACGCCGACTCCTCACCCAGAGCTGTCTATATTGTGGAGATACGGGACATTTCGTAGCTACCTGCCCTTTAAAAAAACAGGCTATTCAAGAAGGGTTGAGTACTCTGGTGGGCCTTATGGATAACTTTTTCTCTCACCTAACTCACACCCCTTTCCATGCCATCCTGCTGTGGTGGAACCAGTCGAAATCTCTCATTGACTCTGGGGCCAATGAGAGATTTTTGGACGCTCCAACGCCTCCTGGAAAACCAGCTTCCATCACTCCACCATCCCCTTCCTGGGTTACATCATTACTGCAGGGAGATTGGTGGTGGATTGGCCCCAGCCTACGTCCAGGGAGCAGCTGCAACGTTTACTGGGTTTCGCCAAATGTTATCGCCACTTTATCCGGGGTTAAAGCACCCTGGCTTCTCCCCTGTCTGCACTTGCCTCTCCCAAGGTTCCGTTCACGTGGTCTCCAGCTGCTGACCGGGCATTACAGGATCTCAAACACCGTTTCACCACAGCTTCCATCTTGGTTCATCCTGAACCGTCCTGCCAGTTCGTGGTGGAGGCCAATGCTTCAGATGTCAAAATGGGGGCTGTCCTGTCCCAGCGTTCTGCCCTGGACCTCAAGTTACATCCCTGCGCCTTCTCCCATCGCCTCAATGCCATGGAGAGGAACTACGATGTGGGGAATCGTAAGTTTCTCTCAGTGAAGATGGCGTTGGAGGAGTGGAGGCACTGGCTGGAGGGGGCAGAAGATCCATTCATTGTGTGGACCGACCACAAGAACTTGGAATATCTCCACACCGCCAAGCATCTCAATTCCAGGCAAGCTAGGTCGGCCCTGCTCTTCACCAGGTTCAACTTCTCCCTCTCCTACCAACCAGGATCCAAGAACATCAAGCCGGATGTGCTGTCACGCCGCTACAGCCCTGTGGCTACACATTCGGAACCCCAAGACCATCCTTCCCACCTCGTGTCTTGCGACGGCACTCAGCTGGGGAATAGGGAAGCAGGTCCATGAGGCGCAGCGTTCCCAGCCAAACCCTGGGGGGACCCAGATAACCAGATGTTTGTGCCTGACGCTGTCCACTCCTCGGTCCTGGAGTGGGCCCACTCCTCCAGGCTTGCCTGCCACCCAGGCTCTGTTGGACCCTGGCCTTTGTGCGACAACGCTTTTGGTGGCATACCATGGTCCCGGACGTTCGTCGCCGCCTGCATGGTCTGTGCGCAGAACAAGACTCCTCGGAATCCTCTGGCTGGTCTTCTTTAACCACTGTCTGTCCCTCACTGTCCCTGGACTCACATATTCCTGGACTTCGTCATGGGTCTTCCCCCGTCTGATGGCAACTCCGCCATCCTGACAGTAGTGGACCGGTTTTCCAACGCCGCCCACTTCATTCCTCTCCCCAAGCTACCCTCTGCCAAAGAGACGGCCCAGCATGTCTTCATAGACTCCCGGTGGACATAACAAAATGTGGAAAAGATTAAGTGGCCTGAATACTTTCTGAAGGCACTGTATGCGTGGTTGGTTGAAGGGCTCCATCTCTATCATAGAGCAGAGAGAAAGATGTTATTGGGATGGAAACGTTCACAATGACACAAGGTTGTAGTCAATGGATGGATGGATGTACATTTTACATCTTAGCAGAGTGACTTAATTAGTTACCCACTGTCCCTATAAGTGGCTATTACTGTAACCACATTTAAATGCAGTCTAAACCCAACACACAATTTTAAGGCTATCTAACTAAAACAGTTTTGAAAAGATCTCCCCTGGGAGGGGAAATAGGGAATGGTTTCATTTGTGTGGCTACATAGAAGTCCTTAAGAGACCATCTAGAGTAGAACATACTGCATCTGCCTTATGCTACTCACAAATTCAGAGTGAGAGAGAGAGGGAGAGAGAGAGAGCTGCTGCTGATGCATTGCAGATAAACTGCAGATCCTGGATAACCCCTCCCATCTCATTTTCCATGCACCCTTCCGTCCCAAATGCTTGATATGACATCACTGCCTCCCCACCCTCACCCCATGCAGCTCGGCTCCCCAGAGCCTCTGACTCGTCAACCCCCTTCCCTCCTCCTCCCTCCTCCCCAGCACACACACCCCATCCGAGTACAGTTTGGTGCTGCTTTACTCACGCCATATCCCAGGTTGCGTTCCTCTCCCCACACTAGCGAGCACTATCCAGCCACGCCCATCTATGCTATTCACTATGACATTCAGCTCACAGCTCTGCTCATAGATTTGATCAAAACACTTTCTTCAGCGATATACTACATATTTATATTGATCTACCAGACAGTTACCACACTGATTAATTAAACAAAATACTGTACCTCACAATGATGCCAATATATATGCCAATATCAGCATACTGTTGACACAAAACTGGTTGGTTGGGATATTATAATTGGGATGATATTTGAGGTTTATTTCAGAACATGACCTTCCAGTCCTGGAGTGCAACAGGATTTACCAACCTACTGGGGTAATATTGAGGGGGTTTATGTACCAAATCCAATAAAGGACACCTCTGTGGCAACAAAACTGCTTACTAAAGGTAAATATGGCTAGGCAAACAGGTGTCTGAGTAGACAGACAAACAACCTCTGTATGTTATCATTGTGAACAACAGAGGACAAAGGATGGAGACTGAAAGTGGCAAGCGTGACAGAGATAGATGGAGATAAAGAGGGTCGGGGGGAGAAGGAGACGGGGAGATAAATTGGAGAGAGAAAGGGCAAAGGGGGCGACGCTCCAGCTGGTATTTCTGAACAACCTGTTATTTTTGGCTGGTGGCGGCTGTGACTGTCTGGCCACCTATCAGACCATATCTGTCCTCTAACTCAGCCCACCCATGCAGCGCACACAGACACACACACATATATACACCACAGGAGGTTGGTGGCACCTTAATTGGGGAGGACAGGCTTGTGGTAATGGCTGGAACAGAATTAGTGGAATGGTATCAAATACATAAAACCCATGGGTTCCATGTGTTTGATGCCATTCCATTAGTTCCTTTCCAGACATAATTATGAGCCGCCCTCCCCAGCAGCCTCCACTGACACACACACACTCACACACACACACATCCTCAATATCGTTTCCAATTACACATAGTCTCACTTCACTATTCACCCATAAACATTCCTTACACCATGCCAACACACAAACGTTGATTGATCGCTAAATCCCTATTCATAAAAAATCTGTCTCCATATGGGAGCACTATAAAAGTAAGTATTTTTTTCTCTTTACGATAATGCTTTGTTTAATTTATCAAATTGACAAGCTTTTAGAAAAAGAAAAAGTCTGAAATGGATCCTCCTATACAGTAGCATAGGTTCATTTGGATACAGACAGCTACGTTGGAAGCTAAGGCTAAATAAACTGACTTAACCTTTTCCACTTTTAAACCCATCGATTGTGTGTGCATTACGTGTAGGACTGGAGACGGGTGTGATTAAAACTTGGACCTGCTCCATGACATGTCCTGCTTCTCTGTCCTCATATGGTTGCGGTACCCCTAAGTTATGTTGCTGACTATCAGTCATCTTATACACACACAGTCTACTGGGCTTTGGAGCGGCATGGGCTATGCATCACTACTATAAAGCTCTATATGTATTTCTCTTTCTCTCCCTCTCTCTCCTAACTCTCTCTCAAACCCTCTCTATCTATTCAATTTCAATTTAGGTGTAACAGTTCTGTAACGACTTACGCTGGGAGACAAGAAGCAAGTACAGATTGTGGATTTAAAAATACATTTGAAAGAAGACATGAAACAAAACAACAGCGTCTGTACAGGAGAAACATAACATCAATGCTGACTTGGGAATGAAACTGAGGATGTGACAGATATAGGGGAGGTAAATGACATGATGTAGTCCAGGTGAGTCCCATATTTAAGCGCAGGTGCGCGTAACGATTGTGGCAGGTGTGCATAATGATGAGTGAATAGATGACCTTGAGCACCGGAGACGGGGAGTGGGAGCAGACGTGACAGTACCTCCCACCTCTAGGGGCGCCACCTGGCGTCCTACCTGGGCGAGCCTGACGGGCCGGCCGAGGCGTGGGAGCCTGACGAGCCAGCCGAGGCTTGCGAACCTCTCGAGCCAGCTGAGGCATGGGAGCTTGACGAGCCAACTGAGGCACGGGAGCCTGACGAGCCATCTGAGGCATCCCCAATTGCTTCGGCTGCGGCACCCGGGCCCGACGTCACCAAAAAATAAAAAATTATAAATAAATAAAAATAACTCCCTGATGCTTCCAATTAGGGAGTCAGCATTCTGTAACGGTTCTGTAACGACAGACGCTGGGAAACGAGAAGCAAGTACGGGGTGTGGATTTAATAATAAATAGACATGAAACGAAACAAAACAAGACTAGCGTCTGGACAGGAGAAACATAACAACATCAACACTGACTAGGGAAAGAAGCTGAGGAAGTGACAGATACAAGGGAGGTAAATGACGTGATGGAGTCCAGGTGAGTCCCATAATTAAGTGCAGGTGCGCGTAATGATGGTGCGTAATGATGAGTGAACTGGTGACCTCGAGCACAAGAGAGGTGGAACAGGAGCAGACGTGACGGGAAACATATGTTTACATTGCCAAAGCAAGTGAAATATATAATAAACAAAAGTGAAATAAACAGTAGCAAACTTAACAGTAAACATTACACTCACAAAAGTTCCAAAATAATAAACACATTTCAAATGTCATATTATGTCCATATACAGTGTTGTAATGATGTGCAAATAGTTAGAATACAAAAGGGAAAATGATTCAACATAAATATAGGTTGTATTTACAATGGTGTTTGGTCTTCACTGGTTGCCCTTTTCTTGTGGAAACAGGTCACAAATCCTGCTGCTGTGATTGCACACTGTGGTATTTCACGCAATAGATCCAAAATTGGATTTGTTTTCAAATTCTTTGTGGGTTCTTGTAATCTGAGGGAAATATATGTCTCTAATATGGTTATACATTTGGCAGGGGGTTAGGTAGTGCAGCTCATTTTCCACCGAATTCTGTGGGCATTGTGGACAGGGTCTGCCTTCCGCAGCCTTTCTCAATAGCAAGGCTATGCTCACTGAGTCTGTACATAGTCAAGGATTTCCTTAATTTTGGGTCATTCACAGGGGCAAATGGCATTCTAGTTTGCTCTGTTTATTTGTTAATTATTTCCAATGTGTCAAGTAACAATTAATTTTCTCTTGCGTTTAAGGGACCCCTCCAATGGAAGTTAACATCACTATTTCGACTTAATTCCTGTCCTAGTGTGGAAATGCTGGTTTCGTTCCACCCTCCAAACATTGACGTATGGCTCCTTATCAGTAGAGGCTGCTGAGGGGAGGACGGCTCATAATAATGGACGGAACAGAGCAAATGGAATGGCATCGATGTATTTGATACCATTCCACTATTTTGCTCCAGCCACTACCAGGAGCTCATCCTCTCCAATTAAGGTATCACCAACCTCCTGTGCTCCTTATCAATATTGATTAATCGGGAGTGCACATCTCCACCATAGAGAATAATAGAGGCCTCTAGTGGCCAAAAGGCTGTATTAGCATGGGGAGTGCTATTGAGGCCTTCCACCATTTTAATGTAGTCAACTGGGTGGGACTTCCAAGTTCATTGGCTGATCCCTCCTGGTGATCCTGTTGAAGTCATGTCCAACCGGGTCATCAGGAGGATCAGCCAATCGAGAGGAAGAAAAATGGAGATAGCCTCAATGGCGCTGCCCATGCTGTCACAGATGCTATAATGGCACAGATACAAAGATGAGTCCTCTATCTATCTCTATGAGCTCCACCTTTGTCCATGTGCACAGCCCATATACGGTCTCTGGCACAGCCCATGCTCTGCGAATAGCGAAGGTACATAAAGATGGTGGCCTCCATGCACTTATCACAAATGGCTTGTTTACCAAGTTCGCCGTATTGTACATTGCTCACTCTTACCCTTTTCTTGTATTGTCATTATTAGCACAGTATACATGATCCCAATTTAAGCTCCAAGACACGCACGCAATTTGAAAAAACGATTTATTGGCACATTTGAAATATGTTGCGCTGTAGATAAAAACATCCATGGATAGTGGTAAAACCATGACATCATATCTGAATTCCGACATCTTTATGTACCTTCATCATTGTAAACACACCAAATATTACCATTCTCCTAGCAGCAGGATATTATGCTGCCAGCACGATCACAGATTCCTTTGAAAAGAAATGCTAAACATTGGGAGTATCTAATTTTTTTTTTTTTGCACTAGTGCAGAACAACTGTTTTCACAACCTTTGAAAAAATAAATGGATAATTTGATATACTTTTTTATATATTGTATTATTTATACCAGCATTTCTTTATAAAGTTTACACACATACCGGGATGTTGAAAACTATTATGTAGGCTATAGTTAAATAAATAAAATATAGCTCCATTCACTGTAATGCAGTACACTGTATCTGAATTACACATTGGCTTATAGAGAAAAATTATATTCTTGTACTGAGGTAAAAGTGGGTTTAGGATTACTCAGTAGGGTCTGTAGAATCTATATATGGTGTCATTTCTTGGGGGACTGAGGTCTAAATACCCAGCAGCACCTTCTACTCAACCCATTCCATTGCTCCCAATGCAATACACTGAAGGTCTATAAACTACATATTGGCTTATAAAGAAAATACTCTTCTATGTGCCGAGGTAAAAGTAGGTTGGGAATTCTCAGTGGGGTCTGTAGAATCTATATATGGTGTTATTTCTTGGGGGACTGAGGTCTAAATACCCAGCAGAACCTTCTACTCCACCCACTCCATTGGTCCCAATGCAACACACTGTAGGCCTATATGTTACACATTGGCTTATAGAGAAAACACTATTCTATGTGCTGAGGTAAAAGTGGTGTTGGGTGTGATCTAAATACCCAGCAGCACCTTCTACTCCATCCATGCCATTGGCCACGCTCCCGTGTCGGATTACCCTGTTCAAGCCCAAATGTATCATACTTTGACGAAAACGATGACATGTTGACTTAAATCGTTTTACAACATCAAAAGTAAGTACAACATCAAAGGGCATTGTCTTTCAGCTGAAAAAGTGGATTTTCGCTGTGGTGGACACGCAATATTTTGTTTTGCTATCAATACTTTTGGGTTTATGTTTGGATTTCAACATCATTATTTTTGTTTGTTATACCAACAACTGTTCTCAACTTCAAAGGTTTTGCTCGATATTAAACCCCCCTGAGGTCGATGTTCGCGCCCCCAAGGAAATCGAATTAGCATAATACAATAATCCCCATAAAAATCGGTCAATTTAAGCTAGAGATACTGCATCTGATTTTTTTGCATTGGATGGGTCTCAATCCACCGCATCCACCTATGTAACACTTCCGCTTTTGCGGTGAAAGGTGACAGAGCTAGAGAGGTGTTTGTCAGACCATGAGACATCCCGAAAATCGGTCTTCTCACAAAATTGTCTGAACAGTTTGGCCTACGGCCCCCACAAGCGTCTTAGCGTCCGAACAATTTGGGCTGCACACTGTGTAAAGGTGAGACTCTCACAAACACGTACAGTGCATTCAGAAAGTATTCAGACCCGTTGATCCTTTACACATTTTGTTACATTACAGCCTTATTCTAAAATGTATTTTTTTTTTTAAATCCCCCCTCATCAATCTACACACAATACCCCATAATAACAAAGCAAAAACAGGTTTTTAGAAATTGTTGAGGTCCTGAGCGCTCTGGAGCAGGTTTTCATCAAGGATCTCTCTGTACTTTGCTCCATCCAACATACCCTCAATCCTGACTAGTCTCTCAGTCCCTGAGAGAAAAAACTTCCCCACAGCATGATGAAAAACTTCCCCACAGCATGATGCTGCCACCACCACCATTTTTTTCTCTGACATGCACTGTCAACTGTGGGACCTTATATAGACAGGTGTGTGCCTTTCCAAATCATGTCCATACAATTGAATTACCCACAGGTTGACAGTGCATGTCAGAGAAAAAAAATTCAAGCCATGAGGTCGAGGGAATTGTTCGTAGAGCTCCGAGACAGGATTGTGTTGAAACACAGATCTGGGGAAGGGTACCAAAACATTTATTCAGCTTTGAAGATCCCCAAGAACACAGTGGCTTCTTCCTAAATGGAAGAAGTTTGGAACCACCAAGACATTTTCTGAGCAATCGTGGGATAAGGGACATGGTCAGGGAGGTGCCCAAGAACCAAGTTGTAGGACAATCAAGTTGTAGAAACATCTGAAGGATGATTCATGGAAACAGGATGCACCTGAGCTCAATTTTGAGTCTCATAGAAAAGGGTCTTAATTCTTCTGTAAATGTGATATTTCAATTTTTTATGTTTAATACATTTGCAAAAATGTCTAAAAACTGTCATTATGGGGTGTTTAGAATAAGGCTGTAACGTAACAAAATGTGGAAAAAGTCAAAGGTTCTGAATACTTTGCGAATGCACTGTACATGTCGATTGTTTTGCTCTTAAAATTCTAAATCAAATAGCAAAATGATCCTTGGTATGACCCTCTTAATTAAAACAATTCAATATAGCTTACAGGAGCAATTAGGGTTAAATGCCTTACTCAAGAGCACATCGACAAATGTTTCACCTAGTCGGCTCGGGGATTCAAACCAGCAACCTTTCTGTTATTGGCCCAACATTCTGGCCCATGAACTGTCGCTTGCTCTAGTGGTTACCCTCAACAAATCAGGAAACCTGGGCACCTGGAACAGGCTAATTCTAATGCCAACACTTGCTACAGTGGTCCCTAACAGTAAGCCAGGCTTGGAGTGCCCCCCCAGTATCCGTGCCGCCCTCTCTCGGCAGGCAGAGCCCAGCCGTTGTGTCTGAAGGGCTGGGTGGGTCTGCCTTGGGGTCTGAAGCCATAGTGAGGAGGACGTGGAGGACCGTTATATCCTTTACCGCCCCCAAGACAGGTTAATGGCACAAAAGTAACTCACTCACTAGAGGATTGTACCATATAATAACACCTTTACCCTATTAAAGGTGTTTAAAGCGGCAATTCTTAATTTAAACATTAACAAGGTGTTCCTCCTGCCACTGTTTTAGTTAAAAGCTGAGGATGGGGCTGGAGAAATGCAACCACTCTCAAAGACCATCCATGATATAAAAATTATAGTTTTAACCATGTTTTTTTGGGCTATACAGTGTTTGTTTTCATTGCATGGTGGTGTGATTTGCCAAACCGTGTTTCTGGATCTACTTATTTACATCTCTGTTCCTCTGCCACGCCCTATTAGCCCCAATCAGTATTAGATTAATCACCCCAGTACTTGTATTGATTACCTATATATCCAATGCCCTCTCTTCTGCCTACCTTTCCCTTCCTTGGCCAGAGGGATCTTGTGGCGCTCTCTACTATCTTTGAATTAATGTAGTCGCTCATGCATTAAATAACGTGTAGAGACATGCATAATAGAACATGAGAGGGGAACTGAGTTTGTAAGATCCTGTTGGATGTCAAGAAGATGCTCCTGAACATAACTTTATTGATATACTAAACTTATTTAATAATGTTTAACAAGATCAGATATAAGAACAGATAAGACTTTAATCTAAGTGGACCTATATCAGGTCTGAGGCGGGTCTCCTCCCTCCCTGTTTGAAGCTGAGTCTGCGGTGATGGTGGCCAGGGAGGTGCAGGGGAATGCAGGACGTCATTGGGAGCTAGTGGGGAGAGCTCTGCTCTGTAGCCTTGGCTGGGCTTGGCTGCTTGCTCTCTGTTCACAGCCTGCTTCTGCTGCAGTGCCACTTGAAAGCACTCCAAGCCTTCTGCAATGCGTTGGAGCCCGAGCCCCAGACTGAATTTAAACAACACCCCTTTCTCTACCCCCTCCATGCATCACACCACCCCTAGCTGTGCCTGCCAAAAGCACCTTGAAGGCTGAGTGGCTGGCCTATTGTACTTGTGTGGTGATTTACATGTTTAAAAAGCTGAGGCCAGCAGGAAAGCAGAGAGAGAGAGCGGCAACGAACAGAGGCCAGTGGTCTGGGACACTGAAGGATCAGCAAGGAGAAAGTGAGTTAGTGCTTATTACAAGTAAAATCACCCAAGTAACCTCTAGTACACACATTCACACATTCAGCTATGAGATTCACAGTAACTACCTCTGTTTTTTCTCTCCTTGTCCCTCTCTCTCTCTCTCTTTCTCTCTGTCCCCTTCTCTCTCTCTGTCTCTCTGGTACAAACACAATCTAAAATTGGCTGAGCTCTCAAATGCATTAGGGTTCGCTCTGCAGAGCTAGCTGTTGCGATGAAAAAACAATGAGTGAGATAACAGAATACAGATGGGTGATTAACGAGAAGTGTCTAATTCAATCTCAGAAATGGGAATAGCTTATTCTCCCCTCTTATGCCTGTGGTATAAAACAAATACTTTTAAAGGTGACTGGAGCATCTGAATCAATCCTGACAAACACAATTCAAATCTTATTGATTTTCATTTTGTGGGTAGTAATGTTCTGGGGGGCAAAAATAGCCTTGTCATTTGTCAAAAATAGCCTCGCCAGTTTTCAAACTATGAAATATGGCCATATAAGGCAACCTATTGGCCAAAACCTGAGACAGCCATTTTGTTGCGTTAGCAGCAGCAGTTGCAGCTACAGGGTTTGCAGTGACCTCTGTTACCTCTGAAAGGATTAGAGCAGGATTGATGGGGGATCAATAAGAATGACAGCAGACCGCAGCCAATCAGATCTGGCAACCAACACTGCAGCTTCACTCCTTAGAGAAAACATCTCATTGCAGGGAAGAGATAGCAACCTCTCCGTCCCATGTGGTCTCAGCCACAACCCAAAGACTAACTTATGCATTATATTCTGTATCTCTTAGCGAAAGCATATTAATCAAAGTTCAATATTATCCTAAAGAGAAACTGCTAGATGATATGGTATACTGACTGTACTCATATTCAGGACTCTAAGAGCAGTCCAATTGCTTCTGATTATGCTCAGAGTCAATGTAAAATCCAATGGAGGGGGGTCTAACGTTAACATGCTGAACATTCAAACATGTAATGACTCTATTCGCAAAAGGTACTTTTCTTCCAATTAGTTAAGCTCTCAGAGAGAAAATAATGTTCTGCTAGGAAGAGATAGGCCCTCTTTGAATTGTGAGTACAGGGTAGTTGGTCCCATCATTGTTAGAGTTCGACAGATAGAGTTACAGTCCTTCTGAGGCTGCAGACCTGATATAAAACCACAGCCCATGGTGGGCTAAATATAATTGCAGAACGTCGGTGGATTAACAAAATGAGTGAGTTAAAGTATGCCAGCTATTTTGCATGACTAATCAAAGATCATAAAGAATAGTTTATGGATTTCATTATGCATCTGTGAAAATACAGTGAGCGGTCTGCTCCAGAATCCACCAGACATCTTATCTCCTAAAGGAAACTAGCTCTGTCTGAAACCTTGCAGATTATTGAAAATGATCTCAAAGACCACCAGATATAGGCAGTAGTCATCAATTGGTCAGGCTGAGCCATCCATACTCATAAGTGTTACTGTGCAGGGAGCACCCGATAAGATTCTGAACCACGAGGGAGACATTATATTATAGAAACAATGTTACACTGTTAAAATGAAGTGCTTTGTAACAACACTCAATTTAGTGGCAAATGAGCTGCCAACAACTTGAAGGACACGAAACCTTCACTTTGCTGGAGTTGTGAAACACATCATCCTGAAATGTTTTGAAGCATTACATGGTGTGTTGTAACACCACTTTATCAAGTGTTGTGTAACACCTTGCCAGGGATTGGGAGCACTAACAGAAAAGGTTTGGTATTTGGTATTTTATTAGGATCCCCATTAGCTGTTGCAAAAGCAGCAGCTACTCTTCCTGGAGTCCACACAAAACATGAACCATAATACAGAACATCAATAGACAAGAACAGCTCAAGGACATACATTTTTTTTAAAGGCACACGTAGCCTACATATCAATGCATACACACAAACTCTCTACTGAAGGTCAAATAGGGGAGAGGCGTTGTGCCATGAGGTGTTGCTTTATCTGTTTTTTTAAACCAGGTTTGCTGTTTATTTGAGCAATATGAGATGGAAGTTCCATGCAATAAGGGCTCTATATAATACTGTACGCTTTCTTGAATTTGTTCTGGATTTGGGGACTGCGAAAGTCCCCACTATTTTGGTGTTTCAAGTCCTGTTTAGCCTAGTTAAATAAAGGTTAAATAAATAAATAAATAGTGCAGAATGAGATCCCTTCTCTTTTGGTGCCATTTCCTCTCTCTAAAGCTTCTAAACACCATTATGATGTTTTGATTTACTGTCTAGTGCAGAATTAGATCAGTTTTTCTGGTGTCTTAATGTTTAACATTGTGTCATGTATTTGATCATTTGGTCATCGTTTCGGCAGGCATTGTCAAGCAGTGTTCAAACCACCATCAGTAACTGGAGGTTTAACTGCAAGTACTGAGGATTCTGCAATTGCCTCTTCCATTGACAATCATGAATGTGGGAATGGGTGCTGTCCTCCTTGAACTTAATTTTGCCTGACAGTTTTGATATCCATTCATCATGATCTAATGCACCTCATGGCTCAACAAGCTTAATACTAATATAGAAATATAATATTCTTTCTTCAAACATGCATACAACATTTTTTGAATTACCCACAATCCACTAAAAACAGAGTCAATGTGGCAAGATGATTAAACAAAAAACTTCCAGTGAGTTCAATCACTAAATTTTCTTTCTCTTTGGTTATCTTCATGAAATATATTTACATTTTAATCAACATATTAGGTTGGATTTATTTGAAAATGATTTATGTAAAATGCAATTAACAAATCATTGAAATGACTTGCATACATTTCTTAAAATATATTTTGGGGGTATTTTGACACTTTATTGAGACTGAAATGGCAGAGTGGATACAGATAGGTGGGAGAAACAGATGGAAGGGTTGGAGCAGGGAATTTAACCCCGGTCTTCGGTGGAAAGAGGGGTGAGGGGCGGCAGGTAGCCTAGTGGTTAGAGTGTTGGATTTGTAACCAAAAGGTTGCAAGATTGATGGTGGTCTCAGTTTTATACGTCATCGGTATGTCACTGATGGTAATCCCTCTGACCTTGGGAGATTTGATGTCAAGAAGTAATCGATCACCTATATTGAAGATTTTGCACAAACACATAACATCAATACTAACAAATTAGCTTGGCTTTATACATGTTCGTTGGCAAAGATGAAATACTCATTAAATTAATTTAAGAATCGACCATTCTATAATAATTTCGATTTGAAAGAAAATGTTTGAACACTTTCAAACGTCATATAAAGACGGAAATTGTGTTTTGCTGCTAAACTAATGACTAGCGTCTGGCGGACTGGCTCTTTCCAAGGTGCTGCTAGCGCTAAACTGATGACTAGCGTCTGGCGGACTGGCTCTTTCCAAGGTGCTGATACTGATTTTTTTTTTAACCGTTTTTGCTGACTAGCAATTAGGGAACATAAGAATTAACATGGGACATTGAACTCCTCCATAAGTCACATCTCCATGTCTAGAAATGCTGCACATTGGTTGTTCGAATGAGCAAATGCCGAGATGTATGTATAATTTACTTTCTCATTCTAATGTTCAATATTGCGAGACAATTATATATTCACTCTGTGACAAGAGCCAACTGATAAATACATGAACACATAGGCTATCCTAATGAATGACTCAGCATCTGCATGGTTTCGAATGAATGATTTCAGTTCTGGAAACATCCTAATGATAATCGCCCCTTTCCTTTTTTCCCCTATGTGTGATTATTCCTCTGCCTTTCAAACAGCCACCCACGAACCCTCCCACTCCCACGTGGTGTTTCTTGAGCGGCACCCAGAACCTCTAACAAAGTCTGAGGGGTTGGTTGAGACATGGCCCTCCCCCTTAGATCAATGAGCCAGTAAAAACAGTTCCTACATGCCTTTTTAGCGATTGCGCTTTTCGTATATAAAGGACAGCCGGTGAGGCTAAGAATGCTGTGAGCGCCATCCACCCCTGCACCTGCACACACACACACACACACCACTACTCCATCTAGCACACCTTCCCTTCCATTTGCACACGCACCCCCTTGTCTGGCCGGATGAGTTACCACCCGGTGGACACGGTAGGGAGTCCATTCAGGAGAAGCATGGATAGTAGGACCAGCTACGGCCGCTCCTCCGGCACCCCCTCCAGCGGGTTCCGCTCTCAGTCCTGGTCCCGGTCAAGCCCTAACAAGCCCTACAAGAGGAGCGTCAATATGCCGGTAGCCAGAGCGTACAGCTCCACACTCCTCACCTCCGCCGACAGCGTTGATTTCAGTCAAACGAACGGAGACTACAAGCGCTCCAACGAGAAAGAGCAGCTCCAGGGGCTAAACGACCGTTTCGCCGGTTACATCGACAAGGTGCACTATCTGGAGCAGCAGAACAGCCAGATCGAGGAGGAGATCCAGGCGCTGCGGCAGAAGCAGGTGTCGCAGTCCCAGCTAGGTGATTTATACGACCAGGAGCTCCAGGAGCTGCGCTCCATGCTGGAGCAGATCCACCACGATAAGGCGCAGATCCAGCTCGACACGGACCACATCGAGGAGGACATCCAGAGAATTAGGGACCGCTTCGATGAGGAAGCTCGCATCAGGGATGAGACGGAAGGCATCATCCGGGCGCTCAAAAAAGATATGAACGACTCTGAGTTAGTGAAGTCGGAGTTGGAGAAGAAAGTCCAGTCACTGCAGGATGAGATTGCCTTTATCCGTAACAACCACGAGGAAGAGGTGAGCGAGCTGTTTGCCCAGGTGCAGGCGTCGCAGGTGACCATGGAGAGGAAAGACTTCCAGAAGACGGACATCACCGAGGCGCTCCGGGAGATCCGCACCCAGCTCGAGGGCCACTCCAACCAGAACCTGCAGCAGGTGGAGGACTGGTTCATGTGCCGCTATTCCAAGCTCACTGATGCTGCGGAACAAAACAAAGATGCAATAAAGTCCGCCCGTGATGAGATTGCGGACTACCGCCGCCAGCTCCAGTCCAAGACCGTGGAATTAGAGTCCGTCCGGGGTACCAGGGAGTCACTGGAAAGGCAGCTGAATGACATCGAGGACCGACACAACAACGACCTGTCCAGCCTGCAGGTATGATGAGACCCGCTGTTGGCATTGTTTTCATACTGAAACCCCCAGCCATAGGCTTAATGGTGAAGTGTTCTATAAAGTTGTATTATTTGTGTAAGTAGAGAAGCAATGTAGTGGAGAGAGTTGTCTAAATAATATAATCAGATGTTTTTCGTTTATCATATAGGCTATCAAATTGAGTCGTGTGAGGATATTATCACGATTCCTTTGAGGTTTTTATTCTTATTTTTAATATAGGTCTACCTTTAAGGAGAGTTCCCTACTTTGAGAAAGAAACGTATACATATTATGTTTGTTTTATTGTGTTAATATATATATAGATGAGTTTTAACTAGGTATATAAGCTCTGCGCAATGGTGGCGTCTGCGCATTTGCTTTAGATAAATGGCACAATGCTGACATCTTATGGGCACAGCTTTTACATCGCCCATCCTTGTTGGAGCATTAGGCTACTTGTACGCTGCGACAATTGGTGAAAGTCAGGACATTATAGGGTTATTAATTAAGGGGAGACACATTGCAGCAAACGTTTTTTTTTTTTTTTTGCTGAGTCAGAGACGCGGGTCGATGCGTTCATTGGCTGTGTCCTTGCCTCACCCCACACAGATTTCGAGGATGACTATTGAACAAGTGTGAAGAGGCTGCCCTTGAAACAGTGTACACTGCGTCAGAATAAATTATTTCTCCGAACAATAATAGCCTAACCTTTGGCGCAGAACGGTCTCCAACCTATCAATTGATTTGCCCTTTTACTAGGAGACAGGGTGACTTCACACTTTCAATTGTTATTGCAACGATATTGTAATGACATCTCAAAGTGCTTTAATGTGCTGTAAATGTACACACGTTTAAATGTGCTTGTCATATAGCCTAATTACTAGGAACAAAATACGAAATTGTATATATTTTTTTACAGTTTTCATACTACTTTCAGAGGTTTCTGTCCTTTTGGAGACATATCCTACCTGCACCAAAAAATTTATAACCAAGTATTTTTTCAGAGTTCCACATAGGCCTAGGTAATAACAGCTCCTAACCAACTCATGTCTCTTGGTCTTGTTTTCTGCAGGAGACCATCCACCAGCTGGATAATGAGCTCAAGGGCACGAAGTGGGAGATGGCGCGTCATCTGCGCGAGTACCAGGACCTGCTCAATGTCAAAATGGCTCTTGACATCGAGATTGCTGCATACAGGTACAGTGCGACGGCAGTGTGCTAATTAGGCCTATCATTGATTTTAAAAACACTTAGAAAGAAAATTGGACTCATTAAGCTTTTTTTGTATTTCATCATGTGTAAATAAATAATAATAATAATAATAATAAAAATAAGAATAAAAATATATATAAAGGCAACATTTAAAGTGTTGGTCCCATGTTTCATGAGCTGAAATAAAAAATCCCAGAAATTTTCCACATGAACAAAAGGCTTATTTCTCAAAAATGTTGTAGATACATTTGTTTACATCCATTAGTGAGCATTTCTCCTTTGCCAACATAATCCATCCACCTGACAGGTGTGGCATATCAAGAAGCTGAATAAACAGCATGATCATTAAATAGGTGCACCTTGTGCTGGTGACAATAAAAGGCTACTTTAAAAGGTGCAGTTTTATCACAGTTTATCACAGTTTTATCACAATGCCACAGATGTCTCAAGGTTTGAGGGAGTGTGCAAATGGCATGATGACTGCAGGAATGTCCACCAGAGCTGTTGCCAGATAATTTAATGTTCATTTCTCTACCATAAGCTGCTTCCAACGTCGCTTTAGAGAATTTGGCAGTACGTCGAAACAGCCTTACAACTGCAGACCACGTGTAATCACGCCAGCCCAGGACCTCCACATCCAATTTCTTCACCTGCGGGATCATCTGAGGGGTGGTGGGGTGGTGCTGAAGAGTATTTCTGTCTGTAATAAAGCCCTTTTGTGGGTGGGCCCAGCTGCCAAGCGGGTGGGCCTTTGCCCTCCCAGACCCACCGATGGCTGCATCCCTGCCCAGTCAAGTGAAATCCATAGATTAGGGACTAATTCATTTATTTCAATTGACTGATTTCCTTATATAAACAGTAAAATCTTTGAAATTGTTGCACGTTGCGTTAATAAATTTTTTCAGTATATATCAACCCTAACTTTTATATTAGGCCTACACTATACTATATCTCATTTTCTATTGTTCTTGCAGGAAACTCCTAGAAGGTGAAGAGACCCACTTTAGCACTTTCCCTTACCGCCAAGCTGTCACCTCCTCTAAGAAGTCCAAGGCTGGGCCTCCCAAACTGAAGGTCCAGCACAAGTTTGTAGAGGAGATCATTGAGGAGACCAGGGTGGAGGATGAGAAGTCTGAAATGGACGTGGCCCTGGCAGTGATTGCCCAGGAGCTTTCTGCCGCACTGGAGGCAGAGGCAGCAGATGATAGAGAGGAGGAAGGAGAGGATAAGGGAGAAGAGGAAGGAGAAGAAGCCGTGGGACATGGAGAAGAGGGAGAGGGTGACTCGGAAGAAGTTGTAGCCTCCACTGAAGCCCAAGTGAGCTCCAGCGCCCCTGCTGAGGAGGAAGAGGAGGACAAAAAGGGTGGCGATGAAGAAGATGGAGGAAAGGGTGCTGAGGAGGGAGAGAAGGAAGAAGAGGGTGAGAAAGAAGGAAAGGATGAGGGTGAGAAGGGAGATGATGCAGAAGGTGGTGATGAGGGAGAAGGAAGGGAAGAGGGAGAGGAGACAGCCCCAGAATCAAAAGCCTCTCCTGACAAAGAGATGGCTGGAGAGAAGGAAGGAAGCGGAGGAGAAGAAGAGACAGCAGAGGGAGAGGGAGAAGAGGAGGGTGGTGATAAAGAGGAAGTTGCAGGTAGTGACAAAGGTTCCAAAGATGGAGATGAGAAGGATGAGAAAGATGAGAAGAAAGGAAAGGATGAGAAAGATGACAAAACAGATGAGGCAGATGTAGCCAAGACAGAGGCTCCCAAAACAGATGCCCCCAAGAGTGAGGCCCCAAAAGCTGAGGTCCAGAAATCTGAGCCCCCAAAGGTCTCCAAGCCAGACTCCCTGAAAGCTGAATCCCCTAAGGCTGGGTCCCCTAAGTCTGAGTCACCAAAAGCTGGATCCCCCAAACATGAATCCCCCAAAGCTGGTTCCCCTAAATCTGAATCCCCAAAACCCGGCTCCCCCAAATCTGAAACCCCCAAACCTGCTGGATCCCCCAAATCTGAATCCCCCAAACCTGCTGGTTCCCCCAAATCTGAATCCCCCAAACCTGCAGGGTCCCCAAAATCTGAATCCCCTAAAGCAGAGTCCCCTAAGGATGAGGCTCCCAAACCAGAAGCTCCCAAGTCAGAGACCCCCAAGGCTGCAGAAGAGAAAGTAGACAAAAAGGGTGATTCAGAGGAAGAGAAGGTAGAAAAGAAAGATGCAGCTATGAGCGGAGATGTGGAGAAGAGTGCCCCAGAGGACAAAAAGGACGATGGGAAGAAAGAGGAGACGGATGTGATCTCAAATGGAGTGGACGAGAGCCCCACCAAAGATGACCCCAACCAGAAAGATGACCCCAGCCAGAAGGTGGTCATCACCAAAACGGTGGAGACCATCACCACTGGAGAGGACGGAGCCAAGCATGTCATTAAATCGGTCACTGTCACCGAGACTGTGAAGGAGTCTGAGGATATGATGCAGGAGAAGATGGTGTCCAGCAAGAAGAAACAATCTTCTCAGTCCGTCAAGGTGGTGACCGAAACCGAGTGACTGCGCTCCAACCAATCCACCCAGGAGGGACAGGGAGGAGGACACGACGACAAGCAATCATACAGCTAGAGCGATGTAATAAAGATAACCACTCTCAAACATACAGAAAAGCAAAGAGAGAAGCCATATGATGTGACAAAGCTAAAATTTATAAAATGCATGTTGAGTGAAAGCTAAAAATGAGCTTTTCTGCAGATGCGGTCAGGAAAATTTGGGAATGGGACAGATTATTAATTCTCTTTCTTTCTATCTGCAGTTCACAGGAGGGCTCACGGGTGGGGGCGTCTGCATGCTAGCTCAGGGAGGGAGTCCCCTCTCTAACATGTATGTATGGATGGATGGATGGGAGAGTGATAGAAATGTATCTTCATTCCAATGAAGTTTTTTGGGGGTCCCAGGTGGGAGGGTCCACTTCAGAAGTAAGCTTACTTATTATGTGAAGATACCAATTGAGCCAAAAAATACAATCGACTACAATACAATACAGTGAAGAAAGAGAATGACGATGGTGCAATGAACTCATGATCATAAACATACAGTACCCAAAGCAATTAACGCATAAATAACCTTGAAGAAACTCCTAGCCTTAAACATGCTTTGTATCAGTGTCTATTATGTTTACCCAACGAGTGCAATTGAAAATAAATCTGTAAATGCGCACACATACATTATTGTATGCATAGGATGGACTTGAATTTAAATACCGAACATAAATGAGGTGCTACAGTTTGCAATCCCATGTCTTTACTCATAATGAATGATTTCCCAGAAGCATTTGCTCAATAAATGTCGTACTGAAATACAAATATGGTCTCTTGTTTCTTTATGACACGTGTCAAACTCATTCCATGGACGGCTGAGTGTCTGTGGGTTTTCGCTCCACCCTTGTACTTGATTGATGAATTAAGGTCACTAAGGAACTCCCCTCACCTGCTTGTCTACGTCTTAATATAAATGAAAAACTAAAAACCTGCAGACACTCGGCCCTCTGTGGAATGAGTTTGACACCCCTGCAATTTTCCTGTCCTGTACGTTCACTTTTGTATTTACAGTAGGTTTCTCACCACAATATATACACAATATTCAACTTCCTCATCTGCTTTCATGGGGATGGGATTGCATCCTTCATTATCTTTTGCAGCCTAGAATTTATACAACACCACATGAACATCCACAGGCTGTCCTCTACAGATATTTAAAGTCACAATCGGTAGGTAATATGTGCATGCCATCTAAGAATAGGCCACCAACAATAATATGAACAATGCAATCCTATGCCATCACATGCAAATAGCACTTGGTTAGAGTTGATTTATCAAATCAAACTATTTGCATAGCTCTGTCAGGTGCCGGGTGTAGCTGGTGAAAAAGGAGTCAGGCGCAGGACAGCAGAGATGAGCAACACAACGTAGTTGAGAGATGTATGGTATATGACATAGTAGTCTTTCAGCCATTAGCTATATTATTCGAGAACAACATTACCTACAATGTTAAACATGATTTGTAACTATACCTATTTTAAAGTATTTTACATGACAACTTAAACAATGGAGTGATAGGTCATTTGGAGATTCAGCAACACTGAAGCAGACAGCGACTCGTTTGGAAGTTCAGCTCCACAGGAAAGTGGACAGCAACGGTCTCAGGCGCAAGCCACACTGGAAAAATCCCTGAAGAACTTTCTTTAAAATCCTATCCACATACACTGAGTGTACAAAACATTAAGAACTTCCAATTCGTTGGGCTAGGGACTCTACAAGGTGTCGAAAGTGTTCCACAGGGATGCTGGCCCATGTTGACTCTAATGCGTCCCACTGTTGTGTCAGGTTGGCTGGATGTCCTTTGGGTGGTGGACCATTCTTGATACACACAGGAAACTGTTGAGCGTGAAAAACCCAGCAACATTGCAGTTCTTGATACAAACCGGTGTGTCTGGCACCTACTACCATACCCTGTTCAACGGCACTTAAAGTGGAACTGACAGTGTTTTAGTAACATGAAATCTTATTAAAATCTGTTCATACACACCTCCTGTAAGAATATGACACCTTTTTTTTATTTTCTGACAAGCGAGCACTTAGATATGGTCATTTTCAAATTTTCATAAATTCCTAGAATGTTAGGGAATTACGTATAGTAAGGCATTTGTAAAAATTCTGTTTGGACAATTAATAGACACTGCAGTAAATAAAACCTAATAAAAACTTCTGTCTTGTCCAGGACTGGTGTCTACACAGACCAGTATGCAATAGCCAATCAGAGCTAATAGCCAATCAAACAAGCTATTTGCCACATAGGCCTGCCGTCATTCACTTTGGACTGGAGGCAGTAGCAGCAGTGCGACTTTAGAGCATTATAACACATTGGCCAAAAGCCACAAAATATACCTGAATGGATTTCTGCAAATATGTACAGTTGAAGTCGAAAGTTTACATACACTTACGTTGGAGCCATTAAAACTCGTTTTTCAACCACTCCACAATTTTCTTGTTAACAAACTATAGTTCTGGCAAGGTGTACCTGTGGAGGTGTACCTGTGGATGTAGTTCAAGGCCTACCTTCAAACTCAGTGCCTATTTGCTTGACATCATGGGAAAATCAAAAGAAATCAGCCAAGACATCAGAAAAAAAATGGTAGACCTCCGCAAGTCTGGTTCATCCTTGGGAGCAATTTCCAAACACCTGAAGGCACCACGTTCATCTGTACAAACAATAGTATGCAAGTATAAACACCACAGGACCACGCAGCCGTCATAACGCTCAAGAAGGAGACGCGTTCTGTCTCCTAGAGATGAACGTATTTTGGTGCGAAAAAGTGCAAATCAATCCCAGAACAAAAGCAAAGGACCATGTGAAGATGCTGGAGGAAACAGGTACAAAAGTATCTATATCCACAGTAAAACGAGTCCTATATGGGCATAACCTGAAAGGCCGCTCAGCAAGGTAGAAGCCCTGCTCCAAAACCGCCATAAAAAAAAGCCATGACTATGGTTTGCAACTGCACATGGGGACAAAGATCGTACTTTTTGGAGAAATGTCCTCTGGTCTGATGAAACAAAAATAGAACTGTTTGGCCATAATTACCATCGTTATGTTTGGAGGAAAAAGGGGGAGGCTTGCAACCCGAAGAACACCATCCCAACCGTGAAGCACGGGGGTGGCAGCATCATGTTATGGGGGTGCTTTGCTGCAGGAGGGACTGCTGCACTTCACAAAATAGATGGCATCATAAGGAAGGAATATGATGTGGATATATTGAAGCAACATTTCAAGACATCAGTCAGGAAGTTAAAGCTTGGTCACAAATGGGTCTTCCAAATGGACAATGACCCCAAGCATTCTTCCAAAGTTGTGGCAAAATGGCTTAAGGACAACAAAGTCAAAGTATTGGAGTGGCCATCACAAAGCCCTGACCTCAATCCTATAGAACATTTGTGGGCAGAACTGAAAAAGTGTGTGCGAGCAAGGAGACCTACAAACTTGACTCAGTTACACCAGCTCTGTCAGGAGGAATGGGCCAAAATTCACCCAACTTATTGTGGGAAGCTTGTGGAAGGCTACCTGAAATGTTTGATCCAAGTTTAAATTGTTTAAGGCAATGCTAACAAATACTAATTAAGTGTATGCAAACTTCTGCCCCACTGGGAATGTGATGTTAAAGATGAAAGCTGAAATAAATCATGCTCTCTACTGTTATTCTGACATTTCACATACTTAAAATAAAGTGGTGATCCTAACTGACCTAAGACAGGACATTTTTACTAGGATTAAATGTCAGGAATTGTGAAAAATGTAGTTAGAATGTATTTGGCTAAGATGTATGTAAACTTCTGA
The DNA here is from genome assembly GCA_030435695.1 of Brachymystax lenok tsinlingensis. Classification (NCBI taxonomy): domain Eukaryota; kingdom Metazoa; phylum Chordata; class Actinopteri; order Salmoniformes; family Salmonidae; genus Brachymystax; species Brachymystax lenok. Next base: position 27,748,068 of record CM059787.1, read on the forward strand.
CTTCAACTGTACATACCGCAGGAGTCCTCTTACATTTGGGAACTTCACAGTCCTATTGATCAAACAACCATAAAAAGGTATCTCTCCCTCAGATGCCTTTGCACATCAACAACAACAAGATCAACAACTAATGCTTGCCAGAGCAAGATAAGCTCAAATCTAACAAGGGAACATTGGATAAACCCTCTCAAGCTTTTTCAGCTAGTTGGCCATCAAAATTGTAGTTAAACAATGGGGAATAGTAGCTTGCTTGTCCTTCTGCAGCTTGCCTGCCAATGCATGCTTGTCCCAACCCAGGTTTTGACAACTGAATGGGAACTTGTCGTCCCCCCCACCCATTTGATCAATGCCAAATACATTTGATTGACAACTAAGAGATATGCTAAATGTAGATAACAATCGTTCAAGTTCAGCATAGATAGCTAGCAAACCGAATCACATTTCTTGCCAGCTAACCAAATGACACCTGCATCTCTAGCTGTAACCACCAAAGAACGATATGAGGGGAAAAAGTTGGTCACTCATCCACTCCTCCAATGACATGGCATCCTCCCAGCAGCTAGCTAGCTAACATTAGGCTCTGTTTTAACTTGCTATGTAGATAAGCTAGTCCAGGGGTGTCAAACTCAATCAGTGCAAGAGACATGTTTAAAAACACAACGCATATGCGGGCCAGACATAACCTACTTGTTTTCACAAAAAAACGTGCAACTGCAACCCAAACTGGCCATTGTTTTATTAGAAAAATATATAGAAAATATGGCTCTTTATAATGTCCACTTATATACAGAGAATGCTGTATATAGCATTCTAACATATAAAACAAAAAAAGAGAAATAATATTTGTCCAGCCTTTGCTGCTATGCTTGCACATGTGCATAATATGCTGCGACCCTAATCAGAAAGTATTTAATAACAAATAACAAAAATGTAGTTATAGGTTTGTTGTAAAAATTTAACTTAAAACATGTTGTAACGATCTTCATAGACAGACCAAGGCGCAGCGTGCCGGGTTGAGTTAAACATATTTATTTGTCAACTCACTCAAAACAAAAACAACAACCGCCGATCATAAGGTGTCACACCAACAGCACATAAACAGAGTCAACTTCCCACAATGAAAGGAAGAAAAAAGGGCTACTAGAGTATGGCTCCCAATCAGAGACAACGATGGACAGCTGTCCCTGATTGAGAGCCCTACCTGGCCAACGACAAAGAAATACAAAAACTAGAACATAGAATGCCCACCCCAAATCACACCCTGACCAAACCAAAAAGAGACATAAACAGGCTCCTACCGGTCAGGGCGTGACACATGTTTTACATTTACACTGCATGGATCACTGGTGCGGTTGAATGCAACATTATATTGTAGTTGAGTAGCCAGCCTGGGTTACTGCTCAGAAATGTTGCTAAAATATGCCTACATGTTTCTCTTTTGCATGGTGTTTTCTTGCAGGTTTCGATTTTTGATTATTCATTGTCAAGCTTTAAAAACCGAAGCCAGACTGCAACATTTTAGTAGCCTAGGACTGTGCATGTGTCTGCACACTTTCCCTTTGCTGCGTGCAGTAAACGGGACACATGAAAGCAGCTCAATCGAAGTTGAATTCACCGATGTGAGCGCATCCAGCTGTAATCTCATGAAGTAAAATAAAAAAATAAGATTACAACATATATCAAAAGAAGAAAAACCTTAGAGAGGTCTGCCTGTAGGCTACGACTGTAAATTGACTATATGAATTGTTTCTCCGTTGCTTGTCCTCACGTTGCTTGTCCTCACCTGATCCGTGCTGAACCCTACTGCACCTGCCGACACTGCTGGTCGGGGACAACACTTCGGGGACGACGCTCTATGCTCACTCAGTGCGATTTCAACCCATTTCATCAGTGGACTTTGCCAAATAGCATGAATAAAAACAAACTAAAGCAGGCAAAAAAGCAGTGGGTTATTAAACTTGTTACGTTTTAATTCCAATACAAGTAAAGCCTCTGCCCTAGTACGTCAAACTGGACTCAGGGGTAGACGTAACACAGTAAAAGTAAATCTGTTTCCCTCATTTTATATGACCACCCACCCCGACCAACCTGCCTCCTTTTATTTATGCCTTAAGTAACCTTATGTCTTATGTAACCATACCAAAAGTAGCATATCATGCTAATTTCAGTATCCAGGATTTACTTTTATTATGTTATGTCTAGTCTATGAGACAGGCTGAGAAAAAGTTTTATGACTAATACACAGAAAGTATTCATATCCCGTGACTTATTCCACATTCTGTTGTGTTACAGCCTGAATTCAAAATGGATCAAATAAAATAACAATCTCACCCATCTACACACAATACCACACAATGAAAAAGTGAAAACATGTTTTTTACATAATACTTATACCCCTCGGTCAACACAGAATCACCTTTGGCAGTGATTACAGCTGTGAATTTTTCTGGGTAAGTCTCTGAAAGCCTTGCACACCTGGATGGTACAACATTTGCACATTACTAATTAAAAAATTCTTCAACCTACACAACATGGCCTAAAGTATTCATTGAACATCTCATTCCAAAATCATGTGCATTAATATGGAGTTGGTCCCCCCTTTGCTGCTATAACAGCCTCCACTCTTCTGGGAAGACTTTTCAATAGATGTTGGAACATTGCTGCGTGGACTTGCTTCCATTCAGCCACAAGAGCATTAGTGAGGTTGGCACTGATGTTGGGCGATTATGCCTGGCTTGCAGTCGCCGTTCCAATTCATCACAAAGGTGTTTGATGGGGTTGAGGTCATGGTTCTGTGCAGGCCAGTCAAGTTCTTCCATACAGGAGAGGGCCTTGTATGCTGTAGAGTTAATATTTCCCTTCACTGGAATTAAGGAGCATAGCACGAACCATGAAAAACAGCCCCAGACCATTGTTCCTCCTTCACCAAACTTTATAGTTGGTAGTATGCATTGGGCCAGGTAGCGTTCTCCTGGCATCCGCCAAACCCAGATTTGTCCGTCGGAGTGCAGAGTTTGAACTCGGTAGTGAGTGTTGCAACCAAGAACAGACAATTTTTAAGCGCTTCAGGTTAGTATTGTGGAGTAACTATAATGTTGTTGATCCATCCCCAGTTTTCTCCTATCACAGGCATTAAACTGTAACTGTTTTAAAGTCACCATTGTTCTTATGGTGAAATCCCTGAGCGGTTTCCTTCCTCTCCAGCATCTTAGTTAAGAAGGACGCCTGTATCTTTGTAGTGACTGGTTGTATTGACACACCATCTAAAGTGTAATTAATAACTTCACCATGATCAAGGAGATATTCAACGTCTGCGTTTTTTATTTTGACCCATTGAGGTGCCCTTCTTTGCGTGGCATTGGAAAACCTCCCTGGTCTTTGTGTTTGAATCTGTGTTTGAAATTCACTGCTCAACTGAGGGACCTTACAGACAATTGTATGTGTGGGGTAAAGAGATGAGGTTGTCATTCAAAAATCATATTAAACATTCTTATTTCACACATCCAACTTATTATGTGACTTGTTTAGCACCTTTTTACATCTAAAGTTATGTAGGCTTGCCATAACAAAGGGGTTGAATACTTATTGACTCAAGACATTTCAGCTTTTCATTTTGAATAAATGTGTAAAAATGTCTAAAAACATAATTCCATGTTGACATTATGGGGTATTGTGTGTAGGCCAGTGACACACAATCTGAATGTAATAAATGTTATGTTCAGGTTATAACAACAAAATGTGGAAGAAGTCAAGGGGTGTGAATACTTTCTGAAGGCACTGTATCCACTCCTCTGCAATGCAGCTTTGCTTTGTGCGTCATTACGCACAAATTAAATGTTTTAAGCGATTAAGGTTGTTTGGAATTTAGTATGTGATTATTATATTAAATTGAAGACATGTTGGGTGCTGTCCATGGGTGACTCTGCTGATTGCTAATATTCTTCCTCTCAGGATTTTAGCTCAGCACTCACGTAGAGTGCCGAAGGAAGCAACTAAATTGTGAAGAGTCATAAAATCTGCCCCACAGTATTTCAATGTCTTAAAAGTAATAAAAACACACGACTGATCCCAGATTCAGTTCGTTCTCAGCCCTGAAATTAGGTAATAAAAATGCCATCTCTCTCTGAAGTTCCTCCCGTTCCTCAACATCTGTTCTCAGACACACTGGACCTGAGCTGCATAGCTGATGGAACCTCTGATGTGGACCTTGCCAGGATAGTGCTCCCTCAAGAGGGAATAAAGTACAAAAAACGGTCAGATCCCTGCCAGTGCGTCGTGATTGTGCCTGCGTGCCCCGAATGTCGACGTGGGCAACTCGAAACCCAGAGAACTAGCTGTGTTTGCCATTCATGATCAACACTATGGACAGGTTACCTGAAATGTAACACAAAGAGATATCTAATTCTGTGCAACACACTTACACCAGTGTGTGTGTGTGTGTGTGTTTGTGGCGTGCGTGCGTGCGTGCGTGCGTGCGTGTGTGCGTGCTTGTGTGCGTGCGTGCGTGTGTGCGTGCGCATGTGGTCTAATGGATGTGTTCATCAGATGGCTTTCTAGGCCTAAAATATATCCGATAGCAGCTTATAAACCATTTAATAGATCGTTTTTTTCAACATTTATAAACCGTTTATAAATCATGACACATAACCTGTTAATGTTTTAATTAATTAATTGAGCAAGGACCTGCTGTCATGTATGATGAACAACAGGCCTTATATGTTTTCACATTGTGGTTAACTATGTGGTCATGTTTTTAAGCACCTTCAAGATGTATCAATGATATATTCAACATTTCATCCTTGTGAAAATGATAAAAACTGTTTACTGAGTTATTATTCAGCATGATTCAGCATGATTCAGTATAAGGACAAAAACAATCAATTACACACTGCATGGCTTTCAAATGTATTTATTCAACCATCCAAAACCACACTCTCACAGACTTGCACAGGCATAGCACACACACTCTTACACACACACTAGAGGAATTGTGTGACCTTTATTGACTTAATTGACTTATAACTGCTAGCAGTTAAACTTGATTTTGATGCATTAGTGCACTAAAATACATATTGTATTGAGCACCTTGTTAACAAGCACACTGAAGTCGATAATGTTGAGTATTTCTGCTGTTTGCCGAGCTGAGGTTTTATTAGACTGTCTTTTGGCTTTTGTGGTCTTGGGCCACAAACTTACTTTTTAGCCTTTGGTTTTTCAGATTGGTCTTTCTTCTCTTCGGCAGGTTTTTCTCTCTTCTCCTCACTCTTGGATATCTCTGGTTCACCCTTCCTTTCTTTGGTTTCTGCTTCGTCATCTTTTTTCTCCTCACTTTTACCTTCATCTTCCACCTCTTCATCTTTATCACCCCCTTCTTTATCATCTCCTCCCTCTTTCTCTACCCCCTCCTCTTCCACGCCTTCCTTTCCATCCTGCTCCCCACCCTCGTCCTTATCTTCCTCTTTCTCTCCATCCTCTTTTGCAGTTTCTGCCTTCTCTTCCTCCTCATCTCCACCTATATCAAAAAAGGACATAATTGAGAATAGAGGAATAATTTACTTGTACAGGTTTGTAAAAATGTCAAAATGTAAGCAATACACAACAACAATAGAGTGTATTCTTTGAGGGAAAATATCCCAATGCTAACCTTGTTCTCCATCCTTAGCATCCTCTCCATCTTCCTTCTCCTCCTCGCCTCCCTCATCCCCATCTTCCTCTTTCTCTTCTCCCTTTTCCTCCTTCTCCTCTCCACCCTCTTCTTCTTCCTCCTGTCCCTCCTCTTTATTCTCTTCTGCTTCTTCCTCCTCCTTCTCCTCCTCTTCCTCTTTCTCCTTCTCCTCCTCTTCCTCCTCCTGTGGTGGGCTGGCAGAGTCCCGCTGGGCCAGGCTGGCAGATATGATGCCATCTCCAGAGACGAATGAGGAGCTGAGGAAGCGTGAGGTCATCAGGTAGGGGGCGCCAGAGCTCAGGCTAGACTGCATTGAGAGCATGGAGCGGCCGAAAGAGGGCATGACAGACAAGGTGTGGCCATAGACACTGGACATACCCCCTGACATGCCCACACTGAAGTGAGACTCCTCTCCCTCCAGCAGCTTCCTGGAAAAGTAAAGGATCATGGGAAAGGGAAAGCGCAAAAGGCTTTCCTTGACCTGGACTGGCATTAGTATTATTACATTATATCTGTTTCAGTTGAATCTCTGGCCATTGCTCCTCATAGCATCCTACCTGTAGGCAGCGATCTCAATGTCCAAGGCCATCTTAACATTCAGCAGGTCCTGGTAGTCCTTCAGGTAGCGAGCCATCTCCTGCTTGGTGGCTCTCAGCTCATTCTCCAGCTGGCCAATTGTGTCCTACGGGAGACGTTTAAAGGTTATGTAGTGGATGCCTAAAACGGCTGAATGAATGAAATTTTAGATGCATTCAAAATAATCTTATTTGTTCCTATTCTGTGTTACTAAATCAGTTCCACTTGGCACAAAATATAAAACATTATTGGTGTCTTGTATTCTGATATAGTCATTTACCTATTAGTATGCAGTTTCTAAACATAAATAAATTCACATTCAGATTGCATTCATTCTGAGGTATTTGCATCAATCCAGATTTGCTGTTTAATTCGTCCCGCAGTACCACCACTGACCTGCATGCTGCTGATCTCAGCGCTCTGCTTGTCCTCCATGACGTGTAGCTGTTTTTCCAGAGACTTGTTGAGGCCCCTGCAGGCATCGATCTCCAGCAGGTGGGCCTTGAGCTGCCGGCGGTACTCCCCTGCCTCATCCCTGGAGCTCTTTACCGCGTCGCTGTGCTGGGCAACACTCTCCGTCAGGGAGCCCACCTTCCCATGGAACCACTCCTCAGCTGACTGCATGTTCTTGGCCGCCAGCCTCTCGTACTGGGCCCGGATGTCCCTCAGAGCACCGGACAGGTCCGGTGTGGCTGTCTCCATCTCCACAGCCACCTGGGCCCCCAGCTGGGCCTGGGCCTGGAGCTCCACCACCTCCCCCTCGTGGAGCTTCTTGAGGAAGGCCGCCTCGTCCAGCAGGGTCTCCACCCTCTTCTCCAGCTCAGCCCTGGCCAGGGCAGTCTGGTCGGCCCCACGCCGTGCATCCAGCAGCCTGCCCTCCGCATCCTCGCGGGCCACCACCTCCTCCTCGTAGCGGGCCTGCAGGGCGCTCAGGGCCTGCTCCAGACGCTCCCTCTGGCCCAGGGCGGCCTGCTGCTCCCCACGCGCCTCATCCACGGCGGCCCTCAGGGCACGAGCCTCCTGCTCATACAGGGCCGCCAGGCGGGAGGGTTCACCGTGCCTTTGCCTCAGGATCACCAGCTCAGCCTCCAGTGCACGGTTCTGCTGCTCCAGCTCCCGCACTCGCTCGATGAAGCCGGCGAAGCGGTCGTTGAGGTCCTGCAGCTGGGCCCTCTCCTGGGTCCTCACTGTGCGGAACTCTGAGCTCACCTGAGTCGCCTGGCTCAGCTCCAGCTCCACGGAGGAGGAAGAGGCCATGGATGAATGCAGAGCCCAGCCAGGAGAGGAGTACTGCAGACGGGAGCTCATGGTGGAGGAGAGGGGGGAAGCGTGGGAGGAGAAGGCCGATCGTGACCTCCCCTTGGTCACCATTCCGCGGGGGGCTCCCTCCACGTGCCAGCGGCGATAGGAGGATGATGAGTAGTAAGGGTCAAAGCCGAGGGTACTCATGGCTGGGCTTGGAGGACAGGCAGCTCTGTCTGGTTCTGTGTCAATGTGTCTGTAGGGCTCAGGTGAAGAACCCAGACTGATGCTGCTGCAGTGGCTCCAGCTTTTATAGCAGGAGGGAGAGCTCTGACGCAGGCGCATTCCCAAACTCTGACTATGCGGGATCAATAGGCTTACACTGCAACGGACAGAGAGGGAGAAAGGAAAGGAAAGAAGGAAAGAGAGGGGGAGGGAGAGATTGCAGATGGAGAAATGTTTGTGTTTTTGAGGGTACAAAGGAGGTTAACATGTTTCTAGTTTCTCTACACTGTTTCTGTCATACACAGTAACCTTGACTACTAATATTCACAAGTTAATGTTCATGAAAGTAGAGTTAGATAGCTAAAGCATCTGGATAATGAAGTATAAATCTGCACTGTACCTGCACCGATAGTGAAAATGAATAGTCGCATGAGATGACTTGAGTTTGGAGTCATTTGAATGTAGGTCTCGCATTCCTCTCTGTAGGGGAAGAAAATTAATGGGCTGTCCTGATTCTACAGCAGCCTATGCATTGATATTATACACAGCTTCTCCTCATACAGTGACACAGCACCTGCCCTGCTGGCCAATTAAAGTGTGACACCCATGACCACAGAAAACCTACATTGATAAACACAGAACACGCGGCTGGATGGTATGTGTTTATTTATTTATATTTATTTATACATTATGGCTGGGAAGCTACTGTTTGTTGCCTGTAGATACTTGTGAGGTTCTGAATCAGATGCTGTAATAATAATGTGTATAAATATGATGATGTCTGTGAAGATTTATTGGGGTTTTTGGGATGATAATGCATTGACAATAATAATAATAGATAATCATAATAATAATAATAATAATCATAATAATAATAGATAATGCATCTATTATACAAAATAGGTCAAATTAATTCAATTACATTTTTATGATCGCCTTAGTTGGAAGGGAAACTGAGGCATTTGAAGAGAAATTGAATTTTTATATTGTTATGTTAATTCCCTAACAAGAGAAACAGGCTTCTTATCTTTCAGCTGCAGAGTGAAGAGGGAACCATAACTGGTCAATAACACTCTGCTTCCTCCCTGCTGACACCCACTTCATCCTTTTCCTCCTCCACTTCCTCCTGAGAGGGGTGGGGGAGATACACATTGTGTACTGTCCCAGACTGTTGACTGAGAGAATAGTCAGCGCAGTGACTTGCCATACATTTAAGCATAGTATGAGGATCTTGTGAGAGAACAGGCTGGTATGAGTCCATGTTTAGGTGCAGTATATTATGCACTTCGCCTGTACACATTTAAGTGTGTTTATGTGTCTCTTTTGTATGTGTGTATTTTGCTGACAGTTCTCAAAGCAGAAGCCTTGAAGGTGAGATGGATGTGGGTTGCTAGGCTACAGTAGGTGCGGGATGCTGCCACAAGCTGAGTCATAAGTAAAGTCAGGGCCGGTTCCAGGCATTATCAACATAAGCCCCAGGCATTATCAACATAAGCCCCAGGCATTATCAACATAAGCCCCAGGCATTATCAACATAAGCCCCAGGCATTATCAACATAAGCCCCAGGCATTTTAAGAAATCAGTCGGGGGCTCAACTTACTGTTGAGAGTTAGAATAGTAGAGTATACAAGGTGCAATTTAGACATTTGGTTGTGCATCAGCATTTTGACAGTCACTCAATTATCCCATGTCAGTCACTGACAGTCACTCAACTAGCCCATGTCAACTAAAAGGTTTTAGATTGGTAAATGAGTCTAGCCAGCTATCTATACTTGTAGTTATCATGGTCGAATTACCCTGACCTCCAGGGGGCCCCCATTGATTTTGTTAGTCACTCTCACTCAGAAGTCATATTAACATGGCAAATGTGTAAAAGTGCAGCAAACTTTCTTTGAAACTGCAACATTTTATTTTCACCCAATAAAATAGCTTAGGGCCCCAAAAAGTGAAAGCCAGTCCTGAATACAGCAGTGTTTTCACCCATCCCCTCCACACCCATCCCCGCAATATCCTCTCCACTTCTCTCTCATGCTCTCTTCTCTTTCAGCTTTACCTGCTTTCTCTCTCTCTCTCTCTCGCTCTCTCGCTCTTCTCTCTATCTCTCGCTCTCTCTCACAGCAGCATCCTCAGTCTTTCTCTCTCTTTGTGATTCCTCTATATCGTTCTGTCCTTTTTTGTGATATAAGATTTGCAGATTGGCTACATGTCCAGAGTTCCATTACTATTATATTTGCTGATATTGTATTTCTCTCCTTTCTCAATGTGGCTCATACTTTTGATTGGTAGAAGGGGACATTGATTGATTTGGCCCTATAGTTTGGGCTCCACCCTGACTCTCGGTCAGTTTAATGCCGAATCAGTATTTTCACCTGTAGTGGCCCCAGAGTTTAAGTGGGTGGTAGTATCGGTTTGAAACCTTGGTGCATTTCTACATAGAATTTCAAACATCCCAAAGAAATATTTGCGGACTGTAGTTACCATGTAACTGCACTGTGGTGGACTACTGTTGTCCTGTGGAGACCCAATAGTGGTTGTACTGGGAATAAGTACAGTTTCAATTGTGTGTTCTTTGGAGAATGTGTGAAATTATACAGTAGGACTACTGGAGTATGTGGGAAATTATAAGGTATGGCTACTAGAGTATGTGTGTTATTATACAGTAGGACTACTGGAGTATGTGTGTTATTATACAGTAGGACTGCTGGAGTATGTGTGATATTATACAGCTTCCCTTAACGTAACCCCATGTTGAGGCAGCATGTTTTAGTCTGTTTTTCCCTAGTCACCGCTACCTCATTGCATGGTATAGTTGCCTGTATCAGTTATAGTTTTGGAGTTAGATAACTAATTCCATTGCCTTTTATTGATGTCAGAAACCACAGTAGGTTGTTGGCACCTTAATTGGGGAGGACGGGCTCGTGGTAATGGCTGGAGCGGAATAGGTGGAATGGTATCAAATACATCAAACACATGGTTTTCATGTGTTTGATGCCATTCCATTTGTTTCGTTCCAGCCATTATTATGAGCCCGTCCTCCCCTCAGCAGCCTCCTGTGCACTCTGCAGCTCCTCAGCAGCAGCAGCTTACTCTGATATTTACACGTTTATTTCACAGCTCTCAGTTTAAAAGTCATGTTGCTATTTTAGCTCAATCCCTGACCTCTGGCCTTCCCAGTTGGGACATGTCCCTCCAGTCCATGGGAGGCCCTGCCCTGTTGGCTGAGCCTAGCTGTCCATCAGGGGGTTAAGTGCCCTCATTGGTGGAGAGCAGTTTACGCCCAGCTGCTATGCAGGGCCTCATTCCAGAATGCTATAAAAAGAGTGTGTGAGGAGTCGCTTGGGGCTGTTGGTCTCAGAGTGTGTGTGTACCATAAGGGAGGGCCGTGTCTCGTGTGTTTGGTAAAGGAATTTAAAGCAACACTGCAAGCATGACTACTGCCCATAAGTTGGTGATTGTCCGTCATGGAGAGAGTGAGTGGAACCAGTACAACAAATTCTGCGGCTGGTTTGATGCCGACCTCAGCGAGAAGGGCCTGGAAGAGGCCAAGCGTGGTGCCAAGGCCATCAAGGACGCCGGAATGAAGTTTGACATCTGCCACACCTCCGTGCTGAAGCGCGCCGTCAAGACCCTGTGGACCATCCTGGAGGGCACAGACCAGATGTGGCTGCCTGTGTACCGCACATGGCGTCTGAACGAGCGCCACTACGGTGGCCTAACAGGTCTCAACAAGGCCGAGACTGCCGAGAAGCACGGAGAGGAGCAGGTCAAGATCTGGCGTCGTTCCTTCGACACCCCCCCTCCCCCCATGGAACATGACCACGCCTTCCACAAGATTATCAGTGAGGTAAGAGGCCGGTGTTGGTGGTGGTGAATAATAGTACTACACAAAACAGACTTGTGAACCACATTTTAGGTCTATGATTGCTAACATACAGTGAGGGAAAAAAGTATTTGATCCCCTGCTGATTTTGTACGTTTGCCCACTGACAAAGAAATTATCCGTCTATAATTTTAATGGTAGGTTTATTTGAACAGTGAGAGACAGAATAACAACAAAGAAATCCAGAAAAACACATGTGAAAAATGTTATAAATTGATTTGCAATTTAATGAGGGAAATAAGAATTTGACCCCCTCTCAATCAGAAAGATTTCTGGCTCCCAGGTGTCTTTTATACAGGTAACGAGCTGAGATTAGGAGCACACACTGGCCTAGCCAGTCTCCAGACCTTAATCACATAGAAAATCTGTGGAGGGAGCTGAAGGTTTGATTTGCCAAATGTCAGTCTTAAAACCTTAATGACTTTGAGAAGATCTGCAAAGAGGAGTGGGACAAAATCCCTCCTGAGATGTGTGCAAACCTGGTGGCCAACTACAAGAAACGTCTGACCTCTGTGATTGCCAACAAGGGTTTTGCCACCAAGTACTAAGTCATGTTTTGCAGAGGGGTCAAATACTTATTTCCCTCATTAAAATGCAAATCAATTTATAACATTTTTCACATGCGCTTTTCTGGATTTTTTTTGTTGTTATTCTGTCTCTCACTGTTCAAATAAACCTACCATTAAAATTATAGACTGATCATTTCTTTGTCAGTGGGCAAACGTACAAAATCAGCAGGGGATCAAATACTTTTTTTCCCCCACTGTAGAATAATAACACCTGACACATTATTTTAAAACGTTGCGTGCAACTACCCCTGGATATGTTCCCATTTTACAAGGAAACCAGTCAATTTCAGAAGATTTATGACTTGCTTAGGAGATCCTGAAAGACTAAGACTTGCAGGTGTCAGTTGAAGAAAAACAGCATTGGATGGATGGAACAGTGTTGGATGAAATTCTAGAACTTCTCATGTAAGACTTGTTACTTGTATGAGCCAAAACATGTACTGTACCAATCAAATCAAATCAAATGTTATTTGTCACATGCGCCGAATAAAACAGGTGTAGACCTTACCGTGAAATGCTTACTTACAAGCCCTTAACCAACGATACAGTTTTAAGTTAAGTTAAGAAAATATTTACTAAATAAACTCAAGTTTAAAATATTATGAAAAGTAACACAATCAAATAACAATAACTAGGCGATATACAGGGGGTACCGGTACCGAGTAAAAGTGCAGGGGTACAGGTTAGTCGAAGTAATTTGTACATGTAGGTAGGGGTAAAGTGACTATGCATAGATAATAAACAGCAAGTAGCAGCAGTGTAAAAACACTGTCTTATTGCTTCGGGGTAGAAGCTGTTATGGAGCCTTTTGGACCTAGACTTGTCGCTCCGGTATCACTTGCCGTGAGGTAGCAGGAACAAGTCTATGACTTGGGTGACTGGAGTCTTTGACAATTTTTTGGGCCTTCCTCTGACATGTACTGCTTGAGGTACTATGTAGGCTTTCCCAGGTTTCATTTGCAGCCCTCTAGGATGTTACATCACACCTGCTGTTGTGATGATACATTTGAGCAGTGTAACCCAACATGCTGTTCTGTCCTCCCACCAGTCAAGGCGCTACAAGGGCCTGAAGCCTGGTGAGCTGCCCACATGTGAGTCCCTGAAGGACACTATTGCCCGTGCCCTGCCCTACTGGAACGATGTCATCGTACCTGAGATCAAGGCTGGCAAGAACGTCATCATCGCTGCCCACGGCAACAGCCTCCGTGGAATTGTTAAGCACTTAGAGGGTAGGTATTATGAGCTGCTGCAGTGGCTGGACACAGAGGGGGCTGCTGGGCCTGTAGGCATAGTATGGTACACCACATGCACCCAGTCACATAAATATATATATACACTACCATTTGGGGTCACTTGGAAATGTCCTTGTTTTTGAATGAAAAGCAAATTTTTTGTCCATTAAAATAACATCAAATTGATCAGAAATACAGCGTAGACATTCTTAATGTTGTAAATGACTATTGTAGGTGGAAACGGCAGATTTCTTTATGGAATATCTACATAGGCGTACAGAGGCCCATTATCAGCATCCATCACTCCTGTGTTCCAATGGCACGTTGTGTTAGCTAATACAAGTTTATCATTATAAAAGGCTAATTGAACATTAGAAAACTATTTTGCAATTATGTTAGCACAGCTGAAAACTGTGTGCTGATTAAAGAAGCAATAAAACTGTCCTTCTTTCGATTAGTTGAGTATCTGGAGCATCAGCATTTGTGGGTTCGATTACAGGCTCAAAATGGCCAGAAACAAAGAACTTTCTTCTAAAACTCGTCAGTCTATTCTTGTTCTAAGAAATGAAGGCAATTCCATGCGAGAAATTGCCAAGAAACTGAAGATCTCGTACTATGCTCTTTACTACTCCCTTCACAGAACAGCGCAAAAGGGCTCTAACCAGAATAGAAAGAGGAGTGGGAGGCCCCGGTGCACAACTGAGCAAGAAGACAAGTACATTACAGTGTTTAGTTTTAGAAACAGGCGCCTCACAAGTCCTCAACTGGCAGCTTCATTAAATAGTACCCTCAAAACATCAGTCTCAACGTCAACAGTGAAGAGGTGACTCCGGAATGCTGGCCTTCTTGGCAGAGTTCCTTTGTCCAGTGTCTGTGTTAATTTGCCCATCTTAATATTTCATTTTTATTGGCCAGGCTGAGATATGGCTTTTTCTTTGCAACTCTGCCTAGAAGGCCAGCATCCCGGAGTCGCCTTTTAAAATGATAAACTTGTATTAGCTAACACAACGTGCCATTGGAACACAGGAGTGATGGTTGCTGATAATGGGCCTCTGTACGCCTATGTAGATCTTCCACAAAAAATATCTGCCGTTTCCAGCTACAATAGTCATTTACAACATCAACAATGTCTACACTGTATTTCTGATCAACTAGATGTTGTTTTAATGGACAAAAAAATGGCTTTTCTTTCAAAAACGAGAACATTTCTAAGTGACCCCAAATTTTGAACAGTAGTGTATATACACATATATATCTTAAGAGGATCTGCAGAGAGGAATGGGAGAAACTCCCCAAATACAGGTGTGCCAAGCTTGTAGCGTCATACCCAAGTAGACGCGAGGATGTAATCAATCTATAATGTTGTTGGCCCATCCTCAGTTTTCTCCGTTCACAGCTATTAAACTCTGTAACTGTTTTAAGGTCACCATTGGCCTCATTGTGAAATCCCTGAGCGGTTTCCTTCCTCTCCAGCATCTTAGTTAAGATGGACGCCTGTATCTTTGTACTGACCGGTTGTATTGACACACCATCCAAGGTGTAATTAATAACTTCACCATGCTCAAAGGGATATTCAATTTCTGCTTTTTATTTTTACCCATCTATCAATAGGTGCCCTTCTTTGCGAGGCATTGGAAAACCTCCCTGGTCTTTGTGGTTGAATATGTGTTTGAAATTCACTGCTCGACTGAGGGACCTTACAGATAATTGTATGTGTGGGTTACAGTGATGTGGTAGTCGTTCAAAAAATGTGTCATGTTAAACACTATTATTGCACGTATTATGTGACTTGTTCAACACATTTTTACTCCTGAACTTATTTAGGCTTTCAATAACAAAGAGGTTGAATCCTTATTGACTCAAGACATTTCAGCTTTTTTTTATTATTAATATATATATTTTTTCTCAAAACATAATTCCACTTTGACATGATGGGGTATTGTGTAAAGAATTCAGGCTGTAACACAACCAAACGTGGAAAAACGTAAGGTGTGTGAATATTCTCTGAAGGCACATTTCCAGATTACCAGGAATCTATAAATAGCTTGGGCTCTCTCCCTGGAGCTCAGACAGACACAGTGGAAAAGGACATGGGCGCGGTTCCCGTTACTGATACGACCTTTCTGCAGAAAGGTTCTGCATTCTCCAGGAGTGGTGGGGCCGGGGTGATGCAGACAGTGTTACTGGGTGGCAGGGTTGCAGAGGGAGAGGGGGTGACAAGAGGGCAGAGGGAAAGGGCAGAGAAAGGTCAGGTTTGCTGAAACAAGCTACTTAGTGCCCCCCCTAGCACTCCCCTGAAAGAGGAGTATGGACAACCTCCCCTGTCAAAGGTGGTACTAGCTAAGAAATATACCAGCCTTTGAGGATCTGTACTTCCCCTCCACTGGGAATACACATGTTAAATACATTGCCTTATGTGAATTTCCTCTATGTGAATGATCAGTCTTGATTTCCCACACTATCCTCTGCTCACTCCTAACACGTCTTTCTGTCTGTTTCCTCAGGCATGTCAGATGCTGCCATCATGGAGCTGAACCTGCCAACAGGTATCCCCATTGTGTACGAGCTGGACGCGAACCTGAAGCCCGTCAAGCCCATGGCTTTCCTGGGAGACGCTGAGACTGTGAAGAAAGCCATGGAGGCCGTGGCTGCCCAGGGCAAAGCTAAGAAGTAAGCCAGCCTGGAGAAAGAGAAAAAGTGACAGTCCCCCCCCCCCCCAAGGAGCCTTGTCCACTCACCCAAACACACACTATTGTGGAGTGTCACAGTCCCACTGTGGGGTTGGTGAAGCCCTGTGTTAAGGGCCCAACAGTCTGACACAACAAATAAAGAAACCACCTTTTTGTGTCTTTGCCTGTTTCTGCTTTAATCTCTTTCCTCTTCACCTCTTCTTCCACCTCTGTGTTGATGTTTTTCGTCCTTTATAATCTTTTTTATCCTTTTCCTCTCTTGCTCCACCTTTGCTCTTCTTTCATTTAATCCTCCGTGACCTGCAGTGGAGGTTCTAGACCCTTTCAACTGGGGGGGCCAAGCTGGGGCCAGTTGTACTGTTAGAGGGGCCAGTTACATTAGACGTTATTGTTGTCATATTGTTTTCTTCACTTCATTGCAGGCATTAGTAGGCAAAAGACCATGTCCCTCTAGTAAATGTGTGGGTTTAATTAGTGTTCCACGTTGCCACTGTCTAATAACGGATGTAAAAAAAGAACGATATCAAAAATTTGTTATGCAAAAATTATTTCATGCTCCACATTTAGGGGGGCCACAAGGGGGTCCAAAATTGTTGTCACAGGGGCACTGGCCCCCTGCCCCCCCAGAACCGCCAGTGGTGACCTGATCTTCCTTCTCTCCCTGATGGGTAATTCAGTGGTATCAGCATGGTGACGGTGGTGCTGTGTAGTCTTATCCAGATAGCAGAGCGGGGAGGAGAGAGAAGAGGAGGGTCACTGAGTTCCTTTTGGCAGCGTTCCTGTGGTGCAGCAGCACCTTGTCTGACTCCGTCCCTCCCCGTCCCTCTCATCTCCTCAGTACAGACACAGTACACTGGCTGGGGCTGGCTCAGGGCCAGAGCCACGTTCAGCACTGGACTAGTCTCTCTCCGGTGACAAAAGGACAGTTGCAGGGGACAGTGTGTGTGTGTGTGTGTGTGTGTGTGTGTGTGTGTGTGTGTGTGTGTGTGTGTGTGTGTGTGTGTGTGTGTGTGTGTGTGTGTGTGTGTGTGTGTGTGTGTGTGTGTGTGTGTGTGTGTGTGTGTGTGTGTGTGTGTGTGTGTGTTTTATTTTACACAACTTTATCAAGGGTTTCAACAATTTCAGTCATGACTGTATATCAGATGACTGGGTCAGAGAAGGGGGCACTAAAAGGAATTGCCTTTAGATTAGATTGAACACAAATGACATCAAACCTAGAGCTGGGACAGCAGTAAAATAACATTTTACACTAACTAGTCTGGATCCTTAACACAGCGCTGGTCTAAAGTGGATAAATCAAATCATACTTCCATCACTTAAGTTAGAAAATCTTTAATTCAATTCTCAACTACAACCAACCTTATAAGACAGTGTGTTGTAAGGCATTCAGATGTTCTTATTCAAGTTCTATACTGTAAGGTGTCTATGTCTTGACTGACACAAACAATTTAGCTTTTCCAATCAATTCCAATTGCTTCAAAAATAGGTATTTCTCTCTACTTGCATTGAATAAAATCCTTAATTTAAAGTGAAAATTATTCACCCACATAATAAATGATCAAGCCCCAGAACTGACTTCTCTCAACTTTTCAAATATAAAACACAATTATAATGTTGAATGTGCTATTGAGAATGCAAAGGCAAAGGCTACCTACTACCTACTAACAGTGGTGTTGATATGGAAGTAAATACCAGAGTCGTTCAATGTATATTCTATAGGAGAAACTAGAGTATCAATGTATAATCTGTAGGAGAAATTAGAGTATCAATGTATAATCTATAGGAGAAATTAGAGTATCAATGTATAATCTATAGGAGAAATTAGAGTATCAATGTATAATCTATAGGAGAAATTAGAGTACCCTCTAGTGGTTCAACGTGTTCTTATGTGTTGAGTGACTCAGACTATTTTCCACATTATTAGAATTGCATGTGTGGGGAGACAGAAGCAGCTGAGCCCAATAGGTTGCCATGCAACCAGAATCCACCAGGGTGAGCTAGTCCCACATAGATTCTCACTGCAGCAGAGAAACTTAATCTGAAGAGACCAGAGAATGCCAGAAAAGCCGGTGTTATGAGGATATATTGGCACAGGTGTTGTTAGGCCCCAGACGAAGTCGAGCGTCGTGTCGTGCCTAACAACAGCCCTTAGCCGTGGTATATTGGCCTATTGCTTTATTAAGCCGGTGTCTAACTTTGACATTAAACGCTCCCAACACAAAAGATATGTAAGTGTAACCATTTTTGCCATGCATACTGTATCATGGTTGCAAAGGTCATGGGGAAAACCTACACTTCAGGCACATAGGCCTACAGAATTCCACCTTCCAGGCTGAGGTTGATCTAGGAAGTAGGGATGTGTCTCTACATGTCAGTCTGGAAGGTAGATGGGCCTATTTGAACACTCCGATGTGCTTCAACTTCTCCGAGGCTACTGTACAACAGACGTGCACGCGCACGCACACAAACACACCTTGATTTTACCTGAGAATTTAGACCAGCCTGAGTCATCCTGGTTTTCCCATCTGGAACATTCTTAAAGCTGAAGGTGCAAAGTGAAACAGAGATACTAAACCTTCTGCAACAATGAGTTTCACACTGACATACAAAGTTTGAGTCATGCATTTGTTAAATGCCCTCTGTTGTATCCCTATGAGAGATTCCATTTAGCACTGTGTGAATTGAATTCTATCCCTATACTAACTCTTGAGACAATAGCCACTAAAGCTACCACATACAAAGGCCTCACCCTCTGCCCTTGTGCTATGAAAAGTGTTGCATACAATGTCCACACACAGACACAGTAACCTATTCAGAATCAAAACAATGTTTATTCAAAGCACTTTTTCACCAATCTGGGCCATGTCATGTGCTCCAAAACAGTGTAGTAATAGTTTATCACAGAATAACTAACACAAATACAGTATGCACAACACAGACTCAAACCCAACTTCTGGAGTCCTCTCAAACCTCAATGATGATTGTGTCTGAAATTCAGATAGGATGTGCCTGGGCTGTGTGACCATCCCTCCTTCACTGCTCTCTGGGTGTTTAGCATGTGTGTGGACCTCAGCCGGGGATCAGGAGGGTGCTCCAGACCCAGACAAGGGCTGCACGGGATCAGAGCATCCAGGATGGAGAGCCCTGCGGTGGGGTTATCACACATCAGAAACCCTGGAGCCTCCATCCATCCCCCCATCCCCTCCCTCTGTCCTTTCAGGCTAACAGGCCACTTGTGCCAGCCCCATTAGGCCCCATACGGCACCTCTTCAGGCCTGGGGGCCATCAGCCACGATTAGCCAGAGCTGCCTCCCATTGTCAAGGACGGAGATAACTCAACGCCCCCACTCCCCCATTTAAAACACACCTACAGCTGGATTATACCTTAGGGCCCTATACATGCTTACTTACAAGCCCTTAACCAACAGTGCTGTTCAAGAAAGAGTTAAGTAAAATATTTATCAAATAAACAAAGTAAAAAATTATGATAAAAAGTAACACAATAAAATAACAATAACGAGGCTATATACAGGGGGTACCGGTACCGAGTCAATGTGCGGTGGTACAGGTTAGTCAACGTAATTTGTACATGTAGGTAGGGGTGAAGTGACTATGCATTAATAATAAACAGCGAGTAGCAGCAGTGTAAAAACAAATAGGGGGTCAATGTAAATGAGGCTCCCGGGTGGCGCAGCGGTTTAAGGCACCACATCTCAAGGCGTCACTACAGACATCCTGGTTTGATTCCAGGCTGTATCACATCCGGCTGTGATTGGGAGTCCCATAGGGCGGCACACAATTGGCCCAGCTTCGTTCGGGTTTGGCCGGTGTAGGCCGTCATTGCAAATAACTGACTTGCCTAGTTAAATAAAGGTAAAGTAGTTGATTTGGTAAATATATATTTTTTTAAAACAGTGAGTTCTAGAATCAAAAGGTCATGTTCGGGCAGCTATTTCTTCACAGCAACAGAGTATGCCCACCCCCTCCATTTCCCACCCCCCACTTCAAAGGTTCGAAACCAGGCACACCACTCTGTTGTAACCACACCCACTTTGTCCTCACAGGCCATTCCCCTTCTGGGCTGACCAATGAACTCCAGAGGTCAGCCCCTCTAACTCCACAAGTTAAAGGATATGGAAAGGAAAGTTTTGAGATTGATACAAAACTTTCACGATCCAAAGACCACCACTAAGTCCACAGCTCCTCTCACAGTATTCTCACAGTGATGTGGGTCTGACATCAGCACACAGATTTGGATAAGGAATTTGATCTTGATATTCTCTTTGACCATTGTGGTGAACCGTGCAGGCAATGCAGCATATCTCTGGTAAGCATCACTTTTTCAACCTTTGCTACGTCAGTCAGTGGTCTAGCAAGAGAGCAACAGCAAGTCTAGTGCATAGTTGAAATGTTGCATTGTCTGTGGAAATCTCTGTGTACAAAGGATTTCTCCAGCGCTGGTCCACTCTGTAAGGCTCCATGTCCCCCTCTCTCTCTCCAGAGCCGAGGCCCAACATGATGACCCTGTCCCCCCCTACAGCTGACCCCTACCACCAAGGCAACGTCAGGATGACCCTGGAGAAGGCTGACCTCTGGAAGTCCTTCCACAACCTGGGGACTGAGATGATCATCACCAAACACGGCCGGTACAATTGTTGCTATATCCTTTATCATCCTTTTGGATCTGTGTAAATCTACTAAACACATTCCATGCTGTGGTGTGTTCACTGCAAAGTACATTTCACCCACATTTCATGCCATATTGTAGCTTTAGCAACGTTGTGAAACTGTATCTGCTGCTAGTATGCTTTTTTTGAGAGATTGCATAGAGCTGTGATCAGGAATTGAGAGGATAATACAATTAGTGTGGATTTGTATCAGGAGGATGTTTCCCCACTGCAACGTCAGTCTATCTGGACTCCAACCCTATACCAACTATGTCCTCATGGTGGAAATGGTTCCGGTGGACAACTCCAGATACAGGGTAAAAACAACATGTCCACCATCCTTATATAATGCCTCAGTTGCAGGGAGTTTTTCCTAGCCACCGTGCTTCTACATCTGCATTGCTTGCTCTTTGGGGTTTTAGGCTGGGTTTCTGTGTAAGCACTCTGTGACATATGCTGATGTGAAATGGGCTTCATAAATACACTTAATTGATAATACATTTGATTGATATATCACGTCTTATACACACATTACAATACATTTCTATTGGGAAAGTTCCAATTAGATAAGCTAAATGTGTCACAGTTTGGAATATAGTCAGGCATTGTTTTAAAAGGAAGGAGATTAAGTAGAAGACAAGCTTGCAGTCAGTTTGCATCCAGCATACAGTCCAGACGGTGCCCCGCCCACACCCAGCCAATCACCACACACACTGCATATCAAAGACCATTCCTACGTCCTGTTTTTCTACCCCCGGCTGGAGGTCCAGCCACAGCCATTTAGCAACCCCCCCAATCAAAGTGAATGGGGAGCAACACCCCCTCCATGCATCCACTGGCCCTCCCCTCAGTACACATTGCTTTTGACCAAATGCTCCATATGCTCCAGAGCGTTTTTCCTTTGCTATAGCAGTTCATGTATATATGTTGGTAGATTATACACAATTATATACATACCTACAGGATACTGTTCAAGCTTGCAATAATATGCACCACAGATTCCTTATATATATCAGTGTAAAGACTGGGGGTATGTGAGTTTTTGTGGAGTGCCTACGTGTTGAGGCTTGTCTTGTGGTTCGTTTCACACCTGAGTAACGCCTGTCCCCTCCCCCCTTCTCTCTGTCTTTGTAGTGGAATAAAGGCCAGTGGGACATGGCTGGGAAAGCCGAGCCCCAGCTCCCCTGTCGGACGTACGTGCATCCAGACTCCCCCACCCCGGGCTCCTTCTGGATGAAACAATCGGTGTCCTTCCTCAAGCTCAAACTCACCAACCACACTCTGGACCAGCACGGCCATGTAAGAACACGTATCTCCTTCTCTACTGAATCCCCAGCCCGCAACCTCTCACAGTCTGAGAGTAGACAGCTGTCATTTCTGTAAACAGTGTTATTAGTTGACTCATTAGTGGTGTCTGTTCTCTCCTCAGATCATCCTGCACTCTATGCATCGCTACATCCCACGCTTCTCTGTGGTCCAGGCTGACAGTCTGCACAGTGTGCGCTGGGGACACTTCCGTTACTTCTCCTTCCCTGAGACCACCTTCACTGCAGTCACGGCCTACCAGAACACTAAGGTCCGTCTATTAACTCACGTATTAAGAACTCACGTATTAACTTGCTCTTTGGGAATGGGTGTAACCCAATCTGATGTCTTCATCCCCACTCCTGCTTTCAGATCGCTAAACTCAAGATTGACCACAACCCCTTTGCTAAAGGATTCAAAGGGGAGAACACCCGTACTCATAGCAAGAGGTAGGGATCAATAGAACTCAAAGTCAAAGTCACCATTATTAGTCAGTTGTACAACCGAATGCCTTCAACCGAAATGTGTCTTCCAGATTTAACCCAACCCCTCTGAATCAGAGAGGTGCGGGGCTGCCTTTAATCGACATCCACGCTTTCGGCGCCTGGGAACAGTGGGTTAACTGCCTTGTTCAGGGCAGAACGACAGATTTTTACCTTGTCAGCTCGGGGATTTGAACTTGCAGCCCTCCGGTTACAAGTCCAACGCCCTAACCACTAGGCTACCTGCCGCCCCACACTACTCACACTACGTGCGTGTGAGTTGAGAGACGTGCTTTACAAGTTTTTATTGTATTTTTTATTGTATTTTTTTTTTTTTTTATTGTATTTTTTTTATAGGTGTCGATCCAACAAGAGTCCTGGAAAAGCTTCAAAGAAAGCCAAACAAGACAGAGAAAGAGAATTCAAAAGTCCTTCAGGTATGATTCTTACCTGTATACAGTAAGATTAGATTGATCAGATCTGTATAATGTCAAAGGTTGTCCAGCTCATAGGCCTATAGGCAGTCTCATTGATCCACAATCTTTTCCCATCTAGACCTCCAAAGGGCGACATTAGACTGTGAGCCAGCAGAACGGAGGATAACCCTGGGAACAACAGAGAACGTGGTTTCGGCTAAGGAGGATCTCTTCTCCACCTGGGCCATGGAACAGGACCCGTTCCAGAGCCACAGCCTGCACACTGAAATACTGGAGCTCCACGACCACAGACAGGACTACAGCACTGAGGAGCAGATGGTGCCTGGCCCTGCATCTATGTTTTACCAACCATGCAGGTACTGTACAACCACCAGGCACACACACATGCATGTATAAGCGCAACATTGTAGCATTATAAACTAGATTGTAAAGCATACCTTGACTTCCATTTTTTTGGAGGTGAAACCCAACATACAGGTGAATCCCCACTCTAACAGCCTGCACACCAACACAGGTTCATATGCAGAATCATGACCCATTATGCCAATAGAAATCTCAGTGACTCAGTGCTATACTTAACAGGCCCTCTATGGTGCAGAATACACCTCCATACTGTGCAATTAAAAGTGACACTTTGAGTCAGCGAGTGTTTGAGTTCACATACTGTGCGTGGGTTGATGACAATAACAACTAAGAAGTCATATTAGTAACCCACGCCATATGTCTTATTCTCTCCAGATCTGATGAGCATGGCAGACTTCCCTCTCCATCTTCTGCAGTGGAGGTTTGCAAAGGCAGGCGCAGCTACGAGTCTCACCTCCGTGATGTAGCCACTGTCCCTGGGCACGAGACTAACAGTCCTGGTCCTGGCCCTGTCAGGGACATGGGACACACCCACCACCACCACCCACC
The DNA here is from genome assembly GCA_030435695.1 of Brachymystax lenok tsinlingensis. Taxonomy (NCBI): domain Eukaryota; kingdom Metazoa; phylum Chordata; class Actinopteri; order Salmoniformes; family Salmonidae; genus Brachymystax; species Brachymystax lenok. Next base: position 27,771,951 of record CM059787.1, read on the forward strand.
CTTGGCTCCAGCCATGCCCCAGGACTATAGAATGTCCCCTGTCCATCTGCCCACGTCCTCCAAAACTTACCCTGGGTACCTGGGTTACAGTTACCCCCCCTATGGCCACTACACCACTAACCAGGGCATGGGTCAGTGGGGTGAGGGTGGTACAGGACAGTACCCTGGACAGTCCTTGACTCACCACCTGCCCTTCTTTACCAGTCAAACACTGACTGCAGACCACGGCACCCACCAACGCAGCGTCAATCACCATGGCAACACAGAGGCAGAGTGGAGCTGGAGCCAGTACTTGAGTTTGGACAATGAGGCTGATCTGACGACCAGATCAGAATAGCTGACTCTGACTTACAAAGTGAAGGAGCTGGGTTTCATTCTGTGAACAAAGCTACATGTGACATTTCAGAAAGGTGAGAGCCTATGGTCCAAACCAAGATATCATAAACTTGTTCTCTGCTATGGACACGTGTGTCAAGAGGAGTGTGTGCAATTTTCTGTTCCAAGTCTATGCAGAGCTGCAAAAGGAGAAGGCTATTTGAGCTATATACTGGACTAAATGGACTGAGTCTCCTCATACTGTACCTGATGCTCCATATGAACAGCATTCAAATGTTTTGGGCATTCATGCTTGTATTACGCATGTGATGTGTGTTTGCTTGTTTGTTTACTCATCAAAGTGATGATAACTGAGATCAGATTATAACCAAAAGGATATCATGATATCCAAAAATAAATAATAATAAGATTCCCATATCGGTATAGTTCTCTACATCATAACTGTTGTAAATATGACAACTCTTAAGAGGTTTCACACAAGCCATAAGTCATTCCAACATGAAGGGTCATCAATGTTACCCAGCAGAAACTGCATGACAGAGAGATACAAAGGGACACAGAGGTGAGTCCTTCACTCCCACAGGAGGACAGGACAGGAACACGTGAATAAGTCAATCAATCAAATGTATTTATAAAGCCCTTTTTACATCAGCCGATTTCACAAAGTGCTATACAGAAACCCAGCCTAAAACCCCAAACAGCAAGCAATGCAGATGTAGAAGCACGGTGGCTATGAAAAACTCCCTCGAAAGACATAACAGTACATGGCCAAGATGTTCAAACGTTCATAGATGACCAGCAGGGTCAAATAATAATAATCACAGTGGTTGTAGAGGGTGCAACAGGGCAGCACCTCAGGAGTAAATGTCAGTTGTCTTTTCATAGTTAGAGACAGCAGGTGCGATAGAGAGAGACAGTCGAAAACAGCAGGTCCAGGACAAGGTAGCACGGCCGGTGAACAGGTCAGGGTTCCATAGCTGCAGACAGAACAGTTGGAACTGGAACAGCAGCACGACCAGGTGGACTGGAGACAGCAAGGACTCATCAGGCCAGGTAGTCCTGAGGCATGGTCCAAGGGCTCAGGTCCTCCGAGAGAAGAGAAAGAGAGAGAGAATTAGAGGGAGCATAGTTAAATTCACACAGGACACTGGATAAGACAGGAGAAATACTCCAGATATAACAGACTGACCCTAGCCCCCCCAACACATAAACTATTGCAGCATAAATACTGGAGGCTGAGACAGGAGGAGTCGGGAGACAAAGCACAGCCCCCACACCACTAGAGGGATATCTTCAACAACCAACTTACTATCCTGAGACAAGGCCGAGTATAACCCACAAAGATCTCCCCCACGGCACGAACCCGAGGGGGGGCGCCAACCCGGAGAGGAAGATCACTTCAGTGACTCAACCCACTCAAGTGACGCACCCCTCTTAGGGACGGCATGGAAGAGCACCAGTAAGCCAGTGACTCAGGCCCTGTAATAGGGCTACTGCAGAGAATCCCAGTGGCGAGAGGGGAACTGGCCAGGCAGACAGCAAGTGCGGTTCGTCGCTCTAGTGCCTTTCCGTTCACCTTCACACCCCTGGGCCAGACTACACTCAATCATATGACCTACCGAAGAGATGAGTCTTCAATAAAGACGTAAAGGTCGAGACCGAGTCTGCGTCTCTCACATGGATAGGCAGACCATTCCATATAAATGGAGCTCTATAGGAGAAAGCCCTGCCTCCAGCTGTTTGCTTAGAAATTCTAGGGACAATAAGGAGGCCTGTGTCTTGTGACCGTAGCGTACGTGTAGGTATGTACGGCAGGACCAAATTGGAAAGATAGGTAGGAGCAAGCCCACGTAATTCTTTGTAGGTTAGCAGGAAAACCTTGAAATCAGCCCTGCCTTAACAGGAAGCAAGTGTAGGAAGGCTAGCACTGGAGTAATATGATCACATATTTTGGTTCTAGCCAAGATTCTGGCAGCCGTGTTTAGCACTAACTGAAGTTTATTTAGTGCTATATCCGGGTAGCCGGAAAGTAGAGCATTGCAGTTACTGTAGTCTAATCAAGAAGTGACAAAAGCATGGATTAATTCTTATGCATAATTTTTGGACAGAAAGTTTCTGATTTTGTAATGTTACGTAGAAATAGTCTTGATATGTTCGTCCAAAGAGAGATCAGGGTCCAGAGTAACGCCGAGATCCTTCGCAGTTTTATTTGAGACGACTGTAAAACCATCAAGATTAATTGTCAGATCCAACAAGATATCTTTGTTTCTTGGGACCTAGAACTGTTTTGTCCGAGTTCAAAAGTAAAGAAGTTGCTTCCATCCACTTCCTTATGTCTGAAACACAGGCTTCCAGGGAGGGCAATTTTGTGGCTTCACCATGTTTCATCGAAATGTACAGCTGTGTATCGTCCGCATAGCAGTAAAAGTTAACATTATGTTTCCATTTGGCATCACCAAGAGGTAAAATATATAGTGAAAACAATAGTGGTCCTAAAACAGAACCTTGAGGAACACTGAAATGTACAGTTGATTTGTCAGAGGACAAACCATCCACAGAGACAAACATATCTTTCCGACATATAAGATCTAAACCAGGCCAGAACTTGTCCATGTAGACCAATTTGGGTTTCCAATCTCTCCAAAATAATGTGGTGATCAAGGATATCAAAAGCAGCACTAAGGTCTAGGAGCACGAGGACAGATGCAGAGCCTTGGTCTGACGCCATTAAAAGGTAATTTACCACCTTCACGAGTGCAGTCTCAGTGCTAAGATGGGGTCTAAAATCAGACAGAAGTATTTCGTATACATTGTTTGTCTTCAGGGAGGCACTGAGTTGCTGCGCAACGGCTTTTTCAAAAAATGTCAAGGTTTGGCTTTTTCAAGAGAGGCTTTATTACTGACGCTTTTAGTGAGTTTGGTACACATCCGGTGGATAGAGAGCTGTTTATTATGTTCAACATAAGTGGGCCAAGCACAGGAAGCAGCTCTTTCAGTAATTTAGTTGAAATAGGGTCCATTATGTAGCTTGAAGGTTTAGAGGCCATTACTATTTTCATCAATGTGTCGAGATATAGTATTACAAAACTTGAGTGTCTCCCTTGATCCTAGGTCCTGGCAGTGTTGTGCAGACTCAGGACAACTGAGCTTTGTAGAAATACGCAGATTTAAAGAGGAGTCCGTAATTTGCTTTCTAATGATTATGATATTTTCGTCAAAGAAGTTTAAAATTAGCTCCTCAGTTAGGTGGTTAACCGATTATTGTACTCTGACGTCCTTGGGTAGGGGGAGGGAGTCTAGAAGGGAATCTAGGAATCTTTGGGTTGTCCGAGAATTTATAGCACGGCTTTTGATGATCCTTGGTTGGGGTCTGAGCAGATTATTTGTTGCGATTGCAAACGCAATAAAATAGTGGTCCGGCAGTCCATGATTATGAGGAAAAACATTAAGAGGAATGCTGTATACGGCTCAGGAGACCTGTAAACTGTAGCTATAAATAGAAATTTGCTATACACATGTTAGCAACACCTCCGCCTTTGCGGGATGCGCGGGGGATATGGTCACTAGTGTAACCAGGAGGAGATGTCTCATTAAACGCAGTAAATTCATTAGGCTTAAGCCATGTTTCAGTCAGGCCAATCACATCAAGATTATGATCAGTGATTTGTTAATTGACTATAACTGCCTTGGAAGTGAGGGGTCTAACATTAAGTAGCCCTATTTTGAGATGTGAGATATCAAAATCTCTTTCAATAATGACAATAATGGAGGAGGTCTTTATTCTAGTGAGATTGCTAAAGCGAACACCGCCATGTTTAGTTTTGTCCAACCTAGATCGAGGCACAGACACGGTCTCAATGGGGATAGCTGAACTGACTACACTGACTGTGCTAGTGGCAGACTCCACTAAGCTGGCAGGCTGGCTAATAGTGCAGGCTAGGCAGCAGGCTATCTCATTGTGGAGCTAGAGGAGTTCGAGCCCTGTCTATGTTCATAGATAAGATGAGAGCATCCCTCCAGCTAGGATGGAGTCCGTTACTCCTCAGCAGGCCAGGCTTGTTCCTGTTTGTGGGTGAGTCCCAGAAAGAGGGCCAATTATCTACAAATTCTATATTTTGGGAAGGGCAGAAAACAGTTTTCAACCAACAATTGAGTTGTTAGACTGCTGTAGAGCTCATCACTCCCCTAACTGGGAGGGGGCCAGAGACAATTACTCGATGCCAACATCTTTCTAGCTGATTTACACGCTATGTTGCGCTTGGTGACCTCGGACTGTTTCATCCTAACATCTTTGGTGCGTACGTGGATAACAATAACCCTATACTCTCTACACTCGCCAGTTTTAGCCTTAGCCAGCACCATCTTCAGATTAGCCTTAACGTCGGTTGCCCTGCCCCCTGGTAAACAGTGAATAATCGCTGGATGATTATTTTTAAGTCTAATACTGCGGGTAATGAAGCCACCAATGACTAGGGTTTTCAATTTGTCATAGCTAATGGCGGGAGGCTTCGGCGTCTCAGTCCCCGTAACGGGAGGACGAGAGACCAGAGAAGGCTCGGCCTCTGACTCCGACTCGTTGTTTAATGGGGAGAACCGGTTGAACGTTTCTGTCGGATGAATGAGCGACACCGGTTGAGCATTTCTACAGCATTTCCTTCCAGAAGCCATGAGAAATGTGTCCTTCTGCGGGGACTGTGCGAGGGGATTTATACTACTATCTGTACTTATTGGTGGCAAAGACGCTGTTTCATCCTTTCCTACACTTAAATTACCCTTGCCTAACAATTGCGTCTGAAGCTGGCCTTGCAGCACCGCTATCCTCACCATAAGGCGATTGTTCTCCTGTATATGAGTACAGCGACTGCAATTAGAAGGCATAATTTTAATGTTACTACTTAACTTCGGCTGGTGGAGGTCCTGTAGAACCATGTCCAGATAAAGCGTCCGGGGTGAAAAAGTTGAATTAAGAAAGTCGAGCGAGGGAAATGTTTTAAATATAAAACGGTAATTAAAAAGTAAAAACTGTAAAGTTGGAAGGTAGCAAAGTAACGTTAGCAACAAACCGCACAGCAGCATGTAAAGTCCACAAGTCCATAAATCTATCATTCTCATAGGATGGTTGATAACGCAGGGTACAGACGGACATAGAAGGGCACTAAGAATAGTTGGTAACAGTTTACTTGACACCCAGGGTCAAAAAACATTATAACACAGTCATAACCATGTCACAACAGCTGACATAACCTGTCATAATATGGTACATAACACTGCCATGACCTGTTGTGGCACATATTGCATTATTTTATGGCTGGTTATGACACTTATGTAAGAATGTCAAAACCTACATTTACGGATAGCCAGCGGCACATTCCAACATTCACACATCATTTCCAAACCAAGCATTGGTGTTTAGTGAGTCCGCCAGATCAGAGGCAGTAGGGATGAACAGGGATGTTCTCGTGATAAGTGTGTGAACTGCAGGACCATTTTTGGGTGCCAGGGAAAATGTATGGAGTAAAAAGTACATAATTATATTTTGGAATATAGTAGAGTAAAAGTTGTCAAAAATATTAATAGTAAAGTACAGATACCCCCAAAGAACTACCTAAGTAGTACTTTAAAATATTTTACTTAAGTACTTTACACCACTGTGAAAAACACACAAAGAGAAAGAGATTATGATAATCATAGGGTTGGCCTGGTTTCCCCGGTAATACATATTTAATGGTAATAAATGTTTAATGGAGAGAGAGACCGTCTGCAGCTAGGCCACAGAGCTTCTGGGAGCACGCTCTCCACAAGGCCATGTTAAAGCTCCAAGTCTCCTTGTCCTCCTAAATACTGTGGCATGAACTTCTGAGGGCATGTGTAGATGGTTGCAATTATACCTGAGCGCTGATCAGTTAGATTGTTAGTTTATACCTGAGAGCAGATCAGGTAGATTGTTAGTTTATACCTGAGAGCAGATCAGTTAGATATTGTTAGTTTATACCTGAGAGCAGATCAGGTAGATTGTTAGTTTATACCTGAGAGCAGATCAGTTAGATATTGTTAGTTTATACCTGAGAGCAGATCAGTTAGATATTGTTAGTTTATACCTGAGAGCAGATCAGTTAGATATTGTTAGTTTATACCTGAGAGCAGATCAGTTAGATATTGTTAGTTTATACCTGAGAGCAGATCAGTTAGATATTGTTAGTTTATACCTGAGAGCAGATCAGTTAGATATTGTTAGTTTATACCTGAGAGCAGATCAGTTAGATATTGTTAGTTTATACCTGAGAGCAGATCAGTTAGATATTGTTAGTTTATACCTGAGAGCAGATCAGTTAGATATTGTTAGTTTATACCTGAGCGCAGATCAGTTAAATTGTTAGTTTATTCAGGAAATCAAAGTGGTAATGGAGTTTATGGAAATGGTCCAAAAACAAAAATTGGCCCCAACTCTGAAGTGTTCAAACCTATTTTGAAATGTAAGGAGCTGCAATGCAATGAACAAAATGCTTTCCTATTCAGTCATTTAAATACAATATTCATGAACCATTTAGACATTCTTGTCTTTTATATTATCCTAATCTAAATCGCCCAAAAGCGCTGAAAACATTCACAGATATTAAACTAGGTAGAAAATTATTATTGGACTGATGCCCATGCAAACACGGTGAGTGACAGCTGCTCAATGGTGGAAAAAGCACCCAATTGTCATACTTGAGTAAAAGTAAAGATACCTTAATAGAAAATGACTCAAGTAAAAGTGAAAGTTACCTGGTTAAAATTCTACTTGAGGAAAAGTCTACAAGTATTGGTTTTAAATATACTTAAGTATCAAAAGTAAATGTAATTGCCAAAATATACTTCAAATTGCTGATATTAAGCAAGCCAAACAGCACAATTTTATCAAAAGTAAAAGTATAAATCATTTCAAATTGCTTATATTAAGTAAACTAAACAGCACAATTTCCTTATTTTTTTATTTTTTTAATTACATATAACCAGGGTCACACTCCAACACTCAGACATAATTTACAAACTAATAATGTGTGTTTAGTGAGTCCACCATCAGAGGCAGGAGGGTTGACCAGGGATGTTCTCTTGATAAGTGCATGAATAAGACAATTCTCCTGTCCTGCTAAGCATTCAAAATGTAATGAGTACTTTTGGGTGTCAGGGAAAATGTACGGAGTAAGAAGTACATTATTTTCTTTAGGAATGTACTGAAGTCAAAGTAAAAGTTGTCAAACATATAAATAGTAAAGTACAGATACCCCAAAAAACTACTTAAGTAGTATTTTAAAGTATTTTTACTTAAGTACTTTACACCACTGCAGCTGCTTGAGTACAGACAGTGGTTGTGATACTCCAGGACCATTTCCAGGCCTCAGTGTGCCAATTAAAAATCTATTTTAGCTGTTCCTAGCCTGACAAGAGCCTGAGCTGGCCATAAGTTCAGCTGACCGTGACTAATCAAAACTGGCTAAAAATAGGCTCATCATTCATTCTGTGCTTTCTGCTGCATTTGTGGAAGTCAACCAAGGAGAAAATCGGATTCCTTTCCCCGGACAGGACAAATGGATGGACCAGAGGGGAGATGAGGCGACAGAGAGAAAGACGTTACTGACCAAGCAGAGGAAAGGCCATCACAGGGAGAGAACAGAACATAGACTTCCCTTTCTCTGTTTGAGGTTGAAGAAAGTCAGGGAGCATCTCCTCTCTCACACACACGCTAACACCCACACAAACAAATGCACACACATACATGCACACACACTATCCAAAAGGATATATGGATTGGGTAAACACTAGCATTTACAAAGCCAATCAATGCTGACTCATTAACCTATCTGGACTGCCACAGAATTTCATCCTGCTCCACTACTTAGCATATTCACATTGTAGAGGAGATAGAGCCTGCCTTCTCTTTCACAGCTCCCAGGGTAACAATCATCACTGTGGGTTCAACACTCCAACATGGCAGCCGCCCACAGATAGCTTGGGGGTGAGCTGCTAATGGAATGGAGAGAGGCCTGTATCGACCTGGTGCTACACAGCCTGATTCATTTCAGGAAGTACCATTGAAGCCACAGCTATAACAGTCTAAATGAATACATCAAGTTAGCCTTTAATGACTCTAATTTAACCTGACATTTTGTGTGGAAAGCTAAATAGGACAGAACATGATGCAGGTTGGTCTGTTTTCGCTTCTTTTTGGCAAGGGCGAGCATGTAGAGAAGTCTACATGTACCTGAAAAAGCTTGGCTGGAGTGGAGCAGCAGGTAGAAGTCCATGCGATCAAATGGGGGCCCATACCTGTAAAAGGAAAGAGCAATAGGGGAGTCTGGGAGAAAGAGGAACACAACTGCTTCAAATTTGGGGTAAAACAATGCCCTCTTGTGTATGCAGTTACATCTAGGCTACTGTATCATTTATTTCAGAAGCATACGGGCCTAGAAACAGGCCTTATTTATATCGCCGCCAGTGTAGTGCCACTTTGTCTGCGAGACACCGGTTGGCGGTGGTAACCACAGAGTTGGCCGTAGTCGAGCACTCCGCTTGTATGCACCTGTTCTTGCGTATCATTGCGAGCATCTGTGGCCCTCCAGTCAGCCTGGCTGCAGTGGCTGGAGATGACAAACGTCAAGCTCATAGAGTAGGATATACCGCATAGACTGCTAGAAGCAGGAGTCAGCCACTCAATCAAGTGTGAAGAGATACTGGAAGATGAGTGGATATAGATGCAGATGTGCAATGCACCTCTGTTGTGTAATGCAATCTCCAAAGACCACACTATGGAGAGCATGTTTTTATCATGTGACTTGTTGGACAAAGTCTTTACGAATAGCCTAGTCGAGGCTGAGTGCCATGGTGGTTTCCATACCAACAGGCCAGATAAGTCAAGCTCTCCCCACCTCCAACACAGACCACAATCTTCTTTCTCACCAAGAAGACCTTACAAAAAGATGTCAAGATACACTGAACAAAAATATAAACGCTACATGCAAAGTGTTGGTCCCATGTTTCATTAGCTGAAATAAAAGATCCCAGAAATGTTCCATATGCACAAAAAGCTTATTCCTCTCAAATGTTGTGCACAAATGTGTTTACATCCCTGTTAGTGAGCATTTCTTCTTTGCCAAGATAATCTATCCACGTGACAGGTGTGGCACATCAAGAAGCTGATTAAACAGCATGATCATTACACAGGTGCACCTTGTGCTGTGGACAATAAAAGGCCACTCTAAAATGTGCAGTTCTGTCACATAACACAATGCCACAGATGTCTCAAGTTTTGAGGGAGCGTGCAATTGGCATGATGAATGCAGGAATGTCCACCAGAGCTGTTGCCAGAGAATTTTATGTTTATTTCTCTACCATAAGGTAGAGAATTTGGCAGGTAAATCCAACCGGCCTCACAACCGCAGACCACGTGTAACCACGCCAGCCCGGGACCTCCACATCCTTCTTCACCTGTGGGATCGTCTGAGACCAGCCACCCAGACAGCTGATGAAACTGTAGAATTTCTGTACTGTCATAATCCGTCTCAGATATGCTCATCTGCGTACACCCCCAAAGCCATATTACAACTTACACTGTATGTGTTGTGATAATTGCTTTGTTTGATGTTAATTCATATGCCTTGTGTCAGTGATATATAGGCCTAAAGGCTGAGACAATGAGAAGACAGGGACAGAATAAATTCAACCACACCCTTGTTTTATCACAAAACGGGATAGCAACCTCTGTCCGGGGAAGTCCATGACGCATATTGCATGGAACAGACAGTTACATGACCTACAGCATGGTTAAACAAGTTAATGTTTTAGACATTTTCAGGCCACTAAACAACTACTGATTTAGAACCAGAGTCCTGCAAGTCACAAAGAAAACATGAGCTGCCTCCACTATTCCAGCACCATTTCAACTTCAACATCATCAAATCACCTATGCTTAGTCTAATACAGTGACAACTAAAAGATACCAAAACTTATTTAGTCTAATCAACATAAGCTAAATATGATGTGGCTGTCCATGGTTCTGATTTCTGTTTGTGTGTGCGCGCGCGCGTTCGTGCAAGTAGAAAAACATGTTGACTCACCCTACTCATAGAGAATGCCATCCTCCTCTCTTTCATGTTGACGAAGCGGTCTATGACTGTCATACAGCACACACTTGTATGTTTTGTTGTCCTAGGCTACCTGGCTACAATGCTTGCTCGCTAGCCTAACTTCCATTCATGGGCAACGTTTGTTAACATTAGCCTTCTACGTCGAGCTACAAATTGAACTTCCATCCTCTGAGGCCAGGGGCACAACAATGTATGAATTTATGGTTGGATCAGAATCACCGTTATAATCATTGGCCAGTACGGAGAATTATGTAACACTACAAGTCCAAATCCCTATCTCCATCCATGGCTACTTTAGGAAAGGGACAATTTTAGCTAGCTAGCTAGCCATCTGAGAACAAGACAACATAAGTTGTTTCTGTTAATGACGTATGATCTCAAAGCGATTTGATAGAAGAGACGCCAAATCCAAGCTGGCTTCCCCAGACACTTTTTTTCTTTCTTTCGCCAGGACCATTCACAGTTGATCTCGCTCAGTCTAGCTCAACGCTGATTGGCTATTGTTGCATACTTTTTTGTCAAGGGAGGCCCTCACAGGCCCACTCCTGCCCAGTCATGTGAAATCCATAGATGAGGGCGTAAATAATTTATTTCAATTGACTGATTTTCTTATATGAACTTGAAATTGTTGCATTTATATTTTTGCTCAGTATAGTTTGGGCATTGTACAACTAAGCTGATATTAAATGAATGGAGTACATATTCCAAATTATACCCTATTAACCTGAAACCTCAGATGGCTGCATTGCATGTAGTAGACCTAAATGCACGTATTTTGATACCGGTCATGTAGGGAGAAAAGAGACTAAACCTTGCCCTTTAAAAGTTTCTCTCTCTAGGTCAGCGCTGTGTGTGCAGGCTCTCTTTTATTAGCACTTCATTAACATTAATTAATTGCTTCCTTTCTCCTGGGCCCAGCCACAATCAAAACTGGAACTGATAGAAATGAAGTGGAGAGCAACAGTCCCATGCTCCAGATAATCATTCCTGCTGCAAAAACATCCCACCCACCTACTCCTCTCCTGTTCCACTTTAACATACACATCCCCCCCGTCCCATCTATGCTGAGCAGGAGACTTATTTGGGGCATTCCTATTCCCATCTCATAAGAAAGACGTCAGAGCAACTTAAAGAAGTAGATGTACATTTTATTAACTTGTTCTGTACATAAAGGGCCATACCAGCACGGGTGTTAACCATGGGAAATATTAACACATGTAAATGGTATAAGAAAATAAAAAGGCACAATTTTTCATTTTGAATTAAGAATACAACATGGAGGCTCTCTTAAACACGAGGGGAAAAGCACAGTAATACTTTTAATGCCTTAAAACATCTGGAGCAGGTTGAAAACATCTTCACCCAACAAAAACGAGAATTAGGATTGGTGTATTGCTTAATCAGATGGGTTAATATGGGAGGTTGGACAAGGAAAACCAAACTACATTTGAATAGATTCCACAGATGCTATAAAAAAAAAAAAAAAAAAAAAAGTATAATTCATACTTTGAGGAATTTAGAACTGACAAAGCAGCATTTGACCTGGAAGAGACCTCAAGGCCAAGAAGTCATGCACAGAGGCCACCAACAGGCATTTTTTTCTCCCTTTTTAGAAAGCGACCATCGGTCTAATTTTCAGTATAACAGCTGGCTAACATAATAAACAAAAAAACAGTACAGTTGGGACACGATTGATAGCTGTACAATGGTATTACTCTACCCAATGAAAAAGCTCAGGGGGATTGAGGGAAAGCACTCAGGGGAGAGACAACAGCAAAGGTAAGTCTGTTTTCTTCTTTACAGCAGAGATCTAGTAGAGCACTTTATCAGCGCGTGCACACACACACACAGGCCTGAGAGCAGGACAGCTCTGGCATCACAACATCAATCAGACATACCAAAGACAACCATGTTTTCTCCCCAGAACCTGTGCTCGACAGTCAACACTGTCTAGAAACAAGACAGGAGTGTAACCAATCACCACCTTAGGGAACCTGGAGAGAGAGAACAGGAAAGGATTGCTTGTGCGAAAGTTGCATTTTCAGTGAAAGGTATTGATGGGGGTGTCATTGGCTGGATGAAACCTTTGCCCACCTCCCGTGACCAATAACATTGGATGCAGGAGGCATCCGTCTCATAGAAAAGACCTTACCCCTCAAAAGTATTTATAAGCCCTCTTATAACATTGGCTATAGCCTGGTCACAGCCATGCACTTACACTATGACAAACACCTTGCACAGAACTCCTGAATTTATGGCACAAATAAAACAAAAAGATGTCATCACACATGGCCATTTCACATGTTGTCTTGGGAAAACATAAATAAGGGAACTCTGTCGACTAGGTTCATGTCACTGAGGCTGTGGGCTGTTCCACAAGGCAGGATCCATGTGGGCTTGTCCTCCTCCTGTCCCTGTCTGACACAAGCGGAGCTGAAAAGAGACAGATCCACACACACACACAGCAGTTGCCCTAAACATGTAATGGTCTACTGGTGTGGCTGTGGTTAAGGTACAACAGTGAATGATTGTTTGGTGAAAGACAGTTAACAGGCTGGTTCTAACCTCAGGCCCCATCTGAAGCCCTCTATGCCTTTGCTCTCCTGACATCAGTCAGTCCATGTTCAGTCACCTTTCACTCTAATTCCCCCTTCTTTTTTTACATTAACCTCCTCCCATCCACAACACGAAACACACAAGCAAGCTCTCAACAAATTCCTAAGTATTAAAATGTAACAAAATATCAAATAAAAAAAATGACCAGGTAAGACATGGCGTCGTGGGAGCCATGGCAACACACATTAAATGACAAAGGCAAAAACCACAGACCAAACTGTAACCAAGTCGGGGATGTAGGAGTTTAGTTGAGTCTGTAGCTGTAAACAGTCAGAAAGCTGCACGATGGTTGGCGTGACAATAACAGGGAGCGCTGCGGTATAGCCTCAAGCAGGCAAGCGCGTAACCGTGGTGACACTTGCGGGCGGGTTGGAGACAGCCAGCAGGTTTGGGTGTCACTGTGGGCAGGGTTGGTTGGCTGGGGTCCAGGTCATTCACACTCATCTGGATTCAGGGGGTCCATTATTTTGACGTGGGTGAAGGGGAAGAGACCTCTCCGGCCGTTTACCTCTCCCTCCCACTGACCGCTGATGTTCATCCTCGTCACTTTGACTATATCACCCACCTGAGGAGAAATGGAGCATGGAGTTAGACGAGTTTTCCTTAGTACCACAGAAAAATGGGGTGGAAAATTTAAGATAAGTGCCAACAGCAGCCATCACATGTTAACAAAGTACATCCATAAATCGGATGCTTTGTGACACTGTGCGTGACCCCAAACTGCAGACCATATGCTACTTATTCAGGATTAAATGTGGAAAGTTTGCATTGTTAAGAGGAAAATTTAAACCTGAAAGTGGAGGGAAGGCTCTAGATGTTGTTGCAGAAAGATTGAATCAGATGAGGCTTCATGGACATTGAAGTCATCCGGACCTATCTGCTATCCATAATCAGAATCCTTCAGATTCCTCAGCTTTAATACTGCCATTTGTAATCAACGCATGCTCTTCTTGCATAGTGAAAGAACATGTTGATGTAGTCAACATTTAAAAAGGTGCAATATGCACAAATCGCTCCAGCATTTCCTGGTTGCTAAAATTCTAATAGTGTGCTTAATTTCAGTTTATGTGACAAAACAAGCAAGTATAGTGTAGAGAATCATTGTACCATCTAAACCACTGAAATATATTGTGTACAAAAACCGAAAGTAAAAGTAAAAACTCAATTTAAAAACAGGAAGTATAGAAAGAGAGTACATAGAACAGATCTACCGCTTCTTAAGACTTGCTTTCAATGAAGAACGACAGATCTGTAACTAACATTTCTATGTGAATTGGGTCAGGTCGACCAAAAAGCTTTAATAGAACTAATCTGACTTCAAAGATGACAAAGTGATGGGTAAATGGGGTCCTGAATAACCACTGTGTAAAATCCCAATGCATAGGCTACTAGCACTTTCGTTATATCAGAAATGATCCTGTTGTGTGGTGATACAATATTCTAAACTGATTTTGCGAGTGGTCCTTATCATTACAATGTAAATTATGTTAAGAATAACTTTAATATATTTTCAATAGTAAAACCTTAGTAATAACCAGATTTCAGTAAGCCTCTCTGTAATAAGAGTGGGTGGGTGGCATGGTAGATCACAGGGTATATTCCTCCCTTCAGATGTAGTTTAGAATAATGACTTTCAAGTTCTGTTTCCGGAAGCAGATAGCAGCAGTCTATTTTGGGCCCTAAATTGTAGGTTTCTGCTGTAGGCCATGACCTACTCTAAGCAATTCAGAGTTAGTGAAAGAGATCATATTAGTGAGTGTGCGAGAGGAAAAAGAGTGAGCGAGCGATGAGAAGACTAGAATAAGAGACAGAAAGCGTAGATGAAGTGTAAAAGACTAATAATAAAACACTTTACGCATATGGACCAGTGGAGGCTCCTCAGAGGAGGACTAGGGTTGACCCAATTTAGTCGACTGGTCAATTGTTTGGTCGAGCGAGAATTTTTTTGGTGGACTAATCTATTGTGGAGGCCTCGGGGATGCCACACCAGTATCACCAGCAGTGCATTTCCCGTTAATTTCTCATCTACAATGTTTGTTTGGTTACCGTAATTTCTGTTATTGCATTCAATATATTATTAGTCTTTTAGAGTTCTCATTTTTGGAGCTGACACGTTGTTTACAGAGCACGCAACCTAGGCTACACTTGTGAGAAACAAATTTTGGTTAATTTCATTCCATTTACGAGTTGTCAATTTATTCATTGTGTTTTGTTTGGAGCTCTCCTGTCAATGTTGAGTAAGGAGGTGCACCTGACTACTCGTAGAAGTAGGCCTAGGCTACCAGGCCTGCGTGCAAATGTAGGCTTATAAATGTGCCCATTTGGGAATCTAATAGTATTTCTGACTGTCTTAACTCATCACTACTGACTATCTTCACCTCCAACAGCAAGTAAACAAAGTCTGTTTTTACATCCATTGAGAATGAAAATAGTTCCTTAATGTAGCCTATTTGAAAAATAGTTTCAGCTCTCTCCCCGTTCGATAACCACTGTGTGAAAGAGAAAAAAAAGTAATGTTCTGATCCAGTGGGTGGAAACATCATAAAATACCTAATTACTTCTTATCCTTTACGCAAATAACCTACAGCTGCCTGTCCGCAGCTCACTAGCATGTGAAACTGCAGGTCCAGAATATTTTATACAATGTTGCAACTGCACATTTTAGTGGCCTTTTGTCCCCAGCACAAGGTGCACCTGTGTAATGATCATGCTGTTTAGCCAAATTCTGGATATGCCACACCTGTCAGGTGGCTGGTATATCTTGGCAAAGGAGAAATGCTCACTAACAGGGATGTAAACAAATTTGTGCACAACATTTGAGAGAAATTTGATTTGTGTGAGTATGGAACGTTTCTGCTATCTTTTATGTCAGCCCATTAAACATGGGACCAACACTTTACTTGTTGCTTTTATGTATTTGTTCAGTATATAGTACAAGTCAAATGTTTGGACACACCAACTCATTCCAGGGTTTTTCTTGGCTTTTACTATTTTCTACATTGTAGAATAATAGTGGATACATCAAAACGATGAAATAACTATGCGAAGGAGATGTGTTGCGCTGCATGAGACAAATGGTGGTCACAAGATAGTGACTGGTTTTCTGATCCACGCCCCTACGCCCCTTTTAAGGTACCAACAGATAAATATCTGTATTCCTAGTTATATGAAATCCATAGAGGTGGGCCTAATGAAATTATTTCAATTGACTGATTTCCTTATATGAACTGTAACTTCGTAAAATAGTTTAATTGTTGCATTTAATTTCTTTGCCCAGTGTAGTTGAGAAAAGGAATTATATACACACAACGAGCAAAGTGATCATGCTGTTTTAATGTGGCTGCTATGAAAGTGAACTGTGTTTGCGTGTTATCAGGGGTGTATTCATTCCGCTGATTCTGTTGAAAAATGTATCTTAAACAAAAGCAAACAGAAAGCGGATAAAAATACATGAATTTGTCCAACAGAAACACACTGTTGGACTAATTACACCCTAGATCAGCTAGATGCAGACAAGAGTGTACAAAGCGGTATTGAATGTGTCACTGTCACCTTCATTATTCAATATTCTCTACACCTGTGCACCTATAGTTGAAGTCGAAAGTTTACATACACTTAGGTTGGAGTCATTAAAACTCGTTTTCAACCCCTCCACACATTTCTTGTTAACAAACTATAGTTTTGGCCAGTCGCATGACAAGTAATTTTTCCAACAATTGTTTACAGACAGAATATTTCACTGTATCACAATTACACTGGGTAAGAAGTTTACATACACTAAGTTGACTGTGCCTTTAAACAGCTTGTAAAATTCCAGAAAATGATGTCATGGCTTTAGAAGCTTCTGATAGGCTAATTGACATCCTTTTAGTCAATTGGAGGTGTACCTGTGGATGTATTTCAAGGCCTACCTTCAAACTCAGTGCCTCTTTGCTTAGCATCATGGGAAAATCAAATGAAATCAACTTCCGCAAGTCTGGTTCATCCTTGGGAGCAATTTCTAAACACCTGAAGGTACCACCACGTTCATCTGTACAAACAACAGTACGCAAGTATAAACACCACAGATCCACGCAGCCGTCATAATGCTCAGGAAGGGGACGCGTTGTGTCTCCTAGAGATGAATGTATTTTGGTGCGAAAAGTGCAAAACAATCCCAGAACAGAAAAGGACCATGTGAAGATTCTGGAGGAAACAGGTACAAAAGTATCTATATCCACATTAAAACAAGTCCTATATCGACATAACCCGAAAGGCCACTCAGCAAGGAAGCAACCACTGCTCCAAAACCCCCATAAAAAAGCCAGACTACGGTTTGCAACTGCACATGGGGACAAAGATATTACTTTTTGGAGAAATGTCCTCCGGTCTGATGAAACAAAAATATAACGGTTTGGCCAAAATGACCATTGCTTTGTTTGGAGGAAAAGAGGGGAGGCTTGCAAGCTGAACACCACCATCCCAACCGTGAAGCACGGGGGTGGCAGCATCATGTTGTGGGGGTGCTTTGCTGCAGGAGGGTCTGGTGCACTTCACAAAATAGATGGCATCATGAGGAAGAAAAATGATGTGGATATATTGAAGCAACATCTCAAGACAGTCAGGAAGGTAAAGCTTGGTCGCAAATGGGTCTTCCAAATGGACAATGACCCCAAGCATACTTCCAAAGTTGTGGCAAAATGGCTTAAGGACAACAACGTAAAGTTATTGGAGTGGCCATCACAAAGCCCTGACCTCAATCCTTTAGAAAATGTGTGGGAAGAACTGAAAAAGCGTTTGCGAGCAAGGAGGCCTACAAACCTGACTCAGTTACACCAGCTCTGTCAAGAGGAATGGGCCAAAATTCACCCAAAATGATGTGGGAAGCTTGTGGAAGGCTACCCAAAACATTTGACCCAAGTTAAACAATTTAAAGGCAATGCTTCCAAATACTAATTGAGTGTATGTAAACTTCTGACCCACTGGGAATTCTGACATTTCACCTTCTTAAAATAAAGTGGTGATCCCAACTGACCCAAGACAGGGAATTTTTACTAGGATTAAATGTCAGGAATTGTGAAAAACTGAGTTTAAATGTATGTAAACTTCTGACTAGTAAACTTCTAGACTGTATGTTATAAACTTTAATTCATAAGCTAGGTTGTAGGAACCTGATGATGGGTAACACAACGCTAACACAATATAGACTTGGGTGAATACAATATGAATGAGTCAACCAATATGCTGTAATAGAAATAAAACCATGCTCATAAATGCTTAAAGTGGGTGTATGAAGAGTGGATGTATGATGAGTGGGTGTATGATGACAGTGCAGCAACACCAGGGGGAAGTCCCCGACAGACTTGTACCCACCAGAGGCCTGCTGTGGAAACACGGATGCACCATGACCAGAATCTCTAAATGAGAGATGGTTTACTTTAGTGTGGAGGACTAGTACTAGCTACTGATGACTAATGCTGCAGATCTCGCTCTCCCGCTGAAAATGTGCACTATGACTAATAGCACATTTGACAATATGCTAATCTCCAATCAAAATACTGCTACAGTCGAGGGCTGTGGGTGAAAGGAGACTGGACATTGCCTACAGATGTTCATACCAAACCAATACATTCAAAGTCATGACATAAGTCACCGGAGTTAGGAGGAGTGACCATTGCCTCAGGTGGTGTGATGGAAACTATATATTCAGAGAGACTAGAGTCAGAGACACAAGAGGAAAAAAGCTGAGATTCTGATGTGGAGCCACGGCAGTTTCCATGATTAAATCAGATGACTTAACCCAAGGTGGTGGAAGCTATCGTAATACCCAATTTTTCTCCACTGACTCAAACTCTGCTGTATTCTGGGGGAGGATGGAAATCCAAGGAATTAATCAGCCTTGCTCTAGTTTGTGAAAGTGGTGGTGCAATTTACACAACCCCTGACTCTCGGTCAAATGGGAATTTGAAACGCAAACCTTCCATCTGCTCTGGAGGATACATGATGAGAACAAACTGACCTGACTCACAAAACACATCCCTCTAATTAATGAATAATCTCAGGATTTTTCTCTCTCTCAGAGCAAGAGGTCTACAGAGAATAACCAGAGAGTTGACTTCAATGGTTAAACAGACCAAAAATGAAGTTTGAGTGGTGGAGTTAGATACCCACTTGGCATGTCATCGGTCCTAATTTCCCCCTGTGGGGTACCTGTCCTTCAGTGTTGATCTTTGGGAGAGCGGGAGCCAGGCTTGGGCGTTATCCAAAGGGTATTACCGACTTAGTACACAGGGGGTCGCCAAAAACGCAAAATAAGCCTATTACCAGAATGCTAACAAAATCAGCACAAGTAAAAACTAATTTCCATGGAGGCTGCTAGCTAAATATGCTAACAAGCACAAGCAAAAATAAACTAATTGCAAAAACAGGCAATCAGCTTATAAAGTGGGTGTCACTAGGGCAATGGGCCTGCCTGCCTGCTCTGACAAGATAGGGGAGAAGTAGAGGGGCCCAGAACAGAGGAGAAAAAACACAAGGAAATCAAGCTGCAGTGGCAGCTGTACAGATAACTCATCCAAAGGGGTGATCTGCGTTTACGTTTTGTAAACACAGATCTAAAATTATTTATATTGTAATTTCTGCTCATCAAACTAATTTTGTGCTTCAGACGTACTACTCCACTCGGATGAGAATTCACGAATGGGCATTCTATCAAAATACAGCACTCTTACTGATGTGTAGCTACTTTTCTGGGTGTAACTAGCTTACTTTTCTCTGCTAAAATGCAAGATTAATTTCAAGCAAAACATTTTGAAATGTAGCTGGTTACATTCTTCCTATGATAAACATTGGCCATGCATCGTATTTGGCCCCCAAAAATACTTTGCTTTTTCATTGTATGCTCATTTACTTGTGTGACTGACAGCCAAATAGTGTTGCACTTCTGTTGGCATCTGATGACAAAGAAACTATTTTCTGCCAAATGTGTTTCACTAATGTATTTTCTGTGAAGATAAACTATAGTTGCATGTCCCTGATCACTCTTGAAGCAAAAAAAAAAAAAACACATGACTTTCAATATAAAATGCGCCCGTCAACACACGGCTGGACTCACGTGCTCCCACTTTCTCCTGTTGTGTTATTTACAAACAAACATGACTTGCTCAACTGTTCTAGGGAACTACAGTAAGCTTCAAAATGTAAAATAATGTGACAGGTGAAATGAAGAACGCGATCTGCTTTATCGCCTAACGTATTGTACAATTTGACTGCAGGTATTTACTTAAAAAGTAGCTACCAATATAGAAATGTATTGAAAAACAGTTTCAACAGTATTTAAAAGCCATCCCGTGGCTATTTCCAAATACCCCGGTATGTGGTATACCGCCCAAGCCTAGCGGGTGCCTCTGGAGGATGAGCTTAACAAATAGAGAGAGCTCAGAGCCACCCACCGCCACCCTCAGCATTTCTACTCCAGAAAAAGCTGACTACTTTGCGCTTCCTCTCGAAAAATCAACAAAGACTGATTGATGGAATCTATACCACTGGTCAGGAGAAGAGAGCAGAGAATAGGAGGAGAAAAGGGAGGAAAGGAGAATAGTTAAAAATGAGGGATTCAAGACAGAATATGCTTGCTGCATCAGAACTGTCTTCACCTCAACTGTATTTAAATGACTTGATACATAATATTTGGCATAATGTGTACTGTGGCTGCAGGCTATAGTTCCTGACAAACTACAATGCAGCTTCCACAGTACCAGCTCATTAAATCTAATAAAATGTACACAACATAGTGAACCAAATATGAGAATAGAGGACAACTGGGAGAATTTAGGCCTCCCTTCACAAAGCCATACTAGAACAGAAAGTGAGGGACTCCTACCTCTAGAGCCAGGGCAGTCTTGTCATATGCACAGGGCACTCGTTTCTGGATGGCCTTAGCCATTACTGGCCCGTTCTGCATGGAGGGTAGGGGGGTGATGACCGCTCCAGGGGTGCCAGGAGGCAGGGGCGAGGGGGTCTGAGGCTGGGCGTAAGCATGGGCTGGCTCTGGGATGCCATAGCTGTTGGAGTTGCGGGAGCTGTGAGGAGGCTGGCCAGGGTGAGGGGAGGGTCGCACCAGCTTTTCCACATAGGGCACAGGGATCATGCCCACGCGGCCCTCCTTGCTCTTGGCGCTCCACCACTGCTCCTCAGGCTTCTCCAGGATGATCAGGATCTCCCCCTTCTTGAAGGGCAGGTCCTCAGTGTCGCTGCCCGTGAAGTCGTACAGAGTTCGCACATACTCCAGGGTTTCCTCTGGGCCCCCCATTGTCTGAATGGGGCCGGTGCCTATCGCTGTGTTAGGGTACCTGGGCAGGAGGAGGGTGAACATAAAATACAGATTAACATGTAGATTTTCAAAAGACTGTTTTAAGATAATATTAACACATTTTAGTGTTGAACTACTGAAACCATCAGCTGACTAGATGGAAATGTATACATTCCTCTGACAAAATAGCAGTCACTACTGTTTTTAAAGTGTCACCTTCTTTGTGAACATACCACTAGACAAGGTTCAAATGGTTATGCAGCAACAATAACTCAAACTGGTTGAAGTACTGGAAGGAACTACACAATTCCTTGTTAGACTTGTCATTACATGAGAGGTCAATCAGGTCACTTATTCATTAAGTATAAGCCTGGTAGCCTATAGTTTATGATTGAAATGGGGTACAACCATCAGAATCGGTTTCTAATAGGTCAATCACATATCAGGAAACGTGTCAAATAATTGGAATAATAAATATCTTGGAACCTAAGTAATAATTGCTTTTAACTGCATTCATTTGAATGGTTTGTGGTCGCAGGTGCAGCCTATGGCAGTTCCTTACCTGGGGGCAGGTTCTATCAGGGTAGTCGTATCCAGGTAGTGGATTTTGTAGAACTCCAAAAGAGCTGGGAGGTGCTCGAATTCTTGGTCACCGATCTTGAACCTCTTGCTTGGCAAGGAGTTGATGATATAGTGGGACACTTTGGAGTTTTCAGATACTGACAGCACATAGTCGCCAGGGCAGGTAGAAGAATCCCGAACCAAAAACATGCCATGCCTCTGTCCTTGTAATCTATTCTGCGCCTCCTGTCTCGACACCGGTCCAAAATACCAACTGGACCGGTCCGATGAATCGAACCGTGCAGATGACATATCTGATCTAAATTAAATTAACTCAAAATAGAAATAACAAATATATTAGTTTAAACAATAAATAAATACAAATACACGAGTTAACTAAATAAGCTAGATAGATAACGATGCGAAACCGATTTTCACAACTAAATGTTTAAGATCCAGGGCAGGGCAAGCCGTCGCCCTATACTCGTCTTGAATCAATTTCTAGCCGAAGGCTGCAAGTTTCAGCTAGCTACATCCAATAGAAACGTTACCTGGCGTTTCAGAGACAGGCTGCGACTAGCTTGAGCCAACTTCGAAGCATAATGTTTCTTCGTTTATTGTCAATGACAAATGCCAGATCTCGATGTCAAACTACGAGACGTTACAAACATTTAGAATGCCTGGCTGCAACAATGATCAATCAAGGTTCCCCTTTTCGTTCCCTCTTCCGAAAAAAAGTATAAACGTATCTATCTCATGAAACAATATATATCCAGTCACTGTCTAAATGAGAACGGAAAAGGTCGCCTCACTACTAGATTAAACGAATCTCCATGTCGATACAATGTTGCAAACAGCTGCGCGCTGGAGCCTAAATTGTAATTTTGTAATTTCTTGGTAGAATTTAGGCACGATTCGGGGAAATATATTTTTAAAATCCTATTCTGGAGTCCCGACAGACTTTTGAGGCAGTAACAAAAATGGCGGCCTGCAACACGTCTTCACACAAAATTAATTCACAAAATAGTGACTCCGCTCCAATGCATGCATTTATAGTCACAACAATTTAGAGTTTGTTGCGTATATTTGTATCCTCTGGAAAATTGAATAATAAGGTCCCTCTATAACTGTATTTCCCTTCTTTATACTCGGCTCCACTCCTCCAGCCTGATGGAGTCCGAAAAATGGCGGCTAGAGGGCGGGTCTGTGCGCTCCCAGTCTATCGAGTTCTACTAGATAGCACAGCCGCAAAGTCAAAAAGGGCAACAATTTAAAAATAAATAAAAATAAAAACATTTACTTTTTGGTCTTTACGATTAGGGTTAGCAGTGTGGTTAAGGTTCGGTTTGAAATCATATGTTAAGAAGATACATTGTAGAAATAGGCGGAGTGTATATGACTGTGGCAACTAGTGACGACCAATTATATTTCACGTCACTGACACCTCGCGCGAGCGCTACCGAAGAGGAAGAGAGGCCCAACTTGTCGGAAAATCTTTCTTTCTCCAGCAGGTAGCGTTTTCTCGATGTTTCAACCTCCAAACTGAGTTTTGTATGGAGGTCAATAGTGGTTTCCATCCAATCGGCGACAGATTTTCATGTGAATATTCTAAAATCCGCATAAAAATAATATGCGCATTTCCCCATCAGAAATGTGGGTTCAATAATGTGCGTGATGACGTAGTACACTTTAATACATTTTGCGGGTGAATTCCCATGTTCTAAATATAAAATTGGATTCCATCGCATTTTCAATCTACCGATGTTTTTCTAACAAAACAATTTTGCGTTATATAGCGAGTTTGCACCTCCGGTATCGGCAGTTAAATTCTTGCCTAAATGATGAGATTATTATGGGCAAAAGAGAGATTATTTTGTCAAATGGCAACCAAGCATCGATGATCATGTCACCAGACTAAGACCCTCGATATTTATTGGAACTGGACCATCAAGCTCATCCCCTTGCACTTTCACCACCATGTGAAGTTTATCATTTATTTAGTATGTAGCCCAATAAACTGAATGCTCTCCTGATGAGTCGTTGTGGGAAAACCACGCAACATGTCATCACGTGACTCCAACGCGTTTCCACCGACATTTCTCACATAATTCATTTTACAGACACAAAATGATCCCACCTTTTCTAGTTTGTTTTGATTTGTTAACATTTGGAACGTTTATGGAATTTGTTTTTATCTGACATGTACTTTACTCACGTAAAAAGGCTGGATGGAAACCTGGTTAATCAACAACAAAAATGTATGGTTTATTTGCTACCTGAGGTTTTTATTTGATCATATATAAGTTTCATAATGTTTCAGTTGTTATGAGTGTACTGATAAATAGGACACCTTGAATCCAGGCAACTTTGACAAAAAAAAAAAAAACTTTATATCGGAGTTGTCTCGAGATGCAATGCATATTTCATGGCATGAGACTAGTAGCATAGCATCTCTCTCCACTGAACACAGGCGGTTACGTCAACAACCCTCTCGAATATTCAAAAAGAGATTACAATAATAACACGTAGGCTATACACCAATCCAAGGAAAGGATAGGCGGGAGCTAGTTGGACAGCCCGCCGTGCCGCTTTGTGGACAACAACTCTCATTGTTAGGGCTGAGAGACATGTATCTTGTCAGTATATCCATCATCTTTGGTGCTGCTAAGTGATGGGAAGTTCGGCTCTTTTTACTTACTCGGATCTTTTCGAATCGTTGATCCACTACCGGCAAACGATGAACTGAAAACTCGAAAGAGTCATGATTCTACAAGCCTTTCTCGTTCATATATCGTTGGAGCCGTCCAATGGCGATTTTAGTATGTAAATCCTAGTGGGGCAAAACAAATGTTTTGGGGCATGCATGCCAGCAAAGCCACTACATAACACAACACCAAACAATACATTAATTGCAATTTTGAAATGCACAGCGACATAATTCAGAACATTGGCAGTTCTTAGTGTTCTCCCTGTACACCAAATCAGAACCGTAGGATAAAGAAAGGGGCCATATAAGCAGACAATGAAAGATCTTACAATATTCAATCATTACATTTCTGTTAAACAGGCTGTAGGCTACATGTGCACCACCAAGTCAGAGCGGTAAGCGAAATTAAGAGGGGAAGGTAGACCAAATGATTAGGGTGAGACACACGGGCTACTAACAGCATACTACACAACATACACTTAGTATTACTTTATTAGTTACAGTATACATATCTCCCTGGTATATTACATCATTTATGCAGCATCATACAATACATTTTTGGACTCACCTTGTTATGGTGGTGTGGCAGTCCTTCGTGGGAAAATGTTGTCGTCAAACTTTGTCATCAAAGTCTGGCATTCTCTGGATTTATGGTGATTTCAAGATAACTGGGAACTCTGGAAAAAAACAAGGTTGAATCATGATGATGTCAGTGATCTCCAGGTCGTAGCTCTAGAAAGAGGCCAACTTACAATTCTGAGTTGAATGACCATTCAAAATGTATTTTCCCAGTCAGAGCTTGTTTTTTCCCAAGTTCTCAGTTGTCTTGAACTCACTGAAGTCAGATTTCCCAGTTCTGAGTTAACAGTTGTTTTGAGCGCGGCATAAATCATGCTGGATTGACAGCATGTTGAATGTTTATCATTTTAAGCTTGGAAAAGAGACCCTTAAACCCAGATTTTGGACCACATAGCCACTCTACTGAATGGCAGGCTAGTGATTGCTTTGCAATGCTTGCAGTTAGCCACTGATTCCTTCCAAGCCACTCATTGTTGAATTTGCGATTTCCAACTAGTTGTGTAATGTTTATGTGCAATGGCCGATGAACACAGATACGTTTTTATCTAGAATTTCTCTTCATTATTTCTCTTCATATGACAAAGATTAAAAAGGATTTGCCGGTAGATTGTTGACTTGATTCATGATGATGACTGCTAGCTAAGATTTTGAAAGTATGACATTGACATTACACAGACTGTGTATGTTTTGGTTTTACAAAGATGTGTCCATAATAACATTAAACCAATTAATTGCATACATTTTTGCCAATCCTCAGATCTAAACATGTACTTTTCTTCTCTATGCACATTATAAATTTCCCTGCGCGCATATGACACACAGTTGGTGGTCGGAGCACGCCGCTGAGCCGGAGGAGCGTGTATTAAAAAGGACTTGTTGCATAAAACTCCGTGCATGATGAGGTAATGTACACAAAACGTAGACTACTTTTTGCTTAAGTTTTCATGTACCGATTAAAAATCTAAAGTTGAACATCTTTCCATGGCTTTTTCAACTCTGATAGTTTGTCACAAAAACTGTTGTTAAATAGCAAATATGCCTACTCTGGTCTTGGCACATGCGCTCTAGCCAACAGCTTGCAGATGCTGGTAGGCTAGTATACAGTCGTGGCCAAAAGTTTTGAGAAGGACACAAATATTCATTTTCACAAAGTCTGCTGCCTCAGTTTGTATGATGGCAATTTGCATATACTCCAGAATGTCATGAAGACTGATCAGATGAATTGCAATTAATTGCAAAGTCCCTCTTTGCCATGCAAATGAACTGAATCCCCCAAAAACATTTCCACTGCATTTCAGCCCTGCCACAAAAGGACCAGCTGACATCATGTCAGTGATTCTCTCGTTAACACAGGTGTGAGTGTTGACGAGGACAAGGCTGGAGATCACTCTGTCATGCTGATTGAGTTCGAATAACAGACTGGAAGCTTCAAAAGGAGGGTGGCGCTTGGAATCATTGTTCTTCCTCTGTCAACCATGGTTACCTGCAAGGAAACACATGCTGTCATCATTGCTTTGCACAAAAAGGGCTTCACAGGCAAGGATATTGCTGCCAGTAAGATTTCACCTAAATCAAGCATTTATCGGATCATCAAGAAAGTCCAGAAAGCGCCAGGACCATTTCCTATAGTTGATTCAGCTGCGGGATCGGGGCACCACCAGTACAGAGCTTGCTCAGGAATGGCAGCAGGCAGGTGTGAGTGCATCTGCACGCACAGTGAGGCGAAGACTTTTGGAGGATGGCCTGGTGTCAGGAAGGGCAGCAAAGAAGCCACTTCTCTCCAGGAAAAACATCAGGGACAGACTGATATTCTGCAAAAGGTACAGGGATTGGACTGCTGAGGACTGGGGTAAAGTCATTTTCTCTGATGAATCCCCTTTCCGATTGTTTTTGGCATCCGGAAAAAAGCTTGTCCGGAGAAGACAAGGTGAGCGCTACCATCTGTCCTGTGTCATGCCAACAGTAAAGCATCCTGAGACCATTCATGTGTGGGGTTGCTTCTCAGCCAAGGGAGTGGGCTCACTCACAATTTTGCCTAAGAACACAGCCATGAAAAACAGAATGGTACCAACACATCCTCTGAGAGCAACTTCTCCCAACCATCCAGGAACAGTTTGGTGACGAACAATGCCTTTTCCAGCATGATGGAGCACCTTGCCATAAGGAAAAAGTGATAACTAAGTGACTCGGGGAACAAAACATCTATTTTTGGGGTCCATGGCCAGGAAACTCCCCAGACCTTAATCCCATTGAGAACTTGTGGTCAATCCTCAAGAGGCGGGTGGACAAACAAAACCCAACAAATTCTGACAAACTCCAAGCATTGATTATGCAAGAATTGGCTGCCATCAGTCACGATGTGGCCCAGAAGTTAATTGACAGCATGCCAGGGCGGATTGCAGACATCTTGAAAAAGAAGGGTCAACACTGCAAATATTGACTCTTTGCATCAACTTCATGTAATTGTCAATAAAAGCCTTTGACACTTATGAAATGCTTGTAATTATACTTCAGTATTCCATAGTAACATCTGACAAAAATATCTAAAGACACTGAAGCAGCAAACTTTGTGGAAATTAATATTTGTGTCATTCTCAAAACTTTTGGCCACGACTGTACACTGCACGGTTTCCCTAGTCATAGTGAGACCATACACCATATCATTGCGTGACTCCAAGTTTAATTGGATATGATGGTTATTATATCAATATTTTCGCATAAATGCGTTTCCACCGCCATTTCTGGCATAATTCATTTTAATGACGCAAAAAGATAGCACCAGACCGAGCAAAAATGTACACATTCATAAAATTGTACCGAATACTTCCTGTTTTCATCACAGCTGTCATTTTTTTTTATATGGTATGACTTGGCATAAAAACTCATAAATATTCTCATCATGTAAACTAGCCTACCAGCACAGGTTAATGCTTGACTGACTTTTCACAAATAAAAAAATATTCTCGCTCTCATCAAAAATAATCTGATCATTGGCTAACGTACCCACACACAGTATCTGCGAGCTGTTGGCTAGAGCACGTGTGCCAAAACCAGATTAGGCACATATAGCCTAATATTTAACCCAACAGTTTTTCTGACAAAACTATCGGTAGAGTTGAAAATGTGATGGAAACATTGAACATTAGATTTTTATTCGGCACAGGAAAATGTAAACGCAAAAGTACATTTTGTTTGCCCTACATCATCACACACATATTTTTATCTGAAACAACTGGTGGAAACACCACTGGTGGGAAAATGCACATAATTTCTTTATGCGGATTTTTTAAAATGTGCTGTCATCAATTGGATGGAAACCTAGATAGTGATGGGTTTCTGAAAAAAAATATATCACTATACCTGCCTATATGAAATAGATGCCAATCTGAAATTACACAATGTGTTGGGATAATTAGTAGGCTTATCCCTCTAATTGCCTGGAAAAACCCCACTGATGATGAGTGGAGGTAAAAACATGTTCTTAGCCTACCTACATCAAATCATGTTGACCACATAGGAGGACATCATTATGACCAAATCATAGGAGGACCTTGATGGTTCACCTTTAAACAAATGTATTGTTTTTAGATGTGCTGTGATTCAGGCAATTTGTGATGCAGGCAATTTGTGCTTCAAGACAACATTTGTAGGTATAGGGGCCTGCTGGATGATTAGCCTAGTGTATGCTATTCAGTCTACACACGATTCATGAATAGATGTCCCCACCAGCATATTTCCCTATTTTCAATTCCTGTCAATCCTCAACTTCCCCTCCATTCAAGCTCCTCTGAAGTGTCATCTGGCATAGAACCATGACACATCAACTTGGGCCTCCCCACACTCAGCATTCTATTCTGAAAGGGACAGGATGCATTTGAATGCAGGAAACATTGCCACCCAAGACCCTCCAAAAAGCATAATGTAAATGAATACATTAATACATTAGGACTAGCATTAGCATGAGAGGTTGTTTTGTAGATTTTGTGAGTCAACCATAACATTTGGCCACATTCAGTTTCTATCTTCCTCTCTTGGTTTGGAAATAGAAGAGTTTTCAGAGTACATACCTCTTGAGACTGCTGCTGGCACAGAGTTGGTCTCATCACTGCAACACAGTCTGAATGTTAATATATTTGCACCCACTGATTCTTAATTGCTAACGCCTGCCAATTCCCACATTCTTGCAAAGGCTCACTGGTGCAACAAATTGGATGAAAACCTACATGAGTTTTTAATGTGAATGTATAATATCTGCTGACTCCAAAACATAGGCCTAGACTACTTCACTGACCAAGAGGGAAATTAAATACCATATATAAGGATTTACAGAATTTCTGTGAACCTACTGATTTATAGTTGAAGTCAGAAGTTTACATACACCTTCGCCAAATACATTTAAACTCAGTGTTTCACAATTCCTGACATCTAATGTTAGTAAAAATTCCATGTCTTAGTTCAGTTAGGTTCACCACTTTATTTTAAGAATGTGAAATGTCAGAATAATAGTAGAGAGAATGATTTATTTCAGCTTTTATTTTTTTCATCAAATCCCCAGTTGGTCAGAAGTTTACATACACTCAATTAGTATTTGGAAGCATTGCCTTTAAATTGTTTAACTTGGGTCAAATGTTTCGGGTAGCCTTCCACAAGCTTCTCACAATAAGTTGGGTGAATTTTGGCCCATTCCTCCTGACAGAGCTGGTGTAACTGAGTCAGGTTTGTAGGCCTTCTTGCTCACACACACTTTTTCAGTTCTTCCCACAAATTTTCTATAGGATTGAGGTCAGGGCTTTGTGATGGCCACTCCAATAGCTTTACGTTGTTGTCCTTAAGCCATTTTGCCACAACTTTGGAAGTATGCTTGGGGTTATTGTCCACTTGGAAGACCCATTTGAGACCAAGCTTTAACTTCCTGACTGATGCCTTGAGATGTTGCTTCAATATATCCACATAATTGTCCTGCCTCATGATGCCATCTATTTTGTGAAGTGCATCAGTCCCTCCTGCAGCAAAGCACCCCCACAACATGATATTGCCACACCCATGCTTCACGGTTGGGATGGTGTTCTTCGGCTTGCAAGCCTCCCCTTTTCCCTCCAAACATAACGATGGTCATTATGGCCAAACAGTTCTGTTTTTGTTTCATCAGACCAGAGGACATTTCTACAAAAAGTACAATATTTTTCCCCATGTGCAGTTGCAAACCGTGGTCTGTCTTTTTTATGGTGGTTTTGGAGCAGTGGCTTCTTCTTTGCTGAGTGGCCTTTCAGGTTATGTCCATATAGGACTCGTTTTACTGTGGATATACAGTGAAGGAAAAAGTATTTGATCCCCTGCTGATTTTGTACGTTTGCCCACTGACAAAGAAATGATCAGTCTATAATTTTAATGGTAGGTTTATTTGAACAGTGAGAGACAGAATAAGAACAAAAAAATCCAGAAAAACGCATGTGAAAAATTTTATAAACTGATTAGCATTTTAATGAGGGAAATAAGTATTTGACCCCCTCTCAATCAGAAAGATTTCTGGCTCCCAGGTGTCTTTTATACAGGTAATGAGCTGAGATTAGGAGCTCCTAATCTCAGCTTGTTACCTGTATAAAAGACACCTGTCCACAGAAGCAATCAATCAATCAAATTCCAAACTCTCCACCATGGCCAAGACCAAAGAGCTCTCCAAGGATGTCAGGGACAAGATTGTAGACCTACACAAGGCTGAAATGGGCTACAAGACCATCGCCAAGCAGCTTGGTGAGAAGGTGACAACAGTTGGTGCGATTATTCGCAAATGGAAGAAACACAAAAGAACTGTCAATCTCCCTCGGCCTGGGGCTCCATGCAAGATCTCATCTCGTGGAGTTGCAATGATCATGAGAACGGTGAGGAATCAGCCCAGAACTACACGGGAGGATCTTGTCAATCATCTCAAGGCAGCTGGGACCATAGTCACCAAGAAAACAATTGGTAACACACTGAAATCCTGCAGCGCCCGCAAGGTCCCCCTGCTCAAGAAAGCACATATACATGCCCGTCTGAAGTTGTCCTCTGAATCATTCAGATGTTCATTGGCAATCTGGGTGAAAGTGTTGTGGTCAGATGAGACCAAAATGGAGCTCTTTGGCATCAACTCAACTCGCCGTGTTTGGAGGAGGAGGAATGCTGCCTATTACCCCAAGAACACCACCCCCACCGTCAAACATGGAGGTGGAAACATTATGCTTTGGGGGTGTTTTTCTGCTAAGGGAAGAGGACAACTTCACCGCATCAAAGGGACGATGGACGGGGCCATGTACCGTCAAATCTTGGGTGAGAACCTCCTTCCCTCAGCCAGGGCATTGAAAATGGGTCGTGGATGGGTATTCCAGCATGACAATGACCCAAAACACACGGCCAAGGCAACAAAGGAGTGGCTCAAGAAGAAGCACATTAAGCTCCTGGAGTGGCCTAGCCAGTCTCCAGACCTTAATCCTATAGAAAATCTGTTTAGGGTGCTGAAGGTTCGAGTTGCCAAACGTCAGCCTCGAAACCTTAATGACTTGGAGAAGATCTGCAAAGAGGAGTGGGACAAAGTCCCTCCTGAGATGTGTGCAAACCTGGTGGCCAACTACAAGAAACGTCTGATCTCTGTGATTGCCAACAAGGGTTTTGCCACCAAGTACTAAGTCATGTTTTGCATAGGGGTCAAATACTTATTTCCCTCATTAAAATGCAATTCCATTTCTAACATTTTTCATGTGTTTTTCTGGATTTTTTTGTTATTCTGTCTGTCTCTCACTGTTCAAATAAACCTACCATTAAAATTATAGACGGATCATTTCTTTGTCAATGGGCAAACGTACAAAATCAGCAGGGGATCAAATACTTTTTTCCCTCACTGTAGATACTTTTGTACCTGTTTCCTCCAGCATCTTCACAAGGTCCTTTGCTCTTGTTCTGGGATTGATTTGCACTTTTCGCACTGAAGTACATTCATCTCTAGGAGACAGAACGCGTCTTCTTCCTGAGTGGTATGATGGCTGCGTGGTCCCATGGTGTTTATACTTGCGTACTTTTGTTTGTACAGATGAACATTGTACCTTCAGGCATTTGGAAATTGCTCCCAAGGATGAACCAGACTTGTGGAGGTCTACAATTTTCTTTCTGAGGTCTTGGATGATTTGATTTTCCCATGATGTCAAGCAAAGAGGCACTGAGTTTGAAGGTAGGCCTTGAAAGACATCTATAGGTACACCTCCAAATGAAGTAAATTAGCCTATCAGATTCTTCTGATGCCATGAAATCATTTTCTGGAATTTTCCAAGCTGTTTAAAGGCACCGTCAACTTAGTGTATGTAAACTTCTGACCCACTGGAATTATGATACAGTGAATTATAAGTGAAGTAATCTGTCTGTAAACAATTGTTTGAACAATTACTTGTGTCATGCACAAGGTAGATGTCCTGACTGACTTGCCAAAACTATAGTTTGTTAACAAGAAAATTGTGGAGTGGTTGAAAAACAAGTTTTAATGACTCCAACCTAAGTTTATGTAAACTTCCAATTTCAACTGTATCTATCATTTTTGCATTCTGGTTCCCAAGAAATACCTTCTAAGTAATTTGTTTCATTTTCACATGATGAACTTACCATCATGACTACAGAAGGGGTATGTGATGTTGGTAATGGGCAGAACCTTCTATTGCAATGAAGGTATTTGGCGATTATGAATAAATGGGTCAGAATGACTCAAATTACGACTCCCACATTTAAGCAGCACCAGCTCAGTCAAAAGTAGGTTGCTAGGTTCAAGTGGGGGGAAAAAACATACAAATGCCTCATCCAAGAATGACAGAAAATTTGGTAAAATTAATAAAAACACACACAAAAAATATCAACTAATATGGCAGACAAAGTTGGATGTACTGTAGGCCTATGCACATCAAAGTAAGACCGGATTCTTTGTCCATTTGAAATACACTTCCCCTTTCAAATGAAAAATCATTAAACATACTGTGTAATTGATGTAAAAAATGTATGCATTTAGGATATTTGGGTGATGCAATCTCTGTGTTTGTGCAACTGCTGTTAGAATTCAGGACACTTTCTGGTTTCCTCGATTTCAACACCCTCTTGTCTAGTGGGTAATGGAAACTAGTGGTGAGGTCACAGGAACCTGAAATAGATTCTGAATAGACTGAGGTCCAATGATTGTGATGTGGGTAAAATCCCTATTAAGCTTACTAACTTTCATAAACAAGTACTTCTAACTTGGAACCTCATGTACAAACACAATTTCTCCCCACATAGGTATACAATCTGTAATAATAAAGACATAAAATACAAAAACAAGTCTTTATTTGTCCAGAATTGGTTTGACAACAACATTATTTGGGTTAAACAATTATTGAATAATGATGGCCAACTATATGATTATCAAGAATTTATGAGAACACACAATGTTACATTCACATTGAAATTATTCGTTTCCAGTCAAATATTAGTTGACTGGAAACATTAACATCACATTAAGCACTACTAAAATCTATCTAATCAGAGATGTCTTTGAAAACTACAGCTACATTGTTGCAAATGTAGCAGCTCTTGAATGGATGGAGAATTTAAACCGGAAGTACGTTTACGTTTTCTATTTATGCTTTTTGGTGCTGCATTCATTCAAAGCCTACATTTGCGGCTTGTCTGAAAACGATGTCTGCAATGGAGGTCCCAGGACCAGAAAGCGATTGGAGAAGCCCTGCATTCCGACAGAAAGTTGTTGCACAAATGTGAGACAATTTAGTTTTATTAAAACTTTGCGATATTTAATTTACTCCGCTATTATCACGACAGTCGCTAGCTCACCACAGTTAGCCATATATTTTAGCTTCGTTACTGAACATGCTTGAAATGAGGCCGTAAGCAATGCATCGTCGGGGTTGATGCAGTTAGCTGCATGTGTTCTAATTTGACCATATAAATGCCTGCAGTTTGAGAAGTTTTGAGACGAACTAATTGGGCGTTCAGCTAAAGGTTAGCCAAACTAGCTGGCAAGCCAACTAGCCTTTGCTATCGTTACTTCGCTAGCTATGTGATTAGCTAGCTAATGTTAGCTGGCTGGCTAGCTAGCTAGATGCTAGGTATAGTCATCACAGACCAGGTGACATTTCTGTTTGGCCTCATTTAGAGTAAAATGCAGTTAATCTGCCATGAATATAATATCACTGGAATGTGCTAGCAAAAACACAGCAGGCAAAAATATAAAATCTCACAACATTCGTTTGATCTGAATCTATTTTTCAGTGAAGAGGCGATGAGAAAGGCTGGGACTGCACACACGAAGTCCAGCAATGATATGGAGAATCATGTTTATGTCAAAGCCAAATCTAGAGTGAGTGAACGTTTTTAATGTACACATACCTAGTAACCTCATCATGGATCATCAGACGACACTCAGTAACTTTCTATATAATTGGAATTATTGGTGAAGAATGACCATCTCATCTACACTGAACGAAAATATAAACGTAACATGCAACGATTTCAAAGATTTTACTGAGTTACAGTTCATATAAGGACATCAGTCAATTGAAAGGAATCCATTAGGCCCTAATCTATGGATCTCACATGACTGATATGCATCTGTTATTCACAGAAAAAGTAGGGGCGTGGATCAGAAAACCAAATCTGTTGTGACAACCATTTGGCTCATGTAGCGCGACACATTTCCTTTGCATAGAGTTGATCAGGCTGTTGATTGTGGCCTGTGGAATGTTGTCCCACTTCTCTTCAATGGCTGTGCGAAGTTGCTGGATATTGGCGGGAACTGGAACACACTGTTGTACTTGTCGATCCAGAGCACCAGCATGTCTGGTGAGTATGCAAGCCATGAAGATCTGGGACATTTTCAGCATCCAGGAATTGTGTACAGATCCTTGTGACATGGGGCCGTGCATTATCATGCTAAAGCATGAAGTGATGGCGGCGGATGAATGGCACGATCCCGTCACGGTATCTCTGTGCTTTCAAATTGCCATTGATAAAATGCAATTGTGTTCATTGTCCTTAGTTTATGCCTGCCCATACCATAACCCCACCTCCACCATGGGGCACTCTGTTCACAACGTTGACATCAGCAAACTGCTCGCCCACACGACGCCATACACACTAAACTGTCTGCCATCTGCCCGGTACAGTTGAAATCGGGATTCATCCGTGAAGAGCACACTTCTCCAGTGTTCCAGTGACCATTGAAGGTGAGCATTGGCCCACTGAAGTCAGTTACGACACCGAACTGCAGTCGGGTCAAGACCCTGGTGAGGACGACAAACACGCAGATGAGCTTCCCTGAGGGCGTTTCTGACCGTTTGTGCAGAAATTCTTTGTTTGTGCAAGCCCGCTGTTTCATCAGCTGTCTGGGTTGCTAGTCTCAGACGATCCCGCAGGAAAAGAACTTGGCATTGTGTTGTTGAAAAAAACTGTACATTTTAGTAGTCTTTTATTGGCACCAGCACAAGGTGCACCTGTGTAAAGATCATGCTTTTTAATCAGCTTTGTGATATGCCACACCTGACAGGTGGGTGGATTATCTTGGCAGTGTAGAAATGCTCACTAACAGGGATGTAAACATGTGTACACAAATGGAACATTTCTGTGATCTTTTATTTAAAACATAGAACCAACTCTTTACATGGTGAATTTCTATTTTTGTTCAGTATAATAATGGTGTTATTGTTTACTTCTGAACAGGAAGAATACTTGTCCCTGGTAGCAAGGTTGATCATTCACTTCAGAGACATTCGTAAGTACCCCACATACTTTTCCTATCTGCAATGTAGGTCTAACTCTTGTTCATATTTTTCGAGACAACTATTCTGTAAAGTTGAGTTACGTAATGGTATATGTTTTGTTTTGCAGATAAAAAGGCACAGGGAGGAGGTCTGGGTGAGTTGTTGTGATTTTGCTAATTATGTTTTCCATTACTAAAAGACACATCTATGTAACTACTCATGCCGCTGCCCATGTGTAAATGTATATACTGTCTCCCCTCTTCCAGATCCCATGAATGCCCTAACAAATCTTACAGGTGTTCCAGGGGTTCCAGGGGGCATCACCATGGGGCCTAGGCCACCTGGTGCGCCCATGGGTGGCATGGGGCAGATGCAAATGGGACAGCATGCAATGGCAGGTGTGGCTGGAAATCCTCAAGCGAGTGAGTGTATTTATGAAGCTATTTCACTTTCTCACGTTATTCATATTTATTTGAATGCTGCTGTCTGTTAGCCCACAGAAACAATTTGATCAGTAGCCTACTGGTCATGACATTTTGATTTTCGATCAGGGACCTCCAAACTCATATTCCTGTGTCCTCCATGAGGCTCAGAGCATGTGAGCAGAGATGAGTGGGAGCAGAGCGAGGAGTGGAGCGGGCACAATTTGACTGCAGCTGGGGAAAAGGACGTGGAGCGCTCTGTGTGCAATGAGCTGGATTTCCGACCGCTCAACTCGGCTCACAGGCACTGCTCTACACTCATATTTCTGTTTCCTCAGTAACGCTCAGGTGTAGTGCTTTTCCTCCAGGTCTTTCCGCGAGTTCTCAGCTGGAGGATGTGTGTCTGTTTTGTCCACATCCTCCCTGTAGTAGGAGGTCCAGGGCAGATGCAGATGCAGCAGATTGCCCAGCAGCAGCAGTCCATTCAGTTCCAGCAGTTCCAGGCACAGCAGCAACAGACAGCCATGCAACAACAGCAACAGACGGCCATGCAGCAGCAGACAGCTATGCAACAACAGACAGCCATACAGCAGCAGCAGTTTCAGGTCCAGCAGCAGCTGAAGCTGCAACAGTTACAGCAGCAACACCATCAGAACCAACAGCTCCAACAGCAGCACCAAAACCAGCAGCAGCAGCAGGCTCAAAACCAGCAACAACAGAACCAGGTATAACAGGGATGAAAACTTGTCAATTTTTTGCGATGTTCGCCGTTTGGATCTCAAAATAGGTCATCCACGTGAGTTGTGTAGAGCTGTAAAAAAAACGACGAAAAGTGTGCAGACTCAGTGTATCACCCATAGAGCTATACAAAAGAGCCGCGAACAGATCTTCTCCCTGTGATCGCTACCTTCTCTCTTGAAATGAATGCACAGAATGCATCCCTACATGTCCTATGACTAGAATATCAGAGTTCAGAGCATGATGTCAGATTTATGTCAGAATGAGTGCTTCATCCAATATCATGTGACAGCTGTGAGCAGCCAGCCACATCCCCTAACCAGCCATTAGCCCGCTCAGCTGCTTCTCTGTCCATTCTTTCTGTGCATCTCCATCAGTTTTTAAATGTTATTTTGCCGTGATGGCGAGCTGGGGTGTGCAGACATTATTGGAGCGGCTCGCAGCGCAAGCGAAGTGGATACGCCTCTTTTCATTTCGCCTGTAAGAACAAGAAGGGCAGTCGGCTTCGCTGTCATGCAGCCTCTTAGTGCCAGTGCCATAGAGGAAAAACAGAGCACAGTGACAATCAGGCTTGCCATGAGTTTCTAGCCCAAACCACTCATTACCGGGGCTACCTTCTCCCCCTTTCTACTGCGAATTGTCACACATTTGTATATCATTTTATAAACCATGTCGCTGGAAATTTTAAACTACTCGCGTGCCGCAAGTTTTTGGATGGATAAAAAGTGATCGGGGGGGCAAACCCTGTGGTATCGTGATACTTTGCATGGTATCACATCGTTAGTAAAATATTGGTATTGTGACTTTCTTTTCCATCTTTGGCCCCTCACCAGTTTGTGTCCCTGTATAAGCTCCAATCCCTACCATAATGGCATGTCTAGATGTACATAAAAAAAGCTAACCGAGACATACAGAAGGCAGTTAAATTGGTTGATCTTTTGGTAAATAAATATAAGGATAAAATGAGCGTATTTTGGGGCTTCAAAGAATTCAAAATAATCTTTAAGTATTTACATGCCCTCCCCATCTCTCTTCAGATGCACCCGTCAAGGCTCCAGCAACAACAGCAGATAGTTCAGTTACAACTCCAACAGCAGCATGCGCAGGCCCAAGCACAAGCGCAGGCCCAAGCACAAGCCCAGGCCCA
The DNA here is from genome assembly GCA_030435695.1 of Brachymystax lenok tsinlingensis. NCBI lineage: Eukaryota > Metazoa > Chordata > Actinopteri > Salmoniformes > Salmonidae > Brachymystax > Brachymystax lenok. The sequence continues at coordinate 27,810,234 of CM059787.1, forward strand.
AGCCCAGGCGCAGTCCATTCAGCACATGGTCCAGCAGCAGGTTCAGGCCCAGTCTCAGCCCCAGGCGGCCCAGCTACCCCCCCACTCCCAGCAGGGCATGGTGCCCCAGTCTCTCGCTGGACAGATGACCTCCACACAGCACGTGCCCATTAGCTCGCTCAGTCAGCAGCAGCAACAGCTCAAGATCCAAGCCTTGCAGGTAAACCAGAGGCGGTGTTGTGGAAAAATATTAACTTAAAGCTAAATTTGTAATCTAGTCTCTGGGATAACGCACCTATTCCAGTATCTTTTTTTACACACCCCTCTGCTTGCTTGCTTCCCTGTGTGTGTGTGTGTGTGTGTGTGTGTGTGTGTGTTCTGTTTGTGTGTGGCCAGGCTAGAGCGATGCAGCAGCAAGTCCAGCAGGCAGCGCAGCAAGCCCAACAGGCGGCAGCTCAGGCCCAGCTAGCTGCAGCAGTACCTGGACAGGTAAGAGCACAGCACTGCAAGCTGGTGTGTAGTGGGACTGATTGACTGACTGGGGACTGCCACTTGTCACTGAGCTTGGCCTGGAGTGAGTGCATGCTTTCAGATTCACCCCTTTGAAATTTCAGCAGTTGATTTAATTTTAGGTTGCAAGCTCTTCTGTTGGTGTTAAATGACTTGAGGAAGACCAAGGATATTTTTCTGTTGACATACTTAAGCTACTGCCATATCCAGGAGGTAGTAATGCTTGTTTTATAGCTCATTGTTACCTACAGAGACTTAAGTTAGCATCTATTCTTATAATTTCACCGTTGCTGCTTAATGGCTCAGGCTCAGGGGTTCTTTGGTTTGAACTGAATGATGAGTCTTCTACGTAACCCAGGAAATCAATTTAGTTTGTTGTCTTTTGCATATGATGCTTTCTGAGAATTCCTTGATAGGCGTGGTACTCCTGTCTCTATCGCTTCCAAGCAAAATAGGGATGGAGCTAGGATTCACTTCCACAAGCCACCTCCCCAATCCCTTTCTTCTCTACCAAACTAGACCACTTCTCCCCACCGCTACTTCTCCATATTGAAAATCCCTGAAAGTGTGCTACTGCATTTCTCAGAATGAAACCCACGAGTGGGCTGCTGAGAGAGAATAAAGTTGATCTCCCAGAGGATGTCTCTTTATCGTATCTCACAGCAACGTTAGAATGTCTTGTTCCCCCTCTATGCGTGTGTGTGTTCATGCACTGAATGCTGCAACTGCATGCCTACTCTGCCCTGCAAACCAACAATATTCTTAAACTCGGCTGCTGCATCTACCAGCGCTACTGTTACTGTAGATGCAAATACATGGCATCATCAATCATTGAAGGGCCCCCATTCGCTCATCCAATTGACCATTAGATATTGTTTGGGAAATCCCTGCCAAACCTCCTACCGGGGGTACCTGTGAGGTTCCACCATTCAAAATGCAATGCCTATCTACGCAACCGTCGTTTGATAAAACCATTGAAATAGTTTCCAGACTAGAATTTTTAATAAATTTAATGTTAAATAATTTTGTAACCAAAAATTGTGATCCATGTTATTTCTAGTCAGTTGGCAATGTTGACCTACTGTACTTAGCTAAGCCATTTTAAATAACTGTCATACACACTGCATGGTTTGGCCTAAAGAGGAGAGAGAGCATGTTCCCACTGTCCTCATCACTGTTGTCATGGCAACTGGTTGTTTCCGACCCCGGAGACAGGGTCACATGCTTGGCAACGCTGCCTGGCTGTCTCTCTCTCACCAGGGTTTAAGATATGACTGTAACTTTGGCTCTGTCTGTGTGTCAATGAGTGTGCGTGCATGTGTTTGTGCATGTCTGCTTGTGTAATGTACCTTACAAGTTTTGCTACTGGGAGCGTACATGCATATGTCCGAATGCGTTTTTTTTTTGTGCTTGCATGTGCATCATCTCCGCTGATGCATTGCATTTCTTGTTTTGCTTGTGACATGTATGTTGTCCCCTCTGTCCTCCAAGATGATGATGCCCCGCCCTGGGATGCAAATTCCACCCCGGTTGCCCCGCGCTGCCCCGAACCCCGCCATACCTCCAAACTCTGCTGCCATGGGAGGACAGCAAATGCCACAGGTATTTACGCCAGGGTAGAGTGACCAGGCAGTCTTCCTACTCTGACCCTGACCTGACCCTCATGGTGACCACCACCTCTCCTAAAACCGTGTCCCTCTGGTGTGCTTCCTTATGCCAAGCCTCATCCCTCAGTGCAACCCTCAAATCTCCTCCCCACTCGACCCAAACCTCCTCTCCTGCTTCTTATACAGACCAGTGGAATTAGATCTGATAGTAAACATCTGTTCTCATGCTCAGTATAGATTTGTTTGTGGATTAATGGAAAGAGAGCTGTGCCTTCTACAAGCAGGTTCCCATTTGGAATCCATTAAGGGTAGGCCTATAGATGTGGTTGGAAATGCTGTGGATTATTTTGCTCAGTGTAAGGGCGTCTGGCCAGTATTCATCGTGTATGGTAAGTACCAGTAAGACACAAGTATTTTCTTCCTATCTTCCTCAGTAGGCACGCCCTGCTCGGCGTAATGGCTGAAGGATGTTTTTCCCCCTGCTATCTAGGATGGATGGTAACGTGATGCAGCATCCAACCAGCTTAAGATGTGCTGGGGTCTCCAGTGATTGGTCCGTCTGGTTTGAGCCCCCATTTTTTCTTTTCACCCCCTCCATAGGTTCAGCAGCACCAGATGATGTCATCGCCCTCGCCAGTACAGGTGCAGACCCCCCAGTCCATGCCACCCCCTCCCCAGCCACAGCCATCCCCACAGCCCCCATCCTCCCAGCCCAACTCAGTCAGGTGAGCAGAGATGACAAGCCCACTCTAACTTTATGTAGTGCTTTTATTGACTTGAATATGGCATTCTAAAGTTTTATTTCAAATCTAGTCTTAAATAGAATGACTTTCTCTGGTGTCAACTGTGACCCTGTATTGCGTTTCTTCACAGCAGTTCTGGTCCCACACCGTCGCCAGGTGGCTTCCAGCCTAGCCCATCCCCCCAGCCCTCGCATAGCCCAGCCACCGCACGCACCCCCCAGAACTATAGCGTCCCCTCCCCAGGACCCCTCAACACCCCAGGTACTGTCCCAGCTCCTCGCTGGAGCAGAGGTGGGGGCCTAAGCCCCTAAATATCATACCTCCCATCTAATTGTTTTACTTACTATAGTTTACATTCTTAATCGGCTTTATGTAGGATTTTGATTTGTCTGGAACCACATCATTTTCTGTTTGAATTCAATGCCAAATATTGGAAGACCAATCAAGCCTTTTCCCAGTCTCCCCAAGACTATGTAAACACATTGAATGTACCTGAGGATTCTAATTGTTGTCCCATGTGGTTGTCTGGTGACGTGAAGGGAACCCCAGTTCAGTGATGAGTCCATCCGGGGCCAATCAGCAGGAGGACCAGCAGTACATGGAGAAACTCAAACAGCTCTCCAAATACATTGAGCCGCTGCGCAGGATGATCAACAAGATAGACAAAAATGAAGGTATGCACTCATGCCATGCTCTTTCTTACTTTTCTTGCCACTCTTGGCTGTTCCCACTCACTAAAGGGAGTATGCGTTCCCAACAGATAGGAAAAAGGACCTGAGTAAGATGAAGAGCCTGCTGAACATTCTCACTGACCCCAACACAAGGTAAAATAATGCCAAGTGTGTTGCTTATGTGTGTCAGTGTCCATCCATGTTTGTCTCAGCAATGGTTATTGAATGATATGTCCTCTTCCGGACTTGCAGATGTCCTCTCAGGACCTTACAGAAGTGTGAGATAGCACTGGAGAAACTGAAGAATGATATGGCTGTGGTAAGCATGAGACTGTTGGTAATCTTTGTGCTGTTATATTGCTCCTTGGTTTTCAAAATGTCTTTCTGTTGTGAATTCCTAAAGGTTACCCATTTGAAGGTGAATCGTCCACAATTCAACAAAACGTTTGCTTATTTAGCTCATTAACAACAGAATTTTTCCTAAACCTGTTCTAGCCGACGCCACCCCCTCCACCTGTGCCCTGCACAAAGCAGCAGTACCTGTGCCAGCCTCTCTTGGATGCCGTCATGGCAAACATCCGCTCGCCTGTCTTCAACCATTCCCTGTACCGTACCTTCGCCCCAGCCATGACAGCCATCCACGGGCCGCCCATCATGTGAGTTAACCCTAACCACTCCTTCATGTCCAGAAACACTACACTTTAGGTCAGGGTAGGGAAAGTATTTTTGGACTGGCATTTTGGAGCAACCCTGCTTTAGATCTGTCTTACCACTCTGTCGTTGATACAAGACCATCCTCATTTCCTACAGTGCATAGAAAAATTGTATTAAAGAGGTACAGTAGCTGTGGGATCAGGCTGTCATCTGACACCCATGTCTATTCTCTCTCCACTCCACAGGGGCCCCATCATCGCAGCCCGGAAGAGGAAACACGAGGAAGATGACCGTCAGACCATCCCCAACATCCTGCAGGGGGAGGTGGCCCGTCTTAATGCAAAGTTCCTGGTCAACCTGGACCCCTCGTTCTGCAGTAACAACGGCACTGTGCACCTCATCTGTAAACTAGGTGAGTTAAGGGCTGAGGTAGGCAACTAGATTCAGTCGCTGGCTTATTTTTGTTGGAGTGGATGTTCGGGGTGTGGGGGGGGTAGTCATTTGTACACTGCAAATTGTTTATTTTATTTAACCTTTAACTAGGCAAGTCAGTTACGAACAAATTCTTATTTACAATGATGGCCTACCAAAAAGCAGAAGACCTGCGGGGATGAGGGCTGCAATTAAAAATTGAAATATAGGACAAAACACACATGACTTGAGACAACACTACATAGAGACCTAAGACAACAGTGCATAATAGCAGCAGCACAACATGGTAGCAGCAAAAAATATGGTACAAACATTATTGGGCACAGACAACCGCACAGTGAAGAGAATGGAGATAACTGTCCAGTTTGAGTGTGTTTTGCAACTCGTTCCAGTCGCTAGCTGCAGCGAACTGAAAAGAGAAGCGACCCAGGGATGTGTGTGCTTTGGGGACCTTTTAACAGAATGTGACTGGCAGAACGGGTGTTGTATGTGGAGGATGAGGGCTGCAGTAGATATCTCAGATAGGGGCGAGTGAGGCCTAAGAGGGTTTTATAAATTAACATCAACGAGTGGGTCTTGCGATGGGTGTACAGAGATGACCAGTTTACAGAGGAGTATAGAGTGCAGTGATGTGTCCTATAAGGAGCATTGGTGGCAAATCTGATGGCCGAATGGTAAAGAACATATGGCCGCTCGAGAGCAGCCTTACCTGTCGATATATAAATTACGTCTCCGTAATCTAGCATGGGTAGGATGGTCATCTGAATCAGGGTTCGTTTGGCAGCTGGGGTGAAAGAGGAGCGATTTACAATGGAGGAAAAAAAGTATAGATTTAATCTTCGCCTGCAGCTTTGATATGTGCTGAGAGAAGGACAGTGTACCGTCTAGCCATACTCCAAAGTACTTGTATGAGGTGGGAGGGGACATTATTCTTACCGAACCACATGATCTTTGTTTTGGAGGTGTTACGAACAAGGTTAAGGGCAGAGAGCTTGTTGGACACTAAGACATCTTTGTTGTAGAGCGTTTAACACCAAATCTGGGGAGGGGCCAGCTGAGTATAAGACTGTATCATCTGCATATAAATGAATGAGAGCACTTTCTACTGCCTGAGCTATGTTGGTGATGTAAATGGAGAAGAGCTTGGGGCCTAGGATTGAGCCTTGGGGTACTCCCTTCGTGACAGGCAGTGGCTGAGACCGCGGATATTCTGACTTTATACACTGCACTCTTTGAGGGGTAGTTAGCAAACCAGGCAACGACCCCTCAGAGACACCAATACTCCTTAGCTGGCCCACAATAATGGGATGGTCTACTTTATATAAAAATAACAGCACAGCATTGCTTAGAATAAAGGGCAATGGTGCCATAATTTAGGATATTTAAGGTTGCAGTGACACATCCATAACCTGAATGGAAACCAGATTGCATACCAGAGAGAATACTATACACATCAAGAAAGCCAGTCAGTTGATTGACACATTTTTCCAACACTTGATAAACAGGGCAGAATAGAAATTGGCCTATAACAGGATCAGCTTGATCTCCCCCCTCTTTAAATAAAGGACGCACTGTGGCTGCCTTCCAAGCAATGGGTACTTCCCCAGAGAGGAGAGACAGGCTTGGCGACGATAGGGGCTGGAACCTTATAGAAGGATCTAAACCATCTGACCCAGATGTTTTTTTGGGGTCAAGTTCAAGGATCTCCGTTAGCACCTCAGACTCAGTGACCGCCTGCAGGGAGAAACTTTGTAGCGGAGCAGGGGGGGAAAGTGGGAGGAGCATCGGGGCTAGTCGCATTAAAGGGCTGGGAGATGAGGAAATGTTGGATGGGCAAGAAGGCATGGCTCAGTCAATAATCACTTACGGGCCAACCCCTAGTGTAGGGCATTGAGAGACTAAGACCGGGGGAAATCACACTATTCTCTTTCAAATATAAAATAAATTGATGCCTGACGTTATTCCCTGCTTCTATCTTCCAGATGACAAGAACCTGCCAAGTGTGCCTCCTCTCCAGCTCAGCATCCCAGCAGACTACCCAGACCAGAGCCCTCAGTGGGCAGACGACGGGCAAGTGTATGGTAAGACGCACTGGCTTTCTCTGTACCCATTGCATTCGGAAAGTATTCAGACCCCTTGACTTTTTCCACATTTTGTTACGTTACAGCCTTATTCTAAAATGGATTTTTTTTTAAATCCCCTCATCCATCTACACAGACCCTTTGCTATGAGACTCGAAATTGAGCTCGGGGGCAACCTGTTTCCATTGATCATCCTTGAGATGTTTCTACAACTTGATTGGAGTCCACCTGTTGTAAATTCAATTGATTGGACGTGATTTTGAAAGACACACACCTGTCTATATAAGGTCCCACAGTTGACAGTGCATGTCAGAGCAAAAACCAAGCCATGAGGTTGAAGGAATTGTCTAGGAGCTCTATGGACAAGATTGTGTCAAGGCACATCTGGGGAAGGGTACCAAACATTTCTGCAACATTGAAGGTCCCCAAGAACTCAGTGGCTTCCATCATTCTTAAATGGAAGAAGTTTGGAACCACCAAGACTCTTCTTAGAGCTGGCCCTCGACCAAACTGACCAATCGGGGGAGAAGGGCCTTGGTCATGGAGGTGACCAAGAACCCAGTGGTCACTCTGACAGAGCTCCAGAGTTCCTCTGTGGAGATGGGACAACCATCTCTGCAGCACTCCACCAATCAGGCTTTTATGGTTGACTGGCTAGACGGAAGCCACTCCTCAGTAAAAGGCACATGACAGCCCACTTTGAGTTTGCCAAAAGGCACCTAAAGGACTCTGACCATAAGAAACAAGATTCTCTGGTCTGATGAAACCAAGATTGAACTCTTTGGCCTAAATGCCAAGCGTCACGTCTGGAGGAAACCTGGCACCATCCCTACAGTGATGCATGGTGGTGGCAGCATCATGCTGTGGGGATGTTCTTCAGCGGCAGAGACTGGGAGACAGGTCAGGATTGAGGGAAAGTTGAACTGAGCAATGTAGAGCGATCCTTGATGAAAACCTGCTCAGGACCTCAGACTGGGGCAAAGGTTCACCTTCCAACAGGACAACTACCCAAGCACACAGCCAAGACAACGCAGGAGTGGCTTCGGGACAAGTCTCAATGTCCTTGAGTGGCCCAGCCAGAGCCTGTACTTGAACCCGATCTAACATCTCTGGGGGAGAGACCTGAAAATAGCTGTGTAGCGATGCTCCCCATCCAACCTGACAGCTTGAGAGGATCTGCAGAGAAGAATGGGAGAAACTCCCCAAATACAGGTGTGCCAAGCTTGTAGCATCATACCCAAGACGATTCGAGGCTGAAATCGATTACCAAAGGTGCTTCAACAAAGTACTGAGTAAAGGGTCTGAATACTTATGTAAATGTGATATTTCAGTTAATTTTTTATACATTTGCCAGAATGTCCAAACCTGTTTTTGCTTTGTCATTATGGGGTATTGTGTGTAGATTGAGGGGAAAAAAACAATTTAATCAATTTTTAGAAAATTCTCTAACTAAATTTGGAAAAAGTCAAGGGGTCTGAATTCCTTCTGAATGCACTGTATTAGTCAAATACATATTACTCTACTTTAACTTTGGGTGTAATGGAAAAAGTTGCCCAACATTACCTTGACAGTTATTATTTTATTTTGTTACCTTGTCTCAGGATTCAATGCATTTTTCAAGTTGATTTATGCTTTACTTTGTCTTCCTCTACTCTCCAGCTGCTAACCCCTTCCTACAAAACGTTCACAGAAACATGACCTCCAAGCTCCTACAGCTCCCAGACAAGCACTCAGTGACTGCACTGCTCAATACTTGGGCCCAGAGTGTCAGACAAGCCTGTCTTTCTGCAGCATAAACAAACCTCACCTGTCCATCAAACCATGCTGGATACAACATAACTTATCACTAAGACTGTGCAAACTGGAAGGAGTGGGCTACCACATCTTGCAGCACCAGCTCTCCCCTATCACTAGGGAGTGCTGCTGAGGGTTCTACACAAACTGTATTATGAGAAGGTCCATTTGGGATGAGTTCTGTAGAGAAAATGTATAACTGAACATGTTGTGGTGTAAAGCTTTGTGTGTGTGTGTGTGTGTGTGTGTGTGTGTATATATATATGTGTGTGTGTATATATATATGTGTGTGTGTATATATGTGTGTGTGTGTGTGTATATATATATATATATATATTACACACTCATAAGGGATTAGTTTTTTTTTTTTTTTTTTTGGTTCACCTGTGTTTTCATGAACCTAGATACAGGTATCTTCCAAAATAAAGGAAACACTTCAGTAAATGACTGATACAAAGTATATTGAAAGCAGGTGCTTCCACATTGGTGTGATTCTTGAGTTAATTAATCAAATAACATCCATCACGCTTAGGGTCATGTATAAAATGCCCAGTAGCCCATTGTTTTGGGTACTGTGGCTAGAAGTGATCTCAGTGACTTGGGAAGAGGTGTCTCAAAGGATTATAGGGGGTTTAAATGGTGTCTGTCACCAGATTTTAACACAATTGAACACTTATGGGAGATTCTGGAGCAGTACCGGAGACAGTTTTCCACCATCAACAAAACATGACATTTCTTGTAAGAACGGTGTCGCATCCCTCCAGTAGCGTTCCAGACACTTGTAGAATCTATGCCAAGGCGCGTTACACCAAAATAAGTTTAATGGGGAGAAATATAAATGTATGTACATTGAAACTTAAACCGTATAAGTTAACATTGTCAGTGGTAATTTACTGGAAGTCCTTCAATGGTCATGGTAGGACTCACAACTGATGTTAGTGAAAGAGGCTTGGGCTAGTGCGGGCTGAGCCTGTACTTCTAGTCCCTCAATGCATTGTTCTCAGCCTGATCCTCTGTACAGCCTGGCCAGGTTCCCAAAAGGGGTGCGGGGACATGGAGGATAGCAGTTCAAACGTGTCATTGTTCTGTAGTTGCAACAATTGAATATTACTCTGAAGCGATGCAACGCGGGTATCAGTGTCGCGGTGAGATGAGACTGGACTTGGAAAGCGGTTGAAGTTCGTAGACCGGGACAGGACATGGAGAGCAAGGATTATCATAGCATATAAAGCGGGACCAGTGGGGTCGATTTCGGACAGGGAGAAGACTGTTGCCAGACATTGTCTTAATTTAAGGTTAGGCATATGG